>OW285187.1:24860428-27360428 GCA_935421135.1 Bugulina stolonifera
ACTTCATTTCCATGTCGGTCCACTTTCTAAACATTTCACTGCCACCACTGGGTAGCTGTCTCAGTATACTCTTTACATTGAGAAAGAATTCCTGTTAACACACATACATCTTTAACTGTGGTACACATAAGAATGAATAGCCAGTTAAACTCAATAATATTAATAATAATGATATTATATATAGTGTCCCGCATGCTCCCGTGGCTGTATTTGTATTCACATTATCAACAACTATACAAATTTTTAATTTATACAGATATTTATGTTATGTCTTATTACTATTCCAGTGTATTTACAAATGTACAAGCTATAAATCGAAAAGCTGCCCATAATTTACTGGTGCAATACCATTGCAGTAATAATTTAAAAAATTGAAATGAAACCCAATCCCCTTTACCCAAATCTTTGTCCCTACATTCCCTTCTACATTCCCTTCTACCTTTCACTCGCCCAAGTTCGTTTAGCCTCAATTTAATATACTCAGCCAGTGTAGAGAATTCGGAACAGAGGCTACGAAATTAACAATGGAAGACATTTACATGTGTAATTCACATGCTCCCGTACCTTAAACGACCTCTCGTATAGTAGAGCTATCTCCATAGTCTTGGGACTGTAGTCTAGAGTATCCTTCCATGAGTGAAGTAGATATGCAAACCTTATCTGTGTGGCAGAGTACTCCTTCAGGGCTTCCCTTATAGTAGTAAAGTTCTTCAGTGACTTGGCCATCTTCATGCCGTGTATCGTGAGGTGACCAGAATGTAGGAAATATCTCACCCAATGACTGTGTCCATAGTAGGCCTGCAAACATATAGTCATACAGCATATGTATGTTTATACAGTGTATACGTACATACATACATGTATGTTATACAATTGTATCTCCGAATCCTGTATCTGTAACAATTGCATTGACTCGTCCAGCCATATCAACAATCTGTGTGCAGCAAGCTGTGGTCTCAACGAAATGCACATGAGAACAGACATTTACTCTACCAAATATGCTTTCATAGACATGAGTAGCGCACTGTGAGACACAGCAAGTGGCCTAATACTGTTCTATATGAGTGTATACAGATAGGGGGAGTGTAATGGTATCCCTACCTCAGCCTGTGCCAGCTCATTATCATGATGTGGAAATTTGAGATCAAATCCTCCAGTGTGAATGTCTAATGAATCTCCTAATATCTTACTGGCCATGGCTGAACACTCTATATGCCAGCCTGGTCTACCCTGCAAGTATCATAACAACATATAACATGATATTGGATACTAAAATTCACCAAAGAGCGATACAAGTAAATAGTAAATTTATTTAAACCTTAGAGTGAGCTAGGTGACACTTACCTTTCCCCACGGAGAGTCCCAGCTCGGTTCCCCAGCCTTTGACATCTTCCACAGCGCAAAGTCAGTCGGACTTCGCTTTTCACTAAGTCGGTCCGTTGTACAAGTCAAGTCCCCTTTGAACAAGTAGCAGAGTAATATACTATATAACATAAACCCACTACATGTATATCATACACACACTACACGTATATCTTACATTTACTACATGTATATCATACACTTACTACATGCATATCATACACACACTACACGTATATCATACACATATTACACGTATATCATACACATATTACATGTATATCATACACATGATATGTATGATATACATGTAGTGTGTGTATGATATACGTGGAATATTATTACACGTATATCATACACACACTACACGTATATCATACACACACTACACGTATATCATACACACACTACATGTATATCATACACACACTACATGTATAACATACACACATTACACGCATATCATACACGCCCTACATGTATATCATACACACACTACACGTATATCATACACTTACTACATGCATATCATACACGCACTACATGTATACATGTAAGTAACTGACCTTCACCCTCTTGTAAAGCCTGTGAGTCTCCAAAAGCTTCAGGCACCAGTTTAGCATAGAAATGTCTCTCGTCTTGGTTAAACTTGCTACTCATGAAATAGACTGAACCATTCACCTCATATCTGCAGTATCAATGTATAGTTATATGGACAGAGTAGACAGGCTACTCCTCGACAGTAAGTTCATTCAGTTAATATATTCTGCAGATCATTTCATGAATCATTTCAATCATGTGAAAAAACATTTATGGATATTATAACCACAAATAGCACCATGATGCCAACAAACGCTTCTAAAGTAAGCTTTTACATTACACTAAACATTATCATAATATGCGATGCAAAGAGAATATATTTGATTATATAAACACAGTTAATGAAGCTATGTAATATCCTGTATGACATACAAATGTACAATGTGTGTTATTATACACTACTACTTACGCAAACCCATTATCTATAATTTTCTGTACATATTCGACAATTTCAGGGACATACTCGGTCACTCTTGTTAACATGTCTGGGGGTAGTATCTAAATATAGAACGTTAATTAAATACACAACATCGATTGTGAAATAACATAAACAAACAAGAAAAACAAAAGAAATGCCATTAAATGAGATGGTATTTAAATATGGCTCTCACAAAAGAAGAAATTGCTTACGTTGAGACTCTCCATATCAGAAAAGAATTCATTCTCATAATGTTTTGGAAGGTCAAAAAATATGGCATTATCTGTAATATCTGGGCCGTACTTCTTATCCAGCCATTCTGAGAGTGGTCCTTTTATCTCGTCTAATAGTTCCTACAGAAAACAATCTAGTTGAAAACCTGTTGTATCAAGGGTCATATTGGTGACCCAACCAACACAGTGACCGACATAGAAAACAATACACTATCACACCTCATTGAAAGTAAATACTTATAAGAGAGTTTATACAAACTAGTTGTCAGCTCATAAAATCTTTGCCAATACAGCTTTATGTTAGTATTAAAATATAAAGTTAACGCTTGCAAAGACGCTAAGAAGAAAATATTTCCACTACATAGCTCTACTATGTTTATATTTTTATAGAAATGCTATTGAACTTGTAATTGAATAAATCAATCCCTTTCCGTCATTTCCATAAATGGAAATTCGCACGATTCCACAGTAGTTTAACAAACACTATTCAGACATCACATACCTGCGTACTCTTCACATTCTCTTCACTAAACGCAGAAATCTCTGCTACTTTATGCAGAGACTTCTCAGCTTCCTCAGCCTTTTCTATGACTCGTTTCAACATGTCTAACTTAGCAGGGTCCGTTTCCTTTGCTAACACTTCTCTAAACTGTTCCATTGCACTTTTTACAACATCCACCACCTCTGGTAATGGCCTATATCATTGAAACATCGCATGGAGTGCATGTATATTATAATCACTATCAAATCTATGTCTTGTCTGTATTTTTTAGAAATGAAAAGATTTAATTGATACACAAATTATATGAGTAGATAACACAACAGCCATGTACTTACTGTTTTTTATTCTTGAAGTCGTCAAAGAGTTTATTTTGTCTGGCACGTTTAATGATTTTATCATCAACATCTGTGATATTCATGCAGTAAGTAACGTCATATTTAAAGTAATCCTGTAGAACTCGGCGCAGTATGTCAAAGGAAATATATGATCTAAAAATGTATTTTGATTCAGCATACATTAAAATTAAACATAAATATAAGCAATTGCCGGAAATCATAGAAAACCATAAATTCAATTGAACAACTTTTTCAACTCACCTCGCGTGTCCCATGTGAGAGGTATCATATACGGTAGGTCCACAACTATACCACAACACCTGGTTACCATTTTGAGGCACAAATACTTCCTAAAGTATATAAGATATATAGCACATGTAACTGCGCAGTAAACATAGAGCTGAAAACATACATTGCGTTTTTGAGCAAATTCAACATTTGCGTTTCTCCTAGATCTCAACACTTTCAAAACCTTCGAGCTGTGTCAACAAGAAGCATTGGAACGATTTGCTCGCCAGAGATTGACTACTAAAAAAATTTGGTAAACTTAAACACATGAATTGTTGCACAGTGAATAACAACTGAAATACCATTTGCAAATCGCACTGCGCTATGCTTGCCCAGCTTGTTTGTCAAGGCTATAGTGTTAACAAAAAACGCTCTCACGTGTTTCTAGCTTAATACAAAGATACATGCTGTTGCCATGGTAACAATTAGTTCTTTTAGCCTAGCTTACCTTGGATCTTGTAAGACTATTGTACAACTTGAGCTGTGGCTGATCAGCATTAGCAGGGGGAGCCCAAGAGCACAGCTTTCTCTTAGAAGTCATCTTATCACAAGCTAACCTTCAAATTTTAGTAGGCTATAGAACATCTATTTGACTAGGAACATAATGATTGAGTGTTACTGTACTGTCATCATGAATACGATGTAATTATGAGCCAATATAGTAAGAGTGGTTATGCAGTTCAACGGTACACATATTTACATTCACAAAATGCTGTAGGCATCATACGCTATTGAGTACTGGGACAGCTATAAACCCATCAAATCAGTTATCCAAATGTGCTAGATACATATGTCTTGGTGGTGCAGTTGGTTAGGTTTACAGCATTGGCACTAGTAATCTGCAAGCACCTAGTTTGAGTCCCACTAATGGCTTCAAAGGTTTAGTCCCAAAAAAGGTTCCTTTGTGCCACACAATTGGACTACAACCGCTAGCATCTATGCTGTGGTTTCCACTACTCTAGCAACCAGAATAAAATGTGAGAGATGATGTTTTGATATGAGATATATAGCCTACAGGAATATGTAATTACATTTTATTAAATATTTTAATTAATATTGTCATAATAACTATAACACTTATTTAACATATTTTCAAAATGTAATTACATATTCCTGTACAATTTATATGTTGATGTTTAATTATAACTAACATCATACTTTATTACCATTTCTACTTACTATTATTTTTATTTTGTTTTTAATTTTAATTATTATAATTGAATATATGCCTACATCGTGTCTATATAAATATAAAATAAATAATGTATTTATATTAATAATTAAGCTATATTTATATATAGGCCTACATGTATAATAGAATAAGAATAAATACATAATATGACCAGGGTTATATAGTTGAATGATTAACAATAACCAAACATGCAATTAATTCTACTCACTAACATATTCTTAGATTATTATATGTTAGTAGAATAATTGCATAATTATGATTGGGGATAATGATTGGCTGTCGTTAATTATTCAAATTTATATGCCTGGCTACATTATATAATTCTTATTCTATCACAAGATAATCATTATAATAGCCTAATATATAACCTAATATAAATAGTGTAGGGCCCATATAGTATATATTCACTTATAATTTGAATTACTGATTCATAATTAATAACTCATTAATTCAAATTTGAAATTAATATTGCTATAATAAAAATATATATAACTATTATAAACATAATGCTTAATCATACAGATACATAACACAATCACAATCAATAACAATGACAATTATTTTATATTATATTTATTATACATAATTATAATATTATAATAATTATATCATTATTAATTATTATTATACTACAACTATATAATTATTATCATTGTGTCACCTTCAGTTATCTTTACACGCTAAATATTCTAGCTACAGCTATAGGGTATTGGATATCAGTTACTGCTATCATGGGTATATTTATATATAATTAATGTCCAGATGGTTGTGGTTCCTTATAAAATCACAATCAGGGAGTAGAAGTGTCTGATGTAAGGAAGAAAATGTTGTCACAGCAGCCACAAAACGGAAGAACCATGTTTTTCTACCTCCGGATCAAAGACATTGTCTTTCATTACGATGTTTTCTGGGCGCTAACTTTATTAATAATATATATTTACGCCATTATAAAAGCCGATAATTTATATTTCTATAATACAATAAAACCTGTTTGTAAATTAGCGAAAGAACAACTCCCAAGACTCATCAGTCATTAACGAGCTGACAACTCTAATAAGCTCACATTTCTATCAATTCGATAAACATCTACAGTACATTGTACATTTGTACATGCAATTATTATAATTATGGAGCAGTGGCAATCAGAACATAAATATTAGTACAGTATCCTGTCTACAAGTTGCTTAGTGCAGTTCTACACTCTGTTACATACTTGCTGCTGCTGGTCACCACTTTTTCTTAGTAGTCGAACCAGTGCATCACCTGACCTGCAGTGTTGTACTACCTATAGTGATATCATAGAGAACTGCATGTAGAACACATCCTGCATTATACCAGCCTGTGAGTGTGACACAGGATACGTTGTCTCCTGGTACATACATGTATAATAATGTTGTATCAGCTAAGCCTAAATATTGGTTGTATTGTCCTGTTCAGTTCAGGTAGGTTTCTGTTGCAGGTTCTATAACTTTTATCTAATTGACTGTATATACAGCAAAACTTCTAGACTATAAAGCATTGAACATTGAACAAATGTCATAATAGGTCATAAAATGTTTGAGTTGCTATAAGCAGTAACATTGGCAGTACATCAAGCATTGTAGGACAAATCATAACATTGGGTAGTATATCTCTGGTATGTGATATAATGGGTTATGCTTATATAATAGTATTTGCCTCTACATGTAAGTCCAAATCATTCACTGTGCATATAATTATTACACGATCAGTACCATCGTATCAATGGAAAGAAGACAGGCAAAGGCGGTTACTCTAGAGGAGGTTTACTATCTAAGTACAGTAGCTACAGCAGCAAGATACACTAAACTCCATCATGTATATACATTTAGATGCACGTGATACGATATATTACATGTATGCCAAATGTTATAGATGATTCTCGTGCAATTAATTATAGTGTACATATATATCATGGATATATAAGATTGTAGGAATTAAGATAGCTCAGTATAAATGACCAAACTTGTAATATTAATAAAATTAATGTAACTTAACTTGTAGAATATAATAATTAGGATTCATGGTTTATTATCATAGTAGGTTTACAGTCATGATTATCACAAAATATTCCATAGTTTGTGTTTAGTAATATAATTTTATTTATGCACTTTTTAAGAGTATTATGCAATGGAAAAATATTGTTAAAAAACCGCTCGTAAAAAGATTCTTATTATTGCATGAATTGGAAAAGTACATAACAATAGCATGTGAATAAAATATAATGTATATTCAGTATTAGTAATGTATGCTCCTATGGCTATCTCCCAGATGCACCGATGGGTTGTCATTGTCAAACACCAAAACAGTACACTGTTAGCAGATTGAGTAATACAATATCACGTTAACATAATGTAGCAAGAAAAAGGGAATAAGTAGTTTTCTGGATAGAAAGATTTGCAGATTACACCCAGTAAAAGCAATAAATATAATTATTATAAAAATAAAACATTATACTGAAAAACACAAAAGGAATGGTCAAATAGAAACAATTGGTACAACTGATTAGTGAATTGCTATCCTGCAGTTGATCTAACTGATTGCATAAAACTGATTGTAGTGAGATAAATTCCAAACTAAAAATAGAAATATGTAATACTCAAACAGTCGGAGTCTCACATTGTGATAGTCACATCACCTATTTTTTAGGAGGCTTTACAATTAGTGTAGCCTTCTGACTTCTGTTAGTGAAATTGTTGTTCCGTGAACAAGTGTAGTGATACGTTCCAGACTTGACCTTCATCAATGGACCTTCATAGGAAGCGGGTGCATTGTCTAGTAAGTTATTTATTGCACCCTTACGATCAACACTGTTTTGGCCACAATCTTGTGCCTTCATGCATCTAAAAGATACACCAATTACAAATTAAGTAAGAATGTAAGTGATGAACAGTGAAATAGTAAAACACAAAGTAATTATATAATCATACAATAACTTATATTATTTTGGCAAAATGTGTAACCATTCATACTGAAAGATAGCTAAAGCTAAATTCAAATCAGGGATACACAACTTGCTTCATACACGAAGAGACTACATCTATAGTAACCAATGGATACCATATAAGACACTTTGCATACACGTACCGAAAGTAACCAGCGGACGCCATGTTAATTGCGAGGTCTTCACCAGAAGGCATTTTATTTCCTGTTAGCGTGTATGGTGACCATATCACTTCAGACTGACCCCACAGAGTTGACTGCGCATATGGTACTGGGAAATTTTCGGACAACTCCGCTAGTTCCACAACGTTACTCCTATCGGTACCTAGTTACAGAATGACAGGATATAGTACAGGTGCGGACAACCACATGTATAGACTGCAATTTATATACCAGCTCGAGAATGACGCCCAGACTGAACTATTCCTCATCTTTCTAACTAAGTATAATAACAAAAGTACAGAAAGCTATGGTAAAAGGATTACAAGATCTCTATAGAGCTACATGTATATTATGAATGTAAAGTAGGTTTTTAAACAAACGGTCATAACAAATAACGAGCAGAGTGCATTTAAAGGAGTTTTTTTCAAATAGGTCGGTTTGGAATAAAGATGACATAATTTGATCTTAGCTACCTACCTCCACGGCCCTCTCCAGCGTCACCTGTTTGGCCGTCACCGCCGGGGTTATTGTTGTTGTGAGTATTTGAACCTGTCCACTGAAAGTGGATCAAATCTCCTTCATTGATCTCTAATGTGTTTGGAGCAAAGTCATACTCAACAGCAGGGTAAACCTAAAACATACAAGAGAACCGTATAAAAAGTGCCATCCATGTCAACTACACAGTCTTGCACAATCAAACAAAACAAAATAAATTATCTGAATAGTGACTGGAAAGAGTAAGTAAATTTCGTTAACATGTACAATATTGAGAGTTGCTAAAATTGTAGTACCTGTTCGTAATATACATTGTACTGAAAGCTGTTTATGTAAGCATTGCGATTAATCAAACATAATAATGTGATGGTACAGGACATTTGTATACGACTCCAACTCCCGGACGAAGCTCCATCGCATCTTAAGTGCTCAGTAGTTGTTATAGCGCTACTCATCTGACACTCACATTCTCATAATTAGTGTTCGTATACTTACCTTTAGCTGTATTGCATGTCCAAACCATTAATTACTGTTTATATACGTGTCTCCATGTGTTCACACTCACTACTTATTCATGTATTGTTCCACTATATAACTGCATAGAACTGCATGAATGTTACTAAGTCTTTTTAATACCTTTTATACCCATGTACAGAGGCCCGACCTCTCAGAATCCATTGATATTCATTTTGTACATGAATTGGACCATTATAAGCAACTTTTGTAGAACCTGACCTATTTTGGGTCGGCCGTCGGGCTTCCGGCGGCCATCTTGTTGCGCAACTTCCGGACGACCACACGTCGTCTTTTCCTGACGTCACGTCGGCCGGAAGTCCTTATACTATATAAAGGGCACTGTTTTACTGTTCATTGTCTCAGTCTACACTTGGCTTTCAATAAAGACACATCTATACTTGATACAGGGACTTTCTCTTCCTTTTACTAGGTCATTCGCTTAGCGAACCGCCTACTAGGTCGAACTACTCTCTTTCATTGTATAGTCTGAAGGTCGGACTTGAGATCAGATGGGTCGTCTTTGGTAGTATTTGGGCTACTGAGACCGCTCGATCTTTCATGTAATGCGAAGTCCTATTACCACTCATAGGCACTTCATTTCTGGGTCGATAGTCGTCCAAGGACGACCGCACCAAATCACAGAAACCATTACAATAATGCATAAAACGGTTTATAAAAATGGATGAATTATCTATACAAGTTATATATTCCACAACCAAACATGTCTGACCTGCACGATGTTTCCCCTCTTTCCGCGCACATTTATATTATGTATAGTCTCTGCCTGAGCGGCGGCAGGACGAGGTTTCATCACAAATGGATGACTTCTGTCTTGGAATGTTCTGCCAAACTGAGCTGTATTGATTGCTAATCGCAATGGAGTGACATCGGCTCCAATATTAACATAAGGGTTCTGCTGCACAGGTGGGATAACTCCTGCTGCCCTATAAATATGCAGTTTTTGATTGACTAAGACGATAGGAAAATCGATACTATAAACTCTGGCGGAGATATCAGATTGTAAACAGGTTGCTCACAAAACTCTAGTGATTGATAACTGGATGATTTGAAATTGGGGGATATTGCGGGTGTTAAGATTAATCCTCCAATTTGGTGTTTTACTGAAACTGTGTTTTGTAACTTTTATGGAATTTGTCAGAATGTTTGTGGAAGTGGGACACCATTATCAGTGAGTCACAGATCGTATGTTTGCTCTGCTAGCAGCAACAATGATAGAAGAGGAAGGCTATGTAATTCAGTTTATGGCCACTATTAGTAATGAGTCACATACCACATGTACATATCTAATGATACATCATGACTGTCATGTATAACAGTGTATTTGATAGTAAATGTTTTTTGCATGTTTTTCAACCAATCACTGAGGGATGTGAATGTTATGGAGAGTAATTGATTAATGGTAACAGCAGACAAAGCCAAATACTTCATAAATATAAATTAAGTTGAATCATGAGGAGTCAATATTATCACTATATATACATGCACAAGGAGAGTACTAAAATACCATCAAAAATGTTAAAAATAATCAAGGAATGGTGAATATTTATGTAAATCACAGGATATCATAGAACAACAATTTCTGATATCACAGCTGAAATATGAATCAAGGCACATGACTGAGATGAATGGTTGGTATAACTTACAAGTCCTTATTGGAGCTGGCATCTGTAGCCCAGGGATTGTAGTCGTCGGTAGATATGTTGTATCTGTTCAAAATATTACAATTCTCATTCAGAAAACACATATATTGTTATACAACATGTAACATTCATCTGTGTTTATCTACAAGTTACTAACTACTAGGTTCTCAAATGCTTTACCCATATGGAGCTTCAGATATAAAATTCATTAATCGATTACTATACTATATGTCTGTCACTAAAACCTAATAAACACCTAAAGCAGTTATAAGAGTTATTGAGTGATTTACATCAACTGAATGTACATGTGCAATCATGTCCCACTTTATACAACATGTGGTATTAAACCATGACAGACATGATGTCAAATAAATGTATGGAAAAAACAATTTTATATAAATGTTTAGCACAGCATGAGAGAGTGCATCATCTAAAGCAGTTTTAGGAATTACTGGGCTAGTTACATCAAGTGAATATACAATGTGAGAGTGCAACTCCTTACCTCAATCTTATAAAATACTAAAGATGATGACTCTGTAAAATACCTTTCCATAAATCTAATTTACTGATCCAATGACTTTCTTCTATAGATTAGAAACCCTTTCCCACTTAGTGCAAGTGTGTACCACTCCACTATACTCTACCATTAGAGTGAGTTATATAAACTCTTTTGATAACCATCTGATCACGTATTCTTAGCTCAATATACACTAAATAACTTTCTTTAGAAGAGTAAGAATGAACTTAATGCAATTAGATAATCACCTCATTCTAAAGACGCATCTCTTTTCACTGTTTGATGGGAAATAGGGCATTTCCCATTTATAAGTGTTAGCTGCGCCACCTCTGCCATTCCCCAGGTGATTTGATCTGAGAAAAAGTTGACGCAAATCATTAACTTTATGAATACTAGTCTAGTCACATAAGAATATTCAAACAATACCATTTATTTATTATGTTTAACACATTTACTTAATAAATTGCGTATTGTTCAGTGATTTCAAATACTATTTAGATCACATTAAATGAAGTCTTATCTATCATGATATGTGGAATTTGATAAGGACATTGTTTTGTAAAACATAGATCTATTATGAAAACTTGTTGAAGAGGAGATTAAATAGTAGATAAGGCACACTGACGCTCCACATTAAAGCTGTCTGACCTGCAGGTATGCAATTGCTCCAAAGTTCAATATTTAGGGTAGTTATAAAACGAAACTATGGCATTGGGTGCAAGTGCTTATGTAACTATACATTAGTCACCAATAGTCAAAGACCTTGGATTGACGCAGTCAGCCGATGCGTTTAGTAAGAACCTTATATTAACTGCACAAAAATGGGAAGTTGGGAGGGGGTAACTAACCACAACATTTCCCTCAGTATTTTGTTCTCTGATATGAGGTTAGAGAAAGCAGGATAGCAGCAGCAACATAGTTTTGACGACGGCCATGGCTTAGTAACCAGCACAAGGTTGAACCGATCAATAAACTAAAGCCATACCTGCTCCAGGGAGCTTGTTGACAATCCAGAGCTGGAGGCAGTATAAGACATTTTTCTGCAATAATAGGATCTATATCGTATGGATCAAAGGGTACGGCCCACTTGTATGTCACTTGAGGTGTGCTTTTCCTTTCACAAGCAGCTTTAGTTGTGGCAGCTAAAAGTAACCATACACTCACCATCATGAAATAATTCTCCGTACACGATATACGAGCAATCAGTTCAACAAATATATTTTAAACTATATTAAAAGCTGTAGTGGGTAGTATAATTGTCATTGGGATATTATAAGAAGCAAAAATTACATGTATTAATAATACAATGAATAAATATATAAATTAGTAATAAACACAAGAGGTTAGGCCCTACGTAGCAATACAACATTTTTCGACAAGTTATAGTAAATATACAATTCTAACATTTCCCAATCCTGTGACTAATACTAAACAACACAAGTTGTATAAAAATCTACTTACTTGAATCCTTGTCAATGTAATTGTAAAATTCGACCCATTGATTGCCATCAGCGACACAACTTTCAGGATTGTTATGTTTAGAGGAATGTGTCCTCCTGTTTGTTCCTTGATAGTACTCCACACACTCCCCGTAAGCTCGGCTATTGAAGCTGTTCTCCGTGTAAAATCTAAAATAAATGCAGAAGCAACTGTTGAATTCTATTAAAATATTTCCATTCGTATGATATCTATTATCATGTTATCAATCGATCAAACTTAAATTGAGAAAATAACCGAAGTAAAACCAAACTAAAATCCGATAGTTAAAGTCTGCATCTACTATCTATCCATGTGATAGACTTAAAACTATCTGACTCACACTCAATCATCATATTAGCCAATCAGAAAGCAAATATCACCATCAGTGTAGAACTAGCAAGATCTGTTAAAATAAAACACTGCTGCAAAGCTGAAGGTATTTTGAGTGTCACTTCATTTATACTGGATACATTTCAAATCTCAGAGCCTGGCAGAAAAAATTTAGCCTTATGGGTTAGTTAATATCTTCAGACAAAGCAAATTATCAGCTGTGTCTTTTAAACATTAAAAAACCAAACCAGTCAGAGTTTTGAGTTACACCTAACTGTTTAAAATTAGCTTTGGTTTACTTATTCTTACCACCCACATCAAAGTAAATTTGCGTTTGTCAAAGGTTTGCAAGACAAAAGCCAAGTAGATTCAGTTAAAAAAACCAAAGCTACGAAGTGCAGTGTTTATTAACCCTTATATGCCACTCAGCTCAGCAGCAGGCAAATAAATGTAGGAGTTACAGCTACATGGACTACAATCATGTATAATGGAACACAATACCAACATACTCGCACATAGAGGTGTTGTCTGTCAGTACAGCGATGTCTACCCAGGGTGTTGGGTGCCAGTAAGGATAGTAATCTCTTTCTTCTGGACACTCGTAACCATAGCGATTGCCGTTAGGATTCTGTCTAGTGTAGGTGGCAGCACTGACCCCTTGGCCATTATCATTCTTTAAGTTCTGATCAGCGGTGAACAGACCTAATAGAGTAAACAGATACGACTCTCATATGATGTGACATGCTATGTTCTATTTAAAATAGTGCCATACTGAGGTGGGTTGTATAACAGAAAACAGGCATCATTTTAGGGTAAGATTTGATTGACAATATTTTTCAGTCTAACATTATTAGAATGAAAAGATGTTAATTACAAAAACCAAATCACACGCACGACTAAAGTAATATGTGGATGACACTGTTACACTTTACAGAATAACTAGGGATCCAGTGTAGTTACCTTTATTTCTCTCTCTTGTATTACACTTGTCATACCAATCCCATGGCTCATTCACTCCGCGGTCAGCCTGAACATTATTATTCTTCCTTTGCAGTTTAGCTGCAAATGCTTCCTGTCGATTACGATTTCTATACGGTTGATAGTTTTGGGTGCCTGTGTTCCCACCTGGTCGGATTTTATTATCGTCATCTGAAAACATCAAACGTTGAACAGTAATAAATAACCCAAATTACGATTGAAATAAAGTAGACTATCATGCAGTCATTTACACAATGCGTTTAACCAACGTTGCATACAAGTAGGCCTACATGTAACTGATGTATATAAGTATTACAGTGCGTAATGTAAAGATAGCTTTTAAAAAGTCCTCACTTTGTTGGATAGTTTCATCTTGGCACATGTATTGTAAAACCAGATTGCAATTCTGCTTATGAGGATCTGAGTCCTCGCTCCCTCCACAGCCATGCTGATTAGTCCATTCAATATCCATGTATGACTTTCCCTCGTTACTGCTCATAAAGTGACGCTAAAACAATATAACAATGCTCAAGATTGAAGTAATAAAGTTTTATCTCTCAGTTAATACATAGGCCTACACAGTTCAGCAGTGAACATAACTAATGAATTTTTCTTTCAAATATTATACCATGTAAACCTTAGCCACTCACCATCTGGTACTGTAGAGCAGGATTATTTCCTGCTGCATTATCTGTTCGATCCCCAACGTTATAGCCGCCTCTATTGTTATTCTACAAGACATTATAGTTGTACAGCTTTGAAAATTTAACTAATTGTATGTGGCATAACATTTTCTAAGAAGATTGAATTATATAACTAGAAAAGACAACGAGTAACATTTGAAATCGCCTACCTGTGAGTCGAACATTCGATTGGCATTATTACGATTTGCTGAATTTTCATTTAGTCTGTTATTGCTCCCTCGAGGTACATGCAGATACACATCGCCGATAGTAACTTGAACACAAAAGCAAACTACAATCGCCAGTCGATTCATGGTTTTCCTCTCCGTTGCACTACAAATTTGTGAATAACATAGCATATAATAACTGCTTAACCGTAATAAAAAATTGATGGTTTCGCGTTTGGGGCTGCAACATCGCAATTGTAACAGACATACATGTACATGTAAAGCAGTAAAAAGCTTTTGTAAAAGCAAAGAATCACTTTGCCCTATGGATGCTTCAGCCTTGGCCTATCAGAACAATGGGTAGATAAAATTCAATGCGATACACAGTCACATTTATTACTAATGCAACAATCACTGCTACACAACAAATCATTATGTTCATTAATTTATAACGTTAAAAATTACGAAATATATCAAAATTGTTCACGTACAATATTTATGTTTCAGTTGAAATGTTCAACGAGATTTTTATTTATTATTATTTATTTATTATTCATAGAGCTGTCACTATCATCAGTGCTTTATGAATAATAAACAGAGATCAAAATGTAATTATTTTGGCGATTAACATTAACACTTTTCCAACCATGGTCATAAATGTAGAACGCCATAGTCATTGTAACACATTTTACCCTGTGCTAACATTGAATGACTGAGGCTTTTTAGTGCGCTTCGCTAATCAACCTCTGCTGCCACAAGAGTAATGCACAAATTACTAGGAGGTAATTGTTTGCGATATTATCAACTGCATGTACTATATACATACAGAAACACAGCAAAATATTTAACAAAAACTCTCCTGTAGCAATATGAAACATCGAGTGTATCAGTGATGTCATTACAGCTTAATGCAGGTAAAAGTTGGAGCCTAGGTGTAAATGGTAAGCTTAAGCTATAAAGTTCGCGAACCGATTATCATTAGCTTGTAAATAATAAAATAACACACAAATTATACTAGTATTATAGACTTTATAGTCATACCAATATATGTAATTAAGTATTATATTGTATTGTATTGTATATTGTATTTTTATTTTGCCATAATATAAAACAATTATAATAATATAATTATATATTATTATTTTATAATAGTAATAAAATATTATTATAATATTATATAAATAAATCCATAACATTCACATTGAATTAGAAGAGAACAACTACATTGTTATCGAGAGTAGTAATAACAAATGAAAGCAAAATTACAGCAATAACTTTACACCAGCTACAACTATCTTTTTAAAAGGAAAATATAGTAATTAGTAATTACAACACGATATTATATAGTCATGCGCGCTTAGCCAAAGTGACTTTTTAATAACCTTCGCAGCGGATCACATGAATGTTTGCTTACACGGGAACAGCAGGAACAATGATTCAAATGGGCGTGGTTGCTAATGCAAACAAACTCACCCAATAAATATTTAATAATTTGTTTAGAAAAGCCAAAATCTTAAAGGTTTATTTTATTGAAACTAATTTAACGTTATAAATAATAGGTTTACATTTGAAAATTAATTTAATTTTGCAAATAGTGTAGAGTATCCTGAGATATTCGTCATTTAATAGCATATATCAAAATACACATTTGAGTCAGCATATTCACTAAAGCGAAAGTGATTTCTTATTTATTTACGTATTTATTCGCAGGTCATCACGGTTCTTAGTTGAAATTGAATATTTAAACAGTATGCTACCAAATCTCATGCTAAAAAAGTAATTATTTGTAAAAGTTAAACTTTAAAATATTTTTCTCTGTTAATAATGTTTTTAATTATATTCTCAATGCACAATATTGAAAGTTTTTAATGCGCACTTTTATCTAACTATACTCCAGTTTTAATGAGCACATTTTCATTTGGAAGTGGTTCTTAGTTTCATCCCTTGCAATTCAGACTTGAATAAGTACCAGTCACTGTCATGTAGCCTAATCATCCAATCACCAAGAACGCTATTCAAACCATAGCATTAATAAGTAATTTATTTTTTATTATTAATTAATAGTTATAGTATCGTATTTACCCTCTGATGAGTTAATAGCTTCAACCTTCAATTAATAGCCTAGTTTTTAAATAGTATGGAAGTAACCTCACCTCATCATTTCACTTTTTTATTTTTTAAAGTTTAATCCAAAGTTGATTCACCAACTTTTGTGAAACTAAAAGTTTTAGTTTTGTTTAATTAAATTTATTTATTTACCATTATAAAGACTTTAATCCTTATCAGAATTTTGACTTTAGTTTTTATTTGCTCTAAAAATGATTGATTTTAATATTTTCATTAATTATTGGATTAGCAAAGGAAAGTAAAATGCTCTATCCATTTATACATTTAAGTAAAAATGACTTTTTATTTATACATTTTCAGTATTAGTATTATCTATATGTTATCTGCCAAACATAGATAAAAAATTATCACCACAGGCCTTCTTTGGTATGTAGTGATAACTTTGTAGTGGTATACAGTACTATGAACACTAGACTAATGTTCTGGTTTTTTTAATAAATATTAATGAACAAGATAGACCAAAAAATACTGTATTGCTTTTATTGTTCAAACTCTAAGCACTAGTATTGATTATATTATATGTGTTTTTGGTTATTTCAATCATATGATGGTTGTGTGAAAATTTATAAGTTTGGCTAATTTACTTTACTTTTACTTTACTTTTGTTGTGATTTTGCCTTTTTCACTCGCAACCATGCCCATTTACTGTCATACTGACCTTGTATTCATACATGTTTATCAATTCATTAAATTCTTCTGTTACACGTGCTGCCTTGTAAGTAATATTTTTTAGTTTTTAAATTGACAAACTGCTGCTGTTAGATCGTAATTTTAAAAAATACCACAATATTATTTCCCTGCCAGAATTAACTATAAATTTCATATAAAATTAGCGGTGAAATGAGATGAATGTGCATGTATGTAGAGCTTTGATCATTTTGTTGACAGATTACTAGCAACAGACGAATATCTAACCAGCTGCCTGCATTAGGCTTCTATGAACAGGATGCTTACTACACACATCTTAGTGCTCACGCTCTTAGCTCTAACTAGAGCTGATATTTATATGCACAATCCAAGGTTAGCTTCCATAGGATTTGCAAATTGTTTTGTTTCAAAGCTGTATTTTCTATACTTGTTCAATGTATTGGTGTCACCATTGGCAATTACATGTAGTTTAATTCAATTATTGTTTGATGAATTTTATCTTTACTTTAGGGGCTCAAATAACAGACTAGATGAACAAGGTAGAGAAAGAAATAATGGCAACAGGTTGGTGGATTGTTTAGTTGTGTCTGCATGGAAATTGGTCAACATGGTTGTAATAGTTTGTTGTATGCATTGCTGCACACAATTCAGACTATAGATATTCAATATACATAGCACATGCGTACATGTTTGTAAATATATGCTGTAGAATGTTTGACAGTCAGAACAATGATAGGGGTGGATATAATGTAGGAAGTTTATACTACTACTCTGGATCAGTGATACCTGTAGAATGGTAGGTACTTTGAAATGTCTTCTTATTATTGTATGTAGTTGCATAAATCATGTTTCTATCAATCGATAAATGTCCAAAAGCGCAATATGGAAAAGGAAACTCTTTGTGTTTCAATACTACTTGTGAGCTTCCTACATTGAGAGGACAACTTCAGATTTTAACCCAATGTGCATGTACATTGTATATTTGGGTGTTCTCCATAAAGTTATTTGAACATAAAGCATATACATATACATATTACATGACTTGTATAATATCTTACATGCATAGATTACATAATTATATACATTGCATGATTAATATGTAAATGTATATATTACATATACGTGTTACATGTACAGTGTATTTGTATACATGTATATGCTATATTATATATAGGTTTATAATGATTTTATGCTCATGCGCAATCACTCTGTTGCCCTAGTGAAGAAACTGAATGGAACATAACTAATGTTTATTTTAATAAGAATCACCATTGATCCAATATAAGTTACGCATAGATTCTGACTATAACAGGGTTATTATTTCTTTATTTCGATCTTATTTATTAGTGGTACACATGAGTGGTTTCATATAGGCCTATTGGTCCATCTAAAAACAGGTCCATGTATGCTATAAAGAGCCAATGCTTATCATTATTGTTATACGCTATGCAGCCCTTACTCCTCTTAATCTGTTTTATATGATTGTTCTTGGTTTTGGTAGGACAAATCAGCACTCCTGTGGTGGTCCCAACAATCACTGTGAGCTCATTGTTCAGTATATGTGTAGTGATAATGTAAGAGATGGAGCTACCACAACGTAAGTAATGCAATACATATAATATATTATAATACAATAATATACCCTTTGGTTTGCAATTACGTAGTAGTCGACTCGGTTAGCACCATAATTTATAATAATATGGTTCAAATTTGTAATTTGGAGTTGTCTATTCAATGTCTATATAATATTGTACAGACAACTCCTATTCACAGTAATCACTTTGACTATGGAGTTGTCTTCTTTCTACAGCAAATTTTATTTGTAAATACAGGACATCTATATTATAATAGTTATTTTATATTGGCTAAGGCTCCTTTATTTGGCTAAGAAGTGTGTATACTGCAGTGACTGATCAACTAATGCTGTAAAGATTTTGATATAAAGTAAAGTAAAAGTAAGTAAATAATAAAATAATAGGCCAAGATGCTTAGATTTCACTCTCTCTGTTCTGTGTGTGGTGAACGAACAGTGCAGGGAGTCAGTATAAACATGGTAAGAGGAAAAAACTCTATATTTTTATTATGTTTTTATGCAAGGAACAGGGATTGGTATTTTCAAGGATGTGAAACAAGTCTTTGACTGCTCAAAAGGAAAATTCCTTGCATAAAAAACATCATATGATACGAGTATATATAAAAATAGCCAACACCAACACCCTATATATAGAAAACTCTATATTTTATATTCTACATTGTTATCATTATTTAGCATTATTGAGTTACATTGTGTATTATCTCACATCACTTTAGAACTATACCAGAGAACCCAGCTCTGTGTAAGAACTACCAGTGTAACACAGATCTTAGATTTGGAATGCACGAAGATTTCAACTATTACATGGATTGTAAAATGAGACAGCGAAACGGTGGCCTCTTTCTGGCTGATCAGGTAATTCTATTATTATTCAATAGATTAATTGTATATGATCAAACCTTTTTGTGTTCCCAAGTCTATTGTATGATTCGTTGCTGTGGTTTGTATGTATGAGAAGTAAAGAATATTGCTCCATCTACATGATTATATCAACCGCTACACATTATGACTTGTGTGTGCATGTGAATTATGAGTATTTCTTTTCGATGGTGTACAGAAACTAAAAGGTAACACAGCCAAATACACTAGACAGAACCCACAAGGCACTAGAAGGGGGTACGAGTGCCCCGAGGAACGTGACTACTACCCTTACTGGCACCCTTCTCCCTGGAGAGACATCGCTATCATGACCAATGATGTGTCTAGGTAAGCTATATGTAGGTTAAACTGTAACATGTATTTACTTTTAACTTCTGCTGTGGCATGTAAGAAGTGAAATTGCTAAGAGAAACTGTTGGATAAACGCATTACATGTAGTTGTGTCTGTTCTTGTGGCGTGAATATGTTCCTATTACTCCATCTACAATGTACAGTCTGTGTGAATACATTTGTGGTATTACATGTACGTGTATACCATTGTTATGTTGTACAACCTGTACAGTGAATGTGTATACACAATTTATATGTCATGTATGTATCCTGTATATACACTGTATGTTGGTAGATGTACATGTATATACACTGTATGTTGGTAGATGTACATGTATATACACTGTATGTTGGTAGATGTACATGTATATACACTGTATGTTGGTAGATATAACATGTACATGTATATACACTGTATATTGGTAGATATATATGTATATATACTGTATATTGGTAGATATATATGTATATATACTGTATATTGGTAGATATATATGTATATACACTGTATATTGGTAGATATATATGTACATGTATATACACTGTATATTGGTAGATGCGCCATGTACAGAGAGGAATCCGAGAATGTTAAGTCCAGGTACTTCTGCTACATACCTTACGTGGAGAAAGTGAAGAACCACCGAAGGATGACAATTCCAAATAACAAGGAAGATTGTGAAGTGAGATTTCTACGTATATTCTGATTCATGCACTTGAAGGTTGCACGACTCCGACAAATGTTGTTATTATGTCAATTAATTAATATAAAATCAACTAACATTTTTATGTATGATATCATATACTGTTTCTATTTATATTATTTGTATGTTATTTATATTTCCTTATACATAAGTACAATCATGTTATACTGCATAGACTCATTGTGTGTTAAAGCACATAGCATACACACCAATCAACACACTCTCTTTCAGGCATTCGTCTACCCTCCCAACAGTGCTAATGGTACTAAGGGTGAGTGGAGAGAGTCACCTAGCCATGGTATTGCTGCACCACAGTGCCAGGAGACAGAGTTCAGCAGAGACAACCATCTGGGTAACGGACTCAATGGCTACCCCAATGTCTTCAACTGGACCATCCCAGAAGACGCAGTGGCCGAAAAGTGTGCTATGAGAATAAGGTAAGCAGATATAAATGCTTTTGTAGTTGTCCTCTTCTGGCAAACCTACATGAACTTGTCAGTTGCTTATGGAAGCTAAAGTGACCAAAAACACTGTCTTAAAGAATGATTACATGATTGCCCTTCTGTTGTCTAACATCCCCTCTCCTTTTACTACTACACTGTATATGCTTTCCTGCCTCCCCTAGTCAATGTTTTCACTTGTGTACAAGTTGACATTACACAGTATAACTTTATGTACATGTTCAATCTACCCCAAACCCTGCTACAATGTATAAAAGCGCTTTTGAGAGTTCACAATCACACCCGATTCTTATACTGTAATAATTTAAATTTCCCAATTTGTGATAACTGCTATCCTTGTAGGATGTCAAAAAGTTATGGTTTCACTGCACTGTTGTTTGAATCTTCTTTTAAAAGCAAATATTACCTTTCTCTCTTTGTTGTGTTTCTGTGAAGGAGATGTATTCAGATTGGTTGTTATATTTCTAATATAAATTCAAGTAATCCTATATCTGAAAATATTTCTATAATAAAGTGTTGCTAGGATATGAAAGCCACATAAATGGTGAGGTGTTTTTCCCAATAACACACATCAAAGACTTACCAGCGACTGAATTAGACGATAATAATATAAATATCGCATATGATCAGATGATTATGATAACAATTAGCAGTAAAAGTGGGAGCTCTAGCCCCACACATGTATGTTGAAATACTGTTAATGAATCTTTCACTGATGTTACCTTTATGCCACCCAAATTATCTCTGTTTTTGGTGAAAACGTTTGAAGCTGGTGACAATGGCGGTAGCAAGCTTACTGTGACTGTTATAATTGCGATAATTATTATCCAAATTTTTTGTTAGTTAATGAGATGACGATATTAAGTAAATAAAAAACAGTGAAATATCCTTTAATTACTTGATCTGAGCAAATTGTCTTAACTAGTGGATAGTCTTAATTGCTTCCATGCCACATGGCAACTACTGGATATTGGAGATTCACATGACGTCTGACATGCAATATTTCAGGGCAATACTTAATCCACTAAGCCCATATATAAAATTGTAATTATAATTAACGGATTTCATAATTTCATTAGCTGGTGTCAAACCAAGTATATCCAGTCATACAATGGCGTGTGTTAGTGCTAAATAATGAAATGTCTATGATATCTTCCCTTTCTGTAGGTATAACATCTCCACTACAGAGTATGATGGATGGGACGGGTCCACTACCGCTGAGCTAAATGAACAACAAAATAACCAGGGATCTCTTCTAGACTTGTCAGCCAAATATGGGTTGGATGACTTGGATGCTGCCCGAGACAGAGGCTATGTTTTAGAGAACAATCCACAAGTTGATATCTTTGACAATAACAAGTTGAAGTTACAGCTTGCTATCAATACAGCTCAGTTTGGTCGAACTTTTCAGGACAGGTGTGTATATCTGTGAACAATGGCAAAGCAGTCTCATATTCATGTAAAATAAATTATCTAAAGCTTTTATTAATTAAAATCCTTTTTAATTATTTTCAATTTAATAACTTTATTTAAATTAATCCAGAGTTGTTACAAGAAGGCTTCAGGCTGAAACAAGATCTCAAAAAAGTTGAGTCTTTGTTTAGCAAAAATATAAGTGCTATAAATCATATTCCAGCATGTCATTATAACAACGTATTATTACGTTGTCACCTGTGTACTTTGAGTAGGGATTTAGATAAAGCCAGCTGTACTTCTATCCTAATTCAATAGTCACCAATTCATTAGAACTTATCTAACAATCATGACCTTGCTATTGTACATATAAATCTAAAAATTATTATTTAATACTTCAAGTTTCGTTAACATCTTTACTTTAATGTTATCTAATGGTTAATTATAAATGATATGCTATTAATCTCAATTTTTATTGATACTAATTGGGTTTTATTAATAGTTTTGTGCAGATAAATATGCAAATAGTGGTTTAATATTATCAGAAATTTACATGTTAAATGATTGGACTCGAGTAAATTACAGTCATTAATTACATAACCCTCAGGGTACTTTAGACTGGATTAGTGCATGAAGAAACAGTGTATATACTTAGTAAACCCTTTTATCCTTCCTCAAACATATTACTTACTGTTGTTTGGAAATGTAAGGGAAGTTTGTTACCTACATCTACCACAAAGGAAATCTATTTTTATCTTCAAATTGCTTTGATATTACTGCATATCCCATTATATATAATATGGTGTATTGTAATATTGACCTTGAACTTGCAGGAGTCACGCTATGGCCTTCAGGACACCACCAGAAGATCTGGCAGACCAGACCATCCTCAACTTGAATGTAAGGGGCAAGAGAGGTAACATTGTACAGGTGTATCCTGCAGTGGAGTATGACTATGTACCTAATACCTTGATGGCATCAGTTGGTTACTACGTCCATGCACAGTGAGTATATTATATAGTACTACATCCATGCACAGTGAGTATATTATATAGTACTACATCCATGCACAGTGAGTATATTATATAGTACTACGTCCATGCACAGTGAGTATATTATATAGTACTACGTCCATGCACAGTGAGTATATTATATAGTACTACGCCCATGCACAATGAGTATATTATATAGTACTACACCCATGCACAATGAGTATATTATATAGTACTACACCCATGCACAATGAGTATATTATATAGTACTACATCCATGCACAGTGAGTATATTATATAGTACTACACCCATGCACAGTGAGTATATTATATAGTACTACACCCATGCACAATGAGTATATTATATAGTACTACGTCCATGCACAGTGAGTATATTATATAGTACTACGTCCATGCACAGTGAGTATATTATATAGTACTACGTCCATGCACAATGAGTATATTATATAGTACTACACCCATGCACAATGAGTATGTTATATAGTACTACACCCATGCACAATGAGTATATTATATAGTACTACGTCCATGCACAGTGAGTATATTATATAGTACTACGTCCATGCACAATGAGTATATTATATAGTACTACACCCATGCACAGTGAGTATATTATATAGTACTACACCCATGCACAGTGAGTATATTATATAGTACTACGTCCATGCACAGTGAGTATATTATATAGTACTACACCCATGCACAGTGAGTATATTATATAGTACTACGTCCATGCACAGTGAGTATATTATATAGTACTACGTCCATGCACAGTGAGTATATTATATAGTACTACGTCCATGCACAGTGAGTATGCTATATATAGTACTACACCCATGCACAATGAGTATGCTATATATAGTACTATGTCCATGAAGTTGTCAGTCCTTGTTATACTATGTTATCATCGCTTTCTACTGTTTCTACAGGTAATATACATGTGATATTTTTCTTGAAAGTAGATCTACTTCTAAGCAGTCAGGAACTCAGTTCTACGTCTGTGACAAATAACCAATCCCTGAGTGGGGTTTGAACCCAAGGCTCTACGGTGCCTAATCGCCTAGCACAGTGTACAGACGCATTAACCACTGCACCATCTCGGCTTTCTTATACATGCATAATAATTCACATGTGTATAGTTTGAATTTTTCTACTGGTGTGCATACTAAACTATATTACACCAATCATCGAGGTGTGGTGTTTGTATTATGTCACTGAAAGGAATAGGTTATCTCTCCCGGCATGTATATATTTCACCCATGAAGAACTCAGGCAATAATATTGTCCTAAAAGTAGTTCTTGTTCACAGATAAAGAAGAACTTTGTACAATTTAGCCTCCATCTCAGCTACACATCCTTATCTTATCCCGTGGAGATATAAATTGTTGGTTAAACATCACCTAACAATGCTTGTCAATTGTTCCGGACCATTTAGGTTTATCAAGCAAATGTCTGTTACCAGGGTGCCTTAAAACATAGCGCATCGTTTTTCGTTGCGTGCCGTTTGTGTCTCTGACTATTAAGTTTGTCCTCTAAGAAACATGGTCTAACCTAGTACATGCTAAAGTTTCATCTTAAGCAAATAATGTAATGGATGATACGCTATCTAGTAGAGTATATTAGTTGTGCAACGCTAAGTGGGATAAGATATTAGCCAATCTTATCATCCTTTCTTCTTCTAACATTTGTTTTTGTTTAATATCCATGTAGCAGTTAGGAGAGATGAACACACTTTCCCCATTTATACCTTTAATATCTACTGCTTTACTACAAGCAGGAATTAGTGTGTTTATCTAGAGCAATCATTATACTAATTACAGTCACCTTACATATGCTAATTATTCCCTATTTGCCAGCTTCAATACAAATTATGTATTAAATTCACCTTCCCTCCCTCCAATTAATCATATGATATTTATATTGCATACATGATACTGTATGTGTATAACAATTATACTACCTGTACTACTTGCTCTCTACACTGGAATGTACAGGTGTGTCCACTATTTGTTTAATTTGGGCCTAGCCTTATATATCATTACTCCTTCCTGGAATAATTATATTTTTTATTGTGTTCAATTGTATTAGCTAACTGTTACATATTATTAGTCATACACATTTAAGTTCGTAAATAAAGTGTTTAATGAAAATGCAATGATCATTATCTAGGCACAGCATACACCCTCCTATTATAAATTACTGTTAGGTAATCAATTGATGTCTGTAATTATCCTGCTAAATTGTTTTCTCCATTATCTACCATTTAAGATTTTTCTGGCATGTTTGCATGATTGCCTGGAATATTTTAGGTGGACTGGGTCTAATACCAATCCTAAGAACAATGATGGGCAAGGGTTGGCAGGTACTGACAGGAGCAATCTGGTGCTGCAAGGTGACAGAGCATACCCAGAGAACTCTGGCAGCTACTGGAATGGGGTAGATAAACAAGGTCACTGGGGAAGGAGCTACCCTGCACACCTGGATGACGGGTCAATGATGGGATTTACTCGAGCTCAAAGAGAATTGCTAGCTGTCCTTGCTCCAGGTGAGTGTTGGATGACATCAGTTTGCTGTACCTGTGAACTCTATAGGTGACGGGGCGATACTGCGTTTAACTTGTGAATCTGTAGACTTAATAGTCACAGGTATCATGTACTTCTGCTATGCAAGGTCACACAGTTTCCTACTCGCATCTCCTAAGCCTCAGCTTAAGAGATGTGAGTTATGTAACGAATATCCTTTGATATCGTAATCTAAACGTTTGACGGGTTCTAAGGTGTAGAGCTGTTACGTACTACATGTAGATGATATACCATGCTCTGATCTCACGAATACTACTTCTAGGTCAGTTTCGAGGTGAGCTGTCTGAACTGGATGATGCTGGAACATACTTTGACCTTGGACCTCAGAAGATAACGAGTGCTGGTGTGGCCCACTATATGTGTACCAGAAACAACAATTTTTCCAACAGAAGTCAGAAAGGAAAGATGGTTGTGATGGAGACTCCAATGACCGAAGGACAGATTGGTTCAATGGGTGGGGAGATGGCCTTGCCCCAGAAGTAAGTTGACTAACTGCATTTATAGGTGCTAAAGCCACAGTAGAATTAATATCTTATGCTGCAAACTGGTCTAATTAGCGTAGAAATTTTGATTGAAGGTGTGAGTCTGTAGCTGGTTTCTCACAGCTGTGAGAAAACCACCAGATATATTAATATCTCAATTATGGAGCCCAATCCTAATATTAGCACAACTATGTAAAGTAAATTCACCAACACCGCCTCCTTGCAGGAAGATATATTCAGCTCTGGTGCCCTTAATTTGAGTACAAAGAGAAAGAATGTATGATGGGTGTATGACATGTGGTTTGTTTTACATTTCCCATGGTGCAGTGTTTTAACAATTGCTTTGTTTATTATACCAGATACTATTGTATGATTAAGTGTGTTAAGTAAATGGTGTGTCGTTAATCGTTGAATAATTAGCGAATGGAAAGTCGCCTTGTCTTACTCATTGTTTGATTAGGAGAGTGGATGTCCTGTGGCCGAGCTTGGTTTCCATGTCTCCAAGCAATGACGGTCAGGTGCTACACTTTAATACTTGACTCAATGCAACTTACCAAATATCCACACATCGTATAAAATTAATATTAATTCTAATTGACGATTATAAAACTTTGGATTGGATTCTTTGTGAGTTGGAAATAGAGATAACTTCAAGGAATGAACTGATAGTTGATGAATAAATTAGAGCTATTAGTGAAGTGTCAGTGTATAAGCCATATGCTCTACCAAGTACAAATCTCAATGCTAAATTACTTTATAATTATTCAATAAACTTAAATCTTCAGATTATTAGCTTGTTTCTTTTTTCTATTGTGAATAGCAAGTACTGCACTTCGTGTAACCAGTCAGTAATCGTTGTGTAGCATTAACTTTTTACTTGTTGACTGCAAAAATTAGAATAATTAATAATGGTAAGGAAGGATAAAGAGATATCTGGTTAATTGCTATTAAACCAGTAAATATAGTTTACAAGATTTCGGATAATCTGTATTGCTAGATAAGAAGTGTCAACTTGTTCCAAATTCGTGTAAAGTTAATAGAGGTACATCACAGTGTGTTACAGTTCTCGCTGGCCTAGTTCAAAAATGTGCCAACTGGCAAAACGGAAAAGATGGAATTATCAGTTGCTTGTAGTAAAGACTGGCAAACTTCATCATCACAGAAAATTTTGAATTATTGGCTTCAAATATCAGAGTTTACTATATAACTTCATTGTGATTTTGTCACTAAATGCCTATTAGCTCAGTTTGGCCTTTTGCCCAGTTGGCACAATTGAGAACTGGGCCAGCGCAATGTATTGAGATCGATACAACTTTATGTGCTAGAAGAGAAATGGTTTAGACCTCAAATTCCAAAGAAATCTATTCTACACAAATTCCTTTGGTCCTGGTACAATGTATAGGACTGCAGTACTTGCTATTGATAGCTTTGGTTGTTCTCTAGTAATTTGGTGATCCTTCACATCTTGCCACTTTCAATCATAGCAATTTGTAATTACTTTAAAACAGACTTATCACAATATTCATAATTAATAAAGATAACAAGATAACACCACATGTGATAAATATCTCCAATGATTAACCCCAAATTGACTTATATAATTACACTGACTACATACATACCACTCTAAAGATTCCTAATACATACATAGACACATATACGATGCCATTTAGTAATTATACTTATGTATAAAGTCTGCCTTATATTAATTTTTAAACATTATATATTAAATATAATGTCTGATAATTATCACAGATAGGCTGTTGTTGACTCTGTATAGCTATTAAACCTCTCACCTAATGCTTGAAAATTGTTGTACATTGGCATCTTAATGTACAATATTCATAACTTTATTGTACAGATTGCAACACTATTAATTACATACCATTGTCTAATCTTTATGGAATCCACAACTCTGTTATTAAATTTTCAATCAAAATGTATGACTATGAAATGTGTGTAATTAGTAGCTGTAGACAGCGCCCTGGCTATAAGTTCAAGTAAAGCTCTGGTGGTTTAGCCTCAGGTTCTAACTGTTCAATCAACTGGAGCTCAGTCTTCTAGTTAACACAACTTTTGGTTAAATTGTGGGAAATTTAGATGTTAACTTACAAATTTTACTTAAAAATCAGGTTAAAGTTTTAGATTAAAAAAAAAATACTGCACTTGAGAGTGTTTGAAGCAATTATTTGAGGTTATATAAATCTTGCTAAGTAGTTTAACTTTTCCGCTAGGCTAATCTAAAAAGGATGGTACAAAGTATATAGTTAGCAAGTGGTTAAACTTCAATTTGTTTTATTTATTCTAGCTTTAGGTAATCTAATTGATTAACCCTGTTGAAAATATTGTATTAATTATTATTAATAATTCAGTGGTTACTGTATAAATTTATGTATTCTATTAGTGAACTATGCTTTTCATCATTAATATTCATGAAATGCGCCTATAATGCTTTTTAAACCAAACTGAGAAATTTTGCCCTGCCAGTAAGTATATTTCTAAAGCAGTTAACATGTATTATTAAAATATCTGTACCTTATATTCCAATGTTATTCTATGAATGTACATGTGCATAATATTATAAAGGCTGTTGGTTAGTGCACTTACATGTACATGTAACAGAGTGTATTATGCTAAATGCTATTGGAAAAATTGCATCTTTTTGTAAATAAACTTAGAAATAAAATATTGAGGTTTTAGAATATTATAATAATAAGATACATTTTATAAGTACTGCGTTTCTCCAAGTTCATTTCTAGTTGAGCAAAGAGGTGGTCAATCTATATTGGCTACACCTATATAATACAATAATGATGTGCAGTATAATACATGTACATGTATATATCTTTATAGAAAAGCTATGATTAAAATGGATATTGGAGTGCTGCCAACACTGATGCCTCTAAGGATGCAAGCATGGCCTGCAGAGATGGGTGACCAGAGGATTAAAGATGCAGGACAGGAGTTTAAGGTGAGACAATAGCTGTAGACTACTGACCCTGCGTCACACTAATTATACCCTTCCTTACTACTAGAGACAAATGAAATTGTCTTAATACTAATTTCCATTTAAGTACAGTAGTTTAGCTAATACTAATACATTATTATGCAATGTACAAATGATAACCAGTATTAGTACATGTGAACACAGGAGCTATTTAGTATATACACTAATTACTTAATTTGTATATCTAACATAAATCCAATGACAATGAAGGTTCTTTCCTAATCAGCTATACGCAATCAATGATCTATGATTATACTTGGTGTAATATCACATCACATCAAATATTTATCTCTTCGAACAAGATTAAACGCAGGTGCTTTCCATTAAACTCTCACCCCATTCTTTCTTATGCCTTATCTGGGAAAACTTGACACCTTTCTGTGAGTTTAAGATAAACTACATGCAAGATATCTAATTGATTATTGTATGGAGCTATTCTACATTCAGTGTCTATACTCTAGCATGCCCATGGTAAACAGTGGGGAACAACCTCTTGGTTCTACTGGTCTAGTAATATTAGTTTGTAATATTTAAATTCTTTCAAAAATTATTTGACCATTTCAGCTGACTTTTGCTGGTTGATAGCTGTATAGAAAGTGAAACATAGTAGATGTGATGTAATCAGTAATGTGTGCATTCTGATAGCTAGCTGTTCAGTGTTATGTCTGTAGGCATTGCTAACTAATTTCTTTCTTCACTGACTAATAAGTGCTTTTAAAAATCTCATCTTTATTTTCATCATCTCTCATACTAATGTCAACTTTGAATTGCCATATAAATAGGCTACATGTGCTAATGTATTGTACACAGCGTATAGTTCTGCAACAATTGTTATTCATTTAACAAATTGCTGCCATTTTAATGAACAAATCGTTAGAGATTGAAACTAAGCCCTGCAAGGAGTGGCTAGGCAAAATCAATTTGTAGAAACAAAAGATGAAAATAATTTTACAGTAGAATTATTTGATATTCTATTTACTTTACACAGCTTGGGAATGAGTATGTGAGTGACTTCATTGTCATTGAACCAGAAGACAGGATCACAAATGATGATAAGTATTTCACTATTGAAGTGAAGCTCAACACTACCAAGACTAAGATGGTGAAGATGTATAGAAGTAACACACAGCACTTCTCTACCTGGGAGGAAGTAGAGGCCACCTATGAAGGTGATAGGGCTATCATGAAGGTAACAACTCTACTCAGTATGTTCTTGTAGTCGGCATTGAAATTTAATGTGTCTTTAGTTGGTTTTATTGTCAGTTATTGGAGTTGTGTTAAAAGTAGGGAGAGTCATCATTTTGGTGGGGAGAGGGTACAATTTAGATCAAATGGGGTACAATTTGGATGGTGGGGAGTAATGTACCATAACTGGGCCTTCCATTTTATTGAGTTGATCGTGATGGACATCCTCATTACAACACATCAAGCACATCATCATATCGTTCTTTCTCCAGAGTCCTGCTTGCGATCTAACACCAACTGTGTATTCTAGGAGTGAATGTGCTATTACTTATTTTTATCTACATATAACAAAGTGTGACATCTGGTAGCCTACTTGTCGTTGTGTTGTAGACGAATAAAGGAGGAGTGTATATCGCACGAGAATCGCTGGACACTGGAGCCATCGTAGGAGGTGTGCTCGCTGGTTTAGTCATCATCATTATTATTGTCGCTACCGTCATCTACTTCAAGAGGAAACCAGAGAAATGGAATGCCATTGGTAAACGAATCCGAAATGCTAAACGAAGTACACAAAACACAATCTAAATACAATCCAAATAATGTATTTTTGAAGTAGTAGCTTGAGATCTTCCAATTTACGATACTGATGCAATCACTTACGCTTAATTGAATGTAATGAGTTTTAATATGTTATTTATATCAGATATTTTTATAGATAAATATGATAGCAGTAATAATATATTATTATTACCAATCTTCAATTTACATTCCTCAATGCTTAGCTAGGAATTCTTTTTGCTTCTATATTACTTTTCCACAGGACCCACTTATATTTATACTACATGTGTTTATATATAGTGTATACTATATTATTATTTTGTTATTACAGTATATTGTAATAGTATACAATTATTTAATCCTATTTTTGTGCCATCATCAACTGTGCATTGAGCAATTCCTCTTAGCATAATATAATCTCGGAGCAATATATCGTTTTCTATCTAACTACTATTATGCAAGAAGCAAAGATGTGATAACAAGTTTTTAAATTGTTTCAAAGTTGTAATGTCTTTTGGCTCATTTGGGGATACGTTAGTATGTTTTATTATCAGACAAATCACGTATCATATGGCAGTATCAGTAAACATACTTCTAACCTCCTTCCATTGCACTTTTTCCAAATAAACTTGGGCAAAATTATTCGAACTTCTTGCAGCTGATTTCTTCCCACCCTAAATTTCAATAGCTAAATAAAGTAGGATTTTAGGGCTACAGCAATTATTTATAAGGTGAGAATGGCAATTTGCAGGGAAGCAATTAAGCCAGATATATTTGCCGATTTTACACTAACTAATTGGATTGAAACTGTCTGCTTAGTTAAATGCTATATAAACATTTCTCTGTGAATTGATGACCATGGCTTTCAGCTCATGTTACCCATCCTTGAGAAAGTTGTGAATTAAGTTACTCCTGAAACACTTGGCAAAACATGCTGTCACCCAGCAGTGGTTGTCAGTATAGGGTATTATGTTTATGTGGGATATTTCCTTGCTTGATAACAGCCAGTGTTTCAGTAGTTGCCTTGGGTGGGCCATTCTCTGGGACATAAATTGGGTTGTGTTTTCTATATTCTTATAATAGATCCATGTACAATAAATAGTCAAACAAAATCCTGAACAATATTACCATGAAGTTATGTACAATGTTGTATAACTGATATGTGTACAGTAGAATAATAGTGCAGTCTGAAAAGATGTCACTGTATGTCTCTTCTTGAACATCTATGAAATCATAATGACATGTACAATATTGTACAATGTAGACCTATATAGGCCACAATAATTATTGTTGAAGTTACAGTGTTTACTACTATAACCCATATATTGCTTTACAAGAAATGAGAGTTTTCAAGGCCCCAAAATGTACAATGCAGATAACTAGTGTTACAGTACATCTACATGTGTATGTCCTCCACCAAATGAATTTATCTTCATGTACATTGTATGATTTTTATATCAGTACTGTGATAGGTTACTGGACAAAAATTAATATACGTTCCAAGTTTATATGGTTTGTGTTAGTGAAAGTTGACATGCAGATAACAAGAGAATAATATTCTAATGTCCCATTTGTTTACAGATCTATAATATGTACATGTGCTGCATGTCTAACATCAAGGGGGGTGATTCAGAGAAATTTTTACATAATTCTTTACTTTTATTTACAAGTTATGCATAGCCTAGACTTAGAATGAAAAACTATAACCTTCATTATCTCCTTCCCAACAAATAATCTAAAAACTAATACATATTACAAGTATATATTATTCTCCTCAATAATATAATTATAATAATATAATATTGCCTAAATGGCTTGGAAATATCAAAAAGATTGAAATATAAAAAATTGAAAATATCAGATGAAAAATATATTTTAAAATCTTTGTGTGATAATTAATTTTGAGTGTGCTTTGCATGCTCAATGAAACATGTTAAAAATATTAAACCTTTGATACTAGTACTAGGTAAGCTTCATTTGCTGGGTCATCTCAGAAGAGGGCATATTGCACCTAGACAACATTGACAATGGTAGCATCAAGTTATTTTTATTAGTGTCTAAATAGGATAAACTGTTATGGCTGCCAGATACTTTGGCTCTCTTCCATTTTGCTCTTCTGTTTTGGAACCAAATTTTAATTTGCACTTCACTTAAACTAAGATTTCTTGCTATGTTTGACCTGTCAGTCAGAGAAAGATATTTTTTGACATGGAACTCTTTTTCAAGCTCTAACAATTGTTCGCTTGTAAATGCCGTACGTCGTCGTCTCGGCCTAATATTTGAAGAGATCTGTGAAGACCGAGTTTCGCTATTTGACGTTGATTCTGAATCTGTTAAATCATCATCAACTACATTCACTTCATTGTCTTCTTGATCAGCATCCTCTATTGGGGCATCATCTAAAATAATTGGAGCACAGGCTTAACAAACATTATTCTGCGTACCAACGATATACATGCAAAATAAATTTATAATTTTCACACAATATTGCGGTATATAAAGATGGTAATTACAGAATAGCATTTATATTATTTTATGTTAATTATAACAAATTGCAACATGAAATGGCAGGTTTGCAATATTGGTATGGAATTATCTAGCTGACTAATTAATTTTGCAACAAAATAATCTTTTTATAATATAATTTAATATTATTAATGAATATCATGAAGAAAATTAAGCCGAATAGCTGCAAGTTAATGAGATGAATTAGTCTAGTTTTATCTGACCTTCTACATTTAATATAGTATTTTAATTCATCAATCTTTAATCCTTATAAAATTGAGCAATTTTTTATCATACTTTAATAGCATTATATAATTAATTTATGCAGCATAAAAGACATTTACAAGTTACATAATTCTTTTGGTAGATGCCTTGAATTATTGTAGATAAAATGTACATCAACACTAATTACAATAATAGCTTGTATGATTACTATAATTAGGCAATTATCAATTGATTAGCTGTAGTGAAGTTGAGCTATAACAAATTGCCTATATTATTATTGATATTCCGTGGTTACAGAACTCCAGTCTTCCCACAGTCACTAATTAAAACTGCAGCTATCATGCTGGTGGGTAAACCGCTGCTAATTAGAAGTGATTATAGGCACTAGTTAATACATCCCTGTTATTACAATTTGTGAGTGTGAATGGTTATTAGGTTACATAACATCTGCCAAACATCTAGATCTACTGATTAGTTTCCAAGCATTTATTTATATTTTGATATTTTTCCAACTGTGCTAATAACTGCCAACTATCACTTCTATTCACTTAGGGCACTTTCGGCATCAATGTGATGAAAGAGCAAATAATAAGATGCAATAAATTTATCTCTAGATTATATCTATGTGTGCACATTGTAAATTTTCAATTTTCAGCTGCTACGAAAAGAAATATTATATTTTAAATATCATTTCACATGTATGTGTTATCAACCTATCACCCATGCTTTTTCACACAATTGCATATTGATATACATGTAGGCTAGTCTACTTGAAGTCCCTCTATGTGTTTGCAACAACATGCAAAGTTATGCAGAAAAATTATTAGAATAAATGCTGAGTTTATTCTTACCTTGATTGTCTGCGCCGTCGGAGTGTGGTGATGAGCTACATCTGGTAGAAATATTATTTGGCACTGTCTGCGATGCATAGATATGTGAGTCGTGTTTTTCTGAGTATTTCTTTGCATTTTCAATGTCAGCCATTCTCTTCTGATACATTTTAAGAATCATTTGCTGTTGATGTTGCTGATGACGTTGAAATTGTTCCAACAATACTTGGTTGAATCCTAAGGGTAGAGGAGGGAAAGTCTCTTGGATTGCTGTCAGGTTGTTGTAAGGTATTTTAAGTGGCATAAATGCCGAGTTGACAGCATCTGAGTTCAATGTAGGTATTCTTGTACTTGGTAACTGCTGTCTACCTAATATGGCGTCTATACTAAACGAGCTCATGATTTGTGGTTTCTCTTTTCTCTTGGTTTCTCTTCTCTGTTGAGGTGGTTGAAGAATGTTTACGCATGAGCCTCCAGTCTATAAATGATTACTGTCACTCTTAGACACCTTTCTTAAAGTTGAGCAGGTACATCATTCATACACATGCTTATCAGAAAGTGCCCTCCCCTAGTGGGAAATGCATATCCAATTAATCTAATTTGCTTACTATTTCAAGATGATTATTTTATTGCAGACCTGCCATATATCATCATCATAATGTACATTGTACATGCACACTGGCAGGTTCTTCCTTGGATTAACCAAGGACACAGTGATAGCCAAAGATTGGCTGGTATATTACTAATATGAATACAAATTCATTATTTTCTGCACAGTTGCTGATTTCTCCATAGAGTTTTCTCTCTCTTGTAACAGGTACTAACAGGTGCCTGCATAATTGTGTCGGACTGTAGCCTTCCATGATAATGAAATGTTGTTATATCCGTTCAATAATTTGAACTACTAAGGGGTTTTTTGCTTCAAAGTAAAATAAATAATTATTCACTGACCACTGTAGTTTCTGATAAAATCAATAACAACTATACAGCTTAAAAAATATTCCTGTCTTTAGGCTGATCAGTTGGCATGTCTGTATGGTTACTCAACAGGATAACCCTTGTATACATTATCTGTGGAGTTTATTTATAAAACTAAGCTCTTAATTGAGCTGCTAAGGCTACTTGACACCAAAGAATTCACTTTACAAACACATTCTCCCATTATTTTATATTATACCTCACTTTGTTTTAAATAAGCAATTCTTTGGAGCCAACATATATTAGTATCATGTTATCATATCACTCTCTTAGGATATGATATGGTATATATCCATTTTTGATGTGAATAGCTTTGCTTACTGATGAAGCAACTGCTCTATTTACTGGCTTGTTATACTATTTAGAAAGCAGCTGGTAGCTAATAATAATTACTGGTTCAAGGCATAACATGGAATGAAATTACAGATGGGTGTATATTGCTATAATGTGTGTAAAAAATCATAAAGCAATTAACTAATGACCGTAATTAGTGTTGAGTGTAGTCTGTATTAAGGTTTAACATGTTGATACTGAATAATTCCCAATTATCTATGAACTTAACTTGAGGCAAGCACCAATCAAATAAAAAATAACAACAGTGTTAAGCTGTGTTTGCAATTTATGTTAGCTTGGAACTATGTTTTGGTTCCTATCCTAATTAACTTATATTTTTTTCTCATATCAGCTAATTATTCTTCTTTACAAATAACTAAGAGGTGAGATTTGTGACCACTAAGCCCAGATACATGCATATTGTGGTCTATGTATTTTAATGCCTTCTATTATTTATGTTATATATTTATGTTTGTATAACACAGGCAACAGCTGTATTGTCAAAGTTACCAGATCAATTTTGGGTCAAAATGTTACAGCATGTAAATACTTCTTATCAAAGACTTGTAAATTGTGTCTTTTATCAATTACTTGAAACATGGAGTATATCACTTAAAGTAAACAAATTGACACTCTAATCTAATGTTGACAAGACAGTATTTAAGCAGCTGTTCTTCACACCCCTTATCTTCACCTTTTTAACCAAATGTGGGTTTCTGGACTGACTAGCTAAAACTCATTCAATTGCTTCCGATGGCAAGGAGCAAAAAGCGGCAATTTTATTTGTGGGACTTAAGTGTTGGATAACCCATCTGGTAGAATTAGTCAAGATTGGAGGATAGCAATAATTAATCAACATTATAATTTCCACTAAACTGTCTGTCTAGCCAGATATTAGCAAACTAATATTTGAGTTTGGGAGCATAATTTATTTAATACTAATTAAATTATACACTTTAATGAAGTAACAAATAGCATGGTAGTATACGGTTGTTTTTCTTGTTTACATGTACTTAGTATAAAATAATCATTGTAATTAAATGTCACAAGTCTTGAGTTTACAATTAAACATCATGTGCATAATGATAATATATTAGATCTCGACAAACAAGAACAAAAATAGACAGAAGCTAATGTCAGGGTATGAAGTCACAATTTCATTCTAATCAAAAACAGTTACTCACAAAAATATCCTAAAACAGTTGTATAAACTCACTATGGTGGCAGCAAAATTTACCTAAAAGTCACACACCTGAGTTTTGAGCCAATAACAGCCGATATAGTGGTACCTAATATAAACATATAATATAGATGTACGGTGTGTCATCTAAGGAACAGGTACTTGTATTGATGCTATTTGTAATGGCTCGACCAGTTTTGACTATCACTACATTCCAATCATGTCAGATGGTAGGTTATATTGAGTGTTCTAGTGAGAATGTATAGTTGTAGCACATGTCATAATACACATATATATATAATACTTTATAATATAGAGATCATACTATCTTATTACAGCTCGTCTTTGAGAACTGTATATCTGTTGTGTGAAGGTTTGAGCTGTTTAAACACAGACTCTGGTGGATCTGTAGGATCTTTTACTCCAGCCTGCTGTGATGCATCTACCTGGACATGCTGCTGTCCATCCTGAGCCTGCTGATTGGCCTGTACTGCTGGCTGGGTCACTTTATCTGGACCATAATGAAACTCTCTATGCAACTTTCCACTGGCCAAGTCATCAACGAACTGTTTGAGCAAACCATCTTCCCTGTAACCAGTAAACACACAGGGTAAGACAACTCTAGCAGAACAGACATTTACAATAAATATCAGACTGTGTGCTAGCAGCAACTATTATAGGCAACAGAAACTACATCTTTGGATCACTAAAAATATAAAAGCTAGATAATATTCTAGTATTACATCTGCATCCAAGTCATATGATCACTTTTGATCAGCTAAGTACAAGTGCACCCCATAAAGGACACTACATACATGTACATGTATATACACATATACATGTACTGTAAATGTGTATATAATATACACCGTATATATAAGTATATCCACAGTAGACCAATAAGAAGACACTAGATTGCTGCTGCTGACTACTCATCTAGCATAAAGTGAAATAACTCTCTCTATGTATGCATATTAATTTACAAAATACTAATTAACATTTCGAGAATAAACAAAATAATACCCAGTGCCTTTCGGTTCATATTACTCTATTTTATTGCTGGTGAAATCACTCATGTTGGAAACCAAAACATGTAAATAATTATACTAGTTGGACGTGTCTACGTGTAGATCAAATTTATGTACATTTGGTTTCCACAAACGGTGTTGATGGGCTCCGGCGAGCTCAAGTCCTACAGCTATTATTATTATTATACCTCGCCCAAATTGGATAACTGAGTGAGTAGAAAACATCCGTCCATAATCTAAGTTATTTCCAACACACAGGATTTCATGCATGCATAGTTTACCTACAGTACATCATATTTGACTATGAGAAACGAGTTAATAGACTACTTACCCGAGTTTTGACTTGACATCATGCTTAAGCAGATACATGTGTTTGAAGCTATCAATGGCTATGAGTGGGAGGTCATTGGCAGATTTCCCCAAATGGTGAAGAGGATGTGCAAATTTTATGCCGTCGGCGGTTAAAGCACTTACAGTATCTATAAATAGATCCATGGGACACTGAAAAGTATGATACACAGTCGTGCTATATAATAATGTAAATGAAGAGGTAAATGCATGATATTGGAGGTATACGATGTATGATAAGACTAACCAAAATATAATCCACTGCCACAATGACATGTACTGTTATATTCGTAAAGTTTACCATCTCAGCGTAATAATGCCCGATCATCATTTGCTTTTGTGGTGTGGAATGTGGAATACACGAATATGCTGTAGTTGTTATACAGTAGTCTACATGGATTTTCCCCCCATATTATGTGTGTATGGGGATATACCAGAGCATAGTCTAAAATATAGAGTACGGAGTAAAGATAGAGTATTTAGTGTATAGACTTACCAAGGTCATTTGCTAGCTGGAGGTTGACCTGCTCCAAGAACTGTGCGGGTGTATGAGTATCATCAGGGTGATGGAAAAGTATGAGGAAAGGTAGACCCTCCTCAGTCAATTCCTACACAGCAGACAAGACACAGTAGATATTATGGTAGCAGCCAACAACAAATAGTAATAGAGGTAACAGTTTATACTGAATGAAATTTTTTCGTACCGCAGAAATTATAGTAGGAGTAAAAGATAACTCCAAATTGGTGGTACATGGCAGTGGGAGTGAAGAGTGTTGGTATAATTAGTTAGTTGATACACGTATGTAAGTAGTCATACACTATCATTATTCATAACATAATGTAGACTACCACATAATATAAAAAACAGACATTTTACTTGATATTTAGGCCTCCCGCATAACATAGGCATTGCAGTGTCGTGAGCCATGCATTGTTTGTCGACCTAAAGGCAATGTATTCACTGTATCACCGATAAATACACATGTATAATACAGCTGCACACTAACCTCGGCATTCTCAAATGTCAGGACTCTAACTTTAGGTACGCAAAGATCACGTGCCCAGGCAGTGAGTGACTCAGCATTGGTCAGACCAGTGAATGGTACATCAGATCCCTGCTTCTATAACAGCACACATACAGCCGTATTACTAACAGTGGTAAACCGTTACTACCTGGTTACCAAGAGTGTCTACTTGTGCTATAATACTTTGATTCAAATACAAAAATGTTACCCAGGAGCAATCAAGCAATGACTAAAATACTGAAAGTTGAAGTTGTCTTTTCTTTTTTTATTATCAAGCAAGAAAAGACAACTCCATAACATGACTAGTTCTTTGATAACACATGGTATGATACACGTTATTATACAATGTACATAGGTACAGATAGTTTATTTTTTATTCAATGGACAATTGAGTACATTGTACTAACCCCAATGTAAGCATTCTCTGACCTATTCTACGGGCACCATTAAATTGATATAAAATAGGTTGAGAGAGCACTCTTCCCTCCTAACTTACGAAAGGCTGTCTGAAGTAGATGACATCTTCTCCATTCTTCCTGTGGGGTTCAGCGTTGGGTCCGCTCATTACATACCAGTTACAGTCAGTCTTTAGTTGACCAGCAGCTTTCAGTATATTTTTATAATTATTACTGTTTTCATCAGAAATATATACTAGCATGTTTCTCTTGGCGTCCTGCAAGAAATATTATAAAGGTTACATGATTCATACCTTGAACAAATGCATACCATGCTGAGGAATCGAAGTCTAATGACCAAGTATCGGATATATATCACACAGCGGTTATCCTAGTGACCTTTAGGGTGTACTTGCACAAAATTCAGCCATTCGATTGGCTATGACCGTACTGAAAACATTACAGCTTTATCTATTAGTAGAAATCTTGCATTTTCAAACTATGGTGATTGACTGACTATCAGTACCTGTAAGGCATCGATAGAATGGAAATACTGCGAAAGTCCAGTCCGCAAATACAAAAGGTTAGTGGAGTACCTATTACATCAGGAGCAAATTTTAAGGAGTTGTGTACAACGCGAAACACTAAATACGATCTACCGAACTCAAAAGAATTAACCAGAAGAGTGACCAACAACACGAGTTTCACTTACAGGCTCATTCACCCCATGTACATATAACTAACAACTGATTAGATACTTACTGAAATTGCGTCCATCTCTTCAAACGTCTCTCTCTTGTTAATAGGTACAGTTAACTGTTCCTTGACAAACTTGAGGAAAGCTTCAGCAGATCTTTGACCTCTGTATTCCTTTTTCATTGGCTCACCAAACATGAAGAACTTCAATGTGGGATATTTATTTACTTTGTACTTTTTGGCAAGTTCAGCTGTAATATACAAACATATACAGGGTGTGTAGACTTGGACAAAATAATGTACATCAATCATATATTAGTATTAATGCAATCATATGAATCTGTATTAAGTAGATTAACAATCAATCACAGGATAAGTTCTCTTTGACAGAGAAGCTAAGCACTATACTAGATATCACTTCCACTCAGACTATTACATGTAGAGATGAGGAAATACAAGTTCAATATATAGTGTGGAACAATTATACATGACGCTGTATAACACGTAGTGGTTGGTTGCTAAGTTCTCCTATGTGATATCCGACATCCATGATATGCAACACAATTGCACAGTGTATAAGTATAAACACATATAAAAAGTAAATCATACACAATACAATGTACTTACTTTCCTGATCACAATCTATCTTAGCAAATACTATTTTTCCACCAGTCTACAATAAGAGACAAACATTCAATGTGAAACAAATAATTAGCTAATAGAGGAAGGAAAATAATGGTGACTATATATAGGTCCTACAGGATTATAACTTCAAATACTAATGGTGATGTACAAGTACAATATGCACATTGCACACATGGGTTAAATTTGGGTCCATATGGTGCCGCACAGCGAATACATTGCCAACCTTATAATGTTTTGTGTCAGGTCAACTATACAATGCTTAAGTATAGCCAGATGTGTATACTATGTATACTATAAAACTAGTAGTAGATAGGTCAAGTTGAGAAGCACTGACCATATATACTCACTGGAGAGTATTCTTTTGCTACTAACTCACTTCCTTCTGCAAAAATAGGTGCTAGCATCTGACTGAAGCGACACCTACAATAGCACGGATAGATATTACAAGTCGACGATATGCCACCTCGCACTTCTAATGCACCTGAACAGCACATCACATTTAGTAGCAAACAATTGTTAATAATAATGAAAAACATTTCCAATGGATAGACAGCAAAACTTACCAGTCAGCATAAAAGTTGACAAATACCATTTCATTACTTTCTGCAAAACAAAACAAAGAGTAATAAGATCAGTGATTAATCACTTACTACTGTAAATTAGAGAAAGAGCAGTGATGGCCGAGGCATACTGAGATATATTAACACCAAACTGTCTACGATTGATGGGTCATTGAATACTTACTTAGGACGGTATCTATGTTGGCACTTGTTACCTGGACTACTTGATCAGCAGATATATATGTAGCTAGATAGAGAATCTACAACACACCATAATAAAAAAATGTGTATTGTTATAACATAGAAAGGTACATTGTAGTTATCATAGTTTTGCTCTGGTTATACACGTGTAATGTCTACAGTAGCCTAATTAAACATTAGCCTATAACATTCATTTGGTTATCCTCCATTTCTTTAGATCAAGATCGACAAACAAAGAATTTTTTAGCCATCTTTAAATCACAATATACAATGTAGGTTACAAGCTTTTGATAGCTATTTAGCCTACATAAAGTCACGAGTCCTTTTAATGAGCCACAAAATGTTCCTTGGATTAACACGAGTGTGCAATCTCTGTTCATGGTTATGGCTTATGTCTATGTAGTTTACCAGCTTATTTTTAATATAAATATCGAATAAGACTAATAATTAATAGCCTATTATAAAACACTTGGCAGGTAATAATCTTATCTACGATAATAAAAAAAATAATAGGCTAATGACATTATTGAAAAAATGAGTAGGCCTAATATAAATTTTGATCGGCGTTTTGAGTTCCTTACTATTCATACTAAAAATAATCATATTGATTTGATATTCTATAAAATAATGTCGAATTTGAGGATGCACAAGTTCCATGCAGGAAAATATTTTGTAAGAAAAAATTATGGTTCTTCAAGAACAGTTCCTACCATTGAAGAACATCATCTAGCAAAACTAATTATTATTCATAAGACAATGATACCTCATATACAATATAGGTTCGCTATATAATACTTTGTTATTGATGATATTAGATTTCATAAAATATCATTAATTATCTTGATTTAATGATTATTCGATTATAATTATACTTTGGACTACTAGGCTCTATATCTATACCATAAATTTATGATATTCATATATTTTATAATTCATTGGCTACATTTTTTAAAATTATTTATTACACTATTATCATTATAGTAAATTATTAGTAATAAATAAATATAAATAAAAACATATAAAAAAAAATAAATCAATAAATCTAAATGAAAACACGACAATTACAATGAATGAAAAAAAACTTACTAAAGATATGTGAAGTACTGCTGATGTAACCATTGTGAGATAAATATGCAGGTTCTTCAACCCTGTTGTGGTGAAACGTAAGAACTATATACTAAAACTATACGAAAGAAATTATATGCAAACACGGCACTCAAGTTGATATTTTTGTCATAACAAAACCACTTCTCCTCTAGAAGCAATTTTTTAACGTTCAGCTGAGGTCTAAACCTCTTCACACCCCACACGGCAACACCTAGGATTTGTACATAGAACACCTCACACAAAAAGCAATCTAATAATGCGCTAAGGCTTAGAAACAATTGACGTGTTACTTTTCTACTCGACCTCATCAAATGCGATATTGCACGAATTGGAAGTGCGCTTGCGTACAATAACATTCTTGACAACCTGAAAAATACCAACGCCTATTTAATTTTCTCCAATTTCGCTGCCATTTATGTACAACATGTTACTATGAAATTCAAATGCTTGGGGAACTTAAATGAATAAAAAAAGTTGAGGTAAGATGTTACTGATGTGTCACATGTTATGCACCAAGATGTTGTATTATAATGTGCATCCAAGGGTGACACTAACTTCCGTTAGTTGCTAACCAAGCTACCTGCAGATGTAGTATGGGACCCTTCAACTAAGAACAAGATCCATGATATAGAACTCATCCAGAACAGTGTCATACGGTTTATAGCAAACCTAAGGGGGCGTACTGACAGTGTATCAGAGGTGAGAGATCAGTTAGAGATCCGGACCCTGGAAAATAGAAGAAAAAACCATCGCCTGTGTCTACTGACCAGGATTCTTCAGAATGAAGAACAACATTCCACTCTGTCCAGAGCATATGATGATATTGTGGGTGACAGAGAGATGGTAACAATGACCACTAGAGCAGCTGCCAGAGGAGAGCCAACCTCAATATCAGCCAAAAAATGCATTTACCACTCTAGTTTCCTGCCACGAACAATTCGTGAGATAAGATGAGAAACCAACTTCCAATCCTAAACAGTGATATACTGTAAATATTGCAGACCCCCTAGTCCAAAAATAGTTAAAACTAGAGGCTCCCTTATAGATTTACATGAAATTGCTGGCGGAGCCCTACCTCATCTGAGGTAAATTCTGAGGTAAACGGGACCAGAAACTTCTTTGGAGGCTGTCAGGCTGGTCAGAGATGGTCATTGGTCAATGGTAAAAATGAGAAGTTGACTAACAGTCACAGTGGTGATTGCTAAAGTGCAATAAAATTTGCACTACTGCCTTTTCAATTGTATGCTCGGTAGTCGGTAATGTAGAAAGTAGTGGTATGATTTTCTATAATACCTTTGAATAATTTTGAAGAATAGAATTGAGTAAGAAGAGCACCTCAGCTTTACAGTGTGTTTTAGACAGTCATTCATATTGTTCCAGCGTACTACTGTTTTTGATTGGGATCGAGTTCGAAAAATCGTTACGACATGCTCGTCGGTTTGTGTTCTTCCCATTGGGTTAATAGTCTTTATTCACTGTGTCCGTGCATATCACGTATAGTGCGTGGCAGGAAACTGTTGTGGTAGGTACGAGTTGAGGCAGTCATTGATATAGGTTCTCCTCTTGTGGCTAAGCGGGTGGTCTTAGTGAAATTTTCTCTGTCATTTGATAATTTCATCATAGACAGGTGTCCGTGCCGGTCCTGTTCCTGCAGTATTTTTGTCAGGAGGGATAGTCTGTGGTTTCTTCTCCTTTCATGGAAATTCCGTAGTCCCAGCTCAGCTTTGGCTTCAGTCACGGTCTCTCTTCCTCTGAGGTAGCTTATAAAGTGCACAGCCCTATTTTGAACCTGTTCCAGCAATTCTATCTGGCATTTTCGTGTAGGATTCCACACACAGTCAGCGTACTCGACCACAGGCCAAGAAGTTTTTTATACAAACAAAACTATGTAATAGTCATAATGGTCGGTCAGGATATGTCCGGGGAGTAACTATCTGGGAACTACTACTTTCTGCCTGCTTAAACTCACACGAAAGCTCAAATGCTATACCCCAGGGGAGTAGCCCCTCACTACAACTACTGTAACCGGCAGGTGGCCACTGGCCAGGGTTAGAGGGTTGGGTGCTAGCTGGGCACTAGGTACCGCTGCAGCTTTTAGCTGGGCTGGAAAGCTGGGGCTAGAAGGCGACTGCATTGTATCCTAGCTAGGTATAAGAATTCAGAGTAGGTGTTGCTCATCCAAAAATATATTATAAACTGCAATGAATGGTGCACAGAATAACTTCTATACTACTTGGCAAGACCACACGTTAATGAGGAAAACATACATATACATTCCGACTGGCCGGCAACATTCCGATGACCGGCTGGTTAGAGCGGCCAGTATAAATATGTACATAAGAACTGTCCGCTTTATCTGCCAGCTTGGAGGTAGGGTGAATGTTGAAGAGAGAGAGAGGTATCAGAGAAGTCAGCATGCCAGTCTGTTGATGAAACTTCTCTTCAAGGAAGAGCACCACCCAGCTCTAAGTACTGTGTACGAAAAGCTCTGGGACAACCAATTGACTTTCAACACACCCCTGACAGCTCTCGGAAATAGAGGCGTCCAATGTCAGTTCTCACAAACAATAACACAGTACAGCAGCTTTCTTCTCAGAACAATCAGGGACTTGAAAATTAGTACAACCACAATCAACAATGACCATCTACAGGCAGGCAAATTTGTCGGTTCTGTTTCATTGCCTTACGAATTAACTATATGCTGTAGACCATTTCTCTCAGTTCCCCAACAATGGTACTATGACACACTTGCCTCCCACCTCCTAAGTGGTCCAGTGTGAGGAAACTGCTGAAAGTAATTCAGCGCCAGTAACCAGAAATATCCAATTCATTCAAAATCAATTGACTTGTTCAATGTGAAACTCGGACTTTTAATCCAAAACTTGCTTGACATGCATAATCGAACTAGAAAAAATCGATTGCAAACTAATTAAGTACAACCTTGAAATTCGCTTACTATGACACCATAGTCGCTAGAGAAGAATGGACAAGGAACGCTCTTCAAATAATGTATTACTACTGCTCCAAATGAGGCACACCTCTTCCACTACTTGTGTGGTCAGGTAGGTTCAGGCAAACAGTAAATGAGGCAACCTTCGTTTTTGTCACAATATCTTCTTTATTTGCTTTTTGGGTAACCCTCCAATCCAATTGGCCCAACCGTAAACCTGAATCTTAGTCTATCAAAATGGTGTGCAGTACTTCATCTAAATGCTTGAAATTAAGGTGGATATCGATGAGGTAAAACAGTGACTTGGCCTACAACTACTCCACACTTGTCAAAAATCCTTGCATGTCAGCCTGCTGATCAAAATTCTCTGCAAGAGGGAGAAGCATCCTGCATTCACTGGTGCAAACTAATGTCAAAGCTTTTGAATAATCAATTTGGCCTGCTCCTAACAGGCTTCTGACACACTTTAAGGCATTGAGCCACCCATGGTCTATTTGCGCCTACCGTACCCCATACCACAGCAACTGTCTACTCAGAACAATGAAGGGCCTAAGCATTGGCACTACCGCACTCAACAATGGCCATCAACAACAGAGAGGCTAATTTGCTTGTGTTTATATACATGTACATGTGTTAACTACATGTAAATATAGCAGATGACTTTCCCAAGTGTCCAAAAATGTTACTATGTGGTCTAGTGTGAAGGGGTTGCTGAAGGTAATATGGATGTCATGCACTCCCTTTGCAGTTCAACTGAAAGATTCAACAGGACGGTACTGATGATGATTGAACTCTATTTCAGCCACAATTATCTTTGGTCATCGATGTGTCGTTGTTATTGCTTCTCTTGTAGTCGAAGTGGTAGCACTCATCCTATTGAATAACAATGTATTGTTTTAAATTTATCTGTGGATGCATTCTTCCACTCGTGACTCTTCCCAGTTTAGGTCAAAACCAATTTTGTATTCCGTATTTCGAGTAATAGATTGCAATACCTAATCGAGTAGCTAGATAGTTTATTGCTATTGAGACTCGAAACACATACGTTATTATTTATAGATGTCACTGTTCAAGGCCAGAGAATGGTGGGGCACAAAGATTGGTGAAAATGAAGAGTTTGATCTTGGTTGTATGGTTGTTGGGAATATAAGCAATGTAGATTCCACAGCTGCAATTGGTAAGTCATGCTGATTGCTAGTCAACATGCATGCTCCTGAATACCTCAAGGCTACTCTTTATGCTACGTTGGGATCAGTGAGCATGTGCAGTATGGTATCTACTTCAATATATAATGTTTTAGAGAGGATAGCCATAGGAAGCTATGCTGGTATAATACGTATATATAACCCACATCATTCTGGCGAAGGTTATGCACCTGAACAGTTACTTATTGAAGAGAACCTCAACGCACCCATCTTACAACTGGCATGCGGCAAATTTATTTCGTAAGTTTGTTCATTTATAGACTTGCTGTCACAGCAGCTTACTAATTATAGTCATTACTGTGCCTATAGAATGGAGTCGATAGATTTTTGTCTTCCTGTGCATATTCCAATTAGTAATTATATTTAAGCAATTTTCTTTAAATCTGCTCAACAAACGGCCATATTTCAGAATTCAACTTTCATTTTATCCCTTTATAAATAATTGTGGTCGACTTAACATTATGCTTGCTATTACTACTAGTACTGCTGTATGTTACAGAGCAGTGACAGGCTACAGTATAGCCGTGCTCCATCCCAGGAGACTAACGGTGTATATGCTGTCTAGTACGGCAGGTGCTGTGGCTCACGGTACACAGTACAAGCTTCAACATGTCTACTCTCACAATCTACAGAGAACTGCATACAACATGTGTCATGGCCCCTTTGGGCAAGTTCAAGGTAACTAGTAGTAGGGGATCTCATGGTACTATTAGGCCTATATTATTGTACATGTATTTGTATACATGGTGATCTACGTGTAGAAGGATGCTTTAACACAGAGTTGAAGAACGGAATCAAGTTTTCAAATAATTTTGATCGTCATTACTGACTATCACCATGACAGGCATACCATAAGCCCACGTGTCATGTTTATTTTTCACGTACATTGTATTTGGATTTCTTATTCAAAAAAGTTTGGATTTTCCATAAACATTGTACTTGGAATGTATCGTATCTACTCTTTTTTTGCAGCTGGTAAATTTTACGTTGGTATGATTAGTCTAGTTTCACATAATATAGTCCATCAATAGTTGGGTGCACTATAAGAGTGAAGTAGGTTCTATATACAGTAATTGGGCTGTTTTAGTAGATTAGATTACTAACAGTAAGCATGTATAATAGGCGTATTCGGAAACTGTACTGGTTCATATAGCACTGGTCTAACTATCCGAATACAACTTGAGCGTTCAGGCGTGACTAGTGCTTGCTCTGAAGGGAAATCCCCTCGCTAAGTGAATATACTTTATATTATTATTGCCAGGCATGCCTTGCCTTGCGTTATAGCTAGCGCTCTATTATTGAATAAAATATATTGTTATTGCCGCAGATTGCTATTTATAAGCTTGCACGGTGCAATATCCGAATACGCCTAATATTGTGGTGATTTATACAACACTTCTAACCCTTGGTTGTAGAATGTAGAATATATTGGTTCAGTAGTTCTAGACCTATCATCATCAGAGGAAAATTTATTTTTTCTTCTTTGATTCTTTGATGATGATGACAGGACGGTTATTGAAATATTTGGAAACAAATAAGTAAAATGCGTGTAGGGCTGCTTCTCATCACTAACCCCTTCAAGTAGAGATATTGTTTTGTAGTTGCAGGCAGGAAGAATAAGAACAAGAAGTCGATAAACTTGAATTTGTTATAGGCTTACCTAAAATACGAATTTACAAAGAGAGCTTACATGAATGTCTGACTGTTTATGTTTATAACACGAGTTTATCGTGTTACCATGTTATACAATGTATATTGTAGATCGTGACTTTATATGTGTGCAGTCGATGGATGGTACACTATCTGTGTTTGAACAAGAAAGTTTTTCATTCACAAGGTTTCTACCAGAGTCTCTGTTGCCGGGTCCACTGTGTTATGTAGCCGCTACAGACAGCTTCATAACAGTGTCCTCTTCTCGCCAGATTGAGAGTTACAAGTATGTCAACATTCTGTTCGTAACTGATTACATTTGTTAGCTCATTTACCTTTTACAAATTGGTATGAAATTTACATGTAATGACATTATGCAGTATGTGGTTTTGACTATTACTATGCTTCTGCAACCTCCTGTGTTATGCATAACACATGCACACGCTTTAATTGAATTAAAATATCAAAAATGTCACATTTACAAGTGTTTTGTTACGTAATGAATTTTAGGTACCAAGTGTTAGCAGTCGCGACAGAAACTAAAAGTAAAGAAGACGCACAGAATCTGAAGTCTGGTAAACGTGTCACTGTGAGTATGTTAATAGATGACTAGGAATGGAGAGAAAGTCGCTATTATTCAAACAATTGAGTATTGGGTCCTGTCTATTTATTTCTTGTTCCAGACATGATATCCTTTACCCTACCCTATATTGGGGCATGTTAATGAATCAGATGATCAATTTTCACTCATTGTATTTCCATGTGGTTGTTGGTTTATATGTAACTGTACACGTTTGGGAAAATTAACGACTTTTGAGATCTAAAAACTCGATACTCGTAGACTTTATGCTATTTACATGTGGTTTGTACATAATGATAGTCATAAGCTTTAATAATGAGCCCGCTGTAGGATATCTTCAGAAGCACAAGGAAAATTGGTAGTGCCGATGTGACGAATTCCAAGAGAATATAATTCCCTGTCATAGAGCAGACAAGTTGTGTATCTAACTGCTAACTGTGCGATGTGCAGAGCTTCTACAGTCAAGTCTCATTATCCAGACATTATTAGTTATTATATATTTGAATTATTATTTTCAGGCCGACTGGACCCTATGCATAGGAGAGCAAGCTCTCTCCGTAGAAGTGCTCAGTGCCTCCAGTTTATCTATCCTAGTCCTTGGTGAGTGGAGTGTATATCTACGGTGGCTTAATCATTGGTAGTGACTCATCTCATGTACATGTACCTGTTTTATGCTGTTAGTTGTGGTGACTGTTTTATACAAAGCACTTTCCAAGCACCTGTTACGCAGATACATGTATACCCCATGGTACTCGATAGCACCTGTTATATGCTATAAGCTTTGTTGTATACAGGTGAGAGGAGTTTATACTGTGTGACGGAGTTTGGAAAACTGAAGTTTATGAAGAAACTAGAGTATAGTCCGAGATGTATGAGAGCCAATAGACAGTCCATAGACACAGTAAACTATATGATAGCTACACACACAAACACTCTCATGATATACTCTGATTCTGCCCTCAAGTGGGCTGCTCAGTTACATCATACACCTGTGCAAATCGATTTCTGTTCTATGAGGTACAGTATTAGTTAATGCTGCATGTATTTCTAATTAGTTTAGTTCATTGAGTACATTATGGATATACTTACTAGTTAGTTAGTAGATGTAGTAGAAGATTGGTTAAATATCCTAGTATTTGATCTTGATTCCTGCTCATAATGTTGTATTGTTATGTTGAGATAGCACCCTTGTGCTGGGGTTAGATGTTTTACATGTTCAGTGTCGTGTTACAGTTCGACACCAGGAGGCGTTGCAGCGCTGGACGAACAAGGTCACCTGAGTCTATGCTACCTGGGCACTGACCCAGCAATGATGGTCATGCCTTCTACGCAGTCCAGGGATACCAAATATGATGAATACGCAGCGGAAATACGGAAATATCAGCAAATAATACGTGAAAAGTCCGGCAACCAAGGTGTGTGTATACCATACATATTATATTAATATTAGTTGATAGACGGATATATATCTTTATATTAATCGAGCTGTTGATCCTCTAAGTTTACTCATTTGTTGATCCCAGGCTTGTTAGGAGTTGTCTCTGCATATCAGGTATAGGGTAACATTGAATAACCATATAATATCGTTTTGGAAATATTAGGAATCAGTAAGTGCTAATGCTGAAGTGAAGGTGAGACAACTTCAAATTGGTGACACGTTTCAGTTGGAGTTGATCGTTTTGCTAGAGTGGCCCCTTCACGCATAAAGTATAAACTATATTATTTGCTCTACAATGGCTATCTGTATGTTGTAGTGTTGCTACCAAGCAAGGTACCTGAAGATGACGTGAAGATAGTCACTACTGTATCATCATCTCTAGACTCCCCTTCAGTAAGTTCTAGTGCCCCTTCACTTCCTGCCTAAACTTATAAAAGGGGATACCATCCATGTTACTAATACAGTGTACTCACTATCTACTTGCTATCTCTCATAACTCATACCATTGTGTAGTTGTCCCATCAATGTCTTGCTGTAAATGTTATACAGCGAGCCTTTGATGTCCAGTTTCGTAATTATGATCTCAATGAGGGAGATTTGGATAAACTAGTGAAGTTTGAGTATGGCTCTGAACTCAAACGTGTAAGTCTGCTTTCAGTGACGTGATTGGACGGCCCAGTTTATTGGTTGAATTTGTTTGTGTTGGCCATGAATACATAATTTTATGTGTTGCTAGTGTTACATCTGCTACTGCTGCTGCTTTGTTATTGCCTGTCAACAGTCGCGCTATTTATTGACTCTCTATTGACAGCAATAACTTGATTCAAAACTTGAAATTATTGTGCATGGACTATCAGATGTTGAAGGTCGAATTTTGTAATGCTTCTAATAGTGTTAAATTTCAAAATACTTTGGATAACTGTTCTTCATTAGATACACATCATTGAAAGGAATGCATGTGCAACTGTGTATAGCATGCTCTTCATGGTAAACTACTGTTATACCACATACGAGTATACATCACTTTGACACATTGTGTTGTATTTTTCAGCAAGCAGAGGATGTCGAATTTAATGATGATGATCCCATTCCTTCCATCTCCGTCAAGGTACGTGTGTCATCAACCATATATAAATCAACTACTGCTTCAGTAACATGGACTAAAGTACTGAAACTCTGTTTTAAGTGTCACATTCTGTAGTTAGTTATACATATGCGACATGTTTTATTTATATAGATTGAGATTAAAGTTCGGATGGCGACATCTGATGTACGAGTGAACATATTCCTAGAGAAACCACTGGTGTCCGACCGCACAGAGTACGAGTTCCCAAGTATAAGTAAGTTTTGCTTACTACTCGTTCTTCTCTGCATACGACTTCCTTTTTTTGTGAATGTATTAGTCAAAAACATAATGCATAATAGAAAGTTCATCTATTATCCTGCAAATCCTGGGTAAATACAGTTGAAGGCCTATTACATACATGTATATATTCCTATAAATTGTGTGTTGTAGGTGCAGGTAGTCCCGCAGTAATTCACGCACCCATATTTATGAGGTACAATTTTTTACCTGCATCTCTAAGGGTGAAGGTCTGTGCTACTTATATCAGCTCAACGGGTTCTCCGAGGGTAACACAGAGTTTTTTCACTTTGCCCCTGAAATTGGTGGTAAAACCTGCTGCACCAATGAAGTCTGCAATGTACAAGGTTACCATAGACACCAACAAACCACCAGTAAACCTCAATGATATATTTCCAGGTAAGGATAACTGGTTAGAGATGAAGACTAGCAATAGTATTTGTTACACCTTATGTGTTATAAAATTGATCGACGCATTCAAAATACTTGTGTTGGTTGGAAACTTAGTATACCACCATTATGGACTTCCATATGTATCGCAGTGTTATACATATTAAACTAATAACTTTATAGTAATGTTTGTGAATCTTTTATATACATATTCATCTAATACTACGAGTATATGAGTGCATTTTCCAACCTTCTCTGTCTACTTCACCTCGCATATGTTACAGATCTGCTAGGTATGAATGCTGGTGGACAAGGAGCTGCTCTAGGCTTCCAATTCTATGGTGGACCAGTCATTACCTTATTGGCTTCAAAAACTTCACGTAAATATGTTTTCATATTATTCCTAAACACATGATTTAGTTAACAAGGTGAATTGTATCTCTATTATTACACTCTGTTGTAATGAAACTCGCTACCCTTATAGTATGACTCATTTAACTTTCTTGGGTCACAAAGTTGGTAGTAAATGAGGTGAAAAGTATTTCTGATAACACATTATTGTAAGATAGCATGTAGAAGTTATCCTCTTGACAAATTACTAATTTTTATTCTGTTGTGAAGACAACTCCAAAGTTAATACTAACTTGACTAATTTTTAAACAGAAACCATGACAATTGTGAAAGTTTGAACTTTGTGCGTTTGGGTGTGTATGTTATATTTATATATTGTCATCTATTCTGTGTACTATACCTTGCTCTTGGTGAGATTATATTTGGAATTATGCTCTTTTTGTTTTAAAGTATGCACAAATGCACTTGCATGCTAGCTGTGTAAATATATACTGATCTAGTAATGTTCCTTATTCTTTACCACAGAGCGGTACAGGATACAGTCGGATGATTTTGCCTCCATGTGGCTCATTACCAAAGAGTTAATAGACCGATTGAAGTCTCACTTTGGACCCAACAGCAGCCTACAATGTACACACAATGGTTCTATGCCGCTGCAAGAGTTCTTTGAGTCTCTGGATGCTCATTTTGAGGTTAGAAACTAAATCATTGTGGTGGGTTGTTCTATGTTGAGTTCGATAACTATCCCAACACATTCAATAAGTGTTTTAATTATCGTCAAGTCAAGTGAGCTCACTCTATAAGCTCAATGTATCCCTGCTTCGCCTCCAAAGGAGTAAACAGCCTAATAAGTATTTATCTGTGGACCATATTCATTGACTTAAGCCTGACCAACAGAGGTTACGTGCTCAAAGAGGTGCCTATTTTACTTTATCGGTATTTCCTGTGTTTGTCAACCTTTAGTTTAGCTGCAGTTGATTGGCCAATCTCACAACTTTGGATCCTGTAACTGGGCATGGTTGGTGAAGTGGGAGAGGTAGACAAGTAACTATCATTGAGTGAAATATCATCTCCACTATCACTGAACAAGTTTGATGCATGTACAATGGCTCCTATTACCTTTATTTATAGTACCGGATTCACTCACTCAGGTATAAGGAGTTACTGGAACAAAAAGCCTTACAATTCAGAGCAATACAGCGTAGACTGCTGACCAGGTTTAAAGATAAAACGCCTTCACCTTTAGCCTACTTAGATACTCTCTTAGAGGGAACCTTTAGACAGGTTAGTAGGAGCACAGTCTAGTGTATATCTACCTATAACTGATATAATAATGTGCTCAGCTTAGATTCTCTGCAGAGTAACAGGTTTCAATTTGTCTTATTGTTCAACAGACTGTTCAAAGGAGTTGTCTGTCCAAATTTACGGGTCAAAGGGATGTAGTGTAGCAGAACTTGTTGGAAGTGTTGTTATTCATAGCAATAAAGTTGTGGGTGGAGAAGTGGTATACACAGCAACCTGAGTGACATCTGGTGTACGTCACGTTGTCACTAACAGGCTATTAATAATATGCTAATGTACTAGTGCAGCTTATACACTGCCTTGCAAAACTGGGTGTTAGAATTTTGTGGTCTATCCATATTGTCGTGGGTGTATAAGTGTACAATATCAGTAGTATGCATGTGCAGTGGAGAATGTATTGCTGCGAATATCTACTCACACATGTATTATACATGTACCATGTAGAATGTATAATAATGTTCATTGCTCATTCCACGTATTACACTGTGTATTTGTGTATGACAGTTGTTAGCTATAGCTGAGCATGCTGAAGACAACAAGAAGACTCTATATCGAGCATCTACCAATCTCAGCAGTGCTGTCCACCTCCTCAACTACCTGATAAAGCTGACCTATAACTTGTGTGACGAGGACTTCACTATCTTACAGTCTATACTCAGTCCAGATGTCGCTGACAATGGTGAACAGGTAGGGGTAATATACATATACATACTGGGCATGAGTGTACAACTACTAGCATTAGTCCGATTTCCACATATACAGCAGAGTTATATTCTCTTGTAAAAACTCCTTCACAAGTACCTCATTGTCATAAATATACAGATTCTGAACAGCTGTACCTTATATAATTGGGTACATCGTTATAGTTTTTGTGAAATAACCCCTACAAGAGTGCGCTTTGCATACAAGTATACCTACACACACTACACATTGATGTTGTAATTCCACAGCAGTATTTGATTGACATTATATGGAAGGAAGTTATGAGTAAGACTTTCTGTTTACGTAATGCATTTCTGTGTAAGGTTCTACAGGCAAAATAATTGGCTGTAGTAGGAGAGGTAAAATTTTACATAGCATGATGCATATGATGCTTGTAACATAAATATATCTTCTTATATAGTATATACATAACCAATGTAGGTTATGCTCTCGAAGCGTTGGTGTGTTTATCATGTATGCTGGTAGGTAGGGCACTAGTACTTTGTAGTAACTCAGCCACACAATGCAGGTTTTGCTGAAATTTTCAGGATGAGATTAAATTTGTTCCATTAGGGACAAAATTGCTTGCAGTCAACACGCTATGCTTCCATGATTTTGTTACAAACGCTACCGCTAGCTACCACCCTCACAATTTGGCAATATTGCTCGAGTTCTGCCAAAAGCTTGCCACCATGTGGCCGAACTTCTACTTGTTATTTTTACCATAACCTCTGTCCTCAACTATAATGTTGATGTTAGCGTGTCAGTTTTATTTGTTACATTCTCCCACTATCTTGATTGTGTAGTAGAATGCTGATATTGTAGGGTTGGGAAGAAATGGTGGACACTACAATCACACACCAGCTACGGACAACGCTGGCCAAGTCAGTCAAGGACCAGAACGTAAACATAGACATGTTGGGTGTTGGCAGTGATACTGGCAAGCTAAAGAAACACATTGCAATATTTGTTGAGAGACTAGCTAAGGGAGCATCCCTAGGTGGCGTCCATAAACATGATACCTCAAGTAAGTGTCATGGCAATGGTAATGTGCACTGCATAAAGTAACCTACATGTAGTGGGTAATAGATGTACCAATATTTTGTTGCAATACTTTACTTTTCTGAGCTGGTGCTGCAAACTTGTTATTGGGTTGATTTAATCACTCTGGTATTAATAGGGGAGAACATCAAACATACTGTTGAGATACCACTGTTTACATTGAAATTCCCTCAATAGCAAAATTAATTTGTTTAGGTAAGAAAAGCAAAGCATCTGATAAGGTTATGGACAGACGGAATATCGCTGAACCTAACAGAGAGAACAGTGTGTTAGGGGCGTCTGATACGCCCATCGGTACTAAACTTGGTGAGAAGTTAAGTCCACGGACCGGTGGTGGACCAGTCTCAGGTTTCAAATCACTGAATGGATCTGCTCTTCCTCCATTGGATGGTTCTTCTGATACAAATATGAGAGCACAACTCCCTCCTGTCACAGGTGAGTTGGCTGGCTGCCAAGGGATGACCAACATGTTGAATATTTTACCTTTATCTTTGCACAACATGCTGCAACAGCAGGGATTACTATTACTTAAAAGCAGCAATATGCATGAAGCATATAGGTTTGCCCGTCTCTTTAGTTACGCAATTGGATTGTAATAAATTTCAAATCATTTATCATCTTTAATTACACTAATGAAGATGATCTTATAGAGACTTTTTCTGTTTTATGGTTACCAGGCGGCAAGCTAAAGCCTATAAGAGGGAGCAAGATGGAGGTTCCAGATCTAGATGAGCTGACAAACGGCAGCATTTAATTAGATGACTTTAACATGATGTTGGCTGTTGTTTGCGTATGGGTGCAAAATGGTGTGGGAAACCCCCAGAGACAGCTCAACCCAACCTTGTTCATTATACATGTGTGTGGCATGAAAAAGAATTCCAATTTTCACACACACTGAAACATTTATGCAAAGAGAAACCGTCCAAGGAACAACATGTAAAAATCCGTCCATGAACCAAACTGCACTTAAAAGTGACTATTTTTATATTTCATAGTGATGCACAATTTCTAAAATACGTTCACCATAATACCATTGTATTGTACAAAACAAATTTTATTCCTCTATTAGTAGTGTTGTGTAATTCAGTTTTATTTGTACTTCATTAAATATAATATTTACCATAATATAAAAGAGAAGTATGAGAGTAACAAAGCCACCTCTGTACAGGTTATAATTTACATGAATGTTTTAGAAAAAAGTACAACTACTGGTCCGATTGATATGGTGGAGTATATGATAGTTTAGTATGTGATGAATACCATGTCAAGTCACCAAGATTCATGTAAGAGCTATGTTCAGTGACTCACTGTGGATTGGTGTGTCTTTATGAGGGTATATAAAAGCCAAAGTAAAAAAAGGAGTGAATAACTTGCAAATTGATAAATTATTAAAGTATGAAATAGTCCATCATAACGATGGGTATAGATATTCTGGGCAACCAAGTATCATTTCAGATCCTTGCAATGCTCTAGTAATATGTGGTTCTGTGCAGGGGGAGACTGGCAACTAACAACTCTCTATCTAGTACAATCCTCAATGTCTAACATATCTGTATGATTGTAGCATAAAGAACTAGGTTGTCAATTTATTGCAGCACCAACTTTCCCAGCTTCCACAGGGTAGACACAAGTCATGATATTACATCTTGAAATATGTTTGGCGCTCTGGCTCAAAATAAACCTTTCTTGTTTTTCTTCAATGTTCTACAAATTATACAGAACGAATTACAACTTTGAAGTTGATAAAGGAAAGTACACAAACTGTGCTATGCTGAATATCTCAAGATCCAAAGGGATTATACCATTGATAGCAGTGTTATCATGTAACATATAGTTAGAGTGCTACTGATTTGCATGGATACCATCGTTAAAAGATAACTCAGTATTATTGCTACACAGGTAGTTACTATAATGTCACCCACAACTAGTTCCACATGTCGACCGCAGTGATGCGATAGTACATGCTAACTGAGAATACATCATAGTATATGGTAACTGTAAGAATACTAACACATATTCATCTGGCTTGTTCTGACTCTCCCATAATTTCTTCTCTTCGAGGAAAGCGTTGCGTTTCTGTTCCAGCTCGACTTTCTGTTGCTCCAAGCTTTTCTTCATTTGTTCTGCTCTGCGTTGTAGCTAAAGGGGACAAAACATCCAATGTAGACATGCAGAACTTACATTTCTATTGTGAATAGTGTGTGGAACTAATGTAATGTCCTTTTAGTATACCAATTTGTAGCAATATGGAATTTAGTAATTGTTCACAAATAAACAATTTTTGTAGATTTCAAAACTCTTTAATGCACGACACAGATCATAATATGACTACATGTATCTTACGTCTGCTTCCGAATCTTTCAACTTCTGCATTTTCTCTTTGACTTTCATCTCGAACACTTGTTCCATTTCTGCCTCCATTTTCTTCATTTTCTGTCTGTGTTCCTTTCGTTCCTCTTCCATTTGAGTTAGAGGATCTCTATAAACATGACCCATTAGAATATACACACTAGTCAGTAGAACGACCTTTTCTTAGTCACCAACCTGTACCAGCATATCAGCCTTGGGTTCTCTAGCTTAAATATTCTGTGTATGTGCAATGAGCTAATGTAAAGTGAACTATTATATGAGTATTATTCAGTGATGAGCATGTGTTGTTAGGGTTGTTAGATTGATATGTTTTATACATGAGGAGGTACTGCAACCACATCAGGTAATATGGACGAACGGGTGGGCGGATACACATATAAACAAGACGATCACACATCCGAAGTAAAGAGTGAATCTTATCTGTCCTTGACCCAATACTAGCTGACTAGACTATTATATTAGCAGGAAAATGCTTAAAGTGGATATGACACTGTAGGATCACAAAACATATTCAGCCAATCAACACTCGACCGCGTCATATCATATTCACTTTAACATATTGCACCTTTCCCATACAGAGTTGTGGGATATGTAGAAGGAACAATAACAGTTAGCAACGATTTCCAATTGATAAACATGCAGGTGATGATTACCAGCTAGGCGGAACCGTTAATTGTAACGACTGTTTCAATCACCATAAAAAGAAATAAACCATAGTTTTAACTCGTTAAAATTGTGCAAACTTACGAATCAGTCTCGTTGGCCTCCTGCTCCCTTAAAGTCAACGTAACATTAGGGTATAAACAAGACAGTACAATAAAAGGAAACCGATGGCATAACGTCTAGAACAGAACACATGTACGGACAAACAATAATGATGGGATTCACAACGGAAGAAGCGACACAACAATTTAATAAACATGGATGTTTAGAAGATACATACTTTGAGCCATCTTTTATCTTTCCATCAGTGACGGATACATTGGCCAGCTTTTTGTATCTGTAATTCTCATAGTGTACATTATTGGTTACATCTCTGAGGTCTTGCATATGAGTTCTGTAACACATAAATAACACAGCAGTTAGTCAATCAGCTCAAGTCTGGGCTAATTATAATCCGTAGAGCATAAATCACACAGACGACTTATTGTAATGCATTAATGAGGGACTGGTGGTAGTAATCGCACAGATTAATGGCATGTGTAAAATGTAGTCACTATGCAGGTAAATATAGCCCAGTCTCCTTCTCACCATCTAATGAATATTATTTTATTTATGTAATATTCATTAAGGGAATATTCCCAACCCTTGAGGGATTCTGGGGCTATGTGTCAGTCACTAGTAAATAATACCTGCTGGTGAAACATTGGAATTTCCTGAGTTACATTGACAATATTAAAATTTTGATAAATATTGCAAAATTATATGCCAAAGAATATATTTGAATATATCAATACTGTATCAACGCGTGCCAGTGTCATGATGGTTGATTATAAGGGAGACTAATGGCCCAGTACTGGATTATTTACTATGTTATATAATGTGGCATGTTACCTGATGAGCATATCACGAAGGGCCAGGAAGTCATTGTGCTGCAGGTTGTCTACTTCCACCAGACCCCAAGGGTACTGCCTTCCTCTCACTCTTTTGTTGTTTACCTCCAGGGTTTTGTTACTGCCAACCACAGCAAACGGTACTCTTTCCTACAAGAGCAGAGATACAGTACATTATCTTGTGAGCAGCTCCTTTTATTCCCCACAATACTTAAAAGTATCACACACATTATAATGTAAATACTATAAACTACACGATGCATCAATCTACTGAATTATACACATAATACAACAAGTATGATTCAGCGATTCAGTGAGAGTGTGTACACGCGTTTCCTTGACGATACTACTTTAAGCTGGCAAACAGTCAAATGATTATGTAAGACGGTAACTATAAATCATGTACTATGTCCTCATCATTTCCACATAAAGACTTGGCAGTCTTTGCTCACATATTACATGCAGTACAGAGTTGTCCTTATAACATGCTGTACATCTGTAACTCAGTGCAGTTCTGTATAATATTAATTAGTGTCAATATATCAAAGCATGTACCCATATAACATTATTATAATGAAGACATTATATTATACTCTAAAGTAGAGAACTACATAACCTAAGCATAAGTACATCTATATGATTCACATGTTGGCTTAGTATTATGTACTAATGGTAGACGTGTTAGTCAAACTGACCTTCAACTTCTTCAGTGTACTGTTCACATCTTCATCCTCAACGTCTGGGAACTCGTAGATTCGAATTTTATTTTTCTCAATCTCATTCAGTATCTGAAGCATAGGCAGTACAGGATACACAACTATAACAATAGTATTATAGAACCCACTGCATTCCGTATACTATAACACAGTGCTGCACTAACTAATAATATAATATAATATAATATAATATAATATTACCAGCTAGTTCAATGGTATATTAGACTTACTGTCTTTTTAAAATCTCTGCATTCCTCTGGTGTAAGTGTGTCAGCTTTCGCTATCAATGGAATGATATTGACTTTGTCATGTAATCTCTTCATAAATTCTATGTCTAAGGGTTTCAGTCTACAAAAGAAACACCAACAATGCTACTAGCATTTGCTAGGGTAAACTGACTCCATAGCATGAATGGTTATTCTGATGCACACAAAAGGTAACATACAACTAAGAATACGATAAAAAAACAAGTGACAGTTAATAGCACATAAAATGTGACTGTGCTAAGACCAAAGAAGGATTGTACTACTATCATATACAGTGCTGTGCTAACACCTAACTAAACATATACTGCATATGTTCGATAATGGCCAAGTCAATTTTGGTAAACACTTGACTTTTAACATAAACATCTGTAAACAAAACATCATTACATCATAAAGGGGTCATATTAGGTCAGATCAGATGGTGATAATCAATTGCTATTCTATCAGTGAATCTTACAGCCTATCTATTTCACAATCGATATGAACTCATCACATTATAGTGAACACTCAGCCATCATCGATATTAGCCACCAGATTTGGGATAATTCACTGAACACATACAAATCATCCATGAATGGCATGAATGAAAAGCACAAAACTGCTTGCTATGAGGAACACACTGCACAATAAGTAATAATAGGCTGATATGTTTACCACATGTTCTACTACAATCATGTGGTACAATACAGTGTGGAGTAGTGAATTATAGGTCACTGAGTGGTGACTCCATAAACAGTGCTATTCCATCAATAAAAGTGAGGTAATTAATGGAGATACAGACCAATTAATAAATAACCTGGTGTACTAACATATAATGTTAATCCATATTATGAGGTTTACTTACCCATGACCTGTGGGGGCAATGAAATATAGACAGCACTGCACTCTGTTATCAGGTGAGGCCTTCCTGTTCACTTTTGATTCTGCGTTCAAATATTCTTCAAATTTACTGTCTATAAAGTTAGTGACTGGCTCCCAGCTGAAAGTATTGCATAAAATCACAGTATACTACACTATACACCAACACCAAACGCTCAGAAACTGACATAACATGTCAAACAGACACAGTTAATTCTATGACTCTGTACTTTGAAATTGAATTTGAACTATATGTATGCGGTTCAACTCTAGCTATTGGTTACTAGTGCTGGGAGATTTATCTATCTAGATTGTAGGTTACGTTGTTATATAAACTGTTTCCTAATCTACTAATTAGTACTGACACATGTGACCACTTATCAGATATAGTAGAGTAAGTATGGGATAGGGGATGCTAGTTGCTAATGTAAATGGCGTTTTGATGAAACTTGCCCTATGTTATTATTATAATATAATAATAACATAGGGCAAGTTTCATCAAAACGCCATTTACATTAGCAACTAGCATCCCCTATCCCATACTTACTCTACTATATCTACTCAGTAGTTCCTGCTCATACATAGGTAGAACTACCAGTTGATTCGGCAGGAGACACCGGCAGGGGGAACATCGAGTAGCCTACATTGTAACTGGCAGATAGGAAGTATTACTTACCAATTACTGTTATCCACAGCATCACCAAACCCTGGAGTATCAACCACATTAAGTTTGAGCTGTACACCACCTTCCCTCAGCAAGACTTGAGTAGAGTTGATCTGCAGGTAAGAAGTTAAGATAAAGGGATGATTGTCACTGATAACCTTGGATAAACTATATTATATAGGTCATGGATTATGAGATGTAATGTAGTTTGCTCCAGGGAGATAAAACTAAAAACAGCCCCATGAATTGAGTGTACAAGTTGCAATAAACACAAAATCATCATATCTCAAGCAGTTCAAGAATTCTAATGTCAACCTATATTACATTTTGTTGGCGTTAGTACAGACAATCATACGTATAATTATAGATAAGGGGAGTTGGGCACACTGACTTGTAGAGTTTTATTGTGTCTTTGGGAAGGTCCTGGATAGTCCTTGTTGTTGTAGAGTTCACTGAGGAAGAGAGAGTTGATGAGTGTAGATTTACCTAAACCTGACTCACCTACAGAATATTACATCACTTGTCATACACTCTACAGCTAATCAAGAGATATAACAACATACTTTACACAACCAAACCTCATTGCCTTCCCCAAGTCACAAACTAATATGATTATGGACAACATTGCATATCCTAGAACCACTATTTTATAGAGTAATTTGAAGTCATGTATTTCGGCCTACTTGTACTTGTAAATACATGTTGGCCAGTATCCAGTGGAATAGTAGTACACATAATTGATGATGAGTAGGAAATGAAGCCTTGGGGTGGAGACCAGGGGTGGATAGATGATGGACTCTTAATTATATATTGGTTTCTTTGTGCATGGAGTGGCAGATGTAGAAATCTTCTCAGCCAGTCATTGATAATATGTAATGAAAGATCAATAACTAGTCAAGTGCCATTAGCTGCTCCAATGATTTGTTTCTGTTATTGTTGCGTGTCTGTTGTATTTTTTATGCTAGCTCAGTTAGCATGGTTATATAGTATTATAATGTCATTACACATACTAAGTGCTCTTGGATACTATATAAGCATAAGCAAAGCAAGTTATTGATTTGACTGCATCTACCTTATAATATAATTACAATGTTTAGTATATTTATCAAGTTGAAATTCAAACTATAAACTCTATGACTGCGAATAGGTCTACTGAACAGGATAAAAATAAAATACTGTAAACAATGATGACTGTAAAGGGTTCCAAAGTACAGAGATAGGCATTGTTGGCATTCACGCTGTTTATATGTGGGTACCCTGAGAGAGCAGTCAATGCAATACATGCAGTTTTCATACAGAGAGGTTTCCAATTGCCACTTACATACATGTATATGTAGAACTATAATTTTTTGCAGAAAATTCTTGCCCCTCTATTAGGCTTATAGATTGCAGTTCACTATAACAAAGCACAAGCACTGCACACTGATGCATTACATGTGTTGGTATTATACATACACATGTAGTACACACTAGACTAGTGTAATGTTAGACATACTACCTACCTAATCGACAGTCAATAGTAAACAAGTGAAGGAGTGGCTATACCAAAGTCTATTAACAAGTTATGAGGCTACGGCCTCTATAATAATGATACGAGGTCCAAAAGAACACTAAACCCTTCTTGTCCTATTGACAGTAAATTAATATGTTCTTATCTTTTTTTTTCTAAATCCACTATCATGTATTATATGAAGAACATTGACAATACTGCACCAAGGGAGAACTAGTACAGTCTATGCAGTAGCTAACAAGGATTCCATCTAACCTCTATAATAACATATTCCTACTAGTCTTACATTACCATGACACTTGGAAGTCAAACAAAAATGACAAAATAATCACCTCAAGTTTTGACATCATCTTCCTACTGACCTAGAAATGGTGGGTATGGAACAGTAGATCAATGTATACTATTAGTAGTACTACTAACCTACTACCATCAATGTGAACTCGAATCCTTTCTTGACAGACTTTCTGTAGACCTGATTTGGAAGATTTGCAAAGCCGACATACCCATCTGGTGCTTTGTTTGGGTCCATACGGCTGCCTGGTAATCGGCCGTGACCGTTCTCTTTGGGACCACCAGGTCTGTCTTGTTTCTCTGCTTTACCATCTCTTTCTCGGAGTGATGGGTCAAACTTTGTGGAAGGGGCTTCACTCTTGAAAAATGCTTCCCTTTTGCTAATCTATTAAGAGTAGTTATTTGTAAAACAACATTACTAGGAGCATTGATCGACTGCTACTAATGTATTGAAAACAATGGATTAGATTAAGAAAACAACAATTATACCTAATTATTGTATACACATTATGTACTTGCTTCAACTGTGAAAATAGCAACTTGTTTTCACAATTCAATTAGGTTGTGATTTAGAAGGTTGAATTTCTAAAGACAAGTGAAGCCTCTGTATTGGCTTAACCTACTAACATTCTACAATTAATTACAAGTTACATACAGGATGAAATCCCTAGCAATGCAGACCAGTACTACAAGGCTAGACTACTGTGTGGCATACAGCATTATCTTACACAAAAAATATCACAATAATTAGGTTCTGTGTTAATTACCTTTAATTATCTCTATATATCATGGTAGCAGACATGATATTTTACCTGATATAAATATTATAGGTATAAAAGTCATTATAGCAAGTGCAAGCAACAGGCAAACAGTATGCATTACAAGCAAGCAGACAGGCGTAGCTGGTGGTACATCACACAGCACATCACTATCATAGATACACTCTAAACTGCACCCACCAATAAAAGCTCATACTCGTCCTAATAGGTGTTCTACTTCTACTAAACTAAGTACTTCACCAGTTGAAGTGCTTTTTTAAAAGTCATTTCAATGCCCAACATTATTACTACACAATCCTATGCCGCATTTGGTACATGCTGTTCAAAGAAGCAGGCAAAAAGTTACGAACAGGCCAGGCCAGCTCGTGCGTCCATAGTATATGAATATATCGAACCATTAGTTCTCTGGTTTTAGAGTAGGATGGGCGCCGATTTACAGAAGTTTGTGATGCTGCCGGTGGGTCCATCTAAAATTGGAATGCGCTAACAAGTGAGATAGTGAATGGAGTAAATAGCTGCACACTTACATTTCTTGTTATAACTGAATCTCTGGGAAGAGGGTTAGAAGTAATAACATTAGTATTACTATTGCGGGACGCAGCAGTTACAGAACTAAGCAGTGCACCTCTAGGAGCTCCAGGATTGGAGTAGGGAGGTGTGGATGGAGAACTAGTCGTGCTGGACACACTTACACTCAGAGAAGAAAACTTCCTAGAGTTTACCCTGTTTGAAGTATCCACTGTATCAGTGTTGTTCACACCTAAACCTCCGTTTTCATTGAGTATTAATTTGTCAGTAGAGACAGTGGTGTCAGTAGGTGTTGTTCCATTACTATCCGGTTTCTCAACAGTAGACTTATTAGTAAGCTCCTCATCATCGTAAAGATAATTGTATTTAGCTAGTCTTTCATTCAATCGCCTACCAGCCATAGTTACAACTCACTATTACTAGCCCCGTACTACTAATGAATAACTTTTTGTTATTCAAGAATGATTAATTACAATAAAGAACAAAATTTCTGCAACTACTTGATTATAATAACATCTGCTCCTCACTCTAGCGTTAGCATGATCACCTCAGCACATGGTATAGCAGTACTATAATACCAGACCTCACAACTAGCCATTCATATGGAACATTAGCAAGCCCCGCCCATATTAGTTTATACTTACCCGCAAGAGGAAACAACTTCCAATAACCAGATGTTAGCAATATAATAGTAATATGCTAATAGCCGATTAGTACTCACTGCAAAATAAAAAATATAGCAACAATTAAGATTTGGGAGAATTAAAAAGTTGAATTAGACTATAACAACAATGCAGTTAAACACATAAAGATAATATTATATTACTACAACCAATTAGCAACATGAAATCCAGATTACATTACTTAGTGTATTCCTTCACATTAATAACAATCATTGACAAACACCAGCAAATACTATAGTCATGAAGCATACAATGTACCTACATGTAGTTACCATGTTCTCACAAAAATTATTATTACACAAGAGAGGTTTATTTGTTCAACTAACTATTACATAAATGCAATAAAGAATTAATGTCACAACAAAAGTTTACATTTCCCATTGTATTTTCAAGTTGTCTGTCCTTATTGGGTTTGATGTCAAAGAGTGACAACTCCAAAATAGAGACTATTGTTATGAGCAGGACTTTTATCATAATATTATGATAATATCAAAACAACAGTAAGTGAATATAGCATATATGTCCATTATCTATGTAACCATCGGTAGACATAGTTAAAAATTCAGTTATGACCACCGTATGACGACTGTGTTTAAAAACAAACAAAATTAGTTTTAGCGAATGCGATTTGCAACATGATATAGCATTGCTGCCACACTGTCACATGGTATTCAAAACATGACATTCTCATCAGGAAACTGGAATGGAATGTCTATGACTCATTCTGAACACCCTACATCTATGAATAAAACTACCAACAGCAATTAGTTTAATTGTTTTCTCATGTTGAGATGTAAAAATTTTATGTTCGATAAATGATATGAGCTAACACGAGAAGATTCCACCGAATAAAAAATAATTGAAGCCTTTCACGGTCAAAGTAGTATTTGAATTATTTGGTGTCAAAACTAATCGAATTTACTTAATACCTTTCCCAAATTTATACATAGGTAATTGGAGTGTCGAAATAAGCTTAAGTTAACTGCTAGCAGTCATCCTTGACTATATGGTCTATGCGCAAGTAAGCTCCATGAAAATTTCGTGACAAAATACAAAACACGCAACTATGTAATAAAAATAGCATTATGATTGTGATACATAAAACAACCCATATGCCTACAAACATATCATATAGTCATAGATAGTGATATACATTCCGATTCTCATTCTTTTCCATTGAAATCATTTATTATTATCACTACTTTTAGTTTTAATATTTATATTAACTAAATATAATAGTTATAGTAGCCAATAGCTACAGGAATAATAATTATAATAACTATTACTATAAGTAATCTAACTGAATAATATTATATCGGCCACCGGCAGCAGAACAGGTCTCATGTGAATACAATGACATTATTATCCCTACCCATGCTTGGTTGCGACATTGTTGTCTCTTTTATTCTTTATCCAGGAAATGTTTTACACGCAGTATAGCTGAGGTATAGAATGAGGTCGATAAAATTTAATTTACACGGCGAGTTGAAATGTAATGAGTTATCTCTACTATTGTTTTGGGTTAAATTTGCAATTTCATATAATTTGCCTAAAACTGACATCGAAGTATTGCTAAACTAATTCCATCCATGCTATTCTCCTGAAGACAGGGAATTGAATAATTAATCACTAATCAGCAAAGTAGAGAAACCACTTCACAATTTTGAAAAAAGCAAATTTCTCACAGAACGGGAAGGAAATGTATATAATGCGCACGCGCACGTACAATTACGGTCAAGGACATAGTGTCACCTAAGATCCTTGAACATAGCTATATGTAATAGTAGGGGGTTAATTGTATACAGACGGCATTTTAACATTGCTGTCTGTCCGTAGCCGCGTGGCGAGAATTTGATAGTTGACGAAGAGATCGTTGGAGTTTCAAAAATCTACACAATTTCACCATACAAAGTAATATAGAAATAAATAAATAATCATTCTGGATTGCATTATTGTTATTCAACACATTTTCTCGACTTTGGTCGATACGTAAATTTAGTTGGGAACGCCGCACTCCTCATTCAGCTTTAAGCCTACTGTACTGTAGAAAGGGAAAATGATGCTGCAATATTAAACATTAAAAATAAAACTGCTAACTAAACTTAACTTAATTTATATTTTAAATTATTATATAAATACTAATAATATTCGTACTGTATTGCATATAGCCTACATTCTTAATGATTAATCTAATTTAATTTACTATTCTTTACTACCATGTATCCATTATGATTATTTTATTAATATTATATTATTTATACAAATATTATTATAATATTTATATTATATAATTTAATAATTATATAATATTTATATTAGTAGCGATAATAGTAATAGATATATAACACAATAAACATATTTTAGCCTGTAGAACTGCTAACTATAGCTTATACTGAGGTCAATATTATACGTCTTTATTTTGATTAGTATAAATATAGGCCCTAGATGCCTGTTTTAGTTTGAAGAGGGCTTCAGATATATTTTGACTTTTGCAGGTATCAGAGTGGCAAAGTTGTAGTTTGGATTAAGGGGATGTACTTTAGTCTTTTCTACATTAGGAGAACAGTCGTAAATACTACCATTCTCTCTCAAGCTGTAGCTTCTACTACTCCTACTGCTAAAAAAGGTGCTCTGGTTATGTAATGTAAATTGCTAGCTTAATCATAGTGTCATACTATACCTAGTGTGTTATTCTCTCCTGTTTAAAATGAACTGCAATCATAGTTGAATAGAGACTCTACTAAAAATTTTGGAAGTTATCTCCATGGGTTTCTAGCTGTAGGTGGGGATAATCACTCAGAATTGGTAAACAACACTCAAACTAATTCTCTCTGTAAAGTCAAGTTGCTGTGTAAATACACTGAATTTAACACATCTTATGAGTTTAGCAGCTGACATTCAATCCTCAAAATATTTATCTATGGGAGTTGTGTTATTTCTTATTAAAGGAAAGAGCAGACAACTTCCACTTTTGTATTATGTTTGGTAATGTTGTTGTTCTGGTTTTCCAAGTTGTTGTAACACAACTCCTTATTATGTTATAAAACTGGTTCTTCATAAATCCGAAATTCTAAAACTCATTTCATCTGTAAACAGCATAAATAAACCTACAAGATGAGGACATACAGTAGACTACAGTACAGATAGTTACATGTATATCCTTCCACTATATAGATTACCTTGTGGAACTGATTACAAATTCATTTTGATAGCCTTACAGCAGAAAGTTGTGTTCAAATCACCTACCACTGTTTATTTGATTTTATAACCCCAGTTGACAAAATTCAATCAAATGTTGTATTATAAAAAATTTAGCACAAAACTGTTGTTTTCTATTGAAAATCTCATGTTGATGTGTGACTTGAGTCAAGTTTGCATAAATAATACACAGTTGTCAAAATAGCATTCCATAGCTTCACATAAATATATTAGCAGAGGCGTTGTCAAAAACCATGCAATTTTGCATCACTTTGGTGATTACAGGCGGCATCTGTCAAAGTGTGAATTTTTTAAAACTCTGTTGTTTGAAACATTTTTTGATTGATCAGCTTTAGATGATCTCATGCCAAACTATAAATGATTACATATGTTGATATACTGCATGGCAGGCTTTAGTTTATGAAAATACCACACTAAGAGATTTAGAAGCACTAACTGAGCAGATTAGCATGAGTAGTTGGTGATCATACTGACTCAACTTAATGATTTAAACACAAGGAGTTGAGTAATAAGCATGGAGACATCAAGCAAGCTAAGAGGTAATATATCAACATCACTAGCACAGTTCTGGGTATAATATGTAGCTTATGTAGAAAATCACTTTTTCCTTCCATAAATTATGCGATTATAATTGTTTAAGGATTATTTTTGTAGTTCATAAAGATTTGCATAATTCTATATTTGTTATTCTGGTCTTTAATAATCATCTACAATGGCAAGACCATGTTGTCGGCGAGTGACTGTTGTGATACAATAGTGAGATTGTGGCTTCAGTATAGTTCTTTTGACTTACCTTTCTTACCTGGTTACTTATAAAATCAGATTATAATTAATTGCTGCAAGCATTGCTCAATAAAAGAGTATGGTGTAGCAAACCTTATGATTTTAAAAATAGATTTATTTTTATATACAAATTGAATATGTCTATTTATATCCAACAACATGCATGCCTGTGTGTATTCTTACCCATGTCTGAAAGGGCTTTTGGGCTCCTGTGGTACGGTATGACGTTCTCTAGGCCTAGCTCCTCGTTCTCCTCCTTCAGGCTTACTGTCCTTTCTTTCGAGAACTTCCTTCTTCGCCAAGTTCCTGTGTTAACCCAGGTATCTGTTACCGGTGTGGTAGGTGTTGATGGAGTCGTAGGACTCGGTGTTGCTGGTGCACTTTGGCTGTGGCTGTGGGGATCGAAAAAAATGGAATCTTTTGCAGATTCGATGCTCGTAATACTGCTTGTAGATACCTGGTTGTTTAACAATAGTTTCCTGTTATTGTTATTTATGTTGTTGTTTAGCTCGTGCTGAGGTTTTTTCATTGGTGTTGTAGTGATTTTCTCACTCTGTTCAATAGATTTCTCGATTTGTTCCCCATTTTCCGTCTCCTCACAGAGGGTTGATAGCTTTTCTACACTGGATGTAGATACCCTGGACTCAGTCTTCATTCTGACAGTTAACAATATCCAGCTTAGCAGCTCTGAGTGGTTGAGAGGAATGCTATTGAAATCCACATTAATTGAGAAACGTGCTTTGCCTGACTCCTGATAGGTCAAAGGTTAATGAAATAGTTATCACTAGCCAATAGCATTTATCCTACCATTTTCCATGGTTCACTGAGAGTGGTGAACAATTGTAAAACAAAAAAGTATTAACTGTTTACTTCTATTTGTTGCATTGAGGTTAATCTTAATCTATTTCACACATTTATTGCTTTTTTCATGATGGTTAACAGTTTTAACTGACAACTGTGGAAGTAGAAGTGCATGATAAACTGTAGGTGAAGTGTGTGCCTGACTGCTATAATGTATCATAATTATGCTAATCACAATATACCTCAGCATCTTTTCTAATCCTTTGGAGCTTGTGGGTGGATGGGCCAAATATCTTTTCGTATTTTACTAGATCATATAGTTGAAGTTAAGAGTTTGGAATGTCAACTTAGCTGTCTACTGTAGCTTGTACACTGTACAGGCCTACCAAGATAACAGTTCATTGTAAACCAGTTTATCAGTTTACTACATGCTCTTGTACTAATGTTATTTAATATTACATCAACTACACTTGTTATCTTAATTGCTTACATACTTTAGACCTACAAGTATGGTGTATAAATATTTTGGCTACAGTAACCAATCTTGTACATGCTTTATCTTAATTGGAGTAGTGTTGAATGGAGTCGATAATCATAAAATTTTTGAGCACCCTTTTCTTATTCAAATAATCTCTTTGTGTAGTACAATATGAAATTTGAATGTGTAGGCAATAGTGAATTAAATAAAATATACTAAAAATAAAACCTGAATCCATTTATAAACTTTTGGTGGTGAAATATTGGCAATCTCAACCCCAATAACACATACATGGAATGAATTTAGTAGATATAATGAGATATAATCTAATATTGTATATTATTCTGAATAGAAATGGTAGATGTATTAGAAATAGAACCAGCACATGCATGTATGTGTCAGAAGTTGTCTTAATGAGAGTTTGAGATGTTTAATAATCTCTTCCTGGGTGACTAATCTAGAGCAGACGGCTTAGCTAAGGTCTAACCTATCTACATAGCTAATTGCCACAATTTCCTTCTTTTCTTTCAGGGTTTATCGCAAACACGATGGAACCCCCAGTGACTAATGCCGAATGCAGCACACAAAGTAATGGTGCTGCTTTAAGTTTACCAAAGAAGAAAAAGAGAGGCGGGGCTATGCAAAGAAAGACCAGAGGCAACGTCATCTCGCTGTTTGGTGGGGATGGGTCCGAAATAGCACAACTACTGAAAGACGTCAAACCTATTTCTGCTGATAGATGGCAGGGTGGTAATGAAGGTATTAACCTGGCAAATCGTGCTATTTGAATATTTTACTAGAATTGATGATCTTTTAACTCATTTACATTATTGTCCTCATATTCTCAGTAAATTCTCTGGCAAAGGTGCTCTCTCTGAGAGCTGAATGATGTTAGTCCTACCTTGTAAACTGCTATATTTTATCAGTGTCTGCATCTAATTACTATAATGTAGTAAATGGTTTGATAGAAGGTCTACCAAAATACATTCTCTAGTGGATTTAACATACATTTATTATCTTTATATGAACTTGAACACAAAACACTAATTTATAGAAGGCTACAAATTAATATTTATTGTAAAATATTGGAAAGTAATTATTAGCAGGTTATATATTTTACCGCAAATCTGTTATGTCACTGGATTAATGACTAATCCGAGATAAGACAGCGTCAAGTCTCATTCAAATACCAAAGATGGGAATTTTGTAGATTTCTTAATGGAGACGTTTACTGGTGTTACACGCTTTGGCTCAGGCTGTTAAGATCTGCTTTGGCTCAGGCTGTTAAGATCTGCCGTCTTTTTTCTAATTCAGTTTTAACTTTTCAGGAGCTGATGGAGTTTGACATCTTTCACACATTGTCCGTCACCATTGTGTTCGACAAACAACCATGCTATGACTAATTTTATACAAAAAACTAAGATTATGACCTACTTTCAAAAATTTGAAATCCTTGGCCATAATTCATCATAAGAGAGTTATATCAATTGTTGTCATATATTATAGGCCTGCTATTCAATTGATGGCATTTGTTTACCTCTAAACCATACTATACAAAGACGAATTCATTTTTAGAACATTCTCCTAGTTCCACACCGAGAAAGTTGGCTGAGCTCCAAATATCTTCTACCATGTCTTGCACTACCTGTGGTATTATATTTGACACCCGAGATGAACAGGTTGGTCCAATTATCATTATCAGTGTATTGTCATCTGTATCACTACTTCAATTGAAGACCGCCTGATAAGACGAATGAGTTGAGAAATACAAGCTTGTTTTACTGATTTGTTAAACCTACACTTGCATCAACATCCAATGTTGCACTAATTCTTAGGTTTGGCCTATATTTTAGTAATAATTTCGCATGCTGCCATCCGGGAGGTTTAAAAGTTGATTGTAAAACTTGGTTTGTGTATGGCCCAATTCCTGTTCGCTATTACCAAGGAACATGAGCTTACTATCATCTCAGTTGATTTGATAGTGCATAATAAATAATACAATTTTTTAACAGATGGAGCATTTTAAGGGAGATTGGCATAGATTTAACATTAAGCAGAGACTGAAGGGGGCCAACTCAGTAACAGAGATGAGTTTTACAGAGATGGCAGGTATAATATACATTATGAATCTGGTATATTAATAATAGTATGTCTAATAATATACAGTCATCAGTCATGTAGTAGATAGTAAAAGGATGTATAATGTAACAAACAGTAAAATTATGTACATGTATAATATTGAGATTCTTTAAGTTAACAGCAGAGACACAGTGGTTGGTATTTGCCGGACTCACTAGGATACAAATCTATTATCTCTCTCTTAGCTATGGAAGGCAGTAAAGTGTCATAACAATGTTGAGATAAAATCTACAGTTTATAGACAGTAATACTGTGAAGCTACGCAAGTCTTTATGCTGTTCAAATTTGAAGTATGTGGAAGTGTTTTGAATGGTGACCAGATAGGTTTGGTGTTGATGCAATAGTTCCTGCCGCTCATATTGCATACTGCTAATGTACAGGCTACTACATTTAAACACATTGTAGTAAAACACACTGTTTGGAGATTTGATGATATTTTTTTAATTTCTGCTAACTAGCAACTAGTAGCCAGACTTATATCTGGTTTGGAATGTTCAGTTCTTTGATGCTAAAGCCAAGAAAAGAGGTGCCGTGGTGGAAGAGAGACATGATAGCAATCTATCCTCTGATATAATCAATGCTTCAATACTACAAACTTTATTTCAAGATATTTTATAATTGCCAGAATAATTATTTTACTTTGTACGGGGAGACTATTTCTTGGATTTTCATTATTACATTGGCAACATTCATGTGAATTTAATCAATTTCTGCAACATGTTGCCATGTGGGACTGTGAAACAAAGTTTTGATCATTTCTACTCTGTGGGTATTGTCTAAACTCTAACATTGTGTTACTGAACTTTGGTACCTGATCACCATACAAGCAGATGAATGTTTGCAATAGTCATTCATCACATTTATGTATGTACATAGTATACCATACAATCATCATTTCGTCACTATACTGTTTATTGTATAATGATACATATGCATGTAATACGTGTATATAAAGCTATATGTATGTCACCACGTTTTTCTAGATAACATTTCGAGTCTATCTGGTACTGATTTCACGGAGAGTGATGCTGATGATAAATCAGACAACGTTGTCGAAGAGATTCGTAGAAAACTTCCTCACCTGCCAGTTTTAGGTTTGTCTTCTAGTCATTTATGAATATCATGCCAAGCTCTTCATGTATTTATATACATGTATGTCATACTTTTATAACACATGTAATTAGGTGCTCATTCAACTGGGGCCTCTTTTCTATCTAGTGAAAAAAATTAATTATCTGATGTATTGCAATATGAAAAGTAATTAACTTTTTAATAGTTATTAATTTGGACAAGATATTGCACTCAATGCCCATTAGGTCTAGGCCTCTCTTGCAATATTGGCCATCATTCGTATAGCTTAGTGGACTATGTGACAATATGTTGTAACATCTCAAAGATCATGGTATTGCTACATCTACATGTACATTACCCAGAGTATTTACCCGGTCATGTGACCATATTATTATGTCAAAATCTACTGTGTAGCTAAGAGGGTTTCAGTGTGTAGGCCTATGTTATCTAATCTGAACTTGTTGTTAGCTTATATTTGTATTATTTACATTATATTTACAATAGATTACATAAAGAAAATAAATACCAATGTAGTACAGTATAATAAGTGTTATGTCTGTGTAGGTGTGAGTGGGTGAGAGGTTTGACCATTTTATGCAAAGTAGCCAAGGGAGGTAATTCCTTCAGTCACAACTTTATAATGAGATTCTAATATCATTTGAGTTACAAGGTGGAAGTCGATCTTTTCCTTTTCTCTTGGTTTAGGACAAAGTAGGAATAAATAAATAGTAATAGCTAAGGTATCTAGTGCTGTACATGTAGAATAGCTTGTACTGTTCATTGGCTATACATGCCTGCAGTGTCACTAACCTGGTAGGCTCTAGTCTGGTCTCCTTGTCCTCCTTAAAGCATGATTGATGATTGGTCAATAGTTATCTACTTCCTGTTTATAATACTATCACCTCATGTCTTGTTCTCGGTGATATTCCATTCAATGATTATTTTTAGTTCAACGGCTCTAGTTGCCAGCTTACCAAACGATCAAAATATAAGAAATTCAAAAATCGTATAAAAATTAATGATGAAGGTTGATGTTTTCTATGATATTCACACAGTTGGCAAGTACTGAAGCCTGTAAGGCTAACCAAACACATGTCTTGCATGTAATGTATCCTATATTCTACAGAAGAAGACGATGAATCTTCATCAGACGAAGAGAGTCAGGAAGTTATGATGGCTTCCAGACATTCACAGCTGTTTATGCTCACACCATCTGGGCAGGTTCTCTCCATCTACAGACCTGTTCTGTTCCACAAGAAGGTAACACGATCGCACTAGTAACTACCTAACTCCCCCTTGATTGTGTTCATCTGTGTTCTCCTATTAATTTTTGCCATTTGATGGAAAGATTTCACAGTGTACTGGTAATAACCGAACAAGCAGGAAAGCACGTTCTGCTTTAGTTAAATGTTGGATGGTAGCACATGATGGTGTGTGTCACATACAATGTGGAAGTACAAGCTATGTGTATTATTTGTAGCCTCAGAGCAATCATTATTGTGTTTGTAGCCTTAGAGCTATCGTTATTGTGTTAGAATCGAGGCATTGGTTCTATTTACATCGTGTTAATTTATGCATTGATCATATCTACTGCGGCAAGTAAAGCTGATTTCTATGAATAATTATAAAATTAGTTAAATAGTTAGTTAATTTTATATACATGTAAGTAAGTGAGAATTTACAGCTTGTAGAATTGTCTGCTGACACAGCTGTATGAGCAGATATGTTCTGCTGTGCACAACGGAAAGTCCTTACTCTGAAAGTGGTTTTCTCAGAAATCGAAATAAAATGATATAAAAATACTTTAAATCTACGGTTAAGTTTAAAAATAGTTACTACTGACAAGATTTGGCTGGCATAGCTTACTCTAGGTTTGATGATAAATGGTGGTGTTGACTGGTGATGATGGTACAATTTCCAGACAGTTATTGTTCTTCACTTCTATTCTATAAATCACTGGAACTAACATGTCAATCAACTGTTGACTGTTTCTAAAATAACTGATTGGTTAACAGCTTAAATATTATTGTAAAAATTGGCACAACCAGGAAACTTGTCAACTCGGCTATTATGGTTGGTTATTGGTTTGCTAATGGAAATCGAGGGAGATGATTCAGCAACAACTTACTGCTCCTGGTAACTGAGCGCTAATAGCCATGTATATCATAATTCATTCCATCTTATATAATAGATAATGCTTATATTACAGTGTTGTAGAGCTAAGCAGTAGAAGATATTTGTTTTATCAGGTCATACTATCTGTAACTGTTATATACATTATGTATGGATGTACTGATATAGTACATCCTCCTTATATCTGAGGCTATGCTGGGAAATTGCTGCCACAGCTGACTGCTAGTTCTGCTGCTGCCACAGCTTAGACGTATCATCAGATCATCTCTCACTCTCTAATGATCTTTTAATCTGACATTGACTTACTTAAACCCACTGATCAACTGATCGAGGGACCTGGACTCAACTTCCCCCTTGGTTTATCCACCGAATCTGCTAAGATATATCTACTTAATGGTATGAATGAGTCATGTACAGCCTGTTCACCACCTAATATATTGTATTAGCATCTCATCTATACACTCAAGAATAGCCTACTACCCTCTCTCAGATCTACTGATTCCTTGCAGGAAATGTCTGGCTGGATTCCAAAACGTGTAATTAAGTCATTCTATGACTCACATCAAAGCAGCACATCTCATCAAAATTCATAAATGTTTCAATCAACATTCACAAATCCTTCTTCACTTGTTATGGTCCAGTTGGTGTAATTTTTGATATTATAGTATTATAAATGGTTTATCACTATCAAGTGTCTATACCTGCATTCTATAGCTCCTCAAGTGTAATGTTATGTATGTTTTATTGTCTACTTAATAGGAGCATCCTCAAGATCTAGCTGATATCCTATATAGAGTAGAGCAAGCCCCTTCTCACAATCTCTGGATTGTTATCATGATGGGTGGTGGCCACTTTGCCTCAGCAGTATTTGAGAAGTATGTACCATGATCTTAGGCTATGGCAAACAGTAGCTAAACTTGGGCAGATGAAAGATATAATTACATATTTTATGTAATATATAGTAGATATGTTTGCCCCAGATGTACCCACGCTTATCTTCTCCTATTGTTTTAGGTCCTTTCAAAATTATTGGCCCTTGTAAAAATTGAGTCCAAAGAGCTTAGTAACTGAGGGAGGGAGATTTGCTGCGTAATGTTGGGCTCTATGATTTGAACTATCTAACATGACAGCTAATGGTGTGTGGGGCAACTAATGACTGCAGCAGTAATGTGACCATGTGATAACTAGATAGATGTATATATATAGATTTTGTGGTTAAAACTAATGCTTTACTAGACTGTCAGATAGGGAAACCCATGGGATAACTTGTGGTACAATATATATATAACGGCTCTTTCATGAAACCTCAGGTGGGGCTAACACTAGTTTTTGTTTTTCGACACCCTCTTTGCCAGTGACTGCAATGTCTGATCAAAATGATTGATAACATTCTGTTTTTGTAGGATAGCATGCAGTTATAGTAGAACATTTCACTATTTCTGTAAGGTTATATTCTGTCATATAATAGATATACCATCTTCTTCAGCACCTAGCTACTAGTTCTGTGTGTATTGAAATGTTAATTAGCTCTCAGTGCAGCTAGTGCTGTCGCTACTGCTGCTGTTCTATGGTAGTAATGGCTGTCTTATTGTATATTTGTACAGTGAGAATGCAGTGGTACACAAGACATTCCACAGGTACGTGGTAAGAGCTAAGTGTGGTACTTCACAGTCACAGCACGATAAGAAAGGAGGACACGCTATGTCAGCCGGAGCTCAGATCAGGAGGCACAACGAATCGGCACTAGCTCAGGTTTGCTAATATACTATATTATTGTACTGGTACTTTAGCTGTTATATTGCTAGAGTTATCTTCTCTTGTTTTGCTTTTGCTTATATAATATATAACTGCAGGTTTAGTATAATTATTATCAGGTCTATTTAGAGCCATTAAACCAATCGTATTGCCACACTCCTCCCTTCATATCTTTTTGTAATATATAATAATTATATTATTTTATATTACAAAAAATTTGACAGGATAATGATTATGCTAATAAATTGTAATAAAAAGAGAAAAAAATGTGAAATACATTACCTTGTTCATGTCAGGGCCATGCTTTGGGAAACTTTAATTATTGCTATCAAAGACTATACTTAATAGACTGTACAACAATTATAGATAAGCCTATGCCAAAACCTAACTGAATGTGACATACTTTCACTGTTAGAATGTCGAAGTATCCCAATAGGTAGTCATTAAACATGATTTGTAGCTGATTTTCATCCCACGACCCACTACCAATTTGTTCCTTTTTTGTTTTTATTTTTTCCCCTGCATATTTGAAATGGTTTCACTTTTTGTGAACAGAGGTAGATGATAGGCTTAACTCCAAATATATTTTCTCTCAGTAGTTGAATATCTGTTATTAGATTACCATATTTCATTCCGTATTAATTCAGGGCACATTCTTGTCATCAATATGCTAAGTGGCCCTGCTGTCACAGTCAGTGTGCCCAGTCCAGTACTGACTCATTCCGTCTAGGTATAGCCAAAGTTCTTAACATAATCCCTGGCATCAAAGACTAATACTAATTGAACTTGTGTCTTTAGGAAGTGTTGGTAAGTGTGGCACTTTGGTTTGGTGCCAAACCCTTGTTTACTACTTGCTACTTTCATTCTATAATTAAAAATGTTTTCTTAAAAAAACTTGAGCTAAAAGTGTATATTTAATCCAGCGCTCTAAACCAATGGGACCTCTGCTAATCCAATGAATTTTTTGTTTAATGAGACTTTATTAATTATCTATAGTATTAGGGAGATTATGTATATAATAATCCACCTTATCCTTCTATATGATCCAGACTAAGCTCACACAAACTAGTGCAACTCTGTAGAATAAATGTGTCTTTCTTCCACTTTGAGGTTTCTCAGATCAACACAATAATAACCAGTTGTAACTGATTGGCTTATTTAAATCAAATTCTCCTATTTAGTGTTGTTATGGCATCATACTGACAATTAATAATAATATTATATTTGTTATAATGTAGGCCTACATAGTTTAAATTTAATCTTGTGTATATTTTATAGTGGTTTTATAATAGTTATGTACATTTTATATTTATTTAATGTCCTCAGGTGAGAAATATACTAGACCTGCTGTGGGAGGAATGACCACTATCACAAAATCATTATTTTATTATACTTTTAGTCATTATAATTGTGAATGACGTAGCAGTGCATAGCCTGAGAGAATAGGTAGAGTACAGTTTACCTACTACTCTCCCACCTATTAGGTGGTGAATAATAAATATCCTGCTTTTTACTGCCACACTTTGAGAACCTAGCAAAAAGGATGGTGAATTGACATTTACAAATTTGCATAACTTTACATTCAGCCATTTAAATTCTATTTTGGAATGATTGGGAATCTATTCACTGCAAATACCATCGTGACAAAATAAATGCAAAACTGTTGGCTTGGGCGTGTAATTGTGAAGCCAGTTGATTAATTGTTTGTATGTCCCTAGCATCAGCGCCTACATGTAATAATACAACTCTGATGTGCTTTATCTTCTCTGGCAAGTGGTGAAGAAATTGTTAGTTTGGTAGTAACTAGTCTCCCATAGCATGCTCACCTGCAGTGAAAATAGTGACATTGGGAGTTATTCTCTCCCATTTACGACCTAAGAACTGGGTCCCATGTTAGGCATTTTGTTTCGGCCAATGAATTGTTTTGGGGTCACGTGATGACTTCAGAAAGAAACTTGGACGGGCCAAACAACCTCTCATTTGACTACACACACATGTCACGGGGAAACATATTTGAGTCAAACATCCACAATATGTAGTGATGCAATGAAAGCGTTTTCATGGTCGTAAGCTTCCCTTTGAAGAACCAAAGCGCTACTCTTTTATGAGTGAGTGGGTGAGCGTTTGACCTTCAGAGAAATGTTGACAATCTATTTTCTCCAACTGCTACTAATTTGTATGCTTTTTGCAGGATATTGAAGATTTGCTGGTGTCATGGAAAGGTTACATAGATAAATGTCATAGAATATTCATTCGAGTCGGAACGCATAACTATCCATATATCTTCAATAAGAAAAACAAGGTGTCTCTTGACAAGCAGGATAAGAGAATCAGGATGATACCTTTTCCAACAAAGAGGGCAACATTCAGTGAGGTTAAGAGAGTCCATGCAGAGTTGAGCTCCATTAGGATCCTCGGTAAATACCGTACATGTCAACTGTGTTACAACTGTGTACGGGATACATGCTTGTATCTAGCTAAGAGCATTTACTGTAACAATATAATCACTTGGTAACTGTTCTCAGACACCATTACAGCTAACTAGTTTTGTAAAAAATACAGTCTGCATGCCTTCTTAATAGGTAATTGTGCGGTGCTCATGGGTGCGCAGTTCACAAGTCCTCCTATACTCCAAATATGGGAATCGGTGATTGTTATTAAAAAACTGTTGAAACATTTTTCCTCTATCTAAAATTACTAGAGCCATTTCCTCCATGTGCCTTTCTCTGTTAGTATGAATCTATGGTCAGTCCATTATTGACAGAGAACCTGTATGACAACATTAGAATTGGGACAGTTATAAGAGAGATTCATGGTGCTCCTTGTTGAACTAGATACATATATATTACTGGTGAACATTATGCTGTCTCTGGTATCACATATTTTATATTTTCAAGAATTTAAATTTTCATTCAGTGATTTATTAAGTGATTATATTAGTAATGGTTTTACTTATTTCGTTGGTAATGAGACCACCTGTATCGTCTTAAGCAGAAATTCTTGTCAAACTGCAGTAAATAATACTTCTTTTGGCTGGATATGAAGGTCAAATGTTAGCATGCCAAATCATTGTATGTTTGATTGCAGGTGCTTCCAAGTTCTTCTATATACAATGTAGTATGTGTGTTATACCTGCAGTAGCATAGCATGCTCATGTTTTACATCATACAATAATATTGCTGCCTGTACATGCAGATTCGTCACCCTCGTCAAAGTGAAAGTGTCCAAGTTTTATACATGTACATGACTAGATGTTAAACTGTGATGTCTTACTGAACTCTGCATATCATTGTGTATTCAGATGCTGATCAGAAACCTAGTGCCCTTGAAAAGACGAAGAAAAAGCTGACATCAAAAAGAGGTCCTTCCCTCGAGCGACGCAGAAGACAAGGTGATCCTGTTGATGAACTAGATGATGGTAAGTTAACATGTATACTATATGGTCGGTTTGTAGTCTTCCAGAGCATCATTTGATAGTCTCATCTACATCTACATACATCTGAGTTCTCAGGTTGTGATGTCACAATTACCACCAACCTCCTGTTGTAAAACTGTATATATGCATTTATTCTAAATAAATATTTTAATGCTGCATGATATTTATTTATAAACATTGCACTCACTACCTGCAGAACTCCTGGGATATTAATAATATGAATATTAAAAATGGTTATGCAACAGGGTGTCAAACCACACCACACTTTTGGTGTTTGCCAATCTTTTCTACCTCCACACTAGAGAATGCCCATCAATCATTCAGTAATAAATCTGAGGCTATCTGCAGAGCTAAATAGATCAAGTGCTCTGTTTGATGTGTTGTATTACTAGTTATATATGCTAATTATTTTCTCCTGAATCTGCCCATGGAGGTCTGGTCTATCATATTCTCATTCTCTACTTGCCTACTTGGAAACAGACATAATTATTTCCCAGTCATTCTATCCTATCCTACAGTGTACAGTTCTGATATCATTTTTATTATGTAAGTTTAAATTGAAATATGCTAATTTAGTAAGCAAATGAGACCAAACCTTTGACCATAGAACTTGTTCCTTATCTCCAATGTATATATAATTAACTTCACACTGGAATAAGGTGTATCTGCCATCATTATAGCTGTCACACTTGGCATTCACATAACTGGTTTGTTTGAGTTTAGTATGCGAAACTGTCGGAATGAGCTTTCACCCACCTTGAATTTGTCACTGCAGCTAATTGATAACCAAATTTATATCGGGCAACATAAGTTGCACTACATGTACATGTACATGTCCTTGTGTACACTGATTTGCAACTAAAGATGCTTTCCTTCTGTGAGAAGTTGAGTAGACAGACTCAACTAGGTACCATTTCACATGGTCAGTATTCCAGCCACATGAAAAACTAAAAAGGGTGTTCCAGCAAAAATATTTTAGATTTTACTCCTTTGGCACAACTGTGAATACATTAATATATTATCTAATAATTGTTATTTTAATGATAAATGCTCTCTTGACAACCTGAAAACCTGTTATGCATGTTTTAAAATAGGAAATAGTTTTGTTAATTTTATGGTTTGTTATTTTTGTTTCAAATGTCAAGATAGATGATCCAAGTACAGGTTTGGCGTTTCTCATTGAAGATGGAGATAAGGTGGTAGTTGAGTGGTTCTCATCGGCCATCACACCCTCCAACCTGTCGACTAATCGTGGCAGACCAACTTTTTAGCGTCGCACTTGCGTTGTAAACCATGTTACACCCAGTAAATTAATTAAATATTCATTACTTAATTGTCTATAGTTGTTTAATGAAATTATGGCTGATAATGTAAGTGTGGCTCTTGTGGGTGGTAACACACAATGCATACGTACGGGCAGCCCAGATTCAACCATTTTGACATGTTATGGTGGAATATGACATCCCCGTAGAAAGTAAATTTGATGTCTTAATTAAAAAATTTCCAAAACCGGCGATATTGTGTTGCCTTGGCAGGTAACCCAAGTGTGCCAGGTGTCTGGTAGCTAAGCCGGGTTATAAATATCATACACACCTATGATACTTTTGGCATAACCGGTTTAAAAAGTTGGCATTTTTTGTACCACTCTATTAATATATTTACGTTACGTGTTGCTTAGAGTTATTACCTCTATTCACAGTGAATAAAATAAAGCTGGTAATACTCTCCCACAATAGATTTTCAAGGAGCTACATTAACCTAGAAGCTAACTTATTGTTTTAATTTATTTTCATTAATGTATATTTTATGCATATATATCTGGCTGCTTGATGGGAATATTGGCAACTTACTGAACCTGATAATTGAAATGAGCACCTTGTTCTGGTTGTCAGAGATTGATGGTGCTGGGGTAGAGGCTGACATAGAACTCAGATACCAAGATGACATTGTTGACACGGTCTCAACATTAGAAGATCACGGCCACTTTATTCCAAGTCGAACAGAAATTCTTGAGGAAGAATGTTTAGAGAAGAGGCGGAAAAGTAGACGAAGTAAAAAATCTAATGTGAAAGTGACTCCTGCCAAGCCGAAACCTGAAACTTGTGAGTCTAGTTCTTTATTTAGTAACTCGTGGAAATACATTTTGTAAGGATTTTTTCCGCATGGCCACATCATAGTTCATATGGCCTGGAAACTTGTGATTATTTTCAATCTTACAATATCTGAAGTAGCTACTTTATACATTTCATTTATTGTTTTGGAAATTCTTTGAGTCAAAATCTTATATATTTGTTTCTGATTACACTTGCATAGTAGAAGCATGAAGGCATGTGCTGTGTGCACTGTTGGGTATTTATAATGTATCAGTACGTTAAATATGTACTCTGTACTGTAAATTGAGCCCTCAAGAATTTTGTGTATTCATCTAGTGCTGCCATTCCAAAGTGAGTTCTACACTGCATGTACTGTGGGCGACAGAGACCAGCTGGAGAGATTAGTAGAAGAACACACTGTAGAAATCACTCAATGTGCAGACAACTTCTCTAGTGCAATTAGTCTTCCATTAAACAGTCAGGGTCATACATTACTACACATAGCTTGTCAGCATGCACACTCTCAACTTATCCAGTACCTCCTAGGCATCGGCTGTGATCCTTCTAAGGAGTAAGTACACGTTACAATTGTTTTCTTTTGGTTTAGCCATGATTCTTTATATCTCCGAATAGCTGGAAGCTTCATTTGCCACTACTGTGGAAGTATCCCATCTTTGGCTTGGTGTCCAACTTAGCTGAGTTACTGTAGTAGTCAGTGTGTTTAACCACTGTGAGAGGTGATTACGATTGTGATTACAATTGTGATTATCGCTGATATTCACAGGTGTGAAGAGGAAATTCCTCACTACTCACAAATAATTTCCTTGTAATAAAATTATTCTGCAAAATTATTTTATACTCTTATTTTTACTCAAATATTAAGGCGTTTGTATGATGTTGGACACGAGCTGCATCAATCACTAGGGCATTGGAATTTAGACATTTACAGGCAGATAATTAGATGCCTGCGTTGGCATCCAACTTTATTCGTTTGCCAAACTCATTAGAGGAAATTCCCCAAAATATTATTCTGTTACATATTTTCATGTGATAGATTACTTGTCAAATGGCACACTCGGTATTGTTTCAGGGTGAGTTATATCGCAGTCGAAGTGAGAAATTGCAGGGGAGACAACTTTTGAAAAATATACATTGGTGTGGATTTATGTCGAAGCAATATACATGCATTTATATTGGTTTTATTTGTTACGTTATGCAGAGATGAGAAGAGTATAGTGCCATACTTATCTACTCAGAATAAAGCAGTAAGAAATGAGTTTAGGATATTCATGGGTAGTTTTCCAGACAAATTTGACTATGTTAAGGCTCATGTAAGTATCAACAGTGCCCGGAGGTGCATACTCTGTATGTATATAATTTATAGATTTTGTGTATCAGAAATGATACTATCTTATTCCTCTAATTAAATTGTTATCAAAATCAAGTTGCGTTGCGATCAGTATCTGGCTTTTATACTACTTTTTTGGGACTCACAGTTGCTAAGTTGTTCAAACAACAAAAGGAACAGATGTAGGAAATTGTCACTCCATAGTTTCCTTATCTCTGGTATCATTAATGTTGTAAGACTTGTGTAATTGTTGAGGCATATTACATGATTACAATCTGTACCTGCACAGGTGCCAGGGCCTCTAACTAAAGAAATGGCAGCAGAAAAAGATGAGAAAGAATCGGAAAGGAGAAAGCAAATCAATAAAAAGAAAAAAGAAAGATTGAAGGTAGGAAGTCTGATTGCATATATTTGAGGATGTACTTTTAAATTTATTTTAGTTTAATTTTAAATTAACAGCTTGTCAACTGACAGTGCAAACAGTTTTATACGTATATACACATTGTAGATATCAGTTCCACAATAAAATTGTATACACACACTAGCATATTTTGATGAAGAACACTTACTGTATGTTGCATTGATTTTAAAAGTTGAAAACCATTTTGTTGATGCACATTTTAAAGTGAGCACAATCATGATGCAGATGCCATGCTGCTATTTGGAGGAAATGGTTTGGTTGTTTATTTAAAACATATCATTAAAAGTTGAAGTACTTTTCATGATAAAGGTTACCAGCCAATGAGCACAAGAGAGTTTACCTTTGCCTGTGCTATTCAATCTTGATCTTCATTGGATTCATCTGATAACAATGGCAAAGTAAAATAAGACACTCAAGTAGCAGTCTACCTGGTAATAAATACAGTCTTGTACTTACATGTATACCTGCTTATGTCACATGTTTAGAGAGGAATTTAGGTTAGAAGGGATTTTATTACAGATTTATTCTCATTATAGATAAAGAAAGCGGAGACGGCAATACAGCGTGCTGAAGAGGAAGAGAGAAATAGATTTCTGGCACTCAGTGATCGAGAGAAGGTAATTCCCAATCCTTAGCTTATTCAGTGAATGGTACAGATGTTTTACTAACATCATCACTAAAGAAATTAACTGAGTTATCTAGATTGTTGAACCCTCTGCCCCACCTTATGTGGGTATAAACGTATGTTAGCTGCATAAAATATATGTATACTTCGATTAGCCTAAAAGGCTTTTGGACGTATACTTCTATTATTAATGTTCAAATAAAACAATAGTTACATGTACATGTATGTACAATGTACATTTAGTTGATTTCCTTTCCTGCATTCAACTGGTGACTTCGGAGTTTTCCACTCTTAAGCATTTATTGAGAAAGTAACTCCAACCCCATCATGCTCTTGTTTTAAATCTGATGATATTGGTATTTGTTTGATAGGCACATTTGTGTTTATTTTTGTCTGTTTTCAGAGAGCATTGGCAGCAGAGAAGCGACTTATGCAGACGGCTGCAACGACCACCTCAACACCTTTAGTACTCAAGTATGTATATCTATCTATCATCCAAAGCTTGATTGTAGTTAGCCAAAGAATGGGTAGGAGTGTTAATGACTGACTTAAGAACTTGTGCTGTGCGTTCACCCACTCAGACTTCGTTCAAAGTTCCAATGTCAACCATCAACATCAAACACACTGACCATTTCTTCAGGGTAACTCTTAATTATTCAAATTTTGAAACTAGGAACCATTTTGCAATGCTTGCCAGTGTCAAGTAAATCAATCAACATTTGCTCATGTCCTCCATCAAGTAAATTATTCCACCCACTCAGTGTACAATATTGTCAATCTTTGTGGAATGGTCACTACATACTAGATGTCCAGTAGGAAGCAATATCTAGAACAGTAGCCAAGTAGTAATACTTACATGAACTGTATAGTGAGGGTAAGGAACTAATGGACACTCCATAGAATGCACAGTAAAAATAATTTAAAAACATATTTTTGTGGATCTGGAGGTTGTTATGATTATCACTTTGCCTTGCAGTCGGTGCTATCACTGTGCCAAAGACATCACTGGTAAGATACCATTTGAGTATTCTAACAACACCTTCTGCTCCCCTTCCTGTTTAAAGACTCATAGACTGTCCCAGAAGACAGCATCATAGACTGGTCTGCAGCCAGCTGCTACACAATCAGAATGGTGCACTTCCAATACATACACTGGTTTGTTATGTTGCTATAATATTATTTATAACATATATTTTGTATTTAGATAATAAAATAATGTTATAATAAACTACAATGTACTTGTACAATATTGTTACAGTAACAAAATAAAATGCATTTTCCCAATAGATGGAATAGAAATACAACGTATAATACAATATTATAACTAGAGGTAAAGATAGTACTCCAGTGATCTGAAGGACAGACCACTTTTTGCTATATGGAATCCCGCTAGTAGGTTATTTAGAAATTTGCACAAAATCCAAAAATCTCTCTGACCACATTTGTAATGATACAGATACACCTCACAAGAAATACATCCAGTCAGACTAGCGTCATAAAAATAGTTCACATCATGTTAAACCAGAAGATATGAAAATAAACTGTTTATTTATTGAGTAGATAAAGCAGAAATGCAGAGGCTGACAGTTGGTGTCACACTTTCTGGTTGTGGTTTGTCTTTATACCCACCCAATCTAGCAGCATTCTGTCTGGATTCTCCTCCCAATTCTCCAACTTCAGCTGAAATCATACATTCATGTTGAGTGGAAACTGTTTTGTAATACATATAATTGTACACTTTAGTATGTTGGAGTTGTCGCCCCAGGTTTACATGATGGCAGGAAGTTTAAACTACTGAGCAGATAACTCCAATAATTGAACATGTTTTATATAACTAGTATCAAGATTACCTTTCTATTATGCACCTTCTCCACCTCCTTTCTCTCCCAGGCCCTCTGCTTCAACTGTATCTCTCTGATGGAATTGTTGGCACACCCCCAAACCTTAACAAATAAAATTGCAATCATTTGGAACTCTTATCAGTGACAGGTGAGGAAACCATATACATGTAGCTGGAGGTATTGTTGGGATTCATACTTTTAGATCATGATTCATAGTTGTTACTATTACTACAATATTTCATATTTGTTTTATTAGTCAAATCCATTTATCTGGGTTATGGCAGACCTGTCAAATTTCAATGGATCACTTCAAGATTTATTAGTCTAGAAGATACATGAGCACCAAATAATAATATAGTTATAATACGTTACCATGAGAGCATAACAAGAGCACTTTTATCAAGTTTACAGGCCTCCATTAGAAAGTAATAAAGAAGTGAAGGAAGTCTGTAATTATCCAAATTATGTCAGAATCACATGTAAATTAGCCTAACAAACAAAAGATAGAATTTTATCAAAACTGAATAGTTCATAGAATTCCTGTTGCCTTACCTCCACCTGCTCGAGGTTAAGATCAACACCATAATGTTTAACAGTAGCCATATCTTCTATCTTTATAATAGGAGACTTGGTATCAGATCCAATCTGTATTCCCTTAAAAACCCCTCGAGTATGGTGGTTGATATAGACCATGCGACCACCTAGCAATGCAAACAAATACAACAACATTTCTAAATATTATACAGACCCTTACGAGAATTTTGAAAATTATATTCAAATTGTAATATTTATAAATACTGTGCATGCATTAATAAAGTAAAGAACCATTGCAATGACTATAGAAGAATAAACTGCTATACTGTAAAACCTGGATAACTTTTTAGAATTTTTTGACTAATAAAAAAGTACAAACAGAAAGTAAGTAGAAGTAAATACTGATACCTACTGTCTACGAAGCTGAACCTCGGTAGTAACTGCATAAGGACTGTACCCTCACCACCCCACATGGAACAGCTATCTCTGTAAACAAACACACCATAGCATGGTATCTTACATAAAACCATAAACTAAACATTACACACATGTTACACTTATGTAAATATCAAACCACTTCGGTGGATTCATCATTTGCATCAACAAACTGGGTGAACAAAAAGCAAACGCTAGAAGAATCTCTATAAATATACCAACATCTATCAGTATGATTCTGTAGGAATAATAAACACATGTCTCACCTCCATTCACATTCAGTAGCTAAAGCATACATGTTATTCTCAAAGAGAAACAGGGTAACAGTCGGTCCTTTATATGCAAACACGTGATGTTCAAACCTGAAACACAAAATAGTACACCTACACTGTATACACATTGTATGTACCTACACTGTATATACAGTGTATATGTATTGTATGTACACTGTATGTACACTGTATATGTACTGTATGTACACTGTATATACACTGTATATGTACTGCAAGTTGATATTCCTGTTGAGAGCAGCAGGACTACATGGACTCCTTGGAGCTACAACTAGTAACCTAAAATTCTAATACCTTGGTGTGTGCAGTATATTATATACTAATACACATGCTTGTATACTAAACCAACTCAGACTCAGCAACCAAGCTCAATTTTCAGGACAACTTCTTCAACACAAACTTGGGCTTTGTATTTTTGTAGCAGTATTCACTGTTATCATGGTTGTGTGGACTAGTGTGGACGTTAGGGAGATGGTGACAGAGTTGGTGACAGAGTTGGTGACAGAGTTGGTGACAGAGTTAGTGACAGAGTTGGTGGAGTCTGCACACACTTTGAAATACCTCATACTAGATATCTGATTGATAAAGTCTAAGCAAAAAAAATAATTATTAGTTACACTTAAAATCAGATTAGCATGTATGAACTTATAGCATGGAGTGTAACTATAGCAGTAACTGTAACTATAGCAGTAACTGTTATACCAATAAGATAATCTATAACATCTGGTCACTTGAGTTCATAGCATTATCACACAACAGGATATCCAATGCACATGTAATATCAAATCAAAAATATCATGACTAGTTAATTTTTTACAATTCCTGTATCTGCCAAAGTAATTTCTGTCGCATGCTAAAGGAGCCACAGAGATCCTATCTATAGAAAACCCAACAATTCTATTTAGGAATTTGGTACCAAAATGAAATTGCCAATATCCCTGGTATATCGGCTCCTGACAGCTCATCACTCAATGTCAAATGGAAATACTAACTAATCATCATGGCTTCCAGCTCTCTAACTCTCCGACACCATCAATTACTCAACACTATAAGTTACTCAACAGGCACTTTCTACCTATACCTATAGAATATAATTATATACTCAATAGTACATGCTTGACTGTTTACAGCTTAAGATCACAGTGTCTTTTTTATAAACTACATTTGTACGCATGTGAAACAAATTATGAGGAAAATGTTTGTAATACGTGTACGTCATAGATACGCATCATTCACTCCTCAAAGACTTGATTTACAAACATTACTTAATAGAAATGTAATGTGATATCTACACTATACACTCTTCCTCCCAGTGTTACTAAGTCCCTGTGTAATCTGTAGTGATTAGGCAACAGAATGGGTATGTTTGATATGTGATGGTAGTTGGGAAGAATGTCAAAAACTTTTACATCCTGAAGGATAAAGATAGATAACAAGATCTATTAACTGTTGGATTAAACTCTAATAAAATGATAAGTCTGTATATATGGTAATAGTATACAGACAGTCTGGTCACTGTTTTAGAGAGTCAGAGGAAATACATACACTGAATACATTATATCAGAGTATAACATGGTACAGTACTGAGCAAAGTACTGAGTAGAGTATTGTGCAGGCCTGTTAGTGTAGATATTATATTATGGTGCCAAGTACTAACCTATTCACACTCAGTCCATCTCTGTTGCTGCAGTATAACTGACACCAAGCATTCTTCTCTGTCAGGGATTGCTACAAACACAACACAACATACATGTACAGTATAACATAACATACAGTGTAGAGTTGTGTTGGCTATATTTATTTATACAACATATTATTCATATAAAGCAGTACATGTGAGACATAGTATCTGCCCAACTACAGCTCCACCCCAGTAAATGACAAATTAAATCCTTTTCTATTTACCATAGAATAGTGAGTACCTACTCAATGTAATATAATATAATTACAGTATTCATAGAGTGTACAATATTCACTATCTACTGGATCATCAATGTCATGGGAAGGTCTGTACTATATTATTATACACTGACATGTAGGCTATCACTTATACATGTATAACTGTGTACCCATTCACTTAATGTCACTCACCAGTCTACTCATGAGGAAATTTGGCACAATCGAAATTTTATTTCCATTAGACTTCTGCTGCTCTAAGACATAGAGATTTGGCAATGAAGCAGTAAGCAGCCATGTTACACACGAGGTCAAGGCCGCACCGGCACCTTCCTCCAGGCAAGCTATCATGGCAAGAGAAGATGGCGATAGATTGCCCTACAAATTATAAACACACTGGTTAACAGTTTATATAACCTGAGTAAAAACTACACTGAACACGAGTTAGGCAGGTGAAAAAATGTCACTATGCTTCAGAGTGCAAAGTGCATATAGAATACTTCTATGAAGGACTTCAGCAACCTCCATTGGCTGCCGTTAAGCATACGAATATTAAGGCCTCCTGTTATATTTCATAGGGATACAGAGAGTATATACATCTATAATATGATTATGATAGGAAGTAAATGTCGAAGGAATGCATACATTATAACATTGCCGGTCCAAACTTAGAACTCACTGAAAAGCAACAACTATGGTAAGCATTAGTGGCCAAAGCGAAGCTGGTATCATATATTCCACATCACCACTACCAAAGACATTTATTAGCTATACGAGGAACATAACTTTCACACATATGGTATAGGTGTGAGCTAGGCAGAGCAAAACCTCAGGGTTTTGGCACAAAGATCCCACAAGACAGCAAGTGTACCTACCTTCCCTTTATCCTAACAAACCAAAAGTTGACAATGATTTAGAAAAAACACAAAAATCCATACACAAGATATGTAGCCTATTTCAGCAAAATACTGGAGAGTTAGGTTTGGATAGCTTACAGTACAACACTATTAATTCCTAGTTATTCTAATTTGATGGAAAAGTCTAAATGCTAAATAATTATTCATCAATATCTTTTTTTTGTAAATTTGTTATAATTATTTTCTCCTGTAACTTTACTACCATATTAAACATGAGGGTGTGTGTAACTACTTATTGCTACCAGTGCTACAGCTGTACTACTAATTTACTACAATCATCCACATGTAATATATGTACATAAGCACTACCACTGCTAGCATTGTCACTACTACTCAACTGGATGTATTACCAGCTTACAGCAGCACTTCATAACCACTACAGCTACTCATAACAACTCTGTACCAATTGGCAACTTGAGTGGAGTAGTGCCCGACACCTCCCAACTAATGAGTATTATAAGCAAACTAAGCCCAATAAATACTGTCCTCGGTACTGTGCCTGAAAGTTATGTCGAGAAGACCCTAAAAGACTCGGGCACAACTCACCTGAGACATACGCTGATGCCAGCTCATGTCGTCAAACTCGGCTCCAGAGAGTTTGATGAGGAGGAAGCTGTGCACACCGTTAAATATGTGAGGTATATGTTTACCACACCAAGTTACAAACTCGCCTTTGCTTAGCTTCTCATTAGCACCCATCTGTAACCCAACAAAATTAATGTCTATTAAAAAATTGGCTGTCTTCAAGAAATGAACCAAACAGCAATATATTATCCATTTATACATATATATAAATACATCACCAGGAATTTCAAATGAGACAACCCAGAAGATATCGGCCTGGCCTGCTGCATATCGAGCTTTCAGTTCTCTCTCCTACCATTACATTTTCAATGTTAGGGCCCAATTGTTTTCAATGCTACATTTATGTTCAGTACATGTGGCCATCACTTAGCCATCCAGGGTATCAAGGTATGGACAAGTGCTCCAACTCACCATGCCAATAGCTAAAGACCTGAGCAGTTGATCAGTGGTTGTAGTCTGCTCAAAAGGAAGGTAAGCCACTACTAGTGACACAGCGTAAGCCACCTGTATCATGTGATATACACCTACAAATGGACACGAGCTGTAGATAAATACAGACTGCTATTAGACTATATTGAAAGGCACAAGTTTGATTAATGACAGAGATTAGTCTTCTGAGTAACTGCTACTCAAGTCTTTAGTCTGATGTGTTAGTTGCAGACAAAGTAACTCTGTCTGCTTCAATCTACAGTAAGTGAATTTTCACTAAAAATCCTATAAATCTATAATTCTACACTTCACACACATCTCAGAGATAAACAAAGTAGTGGATATTTATTTATACTACACTTTCAGTTGGTCTACATGTACATTGTACACCTATTTGGTGTCAATCACCAAAACTATGCGTTACTCAAGTAATAACGACTGTAGAATTCTATATTATCAACCAACTATTGAGCTGTGACATAATCACACACCTCCCTATATAACGTACAAGACTGGCTAGTGACTTGAAATATATGCCGATATATATTATAAAAATATGCAAACTGTAGCACATGTATATTTTTGAGAATCAAAAAGCAATACTGAATACTTCACAGAGGATTTAGCTTTTACGACATTAAGAGTTGAGGTGGAAGAGTAGGCCTATCCCTATTATTATTATACCCTCCCATCATGATTACTTTCACAGCAAACACGAAACACATGCAGTGGTTTATGATGCAAGTATTTGTGCATCAATTGTCAACAGAATACCAGCAACAAGCACCTCAACAACAACTACCAGACATGGAAATACAATGCATCTATGTACATTTACAATGTGCATGATTGACAATAAGGATAGACCAGCTTGCCTCTACACATGTTACATCATATGATCACTCAGCCAGCCCTGGGCTGAAAAGGAATAACTATCCAAATAGCCATAACTGATTTCTCTATGTGCTCAGCAGTGCCCACCATGTAGCACAATTCATACACATGGAGAGTAATGAATACAGTCATGCACTGCAGGTGTTGACAGTGAACAGTGTGAAATAAACAATAATGTAATACAATATTATCAGGAACAAATATTATGGACACTGTCATGAAAGAATATGATCTATTAGCGAGATTTACAGAGTTTATGGGAATTGAAAAGTATTTTCCCCACTATACGGTTGCAAACGAATGAAACAAGTACTGTCAGTGTAATGATGCAGCATGGATTATCTGCGCAAAAGATACGTACCTTCCACGGTGAGATCTTTACCCTGAGAGAACATGTCGTAGTAATAGTTTAGTTGCTGGACATTTGTAATCACACTCATGACATCACTAGATACTTGCAGGAAATCCTCCAGATGTATGCTCTCTCTTCTCTCTTTGGCACTCTGTGTTTGGATGTGATTAAACAGCAACTTTCCCAAAACCTTCAGTGGCCCATTAAACGCATCCTGTAAGGGAATCAGCTCAATATATCAGAAATACGGGGAGAGAACTGATGTATAACCTCACGGCAATAGCTAAAATTTCAAATGTATTACTCTAATTTTATTTCTCTAAATATTCTAGCACAGAAATGTGTGCACAGTAGCTACACCTAGGAGGAAAGCATAGAACCTAAATTAGCTGTGCACTTACCTCAAATACCTGCTGTGATACCCGTGTGGCCATACTGCCGCCTGCCGTAGGCGCATCGCCAGATTTACTAGCTAGTTTCTATAAAAACGAAGTTTCCCACAAAATGTTATATAGCCCCATGACATGTAAGTAAACATCACTAAATCAATACCATGTTCAAATCTTCCAAGGAATATTGTAACGAATAATACATAAACGGAAGACAGTTTAATCTAGCAAATCGGCAGATATTACATTTACCTGAAAAAGAGACTTCAAATATGGTGTATTCGTGATAGTACACCCTTGCCGCCTTGCTTTGTGAGCATCTGGGGGTCTAACATTTCCTTCTCCACTGTGACCATTTCCCATAATTTGGGGACCTGAATACAAACTGCTAGACTGGAAGATTTTTCTGCAAAAATTGTGTTATTGAACATGAATGAGATGGAATGAAAAGGTAACGCAAATGTCTATGTTAACAAATCTGCACCCCTAGCACTAACAGTGATGTCATTAGTTTAACTGTCAATCAAACTTCCAAGTAAAATTGAAATTTCACATTTCTACTCTACCTAGAGAACTAACTTTTACCTCATTTTGAAGCCAAAATATCAATACGAATAGGCCTATATGCTAACTACATTTATGTGATAATAACAGTTCTGAGTTTACTAATTATGTTAATATAACTATATACGAGTATTTTATATTAAATTACTATATAAAATAAATATAATTATATTAATATAATAGTATTAGGACTCTCAAGTTCTCAAATTTCGGATAGGAAAGTGGAAGAAACTTTAAACACCGATCTGATCATGATATTAAATTGACTAGATTTCGACTTTGCATGCCAAAAGTTGGGACGGCCAGGCAGCACGGCCGTATAGGGCACTACGGCCCTGTGTAGGCCTAAATATATTTAGACTATATTATTATTGAATGTTCATGTGATGTTTGTTGTATAAAAAATAATTAAATTACTATATAATAGTATAAATTACTATATAATAGTAATTCTATTAATTATTTGTAAATAAAAATAAATTTGTTGTAAATGAAATGAAAAACTAAATTAAAGAACTCAATATCAAAATGAATATTTTATAAGATAGGAAGTATGAAATTAAAATTAAAAATTAAGTAGATAAATTATTAAATATAATATGATTGTATAATTGTCAGTGTAATTGTACTGAACTATTACTAAATTAAATACTAATTTAATAATCTCACACTGTTCTAATCTATTGACTATTCATATTCTGATTATATCTGCACCTGAGGATCCCAGACGCAAGAAACCAGTTGCTTCTAAAGATAAACCTGCCAAGAAGCGAGCTTCAGCAGCACCAAAGAAAGGCAAGAAATAAACAGCATTTTAATTGTGTAATTGTACTGAACTATTACTAAATTAAATACTAATTTAATAATCTCACACTGTTCTAATCTATTGACTATTCATATTCTGATTATATCTGCACCTGAGGATCCCAGACGCAAGAAACCAGTTGCTTCTAAAGATAAACCTGCCAAGAAGCGAGCTTCAGCAGCACCAAAGAAAGGCAAGAAATAAACAGCATTTTAATTGTGTAATTGTACTGAACTATTACTAAATTAAATACTAATTTAATAATCTCACACTGTTCTAATCTATTGACTATTCATATTCTGATTATATCTGCACCTGAGGATCCCAGACGCAAGAAACCAGTTGCTTCTAAAGATAAACCTGCCAAGAAGCGAGCTTCAGCAGCACCAAAGAAAGGCAAGAAATAAACAGCATTTTAATTGTCACTATTGTGTAATTGTACTGAACTATTACTAAATTAAATACTAATTTAATAGTCTAACACTGTTCTAATCTATTGACTATTGGATATTCTTATTTATTTTAATTATATCTGCACCTGAGGATCCAAGACAAGACTTAATTAACCTTAGTCAAATCTAATCCTATCTATAGGTTTTGATTCCTACTAGTCCTTAGGCCTTATCCATTTGGTATTTTCTAGTTCTGTTCGGTATGTGCACGTTCCTTAGGACTTGTACATACAACAAACTAGTACAGAACTGTTAACAAGTTTAAGCAAAAGCCAACATTTCAATACATTTGCTCAAGTATCATCATCATAATGATAATGTTCAATACCAAAATCAACTGTAACCTCTGCTCTATCGAGAACGACAAGGCACAATATTTATTATGCTATAATGTGAACGAGGAGACCGGGTGAAAAATAGTGTAGAACTGGAGCAGCATTTCCTGCATACAGCATACAGTGTACAAGAGCATACAACTCTACAGAGTTTATTATGACATTTTTGAAATATTTTCGTCAGCCAACATCACTGTGCATAAATTTATTATCACTTTAAATAAAACTAGTATGCTGAAACTAGACTTTGTTATTACTGTTAAAATACTTTAAACATGTGATACATTTTTATAGCTTTTGTAACATAAATTCTTTATTATAGTTAGCACAAAACGTCTTTTCACCATGCGCTTAAACATCCTTTTCATGCTTTTTCACGAGCAGCCAACTCCGATTGTTGATCGCAACTAACTAACTAACAGTTCTATAATCTAAAAACGATTACTCTTGAAATTGTTGTATCATTTCTTTGCTTAGACTTGTAATATGTATATTCTATGATGAATTGGAGCTAGTATCGCTATTTCAGCATACCATGGAATCAAAATCTAGGTTAAGATTAGTGCCTGCCTGCAGTGCATGGACACTCACCTTGGTTTTAACCGGTCTTTTTTATGCTTTCCCGTAAGTACAGTTGATTGATCACTACATACATACATTACATTTGCATTTATTGGGGTTTTCTATGAAAGTTTACAGATAACATTTCGCTGGCTTAGTTCTCAAATCAGCTATCTGGGCTAAACTCAAATGTTGGCAATTTGAAGTTGAATTTTTGAATTGCCATAATTAGGCACCTATTACTTTTAGACAGGGCAGATGGTTATTATATCATTATTGGTGTCTACTAGGGCTGGAACGAATCCAAAAATTTTCGAATCTGACGATTCCGATTCCTGACACCATGCAGATTCTCGATTCCGATTCCTAAACGATTCCGTGTGGAATTACTCGTTTTAACAAATTCAATATCTTTTGTCACCAAATAAACCATGTAGTCAAACTGTATAAGCATATTTCATCTGCTATTCACTGTTAGTTTGTAAATGAGGACATTTTGTTCAACATTTTTTATTAATAATTAAATAATTTTATAAATAATTGCTGCAAAAAATAACAAAAACTTTACAATGTTGGATTCGAACCTGAGCATTTTGAAACCGAGATTCGGAACCGTGCCTAAGGATTCGGAATCGGATCCGGATTCGTGGATTTGTCACAGCCTTAGTGTCTACACTACATAGTTGCGCAATAATATTATAATTTTATTATTTCTAATTAGCATAAGTTCAAGTAATTAAAACCACATAGTCCATTTGAACACAAATATTGTTAATTCTCAAAACAGCTATCTGGCTAAAAACAGTTGATTTGTAGAGCATTGATGAAACAACAAGTATGTTACACTTGAAATGAGTTCCTCAACAATACAGCTAGTTGCATTACATGTTCCCTGAGAGTTTATTATAGATTCAGCATCTTATGTTCCACAGTAGAACCACCCTAATCATATTAAACTCGTAATAGTTCCGGTCTAGATGAGCAATGTGAATATGACAGTTTCCGTGCCAATATGACAGTTTTCGCTCTTTTTTTTCTTGGCCAAAGAGAACTTGCTCCCTGGTGCACATTGGCTAAATTATGTCAGAATTTTTTAGTAATGTGACACTCATTGGAATTTTATGGAGTTTGATGTGAATGATGCGAGTGATAACAGACTGAAGATATCTTGGCTGCAATGCGCTCTCAATAATACTGTGTACAGTGTCTATCTCCTGGGTAGTGCTATGACCAGGCTCACAGAATTTTTTTGGGTTATTGGCAGCAATATTGCCCATTCTGTTTTATGAAGGACTTGAGAGCATAGGACACATGGCTATTTCAATTTTGAGGTACGCTACTATCACTCCAAAGTAGGATATGCTTGGTGGTTGGGTGCTCTGCCATTATTTTCTTCAGTAAAATGATAAGTGCACTTGCAAGTGGTAAACTACAACATGTCATCTGTATCTGAATGCAGTAGTGTAGAGCATCAAGCAGTACAAGACCAGTATTGAACATACAGTGTAGTTACATTACTCCTGCTGATACTTTCAGGCAGTGGTTCATAATATATTACATGTAATACATTTTTACAGATGAGCTTAGCATCAAGTATTTTACGTACAAAATGTAATAGTAAAGCTTACATTGAAGTGTTAACAATATTGAGCAAATCTAAACCATCATCAAAGCAAATTCTCTTATTCCTAGTACTCAAAATTCCCTCCATTTTATTCAACTTGTTTCACTAGACCAGTTGTAACAAAAGATACATGTAGTATTGCGCAATGCCATAGTATGTGATTAGTCAATCACTGCAGTTATTGGTCATGAGCCAGATAGCTGGTTTGAGAATAAACCTACATTGGATATTGCTGCACAGATAGCTGAAATGGGAACTGAGATCTCAGTAACTAAAGCTGACAGAATCAAAATTTCTTTGCCACACATAGCAGGTGTACCAAGAGACATGTTGAGCACAAAAACTCATTTTTTTAGTTTTGGCCAGATAGCTGATTTGAGAACTCAGCCAGCGATTTGTTAAAAGTAACTTGTTGACCACATATAATTATATATTATAATTGTACAGCTTATAGGAGAGAATAAATAAATAAAGAAAAAATAAGAAAAGAGAAGGCAAGCATTAGATTATTGTTTATGACAAAAGCCAATAATTATAATGTAATATAATAAACTGATAACAGATTGATAACAAGCATTAAAAGTATGTACCCGGTGACATCACTACTTAAATCCAATCTGAATCTTCTCTTCATTAAATATTATTTTAATTACATATTGTAGTTAATCTTTAATGTTTTTCTAATTGTGAAATTACTATAATTGTAAATTGAAATGTAAGTTTTAGTTTATAATAACTATATTATTAAATTTAAATTATATTTTTATTTTATATTTTTATTTTATATTATTATTTTATAAATTTTAAAATTAATTAAAATTAAAAACAATCAAGCCTGGTGTGAATGTCAATGTGAAGTAGTGCTCTGTCTCGTGTCAACACTACTGTACATCCGAATGACAGTAAATTAGAGCATTAAAGTTGGTACTGGATTGAGAATGGTGGTTCGCTGAAGCATACAGCATGGTTGAAGGGCACCTACACCAGCTGTCCTACCAGGAAAGACGTCTCCAGCAGGACATCATTGTCCATCTGTATGAGCCTGAAGCCGTTCAAGAACTGCAAAAGTATCTTGTCGACATACAGAATTAGAATGATATAATAGCCTACTCCTCTGGACACTCACCACAACATTACTCGGCGCTGTTAAGCCTGGATCGCTGAGTGGGTGGCTATGTTGTGTCCCGTGTCGAGACTATTTCCAAATGACAGTAATTCTGGCAGTGAAATTTAGGCTATATTACTGTCTAATTTATATAATTATGTTTTAATTGGTATCAGTTGTGATTGTACGACTTTTTATTGTGCTTCTTTTCTGGTACCTTGGATACTTTTCTTGCATGCCATGTCAGTTTAGCCTACTTCTTTGTCGACAATCTTCTTTGGTTTTATATGTAGCAGTGCGAATGTTTTTTTATGCTCTGATCCGAGACCGTTTTGGACATATTGTATCTCGGACCCCTTTCTGGTCTGAGACGGCCTTTTACCCCTTATTAACTTTTTGACCTCAGTTCGGAGCTGATTTTCATATATAAGAAGGTAAATTTCACACTCGCGTTCGGTTGCTTGTAACCTGTTGCTCAACAAAGTACTCTTACCGTTTACTGCTAACATTAGGTATTAAGCACATTCTCTGGACTTGGGTCCTTCCAGTTACGATCCGATGACTGCCATTAGGACCCAACACTTCAATACCCCAACACAGCCTTAGGTACCACGCCTGCCACATTGCTCCTACTTGAAAGACCCCACACTAGTCTGTTTGTAGGAGCCATACCCTCACGACCATGACTCCCAGTCTCTCCCTGTTGTCTGGCAGATCACCCCACAGCAACTATAGAACAGTTTCCATGTGGTCGTCACTCATCACTCGCCATGTGCAAGCTCTTTGGTTGGACTTGCCCTATAGCGACTGCTTGGTTAACCGATTTCGATTTTCTCTCTTGTTGCTCTGGCATGTGTGTTGTGCAGCTGGGCCTCAGCTACCCAGCCGGACAACACGATCATAAATGCAAATATAATATATAATATAATATAATTGTGTAGGTAATATAGGTAGGTCTGCATTTAAAACCCATGCGAGATATCTTAATTATATACATGTGCACAGTTGTAGGCCTTATGCCTAAGCAATTAGTGTTTGATGAATTATATATGTACATTACTGTATATATTCAACTACTGTCATCTTAACTGGGATGGGTCGGACCTCAGGTTTCGGGTCGATAGTTCCAACTAGTTTGCCATTTCTGCACCAGGATAGGACAATATTTAGCATACATAGGCAAGTAATGAATATAAAATATATTATAGTTTGTTTTTATATTAGTATATGTTTAATTTGTGTTACTACATTATTAAGTAGTATTAGCTAGTGTTAATGTAAGTTTAAATTCAGTTGTCCCATTACCTGTCATGTGTGTTCTCGTTTGTAGATGTGTACACTTGGTGAAGTACTATTGGTTCTGTCACATTATCTATGATGTGATTCTCTTTCTTTTTGTTGTCGCCAACATCATTGTAGCATCTATTTTAGATCCGGGCAAATACCCTCGAGGTAAGTCAATCTCACACTCAGTTTAGCACTAATTTTGGTATGGTCCTAGCTCTACTCTACTTAGGTTGGTAATATCAACAGATGGCCTATTTGGCCATCTGTCTAAGCATGCTTATAGTTTGTATGCAAGTTATAGCCTATTCAGGTGTCTTTACAGCAACTGATGAAGAAGCGGCGGCGGCAGAAGATCAAAGAGCACCTCTTCACAAAAACGTGACTATAAATGGAGTCACTGTGAGAATGAAGTGGTGCACTACTTGTTTGTTCTACAGACCTCCTCGTAGTTCCCATTGTGGTATATGCAACCACTGCGTAGATGTATGTATAATTCTTCACATAAAAAACAATTTAGATGCTCATTTCAATAGTTAGTTCATTTCTACCACTCGTTTCACAATATTTTCTTACATGCCATCAACCTTTACTTCCTATTTTGTAGACATTTGACCATCACTGCCCGTGGGTGAACAATTGTATCGGGGCTAGGAACTACAAATATTTTTTTACATATCTTGTCGCCCTTAGCACACACATGGTGAGCGTTCTAGTTTTCTGTATTATATCATTAAGCAAGTGGAATCAACATCAAGACACGTTCCTCCATTACACGCCAATAATTACGTATCCTTTTCCTTGCTACCAACTTTTCGTTATTTTGTTGCATGTCTCACAAAGTATTTAATCTATACTATATTGTTGTTACTAAAGGAAAACAAATACCATGGTTGCCTTTTAGAAATTGCTGTGCTTGAAGGTAGTTATTAGATATATTGTATTCGGTAGGTAGAAGTACATGTAGTTGGGTATTAGAGCGTAGGTGTATACCAAACTGCAACGTATAAGCCCCTGAAATGTTCACTATTACTGTTACCTTTATGTGAGTTAGCCTTAACCATTCAAACAGCATACTTGTAGTTCTTGCCGATGCGATTCTTATGATTCCCGTCTTCTGTCTACTTGGATTCCATATATTCCTGATTTCTAAAGGACGGACAACCAACGAGCAGGTAATTTTTACCTCATAGGGCATTTTTATTATGTACAACTTCTTATCATTTCCATACAGTTTGAAAGTAAGAATAATTTGTAATAAGGACATGTCCACTTAGGTGTTGGACCTATAAAATTTTCTAACACTTTCAGTCGGACATAGAAAATTTGATTCGTAATCATAATGTTTATTTTATTGACAGGTTACTGGCAAATTTAAAGGGGGAGTAAACCCATTTACTAAGGGCTGTGGGAAAAACTGGCTCTATTTACTATGTGGTCCAAAAATACCCAGGTAAATAGTAATGTTGAACCATGTAAGACCACTCAATAGAAGCTAGGACTGCTGTACTATATGTTATCCATGTTATTGTTCCTGAGAATAACTGGCTGTTGATTTCACGGTGACCCATGTACATGTACTAATAATTTTTTTGTACACAATGGTCAGCCACATGTATAGTATCATCAGGTCATACTACACAGTCACGTACAATTACATGAACATATTCAAGTTCATCAAAATCTAAACATTGATCCAATCTACGCACTAAAATAGTATGGCAATAATTTTGCAGGTTATTGGGTAGAAAACCGAAGAGACCGTTACTAAATAAAGTAAAAATGGTGAAGATTACTGGTACACTTGAGCCAGAGAGTGTTCAAGTATATATAGACAATGCTCCTCCTACTAATGGTGCTCTTCCTTCTCAAGCTTACCTATATACTAAGGTATGGCAGTCATGTAGACCTCAAAGTAGTAGCCTAATAATACATTCTTGGTGCATCTACTATATTTACAAGAAATGCCTATATAGGCCTACATGTATATCTGAATGTTAAGAAATTTCGCAGCAACCGAAATCGGATATAGAATTATTGTCTGCAACTGTCCAAGTATAGATACACAATATCATCTCTTAAATGTAATGTTGGCAGAGTATTGAGGATAAAAAGGTAAGTGTGATTTGAGAGAGTGGAATATGTTATGGTTAAAACTGCATGGCTATTCATAATTATCCTCCAACCAGACCTACATGTATATCTGTAGCTATAGCTCAGCTGGGCAACCCTGGTCTTCCAAAGGTACCTAATAGCTTTCAGTTGTAAAATCTTCTGTGCATGTCTACCTTTCCTAATTCATACAACTGCTATAAGGTTGGAAAAATGATAGACCTCCTAGTTTCCTTCAGGGTTAACCCTTATGCCTGTAATGCCAGACTTATTATTAGTAACAAACTGAGGCTGCGGCGATGCTGTGTATCAAACCAATCTACATGTTCATACTGGGTGACAAATTATACTAGGCTTTTCCCATCTATGTCATTTTAGTTGCGTTGGTACTGACTCTTAATATTTATGTCAGCTTAGTTACAACCTGTTGATATTATAACATCTAGTAACAGTATACATTAGCAGTTTATCTAGTTTCTGCCAAAGTATAGACTGTTGAAACTAAATGTTGGTTTTTCCATCATGTAATGATAATTGAGCAAAGTTATTTATTGTAGCTGGAATGCAATAACTCTGCCATCGTGGATGATACTAGAAGCTTCACCAGCAGCACAGGATCTGAAATGCGACTGTCTAGTAAACCTAGAGACATTTGTCATTCATCGTCACTGAATAATTTGCTACCTGAAGACGAACTGTCAAATATGGAAACGGGCATGTCTGGGATCTGCATTCAAACTGAATATGTAGAACAAGCTAAAGGGCATCAAAAGCGCGCCAGTTGTGAGGCATACTGCAGTGGTGCAAGTATCGAGAACAATCTCGAGGCAAATAAACTACAAATATTTATGCAGCCGACCACTCTAATTAAACCCAGTGAAAAAGTTCCCTCAGTAACTTTCACACCATCTAGTCCAGAACCTACAGTGGACTCAAATCAAATTGCAGACTCCTATGAAATAACGGTTTAGCTGCATCTACAATGTAGTCTCAAAAAAGTGGAGCTTAATCTCACTAAACACAACTGTTGACTATTTCAAAAAATTATGTCACCATTGATTGTAATGCCTCTACCTTAGGTTACATACAAATGCTCACTACTTATTTTTATAAGACAGCCATATAGACTTTTGCTGGATTTTTTTGACATTTTGCTCACAAAGAGGGTTTACACATTATTTGTAAATCCTCAATGTGCATGATATTACAGATGAATGCTTGCTAATTATTTTACCAATCAACAATATTGTTTTAAAATCTAATCATCAACTGGTACCAATAGGTAATAGCATTAGTATTTATTGAGCAATTGATATCAAAATATATGTTTTATATACATTATTGCATTAGTGTTTGTTATCAGATGTGAAACCTATTAGGCTCCACCACTTTCAAACACTCATCTGCAAATTCCAAAAATATTGGCTCTTTCATGGCCTTCTCGATAGCTTCAATAGGATTTTTATCTAGATTCAATAGGTAGTTCCTCAAATGCTGGTTACTGAGTAATTCTTTCAATTTTTCATTTTCACCAAGTTTTTCCAGTTGCTCTTTAGGCACTTTGTCACCAAGTTCTACCAGCTCTTTTTCTGCATAAGTACAACATAGTATACACTATTAGTCTAGTATCATGAATTCAGAGGTGCACATACATGTATAAATCATGTCAGAATAAGATATTAGCCACATTTCAAATCCATGCACCTGGCCCACTGAGAAACGAACTAAAAGGACAATACATGAGAAATGAACGTCCTTTCGTGGCACATCAACCAGTCCACATTCAGATCAGATATACATGTAGAAAACAGTGCTTTCACTTTGAGTTTGTATATCTTATTTACATAGAACATTCAGTGATCACCAAGTAGGGAACGAAGATACTAAGAAGTTTTTGAACCGAACCCCACAATTGAAATTCCTAAAACATTACATACAATGCATTCAGCCTGCATTTAAGATGATCGACAATCTCTATCAGTATTTTGTGAGCGGTGGTGCTGAGAACCCAATTTGCACAGATAGGATCTGTCTATGAATATTAATCAGCATCTATGGTCTAATGTTAAAGCATGGAGTATAGACGACAATACAGATGTTATGATAGAGTATCATTTACCATTTGGAAGTTCCTTTCCGGATGAAATTAGTCTTTCTCCAGCAGCACTATGCCTTTCAATCACTTCAACAATAGATGCATTTTCGGTCCGCTTTGCACACTCTGTGTTTTTGTGCAGCTTGTAACAGCTAAGAGAGCAACTGAAATACCCACATGAGTAATTATAAGCATGCATCTATCAGGAATAGTCATAAAAAGAAAGTTTTACACCGTGGCCTGGACTGGCATGTCTCAACATTACTTATAACATGTGTCGGCCTACTACATCTAACTAATATATCTTCACTCCAATTGAAATATAGACTGAATGTTTACGTGAGCTAATCCCCCCTCAGGCATCCGTTTTCATAGTTCTAACAAAAACTCAATGTGGACGGCTTAGGTAAACACAACAGAATAATGTAAAATTTCCTGGATATGTTTTTCCATGACAGTTTACATGAAAACCATCAGAATTAATACGACCAGCATTGTTGACATTCTCATTTATGGCATGAATCGAATGAACACATTTAAAGTATGTGAACCAAGTACTTCCAGGGCTGAGTCCAAGCTTCAGGTCAAGTACGCCTAATTACTCAAACTTTTGAGGCAATGTAGCCATTCAGTAATGCCTCAAGTCAAGTCAGCGCGAAATGCAAGTGTCAAGTAAAGATGCAAGTCAAATAGGAAACAACTTCAAAAAATTTCACATTTTCCAAAACAACGTCTTTTCTTTTAGTAGACAACCCAATCCACGTAAAACCATTACAACACGTAGCTGGGCATGTATGTTATACAATTATGGTAAAGAACTCGTTTATACATGTAGCAATTGGCACTATAGTCTAGACTGGTCATGTGGTATTGCATATTAGTAACAGTGATACAGTTTTACATCGAATACAAACCGCACATGGTAAAGAGTGTCCACTGGCTATTCCAAAGTAGCTCTTATTGCAGTTTACAACCTCAAGTACACACAGTGGAAGTGTTATCTGTGTTGTGTACCCTCATACCTAACTCTGATATACTAATGAAGTCAAAACGATAAATGGGTAGACAACTGAGACCCGTCTTCCATGTTGGTTATACAGTGGATACATTTTTATCAGCCAAACCCACAAGTCAAAATCATGCCACTCAGGTTTCCAAGTCAAGTCACATTGATGTGCAAGTCAAGTCAGCAACTTGGATAGCCCCAAGTCAAGTTGACTGGTGACTTGACAAGCCAAGTCATAATATGTTTACTTCTAAATTACTAATATAATATAATATCAATCTGAATTTAATAATCGAATAGGCTGACAACACAATAAAAGAAGTTCAGATTTTTCAAACCCTTCTCCCAAGACCAATCAAACCGTATCCATCAACTAGCAAATAGTATTGTTTGTATTTACCAAATACAAACAATACGAGTGTGAAAGACACAACATCGACATGTAATCAGTAATGTAAAAAATACGAGCAGAGTCAAATTTCACTCTAGTCTAGGGTCATGTGCTGCTGGTGAATTATAGTTTAAGTTTATTAATTACTATAGTTTTTCAATAATAATTATAAAGTAATAAGCAACTATTTTTAATTTTATTAATTGAAGTATTTTATTTGTGTTTTCTGAATTAATATAAATAATATTATATGGTCATAGTCATAGGACATAAATAGTCATAGTCGATAGTGACGTTTTATCATTTGATTTTTGCACTTGTAGCCAACTCAATATCAATATGACTCACAAAAACACAAATGAATACAATAGAATATATATTTATATTATTACAATTAAATTAATTAGAATTACTGTTACATTCACAGTAGAGTAACAATTAGAGTTACTGACAAGTGACTACTTAACTATCTGACTTACTATAATATTTTACATTGTGGGCATTTGTATTTTTTAACTTCTTTCGAACAAATTTCGCACAAAACTGCAGACTGTAAATTTTTTGGGTTGTTCATCCTCGGAAGTAACACTAGATAATTATACCAATAATATAATGCCAGCTATAAAATAACAGTGACGATCAACGTGCACTAGAAAATGAAAATATCACACAAGCATGCCCGGAAGTAGTACTTTGGTGCTGAAGGTGCTCGGTTAGTAACCTGCAGCTCAAATATTTTGCGAACAGGTTACATATCGCCCTTCACTATTTCAATAAGGTTGCCTGTCCACGAGCTATCACCTAGCAACATCTGCTTGAAATTGGTGCTGCTGAAAATATTGTTGTAAAAAATAATGGATAACTCAGTTTTTCATAGTCGTTTTCTGCGTGTTATCTATTGCTCCTGTTAAGATTTATAATGTCTTCAAAATCAGCAGCTCTAGCTGCAAACAAACCGTTACCTAGTGCCTATTATGATGGTTTAGGAGCAGTCACTAGAAGTGGTAGAGAGAAGCAGAATCCAGTTTTTCAAAAACTGGAACAAGAGATTAGTAGATATGTCAACTATATGAAGTCCAGAGCTCAACCCAGCTATCAAAAGCCAGTAGAGGAATCATTTTCTCGATCGTGAGTACATAATCTCATGTTTAAATTTAGTTTGTTGTGCATGTAATTTTGTTATGTAGAAGCCAAATTATTCTATTGCAATGATCAACTGGGTACTGTTGATCAGAAAATGCACCATGACCTAATAGTGCTATATCCAAGAGTTTTATGCGTGTTTGCAGTAATTGAGCAAGTGAATGGTATATTGTTGAGCACTACCAGGTAGCGAAGGTGGTACCAGTGAAAGTAGTACCAGCTCAAGTGCAGTCTCTACCAGGCAGATTCTAACTTTGGTATTAGGTTTAGCCTAGGTGTTAGGGGTAGAGAGTCCTGCACTCCTGACTTGGCTGATATATGAGTTAACTAGCAAAGGGTATGCACTAATGTGGAGAAATAAAGTGAAGGGCTATGTCCCAACTAGCCTGATTTTAGAGCACAATATAAATGTACTTGGTTAGTCTGAGAGATACATGGATTGTCTACCAAACGGTATAGACCAGCATCTCCAGGCATAACATTTGCAGCAGTGACTGTATGTTGAAAGCTGTGGGTTTTAGTAGCAGTCTAGATAGATCCTGAGAGTAAATTGGGAACCCACGTCTACAACTGAAGGGTTGACTTGGACATGAAATAATCCTTGGTGTGAAAAAGTATCAGAGCACAATGCAAGAATGTACAATATCAGCAAAATACATGAAATATAAGAACGCATGCCAAGATAGTACTGCTCCAAATATCAGTTAGGTCCTATCAGACATGCAATTATAATGTACAGAGAACACAGGCTGGTCAACATTTACAACATATGAGTACATGTAGGTATGGATATGGCAGTGTTATATACATGCATACAGCTATGGGCATAGAAAAAGGTAAGTCAGTAGTGTTCGATTGGCGTCTATATATGATTAGTACTTATCAGCTGGGTCAAGTTAGACCTTGGGGCTCTGAGTCGATAACTCCAACTAATGAGTATTAGTTATTCCTGTGCCAGGACACAACAATGTCTTAGTATATGTGTTTGTAATAGCAGACTGCAACATACATGTATGTACTTATTTTATTGCAAGTGGATGACCAACATCGCCTTGTCAGACCCGAGCTGTTATTATTGTTGTGAGGGGTGAGGCTACCGGGCCTCTTGGAATACTTTTAATTAATATTGTATCTTAAAGTTATGTTCAGAACTTATATTGAGTGGGTTCCATCAGGAGGTCCGAGAATTAAGGCAAAATATTTATCGACCGAACGAGGAGACAACAATTACGCCATTATGCGATTTGTCAACCTGACCAGCCTAAATATTTCACAAGTATACTACAACGATAATAATTAATTACAAGGATATATGTGTATGCAATCTAAATTTAGAAATCACTTATTATCCCTAATTATCCAATTATACGGTGACTCAAGATACAATGTATATGCGTGGTTCATGAATATATCAATCATTCCTTATTAGTCATGAACAACCAAGTTGACGGATATCTTCAATATTACTTCCTTTAATTATCCAAGACACTTTAGAAAACACTAATACAATTACTATATAATACGCAAGTGAGACAATACAAGATTATAATTAACACAATTCATATCCACGTTATTCTCATGATAATCCTATCTAATATCTAATCTCAATTCCGATTATTACTATGGAGTCATAGGCACTTAGTATTTTAAGAACGCTACTGCCCTTAAAACAGCTGCAATTACCTTTGAACACTAATCTTACTGTCAAATAGACTAAGGTATCAAGATTGATTATATAGAAAATACGAACAAAGAATTCTACTACTTTATAAGAAAACCTAAATCCCACTCATTTAAAAACTTCATGTATCTGGTATTTATACCAGGACAAAAGTCTATATTATAATATAATATTATTACTGAAAGAAATAACTAATTATGATTGGTTAATAATAATATGTCGTAGTCAATTCCATCAAGTTGTCGTAGGGAGCTCTAAATCTATTTAATAATGATTGGGCCAGCTAGGGATAACACTGCAGCTATGTGTGGGCTATTGAACTATGTCACGATAATGGTTCTTTGAAGTTGTCTGCTCTCGTAAAGTTAAGGATATATTGTTTCTGGTAATATGCTGTATTCTTCACATTTCAATGTTGTCTGCTCCTGTAAAATTGGTGAATATATTGTTTTTAATAATATGTTTGCATTCTCCACATTTTGATGTTGTCTGCTCCTGTAGAGTTAGAAATATATTGTTTCTGATATGTATTCTTCACATTGTGTCTCAACTGTGCTATGTGTTCCAAGTACTTGTTCCTCTTAGAAACTTAATCTAGAGACTTCTGACCTTTCCTAGAAGTCATAAGAGCTGCTAAAAGTAAAGAGTTGTTGCTGTATTGCAAGTTAAAAGCAGACGGACGAAGTACATAAGTCAGAGTATTATTGTATTGGAATTGGAATGCAATGCTTGCAATATTGGGATGAAAAAGTGTTATCATATGATATGAGCAGAAATAATCATATTAATCTTATGCATTACTTTTTCTAATCTGTGTATACATGTGTAATTATGTTATTATACCCAAATGAAGTAAATGGTCTTTATGTTTCAGATCTGATGTATTGTTCGATCTGTGGAACAAATATGAGCCTCTGTTGCCAACTCTATACTACCAGAAGAAAGTTATAGAGATGGGGGATTTTTTGGTCACCCTAAAGGTAACTTTGTGTTACGTAGTTGCAGAAGTTATAGATCTAGCAGCCACTATGTTTTTGGTGCAGCTGTTTGCAATATTATGCTACAGCATGTAGCAAAACTTCATTATAAAGCGTTTGAAATTTGTCATCATCACCTTCTACTCCTTACTTTAGGTCAGAGAAAACTGTTTTTCAATATAATATTATTATTATTACTAATTTCTACCATGACCTAAAACTAGAGCGTTTAATACATGCACATTTAAATACATGTAATTATTTTAGCACTACTATATACATATTATATACACATGTATTTTAAATTTACGATGATCTTTTAGGAATTTAGCCTGGCTGATTTTCAATGCTTCTCTCGGTACTTAGATATGTTTGGAGATGTGAAAGTTGATGAAATCACAGACGTTAATGTATTTAAAACAACCTACTTTCCTAGGGGGTTCGATGCTGATAATGCTGGATACACAGTAAGTTGTAGCATACAAAATTTAATTGAAATAATATAATTTGCAAATTAAAATTTTGAATGTGTCTAATCTGTTATACTTTGTCACAGTTCCGAGCACTAATGGGCAAGTCAATCTGCATGTTCCAAGTAGTGAAACATGGTGACCCAAAGCTACAGAATACTGAAACAGTGGACTCATGTATTCGTATCTTAAACTTCCTGCGTCTTATAACACAAGTTATATTGCCAAATGACAGACTGTGTTGGCTGGTCTACAATGGTAAGTGTAACTACATGTAGTTAATGTTCGGCTAATCATCTATATGGCAATGCAGACGCAATATACCTGTCGAGCACATGTATATTAATAATGCTCTATTTTATTATTCTCTGTATAGAACTGCAGTTGCATAAGTACATGTATATCAACGGTAATCTAGAGCTCTGATTGGCTGATTCGTCAAGTGATGCTATTTTTACCTATTTAATGATCAAGTTTGCAATTATACAATATGTATTACAAGAATATTTAATCATAAAATATTAAAATTAGAAAGTATTGTTGTGTGGCTGCTAACAGAAATTTTATCAAAGGCTTGCCAAAACTGCAACCTGATTCTGTTATCACTTGATCTGTCCAACTCTCATCATTTGATGTTACCTTTATAGGTACGATACACATCTACAGTGTGTGCAGACATCTAATGGCATACGGTCACACTGCTAAGGTCATAGAGTATCTCCTTTGGGCCAGTATGTGTATGGAGACCTCTGTGGTACTGCTTGGAAAGAAATACTTGACGTGGCGCACAACACTGTACACTGCTATCTGCCAATGCTACTACGACTGCATGGCTGGAGAGAAAGCTGAAGCATTCGCAAGAAGAGCTCTTCTTAAAATAAACAAACTCAGTCAGCTGGAGAGTCTGAGTGAAACCGAGCCCAACTCCCAGACTGAAGCCATCTTTAGACATGCCACGACTAAGGTATGCTGTAAAGTAGTCTCAATTCCAAGTTCGCATCATACATGGTAAAGCCTGCTAGTGATTTGTTATATTGCTTAGCCTAGGTTCCATATTCAAACAGTGTTATTAAGCCCAGCCACTAATCACGATTTTTAACCATTTTGGAACCAATTTAGCATTATATTATTTGGTGTTGGAAAATGTAATATGAAATGAGGTATTTATTTGAAGCTTGGTATTATTTCACTCATAAACAGTTGTTTAATTAGTTTAGTAATAAAACATGTACATTCTATCGACTTGTTCATTGATTTTAATTATAGATGGCAATTATGGTGTTCAAACGTTCTGCCTTTGAGTCCAGAAAGAAACCTAAAGGATTTCTACGCCCTAAAACTAGAGCAAACCTAAAAGATGCACACGCTGTAAGTAAAACACTCACGATCTGCATTTCTATGTACTTTCTTCTGCTCTATTATGTCAATTTCTGCTTTGATAGTATGTAACTGTTAGAGAGAATGTTTTCATCTCTATATGTTGTATAATGAAGCATTATGACAGTATGACATTGTGTTTGATTAATCTCAGGTTAGAATTTCTGCTGCTATTAAGAGAGTTAAAGAGGTAGATGTGAAGCTGTTATAATTATGTATGCGTGTCTGCTGTGTACATGATTTACCTCACGCCACTGTCTTGTCATATATACATTACCTTATCTGAATTATTTGCCTGCGGACGTCTCTCAAAGACTTTGATGATGGAAATCTACCGGAATATTCCAATAAATCTCACTAGCAAAATTGGGCCATGTTTATCACTAAAATATTCAGTTCACTTCAATAGTAATTTCTTTTCGCTGAATCAAAACCAAGGGAATCGCTGTTAGCTCCCTTAGTTGGTCACACAGTGAATGTTGAAGAGTCAGTTTCCATGCTACTACATGACCTTACTATATCTTGCAATGCATGCTGCACGACACTGATGTGCATTCTATTGTACAACTGCATGTATATTATTTTATATTATTTTTATCTTGCATGTCATGCGCAATATAATTTTAAAGAGTATGTAATCGCAGGTAATACTATGGTAACGTTATGTCATTATGCTTGCCATCTCTAATTAAGAATAACTATAGCATTTCCTTGACTAGCTCACCTAGGAATGTTAGTTGACACACACGAGACGGTTAGTAAAATCCTGGTTCATTTCCTGTAGCTACCTTGGCCACGCACTCCTACTGAGAAGCTGCTGGTAGACATGTTTGAAGGAAGTGCTGCACAGTTTCTCTGTATTGTGGAGACTCTCACCGACACTAACAAGAGGACTCTCATAACCCAGCAGCCAGCTCCTGATTCCGAAGTCGAGACACTTGATGTTTATGCTGAGCTGTTTATGGCGGCTCAGGAGATCATTTGTGGTGAGTAGCGAACTACATAATGTACTGATCCCCTTACATTATTTTTGTCTTGCCAAATATATACATGTACAACATGCATGGGTTCTTCTCCTTTGTCCAAATTAATATTACTAGAGTGTCGTAAATATTTTTGTTGGAGAAAGCAGCATTTACTATATTTCACTCATATTAAAAAAGCAGTAGCGCCACAGAACTCGGCCATTGTTTCTGGATGAATGGTAAATAAATGTTGTATAATTGTATAGCTTTTTATTGAAACTGGAGGATTTATTTACTCGTATATGGTGGATGCCATTGTTGACAACTATAAAATATGTAAATCTTTACATAGAGCCCTATGAAGTATTTTGTCATCATCAAGATCAGGGAAGAACAACTTCAAGATTAACCAACATAATCTATATTGTTCCAAGATCTTGGCTTATACTGGACAATAACTGTATTCTGGGGTTGTCTTTGGCCAGATTGTTTCCTCTTCTGCTCATATTGGAAATTCCACCGATAGCTAAGCATTAGACAATGTGAAGATATGTCCTTTTATGCCTCATATGCTCAAAAAGCATTTTGAACTCACAATTCATATGGCTATATCTCACATTACCGTTTATCACGATTAACCAAACAAAGATTTTTTTGTAATATGTTTACTTAGGTGGTGGTGGGTCTATCATCCACAATAGTACAGTTAGCGTGCCAAACAGAAGTACGGGACTGATAGAGATGCCAGGAGTATGTTCAGAGCGTAGCCTTATAGACATGGCAGCTGCTGGTATAGATGGTGTGCCCATATCAGCTGTCGTCAAACTGATTAAACTGGCTTACTGCTTTGAACATTGGGATGTGTTCGATCCGCTCGTAGATCCTATTCGACAGTTCATTAGGGTTTGTATATTCGCTCTCCGTCTGTATCATTATCGTTTCATCAATTGTGGTTATATAATTTTCGATTAAGGGCAGGTCATATTACAAATTCAACAGCATCGAGTGCTTCTAATAATATAATTATGTCTGTTGCATAAAAAGTTAAACATTTAAAAATCTTCTATGCCGCACGATTTATTGTTCAACTTATTCGTCAGCAACTATCATTTACTATAAAAATTCCATGTTTAGAAAAATGATCATCCATCACTAAAGAACTTTGAGAAGGAACTGGAACTACTTGTGGCAATGCAAAGGTTGAACATGAGTCATCGCAGGAAACTAGAGCTAGAGGCGATAGAGAGGGAGAAGGAGAGAGAGAAGGAAAGAGAGAAACAAGAAAGGCGTAATCAGATGGAATCCTCGGAAAACTCTGCTTCCGTTAGAAAGAAAACAGTAGTACCTTCAGCAACTGTGGATATTGCATCAGTAAACCAAGGTAACATACGGACAGCTAAATTATTATGGGAACCATGTCTGTGTGAATAAGACATCTACACAATTGTAGATACATCAAATTAAAACGAGATGGTATTCTACATGCATATACACACGCTTGCCTCATAAATACATGTAAATCCTGGATTATCTAAATAAATAGAGTAAGTAACGTAATGGATCTCATCAGGTTCGCAGTCAAAGAACTTGTTTCTGTCAACATGTGTATTCCTCTACCTTGTGTTTACAATATTAATTAAAGGTAAGGGAAAGACAACTGACAGTGTTGAGGATCTGATGGAGTTGGCCAGAGTTCTTCACTCATTCACCAACACTCCAATGATCAGTGTAAGTATACACATTATTTAGAGTTGTGACAAGAAATTATGGTTATAGTTATAGTATTTTATCCGAATGTTACCTATTATTTACTAATTGTCTGCTTAGTGCAATGCTGTTAGCACATAAGATTCTAGTAAAGTTTTAAGAATAATTATTATCTTTTTGCAGGTAGATACTGTTGATCTTGACATGGTGGTAGATGCTACACTCTTCCTCTGGAATAAATGTAAAGCTGTCTTTCAAAAATACCAAACCGGCTCTCTTGAGAATTGGAGGTATATCCAAAAGATGGATCAAGCTGGCAAGGTAAGGGGAAGACAACTGACAATGTACAGGCATTATCTGACTTTGAAATTCTAATTTAGTGGTGTTTTTTATGAAATTTGCTATGGTAATTTGCAACTAAAATGTGTGTATAACTTTTCCTACTATACTGCATGTTGGAGTTGTATAGCCTTTGATCGCTTCAAACTTCCTACATTGTGCATGAAGGTATTACTTTGATTTCTCTGCAATGATATTATTATTCACAGTTTACCAAAATGAACTGTGCCATGTCTGCTGAAAATAAGCATGCATGGCGAAGAAGGGCAAAGGTAACATTGTTGAATCAAATTAGTTTTGTATTTTTAATTAAATAGAGGCCGACATTGACTACTGCTATATACTTTGTGATATATTTTGCATAATGAGACTGTTGTGAATAATAAATGTACACAGGTTTTGTTAAACTGGTTAGACACTAACTATGAAGTATAGAATATTTATATTATACACATGCAGTAGCAATGTAGTGACATTAAGTTAGGCGAAGTATTATTTTTGTTCTCATACTTACATGCATATCATTCTGGTTGGTGCAGATGGTATTATATTAGGCTTTTAAGGTGTCTTTATGACCTGTTGAACTCGTTGCAAATAATTTTTCAGACTAATCTTTAGAATTGGGTCAAAAGTGTTAGCAACTTGTACCTCTACTTAGTTGAAGCAAACCGTTCATACATTATCAACTTAATTTATCACAGAATAATGGTGTTTTTGTGTTTGACTGGGCTCAGTGTTTTGGACATCTACAGGGGCCTGAAGCTTAGGTTAGAAAGACACCTTCACTCACATTCAGATGCTATTCATTTTCAGTTTATTAACCTGTTCAATTTTAATTAATATCAAAATATTCTGCTAGAACAACATTGTGGAGCCATGTCGATACTACATGTGCATTCTACATGTACAATGTATATCATTATTGTGCACATACTTTGTGTCTTCAAAGAGGATGTTCCAGTTCTTTGTTGACTTTTTTATAATTGTTTTACGTACATAATTGAGGCTCCTTTCAATATTTGGCTTGAGAATAATTGTAATGTTGCCCTGCAATAGTAAGGGGCATTGTTGTTATACTTCCAATTTGTAAGTTATCCTCTCTTGTTTTAGTGGGTATACATGCTTGAGAATGTGCATGTGGTACTAGGCTGGTGTGGCCTAAGTAGTGTGGACCCTGGATTGAGTGCGGAGATTGCACTCAGACTATCATTAGTTCTGGAAGCTGCTGCAGCCTGCAAACAATCATCTGCAGGTACTATAAAACATTTGATTTCAGGGGTGACATGGAGGCACTGCCACCCCTGTTGACAGAATAATGTGATATAAAAACATGCTTTTGAAAACTGGGCATTGCTTCTTTTATATTTTTTCAATTTCTGGTTTGGAATCGAGCGTTATAACTCTATGCTCATAACCCTATGATGCTAGTGTACATGTATGTCATCAGTCAAGCCTTACTGACACTTATTTTTATGGGAATCCTTTTTAACATAATCATGATGGGTTGCTAGAATACTCAATGAAAGATTTGGTATTTCTTCATTTCACTGACAACTGTTTCACCTTATACGTAAGCACTTGAGGTATCTACATGCGAATTCACTTATTCTGTATACCAATATTGTAGCTATAACTAATGGCTAAAATATATATCTTGAGTATGTGAACTGCTATGCAGAGAGTGCATATATCATTACATTGTAGAACGACTCAACACCTCAGATTCAGATCGAGAGGATTACGATGGGAGTTATCCCCCATCTAAGGGTGACAGCCGATCTCCTAGTAAGACAGACTTGAGCACAGTTGGTATGAGCAGCATTCTGGATCAATCAGTCAGAGACCTTCTCATCACTGCACGGAACATTCTAGAACTGGGGTTGAAGAATGTCTCGGCTGCTCGAAGAGTGGTAGCTGTAAATGACGGTCAATCTATAGCAGATATTTCTTGGAGTAAGGTAAGGTTGTTAACTATCATCCTTACACATGTACAATGCATGTAGCTAACATTTTCATTCTGTATTCGTTCTCATTGATCAGTTCTACTTATTTGGCCTGTTATTTTGGGAGTTATCTGCCCAAAATAAATTGATCTGCTAGTTCAAAACCAACCATTACTGATTCCATTGGTCCCTTGGTGGGTCGCGTGCTCTCTACTACTATTCAGTTATTACTGGTTGTTTTTGGAAGACAACACCTGAAGAAGGATTGGTGAATTAAGTAGAACCGGTCTGTAAACAAGCGTTATATTTTTAGGAAATATGGATATAGGGTTTGCATGCAATGAGTAACAGTCGATGATTCATGGGGTCACCCTAACAGTCATCTCTTATATTGTTGTTCAATTTTGTTCTAGGAACTGAACCCAGAGCTATTTACTACTGAGACAATACAGCTGTATGATACGAGCATCAAGGACATGCTGCCGGAGACTGTTATAGCCTCCAAGGAGTCGGCAGCGTCTACTGTATGGAACACTGTGAAAGACCTTCACATGGAACTATTCTATATGCATCACAGAGTTTCCCTCAAGTTACTCTCCCTACCACCAGGTGTTTATACTGATGTTCACTCTACAATCATATGATTTTCTTGAATATACCTACTCATCCGATGTTAGATGTACTTGTTTGTGTCAGTGTATACTTACATGCATGTAAAATACACTATGTAAGTGTATGTATAAATAGACAAAGTACGTAAATTGTAATAATTATGTTTGACTAACAATACTTGGTATTCAGATAGAGATTTTGAGGCGGTTGTTTGTCTAGTATTTAAATAAATGCCAATTGACTACAAATCTAACAAGGAATCTATACCTGGTTGAAGTGGATTCTAATACGAGTTCATCTCATGTAACTCTGGTAAATTGTTGCAGAACCAAAGCCTGCTTCCCAGAGGACTTTCAAGAGATCCACTTGTTCCAAATCTGTTGGAGGGGTAAGTAGATTTCTTCTACTACAGGAATTCCTTTGAGAATGACTTGCTGATCTTCTCTATTTTGCGTTAAGAACGAAAGATATTATTTTTCTGAAATGTATACATGTACGATCTTTCTTCATGTTTTTTTATTTCCTGTCATCAATAGGTAATATCTTAATATTTGATCTAATCCGGCAGCATTGTGACGTGAATATTGGAAATCTAAAGTGTACATATATTTTATACCGGAATCAGAAAGTCTATGCTGACTATCATGCATGTAATCAGTCTGCATATGATTGGTTTATAGGAGGCACCAGTAGCCAGTAACATCAACTTCACTGCTGATTATGATGAGCTTTTGAGCGATTGCCAAAAGAACAGTTTGGTGAAAGCTCTGCTGCTGATGCAGAAGGCACTTTCTCTTAGTCAGATGAAGAAAGGCAGTCATCAGCAATCCTCTCTTCTAGCGGTATGTCTAAAAAGCCATTTCATCCAATTGTATTGTATCTAAGAGAGGTGACAACTTCGTTAATATTTTTTTTCAAATCTTTATAGGTTCGAAGCAATCTGCAGAAGTCAGCAATTACCCCTTTTAATGCACATATGTATTACAATACAATCCAAGACACAGCTTTGCAATTCTCTACTTTTAATGTTACAAACTGGTTGTTACTTGGCATTAAAATGCATCCAAAGCTAAAACGTTGACTGAAGCGTATGCTACTACATTGTATTAACATTCATGTATATGATATCTTTGTCGTTTGATTTCAGGAGGCACAGGAACTGATAATAAGAACACAAGCAGAGGACAAACGTCTGTATTTGGAGAACTCGGCACCAGCTAAGGATACGATCACTCCTAGTAGGGTACCCGCCCCTCCTATACTACTGAGCAGAACTGACACTACAATGGTGTTTAAACCGTCACCTTTCCAACCCCTCTCTGATGAAAAAGTGAGTAATACCAATACATGTGTATTACGTTAGTGTACGTATGTTAGAGTGTAAGATGGGGCTGCATGGTGTATGATATTCTTAGGTTATTGCACTTTGTTTACTTTCTAAGGTTTTTACTAAAATATTTGTGCCTTAGTATTATACACTGTGTGATAGCAGGATAAGTGCTTATTATTACATACTAGTACATATTATATATTGTGTTGTAAATACTTTGAGCACTGTAGTTGCATATGCTGTCGTATCCTCTCATCTCACAGTTTAAACTAAACACGATACATTTACTCAGCTTGACCACACATATTACATACGATAATACTGTGCTTGAGAATGTATAGGATGATCATATATTATATGAATGTATAATATATAAGATGGTAACACACTATATTATATGAATACAGGTTGGTAACACACTATATTATATGAATACAGGTTGGTAACACACTATATTATATGAATACAGGTTGCATGGTACCGACTCTTTGGCAGAGATGCCTCTGGGAGTAATATCAGAGTACGACTCAATGACTACCATATCAAAGGATGTGGAGATGAAATACCTGCCACTTCCCTCTGTCTCTTCCGCATTCAAGGTATCACGCCTCATAAGCGCTATGTGTTCGCAGTGGCTGCCTACACTGCAGACGGAAAGCTGATTGGTGGTAGCATTGGTGACACTAGTAAGCCTGTGCTTGCTTCTCACATTCTACCTGTGCAGATGGCATGGGCTTACCTTGCACAGGTACTTGCAATATATACATAGACAGCTCATGGTCTTCTCATAGTACGTGTATGTATGTGAAGCCTATAATGCCTAACCATATTACAATTATTTACTTGATTGGTGGATCAATGTGTTTTGTATATATATTGTATTTGTTACTCAGCCATTGCCATGTTATTGTTACTCATGGTACATTGTGTATACTGCATGTATTACTGCAGGTAAATGTTCATGTATTCGATTGTATATGGTTATCAAAATGATACCATATACATAGAACTGCATGTATGATGTGTATATCGTATATTTTGCACTAGTATCAGATGCAGCGTGCAATCTTTTGTATATCACTGTAATGTTGTGTGTTGTAGGTTGGCTATCAGGTTGAGCAGTATGACGTTGCTAAGACGGCATGTCAGACGCTGTGGGAGTACTTTGTATCTGCTATTCCACAGCCACGTAAGGAGAGTTACATCACTTCAGCTCAGAATGACTTCAAGCTTACTCTCTTTAGGTAACTATGGTATTTCTGCGTTACATCGTTAAAAGTATATATTTCAGCTAAATAGAGATATACACACATGTCTGTATTTAGTTGGCACAATATGACATATTTCATAGCAATAATAGTGTTAGCAGATAACTCTGACTAAAATAGAAAAATTACTGTATTGTAATATTGTCTTTCTTTTATTCGGTTACTACATGATCTCGTGTGCTGAATAGTCTGCAGTACCATCAATCACAATCCAAATCCAATAAGGTAGTCTGTGACAGCACCGTTGATTGGCTGGTACAAATGCTTGTCTCATCAACAACTCTTACTAAGCTGTTATCAACTTCTGCTAAAATGTTTTACTAATTTGGAATTGTCTTGCCTTTAATTTGTTTCAATAGTGTCAAAAACTTTCAACGTGATGCCATTCCGTTGTTAGACTGCACTGAAAATTAGTTACATGATTACTATGTTGTGATTGGCTGTTGATTGTTAGCCTTCATTTGATAGGGTTAAATGTGTCTACTCTGAATTGATGACAAGACAACTCTTACTACACCATGATTGCGATGCATTGTTATTACCTAGCTAACTAATAGTGCTGAAAGAGTCATTGCCATTGGTCTCATCAAATTTATTTGCTAAGATGTAACTGTGCTATATATACATTGGATTACTGTATATCATTGGTAGATAGAATAGTTTATAATTGTCATCTTTTCTCTTTACACATGAATTGTTATTGCAATATATGATTATCGTATGTAGTCTAGACATGTGTTTGGTATGTTACCAGATTGAACAAGAAAGTACTAGACACTGGTTCACCAGTTCTGCTGCGTATGTTCCTGTCTAGTATATTCATTGCTGGTGACATTGCTATCAAGGAGAAACAACTCTATTGTGACAAGCTCTGTGATCAGGGTTCTCTCTACAATGGCCAGGTTTGTACAACACTTTAATTTGCTGTATCGATTTATGGATCTAATTTTCTTTTCAGAATTTCACTGAATGTTTCTATCTTAGAATGGTGTACTTCAAATTGATTTTTCAACATAGTTTTTTAGCTCAGAGAGCTGCTATATTGATGTATAGCAATATCAAGTATGATGTTAAGATTATGTATAATTATTATTATAGTTATGGAGCAGATTTTTGTAGGTTGAATCCGTGTGACATCAGCTTGGTACATTCATACCTCTCTCCAGTTAAATGTACATGCACGTGTTATAATGTATTTATAGATAATGAGATTACAGGAGTGTCAGAGGTTAATAGTGGCCCTGGAACTCGCTGGTTGGTTGAACGAGGCCAACATGGCGTTGCAGGCGGCCATACAGTGCTATGGCTTACTAGCCCCACTGCTCTATTGGAAAGTCCCCTCTATTCCAGTTATTCAGGTAGGCAGGTTTGTAAAACTGCTTGAAAATTGAGTATTTTCTCTAATGGAGAAAATTTTGTGAATAAATGTCTGACGAAATGTTAGAATGTTTAATATTATGTTTCAGATACTGGAGAGGTGCCATGTTGTCCTTCAGGAGATTCCAAGTAGCCTGCGTAACCGTAGAACTGAGAAAATTAATGAGAGTCTGCATCACATGACTGCATGTATGACGTATCACCTTGCCAAGACACTGCGCACATGGGGGCAGAAGGCACTGTCTACCAAACTGAACGATGCAGGCAGGAAGCTGCTGAGTATGGAAGGTGGTATTCAGAGTGCTGGTGCCAGTGAGATACCTGGAGGACTGCAGGATGACAGCAATGGCCAGGATGACGATGGCGGTAAGTGTTGAAGTAAAGATCTTTAGTAGAAGTTCATATAGAAATTATACATGTATTGTACTGTCATGTAGATTGTCATTTTATGCGTGGATTTTGAGTTTATGGGTAACAAAACCATTTATAGCGTCTGCTAGGTTCAACCGCTAGTACATGTCACTATTATACACATATTAGATAGCAAACATTGACTCACAAGTCTATTCACTTCTGCTAAAATATCTCACCACTTGAGAGTTGTCTTGCCCTGTCCACAGTAGACATTCTAAAATGACTGCTTGCTCTTGACTATTCTATGTTACTACAGCCAATGTTGGTATAGCAGCTATTGTGGAAAGAATTCTATAACTCCTACATTGTCTTAGAAATTGTTTAAGCCATACCGAAGGGAAGACAACTCCAAATTGCCTTAGCTCTTATCACATGGTCATCATTGAGTGAAATGTCTTAGATAGTACATGGTACACCATGTATAGTGTATATTACTTTATACACAGGGCTGCTGTCATTGGCCGCACTCAAGAAAAGGAACAGTAAGAGACAGGCCAAGGCCACCAAGGAGAAGGATGATGAACCAAGTGGTAATAGTGAACTGAGGGCTTTGGAAGCCCATATGCTCAAACTGTCTAGACAAGGTAATGTCTAATACAATTATATAATTGTATGATATCTTTATTATATTCACTGTATAGTATAAAGCATAAATGTACCTTGTACATGTACATTCATGTACATGTATAGCTGTACTAGATCTATCCTACGAATATGTACATATAGTCACATATACAATGTACATGCACAACTGTATGTACATGTGTAATATTATAGAGGCCAACATGACTGTATACGTATATGCTCATATGTATATGCTGTGGTTATGTCACCCCCCTCCCCCCCCCCCCCCCGGATTCATATGTATTTTTACATGTAGATATTCTGTATAACTATGTTCCCAGGAGTTTTTATGCATTTTCCTTGCTGTCAGGAGTAAACAGAAATTATTCATGTATTTATCATATTGTGTTATCGTTTAAAGTATTTTCTTCTTCAAAAATATGTACTTACATGTATCTGTTTGCGTTGAATTAGATGTTACAGTGTCAGGGTCATTCTCTGAACCAGACGACATCAACCTCATGTATGGGGTTATATCTACCTTTCCCATAAAATTAGCGTATAAAGCAGGTACTTTTAAGGTGGTCGCTTTCTATGTCATCCTATAATATTATACCTAATATTATAGGATGATATCATGTTTTGTATATTATTTTATTATTTTGCTTGTTGATTATTCTGCTCAGTTTGTTTGTTTTTTGACATTGTTGGTTGCTATTTACTGTTTTTATATTTAGCTCAAGGCGAGCATGAGTTGACAGGAAATGAAGATCCGAGCGTGCTCAATGCATACATATCATACCTGCCTAGTAGATTAGCGTTCAAAGAAGGTAGGGACTCTTCATTTCGGCATTGGTAACATTGACTGTCATGACCTTTTACATACTCGTAAGGTGAAATGCTTGCCATTTATACGACTATCATGTGTGTGCTGTTATACAATACGTATAGTTTTACTACACATCTGTACATCCATTATGTGAATATACGTATATAACATCTACAGGATATCTCTCTACTTACAGTCCAAAAGTTCAAAAGACGAAATCGCTATCTGGAGTTTCTGGTACAGGTGGTGCAGAAGGCAATTACAGAAGGATTTTCAGAGTTGGCTATTGACTGGTGTGAGGATGCTATACTCTGGATAGCCAAGTGGGTACTTGCTGTTGAGTACTGTAGACTTACTGTTGAGTACTGTAGACTTACTGTTGAGTACAGTGTACTTACTGTTGAGTACTGTAGACTTGCTGTTGTCTACTGTAAACTAAGCAATATCCGTTTGGTCACAGTTGAAGATTCAACGTAGGGAATTTAGTTTTATTTTGTTGCTGTGTATTTAGCCATTCTATTTACATGTCATGTCAAAGTTTGTGGGAGCACCAGTAGCTAGTCCATTTTTCAAAGAGATCACATTTGATAGGTATGTGTGGAACTAAGCCTGTGGTCCTCAGTTCTACACATTAGTAAATTAGCTACTGCATCAACCAACCCCCCTATCTTCTAAAATAATTATTTTCAACATTTAGGGTAATTCTAAATCTTTTGACAACTTCTTGCCCTTTCACTAACTTCAACCATTTGGTTGCAGACGTAATGAGATGGTGATAGGCAATAAAGCCATCATCAACAAGCAAGTCGGAGCTATAGCTGTCCAAGGTGATGATCCCAAGAAGTTCGCTGCTGCCATGGTGGAGTATAACAGGCAGAAGGAGATGGGTTCTGCTCACGCAGGTAAAGGACAGGCTCCAAAGAACAGCGTTAGAAAGAGAAATAAAATGAAGGTATGTTTTATAGTATGATGACACATAGTACATGGTTATATTTTATTTTTATTGTGCCTATTGCATAATAAACAATATTACATAATACATAATTGATCATTAGTAAATTATAGAATGATTAATTATTGTTGATATTTTAAACCATTCTAATAGTGAATATTATAATCAATGATCGTGGGCCATATTGTGTTAACTCTTTGAACAACTCAGAATGTTATTATTTAATACCGCATATTGTTTTAGACTCGTAATAAGTATAAAGTAAGTATAGCTTTGTCTCAAATGTATGCTGATAATGCTCTAAAATTGTATATCAGTTATACATGTACATTTATACAGTATTTGACTAATATATACTCAATTGAGTATGTTCATATATTATTCTTACAAGCACAACTCAGTACTGATGAACCACAATCATGTAGTTGCTATTTAATCTTATGGGGAGTTTTTCCCTCTCTCTGTCATCTTACATGTATGGTATATATGTGGCAGATGTTACAGAACTTTTTAAATAAGGGCCATACATTCCTTCCGCTGTGGTCGTAGCGAGTTAACATAGAACTCTAGCTATTCAAGTGTTCAGCACAAAGCAGTAGACCTTGCTACCCATTGCATATAGTAGATAAGAATATAGCATAGACTCAATTTATACAGTACATGTACATGTATATACCATGTATATGGACTGTTGTCTATGTATACATATGTGCATATACATGTGCATGTAGATGTGTGTAGATTGTACCACATAAATAGTTATAATGCATGCACATAAAGCATACTAGCTTCTAATAGCATTCTTGAGCATTATCATGTTCTATAGCCTGTGCAGCAATAAACTACCAATATGATAGCTCAGAACGTGTTAGGAACTGTGACTAGACAAAGAGCCTGTATGATTTGATATTGGGCACAAGGATGGTTTAATGATAATAACCTGTCCCTCCAATTGTGCCCAGTTTCGCAGTTTTAATGTTCTGCAATTTACTTTTCAGCTATCCTTCTGCTAAGTTTTGGATAGTTGTTGCAATATGGGAATCCTTATAAATCAAATTTTCCCGATACAGTATACATGTATATAGTATTGTCTTGAAAAGAGAAGATAACTTCATTGCAACTTTAAGATGCTGTACTGTTCAATCAGATCTGGATGTAGACTGTTTGTTTAATGATTGTATAATTTGTTAGGAGTTATAATCTCTTTCTTGATATTTCAGTTAGTAGCTATACCAGCTCATTTCACTGCGGAACAGAGGGCAGCAGAGGAAGAGAGACAAATGGCAGCCATTGAACGTCTCGCCCTCTTCCTACCAGATCTCTTCAAATCTAATATCAGAAAGAAACGATTTCGAAAGATCTGTGTTGATGATATGCCATGGAGAGCTCAGGTCTGATTCACATTTATGTAATTCAAGCAGCTCAACTTGCCCTTTTACAATGTGTATTAAAAAATTGGTCTAAATATAGTAATATGGAAACATAAAGTATAAGATAACAATTCTTGTATTTCCTGTTAATAATAGTCTGGAATCAGATGGAGATTATGTAAAAGTAAAAGTTGTAAAAGGATGTAAAAGTTGTTTTGTATGTACAGTATATATGTACATGTATATGTTCAATGGGAATGTGTGTTAGAATACATTACATACTTACAAGTATATGTAGCACAGGTCTGGTACATGTAATTAGTAATTACATTTGTTATGTAACCATGCTATAATTTCATTTGTAGCTGAACATAGTGCTCGGTTTGAGTCACTTTGGAGTTTTCCTCAACAAGCTGGAAATGAATGAGAAACTGATTGGAAATAAACAGACGTTGGCTTATAGGTATAGTAATCTCCATTTACACCTTCCATTGCTGGTACACAGGCTATAGGTATAGTAATCTCCAATTACACCGTCCATTGCTGGTACACAGGCTATAGGTATAATAATCACCATTTACACCTTCCATTGCTGTTTCACAGGATTTCTCCTAATATACGCGTAGATATAAGTGTGACCATGTTTTAAAATGGTGTGCTCCATCTTATCAAATTCAATTGTCTTTGCACAGCACTGCATTTCTGGACCCTGAATGGTTTACTTTTGAAACTGCCGGCACCATGGTGGTTGGAATGGATGGTGGCCCACCACGTCTTACTAAGACCAGAGCTGCTCAGCCTTCTCCTGTAAAAGGTGGGCATGCGGCAAACACACCAGCTGCTCGGGGTGGAAACAGACGAGCTGAGAAAGAGGTTGCTAAAGCTAGCGGTATTGAGAGAGCGGCTGTTGCTGCCACAGGTGATAACTTTTACAGTACTTCTCACTTTACTATTTACTATTTTAACTGTTTTTATCTGGATTCAATACTAGTCAATGGGATCTAGCTCTGGAGACTTGTGTTTATTTTTCTCATATCTTGTCCAACAATAAAAATGCACGTACTATATGAACACCTACACTGTATGTGTGGACTAGGCACAATGCAAGAATTATTTTTTAACACAGGTATCTTCTTTGATCATCAAAAATTTACTGGAATACTGTTACAGGAAAATAGGTTGTAATCATTAGATAAATATTTGCAGGTGCTGCACCACCAGAGATGTTCCCAGTACCTCCAGAGAAACCAGATTCTCCACGTACTCCGAGGACACCCGAGCCAATAGCTGTCGAGGAAAGAAAGGGAAGCGCCGAGAATAACATCCTCTCCTCCCAAGTCACTCAGGAGTCTCTGGAGAACACATTCAACTACTTTAAAAGAGCAATTGTGAGCATTGGAGTTACTGTACTAATTCAACTGATAATTTCGAGACTGTTACAGTTTCGTGTTTGGAGAGGAACTAAGCCAATTATTTACTAAAGTGCTAATATAAGGGTCAAACAGTGTTGCTCTTGTGACACTGCTGTAGCTCCTATGTTACGATAATTCTACCAGAAAGTTATCATTGCCCTACTATGCATAGAAAGATATTTCCTGTGTAAGTTTAATATGACTATTCTGTAGGTGTTGGCATATAGAGGTCAGCACTGGACTCTTCTACAGAACGCAGTTAGAGCCTTATGGAACTGCGCCCATACTGCTTTAATACGGGCGTTCACTAATGACCCCGCTGCTAAGACTGGCCTTCTTACTAACAGTGGTCTAAGAGAGGTGCTCTGGCTCCCACTGTCTATGGCTTGTGACCACTGGCTGGACATGATGTTTCATATCAAACTTCAGTTGAAAGCTAAAGCTGCAGTAAGTAGCATGCCATGATATTAACTTGCTTCTGTGTTTGAAGGAGAATACTTTTTGTTAATATCTTGTACAAACCTTTTCATATCCAGATTATATTGGCTCAATCATTACAGCGACTAGGTGAACCAAAGTTTAGCTTTGTTGGAGATGTTGAAGACGACAAAGGTGGCAGTAGTCTGAAATTTGAGCCTCGACTGGACGACCACACTGTAGTCGACCTGCAGTTCACCAGGAGACTCACTCTTAGGACTATTGAACTGCTGTTCTATGAGAAGAAGTGGGAGAGACTCGTAGACTTAGCTCTTAAGTTCACTGCACTTACAGAGTAAGCTCTTATGCTACATGTATATAATAGTGAGATTCTTATAAGCAGTGTTCTATTACTTACATGTATGTCGTGTTTTACACTGTACATTGTATGTGTGATGCACATTTTAATGACTGCACTACTGTTTTAGGAGTAGGTATGTGGAGCAGGTGTTCCCCATTGTCATCCTTGCCCAAAGACTGCTAGCGGATCGAATAGTAAGTGCAGGAGAAGTTGTCCCCCAGCAGCACTTTATTAAAGCTGAACAGGATTATGGAAAGATAACTCCTGACATCTACGCTACTCAGCTACAGCTATATATGCCAGAGGAGATTGTAGACGGACAGCCTAAGTTCATAGTCCACTCTTCTGACTTCAGAGCTGAGAGGGACCCTATGGCTACGTCTCTGCTGAAAGGTATATTATTATATTAACTATTTCCAAGTTTAAAATGATAACATACAACTCTAAATCGTCATTTTAAAGCTTTGGATGAACTAGAATTTTTGTTTTCCATCATTGGTCAATATGTGTATTGCATGTACTTACACGAGATAATGAATAAAGACATAATATTATACAGCATTAATATTTTTAATTTGCTGAGACAAGTTATGACTTACATGTATTTTCATGAAGTTTACAGTATTGCAATCTTACAATTTAGCTAATATATAGGAATATATTAATAATGGCGATACTACTATGTATGGTTACGGTTTCCCGTGGCAGCTGTAGTTGTGTAGGCTGAGTAATTTTAAGTGTTTAAAAATAAAAATTAGGCGCAAACTCTTGACTAGTATTTGTGATGATCATTGATTATTTGGTAGACAAGCGTGGACCAGCAGACTACAGCCGCTGGTTTATACAGCATAATGCAGGTGCTGAGGCTAATCGTGTAATATTGCCTCTTATTGTACATTGTCCGCTTGCCTCCGCCTTGCTATCTGTATCCCAAATGTTTCCTTTATATGCATGCAATTAATAACTGCAAAGACTAACTGTCTGACCATTTGCTGTAGGCTTATATGATAGAGACAAGACATTTCCTATCAATATATCATTGTTCATGTATTTGTTTCATTTCTTCACCCTTGCATAACATACCCTTACGTAACATACCCTTGCATAACATACAACACCAGAATTAAATTATTCTGCTCCATCAATGCCATATTACGCTAATACCATAATTTGTTAAAACATTAGCTTCATGCTATGTAACACGTATGCAATATACTCGTACATGTACCTTCAACATATTTAATACCATTCGTACAAATTTTCCGTCATGTTATGTTTTGTCTTTTCTTATAACATCATTTCTGTTGACTTGTCTAACTCCTCACAGGGTTGCTGATTAATTATTGGTATAAGATTTCTCGCGTTCTAGCACATGTAAAACCAACATAGTTGCATGTGCATGTATGTAGTATCATATTGTGTTTGGATAGATAATTCATTGGCTAAGAAACTGGTGAGTGTACCTGTTGACTTTGATGAGAGCTTGGCCTACTACAGGGCTATTCTAGAGAAATGCAGCTATAACGCCAAGGCTCTTAGACACAGCAGACGTCTCTTAGTGCTCTACCTTGGTGGACAAGAGAGCGGTAAGTTATATACTATTATTTCCAAGTAACATTTGAAAGGCTATGACTTGCTCTCTTAATTGTCTTTGTAAGAAAACGACTTAGCTTTATTAGTATGAATGTTGTCAATGAAAGTAAATAAGTTAGGAGAGCTACATGTTTGATACGCATAACATTGCTGTCTATAGTGTTATTTTCCATTCCAGCCTCACTTGAAACTTCCTTAGCGACTAACATCGTTGGACACTCTCTAGACTTTGTTCCCCATACAGCCCAACCCCAACCTGCTGTACCCCGGGATCTACGAACTGCACTCTTCACTTCTATTGAGGACGCTCAAACTGCCACCCTTCCCAAACCTCAATTGAATGCTGTGCTATCTTCTTATGAGAAAACCATTGGTAAACTTTTGTTGATTTATCTAGCTACCACATAACATCATGATTATAGTGTTAATTTTATACATCTATTCAGTTCACACGCTCTCTATTCTTCAAATAAAGTTGACTCTGAATTATAATATTGTAAAACTTCTTAGCTGTATAAAGTTCTAAGCTAATCTTTTGAGTTTTTTCTATTGTCGTCTGGAAACCATTTCCAATTTGACTAACTAATAACTACCTAGGGTACCGTTACAAGATTTTTTGTGATATTTTGCAGAGATATTGCTTGCCCACAACCAGAGGAGTTTAGCAGCACAAGCAATGCATGAGCTGGGTAATCTGCAGTATCACAATGGTAATCTGAGGTCAGCCTACAAGTGGTGGTGTGAGGCTGTAGACCTCATTGTCAATATGACAGATGCTGTAAGCAACTGGAGGGACCTGTTTGAAGATGTTGATGACATATCAAGTGAGTTATTGAAGAGGTGTGGCCTGTGGGGCTGCCTACTGGGCAGCGTCATCACATCCAACATCTCCCAGTATATACTTACCTCAGACTTGGCCATGAGGTCTACCTGCTGCTTCCTATCTGCCTACTTCTTTAAGGTAAGTGCTATCTACTTCTCTATCACTGTCTAACTCTCGATGCTCTGGCAAACATCTAGATATAGTTTTCTTACCTCCTTCTAAGTTGGTCACATGTGACATGTGCTAGTCAAATTGCATTTCATTATATATATACAAACAGATTATTTATTTACTTGAAGGAATAAAAATGATTTGTCTGCCAGAGAACGAAATATTTTGTTTTACAGCCCAAACGTGATTATAAAAATGATACAAATGATAAATAAGGAAGCTTTTCCTTTCAGTCTCTGTTCAGGGCATCCTTGCCTCACCCTACAGCTGATCGAGACTATGCCTCTTATGATATCGGTGAAGGGTTTGAAGTTACCTCCCTTGTACCTGGTATTGATCTCCTATCAGACCACTTTAGAGCAGATGGTAGGTCTGTTGTGGCGGCACTGCGCTGGGTTACTGAGGAGCTAGCACGTGGGAAATACAACCTGTTTGTGAGTATTTAGAATCATTTCGAATGCTGTAAAATAATCATATTTTATAAAGTTACTAACATATTATTATAACTTAGCACTATATCACGAATATGAATGGTGAAATAAGATATGTATTCAGGAATATTTGGGTGATGAAAATAACCTTATACATGTTTTTTTGCTTATCAGGTTCTGCCATTGCTGACGCTGTACCAGTACTTTACGACCTACATCTGCAGGGACTTGCAGAGAGCTGTAGATGGTCGTATTCTAAAGGTACGAGTTCTAACTGACCTTGGTCTGTTTGCTGAGGCGTTCACCACCCTGCTCAGGTTACTGCATGGTGACAGGCTGCCGCACATTGGGGACAGCAACTTCAGACAAGTAGAGAGCAAGATGCCAGCTATACAGTTTGATAACTCTAAACCGCTACATGAGCCAAACAATCTCAAGGTTTGTTAAAAGCTTTCATATTGGTTGTCGAACATCTACATTCACAGTATTGAGCTAATGCATTTTTTGAGAATATTCAGATATTCTAGTAGTTTTGCTTCATAGTTTACCAAGTTTCAGTCAGGTGCAATTATCATGACATACATTATACATGTGTAATTGGTGCTTTGCAGATCGTTGACTTGGTGATTGATAAACGTCTATCCACAAACTTGTCGAGTCTGTATGGACCTCACCTCACCTGTCAGCTGTCGATAGCCCAGGGTAAGCTGCTCGTGGCACTCGCTGACACCATCTCTGCTATACCATACTTCAACATCAAGTAAGTCTTCTCGGTGTACCAAATTTTCTCAAATTGTTGTTGGAAACTGACTTTTTACTTGTTAATTTCCCAAGCATGTGCTTTCCAATAGTCATTCACAAATCTCACCGCTCTCCCAGATTACTCTCATCCATAATAATGACTTTTGTCTCTTTGGCTAGCAGTGGATATACACGTGTGTTTCCTAATCAAGAAAACTTATTCATATATTTATTTATTTATATTTATTTTACTGTGGAATGTTTTCTAACTGAAAACAAGAATTATAATTTCGATTTTCTTTATCATGTGATCTTTTAACCAAATTCAGTGTTAGAGAAATGCAAAAAACGTTTGCAAAAATGTTGGATAAAGCTCGTTATGGACATTTCAAGTATCAGAAACAGTCGACGCTCTCTGTTGGCCAATCAATTGTCAATAAAAAGATATTTGCGATTACACTCCATGAGTTTTTGCGGTAAAATCTTTGCTTAATTGTTTTCACAATATAATTTGTTGCCTGCTGAGTCTATACTTTGCTTTGCTTCGCTTATAATATTCATATTATTTGGTATATAAAATAATATATTATTTCCATTGCTCTGCTTCGAATTTATAATTTGGATGATGCATGTATTTTATGTAAGTCGAGGAAGAATAGCGTTTTAAAAGTTCTTGTAATATACCATATATTATAATTACTGAGCTGTACCTATGGCCTCTGTTATATAGACAAAGCTTCTATATACTTCTACATACTTGATGGTAGTACGAAGCTTTAAATAAATCCATTGTGCATTTTGTGTGCATGAGATGTTTTTCAGGAATATTTCTATTACATAATTAATTGCAATAGGACTCATAACCTGGGATCAAATGAGTTGATACGCCAGAAGACTATAGCAACTGTTGTACAGGAAGGTGGCAATGGCCCAGATCTAACAATGGTCCCTCCTATTACTGGTACTCCTCCGAAGCCCACCTCTACTGGTAGATCCCAAGGCGGTTCTCAGGCTAGTGAAAGTGAGTAGCCAATCATTCTCTCACTATATACATGTATGCAGATTAAGTTCTGCATATCATTTATATTTATTCTGGTGGTGCCAGCAATATTAATACATCCAATCATTTGACACAGATACTAAATAAGCGTATACCAACTTGTGGGTTTCAGTTTTATAGACACGACTGGAATGCTTTCACAAGTAGAAAAGATATGTAGTATGATATCAGATCAGATCAGAATGAATATATCAATGCACATATACATGTAGCAAAATCTTTGGTTACCATCCTCTTATATTGTTATATTACACTCAAATTTGAAAGAACTTCTACATGTATTTCGCTGATTGAAAAAATGTATGAGGGTTATAAATCGTTAGATCGTACACTCGTAAATGGCTAGTAACAGTGACTTTTTCGAAACAAAGTTTTTGATTATTTTCTGGTCAGTAATAACAAAATAAAATAAACGTACACGTATAAGTTATAACATGATTGTATGGAGAGTATAAATGATTTGTTAGGTCCAAGAGGCCCATCTCTGGTGGGCAGTATTGCTGTCCCATCTGATGCTGGTGCAGATGAGGATGGGGAGAGTAGGAGGGTCAAGGTCACCAAATTCACAGATGAGACTGGCACATTCTCCAAGGAACACACAAAGGCTGTGCTGCTGAACACAGGAGAGAAGATGCTGTCAGCTCTTCATGACATACTTACTGAATCTGCTGAGCAGGAGGGGGGTAAGTACGGACTGGAATATTGTCTATTATATAAAAATAAGATGGTGGGTAGCTTGTGATCCAAACCCTCCAGAAGTATAGGTACATGATCAAAGTTATGTTGATAGTGAGCAGGAGCATGAGGTCTAACATTCCTAGCCCATGGTCTAATGTAAAGCACAAAATATCCTTTTCATGTGATCTGAACATTGAGTAATCTGGAAGATTATCATTTTAGTTTCTGAGCAATAGGCCTGGAGACTGTAGGCATTTTTTGAACTTACTTTAATGCTGGCAATTGTCTTGTCTTTACTATCAATGAAATTAGTAGTATATTAAGAGAGAGCATGACTCCTATTTGTCTTGGTATAGAAATAGAAGTACCTGGTTTTGGTTGGATGGTTTAAGGTGCTAGTGAACTGCTTTATATGCTGCAGGTGTATAAGGTTAACTATGCATAATTATTGGGGATTGCAGGTTTGCACAAGTTGAAACCAGCGGAGCTAGAGATGGTGACGCAGTGCAAGTTACAACTGGGTGACATTGCAAGACAGAGGCATCATGCTGGTATTGCTGTTGATGGTGTTTTCTCTGCGATGAAGATACTCAAATCTGCTGATGTATTTGTTGATAAGAAAAAAAGTAAATCCGAGCAGACTAGGTTTGTTAGCTAAAACTACAAAATTAATAACATGTCCACCACGCATATTTATTGTATTGGTTTTTAATTGCTAATGCTGTACAGCTACGTAGAACGGTTAGATCTTTGTTTTTTTCTCTGCTCTTGGGGTCCTGCATTTAACCATCTTTTGAATGGGATGGTAGGGGAGGTTACATTGTACAACAGGACTTTGTATGATATAAATTGTTTCCATTTGTATTAGATGGTTACAGTATTGCATTGACTATGATTACAGTATGCGACAATGGCGGGATGTGTCTGCGTAAGTATGGGCAGTCATGCCTATTTGTACCACATTTAGAAATAGAATGTTCTAGAAGTCTTACCTAATGTTATGTTATTAGATTTTCTAGATATAGAACATAACTTCAGTTATATTTACATCAATACAAAAGCACATTTAGTTCGTAATAGCCGCATGCTTGCACAGATACTATAGGCTGGGCTCCACATCCCTTCAAATTCAAACATGGGCTCCAATCGCATAGGGGGCTTAGAGTACGGTTCCAATCAGTGTTATTGAAGAAGTAATAGCATATTGGTGAGGGTTCATTTTATCCAATGAATCCATCTGAGGGAAACTGTTTCTTATCTCAACCAAGAGTAGCATGTCTGGCACTTATGTCTTCTGCATGATTTGTTGATGCCGATCATGGAAACACCGTCTGCACAATGTCAATGTTCTCTAGTGGTGGCATGAAATGTATTTCGATCCCTTTTTGTAGTTAAAAAGATCCTTAGCTAAGGATTCATTGTACCCATGTTGTTTGTGTAACAAATGTCTGTTGCGTTCACAACCGCCTCCCAGCATCTTACTATCACTCTTATTTACCTTTACATGTACATACACGTCATATACTGTACGTAAGGAAATGGTTGATGACAGACCAGTAGGATAATACCTATATGTAACATCTTACTTTCTTTACTACTTTGCCATAAGTAACACGCGCTTATATTCCAATTTCTGCAGGCTGCTCTGTTTCTTTCGTAAGACTATGTCCAGTAAAGTAGATAACTTGTCTTATACATGTACATATTACTACTCGTATATTCATGTTAGGGGGTTTGGCCATTTTTTTATATAATAATGTATTTTTTATAATTCCTTTGCTAACAATACATCATCATATATTCATATTTGCAGTGCTTGATATCTAAACTGTCTCTGTGCAAACACAACTCAAGGCTAGTAAATGCACTGTCACTGTACTTGTAGGCATTCATCCATGAAAGGTGGACGGTCATCAATGAGACAGGAGGTCAAGGTCACTGATGAACAGAATAATCAGTTTGCTTACCAGAACTTCCAGAGCAGATCTCGTCTGGATGCCAGACTTTGGTTAGAGTGCCGCTTTGCTTTGGTGAAGAATATGATGGGGAAGGTCTCTGGTATGGGCCTTACCAAAGGTGAGGTTTTAAACTTATTTCTATAGATGAAAGTACAATCAAACCTATAACTACGTTTCTTTGTTTGACACGAAAGACTGCAATGATTTTGTCTCGACCATGGATATTTTTCGCTACCAGTTGACATACAGGTAATGCAAAATTTTGTGTTTTGGATTGCAGTAAAATATACATGCTTAGTAAAATGCACATGTCCAATAGGAAGTGTGATATTTTCTCAGGCAAGATAACAAAAGTTGTGGTGGAGATCAAGGATTGCAGAGAGTATATTCGTGAGGGAATGTACGAGGCTGATGTATGTGGAGACTCTGCTATGATGGCACAGTTTCAAATGCAGAATGTGCTGCTGAATCTTCTAGAAGGAGTTAACTTGGCAGACACTATTCCCTTGCTTGAGGTAAAATGAGTCAGCTAATATACATTGTGTCTCTATATAAGAGTATTTTGAAGTGGCATGTTTTTGATTTCTCAGAGTTTATCCTTGTCCACTACTTCTTGAACGATGAATATGAATGTGTGTGGGCTATTTCTTACTGTTTAGTATAATGCATATATACAGTGTACTTCGTATGCCCATCATTCAATGCGATACGGCCTGCAGACCTTCTGCTAACCTTCTGGATTTGCCACCGTGCCAAGTCTTAGTTTTTCCACCTTGAGGATTAAACTATTTGCTGTATTGTAAATCCAATTTTTAATTTTGTGTTATGTACAATAAACAACCTGTATGTTTCTATTGCTTCAACAAAGCTATAAGCATGTTTAGTTCTCAGTAATAAGCTGTTCACCACCATCTCTCTGCACTGTTAAACAGGAGCTGCTGACCATGCTAGAGGGAGTTCCACGCATGTCCATGAATGATCTTCTGCTCCACTCTCAAGCTCTGATTCTGCTCACCGACCTGAACACCGTTGCCTGCCAAGATCCTACAGAGCAGCTTGAGAGACTCAACAATTCTGGCCGCTATCTGGAAGCCCACCAACACCTTCTTAAACAGGTGCTTAATTTCATTAGTTCATGAGTGGAGATACATTTAGACTGAGCTCCTAGATTCTAGAATACTACATAATACCTTCAAGACCACGAGCATGAGATTTTCGGTACCGAGAATATATTTAGTATTTTGTATTTAATCATACATGTAGATATTTAGTTGATGTCGAGTAACCACAATTCCCTCCTACTTATTTATTATTGCCGTCTTTCAGCTGGAACTGCTAGGTGACCAGATCCAGCACTACCATCCGGCTTCAGATAAGAGTGCAGAGATTCTGGGTACACCAGTTAGTCCTATGAAGAATCTGTACCTTCCCCAGGTCTCCCTGCTAGCTCAAGTCAAGCTCAGACTCGGCCATGTTCAATCAAGACAAGCTGCTTTGAACCCTGGGTAGGATGATGATAAAAAATTTGTTTTCTAGACATGGCCATCTCAGTATATATCCTGCTGTATTTAAATGACATTAAAGCTTTCAATGCTGAATTGGTTTTGATTTAAAATTTAACAGCAGAATATCTGCACTTTTACCGTCTATTCTGTGTGGAGATGACTTGATATCCTGTCTGTTTGCTAAGGCAGTAGAGTTATTATTAGCCATATTTATTGCAGCATGGATGTTGACGTAAAGGTGTTTGTTTTCACCAATGCTCTCAGTGTTCTTACTACCGCGTTGCACATGAACAACATGTGCACGTACAAGCAACAGCACATAGAGTCAGAACTCTACCTAGCCTTAGGTCGTATACAGAGACAGCTCTACCTTGTTGGAAGGTGTGACTACCACGACGCTGTTGAGACTCTCCTAAAAGCGATCAAATCATCTCATGGATATGACCATGACCTTGGGTGGGTTAATCATACACAATATTATAACAGTATGTAATAGTAATATTATAACAGTGTGTAATAGTAATATTATAACAGTCTGTAATAGTAATATTATAACAGTCTGTAATAGTAATATTATAACAGTGTGTAATAGTAATAGTCCGTTTGTCAGTTTTATATACTGTTTGGATTATTATACCTCTGTTTTGTGTATGAAAACCAGCAAATTAATTATTTGGGAAAATTCCGTTGAGTAGATTGATGAGACAAGCCTACCTGGAGATAGCCCTGATTTACCTTCATAGCAGTGAGAACGCCCACGGACACCTACTACCTCCTCCAGATCAGCTAGCTACTGAAACCTCAGCTTATGAAAGAGAAGACAGCATCTCTGTATTTGAGGACGGTTCGTCTATAGCTAGTGGATTCACTGGCCAGAATTCCGCCAAGTCTGCTGCCATGAAAGCTAAAAGAAAGGTACATATTCCATAGCTAAAATCTTTCAGTACCTTCTTCCAGTGTAATCATGGATATTGTTCAGTACAGCAGCTGTCAGTTTTTGAAATTATATGCTGAGTTTTAGTAGTCATACTTATATTGTGTATCATATTCTATTCATCGTGTATCTTATAATAACAGGATCGAGAGATATTCATGTTGGAATGTATCAGTGAAATCACTGAGGAAGTAGGTCGTCTGCATGTAAATATGGAGGTATTGTTGAACCCTCCCAGAGCCCATCCCTGCCTCTTTTTAACTACCACAATAATGTTGATTAAGGTTCAGTTACCGGGGTCAAAAGAGTATTTTATGCGTGAAACTGCCTATGAAGTAATAACAACCCTATCTCTGATGCAATTTTTCAAAGTGAAAGACTGAAAATAGGGCTGGGGGGCTGGCCATTCTGCCTCACGGCGATTTCCTAAGTTTTATCAAAGCTATTATAGCGTATCATGTTGTTAGATTAATGTATGCTTTAATAATGAGTCATAAAAGTACAGTTTCAACTACTATAATAACTGGTAATGTATCAGAGTTGAGCTTTGTAACTATGTAATTTGATGGTGTAAAATGTTTTGATGGCATGGAATTCTATTTAAAAGTAACTGCACTGTATACATGAACATGATGTAAGTGCATGTATTTGTACATGTATTTCATAAATAAGACTGCAGCACTAGGCCACTGCATTGGAGTTGCGCCACCAATATTTTTGGCTTATTAATGTTTTAACAAACAAAATATCTGGCCACCCCAGTTGCTGAACCTTAGCCATCCAATCCTGAGTTTGTTATAGTGTTTGTTTAAATCATAATACTGCGCTTGGCTACCTTAACAATGTTTTGTATCAAGGAATATTTAATATTGGGTGGGAGTTCTTCATAATTTTTTGTTTTAAAAACTACAGTACATATCCAACGAATAAATCGTGTACTTTGGTAGATGCATTGATGCACATATACTGTACATGTATTTCAGTTTCCTTGGGAGTTGAGAGTTTGTAAAAGCTCCGACAATTTCAATTCATTAGCAATTGTAGCTGCTCAGCTCTTTGCTTGCCATTCTGTAAGTTCTGGAAACACTCAGACGATTCCCTCTGTTTTCCTGTCAATTCATATTTACAGTTTGTTATTCAATTTTGTGTTATTCATAAAGTTGTAGATGATAGTCCTTGAGATCATTTCATCATTAGATGTTCAAATTCCCCGAGATAGAATCTACTATATTGTTTGATGATAAATGAAAGGAAGGTTTAAATGTATATTGTACTACTGTTTAAACTGATGGGAGGTTTCTTCTGGGTATTTGAAGGAAAAACAGCTATCATCAAGTAAAGATCGTCAAAGGAGGAAACCAAAGGAGACTGTTGTTAGTGAACAGGAAAAGGAAAAGTTTGCTGCCTTCGTGGCTATCAAATGTGCTGCTCAAACTGCTGCAGCTCAGCTAGCTTTAGCACAGATTGTTGGAGATCTATCTTCCAGCAAGGCAGGTTTGGATCAGAACTCTTGGATGGATGTGCCCCAATTTATGGCACTCGATTTGGTAGGAGACTATGTGATTGGAGAGCAGAGACATGTTTATAAAGGTTGGTATCTGATGTACAGGTACAGTAGATGTACATGTACATGTAATCTACTGTACATGTACATGCACATGTATAGTAGATGTACATGTATAATAAATTTTTCTGCCACATCATTTGATACAAAATTATATCCTACAGAACTCTTGCAACAAACAGGGATTTATGTAAAAGTTCAAACTCTAAATACGTTATATAATATTTACAACTTTCTACTGCACTACAATATTCTAAATATAATATTAGCAGCTGCATGTTTGTCAATTATTTTCTTTTCTGATATTTACGATCTTTGTAATATATACAGATTGGGTTGAGGAGCAGATGGCACCTCTGGTGGAGAGTATGGAGGCTAAGAAAGTCAGAACTTATGAGGATGTGCTCTGTGATGCTCAGGAAGAAGTGGCAGATCTCAACTGGATCCACTATCTTGGTACGTCTCCCTATGTATGGATTCATATCGGCCATATTGTTTACACCTTATAAACAATATTAATAGCAACACTTGTACATACATATACAGGTAGATATACAATCCACTGTAGCTGTGCTAATAATAGTTTAGCTAATACTGAGTTCAGCCATTCATTATGATTGTAAATGCAGGTTACCAGAACATCTTAAGACGAGCTTCCAGTCATTCTAGTCTGACTATACTGCGTACTGACAGTAAGGAAGAGCTGACCACTGATCAATACAGTCAGCTATGTGTCAGATACACCCTATATTCTGGCCTCTTTACACAAAGAACTGCTTTGAATCATATATTCTTCTCTGATCATCTACCAGTAAGTGATACACACTGCATATATAATAGATTCATGTGTTCGTTATCTTACCAACAAAAATTGAATTGGCTATGTTGAGAATATGGATTCATGTGTCCGATGTTTCACAATCTTTTTATGTTTCTAAGTATTTTATTGTCCATGTGGTTGACTATCACAACATTTTGGGCATGATTAACCTTGTTATTTTTACTTGCATTGTCTTTTGACAATTCTGTTGCAATGAAACAAAATATTTTATACAGAAAACATAATATGGTGTATATTATCTAAGATTTATGTTGACCAATCAAGCAGGCTTGCTGCAATGTTAAATCATTTCATTAAATTATGTAATGTACATTACAATGTATATTGTATAGTTTTACAAGAACAACTGTGTGGCACCAACCCCTCCAAGAGCTCTCGATCTCAGCAATCCAGTTGGCCTGAGTGATTCTCAGCAGATGAAAGGAGCATTGGTAAGGGTTATTAGCTGTGACTATGCTGCCAATACAGCCAGTTTAGGGGCATCACCTAGGAAAAACTTGATCACACAACCACAAAGTTCATCATCTGTAACAGGTAAAATCTACGGTTCATAAAATCTAGATGCTGCATAACATTTACACCAGTTAAAATATCATTCATTATATTTTTAATGATTATAAAAAAAGTTGTCTTCTCTTTAATATTAGAATCTAAATTGGTTGTTTCTTTGCCAACCAATTTCTCATAATTTCTCATAATACATGTTATTTTTCAGCTATCTGAATAATATGTTCATGTGGTGAATCCGTAATATAGTATTATTTGTAGAACATGACATATATACTTATACATGTAGATGTCGCAAGAGGTAGCGGAAAACCAGTCTTGGGCAGCTCCAATATGTCTGCTGTAGAACCAATGGCTGTGATGCCCGGTGAGAATGAACTGACGTTACAGTGGTACTCCCCAATGTTCCAGCACGAGGAAACTGCGAGCCTACCTAATGGGTATGGTTATACTGCTTGCTGTGTGATGGCTATATAAAGGTTTGGATGTCTAGTGCTTAGTTGTGGGAGAGATTTTTAACTGGGGTTTTCACACATCATTAACATATCATAGAGGAACTGGAGTTCTCAAGAATGTTGGGTCAACACAACTTTACTTCACGAGTGGATGAATGTTGATCGTAAGCGGAATGCTAGCGCCTAATTTACTCCCACTATAATTATTGTTGATAAAATCACATTGCGTACTTGACATTGGGAACATTGCAGAAGACATACTCTATTTCAGATGTATGATTGTGTGTGTGTGTGTTTGTATGATTAATATGCGCTGACAATGTTGATGACGGAGTAAGGAAAGCTGTAATAGTACACTGTCATATTGTGTGGTGATTTGTAGCATGGTACAACTGTTGTTTGCTTTGGCAAAAAAAGATCCAGCCGATAGAAAGGCCATGAAAACATATGTTGGATTACTTCAAATACCCAGGAACCAGATATTCCAACTCCATGACAAGTATGTAATGTACTCTTTTAATTGGTGAATATTATTCTTGTTTTATTTAGTACAAATCATGTACTCTCCTCTCATACACTAGTGCTGTGTAGCGTAACGGTCATACTATATATTTTTATTGAAAATGTTGTTTACTATTCTTTAGTCTTATGGATGTGCTACAAAAGGCTGAGATGGCTCTAGTAGACTCTGGGGCTGGAGCTCCTCAGATGATGAGGAGGGGGCCTTCAATGACTGGCTCATCCGCTGGCTCCAGTGCAGGCAGTAAAGCCAAGGCTAGAGGAGCATCAAGAGCTAAGGCTGTTTCACCAAAGCTAAAGAAAGATGAGGCTATTGAGGTATGTGGTGATAAACTGTATGCTATAGCAACCACAGTCACTTTAAGCAATTTTAGAACACAGGCTAAAGGTACGAGTATACTGCATGGCTACACACTGTTGTCTCTACACGCATGAGCAATTGAAATATCTATTAGCCTAGTCAGACATAAAACTTCCCAAACTCATTGTTGATCAGAGTTTAGTGTTATGGATAATGATTGTTGGTGGCCTGAGCAAATGTCTTGAGCATACACTTGGAGTTGTGTCCCTTCAGTAGATTCAAGGATCAACATTAAACAACATTGTTTTATTTAGTTTCGATACTTTTAGATATCAGTTGACACCTTGCTTCTGTCCGATCAGGTACATCTCGCATGCATATAAATAAAATAGTTATTTGTTGTCCTTAATGATTGCTTACTTTTGATTACTTTCTCCTATTGGAATGCTTGTCATTCTCATTAGGTTCTTTACTATTAAAACTATATATATATTTTGGAGTTACCCAACCTTTTCTTCTGTTGTTGTTGTTACAGTTACAATACCATGCAATCAATGTAATTGTTTTCATGTGTCTTCTGTCCTCTTTTACCTCGCGTTCTTTTTTTACAATGTTTAAGAAAAGATATTTGCTTTAGTTGTACATCTAAATGTCATTATGTTGTAGTTTTTATAATTATATAATATGTTATAAATGTAAATGTACATGTACCATTCTGGGACCATATTCCATCACTACTGTTCATGTCTATTATGCGTGCTGCATTGTGGTTTGAGTAAAAACTGTTGTACTTTGGGTGAATTAGTTGTCTATATACATTGTACACGTGCATCGTTTCTGTTTGACTTTGAGGCATGCTGGATAGTAGGTGGTCTTTTTGGTGATGGTTAATTATACTTGCATGTGTAACATGTTGTATGATGGAATACCAAATCACTACGCTATTTACCTATTACCATATTCTTCATTTCTACCAAATAATCATCACATACAAATCTTACAGGGTACTATGCGCCAGTGTATGAATGACGTATACAAGTTATTTGGACTCGAATGGCCTCCTTTACAAACAGAAGTCGAGTCTGGTGACCCTGACTTGACCTCATCTGCTACTAATGCGACGGCTCTAGAAAACAAACCTTCTACACCTAAACTAGACCAGTCTAGAACAGATATCAGTAAAGATAAGCTTGAAAAAACATCGGATAGTTCCGTAGAAGAAGTGAAAGTATGTTGTTATGTTATGTTATGCTGTGTGTTACATAATATGAGTGAATTATATTATATACGTACATTGTACATGTATAATATGGCATGCATATATTTTTTTTTTATTTAATTTGAAAGAGCACTCAACATTCATATGGTGACCTATCAATGTACATGTATGACATATAATTATATTATATTAAACGTGTACATGTACATACAAGTATACATGTACGTGTATCATGTATTATATAATACATGTATATATACATGTAGATATACAATCATGTACATTTATGTTATATTATATTATATACCTACATGTGTATATACTCGTACTATTAGGCAAATGACGGCTAGAAACACCAAATATATTATGTTTACCAGCCACACATTCACATGACTACCAAACTACAATTTTTATGTGTTTGTATTGATTTGACTCTATATGATTGCATCGTCAATGGATATAGTCTGTTTCTAACCTAAAGCAAAATTGTGTTTACAGATTCCATTTGAGATAACACGGGGAAGTATAAAATCTTTGGAAAAGATATTCAATCCTCTCTATGGTCACACAATGACTCATAGCAAATTGCTTACCTGGCTAATCAAGGCTATCCCATATCCTAGAACCAACTAGCTATTGGTAGAATCTTTTTGCACCTCATTATTTCATATTAAGTTGGTAAATGCTGACTTTATTTCGTTTTGTCTATTATATTGTCATACAAAATTGTGGTACAGTGTTGAGTATCTAATACTATTTATTTGATTATTTCTTTATGTACTTATTTATTGTTATAAATATTCAGAAGGTACTGTGTTTTAATATGCATGTAGACATGAAAACATGTTAGGCAGTTATTAGGCGTTTTAAGCAGCTATGACTGCACTAATATCCTTATTATACTCAAATAAATATAAATTGTAGCACAATTTCAGAGATCTTTGAATATATAAATGTTAAATAGTAAAGGTAACTTGGGAGGTATTGTATTACACTAGCTGCTGGTGTTAGGTTGGTGGTATTTATTTTGCAATTTCTATGGTTGTATCAAATAGCTGTTGGGTTGGGCTGTTGGATCGGCAGTTATTTTTCGGAACCACATGTTTTTTGTAGCTTTAAATGCATAGTTGTCATCAATACAACATTTTGCTCCCATTGGAGTTCAGGAGTTGGAGCTCATATTTCTTTTAGTTACATTGTATGACTAATGAACCAATGCTGAAAGTACGACGAGAGTTGCATTCTCTTGTTCATGGCAAGTATGACTGTGCGATTGGAGTTGTACTCACATAAAAGTTAATTTTCGTACAATATCGAAATGATATCTCCAGCAGTGTGTAATTGATATCATAGCATTTTGCTACTGTATCATCAAATGTAATTTTAAGCATGGAAAGTCATAAAATTCTGTTCTAGTAGCTTCTAGCCAAAGTGGTACAATAACCATTATTGTACCACTTTGCTTCTAGCAAAGTCAAATAAATGTATATAAAAATAATAAATACTGTAAAAACAATGACATAACTATACTATAATACTAGAGATGTGTGCAAGTTTTATTTTGGAAACTCAAGTTTCCATGGCCAACTCTTAGTTGTGACTCTTCAAGTCAATTCTTTCAGTGACAGATCAAAACTTTCAAGTTTGAGGTTAAGAGTTAAATATTTACATGTTCCCAGAAACTCAAGTTTTTGTCAAGTTATCCAAGTTAACTACCAGCAAGTTTCAATTCAATTCTTTTCTTGTTTAACTCGAGTCTTTTTATAGAGTTATTGGGTTATTATTATTATAATTATTTAGCTTATGGTGAAATGGTGTTAGAAACTCAAATTTCAAAGCAAAATGTCACAGTTGTAGTGCAAAATGTGTTATAATTGTGGTTGTGGTTGGTGGTTATAACTGTGGTTATTTCTATTCATTACAATTCACAGCTGCCCAATGAAAACTCGAGTTATTGAATAATGTATTTTTAGCAAGGAATTTATCTTTGAGCAGTCAGAGACTTGTTTCAAATCTATGAAAATGCCAGTCCCTGACTGGGGTTTGAACCCGGGGCCTCTACGGCACCTAATCGCCTAGCACAGTGAACAGAACATGCTACCAATACACCAGCTAAGCAACCTTAAAAAGGAGGCTTCACTGATGAGCAGTAAACATGCTCTGAGCGAACTGCACGCGAGGGCAGAGCTGGGTCCAAGTCATAGATTTGACTTGCCAAGTCAAGTCACAAGTCGACTTGACTTGACTTTGACTTGGCATCAATGTGACTTGACTTGACTTGACTTGGACACATAAATGACTTGTGATTTTGACTTGGGTTCTGCCAAGTCAATCGGGTAAATAAAAATTTTGTACAGTGTGTAGCCAACAAAAAAGATCTCAATTGCCTACCTATTTATCATTTTTACTAGATCAGTGCTACTAGCGGAACTCAGAGTATATCAAGGTTAGCTATGAGGGTACACAACTCAGGCAATATCTAGGCTGTGTGTACGTGAGACTACACAATGCATAGTCACAAGTACACACAGTGCAAGTATTGTAAGTGTAGCATAGGTGTGGTGTAAGTAGTGAATACTATGTACAGTGCAGTAATTACTAGAGTTAAATTGCAGGACTGGCCATAGGACATTCTGTGCTATACCATGTGCTGTTTATATGCTATGTAACACTGTATTACCATTACAATATACAGTATATAATACTATATGACCAGTCTCGACCGTAGTGCCAATAATACTACTTATATAGACTAGTTCTTTACAGGGCCGTAACTTTAGGGGCGGCAGAGCGGCACGGCCGCCCCAAAATCTCAAAATAAAGTGGGCCAAAAAGGATGTTTTTGGCTTCAGGGGTGTCCTATCTACCACGGCAAACAGTTCCCCAAGCGAGTGTTATCGTTACTACGTGTTGTTAAGGATATAGCGTAAACTATCATTAATTTGCCACGCTACTTTTTTCCTCAAACCAATCAAATCGCCTGATATTGATAATCCGCCAATCAAGCTTCTCTATTAAGCTTATAGCCTCAGATACCTCTAGCTGTTTATAATCTAAGTGTACATATCGTTGAATAGAGGCAAGACGGTTGTAAAGATTGTGTCAATCCCAGTCTACTACATCACTTGGAATTTTCCAACGATTCTCAATGAGCGCATGATTAAATTTGCTACTACTTACATTGCTACTACTACTTATGTAGGCCTAGTTACTATTCTTTACATATTACTACTTAACAACCTTAATCCATGGCTTCCAACAACAAAAAGGACAGGTAGGCTTTCAATTGTATTGTTGGTATATGAGCTGGGCTGAAGGCTAAGTTCTGTGACTATATGAAAGAAATTTTGACATTAACAATCCGATGACAAAATTATTATTAAATAATAATTTTGTCATCGTTAATGTCATAGTTATAAATTTTATAATCTTGCTAATGCTAAAACTTCATTCATATAGCCACCGAATCTAATTAATAACATTATTATCAATTAAACATTATTTTTTAAAAAATATTTAATTAAAACTTCTATCCTTGTTAGTTTACCAAAATATTTCTTAAAATGAAAATACAAAATCCTTTGTGCTTGTTGTTAGTAAACTTACCTTTGTATTGTCATTTGAGAGCTGTCTAATTTTTGTTCATAATAACAATATTATGATAATATTGTCCTGTTCCAATGACATAATTTATATGAGTATTCTGGTCAGCAGTTTAAGTAGACAGTCACTACCAATGATATTAGGTTTAGTTAATAGTTGAAAGAATATGAGTCTAGTAGTTGAACTGTAGTGACAAGTAACTATGATTTAGCTAAGGGGTTAACACCCCACTATTCTCCTTGTACAAGTGCTTATGACCTGTCATGCATATTTGTTATCTTTTCTATGTTCCTAGCTCTGGTGTTGATCAGCAGTGTAATCAGGTAACTTCAAAGAATTACAGTAACACTACTTTCAATGCTGTTCTGGCATGGTTTGACTGTTGCATGTTGTTCTGCTCAACTCTTCTTCTATTTTTGCCTGGTAATGCAAGGTTGTGGACCCTAGATCAGTAGTGCAATAACTGGTAGACCAGTAGTAGTAGACCAACCACATGAAACTACTAGTATGCTCTCTTTAGAAATCTTTTGTACAGTTGTTTCTTGAGGGGCCACATAAAAGTGTTATTTTGAAACAAGTTCAGATAATGTATACTAGGCTAAGCATATTTTTGTTCTTTATGATTTAGTCAAACTTGTGTTGAATTGGCATTTATTACAGGATCAGGATTGTAACAAGATTTTCATCGATTTGGAGGATGATGATGATGAAGAGCTATGTGGAGAGTCGACACAGGAAAAGACCCAGAGTAGCCAAACAGCTTCAAGCACTCGAAAGGAAATTTTCAATCACAGTAAGATTTGAAATATAAGTTTAAAATCGAAAACTACCCTTCCCCTTGTAATTGTTTTGTATAAAGGGAATAAGCTACTAAGGAATTCATGCTGGCCTAATAACTAGGTTCTGCATTTTCTACATGCTTCAATATTTATTCCTATATCATTATGAACAAACTTTCTGTTCATAAAAGCTCTATCTGTTATTATTATTATACTATTACTCAGTTCTCCAATGCATCCCACCAAAGACGTTCAAGTTCCCCAAGCGTGGCTTTAGTAATACCGTGTTTAAGATGAGAGATTGCCAGCATTCCTGGTTTGATGAATTTCCGTGGCTGCAATACGATCTTGAAAAGGACTTCGTTCTTTGCTACATTTGTACAGTAGCCTCAAGAACAGGTACTCAGTATAAAACTTTATCTCATGTTTTAGTATTAACTTCATGTCAAGGAACTACGGACAACAGCGTAAGCAGATGGACTAGTAAAAAACTTTTTTCAGATCTACATCGCTTAACATTCTGCTGGGAAACTCAAAAAAAAAGATACGTGGCATGAACTATTTTGGTACGCCAACTTATAAGATTACATAATTATGTTTCAATATGAGAAATTAAGGACATTGTCTATATTTCTTTTGGCCATGAATTATTGAATGAGAGATGCTATGTTTACAGGTAGACTAAAGCCAAAGGTTAAAACTTTTATTGATGATGGATTTTCTTATTGGAACGATGGGAAACGGAAGTTAGAGCAGCATGGACAATCAGGATGTCATAGCGATACAGTTACCGCCTTATATGGGAGCAAAAGTCAACCAAAGATCAGTACTGCACTGAACAAATCCTTAGTTTCTACACAGAGGAACAACAATGAGATGCTCGAGCATGTAGTTCGAGCTCTAATATTCCTGACTAAGCAGAATCTTCCACTCAGAGGAACGTACAAAGTGGACAAAATGTTCTGTGAGCCAGACTCAAATTTTAGTCAGGTATGAGCATGCAATAGATCTGCTGTGGTAGTTTGGTTAGTGAAACAGTTTCAGGCTTTCAACCATTGTGAGAGATTGTTGTAAACAGCATGGTCCATTTGTACAGATGTCAGTAACTATGTCATTTTATTCTGTGACACAACTATTAGAGTCGTTGATCTGTTGTCGTAGCATTTCCAAGCAGTACAAATATTGTTCATGTTATAGTTATTGTTGCACACGGGGCACTACAACACAGCAATTACTGAGTTGCTCAAGAAGAAGCAGTCCTTCACGTCTCCAGCTATCCAAAACAAACTTATCTCAATAATGAGTAATCTTATAGTGGAAGACATCGCTACCCGGGTCAATCATGCCAACTACTATTGTATAATGGTAGATGAAACGACCGATATATCTAACAAAGAGCAGATGGTGCTATGTCTGAGGTTGGTTTTCAATTAATAATGTCTCTTGGTTGCTTTAGAATTCTTGCCAATTATTTATACTTTTATATTGTGATGTTTAGAGAAATGTTAATATCATTATATTGTTATCTGTTAGTGTTACGCACTGAGGTTTCTTGGAATGACTAAATTTGCTGCATTATTTTGACAGCTGCTGCGAAAAATTCATAAAGATAGGCCTACATGTACGTGTAATTAAAATGTTAGGTTTGGCCATTTTGTATATAAATAATGTATTTTCAAGCAATGTCGAAATGTTTAAGCAAAATTGAAATGCTCTTGCATATTACTAATTGAAACCATCAAAAGATGACCAGATTTTTGTTTCAGATATGTTGACAAGGATCTTGTGGTCAAAGAAGACTATATATCACTTTCGTATATTCCAAATACTAGTGCAGAGACTCTGTACCAGCATGTTTCCTCAGAGCTCTACAGATTGGGAATTCCACTTAAAAACTGTAGAGGTAAGCTTTTTGTTGTGCCAGTTAATCTTCGTACCTGCAAGGTGGATTTATTTATCTTTCCAAGTCTTTTCCCACTTGAATGATTGACTAATATATAGTACTGTGCCTCGAAACTGGCTGGTGCTTCTATATGTGTCTTGGCCGTGCACTGTAACCGTATCTAAAACATGATATTTCTATGACTATCTTTGCATTCAAATATTTTTTTAACATTTAGGACAATGCTATGATGGTGCAGCAGCAATGAGTGGTGCCAAAAATGGGTTGAAGACTCGAATACAGGAGAAAAACAAGCTGGCCATATACATACATTGTTATGGCCATGCTTTGAATCTAGCTGTTCAAGATGTGGTAAAACTAATACCACAAGTGAAAGATCTACTTGATACTACCTACGAAGTTACAAAACTTGTCAAACAGTCTCCAAAGCGAGAAGCTCTTCTTGCCCATATCAAGTCAGAAGTAAAAAGCTCAAGTTCTGGGATACGAACATTATGCCCAACCAGGTGAGCATCTTTTCTTGTTTCTTGTAGAATATAGATGTCAATGTAGATGTAATCACATTTAGTGACAACTTTGATAAAGTAGTTAACTTTTTGAGAAATCAGAAAATGCAAAACGCAACCTGAAAGTTACACAACTTAACATGTGATCTATAAACACCACTGCCATTGTTACCATGTAGGTGGACTGTTAGAGCTGATTGTTTGAAGTCCATAATTGAGAACTATGATGAGCTGATGACACTGTGGCAGGAGAGCCTTGATAGTGGAGTTTCCGACACAGAAATGAAGGCTCGTGTTATCGGTGTGCAGAGTATGATGGGACGGTTCGATTATGTCATCAGTGAGTAGCATAGCATTAACATATCCTTCTGCCAGTATCATATGTACAGACCTAGCTGACCTATCTGCGTGGTCATAATCATGGTACACATGTGATGAATTGGAGACAACTGCATGTATATTTTCTAACTGATGCTAAAACATTTTTACCTTACCGTATGTATATATTGCAGCACTCTTTATAAGTGACTCCGTTTTGAGGGTGACAGACAACCTATCTAAAGCTCTACAAGGAGCTACACGCTCAGCAAGTGATGGCCAGGTAATGGCACGCGACACTGTTAAGCATCTCAAGGCTCTCAGACTGCAGATACAGCTCACCAGCCAACGTCTGTTAGGGAGCTCTACCGACAGGTTTATTACCAAATAGCGACAGTGCAATATCTGCCATCGAAAACAGATTTAACCAGCCCGGCTTGGTAACCTACTCTACTTTTGAGCAGGTACTGCTACAAGCCTGTCAGGGTGAGCAGTATTTCCATTTGATCACTCCTAGCATTATCCAGAACTATTCAGATGATATTGCTTTTAGAGACGTGTTCACTGAACTTTCAATGCTAAAATCGTTCTCCCCTACTGAGTTACACAGTGTTGCCTCATTTGTATCCTGGTTTGCCTCCACCCTATCCCGTAATTTGTTTCCTCAGACAACCACACTTCTCCAACTTCTGCTGCTATTACCAGCAACTAATGCTGTTTCTGAGAGATCGTTCTCCACTCTCAGACGTGTTAAGACATACATGAGGTCGACTATGAACCAAGAGCGATTGAATGCCCTCATGACTCTGCATATCTATAATCTTAAGACAGCTATTATAGACCCTCAGTTATCAACAGATTGGTGGATGCCAAACCTGGCAGGAGTGAGCGATTCATAAAAATGTAAGCTTTAGCCTAAACAGTTTCTCTTTATTCAGTTCAAACAATATTACGCTTTAAGTAGTTTTCTTATTCTATGTTTGTGACACATACACCACTGCTTTTTTAGATGATTTTAAGATAGTACAGATAAAATAAATCTTTGTTTAGTAGCAATCACCAGTTTTGTTTTCTTTGCTTCATGAAGATAATAGGTTTGTATTTTCTAGATGCTCATGCTCTGATAATTCAAAGGTATCACAGCATAAAACGTTGACTGTTCTAGTGTGTGCAATTTTGCTTTACCTAGTTATACGCACTTGAAACAATTATTTTGAGCAGTAAATTTACACCTCAAACGTCTAAAATTACATATTTAGATAGTAATTTTCGCATATTTTTCTGAGGGAGGCCCCCCGGACCCCCCTTGCGGGGGGAGGGGGGGCGCTGCGCCTCTCGCGCTACGCGCTCCGGCGGGCCATTGGCCCGCATAGGCACCTATCCATACTTGCCAAGTGTCCCGGGTTTCTTGGGACACCCCCGGGATTTGAAAATTGTCCCTACACTGTCCCAATGTCCTGATTTATACCCCGGGAATTAGGAAATTGCTGCTCTAAAAAAAAAGTAGTTCGATGTCTACTGACTGTCGTGTCTATGCCAATTGCCACTAGTGATAGCCCAAACTCTGACTAATTCCTGAGCTATATTGGCAGTGTACTAAAGCCTCCCCAACAGTGGAGAGCTATTTTATATAAACGCTCTAATGTCAATGACAACCACCGCGCAAATGAAAATTCACTCATTGATATTATATGTAATTATTATTATTTGCTTGTACAAATAATGTTTCCATTATTATTTGTCTATTGGATGTTAATTTAGCTGTTAAGCCAAACAATTCTCACAGTACAGACAAGCAAAAGACTCGGCAATTTTCAAATTTAAAATCAATGGGTCAAATTTATTGTTTTATTTCTACAAGTAAATTAGGTTTTTAATATCAATATTATAATTATGCCTTCTGCACCCTCTAGTATTACTGATGGTGGTACCAATGACATAGCCAGGCACACGCTGACCCAAAAGCATATCAGAGCTGTTGTCTAAAAGCTGTCACGCCATCTAAAAGCTTAGAAGATTTGTTTATTCTCAATGATTCTGAAGTTCAAAAGACAGGCTTACATTATGATTATAATTTTTAATATTAATATAATAATTATAAACTTAACTTATGAAAATACTGAATTATTATTATTATTATTATTATAATTCAGTGTTTTCATAAATAAAGCTATTTAGCCTATATGTTTATAATTTAATAAAATGAAACAAAAATTTGGTTTCTAATAAATTTTTATGTTGTAGCAAGTTTTATAGGTCTTCTTTAGATAATCCAACCTAAAGCACTCTTTGCAATTTCACTCTAATTCTTCCCACCATTTTAAAACCATTCCAATATGCATGTAATATGAACATATTTTTGACCACTAGAGCAGCATACAAATACAAGTGAAATTGCCCTATCTACTGTCATTTTAGTAGCTCACAAAAAATATTTTGAATGCGGGAGGGTGCTCCTCTGCACCTCCCGCACCCTTTCTGGCAGCTCGCTACGTGGGCATGCATGGCCAGCGGCCATGTCATCCGTCCTCCCTCTGGTCCGCGCATGTGTCCATATTTTTTACCCAGGTTACTTGGCAAGTATGCACCTATCCCTGAACCACCCCTTCAAATTTTCAAAAGTTACGCCCTTGCTTTACCATGATTGCATAACATACATGTACATGCCCTGCTACACCTTGGCATAGGTTTTTCATGGATGGAATGCCTACTAAAGGAAAAAAGTGATGTTTTGGAACATGTAAACATTTTTGAAGTTGTCTTCCACTTGACTTGCATTTCGACTTGACTTGACTTGTGACTTGCACGACGGCTGACTTGACATGACTTGAGGCAGCACTGACTTGACTTGGACTTGACTTGCCTCCAAAATTTTAGAAATGACTTGATTTGTTGACTTGCAAGTCGACTTGGACCTAACTCTGCACGAGGGCACCCCTCTTATTATGGCCACCTTGCGCCTTACTGAATGTTAGGGGTTTGACCATTTTCTATATATTGTATAATGTATTTTTAGTCCCTGACTGGGGTGAACCCCAGTCAGGGACTGGTATTTTCATGGATTTGAAACAAGTCTCTGACTGCTCAAAGATAAATTCCTTGCTAAAAATACATTATACAATATATAGAAAATGGCCAAACCCCCTAACATCGAGTTATTGAGTATTTCAACATAATGACGTGTGAGTTGAGAGTCTTTGATCATAGCCATAATTGAATTACAATTCAAGTTACAAGTTTTTAACAGCTGTATATTCAAGTTACGAGTCTTTCTAATAAGCCATAAAATGTTGCTTGAATTAACTCGAGTCTGGCATCTCTGTATAATACACTGTCAATAATGATCATAGCAGACACCATTATATTCTTAATGCACCACATAATGCACCATAATATTATTTAAGGATAATTATTATAATAGAAATATAATAATAATTGTCAATTTTGAATTCAATTTTAATTTATTAAAATAAAAGTTAAAATAATTAATATTTAGGTGCTGCAATGGTCTCTTGTAGAAAAATATGGAGTTTTTTGTGGTATACAAGTAACAGGTTACAAGTGTCATATGATGTTAAAATTTTCATAGACTATCAGAGCGTGACGACTCTAGCTATGGTTTAGCTTTGTTAGTTTGTAAGGCTATGAGCTAAGTTAGTAAGTTATAGAACATTGTATTGCATTAATATTGTTTATCTTACACTTGGATATGTTGTAGAGTTTTTACTGGTGTATGTGGCTCACATCAGCTGTACCATATCTGTCAAAATGTCAAGCCATAATGACAGGAATTCGCAGCCACGTAGCTTAGATGATGTGCTCAGGCTTGCTGTAGCAAATACTCCTTCTACTGAGCAAGATGACCAGTCATCCAACCTTCAACCTATGACAGAGGAGGTTAGGATTTATCACTGGCCTAACCAATTCTCGTTTTGATTAGATTGTGATTCAGTAGGTCTACTGGATTGTATCTAAGAGTGGTCAACCTACATTATATCGTATGAACTACCACAAGGCTATATATGTGCATGTATATTGATTGGCCTAATGTATGTCCTCAAAGCAGAAAGTATTTGCGCTCTTCAGTTTCATGGCTTTAGGTTGCTCTATTTAAGATAATATGATGAAAAGCAATCTCAATTAACAGAATTATTTGTAGTTGGCCTCCCAATAAATTGAAGAGAATGAAAGCTCCTAAATCAGAAATCGTTTTATGTGCAAATGGTTTGCAAGAAACTACCATATAAAACCCCTGCCACATAATATTATGTGCATGTGTTGTGTATACCATCTTATTTGTAAAATACCAAACATCTACAACAATTATTTACTTCGTCTTGATGCTATTTGCAGAGGCGACAGTTTCTCCAGGAAACTCTTGGAGCACTGAATGGTAATGAGCCTCTACAACGAATCAAGTCCATCCTTGGTAATATGTCAAAATACATCAATGGGAAATCTCCATCACAGCTGGCTGATGACAGCAGTGAGGAGATGAAGCTCATATATGACGAGCTGGAGGAAGTGGTAGAATGGTGTGAGGATATTGACATGGCCTGTGGTGAGAGCCCATGTCTAACCGTTATTCATTAGCATTATAGGGCTAGTGACAGTCTATCTTTTTACATCATTGAAATCAATTGCTACATATTATAGTGAATTCCAGATTCTCAAATTTGGAGTCGATTAACTACACATGCTCTAAGTGAGCACTTTGATCCGAATAATGCCCAAGTGATTTAAACATAGTACGCTTTGGTTAACTGTAGCCAAATAAGGTCCATTTAAGTCGTGGAAGTCTGTATTCTTGTAAATTGAGTATCACAAATCTATTCCAATGGTGCAACATAAAGTGCCAGTATGGGAAGTTGTAACAATACAGTGGAAGTTTCTCATTCTTCTCTTTAGTTTATTTTTTGCTAAATAACTTGTGACAGGAGTTGAAGACCTTTTTCCCATTTTTGTTTCAGATTTTCAGAAAATTGGTGGATATTTCATTTTTGAACTACTCCAGAATAGTGAAAATGAAGGCTTGAAATGGCGATGTGGAGATCTAATAGCAGCGTTATGCCAAAACAACCCTTATTGCCAACAGAAGATATTGGAGGAGACTAACCAGCTAGACAGGCTCATGCAGTTGGTAGAAAGAGCCAGTGAATCTGCATTAGTCAGTGTGAAAGCCATGTATGCTCTCTCCTGTAAGTACTATTGTAACTCAGTACTATCTTCCATCTGCACTGTCATCAACTCGCTGTATGTTATACTCAATTAGTAGGTTGAGGAATTCAGTATAGGATAAATTACTTGTATATAATATCAGGTTTCAAATGGTGTGAACTATAACTCTCCTTCACGATAGGCTAATTATATTCTGTAGCTGCAGAAGTATATTTTGTGTACAATATATTCACTGATTCACATCAACATAATATCTTTAGGTTTGCTAGGAGGCAATGAAGTTGGCCAACAGAAGTTTCTGAAGAAAGATGGATACTCGTTGATTATCAGGTCAATGCAGTCAGATGATAATAGCAAGCTAAGGATCAAGTCTACTTTCTTACTAATAAAGATGATGAAGGACAGTGATGTTCATAAAAGTGAGGGGTTCCTTACATATATAATACACTAGTGATTGTATTTCCATTACTTCCCGTCACAAACATGGTAAACCATGTGCTGCGTATGCACCGGTTGCCATCGGGTACTTCACTACATGGCGGTATCTTAGCTCCGGCGTCTAATATACATGATGCCTGCATGCTGTATTTTGTGTTCATTTGTGCACTGAAGTATCTGATTTGATACACATCATGTTTCATATATTATTGTTAATTAATACATAATGTCATCACTATAGGAAATCTAACAGACATGGGGTGCGTAGATCAGCTGGTGGCTATGGTCAATCAACCACACTCATCACACCATGAGTACATAATATCAGCCCTTGTAGAACTGGTCTCTGGATTCCCTGAGGCTGTAGAGGCAGCCAGACAACCAAAACTACAACTGCAGGAATTCTTAGCTACAAGAAGGGCACTACTCCAAAGTAAACCAGACTCTCAGGTGAGGAGTTATCGTAATTCAAAGTAGTCCATTATATATGTCACAATCTACCACAGTCAGGAAATACTGGAGAACTATGTTTAGCTCATTGCACAGTATGTATATATTACAATCTAATCAACTTGAACTAGCTGTTCCTCTAGTCTACTCATCTAATATGGGTAGTTATTCTGCAATGCATGCATTTGAAGTAATTTTGACAATTTGGTGTCTGACTTGTTTTTTTTAGGAAGAGCTGGATTGTGTTAAAGAGCTAGAGAAGACCATATTTCCAGATACAGAAGAGCAGATGGAACGCTAGTATTACAGATAATATGTAATGGAAGTGATGAGGTTGTAGAGGGTAAGACTCGAGGTTTGTGCTGGATTATTAATGGATCACAGCCAGGAAGTCTGAATATTTTGTTACATCAAGGTTCAAGATGCTATCGGATTTGATACAGAAATGATTACAACAGCCGTCCATAATGTTTAACTATTTGAGTCTAATGAAAATTCTATTACGTGCTGGAGCTGTGTGCAGCTATGACTTTGTGCACTGTGTAGCTCAGTAATGTACATTTGTAAATAGAATCTAGTCATGTATAATTACTTGATATAATTTAGTCCCATTGTCTCCCTGGTTGTATCATATTGTGCAATGCCACACACAAAGAGTGACAGTGTTGTCCTCATCAATCTGTTCACCTATACAAGAGGGAACAATGAACAACTTCTGATTATACAGCATGTAAATGTACATTGTGCATGATATCTACATGTATGAGTTTTTATTTTATTTTTAATACAATAAAAATGTTTTGTTTACGAACACAGTTTAAGATAAACTCTACAGTGTTTAAATTTCGAGAGAAGTTCCAACTGCCACTGATATGTCAATTTACCTGCAGGGTACATGCATTGGTAGTCTACAGTTACACTGGTAGGTGACAGTCAATTTTTAACAATTACATGTCTTATGGCACTCCTAATATAACTACCAAGTACTGATATACTGCATGTCTAGTTTTCAATACTCTGTTAGTTTTGGTTTTTGTTTTGTAACAGCGCCATACGATAGTTCGTGCAGAGTGATTTTGATATGATCTTCTGAGTGTTGACCATTATTCCATGATATGTAGTACACAGTGTATACAATATGGTCTAAAAGAGAAGAATATTCAGGGACACTGTCCAAGACTCGGAATGTTTACAATAATAAAGTGTGTTATATATTGCAGCCACAAACAAACAAGCTAAAATATGTTGACAGTAGTATAATAAGACCTTGTATTCAATTCACTAGTTGCTGAGTGGCGAGCAACCATACAATAGTGGTATAATAGTACAATGTTTGACACAATGATAATAAATAGTTGTCCTCTCTCTGCTGGGTTCTCCATGAAAAGTTGTTCCCTCTTTATCTCATCCTAACTCGAGTGAGGAATGTGCCGAACTTTGACTTCCGCCTCTATTGTCATCAACCAATGAAAATGACTCACTCTCACAACATTATTACTTGCTCAGTGACAGGATATTTATGATCAATTTTATTTTATCAAAATTACTGTAAATTCATGCAACAGATTCGTTAACGGTTATAGGCTAATAACTTCATAGGGGTCCAGGAATTTCACCACGAATTCAATGAACTCTCGTAAACTCTTCTGATAGAATAAATAGTTAGATAATAATGTCAGATTTTAGTGGATCGTCGATGTTTGACCAAACAGTTGGTAAGTTTAAGTAAAGATGAAGATGTTGAAATCAAAATGAATAAAAAAATCACTAAAATAAGATTTAAGTTTTATTTTCAATGGATTTCATGTCAAATTGGGTATAATATTATATTAATATTATCAATTATGACTTTTTATTCTATTAGGACTGACTAAAGCAAAAACTAATTATTGTTTTCAACTTTAACTTTAAACTTACCTAACCAGATTAACAGCTGACATAAACTGAGACTGTAACTCACTAACTGAACATCAACTTGAGGCTTGGGTTAGGGATTTCTTATATGTAACCTCAGAAATGAATATATGAACTAACTAGCTGATCTCTTCTAGTTCTTCACATGAATCTAACCTGTTACTGAGTAGGCCTACCAGCCTTGTATGGTAATGGTTTTGATCAACAAGATATTTTTAAACTCAAACCGTCGTCTGTATTTCTATACTTTTACTATATAGCGCCTATATTTTAGTTAACATAAGTTCTACAATAGAGTAGACGTATAGAGCTTCACTAATACAATAATATTGTACCTACTGCTGGAACTAATTAACAGAGCTGGGTCCAAATCATAGATTTGACTTGACTTGCCAAGTCAAATCACAAGTCGACTTGACTTGGACTTGTCAACTTGCTGACTTGACTTGACTTTGACTTGCGCATCAATGTGAGTTGACTTGACTTGACTTGGACACATGAATGACTTGTGATTTTGACTTGGGTTCTGCCAAGTCAATTTGGCAAATAAAAATTTTGTACAGTGTCTGACCAACATGGAAAAAAGGTCTCAATTGCCTACCTATTTATCATTTTTACTAGATCAGTGCTACTAGCAGAACTCAGAGTATATCAAGGTTAGCTATGAGGGTACGCAACTCAGGCAATATCTAGGCTGTGTGTACGTGAGACTACACAATGCATAGTCACAAGTACACACAGTGCAAGTAGTGTAGGTGTAGCATAGGTGTAGTGTAAGTAGTGAATACAATGTTCAGTGCAGTAATTACTAGAGTTAAATTGCAGGGCTGGCCAGAGGACATTCTGTGCTATACCATGTGCTGTTTATATGCTATGTAACACTGTATTACCATTACAATACACAGTATATAATACTATATGACCAGTCTCGACCGTAGTGCCAATAATACTACTTATATAGACTAGTTCTTTACCATGATTGCATAACATACATGTTAAGGCTGTGACAAATCCACGAATCCGGATCCGATTCCGAATCCTTAGGCACGGTTCCGAATCTCGGTTCCAAAATGCTCAGGTTCGAATCCAACATTGTAAAGTTTTTGTTATTTTTTGTAGCAATTATTTATAAAATTATTTAATTATTAATAAAAAATTGTTGAACAAAATGTCCTCATCTACAAACTAACAGTGAATAGCAGATGAAATATGCTTATACAGTTTGATTACATGGTTTATTTGGTGACAAAAGATATTGAATTTGTTAAAACGAGTAATTCCACGCGGAATTGTTTAGAAATCGGAATCGAGCATCTGCATGGTGTCAGGAATCGGAATCGTCAGATTCGAAAATTTTTGGATTCGTTCCAGCCCTAATACATGTACATGCCCTGCTACACCTTGGCATAGGTTTTTCATGGATTGGAATGCCTACTAAAAGAAAAAAGTGAAATTTTGGAAAATGTAAAATTTTTTGAAGTTGTCTTCTACTTGACTTGCATTTCAACTTGACTTGTGACGTGCATGACGGCTGACTTGACTTGACTTGAGGCAGCACTGACTTGACTTGGACTTGACTTGTCTCCAAAATTTTAGAAATGACTTGACTTGTTGACTTGCAAGTCGACTTGGACCCAACTCTGCTAATTAATGCTGTTAGCCTACATTTCAATTATGTATAGCCTAATAACATGAAGCGTGAATTAAACACAAGCTTTTTAGCAATAATTGTATGCTAACTCTAGTAGGAATACTGCAGTACTACTAAGTATTGTATAATGCGTTGTTAATCTGATGGAAATTAAAACTAGCAATGTCCTGATACAGTAAAACCATGTCGGTTTCAATTCAGATGGTGCAAGTTCTATTCGATAGCAACAGCACAGTCCTACTGCTGATTTTTAAATTACCCATTAATTATAACTGTAAAGAAACAAACCAAGACAGTTCATTATAATATTACAACATGTTGTAACTGAACTTGAATTGCTACACATTTAGGCTATGTTGATTTAGCATGGCCAGAATACATAACTCAACACATTGTACTCAATAACCTGCTGTAACCCTTTTAGTTCTACACGTACCTAGAGAGATATGGTGATGGTGAACAAAGTCATATTTTGAAAGCAATTTATATTGACTTAGTAGGCCTATGTTATAATTTTTCGGATAATAAGAAACATAGACTTTTGTACTGCCATAAAGCTTCGGCTACTCGAGAGGCCGATTGTCCATTTTCAGCCGACGGGGCCTTGTGCTAGAGCGAATTAGCATGCCATTTTCCGGCTATACAAAGATCAACATGTTGGTCTTTTCTGTCTCCTGCATCACAGAGTGCTGTTGTGATTGGTTTATGTTAGCTACAATGACTCAAGTTATGCTGATATATTTATATTATAAATCAGCTTTGGTTATTGGCTGAATATTGATCAAGACCACCTATAGAGCCATGCCAACGAACAACAAGTCGTTCTGTCGAAGCTCACGGCCTCTCGTGTAACCGAACCTTAACTCTGACACATAAGAATTGGTAAAATGCATTGAATTTGTCATGTTCATATGCCAGGGTTGACTGATTTTAGCACCTCCACAGAAGAATTTGTTTGAATAAAATGGTAAGAATTGAACAACTGCCAGATGGTAGGCTGCAAGTAAACTGGCTAGTCTTATCTGGAATTTTGACAACAGTTACAACTTTTGGCACTCTCTACTACTCCATTATTAGTTCTAGTAGGACAAGCTAACCCTCCTACTCATTCATTATGTTTGCAGACTAGTTGTCTCAATAGAAACTTCAGCCTATATCGGTCTCATTGTGTTCATATAGCTATGGTTTATTTCCCTTTTTCAGAAAAGGCCACACCTGACTCATCTGGTGAAGAAAATTGGGGACTAATAGCTGAAATATATGACAAAGCTGGACAATCCTCTAACAAGTATACATATTACTTTAGTCTTCTCATTATACTTATTGGCGGCTATTATGTAATATTGTACTGTAGATATACATGTGCACTCCCATTACATGCCACTTCGTTAAACCAACAGTAGTTTTGTTTTAACCAATTCTTCACTGGTACTCAATACATGTAGCTGGTAAAGGTAGATTCATTGATATTTTCTTGATAACAATGATTTTCTTGTAGTGCTAAAGATTGTCTGAAATCTGTAATGAAAAGACTCGGTCATAGTTCAAAAAATGTACAGCTACATACGATAACTCTCTTAGATTCTTGTGTGTTAAACTCCGGTGTTATGTTTCACAAAGAAGTTGCTACACCAGAGTTTGTTAAGGAAGCGCGTTCTTTTCTGTCAAAGGTAATGGATTTCGATTTATTGACTATGTAATATCACCCGATACTAATCCGTGAGTCTTACTTGTTTTTATACATCTAGTATCATTGCACATCTAAGTCTAACAGAAGATGGGGTAAATTTAACATCCTGATGGTGTCTATTCATAGATGTACCCAGACACTTTTCCTTGAATATTCGCTTGAACCAATAACTTTACCAAAACTGCTCAATCAATGCTAACTATAATGCCACTAATTTTTGGGAATTTGAAGTTGTCTTTCCTTCGGTTTAGATTAAAAGTTTCAAGGACTCAAATATTGCTCAATTTTTATACAGAAAATGAATTGGCCAGCGGCCATGTGAAAATTCAACAAGTTCTATATGGTATTTGATTTGGTTTAAACCGAATTGAATGTAAGGCAACTCCAAACTGGTGACGTATTTTACTCGGAGTGGGCAATCTTGGGAAAGTCATTGGTTGAACTACAGGGACAACGCCCGTGGTTTCATCATGACCTACATGTTGATGCGGTCTGAGGATGTCATAATTTTTCATTCATTCGTTAATTTCTGGATGCACTTGGGAAAGGCCATTTAGATTTGCTGATTGGCTAATTTCAAACCTGCCAATTTATTGTGGGGATTCATACAAGTAATGTAATGTCCTGCTATCAGTTATTCACCCCTCCAGTGTCAAATAAAATGAGCAATGCTCTGCTTACCATGTGAAACTACCCCAATCCATGTAATAGTTTAAAAATGAGCAGCTGCGTCTAATTAATACAAAACATTCGGCCAATCAATGGTTTATTAATAGATAAGTGGGGCACGTAACTGAGTATTAAGTTCACACCACACATGCGGATATAAAGACGATTAAAATAGACCCAATATCACTTGACTAAATAGTAACCAGTTGATGCGTACTATTTCAGGCTTCACCTAACGCTGCTGATAAATTTAAAGAAAACTTACAGAAGTGGGCAGAGAATGAATTCAAGTCAGATTCTAATCTAAGGTATGGCCACTCCTTTCAACCTTGTCAGTATGTAGTGTGCTTGCATACATGTAGATTGTCTTCATTCACTTTATTGTATTATTTATTCCATATTCTTATGTCTGGCTGTTGACTGTTTGATGTAATATATTACTGTATAATATTATGTTTTAGTGTGATACCTACATTTTACCAAGCTCTTCGCAGTGAGGGCGCCTACTTTGGAATGAGTAAACCTAGTAGCCAGACTTCTTCTAAACCTGCTAGGTAATCTCTCTTTCTTCCACTTTGATAGGCTTCCCTTCAGTAGATATAGTTCATGCATATCCTACATGTAAGATGTCTGGTTTGATGAGAAAAAGTCACCCATATATATTTTGTCCATTCTTGATGCATTGTTGTTGATAGTCTTTTGATCCATAAGTCGGTGTAGGTTAGTTAGTTGAAGGTGATCTGCCAACTTTTACATAATTTGTTTTGCTGGCAGCTCTTCTACAGTACCCAATAACGCAGATGCTGACTTGGCAGCAGCAATAGCACTTTCACTGAAAGAGTCTCAGAACAGTAAAGCACAAACCTCGTCCCTATATCCCCAGATGTCTAACTTAGGTTCTCAGTCTACCAACAGTGCGGGTGCTAGCACCAACTATGCCTCCATGCCAACTCAACCTCAAGTAACGGGACGTCAGGTAACTACTCCTTCTTGCTCTCTCGTTTTGCTATTCTATAGATAGATTACACGCAGTATAATATTAGGCGTATTCGGAAATTGCACTGGTTCATATGAGGCTGCATTAAATAACCGAATGCGATTTGAGCGTTCAAGCGGCACTTGTTTACAATAAATATGATCAGGTATGCCTAGCTTAGCGTAATGGCGGCTGTGTATTACTGAATAAAATTAATTAAGCGCGCAAGTGCAATATCCGAATATGCCAATTATGTGGGCTTGAACATTTTCCACTCTTGCTATCATAATTTTGTGTCTTGTAATAACTCACTAAATTTTTAGGTGAGAGCACTTTATGACTTTGAGGCAGTGGAAGAGAATGAGTTGACATTTAAAACAGGTGATCTCATTACAGTGCTGGATGACAGGTGAGTGTCGAGTGCTGTCTAAATAATTGCTAATATTCATAGTAATTCAGTTCCGTTATACTCCTAGTTTGGGATATATTGTTACATAAACTTGTACATATACAATATCATCACTTTGTTTGTCAATATAGCAGGTGTCAGTCAGTGTGTTACTTACTTTTAGTGATCCTAATTGGTGGAAAGGATCTACATGGAGAGGAGAAGGTCTATTTCCTGTTAACTTTGTGACAACAGACCTATCCTTAGACACTAGTAGTGATGGTAAGTAGTACTATATTACATTATACACCGACGCCATTGTGTCATGACATGGCAATATGAAATTGTCTTGAACCCTTTTTAGTAACTGGGGTAAATCGATAAGGCCCACTCTTTCTCCTGTTTTACAAATTGATTTGACAACCTGTATTGTTGGTAGCCTTTACAATCTAGAATCTACATGTACATACAGTACAACATTATAGCTATCAGTCACAACATGATGTTATGCTATAGTGTCAATATGTGTGTGATTGTACATGTATATATATTGTCATGTAGGTGCTGCGGCTACAGACAAGAAGAGTGTCCAGTTTAATGAAGAGGTTCAGGTTGAACGGTTTGATCCAGAAAGTGTGCAGATTGATGAGTCAGTTATTGACCAGGCACTTGATCAAATACAGAATGCTGACCCAACCGGACTGACCGATGACTCATCTGAGATGCTCCACCTGGAAGGTGACTAATTCATAACATTCAGCACCTGCGCTATGTCACAACACATTCATAGTATACAATCATGCAGATTACAATGTGTGCGACTCGACTCGAAGTCTTCAATAAGCTTTCCTGTCCCATCGACGCATATGTATTTAACTTCCTTGTGCTTGTATTTAGTAATTTAGGTAAAGTATAATGTTACATCAACTACATAATATTCACCTGGGTAGAGCCACTAGTTCCCCACCTGACCCTTGTTTCTATACATGTGCATATATATACTATGTATGCTAACCTTATAACACTTGTGCATATATATACTATGTATGCTAACCTTTGACCCTTATACCATTACAGAGGAATGCAAAGTCATGGGTCCATTAATTGACCAAGAGTTGGAACAGATTGATACTAAACACAATGAACTAATGAATTTAAACCAAAAGCTGACTGATGCATTCCAATTGTATACTCGGCTGATGAAGGAGTCATCTAGTGTTCCCCAGTATGCCTCTACTGGTGTACCTGGAGGTTATCCAACACAACAAATGTCTTCAACTATGCCTGCGAACTACCTTCCTTCCCAGCCACAGACACTACCAGCTGGAGTAGGCGCCTCCAACATGTATACCTCATATAATCCACACGCTGAGACTACACAACAACCACAGGTGTGACTTGTCTTGCATACTATACAGTGTACATTGTCTGCTGAATTCCAATCAACATTGCTGTGTAATATTATATATACTGGATATGTGAGGGAGTACTCAAGAATATACATGTACATTTACATGTACATGTATATTCTTGAGTACATGTATATGCAGGCAATAACAAGTCCTTTATTTTCATATCTATCGAGGTCTTCTGAATTCCTTTCACCGTGCTGCGTTATGCTGGTAGATGTTTTACATGCGTTATGCATAAATGTTTTTGCAGATATCTGCATGTCCAATGTGTATTACATTACATATATCCACATACATACAGTTTGTCCATATGTCATTATATGCATTGAGGCATTTATACTGTAGACATATTATACTCCTGGTGCTTATGGGGGACAACCACAACCCGTGATGAACGTTCCAGTGTCACAGGATCAGCAACAGCAACTACCACAGCAACAGTATACTCAAGCTGCACTGTTACAGCAGTATCAAATGTGAGTATCAAGTCAACCAACCCTACTGTTGTTTGTAAATTGGTAGTTTGAATTTGTGTTTTCTCCATGAACATTGCAAATAGTATACCAACAAACAATATGCAGTATGAACTTAGTGCTAAAATAGTGAATTGCTGACAGGTTGATAATACCCACCAACGGACTCCTGTTGTTTAATGAAGTTGGTTTAAAAGTAAGGGCAACTCCTCCTTGCTAGGCCCCTGTCTATGAGGGTGCAGATTTCCCCTCCACACACGAGCTATTGATTGTCATCGATGGCTCTGCCTTGTCATTTTATTAGTGATTTTACTGTATATTTATATTGCAGGGGTGGAGCAGGCATGAGTAGCATACAATACATGCCCTCTGTAACGGACCCCAGTGCTGAAGCTATGCCTATGGGTTACAATGGAGCTACTAGTCAGTATACTAACTACCATCAGCAGATGCAGCCTCCACAGCACCTCTCCTAACACCCACAGCAGTAACTTAGGCTACTGATGAATTCCTACTATCTATTCCTTATTTACCCAACTTTGCTGTCATGCTTATAGCTGCACATTATATTTTTATTTGGAACTCTTTACAGCTTTTGATGGTGGCACCAAGAAGATTGGTACCCAGTTTTATAGTCAGTACTGTGCCAACTCAACAGCATGATTATTGCATTTAGAAAATAACTCTAAAACTGAAGTACTTTGAATTGTCATTGTGCCCTGACTATATACACAAACAAGTCGATTATCTTTTGTTATCTGGTGTTTTGTAACATCTATAATAGTGTATCATATCACCAAATTATTTATTACATTATATAGTAGCTACAATTTGTTATTATCAACAATAATAAACACGGTAATATTATTTAGAATTTACAGTCTGACTATTTGAATACTACAGTATGCAGCATGGCTCCTAGGCACTGGACTATATTACTAGCCATTAGCACATTCACATGCTCCTCCAAATGTCTCTTGGGGTCCTACAATATCAACAGATTGGTTGATGAAATAATTTTTTAGCTGGTTAATGCATATTTCCATCATTTCTATTATCTTGCACATACATGTAATATAAACACTGTTTCCCAAATAGAGTGACAAAATTGATAATACTGAGATTTTTTTCTATAATAACAGGAAATGACAGTGAGGTATACTAGTGCCGGCTGAAGTTAAATTCCGAAAACCATTTATAGCAATAACTATAATAACAATGTCATACCCAGTTCAAAGAGCGTAAAAGGAAAGAGGGGTCACTCAATGATAATACCCTGTCTCACAAAATACGCCCAATTTGGCGGTACCGAGTTCTGCGATCAGCTTTCCCGCTATTTTCCCACTGATGTTTTGGATAGCTGTTCGACTGTAATCGAAGCTTAACAATTGTTATATTTAGGATCCTGTATTGATATCCCGTTAGTGGAAAGAGAGAGAGTTTATACGAGCCAGTTGTAAAGAAGCGCTTCTTATTGGTCGGCGGAACGCCAATCATCATAGCGTATTTGCACACAAGGTAGCATAACTTCTTGCTTAATCCGTTCCGCGTTTGGAGGCGGGAGGGAGACAAGTTTTTGGCCGGAGTGAAACTTCTTTCCTTTTACGCTCTTTGCCCAGTTGTCAATGTGATGCAATGAAACGGTTGATAATGAGAAAAGAGTTGTCTTTTATACATTCTGATCTACACCACAGGGTCAGATAACTCCCACATACCTGTTTGCCTACATTCTTTATGGCCAATTGCTCTGGAGTCATTGTCTCCTCTTCCTCTAAGGCTTTATTGTATAACTTTGCCAACTCTAACATCTCCTTCACAGTTTTCTCATTAGTTGCACAGTGAGATCCATAATTCTCCAGCGTCAGACCATCAACCCAACTCTTTTTGTGCAGGTTCAACAGCATCTACATAATGACAGAGTTTGGACCATACAATATTGGTTATCCCACTACATTGTACTGTGTGAAGCTGTAAGCAACACAGACATCAATGGCAGATACAAACAATTTATCAAAAATTGAACAATCTAAAAGTACACGTAGCCAAGATCTCAATTATACAAACATTCTTTGAGTATTTACTATACCGATGGGTTGTTTACCTTTTGCTCGAGCTCATTTTTTCTGTAGTTGATGGCTATAGAGTAGTAATGCCTGTTGAGACCGTGTATTAATGCCTGGATTGAGGGTTTGTGCAGATGGCCCAAGTTAGATGTAGTTTGCCTAGGTTCCTGACCCAATACCATTGTATTCGGGTTGATAAGACGGAAGGCATCTATAACAACCTAAAATAATATAAGGCATGCGTTGTTGTTGAGAATTACATCAGTTAACCCTAAAAACTATAGGCGTATTCGGAAACTGGTACTGGTTCATATAGCACTGGTCTAACTATCCGAATACAACTTGAGCGTTCAGGCGTGACTAGTGCTTGCTCTGAAGGGAAATCCCCTCGCTAAGTGAATATACTTTATTATTATTATTGCCAGGCACGGCTTGCCTTGCGTTATAGCTAGCGCTATATTATTGAATAAAATATATTGTTATTGCCGCAGATTGCTATTTATAAGCTTGCACGGTGCAATATCCGAATACGCCTTATATCTACAAACCCATATACAATCAAAAATGTAGTATGAGACATACAAATTGTATATTAGCTGATACAAAAGTAATTCGGCAGCCTACTCTTTCGGCAAATGAGAGATATGTATATACATGTAAGCACAATGATAGCAGATAGTTTACCGACTGCAATGAAAATGCTTTTAGTAAATTACCTTTCCCTTGACTGATTGTATAGGATCAACGACGACAGCCACTGCTCTGTCTGACAATGCCTCAAAGCTCTGCTGAGTGTTGATATCTACTCCAGAGAGCCAACAACCAAAACCAGGATGGGAGTGATACCAACCAACCACCATTTCTGGTCTACCTGTTTGCTTTAGCATCTCCAACATCTTAGTTTGAAATACTGGGTCTACTGCTTCAACACTCACACCCTAAATGACAGCAGTACCATCCAACCATCAATTAATAGCATAATCCAGTAAAACAATTAACTGATATAAAATCTGCCACTGTATTAGACCTACTGACATGCATTGTTAAGTAGAGTAGAGTTACATGAGTTCACACAGGTAAGCACAAGTCTTAAATTTTTGACATAAACACCTTGATACACAGCCCTAATCGCATAAAATAGTCACTTATTTTACTTGCCTGCTTGGTTAAAATATGACGACAATTATACATAATAATAAATTATTGTAAAGATACAAAATTTCAAAATTCTAGGATATACTTCCTTGCAAAAAATCAACTTAAAAGCAGTGTCAGCTACTAGGGTATCTTATGCTACGACACTGAATAAATGTAGGCGGACATGTAAGTGGAAAAAACAGATCAACTTACAGTTCCAGACTGTGGCATAGCGAACACATCAATCACCCTTACTGTGTAATCATCAACAAACTCTCCCAGCATAAGACCCATGACCTCCATAGGCACACCCGCCCTTCCGTGTTTCAACATCTAAAGAGACAAACCTTAGAAATGACTAAAAAATTTCAAGCTGGTCTGCAAATCTGCATGTACAATAAATGACTTGGACATGTCCTACAAGGTAACAATAATAACTAATAAAAATTCTTTCTGTTACATTCAGGTTTCTCAACGAAAAATAAACAGCTTTTTTATAAAGTTCTAGAAAAAGGAACAACAAACCTTTAGGAGCGCCAATGAAGATATGTAGACCTGTTCGGCTGTATCAACTGTGGGTGTATCAGCCTGCGCACCACCAGCCTGTTGACATACAGAATTATAACAGCAAATCAGCAGGCTACATTTGAATAATTTGTGTTGAGGACAAGTGCATTCTGGTTATCACAAATTGAAACACATGAAATCTAACATTTAATGATTCGACCCACAAACACCATTCAAAGGTATTAAGAAGTCTTAGTCTACTGCATAGTAAAAATTATACCAGGTTTATAAACTTACTATTATACTATCATTAGCAAGTGGCAATTACTCTTGGCTCTTTTCTACAACTTTACTATTATAGACTGCATAGGCCAACATAGTCCAAAATTCCAATTATAGAAACAATGATTTGATAGGAAAACTTACCCCTGACATACCAGGTATACCACCACCAGCTCCTAACCTCAGAATACGATCCATGTTTCGTTACACTGCTACTTTCCTTCGGACTATTAGATATATTAACATAGGCTACAACTCTGTAAAAAGTCAAGAATAACTCTGTATATTCAGTAAACCACACAAACTTGTTTTTATAATTTTACATGGCAGCTGTGCCTGCCGGGATTTTCTTAAACTAAAGCCGCACAGTTCCCATATAAATGAATTCTTTGTTTATAAAACACCAATGTTTAGTTGAAAAAATTAACGCACACCTAAGTCATAACACAATCAGCATTATGCAATCACCCATAGACTAGAGTCAAACTATGTTAATGCAAAAAATATAAATATTCAAATATAGTAAAACTGCGAGCGTCGATTTTAAAGAATAGATACAAAAAATGCCTATGGGTGATTGCTTGTAGTGTATAATGTATTTGATAACAAATTTTAATCATTTGAATTTGAAACTTATATTTTCAAAAACTTGGCTCAACTAAACTAAAACTACCTTTTAAGAAATAGTATGCTCTTGAATTTGGATAAGCATAAGGTGAACTATTGATATCATAATGATAATAATAATGATATTCATTTAAAATTCACCAACGCTCTTATGTAATTCTATTCTGATTCTATCTTTTGTATTTTTAATTTTATTTTATAGACTATATATGATAATGATTATATGCAGCTCTTTATCATGTGTTTATCAAGTATAGTATATATTTATATTACCAATAAATTATGATAATTCATAATAAAAATCATTTCATAATGATTATATGATAATTAATAATAATTAAAAATAGGCCTAACTACAATAAATTATTGCAGTTAAGCCTATGCCCTATATTTAATAAAATATAATATTATATATTATAATTGACTAATAATATAATAATCAAATAATATTTTTAAATAAAACTAAACTACGCCTTCAATTTAGGACTGGAATTTACTCTAACCAATAGAATGATACTATTCTCCTTCTTCCTGATTCATTCAACTCGGTTAAAATTTAAACACTTTACCAAAATTTATAGGAACTTTGATAATAAAGCTAATAACAAAAAATTTGTAATTGATAATAAACTCAAATACGCTGAATGGGGGCAGTCTTCTCATCTCGTAGCGAAAACTGAGGTTAGTTTGTGATTCAACAGTAAATACGGGGAAACTTCAACCCCTCAAACAGTGTAAAGAATGGTTTCAGGCTATGCTGACTGAGAAGAGGGACTTCTAAACGAATCAGTTTGGAAAATGTTATAATTGGTATCGCCCGATCTCTCTCGTAAAACATCGGATTTTAATTAGCCTCACTTATTGTATTTTCATAGCAGAGTTCTTAGCGGCGATACCGCTAACACCCTGAGATCGCACAAAAACTCTAGACATTCTCTGCTAACATTAGCAGCAGAAATGGAAGCGCTGGGATACGTAGTAATAATATAAATATAGAATATAATTTACATGCACACGACACCGTAGCATTAGCATATTAAAAATGGTTCACAACGGCAGTTATGTCTGTTGAATAAAATAGAAATTGCTTATTTTTATTTTATATTTTGGCAAAATTTCTTCCTAGCCTTTTTCTAACCATAAATAAATTATAAAACTTATAAGTTTAGCAATGGAAGTCAAAATGAAAATTCAAGTTCGAAATTGGTTTGAGCTGCCAAAATGAAAATCTAAATTAAATATTTTTTATAAAAATGACCATGACTATAAGAAGTTCAATATTATTTTAATTCTATTTATTCTGTAAGTTCCGTTTGATAGCAAAAACAAACTTAATACTTATCAGCAAACAATAAACTAACTAATTAACTTTATAATTATTTGTAAAAATTAGCCATAATTAACATTTAAATCTTAATCTGTCTCAGTAGAGTATTCAGTATTATGTATGAGTGAGTGTTTAGCAATATAAAATTCCAGCAATTGCGAGAAAAGTATTAGTATGTCAAGCTATGTATTTTTGGAATTTTGAATCTCTGACAGACTCTTATTGTTGTGTTCGGCTGGGCAACTGAGACGCAGTGGTACAATCGTACAGGCCAGAGCACAGTGGAGTGGGAGTCAGAATTGGCTGACCAATAAAATAAGCGGAATAGCTTGTTGGATAGCGCTTAGCTAGAGCCATTCAAAAAGGTCTGCCAGCGAAAGAGCAGATGATGTCATCTGTCACAAATTAATATCAAGCAAAGGTAATCTATGTTATCTGAGTAACCCAGTTAACCTTGCTATAAAACACATTGAAAGGTATTTATTTAGTATCTCTTCTATTAACCAAGAGTATATAAGTTCCTTCTACATTTTTTATAGCATGATACTTAGCCACATACATTCACTTGTATTTTTTATTTCAAACATCAAGGAAGTGCAATTAGCAAAAAATCTTCTCATTTATTGAGGCTATCCAGGGCTCTCAATTTGCTCAGTCAAAAAATCCTAGCAAATGTACAATGTACTGCAGTGTATGCAGTGTAGCTACTTTACTCTACTAGCAATTGGTCAGATATATAATATAAAGCTGTTGGTCACTTACATGCACATATCTATATTGCTCTACGGAGTTAGCCTAAGTAATCTCTCACAGCCTAATAATCCCAGTACATACATGTAATTCAGTCTTTGCCCTTGGGAAGTAATGGAATTAGTAGCTTTTTCCTAAGCAACTCACAAGCTATGAGATAAACTGAAGATTAATTTGGAGATTGTAAAGCATTTGAATTCAAAATATAGCTAATGTGAGAAATTCTCCTGAAATCCGAGCAGATCATCAATAATGGAAACCCCCCCCCCCCAGCTCTCCGAGCAAGCACTTAAAATCTGAACTGGGGGGGGGGGGGATTCGAGAATTTGAGAGCCTTACAGAATATATGAAGAAGTTGTCTTCTCATTGTAGTATAGCCTATACTACAATAAAAAGACAACTTCTTCATATCTTCTGTAAGCTCCGATGAGTGAATGGAGGCAGTGGGTAGCCCACTTCCCTGTGTTTCTCCAAAATACACAGTCATAATATACTTGGGGTAAAACAACATTAGTGCCAAAAAGAGAAATGAATAACTAAAGTTAGCATGAATGGTTTCCAATTGTATTTTCCCGCTCATACATGAGAGGACAACTCTGGAAGACTACACAGCCTCTAGGTCTCTTCAGGTCTCTTAGTTACTTTGTTAGTGGTGAACATGTGATTGATATTGTTGATTTTTCACCTGTTGAAAAATCTGTCAGTTTTGAGGTGCAAGTAACTGCGAGCTAGGTGGGCAGCTATTTATCACCAATGTTCATAGTACACAGTTTTTGGGCTTCATGCAAAATCCAGGTTGCATTTAGATAGGAATTCAGTTATGCTCAGGATCTACCTCAGCATGATAGCTCATGATTTTGATTGTGTTAGGCTATGATATTTCTGTACATATTCATGTCCATTACTATAATTAATAGACATATGAACTTTTATGTACATAGCTAATTCGTTGTAAACACACATACATGTACATTGCATAATGCATTACCAAATAATAAAATGTCAGCAGGTTATATAAATTGGCACCAGCACAAGGTATTACCTCATCTCCATACAATTAGCAGTTATATAACAAAAAAAATTGGTTATGTAACTTTCCTGATTCTATTGTTATCAGAGCTGTCCAATGACCACATATAATAACCCTTTACAACCTCATATCATTTGTTTATTGTACTTAACCTATTCAACACTTTGTTAGTCTGCATTGCAAAAATATTGATCAGCATACAATAATATATCCATGCTTGGATGGAATAATATAAAGCAGCCAAGCAAGTCGCAAACCATAGTTGTATTGACTGATTGTAAGTGCTTGATAAGACTTGTATAACGTGTTATATTTAGTCGTGCGCAGCACGTTGTTAGCCACTCCTCAGTCGCCACTTCGTGATGTACATTGAGCTTTGTGGATGTGGTAAGTTTTCAGCTAGTCTAATATGTATTTTTAAACATACCTCAAGTTTAAAGTGCATTTCACAATACAAGTTTATACATTTTTATATTGATATCATTGTAAATGTACATGTAACTAACAACACATTGTTAGCTGGGAATTTAATGGTATGAAATTGTTAGGCACATGTCCACAGTATGTACCAGTAGGCTTGCATTTCAAATGCATTCTCAGAAACAAACGAGAGCGTTTTCAAGTGAATTTAACGTGTGCGTTTCACTCAGGTCCCAAAGCACAAGTTGTGTCAATGACAGGACAACAGCGATTCGCTCACAATGATTAGCTGGTAAACAAATTTGCTAAACATCAACGCGAGTTGTCGTTCAGTATAGTTTACAGATTGACTCATTACACTGTGCCAAATTTGCTTTGTGTTTATGAAGACTTAGCGCATGGCGCCTACCTCCAAATTGTTCACTCAACGACGCTCTCGTGGGTTTCTACCTTTAATTTACAAGTAATTGATTGTGGGTGACCATCTATATTCATCACAAACAACACATGGTGTTAATTCCAAAAATTATCATTTATTTGAGAATAATCAGTCAAAGTATGCATGTACCATATATATTATGTAGCTACTAGCTGCATCTCTATCCACTGCAAGAATTAAGAAAGAGAGAGATCAGAGAGAGTAATGCAGCCTGCCGACACGATGCAGACTACTGGCGACACGCCTCCCGTACAGCGGAAACCAAACTGTCTGCAGAAGGCTGGAAGTTTTCTTGCTGGTTGTTTAGAAACATTTTATTACAAGTTAGTTTCACTCAAATTTTTAGCAGTACCGTTTTTGATAGCAATATTAAGCCAAGAGGTACCATGTTTTATTGATTAGACTGTTTGAAAAACAACACATTATCCAAAAAATACAAATGGTATAATATGATCAAATATACATGTAAAAGACCAACTGGTATTTAAAGCATACATGAAGTTTTCCACCTGTGATCCCCTTGAGTACTTTCCCCTGAAAATTCATGGAAAACCTTGCTATGGTTACTGAGTTTATGCATACTATTTAGTTGAAAATCAATAGTAATGGATGATATTCCAGTATGACATAATTCTCTCGGGCCCAGGTAGTTTGTAACACATACAAGTCCATGTATATTATATATGCACAAAATGGGGAGTTAACGTTTTTGGTATATGGTCGTGTGTGTTGTATGTAAATGCATGATTACAGCCTACAACACATCACCCTACATGAATATTATTATGTCTACTGTTGTACTATTGTAGACTTGGAGTTGCTATTGCTACTAGGCCAATTATAACCATAGTATGCACTATACTGGCATGCTTAGCTTGTGCTGCAGGAATGGCAAAGTTCTATCAAGTTGACGCTTCAGATCCGATATGGGTGGACCCAAAGTCTACGTATATCAAACATAAAAATATTGTAGATGAGATGTATCCATCTCAAATAAGGTTGAGTTCCATGGTAGCTGAGGGGACGAATGTCCTAACACCTGAAGGACTATTGGAGGTATGTTTATGCAAGAGACAATGGTTTAATAATTAGATGTAGGCCTACATATGTAATCTTATACTGTTAGCATTATAACCACCTAATGGCATGATTTAAAATATCCGTACCTTGAACATATAGTGCAAGCTAGAAGGTGCAGCCCACTTCCGGTATGACAGGATAGTCATTGTACATAAACCAGATACTTTCGCTTCTTCCTTCTCTCACTTGGACCAACTGATACACTTGGATAAGGACATACATGTACATGTATAAATGTCTATTATTATTAAACTGGTATCGTTACACCACAGCCTGGTTGTATGATCAAGTACCACACAACAAGTAATGCCATGTATGAATAGATTTGCATGTAACGTAGATCACACTGTCCAATTGCAGTTGTATGACCTTCACCACACAGTAACAAATATCTCTGGAGATGGATACACATACAAAGATCTGTGTGTCAGGTAATATTATCTTGTAATATAATTTAGTAACATACAGTTATTAATATTATTGATCAATGAAAAGCTGCTGCAATGGACAAAACTGTCAGCGTTGCACTGATATGTACCATAGTTAGTTATGATGACTCCACAACCTTAAGTTATTCAAAAATGAAAAATTGTTGCTGCTGTAAAGAAAGGAAGAATCACTATCTATTGATTTTGTTTGTTATTATTGATACATCAATATTATTTTATTTTTTATGGGTTAAAATAATATATAGATTAAAAATACATGCATGTAGGTTCAAATATAATGAAGAACTTTGTGTAATAATAATAATGTAATACTATTATAGATAAAATATAAATATGTATAAAGTCTACAACTTGTATATTATGTAAGCTGTTGTAACTACAATGTACATTCGCCATGCATAATATACTGTATATAGTAGGTAATACAATTTGTAGTTGTAGTTAATTCTGTCATAGTTTTACAAATTGATTTATCAGTAATTACCAAAATGGAATAGAATGCCGGATATGTATGTATTGATATCATTGATAATATACATGTATATTTTCATGTATATACATGTATATTATCATAGTTGATATTAATAGTACATGGGAGTTCAGTAGTGCACGCAAACATGTCAGACATCTTCAACTTCACATACACGTACATAGTGAAGCTGTGCTATTCTGTAGGTTTGGAAGGGGAGACGATACCGACTGTTGGTCATCTAGTATTCTGGAGCTGTGGGAATTCAATAAAACTAGAATATCTCTATTGACCACCAATGCTATACTGGACACTGTCAACATTACAGATAAAAGGTGGGAACTACTTTGCTTCACATAGAGTATTACAGTCAGATATACACATGGGTTGTAGTAAAGTTCCAATCTAATACCCATGACTGATTGTAGATGTACAGTTGATTATGTGGGGAATATCTGTCTCACTGTTTGGGTGCTGTGTGTAATATTATGTTATTAAGTACTGCACCATGGCTCATTAGTCTCGAGTACAGAATGTAAAGTGTAGAATGTACAGTATATAATATTCCGTGCAATTTATGATGGTTTTACAGTCCAGTAACCAACAGTGCTTTTGACGCTGCCTCATATCTCGGAGGGTTGACCATAGATGAGACAACAGGAAGGATAACTGCTGCCAAGGCAGCCACTTTTACATACTTTATGAAGGGAAGCAATGCCACCAACACTGATAATACAGACGAAGATGAGGTATTATGATTATATTTGTATTGAAATTTATTATGCATTTTGCTGTATCATTCATTACATATTATGTCATGTGATTTTATCAAGCACTAGCACATAAGTATATACTTAGTGTACATGCATATTATCATTCGTTTCATGCTTCCCTCTCCTAATAGGAAGGTAATTAGCAATCAGGTAATGGGTTGTATGTTGAACTTACATGAAAGTTATTACATGCAGTGTAACTCTTATCTAATCAATTCTATTAAATGTGCATACACTACATACTTTACTGTTGATTATGAGGAAATGACTAGTACACTATATAGTCTAGTAGTAGTATATTCATAATGGACTCTACTCATCCTAGGAAACTAAAAATGTACAGGAATGGGAAACCAAGTTCATAGAGATGGCCAAGGAATACTCCAAGGATGTGATTACTAAAGTCTATGTATTTGCTACTCGCAGGTTAGCGGCCATTCTCTATAATATAAACATAATCTAGTATGTGGCGTTCAGTACAATTTGTCTTTACCACACATTATACATTATACGTTGATGAACTTAGTCCGGACATTCCATTATGCCGAGAAAACTTTCAAAACAAGACAGTATTATAGATTTCAGAACTGGTATTTTAAACCATGAAATGAAATACAGTATGTCTTTGCCAACTTACAGTAGGAGATTATAACACAACATGATCACTGCTGCTCGGCATGTGCTGTGTAAGGTACATTATAACGTTGTACATAACGTGTTCTAGTTTTGGAGACGAGATTGGTAGCAGTATATTTGGAGATGTGTCCAAGCTTTCAGCTGGCTACTTTCTTATCATACTCTATGTGGCACTTATACTTGGACGATTCAACTGTGTGGAAATGAGAGTAAGTTAGAATATACATGTACATCTCATTGTGTGTAAGTAATAATTACTATTTGGAATTCGAAGTTGTTCATAATATAGATTATACAGTTCACATACTAGATAGAGTATTATGCTGTATAAGCATGTATATACAGTATATATATACAATGTATACATGTACATGTATATACGTAATTGTATAGTTCGGAACTGATGAGAGTTCTAGAATAATGCTCAAAGTTCAATAACTGAGCAGGTTATAAAATATTTTAAAAGATAAAAGATAAGTCTATTGTAGTTACAAAGCTTGTAAATATAATTATATAGAATTATAAGTAATTATAATTATAAATCTGCTTGTATATAATTCTGTATAATTTTATAGAATTACGTGTGTGTATATGTGTAGAACTCTAATTTTTATTAGATTAAGATTATATATCGCAGTATAATTATATACAAGTATATTATAGTAACAGAGTATACAGTATATCCATGTAATTATATTTATAATTGTGATTATATATTACGGTATAATTATATAAGTGTATATTATATTAGCATAGTATACACTATACAGTATACTATATTACTGTATAATATTGCAGTATATATATACATGTACACTGTATACAGTTACTGCCACTGAAGTCTCATATGTCACATTTTTTACATTCATGTTATTTGCTGTCTGACTCTGTTACAGTAAGTAGTTTTGATTTATTTTAGATTTATCTAGCCCTGGGTGGAGTTATTGGTGTAGGTCTGTCTATTGCCGTCTCTTTCGGGCTCTCCTCAGCATTTGGTATTGGATATGGACCTGTACAGTCTATACTACCCTTCCTACTGCTAGGTATATTACCTGCACAGTCTATAGTCTATACAACCCTCTCTAATATATACATGTTTTACTCTCCAATGACTTCATATTCTAACATGTCTTCTGGTGGCACACTTTTCACAGGATTGGGTGTTGATGATGCGTTTGTGATAGTACAAGCTTGGAATCGTCTTACTCCAGATCAACGAGCTCTCCCTCTCATACAGCAGTCTGGTCATGCACTAAAACATGCCGGAGTCTCTATTACTGTAACGTCTATTACAGATATCATGGCCTTTGGTATCGGTGCCACTACGGTGAGATTACTATATAATACTATTACTATGTTAGTTATTCCTCTATTTATTTGCTCTGTTTGCTTGGTAAAAGTTATAGATAGGGGTTAATACACTTGTTCTTAGGTATATTCTCTTTGTATTGGCAGCCTCTTATTTATAATTGTACAGTGTTATTGATTTGCCGTTGTGTCTTTGAACTACATTATATAGATCAGCAGTGCTACTTATGTCATTGATATTGGATGCATTCAACTTATAAGGTTCAGGTTTGCAATTAATAAATTCAAAACTGTGTATATCATGCACATGTGAATTATATGTGTAAAGTATTGTAGCACATGAATCTCTACTGGTATAATATATAGCATGTGATGTACTATCCATATAGGTGCTCCCTGCTCTCAGAGATTTCTGTATATACGCTACCATTGGTATACTGGCAGTATTCATTCTACAAGCGTCCTTCTTCTCTGCATGTGTGGTGCTGGACGAGAGGCGGCGTAACGCCCATCGTAACGGCTGCTGTTGCTGCTACACCCACCCTGAGCCATACGAACCTAACAAGTGCAGTGAGAGGGACCTACAACAGACATTCTTTGAGAAAATATATGCACCTTTTCTCATTAAACTCCCTGTTAAGGTATATTCATATATATATTTATATTCATTGCTAACTAATGTGAAATACTTAGTTAGGTATTATTTACATAGCATTCACACTTATTATATTTCCATGTAAATGCATACACTGAGCTGTGATTACTTGTGTATGTGCCTTCATTGAGCTATATGTTGTTACAGATTGTAATAGTGGTCATATCACTAGCTCTACTAGCACCAGGTATATATGGAGTTGTCTACCTCAAACAAGAATATGATCGTAATGTATTCATTCCATCAGACTCATACCTCAAGGAGTATGTCAACTCTTACGAGAAATATTTTCCCGAATCTGGTGCTGATGAGGGCTACATATATTTGTGTAAGTTTTTACAACGTCTATATTTCTGGTAATAGAATTACGATATTAATGAATATACATGTATGTGTACAGTAGGGGCTACTATGCAGTGAATGATGATGTGTAATATGTCTACAGATGATCTCAACTACTACAAGGAACACAGTAAAATAAACAAGATGGTGGATGAGTTTGCAGCTGAGACCTCAGTGGACACAGATAGTGTGGACTCCTGGCTAGAGGGATACTTTGACTGGCTCACTTCTACCAAGTGTCCATGGATTAAATCTCATATTGATACCTCAGGTTTGTGATTTTATGCTATGTTTGCTTTACTGCTCAGTGTAATGTGTCTCCGTAGCCTGGGTTCCACATTATAAATACATTGTACAAGCTGGGGGCAGCAGAATTTCAATTATAAAAAATTATTCCTAGAGGTGCTTACTAGATTGTTCAAAATTGAGAGGATGCTATTGGTAGCACTTCAGAGAGCAGACAACTCCCGAGTAGTAGTTCAAATCATTTGTGACTTTATATACCGTCATAAAGGGTGGAGCTAAATCATAATAGGCTGATAATGAGCTCTTAGGGTCCACATGCTATCGTCCTACTCATGACTAGTTGCTGTTTGGTAAAACGAAAACATTTCTACTCAGATATACGTGTATGCCAGTAGTTTGCTAGCTGTTTGGAGTTGTCAGCACCACATTAATGTGGGTCATTCTCATGGATGTTGGTAATGTAAAAGCCAAACAAAGCCAAACTGATGGCACAATCTACATTGTAGAAGAAATGAAACAACCTAATCATTTTCTCTTCTATCAGATAGTTAACTTCATTCTTGTATGAGTATTTAACATGTGATTGTATTCATTCATTTAGTTCCATGATTATATTATACATAAACCTGATGAACATATAGATGTATACGCACAGTGACTATATCTGCAGCTAATCCAAGACTACCACTGAATGAGCAGAAGTTCAACATGCTGCTCACTCCATACATATACATGACGGCAGCAGGGCGGAGACATATTAGAAATGTTAAGTTTAATGAGACTGTAACATTTGGAGATGGTAATGCAAACAGCACCAACTTCAATCTGAGCAGTGTAATATCTGGCAGTGGTAATCTCTCTAACCCCAACCTAACTACACCAGATATTCTAGAGCTGGAGGCTGAGTTCTCAAACAAATACTTACTGGTAAGTATACACTGGTGCAACCGATTGTACTACGTGTACACGTATATGTACAGAGAATAGTGGTACTAGTAAAAGACATGAGCATGACATGGGAGATAAATGACGTGAGAGCGTGAAGACAACTCCAACTTATGTTATAATACCGATGGTGAGGAGCTAGACGGAAATAAAGCTTATGGTTGGCGGTTGGGTTTGGGGTGAACAAGAGTTTGATTTCTAGCGTTAGTAATCTTAGTTTGAGTTGTCTTCTTTCTCTCATACGTCATTTCATTCTCACGCTCACGTCTTTTACCGCTACCAAGTGAATAGTGAATCGTGATGCAATGGAAGAAATATGTTACAACATTTATGTATTGTCTTGATTAGCCAGGATACAATACAACATGCAATTAATACAGTTTTTGCTTCCATTTCCTTTCATATAGAACTGATTAAGTCTATGAACAATTACTATGTAGTGTCTTACTTATAGGCTTAAGTAGAACTGCCATTGGCTTGTGGTTTTTGCAAGAAAGGATTTGTATTTTGTGTAACCAGTGTATTATATTTTGTAAATTATTTAGTTCTATGTTCTGTCTTGGATTATAATATTTGTGACAAACCTCAACCTGGTGTTCTTTCTATACTCATTTGCGTGTGTTTAAAATATTATACTCCTATAGATAAAGTTTGCCTTTGTAAAATGCTGAAACTATGAGATATTTTTAATGAATTGCCTCATCCTGTATGACAAGGGTCTGATGATGTCATATAGGAATATGTGAATTTATTTTCAGTCCAGTAGAATACCATTCAATTTCATTAACCTGGAAAGCTCTGCCATAGCAGTAGAGGCGATGGATGACACACGTGATGTCATTGATGACTATTACACGGACAAACAGGCTTTCCCATTCAGCAGATCTTTTGAGGATTGGGAAACGGACAAGATTATACAGGTATGGAGTTATCTTCTCTATGTCAATATTAGCTATGCTGTTGTTTCAGTATAAGTTTTTCTGGCCCAATAAAATAAGATAATATTCTCAGCTAACCAATTATAGTGGGGTTCACTTGGTTTTAATAATCATTATGTAGCCTCCATGTACAAGTACAAGGCCTGTGAAGCATTTATCTGCACTAAATACGTAATGAGATCCCCATATAGAAAAGTAATGTATTAAGTCTGTAATATAGAGTTGTCTTCTTTTTATTTTGTAAGTTGTCTGCCCCTACCCCAGCCACAACATATAGACATATCGTAGAACGTACATGTCTTTAGTACCAGTTAATTTTTGTATAATAGGTACATGTAGCTCCCCAATATGTTGTAAAACTATTTACATACATACTGACTGGTATTCTCAGTCCTGCACAAGCTCTACGTGTATTAAACACCTCCCTTGTGTGATACATCATAATACATGTTGCCTCATCTGATTGTAGATGGAGTTGTATAGAAACATGGGTCTTGCATTTGGATGTGTTTTGATATTGACACTATTTCTCATAGCAGATATTGGGACATGCCTTTTAGTATCTGTCTGCGTCCTCTCAACACTGGTGAGTTTACTATTACATGTACATGTATATTATTGTATGTTGTGTGAACACTGTATATTTATTGTATAAAACACTCTTGTACATGAAGTTAATTTAATATAAGCATGTGAGGAATAAATAGGTTCTAACCGGAAATACATCATTCCTGAACCCTCAGATTAAATCTTTAGGTTCAAAAGATGGAAAACAAGTTTAAAGTTGACCAAACGTTATAATCGTACACAGATGTACATGTAGTGTATGAACATGTAGTATATGTACATGTAGTGTATGAACATTTAGTGTATGTACATGTAGTGTATGTACATGTAGTGTATGAACATGTAGTGTATGTACATGTAGTGTATGAACTAACATTATACCTACTGCACTTACAGGTTGAGGTGGGTGGTTTTATGTACTTCTGGAATCTCTCTATAGACACTGTGACTTGTATACAGTTGGTTCTAGCTATTGGCCTTGCTGTAGATTACTCAGCTCACATAGGTCATACTTTCATGACTGTAGACGGTACCAGAAACGGTGAGTTATATCTACCACACACTGAATATATAATACTGTTCTACACAGAGTATAGTTCAGTCAGATCACTTACATACTACTATTATCATACTTGTAGGAACTGAGTATAGAGTGCTTGAACTCTACAATTAGCTTGGCACTTGTAGCCATTATAAACTTATCATGTTATATGCAATCATCAGGCAGGCATAGACTACATAGGTGTACATGTAGTATATACTGTACTACATATACATGTAATGGTATATATCATACTATATACGTACATCTGTTATGTTAACAGAAAGGACAGTAAAGACACTGGCAGATATTGGTCCTGCTGTGTTCAATGGAGGGTTCAGTACTCTATTGGCGTTCATGTTACTCGCTTCATCCAACTCCTATGTATTTGATGTGTTCTTCAGGGTGAGTAGTACTTATACAGTCCCCTCCCTATAGACTATGTACACATATTGTATAACTGTAGGCTACATGTACATGTAGCAGATGCAACCATTGAACTTCCTTCTTTTCCACCCAGCCTGCCTGCCATGTTATATCTGATGAAAGCATTCTTTCTTTGGACAAACCTGTATCACAGCAATTCTTTATTATGTTTCATAGAATCCTGCATTTTAATGTGTTATTGTTATAAATGGATATTGTTTCAAATTATTGCAATAGCTACTTGCTAGAATAAAATTTATGTAAGTTAAATCAGCGATAACTAAAAATTAATACAAAGACATGGACATATGACAGCAGGCTCTCCAAATGCGCAAAATATATCATAAATATTGATTATCATATCATTCATTATTGTTTATATTATTGCTTAATATGCAGGTAAATCTATTGGTGGTGTTTCTGGGGCTGTGGAATGGAATGGTGCTACTGCCTGTTCTACTTAGCTACATAGGGCCGGCCCCCTACCTGTCCGTAACAGAGACCCCAACAAGGAACGGATCTAAGACTAAGATCTCCGACTCTGCAGTAGATAACAAAGCCTTAGAACCTGAAGATATCACGATGGTAAATACTATACTGTCTGTTCCCCCTCCCCCTTACAACATTGGTGGCCGTCCTTTACGGCGCCATCAGTTGCTCTGGAACCCCTATACTAGAGACTATGAATACCATACACCACATGCCACCCACCCCCATTACCCCAGTCCATCTGGCGTGTATCACATGTATAATGATATGAACTATCCACGATACGCCGAACCTAGGAGACATCATTACTATTATTACTAACATTGACCCATCGTACTGTTGCTGGTCATTGGGCTTGTAAAGAATGTGACCAATAATTGACTCCCCACATAGTTCGGTGTAGGCCATTGCACCACTATGTACTTCTACTAGTCCAATTTATCTGAATAAATCTGTGATTGTCCAATCAAAACAAGCCTCTCTACAGTTTGTTCATGGTTGTTTTATCTTGCCAAGTGTAACTTATACAAATTACTAGATCTAATATGGAACCGCTGTATATACTATATTTTTATAGAAGTTTATTTTAATGCATTCATTCTACTGTATTTTGATGCATATCGCACTGATGACACTTTAACGCATATTATTCACAAGCCTCTTCTACTCAAAACTGTCACACAAACTTAATCAGCTTGCATCTGATATGTGATATGTTATATGTACATTGTACATGTATATAAGGCTACATTTGTATTGCACGTACAATGTGTAATTTTAATACAGTGTACATGTATATACTATTATGTTTACTGTTAATTCAGGAAACTATGTTCTTCACAGTTCACACTACTTTTTTCAATTCCAAAATAAACTAATACATTGTAGATGATTATTTTACTTTGTTTTTTATTTGTTGGCCAAATCCTTGTTGTATAATGATTAATGTGGTAGCTGTTGCCATAGATTTATTACAGATTTATCCTAGTTATCATGCTTCTAGAGTAATGATTCGGTATGCTGGGGATAGATTACAACTATCAGTATATCGAGTTAACACACTCTTCTAGTGTTTTTGGAAAAAATAGAAACCATTTTGAGGTTTAATAAAAAGTAGTGTATCTCTTTATCTGAAAATATGATGAATATTACCAAATTTAATACGCTCTAATATGTTTTGTAGAAGAAGCCAATAACTGAAGTAAATGGTTACAGCAATGGAACAATACCACATAATAACGGTGTTAAATCTCAAACTATAGAAATACCTGATATACCTGCTAATAGTTCACCTCCGTCCAAAGATACTGATTTGCCAGCAGTTGCATGACACTAGACAACAATATATACATGTACTGTACAAGTAGGCATAAATGTATATTCAATAATTATAACTACTAACTATATTCAATATCATTCCAGAAATCTATCAGAACATTCTAGAATAATAAAAATGATCACCAATAGAATGTGCTCAACAATGTATAAAATACCTTCTAGTTTGGCTTGGAACTCAGAGTATAACAACTTGAGTCTTACACTCATATCATACAATTACAATGACGTATATTTAAGAGTGCAGACTTGAATAATGATGTACATAAATATTTTTGTAATTACTTTTATTTCTAAGACAGCTGAATATTGCTCTCCAGTTATATCAATTATTAATTTTTGTGTTAATCTAACAAGCTTTAAAGTTTCAAAAGCTTCGCTTTCGGCCAAATTCATGAAAAGTTATTAATGGTGCATATAATAGAGTGGTGTATATGACTATTTTTGTTTTATGTATGGCATTCTACACCATGTTATGTATTAATTTTGATTATTTCTTTTGATAAGCTCCTATATGTACAAGATGAACACACCAGCAAATTATGCTGTGATTTTAACGTTTTCTGTCCAAAATCATGCTTTCGATATACAAAAGTACTTTGTGTTTAAATACATGTAATAAAGTTATGTTAGTTTTCCTGCAAATTCAACAATATTATATACTGCCTCTATTTGTGTAGTGTAGCAGTTCTGGAGATGGAACCATTTACAATGTGTAGGCGTTCCGTGTACACCGCAGGAATATCCTTATCAGAGTATTGACAATATATAGCTGCATTGAATTAGAATACACAGAGAAACGAAATCCATCTTATTTTGACATTTAATACAAAGTATAAGAATAGTAAATGAGATGAGGGATTGCTCACATGGTAACTATTCCAGTTCCAATGCTTCAGTGATTTTGTGTCGTATAGCTAGTAGTTGTTAGTCATCCGTATAACAGTCGTGAGTAATGGTGATTCTAGTACGCAAGTAATAATAACATGCTCAAATTTCGTGCCGACCTTGGTGATTCAAGAAAACACTCAGTCGGAAAAGCTAGTGGGGCTGCTCTAGTAGAAAATGGTAAAAAGAAAAAAGCTAGCAGTGGATATGGTAAGTATTGATATTTTGGTAGTTTCTCTGGACTTTTTATTCAACAAAAGTGATCGACTCTTACTAATAACTAGTACAGATTTGATTTCCTGTATATCGAGTTCTGCCTGTAGGCATTAAATAATATACACGTATGTGTGTGGGTTCGAATAAATATACATGTGAGTTCCTATCTTGTATAATTAGACAGTCTCCACTCTGTAATTTGGTGCAGATTACTGAAAACATACAAGCAATAAATATAGACAGCAGGCAGAGCATTGGGAATGTAAATCTATGAACTTGGGGTTTGATGTCAAACGCGGACGAATGTAGTACTGTGAATATTCTTCACCACTCATTTTAATGGTCTTTGTTACAGAAGAAATAGTGTTGAATAATGAGACATCAAAGCCGAACAAAGAGGCTGAAGGCAATATAAAGATTGTGACTGAGGCTCCTCTCGAACCCGAAGACGTACAACCACCCAGCCCATTCCAACTACCATTACCCATCTCTACTGACTGTCAAACACTTAGCCCAACAACTCTACACATACCTAATCTGTTAGATGAGCAAAATGTGTCTAGTCCAGTTTCAGAAGACCGAAACGTTTCAAATCCTCTAATACCTAGTCCTACAGATTCACCAGCAATGAGTCCAACGAATTCACAAGTACCGACCCCTATAATAGAACCAAAAGCTTCTAGTCCCACAGATCCACTTGATGCTACCTATTCTATTCCAGAACCAGTTTGTCTGGTTCCAGAAGGTTTTGAGACTAACACTCTCAGTCTTGAAAGCATAGAGCTTCAACTCCATCAGGCGATGGTTGGCCTACTACAGTACTCTTCTACTAGAGCTATGTCTCAATGGGTTATACCAGAAACAGATTCTGAAGATGACTATCTTAAAAAGCAGCAAGGGTGGGCAGCAGAAAAAGCACCTGCTGGTCTTCCACACATCGTAATTGACAACAAACGACTGGGCCATAAGTTCAACTTGCCCAGCGACAGCGAGGAGGAAGAGGATCCATATTCTACAGCCAAGTCTCCATCTATGTCCATTAAATCTATGGAGCCACCTCTTCCGCCTCCTGTCTCAACCATTCCTCGAACATTCACAGCAATGCCTGGTATGTACGCTCTGCTGTTTCTAGTATACTGCTGCTCATTCACTGCTCATACAGCTTCCGTCCTGCAATTAACATCCAGCAATAGAATAGAAAATAATCATGCTAAATGTCTGGATATACATGTAGTTAGTGTAGTCATAACCATATTATTTACATTATTATGCTATTTAATATTCTGATAACATATGATAAAGTGAATGCATTATATGATACATAATGTAACACCAGCATAATGGCCATGGTAACTGACCTATGATGACAAATAGTTCCTCCAAAAATACAAGCCTTTGGTTCATCAGTGAGCTGTAGGCTACTGGCTCATAATTGTGAAAAAGTTGGTATACTACAAGACTAGTACATTGTTATGTTATGTATAACTGCTAAATTTACATAAACATGTATGTATAACACAGTGTTACGTGCGTGTATGTAAATTACTCCTCTGTCAAGTGTAAAATTCATTCAGTTGCTTGATTCAACACATGGGCAAATACGATTGATATATTTGCCAGTGACTCAAGGTTTAGTACTTGTGCATGTCCGTTATACACATTTCATATATAATACGTGTACATGGATCTTTAACATGTAAATTAAATGCATGAATGTATTAGTCTTACAGTTGCAGTAAACCTTAGAATCCCCCTAAAAATCAATTAATCAAAGAAGTGGGTTGGTTTGGATTCCTGGCCAGATTAAACATTGTTATATACATGTATTAGTAAGACTAACAAATCACTCCATCAGGATATATTCATTATGTGTAATGTAGGATTGTTTGTTAAACGATCACTTAATCTCATGTATGGAACCAAAATCCAGATGGCACTTCTTGCCATAACTAGTCTTGTCTTGTAGCTCAATGGGATTAATGAAGGTTTGGTATCAGTATGCTAGGGTCAGTGTCTTCATAATACGCATTCCACGTTATGATCATTTTTAGCATTGTCATCTTCCTGGCTTCACTTCCACAAACATATCCATATTACGTATGTGTACATCACAGAGTTCCATCATTAAGATTCCAGCCATGTAATGTAATGCAATGATTCGAGCACACTAAGGGGTGTGTCGGAGGACCGAGAGTGGTCTATCGACCCTATCCTTTCTATCTCTATTCTGTAGCTTCCCCACTGGAAGAGGATCAGCATGTCTTTGATAATCCACCATCAGATACAAGAAGAAAGGTCAAGGTTAATGCTATGGTTGACATCAGAAAGAAATGCACTACATCAACGTCTGATACTGATCCATATGATGAAGTGGATTATACTTCAGAAAAAAGAGTAGAACTAAAAGAAGGTAAGCTTTCAAAGTTCATCAACTTATTTATAGGTAGGATCAAGTTATTCAATCTCTAGGACAGTAATGGCTCGTTCCCCTACATGATGCCAACCATGTGCTAAATGCTGAAGCAACTTTTTAAAAAGTTTCCTGGGGAATAAATGTAACAATTTTGAAGATTTGAACTCTATTGGTAGACGGCTAAAGTACATTATTCTATCTTCTATGTATGATAGTCTGGCTGCAAACTAGCCATCACCTACCAGATGTTTTCAAGTTGGTCAGTAATTTTCTTGCATACAAATAAGATCTGTATCAAATCATTCAGCACTAATCACCTGTATAATAACTTGCAATAGTGTCTGTCCTCAATGTGTCAACCTATTCTTATACATTGTATTTGGTTGAATGTAGAACACTGATACCAAGGAAATTGCAACATTAGCACATCAAAATAAGGATATTGTGGGATTTCATCACAATTTACCAGCGATCTCAGTTACCCCAGAATTTGCTCTCAACCTAGGCTTATATAATCGTTAAAATTATTTCGTATATCTTTCTAGTATTACATAATCAGAGTAGAGTACATTATATTGTATGGCTTTTAGTACATCAACAGGTTTTCCTCAGTTCTGGATTTCTGTACTAGCCTCTACCTTATCTGGCCGGATGCTGATATAAACAGGACCTAATACTTACCAGAATTGCCTTGTCATTCTTGCACTCTGAATTCGCTACCATAGGATGTAGATCTTGCATAGCCAGCTAAAATGTATTCCGATTTACTCTTTGGATATGACCAATAGCTGCCTCCATACCTGGTGCAATCCACAGGAAGTAGGAGTCAGCACTACCTTAGCTTTTGAGGCATAGTCAGGCTTGTGTACATGCATACATGCGTACGTGTACATTAATGGCAAAGTGGGATATATTTGCTGTGAAAATACTAAGTGAATAATGATCTGCCCTTTCTATATCGTTTTGAAAAGTTAGTTTTCCTAACAGATAAAACAGTAAAAATAGACATGATTAGTACACTTATATTATATTACTACTTATATTGTAGGTCAATCACAACCAAGATATAAGTTTAGCCTGAGCAAGTCTAAATCAAGGTTAAACCCAATCGATACCACTTACGCAGAAATACCGAGGAAGGCTCAGTGGAATTTTCCCAGCAGTAGTGATGAAGAAGAAGTGGAGCAAAGGCGACCAAAAAAGGTTACTTTAACTAAATTGAAAGGAAACAGGCGAGACAGTAGCACTAGCGAGGAAGGAGATAGACCGTGCCTACCTCCAAAAATTTGGGAAGATACTTTGGGTGAAAGTGTAAGCCACCCTGACGATATTGATAGCTATCAAGTAGAGCATTCCACAGACAATGGGGTAGATGCTAATGACAATTTCGATGGGAAAGATACAGATATAACCATAGAGTATAGCGCATTCAAACGAACAGGAGTGGACAGGAAAGGCTCACTTCTTGGACAAGATGACCATGATGGCCGATACAGTCCAACTGGGACTAATTTATCAAGTTTTGAAGAAAACAACGATATGATAGAGGTATCGTCTGTGCACTCTGAGAATTCATGTAAGGTAATGACAGATTATGAGCAAAGTTCTACGTGTGTAGATATGGATCAGCTGAGCCTAGATAGCTCCGGAAAGAGGCCCAAAAGAATTGTCGAAACACATGAGACACACGAGATAGTGCCAGCTGAGAATAACGAAGACGATATTGTGGAGCGTATTATCGAAACTCAGACAATAACGGAGAAGTTAGATGATAATCGCGTATTTAATGATTATTGTGGGGAGGACTACTCTAAATATTTGGAAAACGATGATGAATTTGTCAGTCACATTTTTACACTCGGGAGAACGCTAGAAAAAGGGTCAAAGAAAAAGAAACCGAAAGATTTTGCTTTTGTAGAAAACCCATTTTCTGCACCTGATCCAGTTATAGAAACTATGCCATTAGAGAAAAAAACTGTAAAGCAAAAAATAACAACGTTAGTGAAAAAGAAGAAAGCTAGAGACGATGAGAATATTTATGCTGAAGTAAAACCAACAGCTAATGACACCGAAGCACTTCAAGATAGTAGCATGTTTGTTGATGAAGATGATGATTACAATCATACTAATGACTGTCACCCACAGGGAGCCAGTTCATGGGATCGAGGTGACCGAACTCGTGATTCACTGCAAGCCAACCGTACCTCAAATGTTTCCAATGATAGTGGGATGGTCTATGAGGCGTTAAATGACATCCCAACAGTCAGTTCATCTAAATCAAATGGAACCACTGAAAAGAAGAAAGAGCAGAAACGATCGTTGTTGAAAGGAATTAAGAAGCTACTGAAAAAGAAAGACAAAAACCAGGAAGTAGAGAAGGCAGATGACTCCCTTGTTCTTGAAGATGATTATCAAGAGTATGTTCCCTGAATCCTATATCAACTATTATTTAAAAATGATACCTTTGTATTATTATTGTTTTTATCGTTTTTTTATTGTCAGATAATCTAAAAAAATAGTGCCCTCAGAATATAAGCTTTGCTTCTGTATATAATAATATAAAAACATATTTTTGCAACGGTATGAATTGGTATGAATTGACACGTATTGAACACCATGTGTACACACTGATAAGTTAACAAGGCTGGTCGGTTCAAAACTTTACAAAAATATACATACCAAAGGAGAATAACGATTGAATACAAAAATAATGACGACTACATCGTATATACAAAATGTACAAGAGGCAATATGGTTTAAAAAATATACTGCAATTAAATACGAGTATTACTAAAGACAGTTGCTAACCCAATATGAACCAATTCTCTTCAATAAGACTGAGATATAGCATCGTAGACTATAACCATTCAGCTTATGAGAGTTATCTACTCGCTACTGCAGAGAGAAAGCAACTTCTAACTAGTTTTAAACGATGTTCTCTAGTTATTTAGTCATGCTATGCTAAGGTCATGTGAAGTCAGGTAAAGGACCTAATGTCACTCCCTGCCCACTTCTTCCTGTCTGCATACGGGACACATCCGTCCACTGATTCGTATCCGGATTATAAGATTCAATCACCTCAACAAACCGGGCTCCGCCATAACCACCTAAAATGTACCAGCATATTGAATTCAATAAATTAGTTCGCAATATTAAAATAAAGTCTACATTTATTCTAAAAACCCACTGAGATTCGAAAACCGCTTCATAACAGTATGAGAAAAGAAAGTGTATATTTCGTCAATGAAGATACTTCCAAGCTATGATTACAGTGTATTAGAAATTTTTCCATGTGATTAAGATATAGTTTTCATTTATAGATAAACTATCCTGTGGGCCCACATAATATGTACACAGAGATTTATAACTAACCTAATGAGTTATTTATTTGAGCACGTGCAGCTACATATATTTGGTGTCAGAAATATGCATATCAGCAAACGATTTTGTGGTAAATATAAATTATATAATTCACTAGTTTCTCAAACGGTTCTACATGTAGCCTCTATCCTTTGAGGATACTTAGAGCAAAAGAATTGTAAATTTTCAAAACTTCCCTTCCGTATCCTATTCCCAAATAATACTGTATTGTAACAGGATATTGCTATAGACTTATAGAGTATAGACTGTAGTTAAACCCTTTGAGTACTGACTCTACACTGAGTTATTGTTATTACACTTACACTATTTCATTGATGTGAAAACTGCAAAACTTAGCGAATTTAAATCAAAAATCCTAAGCTACACATTTAGATGTACCATGATAGTATCACATGTACTTATGTATATGGTTGTAAACCGAATGACCGTGCAGTGTATTAACAGACTTACCCAGAGCGTATAGTCTACCAGAAGCAGCTACGAGACTGAGTGCACTTCTTTGGTTCCTCATGGGTGCTACAGCTTCCCACCTCTCAGTACGAGTGTCAAATCTGCAGCAATACAACAATAATATATACATGTATACAATCATATAATTATATTTCAACATATATTATTATAAAGTATGTATACATGTAGCTAACAACACCATATTTGTTATAGGATAGAGGCGTGCATATATATGGTGCATGCCAGTTAACGGCGTATCATATTCACCACTACAACTTGAATAAAACAGGGAGTACAGAATGTGGGACACATTACGCAGTAGCCTATATATAATTCTACACTAGTTACACTGGTAACACTGATAACTAAAGATTAGAATGTAGTATTGATCACATATTATGTTTGATTCATTGATAATCAATACTCTCTAGTAAGAGCAAATGTACTCCATACTGTGTACTAGTAATAGCACTGATACAGTGTACATACATGTATATGCAGTGTATATATAGTTCTACATGTTTATAGGAAATAACATGTACAATATCTACTAACTAACTGACAACTTGATTTGTGAGCAAAGAGGGAGGGTAGAGTTTGCATACTCATTATGATAGATACACAATCATGTGCTATGTTATACTATTTAGTAGTTCTATAGATAAGCTCAGTTACAAAGTGGAACTGGAAGAATTCCCTTATGGAAATACATGGTAATATAACATGACACAGCATATTGTACAGTGATCTGACAGCCTGTAGGCATATATTATTATACAGTATTCACAGTACAAACAACGAAAAAAAAACAGGAAGTTAGACTAATATTCTACGTTGTGATAAACTATGAATAGATGACTACACTGTAGAAGAAACATAGTGTTAAGTATCAGCGACTCCAACACACCAGACGCAGTTAGTAACTAATCAAGGGTTTCTATGTCATGTACTAAACTGTATTGTAACACTCACCTTTCTACAGAGTTGAGTTGTGTCGAGGAGTCGTAGCCTCCTGCCACGTATATGTAGAAATCTAGACTGCACACACCTATAGATATATATAAGTGAAACTTAGTTTACTGCACTGCAGCTTATTAGGGAACCAACAGCTCAATGGCTAAGCAAAAAACAACTAAATGGTTGACAAAAAGTTGAATAATATAATGACTCAGGAATTATAGAAGAGAAACGGTCATTTCATCAAACGATTAAAAGCATATCAGCTGCGCATAGCAAACTTACTTTTCAAAATATTATATGTTTACTATGCAGAATAAAAGCTACCAATAAACAATAGATAAACATCACATATGAATAAAACAAGTAAATATCATACAATACAGGAATACACATACTAGCAGCAACATAGGGCTACCGATGTACGACCACTGATTTTACACTTACCAGCACCAGATCTTGGAGTAGACATGGGGGGACAACTGATCCACCTGTCTTCCTCTGGGTAATACTTCTCCATTGTATTTAATCTAGTCTCACCATCAAACCCACCGACTGCATAGAGAAACCTATTGACAACAGCTAAACCTGCCGCTATTCTTTTATGTGCCATGTTGGCTACAGATCTCCACAGCCTCTGCGATGGGTCATAGCTAGAGAGAATAAATAATGGGTTACATAACACATAGATGCCATTTTGAACGCACAACGACACCACGCATTTAGACCTACATGTATAACATTTATAGCCTAGTAATATACCAGGGTTGGTAGGTGATTGCTTGTCTGAGAAAGGGATAGATAATAATTTATCATAGTTACAAGGTTAACCCATCTATTAAACAGTATGTTAAGCGGCTTATAAACCTGCTAAACAGTAAATAGTCGGCAACTATGGGGAGTGTACAGTGCTAGTACCACGCAGCTATCTAATGGTGATAAACTACATACAGTATAAGAGGAACTCCTGTGTGAAATGCAAGTCATGCTAACGGTAACAGATTCATCAGGTATGACAGTCAAATATATGAGTATAGCAACGCAAGTGATTAGTTGGAATGCTCACATTCTATAATAGACCTCTGGTTTGGACCAGATAATGACCTAATAATCATAGCACATCCATGTAAAAACAATATTAATAATTAGGTACTTGGTGATAGCCTGCGCAAGGAATTACCAACCAACTATGACATAGGGAAACTGTAGGCTATACAATGCTCGTAACCAAATATCTAACTAAATGGAACTGCACCTTATAATCACACAGCACTCGGAAAGCACTCTGCAAACATGCCAGTTTATTTATACCAGGTTGAAATCTGCCCACTCATATAGGTGTCAGCACTAAAACTGAACCTAGACTTTAAATCAATATGCCAGCAACTAATTTATTTTTTGAAATGAATTCCTTTAATTAGTGGTAGGAGGCACCATACCAGTCATATTAAACATCGGCATACCACTTTACCAAATTGCTATCACTTTACCAAACCGCTATATCACTTTACCAGACCGCTATTTGGAATGGCTGTGAGTGTAAAATCTATTATTTTCTCCAAGTTCCACAAAAAGGTGAAAACCTACTATTCTCATAGTGATGCAAGCATATCGGAGAGAAATCCTGAACAAGTACATGTACTTACCATTCCACAGTTTGGAGGGCCTCGGCTGCCGATGAACCACCTGCAGCGTATAGCTTATTATCTAGAACTGCAACAGCTACCCGATTTCTAGCCACGCTCATTGGTGGTATGTGTGACCACTCGTTGGACTTGGGGTTATAACAGTCCACAACACGTTGGTCTTCATTCAGATTATCTATACTGTTATTCCTACCACCAACTGCATATACTAGTCCTTGAATTGTACAGGCAGCAAGGCCGGAGCGAGCATGGGGCATGTCTGATACTCTCTTCCACTGGTTATCCTGCGGATTGTAGAACTCTGCATTTCTCACCGAGACATTCAAGTAGCCACCGATACAGTAGATAACCTGCTTCTCACACGGCACCCGAGGAGGCTCTACTGCTGTACTTATATGCATCTGTAGCTCTTCAAACATACGATTTAATTTTTCCACACATTTGTCTGGCACCCTACGTAGTATTTTACAGCTTTGTAGTTGACTTTTAATGAATTCTGGAGGGATGCTGCCGAGTCTTATATGCTCTAGTAGTTGGGGCAGCTTACAGCCTCGATCGCTTACGTCATATGCCACCCAATTGAGCACGGCAGTATAAACCTCTGATTCACACTTTACGGTCATTTCTTCTGAACTGATGATGTCATTCAATTCCTTATAAGTAATGTTTAAAAATTCTGTACCTAACCTAACATCACTGAACCGTTTCAACAGAAATCGTTTCGCACGTTTCTCCAAGTCGATACAATTGTACTCTTGAGCAAATGTTCTAATTCCAATACAATTAGACGGGTCTAACTGGTGTTCTAGAAAGGTTGTACACGCTTCTGTGATATTGAACATTTGCAGGATCATAGCAGCCTCCATTAAGCTACAAATAGTTTGCTCAGTCACATTTATTTCTGCAGTGTAAATAAAGTCTAAGATGATTCGCAATATTTCTGGAGATATTTGCTTTATCTCTATTTCTTCTTTATTACATTCCACCATACCAGTGCAGAACATGGCATTAAAGTATGGACTAGCTGACGCAAGGACTACCCTATGGCACGGGAAGCGCGTACCACAGGTAACTAAAGTCACGTCACACAGTTTGGCTTCAAGTCTGAGTATGTTGAGCTGCTCAAATGACTCTTTGACCTGTCTCATGACGGTAAACTTCATGGTTCCATCGCTGGGAATCGGTTCCCTGACTGGTTGCTTTGGTTTATAACATATTGGTGGACCTTTCCTCTTCACTGTAATACAGTTAACACATCGTGTAAGGATAGATAGCATACGAGGGCAATTCACCATACCCAAAATAGATTGGCACACGGATATCACCAACCATGATATTGCAGAATTTAGCACCAAACCTTTGACACACTAACCGTTGGTGAGAACAATGAAGCATACCTGATTGATTGGTGAGAGTATGTTTATCAATATCATCCATCCCAGTGAACACAGGAGGTTCCTGAGATGACATACTGGTTCTAGCCGAGTTTCTCATATATAATTTGGTATTTATCTGTCAGACAATGGATTGGAAGACGTGTACCCGACCAGTCCACTCCTCATAGCAACCATTTACAGCTTCATTGCTAACTTGTAAAATAATCCTAAAATAAACGTAATATAGAACCTATAAGTTTCGTTATGATAACACTTGAAAACAAATCCAAAATTACAATACATATAGGCCTAGCTGATACAAAGTTAAAATTGTGTTATTCTTTTAATAAAAGAACTGTTATCCATTATAGGCCCAGGCAAAAAATCTAGTTTCTATACATTCAGGTCCTGTCTAACCATCAGCCCAAAGCGCTGCAACACAATAATGTCAAGTAGAATTATCTACAAACTCAGAACTTTTGTTAGAATCTTTGCAGAGTATTACATTAATACTATTAACAGGCCGCGTGTACTATATAATGTGCCAACTTAGAATGTAAATGGACTAATGACAGTAACTATATCAATGATTTCCTAATCTTCGTAGAGACTAATATTTTACTATTCATGTTTAGTGACCTCGTGACAGTGTGCTCTATTACTGATTCTATTTTAGTCTTTCCCAACTACAGAACGGTCATCAAATCCCAATTTAACAATATTTTCTCTGACTAAAACTACAAGACATAGGTAGCCTTTCTACTTCGCTCATTACTGTTAACCTTGGTATATTGTGTTTAGTTATAGCATAGGCACTTCGAATACAAGACATAGGTGATGTAGAACTTTGGGGGAATTTGTTTCAGGAATGTGGCCCTCAATTTTGAATTGACAGTATTTTCATGCACATTTTTAATTAGACTAACAATCAATAGCATATATTTATACCAATTTAAAGTGGGCCAGGTGCATGGGCCCACATAAGTGGTCTCACCGTAGCATGAGATAACTGTTAGTTTCACGAACAGTTTGAAAAAAGGTGATCTCAAACATTGAAAAAAGTGGTAAACACCCTAAATAAGAACGCGTTTCAAGATTAATTTTTTTCACCATTATACAAAAAATATGTTTTTAACTTTAAGTGGACTGTGAAAATTTCATAACCACATTTGATATAGTTTGAAAAGATAGTTTCCAGACTATTGCTATTGCCACAGCTGCTTAGCCTATAGGTCATCTGTGGTGAAATTTGGATATTTGGGCAGATATTGGGTGCATTTTACAGATCTATTTTGCCAAACAGCTTTTTTAATACAGAACATTAGCAAAAGAAATAAAAGAAGTTTTGAATTTCTCATTACTTCCTCTTTCAAACCATATAAAATTTTAATTTATCTGTTTAGTAGATTAAAAACTTTGGTTTGATAACTTAAAATTAACTCACCTTTGATAGAGTATCAGTAGTATTAGCAATAAGCAACTAGCTACACTTGCACTATCGACTATCCAGTTTATCGATTTAAAGCAGCAGAAGTTGTGTGTTAGTGTACCGGCCCAGAGGTCTCGATTCCTATCTAACAGACAGTACCACAGGATTACCTATTTATTGGTATTTCTATGAAATTTTTCTTTTAGAGCTTCAACTTGAATTTGAACTTGAACTTGTTTGGACAAAATAAAATTTAAAATAAAAATGAAAAATTTAAAATACTAAGTCTAGTCTGATGTGGAATACACTTTTCTGTCAACTAAAATCGATCTAACGATACTAGCTCAATAGAACGCTATGGCACAATGAGTATATGAACACTATTATATGACTATGATACTTATATCATTTAACACGATATTATTTATAATTATAGTCCATTAATTTGTTAGTGATTAAAACTGTGATTGCTCCGAATAATTTGCAAGTCATCCTGAGATTTTCATAGCGTGTGTACTTGGTAAGTGCTGCATATTAGGAGGCCTGGCCTATACCCTCAATGAAAGGAAATTACACACAGAAAATATAGAATGCTTTTGTTATAACTGTGCCTATTGGTCAGTTATTTTGAGACGTAATTAATCTATGGAGTTGCCTTCTCTATAAATAACCCGATCATAGAATTCGAAGCATAGAGTTATCTTCTCTCAGAAGATAATTATGGTCAAAGCCATAGAGCTATATGGCTTGGCTTATGTTACCTCTATGGTCCAAGCATAGAGTCATGTTTTCTATCTCTATGGGTCCAAGGAGTGCCACCAAAAACAGACAACTACCAATTTATGAACTGTAATCCTTGGGCATGTACAACTGTTTATGTATATCTCTTTCCGATATAATATTAGTAAGTAGTATAATTTATATACATGTATATGTATTCATACTTGCCAAGGAGCAGGAGCAAAAAATCTGGACTTTTTGACTCAAAATCCCTGGACAAGCACCAGAATCTCTGGACACAGTTTGGGTGTACATTGTTTGACGGAAACTTATCTCTGAAAAGTTTCAAATTATCAATTTTAGTGCTATTTAGTGGCTTGAAAGTTATTTTCTTCAATGTAAACGACTTATTTTAGGTTGTATCTTGTGTTTTATGAGGTAAGCATCTATAGAGAAAATCCAAGTATGTTAACTCCAATATAATATTTGTAATTTTAGGATATTTCAACCATGATGTCTATAATGGCAAGTCCATTGAAATATTTTGTTATCCAAAACACAAGCATGTGTGATGAAATTGAGTTCTGTACTGTGCCACCCAGTGTTAGATGTGAACCATTTGAGGTGGGTGCATTCCAGGAGTTGTCTCAGAATCATCATATGGTAGTATAAGCTATTTTCTCTTCTCCCAAGATTTATTTCCCTCCTTTTAAAAAAGCTTGGGAGAGAACAACTCTTTATTATAGTGTGCCCACTTCATTTAGAACAAATTCCAAATTCTCAGTCATCCTGGAAGTGGCATTGCCAGTTCATTACCCACAATCTAAGGAATGGTTGTAGTCATTTCACAGCTGCTATGATTCTACAAGTAGATACATTTCATTACAGTTTGGTTTTGTATGTATGATTGATACATACAAAACCAAACTGTAATGGTCTGTCATAGACAAAACAGTTACAGTTATCAACAAGCCAGAATTACTTAATTCACCAGAACATACAACTTGGGATACTTGAAAGTTAATGTCTGAATAACTCTAAAACGGCTGATGGAAATCTTACAAGGCTAAACAGCACCGACTTGCCAGTTTGAAGTTGTCCTCACTATTATAATATACCTCTATAATAGCACAACATCATGACAACCTGACATAATACATGTAAATAAAATGTTGGGGTTGTCAACTCACAGCTTTCAGAGCCTGAGGCTGTTGTAGGAAATTGACGTTTGTCACACAGGAGAGCCATTGGGCTCCTTCAACTGTAAGATGTGTCAACTAATGGTTTTTGATAGTGCAATGCACAATGTAAACGGTCACTACTTTGACATCTCATCATAGGTATGTTGTAGAAGGAGTACCAAAGATACTAAACTGAACTGAACTTGTGCAAAGAATTGAAGTTGCGGTATTTGACATCATCATAGGGCTGCGGGAGGCTACGATTACGTCTGCAAGTAGATTCCCATTCCATGAATAAATGCAAGGTTTACATAAATAGATGGCCAATGGCATGATAAGATAATTCAGGATTTGGGAGTGTGCGACTAGGTACAGCTGTTCTTATGACATCATTAGGAGAAGAAGGAGACAACTCAACACAACTACTTTTTCGTGGAGTGCAACCATGGGTTGTACAGTCCAGTTTAGTCTACTTATTCTTGTACTAGTAACACATGTTCAGGTGGGTTATCACATTATTTGCTTTATTAATGCAGTGAAATTATCTTGTGAATTTTTAAATATACACACGTGTACATTGTATGGACTATTGTGGTGAGGCAGGACATTTCATACATTGATACTTAGCCTCAGCCTCCATTGAACTGACACTAAATGCACACCAGTGCCTTGGCAGTTGTCTTCCTTAATTCCTACTCGTATACATGTACTGCACTGCATAATTACTCTTGCATTTATCTTATCTTATGTACATTAACTCTTGTTCTATGAATATTATATTATATTGTGCCCTTACTCAATCTGATTGCAACTAGTCAACTACTTGTTGTTAAACCTACCTTTGTGCATGGTTATATAGGACCGAGGTCCTCTAAATAGTTACAATCAATTTATTATACTGAGTACATTGTTATATGCATCTTTTGGCTATAACCAACCCTAGAAATCAGCCCTTGTACCTTTTCCTCCATATTGTTATGCAATACCTATGCCGATGGTATCTCGTACTCAATCGGAACTTTTACTGGAAACGTTAATACTGTAATGTTTTTGAGTACTATTGCATACGAGAGCCGAGGGCTACAAGAATGTGAAGGGCTTGGAAGGTGGTAGAGGCCGACCAAGTGTACCTTCTGCTCATTACATAAAAGAGTGAACAGTATTATGGGCACTCTTTATAGTGTAGGTTGTAGATTATATCAGACGTAGGCCGATGCCGAGACTCATTGGAGCTCAGGACCGACATAGGTCATGTAGAGTTTATACTCCGAGGGAGTGTAGAGAAAGAATGTCTAACCTTGAGAACCTAAGTCCGACGCTAGGTTCATTAGAACCCGAGATCGGCCTAAGCCTAAGGGGTGGATAGAGATATGCTTAGCCTAGGATGAGGTGAACTCGAGCCGTACTGAATCCAAAGGATTCTCAGGTGGAGTTACCCGCCTAAAGAGTAAGCCTCTGTGGGTTGAGTTAGGAGATGTTGCTTTATTCAAGCGCAATCAACAACTGAACAATAACACAAAATGCACTGCCTTTTATACATAACAAGCTTCTGGTGAAAAGTGTTGTGCAATAATAACAAGTATTGCATAATATCTATTATGTCCAGGGCCGTAGTGCCCTATACGGCCGTGCGGCCTGGCCGTCTCAACTTTTAGCATTGCAAAGTCGAAGTGTAGTCAATTTATTATCATGGTCAGATAAGTGTTTAAAGTTTCTTCCACTTTCCTATTTGCGGGGTTTACAAGATATGTAAGGATATGGTGATAATAAGTGTGCTAAACACTTTTATATCAGAAAATTCTAAATACTACTGTACTTAACTGCAGCTATGTAACATTTTAGATATTGAAAACCTGTCAGGGGAGATAACTCTAAATTTGAAGATTATTTTAGTATACAGTATAAGAGGTACCGTATACACAGTCCATGTACTGGGTGTGTTAAGATTAATATAAACCTTGAAAATCTAAACAATTATATTAGTTTTCAATTGAACAAACTTTTTTGGATTCGGCTATCTGTCTGCCCTACATTGTTTTCAATATATTTACTTAGGCATTCAATCTTATAGGGAGAAATAAGAAATATATATATATGGTAAGAAAAAAAACACGCTTTCTGCTGCTTTTTGTAGATTCGTTAGCTCTACTTCATTTCATTGCATGTTTTTCATCATTGTAAAGGAGTAAAGTATTTGTAAATGTCGTTAGAGTTGAATGATTTATGTTCAGTCATAATTGTGAACAGATACAATGTAGACATGTACATGCATATATATGTATGAGGCTGGGTTATATTTAATGTTATTACACAGGTATATTTCATAAGCCTGAACTGCTTCAAATTTGCTCTATTTTTATGAAAAACACTCTCAGGGCGCCGGTGGCCGGGGCGCTGCCCTGGACCCCCGGCCTAATATTTTGGCCCCACCAACATTTCTTAGGGCGCTACGGCCCTGATTATGTCTACTGTTACTACTGGGTTTGGCCGAGTTAACAGAATAATATGAAAATTCACACATAGGTAAAACAAGATCTATATATCATGGGAAAAATAATAAAAATAATATAATACCAATATTAAGCCTATTTATGGCTAGGTGCCCGAGTCCGGCTACAAAAGTGTATTCTAGAATATTCTAAGTGATTACATAACTGCTAACATGTCAGGCAAGTATAATTAGATAATGATAAGCATATGCATGAATACAATAGATTGATTGTATACAGTCAGTTATTGTAGGCTATTACAACAATAATGTCTATGCATGGAAGGGTCCATGTCCTCCCAATATAAGGAGGTTACTAGTAAGCACTAAGGCTATAATGTCAGTTTATAGTGTGATGGACCTTGAGACTCAGGGAAGTTGCCTTTCCACTACGCATGAGACTCTGGGAGTTGCCTGTCCACTACACAGCGTTGTTCGTTTCACTACAATACCATATAAAACAAATGCTTTTTATATGCCAGTTAGCCGTTGTTTGGACTTCAATAAAGATACATCTATACAGATCTACAGAGTCTTCTTTTCTAGCTAGCTCCAGCTCTAAGTCTTATTGGACTTTGAACATGGGCACTAATAAGCTATTGATCATAATTAGAAGTTGTCCTCTCCCAACTTAGAGGAAGATAAATTGGGAGAGGACAACTTCTAATTACGATCAATAGCTCGTTAGTGCCCATGACTTAGAAGCCTGAATTCTACTAAATAAGAACACATTCTCATACACACTAAGCAATAACTCGGACCCTATGAGTCGTACCTACAGTCAGGGGCGGATATAGGAAATATTTCAACACCATCCTATTTTCAAGAAGTCATGAATTTCACGCGTCTGAGGGAGTTAATACAAGATAAGTGTGGAACATGAACATGCATGGGTACAGTCTACGCATATAACATGACTATTACAGGACTATAAAATGACTGTACTACCTGAGCTAGTAAATACAAAATGAATTGAGGCCTAGATATGCATAGTATTGATAGTTTACAGAGCACAGCTAGTATTGCATGCTTGATTGAACACACGCCTAGGATGGTGGCGTGGGTGCCTATAGCCGCCCCTGCCTACAGTTCACAGCAATAATCTATCACACAATACTGCTTCTGTCTTCTATGTAATGAGGAAGACCTAGCGCCACTCATAGGCTCTTCCCACATTCGCATTCCTATCGTACTTTGTGCAAGCAAACTAAGCTTAAAACATTACACTATAACAGGCAGGTACTTAACAATGCACCTATATAATACATGTAGCCGACATTGTTTAGAGTTTAGACTATAAAAGGTACAGTGTATTGTAGGCCTACATATTGCTTTTGCAAATACACGTCTTGACGTTCCTGCCATATGCAATACATACTGTAGATGTGCACCTATTCAGTTAAACTCAGTCCGTAATACAGGAGTACATGATCTAATATAGCCTAGGTTGTATTGTGTTGCTACCTCAAGTATATGTATATGAGCAGTTGATGAGATAATGGCAGTCTGCAATACCTTCTCTGAAGGGTATAGTGTAGGCCGATATATTATATACGTAATGTACACATGTCCATGTGACCACAAGTCATATATATGTATATTATAACTATTTGTAGTTATTTTTGTGATGTTTTCAGCCATGCACACGACTGTCAACACTGGTTAACCCATGGTCTGGAGGTTTTCAAGGCGAGTTTCGCCTTCCAGTTTCCCAATACATATCGACATGGAGTGCGTGGATTGAGTTTGAACATCCAGTTAGAGTGCTTGAGGTAAGTAATAAATGCATGTACTTACACACACCATGTCACACATTGGACGCAAAACACGGGGACACAACTTCACATTGTTGTGAGGAAACCGTAGTAAGGTACAATAATAATATAAATACAGTATATAATAAAAAGTTATTTGCGTTGCGAAGAGAGTTTTCAGAAAATTGTGGTTAAACTCATTTTTTCTGAACCCTTGTAGCAAAAAAGATTTCTTAATTTCGTAAGTTGACAGGAAAAAGTTCTTCTGTATTTCGTAAAACCGAGTAAACTTTCTTGCCCAAAGCAGTATTATGAAAATATAATGAGTTACTCAAACTGTTTCCAAGCCATTGTACAAATTGAATTACTGTAATGCAGATTTGGACGGCCACTCAACAACGAGTGAACGACAGGACCTTTATACTAAGACCACATAATTGGAACTCTCATGTTGGTGCTGGGCAACATCTCCATATACAGTTTGTTGTTCGGTGAGTAAAAATATTATTAGTTAGGAATGCATAGCTGTATAGGTATAATGATATACCTATACAGCTATGTATAATAATATACCTATACAGCTAGGTATAATGATATACCTATACAGCTATGTATAATATAGTTAGATAGATAGCATTTTTTGTATTGCTGTAATATACAACATTATTTGGGTAGATAGCTTACCTTGTATCAATTATGTTAATATGGTACTTAAAAAGTTTTTATCTGATCACAGTTACTCAGATGGCTGGCATAAAGGAACAAATCCTTGCCTTCACTTTAACCCAAATTCACGTACAGCAGGACCACCAACACCGCCACCAAAAACAACGCCAACTACCACACCAACCACTACACCAACCACTACACCAACTACTACACCAACCACTACAACAATGCCAACTACCACACCAACTACTACACCAACCACTACACCAACCACTACACCAACTACTACACCAACCACTACACCAACTACCACACCAACTACTACACCAACTACTACACCAACCACTACACCCACCACTACACCAACTACCACATCAACTACTACACCAACTACCACACCAACCACTACACCAACTACCACACCAACTACTACACCAACTACCACACCAACCACTACACCCACCACTACACCAACTACCACACCAACCACTACACCAACCACTACACCAATCACTACAACAACTACTACACCAATCACTACAACGGCAACCACACCCACTACTGCACAGACAACCACTACACCTGCTACCATACCGACCGCATCCCCGACTAATACATCAATGACTCCAACAGTTTCAACCAAACTAACATCAACAATAAATGCGTCACCAACAATGGAACCGTCAACACGTTTACCACCGAAGACTGAGCCGCCTGTGCCAATGAACACCACTGTACCAGATTCCGCTGGTACAGTACCCACCCCAGGTACCAATTTCTGGATTATTTGGAAAACTATTCTAATACAACTAACCTATACATAGAGCTAATAGCAAACGAGGTGTAGTGAAATGACACAGTCATGTCAATATGGTTGAAGGCATACAAAGGTTGTGGCAATTTTGCTTAGAAAATTGCCCAAATTAAATAATGATGATGAGCAACCAAAGTTACAAAATGCCACAAATTAATTGGAATAAAATACCTAACGAATTTAACAGTAAACATGCTAGAAAATGAATTTATGTTATTATTTGCTACAAATGCTATGTGTATTTATTAACCCAGGTGCTAAATACAACTATGACGCAGCATTGTACAAGGCACTTTTGTTCTACGAAGCCCAGAGATCTGGAAAACTCCCAGCAGATAACTTGATTTCTTATAGAGGAGATTCTGGAATGAATGATGGAAAAGATGTGGGAAGAGATTTAACTGGTGGATGGCATGACGGTACAAACATTATAATAATGTGTCGAGAATAAAAATTTGGTAGCTTTTAGTAAAGTCTCTAGATTTGTTGTAATGGGAGAGTATTAATATAGGAATGTTTACTTTCACAGCTGGAGATCATGTCAAGTTTGGACTTCCTATGGCATCATCAGCCACCATGTTGTTGTACGGGCTGGAGTTTATCAAAGATGGCTATGATTATGCCGGCCAATATGGGATGGGCCTGAGACAAGTCAGATGGGCACTTGAGTATTTCAGAAAGTGTTATGTAGATAAGGACAGGTTTTATGCCCAGGTAAGTGGGCTAAAGTTATCAACTTCTTGTTGCCACTTCCAAAATGAAAGTACATTGGAGTCACCACTCACTAGCGTTGTGTAAAATTTTTATACAAAGAGTGTGCAAGTACTGAATGGTACATTGAACAGGTCGCAGATGGTGATGCTGATCACAGTTGGTGGGGAAGACCCGAAGACAATCATCAGCACAGACCAACCTTTACTATTGGAGGTGATAAACCAAAGGGAGGTGCTGACATAATGGGAGAGACTGCATCAGCCATGGCAGCTGGATATGTTGTCTTTAAGGATGTTGGTAGGCATTCTTTTATGAAGCCCAAGTTGTGCAGTAATCTGGACTTGAGATCCACAGCAAGACTTTCACTTGTAAAAATTATAGTTTGAGTTTCAACCTCAAAATGGCATCCATATACATGTATCCATATTTTTAAACTACAAATTATACCAAACATACCTTGAGTTGTACATTTTTATTATAGAACTTGACAGAATTGATGCCCTTGAAACAATTTGTGTACAGAATTGAGATTTCTGATGTTTGCGTCTGAACTGTAGATGCTGGTTTTGCCAACGCCCTCCTCTCCGATGCTAAACAGCTTTATAGATTAGGCAAGCTGAATCCTGGAACGGCCAACATCATCATACCCAAGCTTCGGAAATTTTATTAGTATGACATTTTACTCAACCATACGCAGTTATAGATCAGATATGCTTTCTTAGACACTCAATGAGGGTTTTTGCCTACCATTAGACCCTGGGAAACACACATGACTGGATGATTATTGTTATTCTTTACAGTTCAGAAACCTGGGAAGATGAGATGGCACATGCTGCCGCTTGGCTGGCTTACGCTGTTGGTACAAGCTCATCTGAATATCAGGGCTATTTAGATGATGCCAGGAACTACATGAATACAGATACTGTGGCATGGTCACTCAGCTGGGATGAGAAAGGCCCCATTGTCATGGTAAAGTGTACTATTGTAATGACATGAGTAACAAAAGCTTATGCTGTATTATTTAATGAAGTTGTTTGACATTAGGATTGAGTTTGATGAATTGGTTTGACCAAATAAGGAAATAAGCCACTGTTTTTCAGTTTCTTCTGTACAAGCTAACACAAGATGGCCAATACAAGACAGGCATTGAGGACTTCCTCAAGGAATGGTTACCAGGTGGCTCCCTGCCGAGAACACCTGAAGGTCTAGTCTGGAGAGACAATTGGGGTGCAAATAGATATGCAGCTAATTCTGCCATGCTTGCTCTACTAGCTGCTAAGAATGGTATCCGTACCAAGGAGTATTATGATTTTGCCGCTAGCCAAATAAACTTCATGCTTGGAGATGCTGGAAGAAGCTATCTCGTTGGATTTGGACGCAACTACCCTTCCCAAGCTTACCATAAGGCAGCGTAAGTAAAACAGTAGATGTTGGATAAAATTTTGAGATTTTTCATTCCCATAAAATGTTTACTTTGCAAAGAAGTTTCAGATAAAATCATCTACTGTTGTAGATCATGCCCATGGAAACCAGCTCGATGTGGATGGAACGAATTCAACTCCAAGAGACCCAACCCTCATGTTCTGCATGGTGCTTTAGTGGGAGGGCCGGGAGAGCTCAGTGGGAAGTTCATAGATGACAGAACGAAATTTGAATTTACGGAAGTTGCAACAGACTACAATGCTGGCTTCACCAGCGCATTAGCAGGTAAGTATTGCCAGCTCCAGAGATTCACACAGGTTTCTTAGAACCAACAGGCTGGTAACATTAATAATTTTATTTTTATGTAATAGCTATATTATCATTCATTATTACTTGACTGAAGACCTTAGCATAGCATGAGTGAACAGTTTCAACTAACAGTAGGCCAGAAAGGCAAAAGCAGAATGGTATTCATTGCCACTGCAGTAAATAAGCAATTTTCCTCCAACATAGAGTGGTGTTCCATGCTGCTACTATACTACATGGAATCAGTTTAGGAAAATTATCGCAATGGCTGAGTACTTATGATTCCACACCAATCTCTATCACCATACCCATACCTAGTTCTAGACAAATATTGTTTCGGATAAAAGGCAGAAAATCTGTATTGATATAGCCTAAGACTTTCTTGAGCAATATCATGTGTAGATAAATATTTATAATAATTACAAAAAACTTCACCGAATATGTATCCCTTTTTTGTAGGAATGAAATACTTTGCTGTAAATCCAGTATAAAAAAGAGCTACTTCAACATGACACCGAAGATTAATATATTGTACAATGTATATGGTGGAAAGTGTTATTTCATTTTAAAATAAATAAATCTTTGGGGGAAAACACTGACAACACTTTTATTAACTCTTCAGGTATCAATGCATTGGTGAACTACATTTTCCAAGTTGATGTTATCAGAAAGGACAACTGCATAAAATATGGTGTTTATGGTAATTAAAGAGGGAGTATTTCCATAATCCATAAATGAAAATCAAATACTTGAATAGCGCATGGCATAGTACTGACCTTGAGCAGTCGAAAGCCAATCATGGGAGCCGCTGCCGATGATGTCATCTACTCCGAATCCAGGGTTAAACTCTGCACAAAAAATCATCTAAGTAACACGCTAAATCTTGTGGTAAAGCAATTTTGAGAGTTTTTAGACCACAACTTTTTTCTCACCCCAAAATTTTAAAAGCGAAGCTACAGATTTTACTAATAGGAAATTCAACACATTTGCATGTAACTACTCTGTTATTTTTGATAATACTAAAGGAATTTGCAAATAAAATTAATATTTGTGGATCTACAGAAAGCCTTTGACAGTGTATGGCACGAAGGTTTACTGTATCGACTGGCTGATATGGGGTTCGGAAATAAGTTCCTCAGACTTATGCGCAGCTTCCTAAAAGATAGAAAAATAAAAATTAAAGTCAATAATTTCACTTCGGAGGCCAAGTCATGCCAAATTGGCCTACCACAAGGAAGCATACTATCACCACTCCTATTTATATTATATACAAGAGACATGCTATCAAATATTGACGGACTAACATTGCAATACGCAGATGACTGCTCCATCATATGCTGCAAACCGAACCAGGTAGAGCTCAATAATACGCTTAGAGCAGTGTGTCAACAAATCAGTGATTGGCTTGCCAAGTGGAGGCTCAAAGCCAACTGCTCCAAAACAGATTCCATATGTTTTAAAGGACAGTCAGTACAACTACAAATAAGTAAAGAAAATATTAATATTGCTAAAGAAACTAAAGTTCTTGGACTCATAGTTGATCATAACCTCTCCTTTGGGCAACAGAGGAATATGGCAAAAGCAACCATTTTCAGAAAATGGAATATGTTAATACCTTATGTTCACAATGGACTACTCCCAAGCACCTCATGCACCATACTCAATACAGTGATCCTCCCAAAAGCATGTCATAATGCCTACATATGGGACGCTAACTCTGATATGTCAATACATAAATGCTTAAAAGACCTCCTTGGGGCCCTTTTTAACCCTCCAACACAAACATTACATAAGCTGACAAACATCCAGCCTCTTCAACTAAGGAACGATACTGACATATTGAGTGTTTGCAGATTAGCTGCAGCAGATAATACACTAACTTTAATCTTGAGAAATTCAAAAAGCCAACTGCAAAAGAAAATAAGATGCTGCATAGCTAAGTTACTAGGTCGACGCTTTGTAGACCAAGATTTAACACCCAATTGTTTCAAAAAGAGCAACGTTAAAAAACTGATCAAGGAAAGACAAAGTACAATATGGAAAACCCATCTACAACAAGGATATAATGGTGAAGGTTTATTAGGGCACCTCCCTATAGACCATCTAGATAAACACCCATTCCCCATATCACTCCCAAGGAAGTTGACCGGGTACTTGTGTAGTATATTAACAGGGCAAGTCAAACTGCAAGCACACTTATATAAAACCAAACAAACATACACACCTACCTGCTCTTGCATGCTGGAAGATGAGTCCGTTCACCACTATCTATTCTCGTGTCTCAACTACACCCAGCTAAGGCTCAAGATACAGCCAAACCCATCCAATTACATATCGATAATAAACTACATCGAAGAAAGTGGAAGATTCAATTAACACAACCCAAATAATGTATAAAACTGTTGATGAAACGTGCAAAGTCAGTCAATGGTTCATATCTCATGCATAATGCTATTGTATAACTCTTCTACAATTGTGAATATATATATATTATAATATATTGTGTTATGTGTACATGAGAAGAGATCATAAATATTGCTGAAATCTTTATATCAGTAATTGAAAGGCATTGCTCTAGATATATACATAGAACTCACATTATGAGTATAAGTATAGCCCCATATATTTTTGCTAATCATAAATATCTTGCTAGTCATAAATACTCTTTATCTTTAGTATTTGTGAACAGTTATTCAAAATATTATATTTTAAATTTTTTCAGTTTTATTATACAGTAGTCATCCAAAAAGATTTTATGTTTTTGAGTTATCATCCCTCTTTCTCTCTCTTATAATATGGGATTTGTCGCCTCTTATTAGAACATGGCAACTTATTATATAACCTCGAAAAATGAAATCATAATTCCTGACTAACAAACGTAATACATGTAGCTAATGTTATAGATATTATAATATTTTTTGTTCAAACAACTTCGCCTGCAAATAGAGGCATTTTTATGTATATTTTGTTGCATAAATTTAAATACAGATTCATTCATTCATTCATTCATTTTAATATTTATTTGAGGCTAACAGAGGTGGGGAGCAACTCCTAAACCTTTTATATCTGTTTAGAGTTTCATCGCAAGTGATTAATATCTTCACGAATACATCAATGGAAACCCTAAATCTTTGCTGTTACTTTGTGGTGGTAGGAGGTGGGACGACTAGGAACCGGTTTTATAAATTGGAAATGTTAGGATCTAATGCTTTTGTATGTGCAAAGCAGTAACCGCAGCAACAATGTAGACTAGCAGCTGGAACTAGCAGGAACAATGACTGATTGCGACCAAACCAAGGATTCCCACTAGGTTCCAATACTTATGCATTCTTTATGTGGTGTCTGCTGTTTTATGTAACACAATAGCAACATAATGGAATTTGTCTGGTTTGACAAAGTCCTCACCCAGGCAGCATGCAAGCATGCACAGTACCAGTGCGAATGTGAATGTGGACAGTCACAGACTCGGAGGACTTTCATTTTGCTGTTCCATTTTATCAACTTGCTGCAAGTAAGTAATCAATGAAAACACTGGTCGAAAATTTAGATCTGTTGCATGTTCTCTTGATTTAACTGAGTGTTTAGAAGTTAGAATGGCTTGAGTAGCATTATTAGAATATGATAATCATAAATCTATAATATGAATATCAAATATGATTATAATTGTTCATGTTTGATGTGTTCAATATCAGTAGTAGCATCAAGACTGTATTTTAATTGTAGTTTTGTGTCTTAGTTAGTGGCACTAAGTGTCAATTTGAATCTGCATTCTTAGTCAGGAAGTTACTTTATTATATAATTTTATTGTAATTTAATTTGCACATAGTCTAAGTAATAAACCCCTAGTATTTAGAGGGCTATTAATTAACTCTTTTAATTGTCTTTTCATTCAATTTCCCTTTTGTCTTTCAATTTTAGATATGCCAGCCAGATGCATTGTGGGGGGATGTAGTAGCATACCAGCTCAAGGTGCAACATGGAAGGATTGTGTTCACTTACACAAGATTCCTTCATTAAGCAAATCTCCCCAGCGCCACAACCAGTGGGTTAGTTTTATTAAATCTTCTCGAAAAGATTTTACTGATGGAACCACCCATGTCTATGTCTGCTCGAAGCATTTTGAAGATGGGGATTATGCCAATAAGAGTGAATTTATCTTTCGGCTCTCAAATAATGATCACTCTTGCATGTAAGTGTTTATCTGTTCACAGTGTTAACAACTGTACGACTCTAGGCTAAATGACTACTTTTCAAGCCTCTGCACTGTCAAATTTATGTGTTTACTTTACATTGTTATTTAGATGGGTATCTGTGTCTGTTACTGTTATGTGAATCAACTAGTAACAAGACGTAACAAATAACTGAACTGACTGTACAATGGTTTCTATATACCAAATGAAGTATGCGCACTGGCTATGTATTTTGGTATTGTTGCTGGTGAAGAATTCTTCTAGTTAACTGTTACCTTCTCTCAACTGAGTACATTTAGCACATGAATATTATTATTACTTCTGGGCTTCTAGTTTGTCTTTATTAAGTTCAAGGTGAAATAACATATCAGTAAAAAATCTGAGTTTTCAATCTATTGTTTTTACGTTATTTCTACTGCCACTGCTGTACTTAACTGGAAGATCTCTTTTGTAACTACTCAGCCTTGAAACCGAATATGATCACAGTTTATTATTGTGTATTGTCTACTGTACTTAAAATTGGTTTGATTTTTGTATAGTGCTAGACTCAAGTCGACAGCTATTCCTAGCATCCTGCCTCCATCAATTTCTGTGAAACGGCTGTCGTCTCCCGAGACAGCAGCTGCAGCTCGCAGACGTGTGAAACGTGCCAGCAGTGAGCAGCAAGCTATTGTCTCTAGCTTATTGGAATCGCGTATGTTCCCATTTTAATTCCTAATTCTGCTCTAACTCTTGGTACTGAAGCATTTTATGTATCTGTATTCAAGTTACATGTAGTATGCATGGATTTGCTGTTGACAAGTCATTAGGTTAACAGATGCCATTATCATTAGTAAATAAAATCGATAATTACTCTTCGTCTGCTAGGAAGCGAGTGGGCATTATTAACTAGTCACATTTTGGTACATACATGTAATATGCCTTAAATAGACTTGACAAGTACCCGCATATCCTACATCTTTTTATAGTGTTGTAACAATATTAATTGTTGGTTAACAAACTTCTTTATTGTTGAGTCCTGTTGGCTGTGTAATTAGTAAATTGTAGAGCAAGGAACTAAAGTGGGGGAGTGAGGTTTTCCAATATAGGATCAACTCGTTGTAGACTTGCTCCAATTATATTTTCAGGTTTTATGTTCTACTGTGAGGAAAATTGATATCTACTTTTTTGTATAATTAGTGACAAGGAAAAATTTACGACTAATTCAGTAATACATACTCATTTTAATGCAGACACTTACTTAAGTGACGAAGAAGACGAGGATGGGCGGAGTGAATCCTGCTATGTAGAAGATCTAACTGCTGATGTGGAGGATAATCCGGAATGGTTTCTGCCAGCAGAATATGACCAGCCAGATGAAGAAATCACATCTTCCTTACATCAGCTCAAGCAGCAGTTGTAAGTAGCTACAGTACATGTATAGGCTATGTATAAGTATATACTAGTGATTGGAATGTTGTTCATAACATCTTAATATATTGAAGCCCTTTCTATTGTGTTTTACAGACATGTAGGTGATGAGCTCAAGGAGCAGCGGTTTGTTGTCAGTTCAAGCAATCTGCTTCAAATAATTGCCCGGTGCTCTAAATGTGGTAACAGTTCAGGTAACATGAGTCTAGTTATAGCATAGCATTATTTGTTTAACAGAAGATTGTAGCTGCTGTAATTTTGTAGTCTGGCTCAATCTTTTGAGAACAGTAGCGGTTGATTTATTGGTTTCTCACAAATTCTCTTTAGTTCATGTTGAATATTTTGTAGATTTTGAGATTGTGAATCACAAATATCATTATATTCTGCATCATCCTGTAAACACAATCATAGTACATAATGAACTAGTGGTTTAATTGGTATTGCAAAAGAGACTTTGGATGCCAGATACCACGCTCCTGGTGTGGTGGCCAGCTTCAAGTTCCACTGTCTTTTATGCCAACACAACTGGGAATTTCAGACAATGAACAGCAGCTTGGCACAGAAAGATATCAGAAGAGCAAATATATCTGTGTTGGCTCCTGTATTGCTAACAGGTAATCAATACAGCAAAGTTTCCAGGTGAGATAACACTTTATTTCTATTGTTTGAATATAATCCCTTTTAATTGATGTGACTTCTGTATTTTTCTATTTGTATGTAGAGAAATTTACCCATCCTGGTCTCACCAATGTCTAAACAATTATGTATGCATTGTTTTACACTTCATGTCTCTTTAGTGTCTAGCCCAAACTTCAATTATGTTTATTTATGGATATAGTTTCATGGCTGCTTCCCGGATTTTATATCCAACCAAGAGCACCTATTACAGACAACAGGCTGAGACCTTCATTCCAGCAGTTCACCAATATTGGGATAACACTAGGGAGACTAATGTTGCTGAATCCAAACAACAAGCAGAAACATTGCTTGCTGGCGATGCTAGGTAAGTAATAATTCTTTAATCACACAACACTGCCCGCAAACCTCGTATGATTTAAGAAATAGGCTAAACAAATTTGGAAAAGTTGTTGAATGAAATGCGGTAAATGGGCATTACGAAAATGTCAGTTAGAAAACGAACGTTTTGAAAAAGTTTGCTTAGACAACACCCATACGAAGCTTTACATTTGGGTGAAGAGATAATGAATTATTTTTGGTGTTCTACTCGTTAGGATTAGTCAAAACAAAAAGATTTAGTGGTTAAACAAAGGTTAGTTGAACGATGAGGTTTGGGATTTACAGTTTCTAAATGGTTTTTTTCCAAACAAACATTTTCAGAATGTTCTGTTTCTAACTGACATTTTCGAACAGTAGCAAATTCATGAAATGCAAGCTACTACTGGTTCACAGTTTTGTCGTTTATTTGGTATGTTCAGTTGAATTATATTTATTTATAGATGCGACAGTATGGGCCACTGTGCCCAGTTTGGCTCGTACGCCCTCATGGATCTGAAAACTAAGAAGATCCTTAATGTCGAAGCTGTCTCTGTAAGCATATTGTAATGTTTTTGAGTATGCTTACATACAGGAGCCGAGGGCTACAAGTATGGGAAGGGCTTGGAAGGTGGTAGAGGCCGACCAAGTAACCTTCTGCTCATTACATAAAGAGTGAACAGTTATTATATGTGCTCTTATTGGTGTGTTATATCAGACGTAGGCCGATGCCGAGACTCATTGGAGCTCAGGATTGATGTAGGTCATGTAGATTTTATACTCCAGAGGAGTGCAATGAAAGATCTGGTATTCTAGGATCTTAAGCCCGACGCTAAATTCATATAGAATCTGGGAATTCCCCTTTATGGTTAGCTACCTTGCATTTTCAGTCTTCACTATCAATATTGACACTACATTTAAATTACTGTTGCTGTTTTTAATAGAAAGTAGAAACATCCATGAACTCCAATCTGATGGAGCCAGAGGGGCTGAGGAGAGGATTGAGACGACTGATGAGTGAAGGTATGGCGATATCTGCTCTTGTTACTGACAGACATCCTAGCATAACTAAGTTTATACGAGAAGACCCTGAATTTCGGTTCATCGAGCACTACTTTGACTGCTGGCATGTGGTAAAATGTAAGTACAGCTCATAATACTTGGACAATAAACTTGTTGGTTTAATATATTTTGACAAAAAGCTGTAAAGAAAAGTTCATTTTTTGATTTCAGTGTTGGAAAGGTTGTATTAATATAAGTGGCTATGGGTCATAGGCTCAGTGCAGCACAGGTGTCAAGTTCTATAACAATACCACTAATTCCTGGGTATCTGAAATGTTAAAATTTTTGTAACAATTATAGATCTGTTGCTGTGTAATACAAATTTGTTTGGCATGGTGACTATGCTCTCAATAATTATTTTCGATTAACAGGGAACATTGCATTGGTATTACACGTGTTGATCTTATCCTGCATAGTTTTACTTTTGTAATTTATAGCTTGTAGCAAAGCTCTCACAGGGATGGCGAAGGAGAAAGGTGTTAGTGATGAAGGCTATCTTACTGCAAAAAAGATTCAAGCAATTACCAACAGGTAACTAGTATTCCAATCATACTGTTTGAAGTCAAGATGCACATGCTGGTAGATAATGTACATGTATATAATTATAAACCATTGTGTTATCAGGCTTTACTACATGGCTACATCTACTCCTAGAGGGCCTACTTATCAGCATGTTATGGATGAGAAAAGAAAGGCTATTCTCAGTCATATCCGAGGTAAAGTAGTCGATATATAATGCAGCGTTACTGTGTGTATATGGCATGGTAGTTATATGCTATTGAATATTATTGTTATTATACTTGATATGCTGCATTGATCGGAATATATGTAATTTGAGTGTTTCTATAGAATATAAAATTTTTTATAGGGATCCATGTCCATTCTGAAAATACTTTATATCGAAGGTGCAACCATCCGCTTCAGCAAAACAACTGTCGCCGTATGCGGAGTGGTAAGTACATACACATGCAAGTATTCAGTGATCCTATTTATAAGCTGACAAGTTTGTGTTGCGTAATAACATTCTACAATGAGTCAAATGTGGTAGCATAGACATGGTACGTCTTCTTGGTCTGAACATAAATATTGTGCTAATTTCAATCGTTGTTGGCCAGCAGACATGTTTTTTATCTTTGGTTGCAGATAGTATAACTTATGAGAAAGTTGAAACATACTTGTCAAAGCCTCATGTAGTCAAGGCAATATCCCGGATGTCTCCAGTGGGCCAAACATCAAGGATAGAGTCTTACCACCGAGTGGTTTTATCCTTCGCTCCAAAACATCTAAGTTTTGGTTTTCAAGGGATGAATGCAAGGTATGACTACATGAATGCTCCTTTACGTGAGATGGATGCTATGCCCAAATACATTGGAGGTTTCACATTAATCCGTGAACATTGTTGTGACTCATTTTGATTGTTCCTTCAATGGTGTAAAAAGGATTGCATAAAATCACCACAAAATGTCACCTTCAAAATACTGGCATCACAATAATTACATGTTTGATTGACTCCAATCATATTATTTCAGTTGCCAAATCCTCGATCATAGTATATCTTTAAATACGTCATCAATCCCATCACCATGTTTGTTGTTACTGGACAATCTACATGTGCTGACTCGTTCTTTTAAGGTTGCTCTTGGCTGCTATCCACTACAACCACAACTGCTCGAGAGAGCAACTAGTGACAGCTGACAATCAGCCTAGGTACTCTGTCGAGTACCTGAAGTACAAGAAGGGGAAGGGGAAAGCTGTTCCCATCAGAGCTCAAGTCTCAACGGGTATAGTAATGATCTCGAAGTGCTCACGTCTGGTGTCACTTAACAGTATTCAACCCATGTAGGCCATATTTAAACAGTATTATATTGATTTCGCAATAAAGGCTTGTAGATGCAGAGCCTTTGTGCAGACTAGAAATTTAACCTAAAACAATATTGACTACTTATAGATAGTAGTACCTCATTTCTTAACATGGTAATATTTTACAGAATATATAGAAGAAATAATGGGTATTATCTATGGTGCTCTAGATGGCCATATAACTCTACCCGAACTCCCAACCATACCAGAGACCATGACCAGTCAGTTGCCAGTAGAGGACAGGGAAGAGGTAGTGTCAAGGCACAGGTCTAGATTTTGTGAAAGAGTAGCACCAGTTGCCAACCTGTAAAGAAAAGAAAAGAATTTACAGCATTTATTATCTAATATCCACCATATTTTTCTAATCCTTTGGCCTGCCAGCGTTATATTTTTAAATTTTCAGATTTTTTTTACCACCATTGATATCTTGCATGCCTGTACTGACACAGTCGCACTCTATCCTCCATTCCTGTATGTGATTCATAGTAAAGTTGGTATTATTCTGCGAAAAACAGTATACATTCTGCTCCTGTGTCTCACCTATGATAGCAGCAAGTACTATAAATACCAGTGATGTAAATAGTGTACTAGATAAACCAAGCAATTATGCAAGTGACTAGTGTGCAACTTGAATAACTCAAATCCCCAATTAAATCAGTACATTTATACACTAGCTTTAGTGCTACATACAAATTTAAATTGAACAAACACAAAACTATAAATTCTGATCACTGATGAACATTAAACAAGAACAAACTCTTTGAAGAGTATTTGGTGGCCTTTAAAAAGGCCTTTGGGGTGTGGACAAACATTAGTCTTCCAATAAATTTGGCTCGGCGAAACCTTGGTAGCGTCCATCTGCTGTGGGGTACCGCTCTCTTATCACCTTCACCACACAATGAGGAATCTCCTTTCTATTCTTGCGTCCCAGCTTGCCATAGACCCAAGTGACATACCTGCAATAAGCAGTATATCTCAGCTTGTCGTTATCTGTTCGGCCACGGTTGTTGAAGCCTGCTCTCCTATACACATGCAAAGCATTCGTCAGCTGAAGTTGGTAGAGGCATGTTGTGTAGAACGCTGGATGTAGGCACTACAAAGGGTTTTTTCAAAATGAACACATGTCATAAATTTTGACACCATCATAAAGTCCATTTCATGAGAAGTTCAAATATATAATCATTATAGCTGTAGCCCCAAAATTACGGATGTTATGGTCATTTTAAGTTTTAGAAATCAGCCCAAAATTCCCATTGTTTTTTGTCCCAAGTTTTTTACTGAAGGCTCTTGGCACTGTGCCAGTAGCACAGCGCCTACTATAATGAATGCCGCGCTATGTATTACTATGTTCTGTTACAGCCTATGACCAGTGAAGCGTGCATTGGCTGAGCACAGTGATCTAATACTGTTACATGTACATGCAATGGAGCTGCATTAACACGCACATCAATGAAAGGCGAGGTCTCATTAGTGAACAGTCAGAGAGTATACTACTACCAACCAGAAAACATCCAATCCATAAAGATCGGCATTGGGGAATACAATACTTAAAAATTTACTAAGTTTGAGAGTAGCTAGCTGTGATTAGATGGTTCTTTCATGTATATATATGCCTAGATCAAACATTATACTCACTGCTTTTAGAATAGACCTATATATGTATATGACTCATTCAAATAATTATACAGCTATTGCTAAGTTGTTTTTAATGATAGCTCATTGGACTGGGTAGCTTTATTGTCAGGATGTAAAGGCATTTATTTAATACAAATAAAGCTTTTCTATGTACATGTACAGTTGAAGCTATATCCATATACAGCCTGTCACAACTGTGCAATGTAATAATCCAATAAAATAGTCAGTTGGTTATTGTTGCCATGTGTATTTATATGAAATGAGTTGGTATCCTGCATCATACGGATTTCTGTTTCTGGTGTAGTGCTCCTCGTTTGTGAAGTATTATCCATGGGGCAACGATCTTTCAGCCAACCTGGCAGACAGTATGGGATTTCAGGGTAAATAAACATGAAGCAATAAATAGATATGGGGTTACCATTAAAAGTAAATAACTAGGAAATGGAAGCTTGGTAAATGCTAAGTTAGCATTTATGATTTGTGAACAGAACACACATTGCATGTAAATACTAAAATTCAATATAATTGGTGGTGAAAAGAGACTGTTCAAGCTGAGCAACCCGGAAATTTGTGAGTTTTGAGACCATCTGCAAGATGACCTTCCTGAGGGAACGGAAGAATTTGCCTTGTCCAACATCATTAAGGTGCACACGATCAAATGCCAGATAACGATGCAGACGATCGTATGCCCAATAATGATGATTGGGCAAGGAATTCAGCTGTTCCTTCAGGCATGAATTGAACTGCAATGCGAGACTCACAAACTCCGAGACGCTGCAGTATCTTGAAGAGCCTCTTTTCACCACCGAACAGAAAACTACTATTTTGGCACAGTTTTTATATTTATGTATAATACTGTCTGCCAGGGACTGGGGTGTTGTGTGACGCCTTCCCAGATCGTTGCCCCCACAATGGACGACAAGTATATCGACTGCTTGTCTAGCCATCTAAAAATAGAGGATTTTATCACTTAAATTTCAATCCAATTAGAAAACAACAGAACCTACATGTAAGTCATTTGCATACTTGATAACTCGAGTAAAACAGTTTAAAAATCGATCTACAGCCAAAATAAATTAAATAAATACTACCTAATGACTGATTCAATATTGTCACTTTAGCTGCTGTTATACATGTGCAATAAAACAGTCATACATGATGCACAGTTTATATTGATTGCAAAAGCACACTTGGTGATAAACCAAGATATAACTTCAACTTACAGGGCAAGTTTCAATCACAGCACCAGACTTCCCATTTAGACTAATTGACACACGTTGCATGTTCCATTGGTATTTGGACTAAAAACAGAGAGTTCTTTAGCTGATAGTTTCTTTAAATGGGTTGGTATAATAGAATTAATTTACGAAACAAATAATACATGCAGATTCAAGATTACCTTTTCTATCTCCGTCTTCAGCCTGGAGATGTAACTGTCTCCTACTATCTGGACTTTCAGTATTGCCATTATTAATCTATAAATTATAAAGGCCAATATAATCGATGCATATAGTTTAGAATATTCAAACCAGAGAAATGTAACTAATAATTTGAAAACCCAACCAGCTTGATGCGGAACAAGCTGGCCCCAAGACTGAGCCCAAATACCTAATCTTATCCTACCTAACAGCCTTGGCCACCATCCCACCCAGCTGAAACTGCACACTGGGAAATTATAATTATATCGCAATATACATGTAATTTCCGAGTATGCAGTCCCTGCTGTCAAACAAATGGTGATGCATCTTCACCGCAGGTTTTAAAACTAATTTATAAAATATATACAAATGTTAAAACCTTACCAAATTAGAGAAAAGCTGATGAAAATTATTTAAAAAAACATGCAGATAGAAGTTTAAAATGTAAAGAAGTGCCTAACAAAATAATAACAAAGATAGATAGAGCATTCCATGAGATAACATTCTGCATGCGACATATAATGTAAATTAAAGAAGACTAAATAGGAAATGATTAATTAGTGTAATATTAATAGTTGTACAAAGAGTTACAATAGGGAGTGACGAGTAAGTAGTGTAATATTAATAGTTGTACAAAGAGTTAAAATAGGGAGTGACCAGTAATTAGTGTAATATTAATAGTTGTATGATAATATGATATATAGATATGTATGATGCGTTACAATAGAGAGTAATGAGTAATTAGTGTAATGTTAATAGTTGTATGATGTAATAGTATAGATTGCCAACCACTAACTAAGATCCACTAAAAAAATTGAGCCAGAGGGATTCACCACAGCTCAAATGGATTGGAAGTGAATAGTTGACAGCATAAGCTTGTATATGAGCATATCATAATGGAAAATACTTATAATAATACAAGTCCAACTTAAATGTACAATACACCTACTACAATTAAATCATATAATTATATAAACAGATATACAGTATATAATATTAGCTATAGAGAACTACCTACTACTACCCTAACCTAGCCTACCTAACCTAAATAGTATTCAACACCATGGCCATTTTCCTAAATGTAAAAATAATTATGGCAGAGGCTCATTTATCTTAAATTATAATAATGCTGTAAATGAATTAAATTTCTATGAGAAAAGCCAAGATCCGGAGTGTAACTACACGATTGTAACTAGAAATAAATTCCTAAATGAGCCACAGGTCGCCAGAGAGAACATCTGTAATAAAGCTAATCAAAGTAAAGTCGTGGCTTTCAGCATCATTAAATGATTCATTATGAATCCAATAGAGAGCATTGTATTTAGTTTCCTTAGTTTTCCTACGTTTTACTACACGGTAATGATATGCAACGTCTACATTCTCTAAGTTCCAAAGCCAAACAAATTCCTGACCAACCAGAGTATTTGGCTGTTTCAGGTATTGCTCAGCTAAGGAAACCAAGTCAGCAGATAATTCTAGGTCTAGGTCTAACAAACTTTGCTTAAATGTATCAGGACTAAGTACAAGAGTTTTAATTTGCCTAGTTAAAGCTCGACGTTTATTATTCTCACGGTCTTGGCATCTAGATTTTAACCTATCCACTATCTCTTTATCTATATTTCTAGTGCTATCCCTAGAACTACACTTAACTTTTCGAGCTTGCCCTATGGCCACATAGATTCTTGCTGGTGTCAGGCAGTGAAGCCACTCGTATGTCTTATTGATGGCAAATGACACCTTCGACGCTATGTACAACTGACTAGCTGTAGGGCACTTTCTCATGATGTTATCAGACAAACCTAATATGCTCTCTGCCATGATGTTATCAGCAGGAGCATTTGTACCCAGATTCACCATTGAAGGTTCAAGATTGGCAAGCTCACCACCGGGAAGATATCGCTCTGCCTGGCGCTCTACCACTTCGATAAAGTCCACAGCAGCTCGCTTAGCCAAATCTATAGCCATTTCTGTCATTGGTGCCTCGCAAAGACAGTCGTGGACTTCACAATTACTGACAGTAACATTTGAAGTGTCGAAACAGCAGAATCCGTGGTCCCAAAGGAGTTGAGGTTCGGATTTAAGAGCCTCTAGCTTTTCTAACATATAGCCGAGGTGGGCCCCACTAGCTAAATTGGTTAGCCCTTCTTTGCGGTATAGCGCAGCCATCCAGGGACCAGTCAAACATTTTCCAAACAGGCCGCCTACCAAGAGCTCTGTCCCCACGACTTCAAGTTCTAAATCATGTATCATTTGCTGCCTGTAAGCAGCAGCTTTTCCACAAGCAGTGGTCAGATAATCATGCAGTGCTTTCTTCAAATAGTAAATGTTGCCACATAGCTCAAAGAGCACATGAAACCTATTTCCAACATATCTTGGTATTAGCTTACTACTGATGTTATGTAGTTGGAAGTAAGCCTTGAAATTTGCTGGGTCCCCCTTTCCATCTTTGTACCGCATTTTTGTGATGTTGATAATCACCTTGAGCAGAGCGGACTCTGCTCCTAACAGGGTACTATCAGCCCTTTGCTCCACCTCAAACTCCCTACATAACTTCCTAAAGGCTATTGAGAGACTGTCAAGGGGGTGTATATTGCAATTCAAATCTAGGATATCATGACCTAAGAAATCTTGCAGCTCTCTAGAAACACAATGATTGACAGCAGCTCTGTCACTAAGGGTGGAAGTAATCTTACTTTTAAGTTTACTAAGTATATCTGAGTAGTCAAGGCCATGGTGTGAACTATATAGCTGGGCAGTGGCCTGCAGAGTTTCAGTGATGTGCTTTACATAATCTTTAGTACTACCCCCTGGCAACCTACTTACATCCAAAACAAAGGAACCTAAATCTGTGTTTGCATGAATTTCATTTAAATGTTTCCCCTCTAGCGTAGTGGCATCCCAGGCTAAATTGACGTAAGTAGACTTCAACATTGACTCAACAGCTTGCAATTGCGATAACACTCCCATTTCAGCAACCATGTTCCCTATAGTCCCTACAGCTGGGAGTGGGTCTAGTTTAGTTTTGAATATATTGGTGGCAATTTCCCCTATAACTGCACTAATGCTATGAATTGGAACCTGCCTACGAGCACAAAGGTAAACAGACTTCCTAACACTATCCGTGTACTTGCCATGTTCTTTAGTGGGCATTTCAAGCGGACTTGCAAAATTTTGCTCCAATTGCTGTTTTAATTCGCATATTTTTAGATCATAATCTGCCAACTTTGCCTCTAATATAGCAATCTTTTGTCTAGAATCACGTCTATACCCACGAGACCTTGCTGCCTCAGCTATTCTTCTAGCTACCGAATTTTTAGTATTAGTTTTAAGGTCCTTAGATAATTTAGTATTTTCGGCTTTCAGCTGCTTAATTTCTTTCTCTAGCACTTTCACTCTTTCTTGGGCCCTTGTTGCACGCTTTCTAAATACTGCTGCTTTGTTCAGTGCATGTTTATACTTCAACTGGAGTTTATTATTTACTTTATCAAGAGGAGCCACCACTGGCTCATCTACTGATGGAGTAGGTTGCAAGAACTCTAAGCTCAGATAGTGAACACATTTTTCAAGGCCTGCAGCTCTATGTATTGATTTGCGCAAGTGCTTATAACGGTTCAATACCCCAAGAACTTTGGAAGGTTCTATTACTTTTTGCATGTTGGAAGCTACATATTCAGCAATGATTTCACTTTTGACTTTTAAGCTACTTTGGTGGTTAGTCAAGTTTCTAAGCCAGACAATATGGCCATTCAACAATGTGGTTAATGTTGAAGGGGAAGAGATCTGGTACTGAGAAAGATGGTCTGCTGCAGCTGAAGCCATTCTATGTAAACTAATAAACAAATAATGCTAGACTTTAACTTAGAATGGTTAAGAGTGTACAAGAATATTGTGCATTAAAATAAATTATACTATTATGTTATATTGTTGTACTATACTAAACACTTGAAAGATGTAGAATAATATATAAATACAAATAGCTCTGCACTTTACGTTTTAGACCTACTATCCTATTTTAAATGTACAAGTATAAGGACAGCTAGATTAGAACCATAGAACCAAAACAGGATAGAATATAAATAAAACAACAAGCAACAGTTACTACAGCCTTTGGGTTTTTGGTTTGTGATTTGTCTACAAGGAAAATAATTTACCATATTTATGTATATGCAAGTATAATTATGTATAATATAATATACTAAGTCTATGTCTAAATAATACATGTATGGTATATTTATGTCTATGTCTATGTACATGCATAGTATGTCTATGTCTATGTACATGCATGATATGTCTATGTCTATAAACATGCATAGTATGTCTATGTCTATGCACATGCATGGTATGTCTATGTCTATGTACATGCATGATATGTCTATGTCTATAAACATGTATGATATGTCTATGTCTATGTACATGCATAGTATGTCTATGTCTATGTACATGCATGGTATGTCTATGTCCATGCATGATATGTCTATGTACATGCTTAGTATGTCTATATCTATGTACATGCATGATATGTCTATGTCTATAAACATGTATGATATGTCTATGTCTATGTACATGCATGATATGTCTATGTCTATAAACATGTATGATATGTCTATGTCTGTGTACATGCATAGTATGTCTATGTCTATGAACATTGATGTTGTCCATGTACACGCACATGCATGGTATGTCTATGTCTATGTACATGCATAGTATGTCTATGTCTACGTACATGCATGGTATGTTTATGTCTATGTACATGCATGATATGTCTATGTCTATAAACATGTATGATATGTCTATGTCTGTGTACATGCATAGTATGTCTATGCACATGCATGGTATGCCTATGTCTATATACAAGTATAATATGTCTATGTACATGCATGATATGTCTATATAAACATCATATAACAATCATATAATATGTTATGTACAATGTATATGCAAAGGTATATGTATGTATATGTATCGTATATATAATATATTGAAATGCCAATAGAATATATAATTAATTAATTAATATAAATATAAATAAATAAACAGATATGTTTAACTCAAGATTTACGATAATGATATCATAACTGAACATAATGATGATAACTGATAATTGGTGTAAATAACAGTGCAAAATAACAGAACATTAGATAGTTGAATAATAATACATGAAAAACATGAAAATGTACAATTATGTACATTAGCATTACTTGCAAATATATACATGTACAATGCAATACACCTCAGGTAAATTATAGTGATTATAACTATGGAGTTGTCTTCCTTATTATAGTAATTATAGAAAACTAGTAACCAAATCACCTGATTGGCTAATTAGCTTCAGTAAAATGGCTGACTAAAACGAAGATTCTTTCTCAGAAAAAATGCATTTTCTCTGTGAATTTACCACAAATAATGAGAAAAATTAGCAGAACAGTCAGGAAGACATAGCCGCATAGGTGAGTAACAATAAATGTGGAAAAATAAAAGTAATTATATTATTTTATGTACTCTGAACGTAGCACATGTTCAAACACCTACCAGTGATCAGGAGGCCTGGTAACAAGAGGGAGAGCACGTGCGTCATCGAACGCAGAATCTCTAGTTTCAGGAGATGTAAACATTGTTAGCCTAATTGCAGTCCTTCACACCATAAATCCAATTTTGAAACTGGTCGAAAAAGCGACCGCCATTCTTATAGAAAATTCCCCGCAGTTTGACGTTGCGTTATCGAGGGTGTTTGTAGCGCCTACTGGATGCTTTGTTATACACTTGTAAGCATCTGAATCTTTAAATTCCTCATGTTCATTGCACACTGCCACTGAAGCTGGATGCTCTTGACAGCACGTTAAATCAGATGCAGTGTAGGCATTTGCAGCAGGCCAGCATTCACCACACGTACACCAATCCCCATCACCAAGTCTCTGCTGGCACCTTCTTTCATCCTCAGCCACTGCCTCATTGAACTCTCTTGCATCGTGCAGGCTTTCTACTGAGTCATCAGACCATCCTCCCGAAAGCCTCTCTGCATCTGTTGAGCTTCCAGAAGCCATTGGGAAGAGCTGTGAGAAAATAATTGACTAGTAATACGACACAAAACTAAGTGTATGAACGTGCAATTACTGAAATGAAACTCCACTATCTTTGGAAACTCGTTGCAAGATTGGCCTTGACCTCATCCTAGCCTCGGTTAGATGTTACTAGTTAACAATTTTCTAACATAATTTTTCGTTGATACAAGAGAAGACAACTCAGCAAAGCAATAAGCGCCGTTGCCGGGAATCCCACTTTAATAACAATTGACATCTGACTACAATATTGACTTAGAGCTGCACAATATAACATACATAAATGGTGCACTGAAACATAGGTGATCGAGCTCATAAATATCTAAACTCTGCACTACATACATCTAGACTTGAGATATCCACAACATTGTGTTGTCGTCCTTACAGAAGATGTCATGGTATAATTACATAATGTGTGCACCAGTGTTCGAAGTGGGAAAATGAGGTGGGTACACGGTGCATGCAATCTTACAGATTAGTTTTGTATAGCTATCCACCTAATCTTAGAGTAGTTAAGAAATTAGTGACTTACTAAAATGAAAAAAATTATGCTCAGGTGAGATTTCAACTCAAGACTCTATAGATGAGTGTCTAGCACTCTACCACTGTTATAACTAAAATTGGGGGTTTTGGTATTGTCAGTTATAACATTTAATTGGAGCCAAAGTACTTAGGACTCACCAGCTGTACGTAGTATGTAGTAGTAGTAGTACGCTGTATGTAGGTCCTTTTGTCAGCACCTTGATCTCCAATGTAGTAAGCTGTGTGGCGTAGGTTCTGGTTCTGTGGTCTAGGATGTGGCGGTGTCGACTCTATTCCAAGGTCTACAACGAGATAGTTGTTCCGCATATATCCTTACTCCTTAGTACGCATTGATATGAGTTACTGGGTAACCTACGATCCACCTACACTCCACACGCTCCACACTATTGTAGTTTAGTTTTTAGTGTTTTTGTTTTAGTGTTTTATTGGTTTTTATTTGGTTTTCTATTTTGTAGTTTTTCTTCCATTTTCGTGTTTTCTACTAGCTTATACATTTGTATAATATGTATGTGTAACGTCTATGTAGTCGTCCACTCTTGTCACTGTGTGACTTATCTACAGGTATGTCGACAGTCTATACTGCTGTCTCTCCATGCCTCATTTTCACAGTCTACTCTAGGTATCTGTCTATCTATCTCTCTACTGAGACTACTCTACTGTGTAGGTACTCCTCTCCTATATATACCTGTCCTGTCTACAGTCAGCCAATCAATTTTAGTGAGGAGTTACATTCTCTTAAGTGCACAAGAGTGGACAACTCTTAAATATACTAATTGTCACTATTTATATGCAACACCACTACACTATCAGGTCCACAGTGACTGTTTGGAGAAAACTAGCTATTAAAATGAGGGTACACACCTGCTGGCTGTATAACCACTAAAATTGAGGTGGGTACACACAGTATACTCCCATAAAACCACATTCCGAACACTGGTGTGCACTCATTTGAATAGAAATTAACAACTATTATACAATGCTTGTTCTATAAAGAATGATTTTTAATACATTACACAGTATACTTGGAATACAATTGGCGATTATCCTGCACATATCTTATTAGTACGCAGTTTACAGTATAATAGTAATAAGCAAGATGGGCACTTGAATGAAAAATAAGATAAAAAACAATATGTCAATCTGGAGATATATGTATAGATATATATATCTAAGTGTCTGTTGGATTGAATCAGCAATCCACTCTATAACTAACTTCAAAAAACTTCAGAGGCAGAAAATAAAGCTAAGACACATAAAGAAGAATGGACAACCTTATACTCTTTGGTTATGATTGGGAGCCCATTTTGGTGAGGTTCTTGTGTTATCTTCTAACAACATTCAACTCATGACCAAAAATTCGAACTTATATTTATTTGGCCATGTGAGGATAAAATGGCTCACTCTGACCAAGTGTAGAAAATTAGGTTAAAATTAAAGTCAAGTGCTACATGTATTATAACCTATTGTTTTTAAAGTCATAAACTCGTGTTTGAGGAAAAGCGGATATGACAAAGGTCGGAACATTGAGAGTGTCAACCTAACAGAGTTCTCTTTTACAAAAGTTTCAACAATCTAATAAAATTTCCAGCACAATATCAGAATTACATATTATTATATTTATTATATTAAAGTTTAATGTGGTTAGTTGATACAAAATACAATTACAATACAAGTATTCTGAGTTATATAACTAGGAGACCTAATGAATCAGTAATTTATTTTAGAATCTAGAATAAAATGTAGGCTTCACATGATGAGAAGAAATGTTTATATATCTTATCTCTAGTGGGAATGTGTGACCAGCTACACCTGGCCATAGTTTTCGTAAGCACCTTACATATAAATAGAGATACAAAAGAGACAAAACCCATTTTACGGATTCATGAGAGGAAGTCATGAGTCGCTTCGCAGTGTTCGGTGTTTTGTTCCTGCTAACAGCAGCAGCTGTTAATGTAAGTGCATACATAAAAACCATGTTTTACATGTAGGTAAGAATTGTTTGGTGCTTCAATGTTTGTAAAACTATATTACTTGCTAAGAAAACACTGTAACAACATTTGAAAAACTTTTTGATTCACCTAATATTGGATATTGCAATATGATTGAATTTTGATTATCAGGCATGCACAAGACTCTCCAGAGTGGTTAAACCCTGGACAGGAGGCTTTCAAGGTGAATTCAGCATCCCTGTTTCTGAAGGAATATCAACTTGGAGCGCCAGAGTGGTCTTTGAACATGGTGTCAACAAAATGGATGTAAGTGTTTAAATTTTAGTACCAGACGCAAGCAGCAGGGTTAAAGTAGAAATTGATAATTTTCTGCTGAAAATTCCTAATGCAGCTAATTAACAAAAAATGTTCATAAAAGTGCATATTATGCATGTATAACATGCAAGCATGGTTGGGAACTTTGATCTACTTTTGCATTCGATTTCCGATTTTCGATTATGCTGACTAAACCAAGGAATACAAGCATTCGATTGTTACTTTACTAAATCAATGATTGTACTTCAATCGATTTAACAATCGATGATGATTTTAGAAAATGCACATGTATATGGGTATAATTTTTTGTAAAAATAGAGAAATTTATTGTCTTTACTAATTCTGTCTATTACTTTAAAATGTTATAACAACTGTGCCTAATATTACCAGTTTTATTTGCATTTTCTCATAGTTTAGAGTTATCTCCTCTACCTTTATGTTTCTTTTTAGCCTCCAATATTTATATGCACTGCAAATCTTAGCCAGAAGTTCCAGGCTATTATTTCTTATTTGGTGCTAGCCACTCACATTTTATCCTAGCTTGCAAATAGAAGCTATTATTTTGTTATTAAATAAAACAGCTCATCATCATTTTTTTTATTAAAAAGATAAGAACTAAGCTACAAGGCTTTTCATTTATTTCCTGTACTAAACACTAGCAGATTAATTAGCAGCTTAGTGACAATCGAATGCAGCTGTAACCCTATAAAACCAACGAATACATGCATTTCGATGGCTTTGTTGGAAACCAATGATTAGGTGGAATCGATGGTGAATAGACCAAAGAAAATCACCATCGAATATCGAATGCTATTGGCGATTCCCAACCCTGCATGCAAGCCAGTATATGGCATATATGTGGACGCAGAAAAAGATGTATAATTTTACAGATATGGACTGCATCAGCAACCAAAGAGAATGATAACACTTACATACTAAAGCCGCTGGACTGGAATGCAAATATTGGAGCAGGTCAAGATCTGAAGATAGAGTTTGTTGTACAGTAAGTTCATTGAGTTATTATCACCTGCAAGTACCATGTACAATATACTTGTACATGTAGGTTTATCGCTGATCTGCAATGTAAATATCAATGTACATGTAGGTTAAAATGCTAAAAGATGAAAAAAGACAATTCTGTTGATCAAAACTTTTTGCCACAGACCATAAAAAGCTGGGGTAACTTGTGCAGCACGATTGTTGAATTTGAATACTGCACCTAAAACAGGTATTTATATATTCTATAAATTTATATGAAAATAACATACATGTCCGTTGTACATTTACCACAGCTATAACAATCAAGAAACTGGTACCAACCCCTGCCTCACATTCTACCCTGGCCAATCAACACCAGGCGGTGATACCGGCAGTAACCCAGCTACTCCACCACCAGCAGCAACAGACAGACCTGGAAACAATCAACCAGATGTACCAGCAGGCAATGGTAAAGTTGACACACCAGGTAAGAATCAACCAGACGAAACAAATATTAATGATCATTTCCATACTTGACAAATCTTTTATAGGGTTTAACGGCCTCAAATATTTGAATATTTGTAGATGCTAAGTACAACTATGATGAAGCATTGTACAAAGCATTGCTGTTCTACGAAGCCCAGAGATCTGGAAAACTCCCAGGAGATAATCTGGTTCCTTATAGAGGAGATTCTGGAATGAATGATGGAAAAGATGTGGGAAGAGATTTAACTGGTGGATGGCATGACGGTACAGCAATTATATGACATCGTAATACAATTGAAATTCAAATTTTTAAGGAAAAATACTGTTTGAATTAAATTTGGGTTAGCATTGGTAAAAATAAGGGTGTGTACGTTTTAGCTGGAGATCATGTTAAGTTTGGACTTCCTATGGCATCATCAGCCACAATGCTGTTGTACGGGTTGGAGTTTATCAAAGATGGTTACGATTATGCCGGCCAATATGGGATGGGCCTGAGACAAGTCAGATGGGCACTTGAATATTTTAGAAAATGCTATGTAGATAAGGACAGGTTTTATGCCCAGGTTGGTAAAATTCAGTGTCTCATTGATACAATCATGTAGGTTTACATTGTCACCCTTGGCGTTTTGAGTTTTAAATAAAAATCTGCATTTAAAAATGTGCAAATATCAGATCGTACATTTAACAGGTTGCAGATGGCGATGCTGATCACAGTTGGTGGGGAAGACCTGAAGACAATCATCAGCACAGACCAACCTTTACTATTGGAGGTGATAAACCAAAGGGAGGTGCTGACATAATGGGAGAGACTGCATCAGCCATGGCAGCTGGATATGTTGTCTTTAAGGATGTTGGTAGGCATTTTAACAACCTATATTGGTGTTTGTGTCTTTCTTATTTAATATTTGGCAGATCTCAATTTAATTCCTGCACGGAGGCCATAAATGCTGAAATATTCATTTTAGAAAGCTCAGCTAAGAAACTAACACAATAACCACACGGAATCAGCTTCAATTCAAATGTCAGTTAGTAACCATAGTAATATTTATACAGATGCCGGGTTTGCCAACGCTGTCAGTTAGTAACCATAGCAATATTTATACAGATGCCGGGTTTGCCAACGCTCTTCTAGCAGACGCTAAGCAACTCTACAATTTGGGTAAGCAGAATCCAGGAACAGCTACCAGCATCATCCCAAAGCTCCATAAGTTTTATAAGTAAGTAAAGAGTCAACTATTCTGAAGCAGTATACAGCACCATATAAGTCTGCTAGCTGAAGACAGATTGCAATATTTGTAGTCACAAAAGGAAGTGAATTTCTACCTACTAAAAAACCTCTTGATGAGTGTAGTTATATAAATTCTGGCCAGAAACTCTGTATACTCAGTATACATTCATATTTTCTGCTCATAGCTCTGACGCATGGGAAGATGAGATGGCCCAAGCTGCTGCCTGGTTGGCATACGCTGTCGGTTCAGGATCCGGTGAGTATCAGGGATATTTGGATGATGCCAAGAACTACTTCAAGCCTGGTGTACCGTGGTCTATGAGTTGGAGCGAGAAGCGTCCAGCAGTCATGGCAAGTAATAATCATACAAATACCCATCGGTTTAAAATTCAAAACGCAGTTAGACAATATGGTATTGTTTAAGAATACAAAATGAAGATCAATTCTATCAGATAAAAGGGACATTTATCATCTCAATCTTCTTAGAAAACTCAATCACCAACGTTATGCACTTTGTCAAATATCTAGTGTGTAGACTTCCTGGTGAAGTGTGGGAATCATTCTATTAGCAGATGTTTTCTTTTTATTCAGTTCCTTCTGTACAAGCTGACCAATGATGGTCAATACAAGACAGGACTTGAGAACTTCCTTAAGGAATGGCTACCTGGTGGCTCCCTGCCAACAACACCCAAAGGTCTGGCATGGAGAGACAAGTGGGGTTCTAACAGATATGCTGCTAATGCTGCTTTGATAGCCCTGCTCGCAGCTAAGAACGGCATCCGTACCCAGGAGCATTATAATTTTGCCGCTAGCCAAATAAACTTCATGCTTGGAGATGCTGGAAGAAGCTATGTTGTTGGATTCGGCCACAACTTCCCTAAGCGAGCTCATCATAAGGCTGCGTAAGTAAAACAGTAAATATTGGATATAATTTTGAGATTTTTCACAACATAGGAGCCTTTAAACCATAGCGCCATCTACGTTCTTATCTCTGTCTATATATTATATGAGCCTTTTCTATTGTTCATATAATCATTTTTGGACATACAGATCCTGCCCATGGAAACCAGCTCCATGTGGATGGAATGAGTTTAACTCTTGGGGAGAAAACCCCCATGTTCTGGAAGGAGCCTTGGTGGGAGGACCAGGAGAGCTCAGTGGAAACTTTGTAGATGACAGATCCAAATTTGAATTTACCGAAGTTGCAACAGACTACAATGCTGGTTTCACCAGTGCATTAGCAGGTAAGTTATTGGTCCATTGAGCTGTATTCTACAAATCGCAGAAAATGCCAGTCTCAGTTATATTATGATAAGCTTGAAAATCTGGACTCCATAGAGTGGATTGACAATTTGTTATTGAGTAGCAAACTGTAGCCAAAAAGTATGCATGATGGACACATCTCATATCAGTTAGATTTTGTAGAGTTTTGATTTCGATTCTTGATATGGAAGGATTAGATTCTAGTCTCACTCACATTTATATTTTCCAAGCTGATTTACAAATCAACAATTCAATCATGTCACTAATTAATTTAAATGAAAATTGAGCTTAAACTAGTTGAAATTGCACAAGAGCTATTAATTACTACTTGTACAACACAAAACCAACAAATTCAATTTGTAAACTTAAATCTCAGGCTAATTAATAATAATCCATGTTTGTACTCTATTGCAGGAATGAAATACTTTGCAGTAAATCCAGCATAAGGTGAGAAAGACATGCCTTGGTAGATTGGTATCAAAATATATATGATACTATCTGAAATAAAATGAAACTGAAAACAATAAATTAAAAATCACCTTATTATGTTCAATATCTGTCTAAAGAATAACAGAAGTCAATAAGTATGTCCTAAAGTCTTCAGCGTAGAACTCAATTTGTATATAGAGCATAATTGAAATAGACTTAGTCTGATTAGAACTCTAAAAGTAGGTAGTACTGGTGTAAAGTCAGCAGTGCATCAATTGGATACAGTGTCAGTAGGTTTAACCTGCCTAGTAGCCCAGTTATACTATTAGCCACTGTAACTAATGGGTACCTTATGGGAGTATATTAAACGAGGCTGCCCAGTCATGTGATCAGTCATGTGATCAGTCTATCTGGAACATGTTGGTGAACTGTGTGAGACATAGTCTTTTCACTTCATCTACAATAGAGAATCATAATGACCAGTTATTACTGCGGTTATGTGAAAAGTTTTATTAGAATTCAGCATAAGTTTTAGAGTGAAAAAATGCAGTAACCACAGCTGTTTATTGTGAGAGTTGCACCACTGAGAGAACACTGCGTGCCATGTTGGACGTTTTAGAACCAATCAAAATGTTTCACCAATGTACTCCTTTGTTACTGAGCCCAATATGGCCTCTTGGTTACTTCCGGTGACGCAACTCTCACGATAAACGACTCCAGGCAGAACATTAATATACTGATGCAAAGTTACTATAAATTACAGTAATTACACCAATATGCGATTATCATTTCACACATGTATCTAATGGTGAAAAAGTCAAGGTGAAATCGATCACTCACCATTAATTTGTGTAAGATTGGCATTCTTATCACATATGACTACATACAGCTCTCTGCTGTCCGATTTCTTACAGACCACCCAATATTCACCAGCTGTTCGCACCAGACATTCTGAATCATGGGTTACACTAAAACCACAACAAAATTATAGGTTACAATACAGCAACTCAGGTCTTTCTGTCAAACATTTCTACAGCCCACTCCACATTACAAAACGACGTAATATACTCTACTAACCTTTTGCATCCACAAGCCACACTTAGCATTTTACCAGTAATTAGTGTGGGCTTTAATATTCGTGGTGGAAAACATTATGTAGATATTAGCAGTTAGCTCGGCAGAGTCAACCAGCTTTTGGTACTTTAAATTTTGACTGTCAGCGGTTCTTGTCTAATATTAGCAACAGCTACTAATGATTGCAGTTATAGTCCACCGTGAATAGTTCATGTAAAGGACAGTAATTAGCCGACATCAAGAAACAAGAGCATATTACATATTTCCACATTGTTACTTACTTTTTTAGACTATAGTTCATATCAGCCACTGTGCTTAGTATATCGAGGGGTACACTGACTAGCCTAGTCTTCCTAGTGTCCACGTGCACAGTGGTTTTGGTTGCTAGGTTCATGTGATTGAAGTATATATATTTAATAGTGAGGTCCCCACTGCTACAGAATATACGCACAATATTTCACATGGAAATATAGTTAATTTCTTACTAATAACGGCAAATTGGAAATTAGATTAAATTTTCCAAGTACTAGAACATGAGAAATACCTGGTTTTATAAAAACAATACTTCCATCATAAGGCAATTCAGTGACATAATGGAAGATATAACAATAAACATGGTAATATCTGCTACAAGATAGACAAATTTGAGCAGACTCCAGTTAAATGCACCTAAATAAAAACATGGCTGCCAAATTTAATCAAACTTGGAAATAAAAATACCATCGTACCGAACCTGTTAACTAATGTAGTATTTACATTGATAACAAACCTTGCGGTTTTTTGAGGATATTTTTGCACAAATTCCGATGCCAATTCAGTCAAGGTTGGCCCGAGATCAGCATCAAACTTCTTTGAAAAGGAAGGTGTGATTTGGTATGAACCTATAGATAAATCACCACAGTTCAGCTGGTTAAGGAACACAGGTAGCTCATGCAATGACCACGTGTACAGATGCGTAATGTAAGTAATTTACAGGAGTAGACACAAGTAATCAATACATCTTGAGTCTGAATATGAGAAATCTTAGTGACATTAGGTATATTTGGAAATTGTACTGGTTTATATGAAAGTGCTTTTAGTAAGCGAACACTTTATGAGGTGTTAAGGTGTGACTAATGCTTGCTCTGAAGGAAAATCCCCTTGTTGATAATAATATGCCTGTTGTATACCAATAACTAGGTAAATAGGTAAATTAATTACACACACTCGCCTTGAATCAAAGCACAGACAGTTACACTGAGAGCTCTGTATACTACGAGCTGGAAATCTTTCAGAGTGCCGTCTACATCAACATGTACTCGTGGAATCCGTGACGGTTTCGTGTCCTGAGGTTTCAATGGAACTCCAGTAATAAATCTGTAATACAGAGCAGAATCAATCACATCCAAAAGTAGATTTGCTATTTTTGAAGAGAGGTTGATAAAAGGCAATAAACTTTAGTACAGCATCTCTTTATAACTGTAACCGAACATGACGCATGAGTACAACAAATCTCCCACAGCACCCGAGCAACTACAGGAAATACGAATATAACAATAACTTCCCCGTTGGGCTACAACCTTCTACCTATAGAAAGATTCTATGAATACTACAAAATAAAACCTTATACTTACTGCCCAAAGTTATTGCCACTAAAACTTCTCTTGCCAGCATCCAATGAGGTCATTTCCTGTTCGTGATGTGACGGCAGTAAACTGGTTATCAAGTACTGATAAATCACCCTCATATCCTGCTGGGGAACCCCAGTCCTAAAACAGAGCAAACAAACTTGGAAATGTTGCATCAGCACTTCTATGTGGCATCATGAAACTAATCTAGGCAGGAGAAAGCTTCATGACGATATACGAGTACATGTACATGTACGAGTTTTAGAAATGTACAACTATCCATCATGTGGGTGTTAAATTAAAGGTTTTATAGTATATAATGCAGATTTTACTTTACTAATAGTGAAAGTCTTCAGTATTGGGTGTGACACTCACCATACTAAATAATCGCTGCAGAGGAATGCTGTGTATGCTATCTGTGGGTATTTAGCTTCTAGTCTATTCATAAGACACTGTATCCTGAGGTACATGCCCTTGTCCAAGGGCAACCATGATATACCATTATATACATCTAAGATATCACACTGTGACAGTCTCAGTGTGCTCAGGTACTGCAGGCAATAAATAATGATCGCATTACATAAGCAGATTTGTATAAAACATGGTACTGTGAAAGGAAGAATGCACTACTAACTAATAGTTCAGAAGCAGCTTGATACTCAGAGGATCTTCCATGGAAAAACCAATAAACAGTATCCATCTACTCTGATTGGAGTTGACCAATATGACACTATAATTGATAGGAATATAATAGTGATATCATTTGATCTAATTTATACAAATAGATATATGCAGCTTCGGGCACATTAGAAGAATATACACTGTGTGACACTATACACACTAAAGGTTCAGACACACTAGACAGTTGTAAACGAGTCGGATAACAGCATTCACAAATAGCGAATCACTGCCAAGTTCGCCAAGAAAGATGTGGAGTACTGTTTCCATCTGTACTTCAGTCCAACAAAGATGTAAGTATCAGGCAACAACAAAATTCTAGTGTTTTGTTGAATATATACATATACTTACCCTACTGTAGTTGAATACATACATATACTTACCCTACTGTAGTTGAATATATACATATACTTGCCCTACTGTAGTTGAATATATACATATACTTACCCTACTGTAGTTGAATATATACATATACTTACCCTGCTGTAGTTGAATATATACATATACTTACCCTGCTGTAGTTGAATATACACATATACTTACCCTACTGTAGTTGAATATACACATATACTTACCCTGCTGTAGTTGAATATATACATATACTCACCCTGCTGTAGTTGAATATACACATATACTTACCCTACTGTAGTTGAATATATACATATACTTACCTTGCTGTAGTTGAATATATACATATACTTGCCCTACTGTAGTTGAATTTATACATATACTTACCCTACTGTAAAGTATATACTTACCCTACTGTAGTTGAATATATACATATACTTGCCCTACTGTAGTTGAATATATACATATACTTACCCTACTGTAGAGTATATACTTACCCTACTGTAGTTGAATATATACATATACTTACCCTACTGTAGTTGAATATATACACATACTTACCCTACTGTAGTTGAATATATACATATACTTACCCTACTGTAGTTGAATATATACATATACTTACCCTACTGTAGTTGAATATATACATATACTTACCCTACTGTAGTTGAATATATACATATACTTACCCTACTGTAGTAGAATATATACATATACTTACCCTACTGTAGTTGAATATATACACATACTTACCCTACTGTAGTTGAATATATACATATACTTACCCTACTGTAGTAGAATATATACATATACTTACCCTACTGTAGTTGAGTATATACATATACTTACCCTACTGTAGTTGAATATATACATATACTTACCCTACTGTAGTTGAATATATACATATACTTACCCTACTGTAGTTGAATATATACATATACTTACCCTACTGTAGTTGAATATATACATATACTTACCCTACTGTAGTTGAATATATACATATACTTACCCTACTGTAGTTGAATATATACATATACTTACCCTACTGTAGTTGAATATATACATATACTTACCCTACTGTAGTTGAATATATACATATACTTACCCTACTGTAGTTGAATATATACATATACTTGCCCTACTGTAGTTGAATATATACATATACTTACCCTACTGTAGTTGAATATATACATATACTTACCCTACTGTAGTTGAATATATACATATACTTACCCTACTGTAGTTGAATACATACATATACTTACCCTACTGTAGTTGAATATATACATATACTTGCCCTACTGTAGTTGAATATATACATATACTTACCCTACTGTAGTTGAATATATACATATACTTACCCTACTGTAGTTGAATATATACATATACTTACCCTACTGTAGTTGAATATATACATATACTTGCCCTACTGTAGTTGAATATATACATATACTTACCCTACTGTAGTTGAATATATACATATACTTACCCTACTGTAGTTGAATATATACATATACTTACCCTACTGTAGTTGAATACATACATATACTTACCCTACTGTAGTTGAATATATACATATACTTACCCTACTGTAGTTGAATATATACATATACTTACCCTACTGTAGTTGAATATATACATATACTTACCCTACTGTAGTTGAATATATACATATACTTACCCTACTGTAGTTGAATATATACATATACTTACCCTACTGTAGTTGAATATATACATATACTTACCCTACTGTAGTTGAATATATACATATACTTACCCTACTGTAGTTGAATACATACATATACTTACCCTACTGTAGTTGAATATATACATATACTTACCCTACTGTAGTTGAATATATACATATACTTACCCTACTGTAGTTGAATATATACATATACTTACCCTACTGTAGTTGAATACATACATATACTTACCCTACTGTAGTTGAATATATACATATACTTGCCCTACTGTAGTAGAATATATACATATACTTACCCTACTGTAGTTGAATATATACACATACTTACCCTACTGTAGTTGAATATATACATATACTTACCCTACTGTAGTTGAATATATACATATACTTACCCTACTGTAGTTGAGTATATACATATACTTACCCTACTGTAGTTGAATATATACATATACTTACCCTACTGTAGTTGAATATATACATATACTTACCCTACTGTAGTTGAATATATACATATACTTACCCTACTGTAGTTGAATATATACATATACTTACCCTACTGTAGTTGAATATATACATATACTTACCCTACTGTAGTTGAATATATACATATACTTACCCTACTGTAGTTGAATATATACATATACTTACCCTACTGTAGTTGAATATATACATATACTTACCCTACTGTAGTTGAATATATACATATACTTACCCTACTGTAGTTGAATACATACATATACTTACCCTACTGTAGTTGAATACATACATATACTTGCCCTACTGTAGTAGAATATATACATATACTTACCCTACTGTAGTTGAATATATACATATACTTACCCTACTGTAGTTGAATATATACATATACTTACCCTACTGTAGTTGAATATATACATATACTTACCCTACTGTAGTTGAATATATACATATACTTACCCTACTGTAGTTGAATATATACATATACTTACCCTACTGTAGTTGAATATATACATATATTTACCCTACTGTAGTTGAATATATACATATACTTACCCTACTGTAGTTGAATATATACATATACTTACCCTACTGTAGTAGAATATATACATATACTTACCCTACTGTAGTTGAATATATACATATACTTACCCTACTGTAGTTGAATATGTACATATACTTACCCTGCTGTAGTTGAATATATACATATACTTACCCTACTGTAGTTGAATATATACATATACTTACCCTACTGTAGTTGAATATGTACATATACTTACCCTACTGTAGTTGAATATATACATATACTTACCCTACTGTAGTAGAATATATACATATACTTACCCTACTGTAGTTGAATATATACATATACTTACCCTACTGTAGTTGAATATATACATATACTTACCCTACTGTAGTTGAATATATACATATACTTACCCTACTGTAGTTGAATATATACATATACTTACCCTACTGTAGTAGAATATATACATATACTTACCCTACTGTAGTTGAATATATACATATACTTACCCTACTGTAGTTGAATATATACATATACTTACCCTGCTGTAGTTGAATATATACATATACTTACCCTGCTGTAGTTGAATACATACATATACTTACCCTGCTGTAGTTGAATATATACATATACTTACCCTACTGTAGTTGAATATATACATATACTTACCCTACTGTAGTTGAATATATACATATACTTACCCTACTGTAGTTGAATATATACATATACTTACCCTGCTGTAGTTGAATATATACATATACTTACCCTGCTGTAGTTGAATATATACATATACTTACCCTACTGTAGTTGAATATATACATATACTTACCCTACTGTAGTTGAATATATACATATACTTACCCTACTGTAGTTGAATATATACATATACTTACCCTGCTGTAGTTGAATATATACATATACTTACCCTACTGTAGTTGAATATATACATATACTTACCCTACTGTAGTTGAATATATACATATACTTACCCTACTGTAGTAGAATATATACATATACTTACCCTACTGTAGTTGAATATATACATATACTTACCCTACTGTAGTTGAATATATACATATACTTACCCTACTGTAGTTGAATATATACATATACTTACCCTACTGTAGTTGAATATATACATATACTTACCCTACTGTAGTTGAATATATACATATACTTACCCTACTGTAGTAGAATATATACATATACTTACCCTACTGTAGAAATGCTGCAGCCTCTGTTTAAGGCTATTAACATCTCCTTGGGCTTTCTTCAAGATACCATTAAATGTGCCCATGAATAGCTGTAACATAACACATAATACGCATATATTATATTACATGAATAGCTGTAACATAACACATAATACGCATATATTATCTTACATGAATAGCTGTAACATAACACATAATACGCATATATTATCTTACATGAATAACTGTAACATAACACATAATACGCATATATTATCTTACATGAATAACTGTAACATAACACATAATACGCATATATTATCTTACATGAATAGCTGTAACATAACACATAATACGCATATATTATCTTACATGAATAACTGTAACATAACACATAATACGCATATATTATCTTACATGAATAACTGTAACATAACACATAATACGCATATATTATCTTACATGAATAGCTGTAACATAACACATAATACACATATATTATCTTACATGAATAACTGTAACATAACACATAATACGCATATATTATCTTACATGAATAGCTGTAACATAACACATAATACGCATATATTATCTTACATGAATAGCTGTAACATAACACATAATACACATATATTATCTTACATGAATAACTGTAACATAACACTGTAACATAACACATAATACGCATATTATATTACACGAATAGTTGCAATATAACACATAATGCATAAATATTACATGCATACTATTAAATGTACCATTGAATAACTGTAACAGATCACACAACGCATATACTACATTACATGATTGTGATGAATAAATGTAACTAATCAGGACTACTGGCTGGATGGAACATGATGCATATTGAGCACTTACGAGTTGAAACACATTTTTACAATCGGATTCACAAAATATTCAATGATATAATCTTGTCTACAAGTGGTTAAGATATGCTGCACTTAGCAAATGGGCCCACAATATGAACCTTACAAACCTTGAACATATCATATGCCTGCCTTAACACAGTTCCATAGACACTATCATGGACTTCCTCATCGTGATATTCAGCTACTGTCTGGTCATCTCTCTGTTTGGTAGCACATGGTACATTCAAACACTGTAAGATAATTTATATAATATAACGTATATACATGTAATATAACGTATATAGTGATATAAAAGGTTAGACATAATTCATCATTTATGTAGGTCTGGGTAGCAAAGGTTGTATGATATATCTTGATGTAGATTATTGTAATTTGTTAACCAATTTGAGGCATTCGAGTTGATCACATCTGCTAATGCTTTTTCATAGCTGAGTGTTGGCATATTTTGCAACAATATACAGAAAAGGAGGATAGTAACCAATTTGTCATATTAATAGATATTTGTACTGCATTCCTTCCTTACCAAAATCATCCAGAAGTCAGGCTCAGCTTGGTAGTACAAATGTCTTTGTTTTTGCGTATGAACTGACTTGCAAGGATTAGGAGTAAAAGTCCTGAAGAGAAGAGAATATTCAATAGCCAATTGAGTTAGGAGTTAGAGTCGATCTTGTTAAAGATTTTTAAGTAGATAAAACTATAAACAAAATCAGCGTGAAATAATATCAAAAATAAAATCAACATACTCGACAAACTTGATCATAGCTTCCACAAGTCCGACGTCCTTACATTTTTTATTTTCATCAGCAGTTGGAGGGTAATAGTAGAGAACCTTTTTAATCTCCTAAATAAAGATTTAAGAGTACATTAATAGCTCATTTAACAAGGAAACAGAAAATAGTAGAAAAATTCATAAGAAATTTACCAACTAACAATTTGGTTTGAAACAACACATGATTCAATAGGTGTACTAGGCAATTGTTTTAAAATCATTTCTAGTGTTGACACCTCATTTTCACCTCCAAGAACTATATATTTGCAAATATAGTGCTTGAATGTTAAATCTATATGCTTGAACATGAACATCTACTAATGTTCAGTTGAAAGACAAGCGCAACAATATGGTTAAATATGTGATAAGTTGGCTGACCTGTTTTAAACAGCATGCTTGGGGTTTGGATTTAACAACTTCAAACAAATTGTATGCAACGAAAATACCCACTATTTTAATAAAATAGCCTACCTCGCCTTCCTTTGGTCCATAGGTACTATTAAAGACATAGAAACTATCTAATGATGCCATAGTTGCTTATTCATGTAGTATGACCATATTTCAATGGCTTACTCAGAGAGTACTCTGGAGTATCTGAAACATTAATTACATAATTTGCAATTGGTTCAACAAAATTCCTTTCTAGTATACATGCAAAGCCTGTCTGCTACATATATTGTAAATAAGAGTGGTGATAGTATCGGCCATTCTGGCACGACTTGGCCTCTGAATTAAAATTATTATCTCCAATTTCTATTTTTCTATCCATCAGGAAGCTGCGTATCAGGAACCTACTGCTGAACCTCATTTCAGTCTGTACAGTCGAAGGCCTTCTGTCGATTCACAAATATTCCAATTATGGCTATATGCTTTCCTTTGTCGTCTTGGATGGACAAAATTACGTGGCAAAGATATGTTTTACAGTTGACTTGCCTTTTCTAAAGCCATGTTGATTTTGGCCTAGCCAATTTTGATCTTTAGTGAGTTCTCTAAGTCTCGAGTCTATAACCCCTTTCTAGAGGTTTTCTGCATAATCACCCTAAGGTTATTGGCCTGTAACTAGCAGTATAATTACTGTAACCTTTTCTTCCTGGTTTCTTTATAAGTATTACTAGGCTGCTCCCTGTGAATAGCCGTTTCCGCTGATGAGGATTTTGTTGAACATAACTAACATATGTAAAGTAAAACTAGCTATCACTTTCTCTCAACGTCAGTGGACGAATTTCATCACCACCAGCTTTTTTCCTAGCTTTCCTAGTTTTTCAGAGGTTATAGGTGATATAATTTTGGTTTGCGACTTCTTCAACCCATTCTTGCAAAAACTCAATTATCTAGGTATTTGTCTTAAAATGTCTTGTAAGAAAGCGATAGGTTTTTGTCATCATTGGTAATTACACTTCTACTCAGTTTGAGTACTCCTGTGAGCATTTTTTGGGATGCATAAAATGTCATAATGTTATAACACTAATTATTACACACACCTGTGTTTTCAGTAGAGACAATGAAAAGAACTACAACACAATTTCAACTTAATATACCTTAAGCTGTCCTAGTCTCCAGCAACAGCCTCCAGCTGTGACCTGGGAAACTTGTTTTTTGTAGGTTGTTCAAAATTTCCAGTCTGCAACATTAAGAGGCAATTTAACAGTTTTGGAGCTAAACACACTGAGGGATAAGTCTAGGACTATCAGCAGATAGAGCATGCCAGTCTTTTGCAGTATGAATGAAGAACGATCGCCGATAATGGAACATGTTTGAAGTTGGTAGGAAGTACTGTACGGCATGCTTTCTAGTTTATGAGAAACTGGATGTAGTGGATTTAGTGGTTGATGACCACTTTTTTGGAGTGGTGATACTGACTAAAGATCTTAAGGCTTCTATCACTGTGGTACAGCGAGTTGGCCGTCAAGTTTTCAAGGAGGCTAGTGGCACTTTTTTTTCTATCAGTAGTCCTTATGCCACCGGCAAGGCCTGCTGCCCTTTCCTGTAGGCTATAGAGGCACACTCTAAGACTGGGCATACAGGTTATTTGCACAGGGTCTTTTTGATAGTCTCAAAGCCTGCAAGAACATTTCTCTGGATGAAACCGAAACCAAGAGTAGCGTTTCCTTTAGCTGCTACGCGGCAATTAATATATATTTATATTATAATTATTATTATGATATATTAATTGATATACATATAGATATTGAGACCTTTATATTCAATATTGATTGGATATTCACATTCAGAATGTAATAATATTCTATTGCATTGTAGTATTTTTATTAACTCAGTCACATCACTGATATTAACAACATAACATGATAATAATAATATTCATATAGAAGAAAACTAAACATAATAATATAATAAAAATATAATTATATTAACATAAAATAAATATTAATATAATAATTTTCATTTTAAAATTTAATTAATAATAATTATTGTATAAGATATTTCTATTAGTTTATATTATATTGTAATAATAATTATTTATAATTAATAATATTTATATCATTGATTATGATTGTTTCATATTTAGGATATTAATAATTAAAATAAAATTAATTAATACATATCATAAATTCTATTCTTGTTAGTCACAATCGACATTTATTAATTACAAAAATATGATATCCATGAGCAACAATTCAATCTTAAGAATTTCAACTTTGCAATTCAAACTGTAATATTAAATTTAAAACATTAATATTTTAAAAACAATGATAATATTAATATCGTAATTCAAGTAATCAGGTTAAAATACAGAACCGGAAGCATAAAACTTATTACCGAGATGTGCTTCCACAGTTTCGTTTTTATACATATTTTATTTATCATTTTCAGAATATGTACAACATTGAATTCAGTCAATGATAAGGTAAAAAAGTGTTTTCTAGTAAATTTATTTATAAATAAATTCAAACTAATATACGGAACGACGTCATTTAAAAATATCTCAGCGGATGCGGATTGGTCACAAAAGATCACTCGTCGGGATTGGTTCTCAGTTGCCAGTAATTTGATTGGTGGTCAATTGTCCATTCAACGTATTTTTTCTCATTTAACTTTTCCCTACAGTTTATAATAAATAGTGCTGATTGTCCATCTAATGGTAATTATTACTTGTAGCAGTTGGCCTGCTATATAAATCTGAATATAAGTGCGAAATTAAAAATTAATGAAGGAGATTATCACAATTCAATCACTATGACTGTTGTGTTGATGTTATCATTACATGATTACTGACATTAGCTATATTATTAACTTATTGATTACATCTATCTACAGTGTTGTGTAACTGTAATGTAATTGATAGAGAAGATAAGATTAGATAGTTATTAAAATGTAATAATCCTAATGTTAGTCTGATCTAATGAAATAATGATCTCGTATCATTAATGTAATAATAATAATGAAATGTACAATAATCTATAAATAAATGGCCATGACGATGGCATCAGACATGGTCATGGTGAAAGAATAGAATCAATCATTTTGGTAATACCGTATATATAAATAAAAAAAGTTAGTAACACAAATAATTTAATAGTATAGAGTTATAATAAAGATTGAGATAACAAAATATTTTAATTTATATTCAAAATTCTATTGTATGTTGTAGCTATTCTCTGATTTCACTCTGAACGATAAAGAAGTTATAGTTACAATAGAATAAGTCAAAGTCACAGTCAAAGTTATACAGAAACAGCTAGTAAAGACTAACAAAAAACTCAATCTTGAAATTAGGAGTAAAAGGTCCAAGTGCAGAGTAAGTATCGTATGGGATTGCGAGTTGCAATCTTAATTTGAGATGCCAATTTAAATTCGTTCAAATACAAGTTATTTTAACCAATTTTTGAAACTCCAAATTGTTTACTGAATATACTTAAAGGCTATGATTTTATGTAAGCGCATTAACTAAATTAATTATTTAAAAAGTGACCTTGTTTAATTTGTAATTATATCATTGTTTTTGATAGAATAAGAAGTAGAAAAGACCTAGAATATTTTTATCATGAATGGGTACGACAGATGTTTAAAAAGCTATGACAATTTTGAAAGAGTGGATTTTAGTTTCACAGCATACGTAACTGTCAAGGAATGAATCACACTTTATGATATTATACTTTAGGTCTATAGTGTAGGCATTGTTGGGATACAACTTTGTGCATTAATTAATAGTTGGTATAAAAATCCGTTTTTGATGCCTAAACAAGGTATAGCTTCGGACTTATTTTTTTCAGGTCTTGTTAACCTGAATGTTTTTAGAACCCTTTGACCTTTACTTTCGTGCTATATACTACGAAAATTTCAGTCCTAACAATTTGCACTGAATTTTCAGCTTCCAGCCTTTTTTACACGCTCACAAACATTTTAACCACATATTGGGTCATTTCGGCGCTCTTTCGTTTTTGTACCACTCTGTACATGTTTAGTCGCACCATAATTGTCTTCACTATAGCATGGACTGAAAAAGCCTATTGAAATTTTGGCAAAGCTCAAGCTTTTGCTTCACATACAGTATGGGAAATAGGCTATAGACGTTATGTATGCCTCCTATTTCATGATGACAGATTTAATACGTCATTTCACAATATTTTCGTTCAGCCGTGGAGTATGTTTGAGTACCAACTGAAATGCTACCTCAATCTGAGCTGAAGCAGAGTAGAATAGATATAGTGTATCTTTTTCTAATATTCAATCAAATCTATTATAAATTGTGTCTGTCTCTGGTACCTTGGGGAACTATTCTAAAATTTTGTGAATGTGATACTTTCTATAGTATGGCTTACTGGCCCTTATATTGATCAAGCCCAGCTTCGAGATTTGCCCCCAAAGGTCAACCATCTTATTTGAAAAAGGAGGTGACTTCAGTAATAATAACGTTGCATATCTGTTATTATTATTATTAGATCTACATTTTTCGTATCTAATTGGTTGGCCATGGCAGATGGAGAAACTTTTTCCCTCACAACTACTGAGGTTCAACCACCATCCGAGTCTCACCAGTTGCTGGCAGAGTTCTGGCCCAAAACTATGAATGAGATCAAGGCTACAAAGGAGGTAGGTGTTCATCGTTGGACATGAATACCATGAGTACAATGTATAGGGGGCCATTCTTGTGGAATTATGTTCAACCCACATCTGTTAAATATAATAGTGTCAATAAAACAGGGGTATGCAATAGGCTTGTGTATTTTACTTGAGTCTTGTAGATTGAGCAGGTGGTTGTGGATTGAGCATGTGGTTGTTACTTTTACAGACAGATTTTAAGACACAAGAACTGCCTCTCGCGAGGATCAAGAAGATAATGAAGTTAGATGAAGACGTTAAGATGATAAGCCAAGAAGCCCCACTGCTATTTGCAAAGGCAGCAGAGATATTCATTAGTGAGCTGGCTCTAAGGTCATGGGTACAGACAGAGGATAGTAAGAGACGGACACTGCAGGTATAATATCTCTTTCTGTGATATACCTGCATGCTTCAATTCCATAGTACATTTTAGTTGTAGTTCTTTACAGCTTCTTCAATAATAAAATAATATTTCAGTAGGTTTTTACACAGCCATAAGACTTTTGTAATGTGATAGAAATCTCATCTCTTAGATATTTATTTTTAATTTTGTAGAGAAATGATATATCATTGGCGATAACCAAGTTTGATCAGTTTGACTTTCTTATTGACATTGTTCCTAGAGATATTGAGACGGTGAAACCTTCTAAACGGGTAAGTAGAATTACAGCAATGTTTACCTATCAGGAGTTACATGTGTTCACATCGAACATATATTTCGGAGACTGTGTACAAGCCAATGTGTAGTTGTAGTTTGTGACCTCAGGGTCACATGACCCAGTGTAGATAGAGTTGTACCTCACGGTTCAGGTGTACTGAATGGTTACAGTGTGTAGTTATTGTTTAGGATGGAGGTGATGCTGTACAGTACTACACAGTACAGACTCAAGGTGCCCTCTCTGGTGTAGCAGGAGTAGCTGGTAATCAGCCCATCCAGCTGGTATGTTATCTATTGAGTAACCAGTACACTTAGTATTCCTATTGAGTTGGTGAAGTGAACCCATGTACGTGTGCTTGACTGTATTACCTGGTAATATGTGGATTGTGTAGTATGTATGTATGTGTTGGTAAGGCTGTACAAGCGCTGTGATTATATATTGCAGAGTCATAGTCTACCAGCAGGGGCACAGGTTGTACAGGTACAGGCTCCTGCACAGCCACAGCAGCAGCAGCAGACTCAGCCTGTCCAACAGGTAAAGTAATAGCGATGCCTTCATGTTAAATACATTGTATTTGTCTGTTATTCTTACACTTGTACACTGTGCTATGTAAGGTGACAATATAGACTATAACATATACAATGTACATTATGAATTGTCTGAAATCTAGTGTAACCCTTCTGTAACAGCTTAGAATAAAGATAAGATTCTGGCACCAAATTGTAGTAGGCTGTAGTATACATGTTTACAATGTATACTGGTGGTATGTGCATGTAATGTACATGTAGGTTATACTACACCTGTATATATATACACTGTATATTAAAGGTATTTTTTTCAGATCCATCTCTCACAGAGCCAGCTTCAGGCTATACAGGCTCAGCTTGGCTCGGGGCAGCAGATAGTGGTGCAGGCTGCTCCTGGAGAAGGACAACAACAGCAGGTGTATGCAGCTGCTACTGGGACACAGGTATGAAGATGATACACATTGTGTGTATATTACCTTTGTCTATGTCAGTATGCTCTAACTACATGTATATTCTTACCATGATTGTCTCATTTCACACTTTTATATTTTATTCGCGAAGGCAGTCAAAAGCAGCGCTGCGATTGTCCTTTCCTAGTATGTTATTTGGAAGAAGACAACTTCAATTTAATGCAGACGCTGTGTGTTAATGTTTGTCCACATTATTGCATTGTGAGTATTTGACACCATGAAATATGGAATCGTGTGTACATGGTTTGATTTACATTATTATGGTCCGTATCTTCTAAACTTTTAGGGACAGCAGGTTCAGTTTGTTCAGCAATCTTGAAGGTGATTATGTACAGATAACTTCATTAAGGTAAGTGTCACTCAAGGATTCCATGATGGTTCATATTTGTTTGTTTCTGATATTTTTTGGAGCAGAGGCCTATTTAGCTATTGTCATGCTCTACACACTATTTAATAATCTCTGGGTCTGTTCTGGTGTCTATTTCATACAATAGTAATGGTGGTATTTTTAGGATTGAAGGGTTCTGGCTACTAAAGACTGGAGGTTGCTGGAGAACACCACTGTGTACATAATATAGACAAACTACTAACATGCATGTAACACAGCAGAATGTTAGTGTAAACTATCAGACAATTAGGAGTGCATATTTTAGTACTGTAAATAAATGTAGGGTATGTATGTTTATTACATTTAGGGGTACAGATGTATAATTTTGTAAATAAATGATAAGTCTTAATCTATCTGACCCAGGCCTGTTATAGACATGTATAATTATTGGTATGTATTATTAGTTCTACATGTTATCAGTATACTCTTTTGTAGATTTGTACTTAGCCATAATTTATATTATTTCATCAATAAAATAATATAGCTAGTGCTGGTGTGGACCCAATCAGTTCTGGATTGTTTAGTAGAGAAGCCCATTAGAACTAAAATAAACATTTTGGCCTTTCCGGAAGAAAGTGTTTGATTCCTGAAAAGAAATGTACCCCTACATATGTGGAATGGGGTAACGTAACAGATAAGTACAGAATTGCTTATGTAGCTTTGGAATTTTGGTAGCAGTACATGTACATTGTACAACCTGTAGTTGGTGTAAAAAGAACGATTTTAGTGGGAGTCGCTTTCTCTGTATGGAGAGAAAGAACAACTCCTTTAAGGGAGCAAGTATGGGCAATATTTTGACCTTGACCTAGATTGTCCTACAGTTTGCTCAGAAGTAATTTTATCGGACTCTTATAAAGACCTCGTTTACTTATCTTGAACATGTTTAGCTAAGTCTTCGGAAGTATGGGAAACCCAACACAATGTGAGAATGGCATACTGATACTAAAACACATTATTTTATGCATTATTATGATAGTGCCCATCAAACCCATCATATTCTCATAGATTTTTATTTGGCCACTTGTTTACAATTTTATGTTGAAGCTGATGATGGTGTAGTTAAGTTTGTCGGTGAAATTTTAGTCATGTTCATGTTGTATCGTAACATCATTATCATATCAATGTGTACTACAATTACAATTATTATTATAATAACAGAGTTATTCAGTGAAAGTGCAAAAGAAAATGTTAATTTATTATTTTTATTATTTATGACGATTACATTTGTTATAATTATATTATAATTGGATTAAGGTGCAAACACACGGGAGTGTTTTGGGGTGAGCGTTTGTAGTGGATGCCACTGCAGGCTTGTAAGAGCGAGACACGTATGTATGTATTGTCCACCTGCTAGCAGTGCAGGTGGCTCATCTAGCTCAGTTGTCCAGTACTCAGTTATCAGCCTAAGTGAGTACTGGGTGTGCAGCTAACCTCATTCTGTAGAAGAGTGATCCCTCAGTGGTATAGTAGCATGCATATAGCAGAGTGTATTACTATTATTAGAGTAAAATGAATCTAACTAGGTATAATGTTATCTGCACTTATAATACAGATGACTGCTACTTATATATGTATGTACACAAAGGGCTAGTTAATGATTGGCTAGCCGGTGGAAACGGTTAACAGGCTAATAAATGATTGGCTGCCCGTTGCAAGTATTCACCGGACAGCCAACAGACTAAGACATGGATATAATAATAATAACATAATATAATAGTTAGCATGGGTAATACATGACATGGATAATTAGATAATAGAATAACCATGTTTAGATAAGTGTGATAAGATTTATATAATTGTACATAGGTAGTGTCCATGGCCTTTGGCTTAGTAGAATGGCCTGGCCGTCTGTCAGGTTCCGGTCGTCTGTGTGAGTGATGGACAGTTTTCTGAGCAAGCGTCAAATGCTATGGCCTTGATAAACACACTGGGCAAACGCAGAGCGCGGCGATTTTTCCATTAGCGAATGATATTTCATTAGGTATTCAGCCCGCGATAACCCACGTGGTCATGTTTATTAACTTGGTTCATCAGCCAATCAGCGGCGGGCGAATCGCCTCAATACTTCAGCTGGCTCAATTCGAGTGTTTTGAGAGCGTTTGCACTCTGGCGATTCGCAAGCGTCAAATTCACTCCAAAACACTCTTGTATGTTTGCACCTTTACTACCACTTCGGGTGGTACCGATGGAGATCCACCTTCGATTCTCGTAGAGGTCATTGATGGTGTTAGGAAGGGCATCCAACCCTATAATGCTCCTGCCCTATTTCAGTTACATGCACCTTGCCATTGGCGAGGTGCCTTCTCCACACCCAAAAAGTAGAAAAATGCACATATTTTTAGACCACTGCTTTCTTGCCTGGGATTAATAGTGGGAAGTAAAACTGGTAAAACAAACCGGTAAGCATCAAGTTTTATAAATTTGGAACGTGGGTCTATTTACTTTACAAACCATCTTTGCATTTCTTGTGACTGTATTATAAATACAATGTAGTATTAATTCTAATCCTACAATAAAAGCTTGCTCATTAATTCAAATTTCATTATTTTTTACTATTAAATTTTATGGGTATTCACAATATAAGGTTTGGGTACCAAAGAATTTTCATGCAAGACATCTTGATCGATCAGTTTGCAGGTTTATTACACTTGTGAAAATATGAGAGGCATAGTTACTAAAATACTGAAGAGATGTGTCCGTATATCACCCGCATGGTTAGCCCAACTTCATGCAGAACATTTAATAATGCACAGGTTAGTAACTAGTACTAGTAATTAATAACACATGATTGGATTGTTGTGATAAACTTAGCTGTTATAGTTAACACGGCAAACAGCATTAGAATGAATGTCTTCCTTTGTTCAAACAGCTCATAATTCTCTGTTCAGATGGCAAATTCCAAATATAAGTTTTTGAAACTACATTGTATGCTTGTAATTTTCTGAGTTATGATATCTGCTACAGAAATATGATGGCGCCATATCACGTCTCTGCTAAACTAAATCGAAGAAGAGACATCTCTAGGAGCTTTATTGCTTCTTCTGATGACGACAATTTTGCCGAGTGGGCCCCAGATGTCACGGACCGGGCTGACCTAGAAGCCTTTGCTCAAATGAAGCCTGAAATTCAACGTAAAGCATTGGAGGAAGAAAGAAGGTCAGTTGAATTTAGTTACCAGCTAATATATTGTTTTACTTGCTCAGAAGTTATAAAATATCCACCATCTTATTTGCTTCTCCAGGCTGAAACAACTGCATAGGAAAATTGTTAAAAGTAAAGTTATAGAAAGCAAGTACTTCAAGCCCCCACCATCAGCAAACATTCTGTCATGGAAGGCCAAGGAACAGATTCGCTACCTGTATTCTTGCAACTCTACCGAGGAGGGCTTGGCACATATATTGGAAACTTTTCCCATAACTGAAAAGGTTTTTAAACATAACTACACACATAGTACTCTGGTATAGGATCATAAAAAAAGCATCAACAACTGTATGCACATGTATGGTGTAGCTATCATTTCAGCTATTTGCACCACCTTGTGCGTGATGCACATTGTAAAGTTGTAAAATATACGTCTTTGTTCAACCTTACTAAGCACATCTTTGGATTGAGATTTTAAATAAACCTAACAAACACTCTGTAAGATCATTATACATGTAGATGCTTGCACTTGTCCAGTGACATTACTTATTAAATAGCTTGTTATGTTTCTGACCATTAATTGTAGGATTTGAGGTTGTTATTAAAAAATAAGAAGCTAATGAAGAACCAGTTGGAACTAGAAAAACATGACAGACAGGTGGTTAACAAGTGGAACCAGCTACTGAAGCCAGTAGATGAGATACCACCATCTCTTAGACAAACACTGGAATCCTTGCAGGGTATTGTTCTGCTACCAATTGATAATATTGCGTTTGCATGTTTTATAATGTAATTGTGACTTTTAAATTATATATAAGGCTAAAACAATCACTAGAATATCCCATCATTGACCCTGGAGTAACTAAATGTACGCTGTATGTATTATAAACCCATGAAATGTATGAGAATAAATAGAAGTATGTCCTAAATACTGTTATAGGTATGAGGTGAAATTTGAAATTGTCAGTTGAGTAGATTCGACTTGTTGTCTAAATGTTGCATTGATAATACAACTGAGATTTATATGCTGGTAGAGAGTGGACAAATCTTACTGCTAGAGAATGCAGCAGGTGTACCTGATGTTCCAGAACTAGGTTCACCTACACTCCAGGAACTTGGTAAGCTGCCAACTGTCTATCTACAGACAAACTCCTAAGCTTTAGCTCATGTCTTTGGTTGGTCAACAATTTTACTGTGTAACTAGAAATTCCTATGAATGTTTTTACATAATGAGATTGAGACTGCAGGTTACATGCTTGATCTCTGATATACTCCACTATCAGACCTTTGGTTAGCATATTCGTGTAGAGTAAATTGCATCCATTGCTATCATGCTCTATTGTTTAATTTTTTAGCCCACAGAGCTTCCCCTGAACCTGGTAAGCTGACTTGTCTTCTCATGAAGCATGGAAATGTGAAATTACGTTCATCATCAGCTTCAACCAATCAGATTAGACTGACTTCACCGCCCCAGCCAGAGCAAAACATGTCTGGAAGTTGTGTTGATAAACAGAACGAGCATAAAGCTCTTCTCAAGAAAGTTATTAAGAACCACCTGGTTAACGATGTACCATCCTATAGTTATCAACCAGTTGAAACAGAGATGAGTATTGTTAGGGGCCGTATGGACCACAATGATACTTTACATGATGAGTCTAGTTTAGACATAACACGTAGGGGAAAGGAGTTTGTTGATGAAAATGATCAAGTTGTGTTTAGGGTGCCATGAGGTCATGATGTGCATGGTCTGATGTTTATTTTCGGAATGGAATTTGAAATCTATATCATTTTTTTATAAAATATAAAACTTATGTGAGTTGTAAAATAGTGCTCTAAGTTTAATAACTGAGCAGGTTGTAAAATATGTTTATGGATAAAAAATAAGTTTACTGCTGTTAAAACATTACTATTGTTGTTTGACGATTGGTACATGTACATGTTACCATGAAACAACGTTGTAACAGCAACAAACTTATCTTTTATCCATAAACATAATTATTTTATATAAATATTTTATCCATACTTGTATATATATGTAGTCTATACATATAAAAGTGCTGCAAGTTATTCTGGTGATATATAACATTCTAAAAATGATCAGTTTGAATTTTCCAATTCCAATACTACATGGTGGGCACTCATAGACTATTGATCATAATTGGAAGTTGTCCTCTCTCAATTGAGAAGCCGAACAACTGAGAGAGGATAACTTCTAATTATGGTTAATAACGTTAGAGTGGCCACAGTGTCTAAATAATAAGCTTGCCACTGTTAGTTCATCCAGTGGCCCTTCCACATACTGCAGAAAGCAGGAAACGGCAAATGTGTTGCACGTAAATATACTTGTAGTCTGTAGGCTGTACATGATTGTGTATGAAAAATTTGTGTGTAGTGGCCTAATTATTATTTAAAAAGTACCAAAGGCATGAAGCAAGGTATGCCGAGCATACTTGCCAAGTGTCCAGATTTTTCAGGACACCCCCTGGTTTTTGAGCCTGTCCCTACTAATTTTCCAGCTGTCCTGATTTTTTATGTATGGTGAAAATTTCACCAAACCTCATAAAACACAAGATACAACCTAGAATAAGTCATTTACGTTGAAGAAAATATCCTACAAGCCACTAAATGACACTAAAATTGATAATTTGATACTTTTCAGTGATAAGTTTTCTGCAAATAATGTACACCCAAACTATGTCCAGGGATTCTGGTGCTTGTCCAGGGATTTTTAGCCAAAAAGTCCAGATTTTTTGCTCCCGCTCCTTGGCAAGTATGATGCCGAGTTGACATTATGGAGGTTTTTAACATGGAATAATGATTGTATCTGATGTCAGGTAGTTAGTACAAGCAAACAACTACAGGCCGCTGCTCCCATCACATTATGGCATGATGGGCATTTATTATCATTGTGGTTATTATCGGTGTGTTTACTCCTTCTAAAAGTAAATATGCAATGTAAGTTAGGATTGTCTTACCCTGCAGAAGGAGAAGACAACCTCAGTATAACCAGCAGCAATGTATTGTGCACCCATCAGTCATCAGTGGTATAAATTGGAATAAACACTTTATAATTATGTTATATTATGAATGTTATATGTTGTTATACATGTATTTTTATATGTTGTAATATGTGTTATTCACTGGTTATATCATTCTATCATGGTACCCATGGATTACAGGCACAGGCATTGGTTAGTGAATTGGCTTAGGTACAAGCCAATCACCAGGCTAGAACAGAATTACAACGTCAGGTGACCATGAATTATATCCATGCAATGTCAGGCATTCCCAAAATTAGTTTGACTAGTGTCCACTGTCCAGTGCACATAACTACACTAACACCAGTTGAAGATGGATGTGCTAGTCAGGAGTTGTTGGGTTCTGCTGTTCCTATACTCTACTGTATCACTCAGCTCTGGTGCTTTCTACTACCTGGACAATAGTCTACAATGTACTTCATATGGACCTACACAGGACCTTGAGTACATGTCAGAAACTGCATACATAAGTGCATGGACATCTTCTTACAGTCGAAATCCTATTGGTTCATCATGCTCCATGTCAATTTCTTCCTACGAAACTAATCGGTTGAGGTACAAATTTTCGTCTAGTTCGGATTTTATTGGAAGTGGTGGGGCCGTCTTAAAAATCTATAAAGGACTAAGTACTAGCGGAGAATTATTGGTGAGCAAATACGCATCTTGTACTTACTACGTGTAGCCCACATTTTATTCTGGTCATTGAACATGTCACTTCGTGTAGCTTAGAGCTTGAGAGAACCCCCTTACTACTACAAGTCTTTTTTTTACATGCCAAAACAGATTTCTGTATCTTTTTAGGCCACTTATAGCAGTTATAGTGACCTTCCCACATCTTACCAGCACACAGACAATTGGTATATTACAGTGGAATTACAGAACTATCAACGTTCTACTAACTTTGACTTTGAGTTGCTGGTAGAAAGTTATGGTAAGTGTAGTACTGTATGTCAACACTGTATTATTCATTTATTAGTGGTTGATATAATTATCACAAATAGCCCTTCCACAATATGTTGTAATGGTTTCTGTGATTTGGTGCGGTCGTCCTTGGACGACTATCGACCCAGAAATGAAGTGCTTATGAGTGGTAATAGGACTTCGCATTACATGAAAGATCAAGCGGTCTCAGTAGCCCAATAACTACCAGAGACGACCCATCTGGTCCCAAGTCTGACCTTCAGACTATACGTTGAAAGAGAGTGATCCGACCTAGTAGGCGGTTCGCTAAGCGAATGACCTGACAAAAGGAAGTGAAAGTCTCTGTATCAAGTATAGATGTGTCTTTATTGAAAGCCAAGTGAAGACTGAGACAATGAACAGTGAAACAATGCCCTTTATATAGTATAAGGACTTCCGGCCGACGTAGTGTCGGGAAAAGACGACGTAAGGTCGTCTGGAAGTTGCGCAACAAGATGGCCACCGGAAGCCCGACGGCCGACCCAAAATAGGTCGGGTTCTACAAAAGTTGCTTATAATGGTCCAATTCATGTACAAAATGAATATCAATGAATTCTGAGAGGTCGGGCCTCTGTACATGGGTATAAAAGGCATTAAAAGACTTAGTAATAATCATACAAGTATATACAATAACATATAGTAAAGTACAAGCAGATATATACATGTATATGCACACAATAATGAGTGTCAGGTGTAGGAGACGACTGTGCGTATCATTACAATATTACAATAATGTTTCACAATATTCTATACATTCTGGCAATATGAGTGAAGGATCAAGTTCACACTATTATTATTATAATGTAAAATATATTATCATCATTATTGTCTTGTCTTTTCAGATAAAAGAAGCATAAACTCCGTAGGGTTGGCTGTTGGACTTTCGGTGGGTAGCATTGTGTTCATCATAGTTATCGTGTCTATTGTGGTCTTTGTGGCTATGAGACGCCGAAGGAATTTAGCAAGGAGTGTAGTGGTGGGAACACCAGGTATGTACATTGTGCAATAATTCTCTTGTATAGTTTATATATTTAGTCATGATAGAAGTAGATGCACGAGTCCAGAGTAACTGAGCTAGTCTTGACACTATACTAAAACTGTTTTGTGTTTGGGTAGCCCCCCCCCCCAACCCAATTGCCTAAACCACAATATAAATCTCTGTTTATTAAGATAGTGTACAGTACTGACCTGACATTTATGGTAGTGTCTGTTCAAATAATGTTTTTACTTTAACAGGTTCGTCTTACAACTACAACTACCCTACCGGAGTAGCAGCCTACTCTCAGCCCAACTATGGAAATCCAGCAACCAGTAACTATCCACCACCACCAGGGTACCCTGGACCACCTCCTCCAGGACCCACAGGCTATCCTCAAGCTCCGCCCCCTACAGGATTCACTGGATACTCCCAACCTCCACCTCCAGAAGGTACCACAGGCTATTCTCAAGCTCCACCCCCTGCAGGATCCACAGGCTATCCTCAAGCTCCAGCTCCTGCTAATTGATTATAGCTAACCGTTGATGTGAATGACGTATCTAAGGCAGATAAATTATTGCTTGATTATCCATTGCCAATCATTTCAACTGATAGACACTGTGGTCAGTATTTTATGCAGAGATAGATATGATTTCATATTTTTATGCAACGCAATCAACATATGTATGTCATATATCATTATTTATACTATAATGGCATAGAGATTGATGCCACTCTGCTGCCAAAAGAGTCCTTCAGGTTATCTTATTTTTACAGCAAGAACAACTTAAAATCACTAATTTAACATTCTCATGTTGTATTACTTAATGTTTTCTGTAATATTTTTAATATTAAAAATATACCTAACAACAATTTAAATGTCCGTGATGAAATCGGATAGAAAAAATTTAATGAATATTATTTGGCGATGTAGTTCATTAGTATTTTTACCATAAAATGTGTCCACAGGGACATGTGTTGAATATTGATACACATTATTTCTAAAGCCATGTCTGGAGGTGGGCGTGGCTACAAGCAGCACACAACATATTTTCGATATTTTTAGTCGACATGGAAGATGGAGTGTTTCACCACCTATCAGCTAGCACATAAATTTGATTTGTGTTTCTCAATCCCCATACCTTGTAGGTCACATGATAACTAGTTATTGAACACTTCAACTTGTTTTATAGCAGATTTATTATATGCATGTAAGTGACCATGTGATGCTTGATAAGATAGTGGAGTTTACATTGCTATCTACGTAAGCACAAATAAGATAGAATATACAGACTGTAGTACTAACTCTACTTGTTATCAGGAACTGCTCACTAGTACATGTAGCTGCTATTTTATTTGAGGCCAACTGTCTAGTAGAGCCAATGCTATTAATTGTAATGATTTGGGGCCAAGGGTAGCTCTCGACCCAGCACGCTACTTACACTGAACTGTAATGGAGCCCATGTGCCAACCTGTCTGCTGTTATAATGCTGAGAGAATCTCCAGTCTTGTTGTTATGAGAGTGACAAACAGGTCCGACGCTAACCTATCTACATATTCAACTCATGATTACAACCTGTTGTTATGTTTGTCCCTAGCTATCCTAGTTGCTCTGAGCCGAGTTCTGTGCAAGACCTGGCTGAGAGATTCCTAGGATTGTCTGAAAAAATCCGTCTAAAATGTGTAGAGAGATGTGTCTTTATTGAGGTCCAAGCAACAACTGATTAGCATAGAAAAAGGTGGTTTCTTATAATTATACAAAACTAACTTCTACTAGAAAGCCTCAGGCTCGGTATACCATCGGGAAGGATGGCTCGTTCATAGCAACACCCGAGTATCCGATACAAAAAAGTGTCTGCCCTACCTAAGTCAGGTATAAACTGAAATATATAATCGCACATATACATATACTTGGCTCTCGGAACATAATGCATTGCTATTTATAACATATTCAAAGGTGTACAATACACATCTCTAAATAATGGATTAAGTAAGGTATCCAATGTTAACTATCGTCCTTGGATGGTTTCTCACTAAGTTATAATATACAAGTACGTATATGGCCCTATGAGTGTGTAGTATGTCTGTTCTACAGTGCAACTACTTATACATGTATAATGTTATGGCTTATGCTTATGAAATTTGACTATTACCAGGCATCCGACTAGACTGATACCAGTACCTAGACACATACTTACTCCCCAGTATCAGTCTACTATGTCCAATACAAGTATTAATTGGGTTTTGCAACTTGACTGATAACCAACTGGATTCTCAAAATAATCATTTTAGTTCATGTACATCAATTATTGCACTGCACTATTGCTGCATTAGTACCGGTATTTTCAGTATAAGTGGGTACATGATGCAGTAATAATTCTGTACCAAGTTACGCGTATGTATAATGTATATGTGTATATGTCACAGGCCAGATCAGTTTCTTATTCAACTGTTATTTAGTATGTATTGACTATTAAGTCTACTCTATTTCGTCCCTTGCAGTTACTTTGCACTTTTATACATGTTTGAAAGTGTTTCTGAAGTTATCGTCCCCTGTAGCATAATCACTAAAACCACATGTTTGCAGACAAGAGCATTTTTAATCAAGATCATTTGACTGTCTATGGTCACATGACATAGCTATCACAGCAAATCATGTGATACATGGTGATTGCTGAGCATCTATAAACCAGTCAGCAGTGGTGAAGGAAAACATTATCAGCAGATAGTGTCTGCTACTGCTACACTGCACAATCAGGGAGGCACTTTGGATTGAAGATGAATCGGCTAACCCGGGATTATTCTGTTCTGCTGCTGTTCCTATGTTCTGCTGTTTCACAGAGCTCTTGCTCAACCTACTACCTAGATAATAGTCTACAATGTACTTCATTTGGTCTAACACAGTACCTTGAATTCTCCAGTGACACAGCGTATATAAGTGCATGGACGTCTACTTACAATAGGATTCCTGTCGGTTCATCATGTTCCATGTCTATTTCTTCATACGGAACTAATGGATTGAAGTTCAGATTTTCATCCAGTTCAGATTTTATAGGCAGTGGTGGTGCCGTCTTAAATATCTATAAAGGATTAACTACCAGTGGTGAAATATTGGTAAGCTGTCTACTTGTACTTACTAATAGTAAATGTCTTTCTAAAAGCCATCCATTTCTACACTTAGTTAGTTATTCCTGGTCTATTATTGTATGTAGTGTGTGTACATGCTTGCCTAGGCTTATGTGGAACTTGGCTAAAATCAAAAAGAGGTAACATTTGTAATAATAATAAAGAACATTGATGCACATGTAGGCCTATATACAGGTTTATTACACAAGTATAATATACAATACACACATGTCATGTACAAATACTGTATGTACAGACATAATTATATAAATATACAGGTGTATACAGATATGTATACAGACTACAAGCTACTAATGGTATCCATGTAGTTTGGCAGGCTTATATATCAAACCTGTGCTCCAATATCGTTAAACGGCTTGACCATTATTGCTACATGTGATCTTTCTTTTTATAAATTCCTTGCTAAAAGAACGATCCACATTAAATACAATATTAACCCGGAGGATGAATGTAGGACATTAAATTCTCATATTAAGTAGTGATGTTGGATATTCATGTAAGAGCGTTAAATCTTGGTATTGAGTATATAAAAAATTGTGAAATTCAAGTATTGAATGTCGTACTGAATAATTGGAATGTAAGGTATTGGAGAGTCAGTATTTATATTGAGATTTGATCTATACATGAAATTTGAAATATTTGCCCAGTATACCAGCATACTTGCCAAGTGTCCAGATTTTGTCAGGACACCCCCTGGTTTTTGTGCCTGTCCCTACTAATTTTCCGGCTGTCCTAATTTTTCATCTATGGTGAAAATGTTACCATACCTCATAAACTAGGCTACAAGATACAATTTAAAATAAGTCATTTACATTAAAGAAAATATCTTACAAGCCACTAAATAACATTAAAATTTGTAATTTGATAGATACTTTTCAGTGATAAATTTCCTTCAAATAATGTACACCCAAACTATGTCCAGGGATTCTGGTGCTTGTCCAGGGATTTTGAACCAAAATGTCCAGATTTTTTGCTCCTGCTCCTTGGCAAGTATGTATACCAGATGTATATACTATGTACTAGTACAGGTATATGTATATACTATGTACTAGTACAACAGGTACTGTATATAGCCCACTAAAACCGGTAATGATGCCTCATGCCTTATAATATAGAGGATTAGACATTGAATGAAATGAACTTTTTACATGTTACAGGTTTAGTGAGCCAACAGTAGTATTTACCGGGTGCTAGACGTTTAAAATTTATCATTCAGTCATAAGCAGAGCCATTCAAACTTGTCCAGTTTTTTGTGGTCGTCTGATGGGAAAAATATTAATATTTGATCTTCTGGGATTATTTTTAAACGTCTGGCACCTCAGGCTCTAACAGTTTCCAATGTCTACTGCTGGTATTTAGATTTCTGTATCTTTTTAGGCGACTTACACAAGCGGTAGCGATCTTTTCACATCTTACCAGCATACAGACAGTTGGTATATTACAGTGGAATTACAGAACTATCAAAGTTCTATTAACTTTGACTTTGAGTTGATAGTTGAAAGTTATGGTAAGTGTACAGTAGTTTGTTAGCTGTATTATTCATGTATAGTCCTAATAGCAAAGTACCCACAGTAGGGTGAACTTGCAGTAGAATTATGGATAATATAATATTGGTCATCATAATAATTTACAAGTAAAAGACATGTCAATCGATAAATTTTGTAGATCACAGTAGCAACTCCTACGTAGGATTGGTGGTAGGGTTGACAGTGGGCAGCATTGTGTTCACCATAATTGTAGTGGTTGTGGTGGTCGCTGTGATTATGAGAATAAAAAGACAGAGATGGTTCCGGAGAGACGTAGTCGTAACGACAAGTGGTATGTAACTGTCACACAATTAATATATTGTTAATATGTATTATATTGTATTTACAATGTGGAGCTTGAGATACATATACAAGGAAGTTTGTTACTTACTGTATAACAAGGAATTAATAGATCTCCTAAACTCTGAACAGCATTGGCCTACAATAATACCAGCTGTTAGAACAACATATTGCATAGAATTGTGGTGGAACTATCTACTCCTGTGTGTGCGCGCGCGTGCGTGCACGCATACAGGTGAGACGACAGTTGCGGGGACATCTGACCCAAGTGCGTATTCCGGGGACCACCACTTCTAGAAGGGCTAGGAGCTTGTTTATTGGCTCATTGAAAAGACAACTTCTCACCAACCAAGAAAACCATTTTCATATAATTTCATTTTAGCAATTGTGGCCACAATACTTCAAAACAGTTGTGGGGTCCAGGCAACGCACTTTCATAATATTTTGCAGATGAGATAACAGTTGCGGGCACCGTGCAAAAAGTGTCATCTGCTAGAAGTCCACAAAGTGGGGACCGCATAACCATCTGCATTTCTGAATAAAAGCGGGGTCCGCTAGTTGCACACATAGCTGTGTGTGTGCAAAATGGTCCCCAAAAAGAAGTCATGCACACGCCAAGAGAAGACAATTCAGAGGGGTTTCTAGAAAATTGTCAGAGGGATGGCAAAGTAAACATGCCAGGGGTCCAGGGCGCCGCCAAGGCACCCTGGAGAGGTCTAGAACAGCAATCCAGCCTATCTACATGTATAAGACCAAATTGTGGTCTTTCAAAAAGCTCTTTCTTGGATGTTGGTGAAAAATTTTGTTGAATTGGATAAGGAATCCTTGTCAGCCATGGTAGTTGCCAGAGACTGGAGTCTTCAAGTGGGAAGGAATATACACACATGTAAATGTTATGTCAAGTCTTATGGCAAATCTTTTCACTTGTATCACTTAGCATAAAGCTGTGTTGCTCACCAAACATAAGGTTGCAACGGTAATATAAAGTCTTAGCAAGGCGTTGTTAACCATTGCATGGCCATAGGGAGAATATTCTTTGCCTCGAGCAACTTTGCAAGAACCGTAGCGCTTGTTTATGTTTTGACAGAGCAAAGTTCACCCCATTGTAAAGCTTTTGCTGGTAAAGAAGCATTCCATAAATGTTAAAAACAAGGTGTTTCAAAAACATTAGTTTGCGTTTGGGGTTGAGAATTGGGGTTCAAATGTTTTCAGGACGTCCTGGTTCTAACTAAAATATTCGAACAGTGGCAAATTCTTTTTGTCTACACACCTGTCAGTGATATTGTGGCAACATATTTTGGAATTTTAGTACTAGGAATGCCCTCTGGCTTTTGGATTTGTGAGAAGTTTTCTGCAATTTGCTTCAATGCCTATGAGCCTTGCATGGCATGGCGTTGTTAGGTAGGGAAATGACTTAGGGATTTATGGTGGGTGCTCTGGCTGCTTCCCAGAGGGTCAATATAAGCTCTCTTCCCATGACCTCTTGTTAAAAGGATAAGCACTCTCCTATCCCACTTCCCTTTAATTTTTATAAGCATGACCTTAATGAAACTACTTCACAAGGATAGGGTGTTGGGGGGGGGGGGTTGGCCATTTCTGCACATAATGTATTTTTACGGAAGAAATTTATCTTTGAGCATTCGGAGACAGCTTTTTAAAATCAATAAAAATTTAGTCCCTGACTGGTGCCTCCACGGAACCGAATCGCCAGCGCAGTGAACAGAACATGCCACCACTACACCACCTAAACCGCCTTAAAAAAGAAGCTTCACCAGTGAGCAATGAACATGCTCTGAGCGAACTTCACGCAATACACCACTCTTACTACGGCCACCTTGTTATGTATATATAAGATGTTAGGGTGTTTGGCCATCTTTTATAATATATTATTGTCTTTTTAAGCAAGGAAAGTTATTTTTGAGCGGTCAGAGACTTGTTTCAAATCACTGTACTAGGCTACTACCTATCATAGACGCCTCGGATTCAACCCACAGTTGGGGGCTGGCATTTTAATGGACTTGAAACAAGTCTCCGGCCGCTCAAAAGTAAATTTCTTTGCCTAAAAATACATTATCACTAATAGACATATACACGTACAAAAATGTATAGGTGTGAGCGATATTATCTAATTTATTTAGTTATATCATGACCACTTTCAAGCCTAATCTAACTTTCGTACGTGAAACACAAGTTATGCTAAAACTTAAACACTCTCCAGATGCTGGTATTACTTTAAGAATGAAGAGTTGCAAGAGAAAGAGAACATCGTATAAATATATAACATGACTCACCACTAAACGATCCTGCAACAACTACATGCACTAAATAAAGTATTCTAAGCATGCAGTCAATAAGACATAACTGGACTGTGAGTGGTCCCCACAAGTACTCTGATAGAGAGTATCACATGCACACACTCAATATAATATAGTTAGACTGCTAGCGGTCCCCGCAAGTACTCTTATAGAAAGTATCACATGCACACAGTCTATATAATATAGTTAGACAGGTAGCGGACCCCACAAGTGCTCTTATAGAAAGTTACACATGCACACAGTCAATATAATATAGTTTGACAGGTAGCGGACCCCACAAGTAATCTTATAGAAAGTGTCACATGTACACAGTCAATATAATATAGTTTGACAGGTAGCGGACCCCACAAGTACTCTTATAGAAAGTGTCACATGCACACAGTCAATATAATATAGTTTGACAGGTAGCGGACCCCACAAGTGCTGTTATAAAAAGTGACATATGCACACGGTAAATATAATATAGTTAGACAATTTGTGGACCCCACAAGTATTCTTATAGAAAGTTATACATGCACATGGTCAATGTAATATAGTTAGACTGCTAGCGGTCCCCACAAGTGCTCTTATAGAAAGTTACACGTGCACACAGTCAATATAATATAGTTTGACAGGTAGCGGACCCCACAAGTGCTCTTATAGAAAGTTACACATGCACACAGTCAATATAATATAGTTTGACAGGTAGCGGACCCCACAAGTGCTCTTATAGAAAGTGACATATGCACACAGTCAATATAATATAGTTAGCGGTCCCCACAGGTGTTCTAATAGAAAGTGTCACACGCACACAGTCAATATAATATAGTTAGACAGGTAGCGGACCCCACAAGTACTCTTATAGAAAGTGTCACATGCACACAGTCAATATAATATAGTTTGACAGGTAGCGGACCCCACAAGTGCTCTCATAGAAAGTTACACATGCACACAGTCAATATGATATAGTTTGACAGGTAGCGGACCCCACAAGTACTCTTATAGAAAGTGTCACATGCACACAGTCAATATAATATAGTTTGACAGGTAGCGGACCCCACAAGTACTCTTATAGAAAGTTACACATGCACACAGTCAATATAATATAGTTTGACAGGTAGCGGACCCCACAAGTGCTCTTATAGAAAGTTACACATGCACACACTCAATATAATATAGTTTGACAGGTAGCGGACCCCACAAGTACTCTTATATAAAGTGTCACATGCACACAGTCAATATAATATAGTTTGACAGGTAGCGGACCCCACAAGTGCTCTTATAGAAAGTTACACATGCACACAGCCAATATAATATAGTTTGGCAGGTAGCGGACCCCACAAGTACTCTTGTAGAAAATGTCACATGCACACAGTCAATATAATATAGTTTGACAGGTAGCGGACCCCACAAGTGCTCTTATAGAAAGTGTCACATGCACACAGTCAATATAATATAGTTAGCGGTCCCCACAGGTGTTCTAATATAAAGTGTCACATGCACACAGTCAATATAATATAGTTAGACAGGTAGCGGACCCCACAAGTACTCTTATAGAAAGTGTCACATGCACACAGTCAATATAATATAGTTTGACAGGTAGCGGACCCCACAAGTGCTGTTATAAAAAGTGACATATGCACACGGTAAATATAATATAGTTAGACAATTTGTGGACCCCACAAGTATTCTTATAGAAAGTTATACATGTACACAGTCAATATAATATAGTTTGACAGTTAGTGGTCCCCACAAGTGCTCTTATAGAAAATGTCACATGCACACAGTCAATATAATATAGTTAGACAAGTAGCGGACCCCACAAGTACTCATATAGAAAGTGTCACATGCACACAGTCAATATTATATAGTTAGACGGTTAGCGGTCCCCACAAGTGCTGTTATAGAAAGTATCACACGCAGACAGTCAATATAATATAGTTAGAATACTAGCGGACCCCACAAGTACTCTTATAGAAAGTTACACATGCACACAGTCAATATAACATAGTTCGATTGCTAGCGGTCCCTACAAGTGCTCTCATAGAAAGTGTCACATGCACACAGTCAATATAATATAGGGCCTAGTTAGACGGTTTGTGGACCCCACAAGTACTTTTATAGAAAGTATCACTTGCGCACAGTCAATATAATGTAGTTAGACAGTTAATACTATGAGTCCTCAGCGCGTTCCTATGTGGCAGACTGTGTGGTCTTGGCCATTTTCCCTACTTTCCATCAACATTTTAATCACATTAATCCTTGATGTACTTATACAAATTATGTATCAAAATGAAGCTTAACACCTGCAGAACTATTAATAGAAACAGACCTGAGCCATCATGCATAGCCATTAGATGACAGCGAGATAGGCAAAACCTATTTTTATCATTCTGCTAAAAACTCAATACTAAAATAGTATTATTTACCAAGCAAGTACTCTATTTCCTATCAAAATTTAGTTAACATCATGCTAAAATTAGCTAAACATACTTGGATCAGTGTTTGAACCAAGTTCTGGCCCCTCACAGCCAATAATTTCATCAATCAAACAGACAGCATCAAACCTACTGAAGGAGGCCATTTTTACTCTAAACAGCAAGTGCCAGGCCAGAGGATATACTATAGGTGTTTTCACAAATAAAAATCACAAGATGGCCGTCCAGCTCAGCTCCGAAGGGCTATTGGCCTGCGATTTTGGTTGGCCGGACGAAACCATTCTTAGCTCATCGGCACACCTGATTTCTTCGCGCGAAAATGAGGACTTTGCGACCCTGTGACAGGTGTGTGTCCGAAAATATTTTTGTAGATCGACCTAGGTCTGAAGTTTAGTTCACGAAGACATTTAATGTAGTTGTTTTCATCACCCAATTAAATCCTTTATATTAGCACTAGAATCCTGGAGATTATGTGTCAACGCAAAAAAGTATGCTCTCACTGAATATTGCTTTACTTATACCACAAACCCAATAGTTTTGCTGTTATGCATAAAAGACTGCAACTGTGAGTATGCTCCTCCTCAGGCCCCTGTGAAAAACATAGATGCGAGTATACTCGTCCTCATGGCTGAAAGTGTTAGCGGTCCCCACAATAACTCTTCTTGATAGTAACACATGCACATAATCAATATAACATAGCTACACAGTAAGCGGTCCCCACAAGAACTATAACACAATGTATCACATGCACACAGAGGTCCCAATATACAATGTAGTTATACTGTTCATGGTCCCCACAATAACTATTATTGAAAGCATCACATGCACGCAGTCAATATAATATCATTATGCAGTAGGCGGTCCCCACAAGAACCTTTAAATAACGAGTCACATGCACACATTCAATATAATATCAATAAACGGTTAACGGTCCCCACAATGACTTTTATGGAAAGTAACAGATGCACACAGTCAAAACGATGTTTTTTCTTTCTAACATACAAGAGCACTTCCTGTCAAGCGGTACCCGCAACTGCATTTCCATGCGCAATGGAGAGACCTGCAGGAGATTATCAAAGTGGGGACCGCCACCTGCCAACCGTCATTAAAGTGGGGTCCGCGTTTTTGCTTGACTCAAGACATACAGTGTGGGGTCCAGGCCATGCACACGCCTATGCACACACCGTCTGCGCACTGTTGTTATCTCCCCAATATTTGTGCAAAAGCGTGTGCATCAAAAATGGTCATTGTGGGGACCGACCCAAAACTAGGTATATATCTGCTCAGAATGAAATTTCCTTTCAACTGAGCCTGTTGCAGTTGTGGGGACCGGTCCGGACCCCGCAAGTCAAACTGGTCCCCACTTGTCGGGTGTGCGTGCAGACGAATGTCCCCGCAACTGTCGCCTGAGCTGCGCATGAGTGCGTGTGTGTGTTTTCTTTTTGGTGCTATATGGAGGTGGCCGTAGTGATAGCGACCTCAGTCACATGCTAGACAGAGTACGGGGCGAGGGTGGGGTGCCCGCGCTGCTCTCAGAGAAAATTCTACAAATGAGTCATTGATTACATACATGAAGTTGAGTCCAAACTATCTTATAGAATATTATAGAATATTCCAAGATGACTTATTGGGAGGAGAAACCAATGACATATTGTTATCATCATGTTGTAGAAGTGGACAACATGTAGGTTATTTATCATTATTACAGGTCACACATACTTTACTGAACCTGCACCTTATCCTCAGCCAAACTATGGAAGTGTAACAACTACCACAACCAGTAACTATCCACCACCACCAACTTATCCTGGACCACCTTCTGCAGAATCCACTGGTTATCAACAGTCTGTTCCTACTTCTAAATAATCCACTCACTGGACAACCAACTTACCCATTGACTATATTATTAACCAATATCATGGAATCAACTTATATGTACACATGCACAAGTATCGTGTCTACACTTTTATCATATTCTATTATAATAATACAATATTTTAATGCAATAACATTTTTATAATAACAGTATGATACTACAAATGCCACTGTCATGTGTTTCATACTTAATGTTATCAAAACGATATTCTAACTACATATTTTTAGTTTTACTTTTAGCCTAAAGTGTTTGAGATGATGCATTCCAAGAGCTCTATAGATATACAAGTACTACATGTATGTGATATTTTCTGTGTGTGTAGCCAATGCCAGAACAACAGAGTGGTAACAATAATTTACATGTATACAGAGAATGATGTGATGTCTGGCAGTTTTCTTTCTCGAAACTCAAGTTTTCATGGTCGTTTGTTGTGATTTTCAAGTTACAAGTCAAGATTATGGCATTTTTGTATATTTATACTAGTACTCAAGTATGTTGCTAATAGTATTTACAGTAATTATTAAATGTTTCACACAAAATACTTGTCTTGTCCAAAGCAGGGTACACGTTTAATTAGCCCTCCAGTGTATAAGGATGTGTACATTGTGTTAGTACATCACTATGCATTAGTACTACTTGTATACTTGCATAGTTGCATACATGCAGACTGGGTACTACAATCATGTTGAAACGATTATTTTGCTTCCTTATTGCCTAATACTAGACTAGCTGTTTCTCAACTTGTATTTTGAAAGATAAATAATTTAAAACACAATCATCATTGGAATATCTCATCACACATTCATTAAGCATGACCAGTATGATAGAATGATGAGATGTATTACAATGTGCAGTACTACTGGAAGGAATGCAAAATATTGACTAGTTGTATTCAATATTGTAAGTTACAGTATATCTAGCTTCCTTCATTTTGTATATACATGTAAACCCACAGTGTATATAGTATAATAGCAGAAGAAATTGTTATTCTTGATAGAAACCAATATTTTTTAGCTCCTTTATGTTTATATTATTATTGGCTCTTAGTCTCATTCACTGTAATCCTGGGTATTTACAGTATACATTGTACACGTATAAGGTATTGATTATAAGGTAAAGTTGTCCTCTCTCTACTACCTTATGTATTATAATAATGTTCTGTGAAAATAATAACAGCTGTGAATGAAGGCCATTGAGGGAGATAACTTTATGATGAAGGCTAAGTGAACAAGTGTTAGTGCTCGGGAGAGACATTGTTTATTTCACAATGCATCATCTATCACCAATTACTTCATGATATATGTGCATGAATATGATATCATGCAGGAAGATCTTACCTGCCATAAAATACACTTGGGCCATAAAACATGTGCCATAATGAAACATGTGCCATAATGAAAAATATCATCTTTGCAAGGTCGAGTATTCTAGTATAGTGTGATGTGACAAGTTGTAATGCTGGTAGAGTGGTAGTGTATTCCTGCAAGAGAGGACAACATTCTATGATAATATAAATCAGACCTAATAAGCGACAGATGGGCTGACTTAAGTGTGTGACTGCAGTCACAACAATTAAATTCTAAAGCACTAGAGGTCTACTACCAAAAGTATTTCTATAACTATTGATAGCTGCGGTTTGCAATGGATACGTAAAATGTTACGTACCTTATATCAGTGCTTTTGCTATAAGAATATCCACCAGTGTCAGTAATATATACTGTACATGTATATATATGCTGTATTTATATACAGATACATGTAGATATAGGTGTATGTAGGTGTATACAGATGGAGAGGAGAGGGAGAGCGAGGGAGACCAAACAAAAGAAGGCGGGATGAACTAGACCAATTCTGGAGGACAACAGCCTGGAAAAGAGAGGCGCAAAATCGGTCATGGAGGGAGCATGCTGAGGCCTTATTACCATTATAGCTGCTTGAATGTGTTCACTCCTCCCAATAAGTAAATTGAGATTAGGATTGTCTTACCCTGCAACAAAACTGCTTCAAATAGGTCACAGGGAGAAGACAACCTCAGCATAATCAACACCTTGGAAGTTCATGAGGAATGTTGTGAGTATTCAATATTCATCATAGATATTATATTATTGCACATTATTACACCTCTATGTTATTACATTGTATTGTAACATCAACCTTATATATGTCGTAATGATAATTATCTACTAGTATCATGGCACCACTTTGCATGGCACAGGTCTTGATTGGGGCAGTTCATAAGCCAATCACCAGTTTAGAAAAATTAGAATGTCACATGACCACAAATCCTTGCAAGTGAATAGTAGTTTATAAACCTAGTTGTACCAGAGCCATAGAGTACTCAATGGCTCTGAGTTGTACTAGTTACTGCAATTGGTATCCAGTGCACATGCTGTACATGTGACTACACTAACATTCTAACAACATATTGGGTGAAGATGGATGTACAAGTGAGCAGTTGTTGGGTTCTGCTGTTCCTACACTCTACTGTATCACTCAGCTCTGGTGCAAACTACTACCTGGACAATGATAGACAATGTACTTCATCTGCATATGGTCCTACACAGGACCTTGAGTACATGTCAGACACTGCACATATAAGTGCATGGACATCTTCTTACAATAGAACTCCTGTTGATTCATATTATTGTTCCATGTCAATTTCTGCATACAAAACTAATCAACTCAAGTACAAATTTTCATCCAGCTCAGATTTTATACGAAGTGGTGGTGCTGTCTTAAATATCTATAAAGGATTAAATACCTACGGAAAATTATTGGTAAGCAAATACACATCTTGCACTTACATGTACTAGTACTTCATGAAGCCTACACACTTTATTTTGGTTGATACCATGTAGCATGTACTTGCACGCCTCAGGGCAGGTGCTCTAATCAACTGAGCCACCTCCTACTCCTACTAGCATGTACTATGTTGTATAGGATAAAGGTTATGCCCAATTATATAGAATGCATTGCTAGTAGGCTGAACTATGGTTCGGTTGTGTAATTTTGTTCAGTGGCATATCCACCGTTTCAAAGTTGGTGGGGCAAATATTTATTTCAGATATATGAGTACATGTGCATTTAAATGTAGCAAAACTAAATTGTGGTGAGTGGTGGTTCCCATAATAACAGCCAACCCACATTGACATTAGCTAGACAATAACATTATTTATTGCTCTGACTAGTCTTGTGCCTCATCCAGTGTTCTAAGTGGAACAAATGAGCTGGGTACACCTTGCATGCAATCTTACTGATTAGTATTGTATAGCTATCCACCTAATCTTATAGTAGCTAAGAAATTAGTGAATTACTAAAAGGAAAAAAATTGTGCTCTGGTGAGATTCCAACTCAAAATCGCATGAATGATAGTCAAGCACTCTAATACTACACTATTAGGTCTACAGTGACTGTATGGGGAAAACTAGCTATTAAAATGAGGAAACACACCTGCTGGCCGTATAACTACTAAAATTGAGGTGGGTACACACCAGTGTTCGAAGTGGAACAAATGAGGTGGGTACACACCAGTGTTCGAAGTGGAACAAATGAGGTGGGTACACGGTTCCTACCTGCAATCTTAGGACCTTTCCTAAAGGGTGCATTGGTCACTCAGTAGCTGCAGATCATAATTAGAAGTTGTTCTCCCATTACAGCAAGACAAAACAAGGGAGGACAATTTCTAATTATGATTGATAGCTCCTTTACCTCATTACACAGAGTACATGGTACCAATGTAGACCATCCCTTATATTTTAAACTACTGAGTGTGCTTTGTGTCCTTCAATTTTGTATTACTGCTGCATTGATTGTAAGAATGAATAGATCTATACTATTTAAAACACGACAACTCCCCTTATCTTTCTTTCACTGTAATAAAAGTACATGTAGTCAAAGAGAAAACAACTTCTTTATTTATTACAAAATGCTGAACTACAACATTTTACAGTTGTAAATTTTGTCAAAAGTATATAAACACAAACAACAACAGCATGTAACTGCAACTGTATGAAAACTATAGTAATTCAACAAAACAGCTATGACATTGACATCAACATTAGAGAGGGGGAGGAGTTGAAGTTTATCAACAAAATTATAATGAACAAAAGTATTATACAATAAAATACATGTATTTCCCTTGTCACAACCTACCTGTAGACTTTATTATATAACACCAGTAATGTTATTTGAACAACAGCTATAAGGAAAAGTTAAAAGGTTAAAGCCTATAAAACATACATACCTGTGTAAAGGAGTTTCACCAATTTATCTAGGATATATACATGTACATGTACTACTCACTGGGTTTTCTCTAATACTATTATAATTTTGTTAATTTAAGGAATTTATCTGTGAGAGCTGTCAGGTCTTGCATCAAATCCATGAAAACACCGGGCCCTGACTGGGGTTTGAACCAATGGTCTCTACAGTGCCTAATCGCCTGGAAAAGTGAACAGAAGACATTGCCACAACACCAGTACAGCAATGTTAGAAAAAGACAGCTTCACCAGCGAGCAGTCGATATGAAAAATATAAATTAGGGTATCATTTCTGCAAAATTAAATTCCTCACCAGCTTCCTTTGGATCACTAAACACTGTATTACAAGTATCCTCACCACTTGTGACAACATCTTCCAAAAATGCTAAATGTTTTATAAATTGGCATCACTAGTAAAAACTGGCCTCAAAGTTAAATCCATGGCTGAAAATGACCTTAGCAAGAAATATCAAATCATACTGACAGTAAATTCAATGTAAACTAAAAATATAGTATTGCCTAAAAGACTATTCAGCTACCTAAAATACTCGACAAACTATCATGCATGTAGGTTACTAGGCAGCATGCAAGTACACTAATAGACAGCATGCAAGTACACTAATATGCGGCATGCAAGTACACTAATAGGCAGCATACAACTTCATTACCTGTGGTCTTTTGTGGACTTCTGAAAGCAATGAATCACCTCAAAACAACAAAAATAGAGAATACAAACAAAACGATTACTTTAATTGCAGTCAACCAGTAAAACCAAACTCAATCGAAATACATAGTTTCTACTAGTACCATCTAGACTAAACAGTGACAGGATTCTTCTTAGCTCTCTGTGAATTCCAATTTGTCATAACCTCACTCTTTGCCTCACTTACTAAACTTGGAAGTAGTTTGTAATAGTAGTGCAATACCTATAGCTGTTGAAATTCAATACTATGTGCAAAAACAAATAGTATTCCTACCTATTCTAGAATAAAAATATCAACATGAGATTAAAATATTTTATATAAAACAATACAACAATTGCTATATTATTTGCATTAAATATTCGATACAATAATGATCATTAAATATAAATTAATTATCTAATTCCCTGTTCTATTAAAAACAATTTATTTCTATTTTATATTTTCATTTTTATTTATTGAATATCGACTCTTGTTCTTGTGACAATCCAGTAAGCAATATTTTTATTTATACTTGATGCAGGCGTATTGCTACAACAATTATTACCAAAATAATTTATTTCATATAAAAATTAATGAAAATATAAATAATTATGGTTATCATTATGATATGATTACCATTTGATTATCTAATTCTATTGATTCACTTCTATTTCTAGTTCTATAATTTATAATAATCACTATATAGGGTTTCTAACCCATTTTTACAAAATGACAATTTTATCATTTTTTTTACATGGATGGATAGAGTAACTTCTCAGCATCATTCTAATATATAATTTATGTATCTGCTATCAAAAGTTTCCAAGTTATAAGGATTTAAAGAAGAGCTGTATTGCCTGCCCAGAGGTGGGGAAAACCGTACTTGGCTTAGTGTTGACAATAATTCCTACGGCGTCATGTCATGCGGTATGTTATTTACTAAGAGCTACTATACTTGCCAGCTATTGGCTACTTAGCAGTGCAGCAGAGCCACAATGCCAAGTAATGTACATGTACTTCACTACTAACTTGTATAATATATTGTACATAATATAGTAGTTTCATACCAGCCTACCAGTGCATAGTGATGCAGCCTACTAGTAATAGTAATGCAGCCTACTAGTAATAGTAATGCAGCCTACTAATGATAATAATACAGCCCAACACAGAAACAATTACATGGGGAATTAGGTTTTACAAGATCAAGACTCATAAAACTGAACTTGTACTTTCATGTTTTAGAACACAAACAGAGCAAATACATGAAGAGAGCGAGAGACACACGCAATGTAGATAATGGCTGGCAAAGTACACCATTACCCTTTAGCCAGCTGGCTTACATGTAGAACAGAAGACAGAAAAGAAGTGCGATTAATTAGTCAAACAATTGAAATCGTATTATACCTTATGATCTGTATAAAATATATATGTTTTTCATGCTTGCTACATAGTCATACATGTCACTATCGGCTTTGACCAGGAGGCAAACATTCTGACATAAAATGCTGCATCACCAGAACACAATAATCCTAATATCATATTATATATTCTATGCTGTACTATGCCTAAGTGTAGTCATAAACATGTTAAATCATACATAGAACTATAGAGCTGGAGAACATTACTTTTAATTACAACTATTTCTATTACGGATCAAAATTATCATACATGTATATATACAATTATTATTATTATATTATATACATTTACATGTATATACTCACTACTGTGAGGTAGGACTGTTCCCTAATATGTAATGTTAGATGTGTGTTACTTAAATATTCAAGAGTTCAAATGTAGAATCCAATCTAAACAAGGATCAAGAACATAAAATAACATTGTCATGCAGCTCATTATATAATATTGCATGTAAAACACTTTCATAATGCAATACTTGTTAGAATCAGTGTACAAGTAGAACAAAATATGATCTAATAGCTTGCAACTAAGCATGTGGGAAGATAACTCTATGCAATACTTGCTAGAATCAGTGTAGTACAAGTAAAACATAGTATGCATGTACATGTATTATGATACATTGCAGTTTACAACTAAGCATAATATGAGAAGATAACTCTATCCAAGAAATCACGTGTGCTCGCTACTGATTGGCTATATTGTCCAACGCGGCCATTTCATTGGATACAAAAATAAAAATGGTTGAGAATGATTTTTCATACAGCTTGGTTTTAATCTTTTTATTTTGAAAGATTTAAAAGCCATCCACTACAATAGAGTATATAATATAGGTAATTAGATATTTTTGCACATGATTAGATGTAAATTCAAACTTTTCTCATAGTTTAACATGGTTTTAACACCACATGAAAATGATGATTTTTAGAGAGGCTCCAGTGGCCTATCCTGCATAGTGATTGGTTAATTGACACTGGGAATGTAGCCTGTGGTCTGTGATCAATCTATACTACTTTATTTGGTGGTGATAGACTTAATAGATTTAAAGTTATTAAACTTTTTCACAAGCATGAGTGTGCGGAGAGTGTGCGGACTAAGGCTGTACACAAATAACACAGTTGTGCGAACGCGAATTTAGTCACGTGATATTCTTACGATTTGATTACCTACACTATAAATAATAAATAATTATTTATTTATTTATATAATTAATATAATGTTTGATTTATTATTTATATGTTATATTATTGAATACAGATTCTTTCTCTAGTGATAATCTAACAAATACGAATATTTATGTTATTGTTATATACAACATCATGGATGATCATATTAAATTAATATTAATATTTATTTTTAATTTTTGTATTTTATATTTTATTAGCAAAGTAAGAAAAATACAACTATCTCCGATATTTATCACTCAGTCAAACGTCAAATCCCAATAGAGTACAATAATTTACTTTTGAGATTTAGGTTTAGAGCTAAAAAAAACTTTTAGATTCAACTGTTTGGCCACTGTCCTTATCAAAAAGTTCTCATGGCTCTGCAAACGCATTCGGAAAGCTGAAAATACTAAAGAAAGTGGAACCCATATTCAAGTCCTGTGAAACCATTGATACAATGACTAACTTTGTTAGTAAAGCAGAAAGATTTATTTGTGTGCAGGTTGCTGGTTCAAGCTACTATAAACTTACTTTGACATTTCGGGATTGACTTAACACGCTGTTATCAATCAAACGATCGCTAGATTAGAGGGAAATTTTCCGATCAGCAGTCACTCAGCAACCAGTAAACCTATTTCGATTGCGAAAACTGCCGTGTCTTCAGCAAAACTAGCCAATTATCATGAGGGTACACGCCTGCTGACAGTGTACCCACCAAAATTGAGGTTGGTACACGCCGTATACTCCCGTATAACCACAATTCAAACACTGGTACACACCGTATACTCCTGTATAACCACACTTCGAACACTGTCTGCTTCCAATTACGCAAAAGACTGAGCAGTGATTCCATAAGGTCTGTGTTATTGCTTAGAAAGTACTTGTGAATGTGATCTATTCTAGTTTAGGTAGTTCGGGCTTCAAGGTTCACTAATTTCTTAGCTACTATAAAGGTGTGTTTACACTGCAGGTTGCATGCAACTCCTACTGCAACTAGTTGCACGCAAGTTGCCATTGGAGTTGCATTACCAACTCAGACTTCGACACGTGTGTTTACACTGCTGTAACTCAATAAAAACTGTCTGAGGGCGACAAATTTTCCAGCCAATAGAAACACGAGTATGTTTACATGTGCGGTATTACTGCGGTACCATTTCCTGTTAAACACACCCTTCACTCGCGCATTTGTTGTTTCATTGGCTGTAGCTTTTGGCCACGCCCTCCGAACTGTCGCTTCAACCTGGCCCTGCTGCATCGCTGCAACTCAGACTCCAATCCCGTTGCAACTGCAGACTCCGACAATGATTCATGTTCACACTACTCAGACTCCGACATTGTAACCTCAGACAGGTTGCATCAGACAAAATTGCAGCAAGAATTGCAGCAGTGTAAATGGATAGCTATACAATACTAATCTGTAAGATTGCATGCACTGTGTACCCACCTCATTTGTTCCACTTCAAACACTGGGAGCAGGTCTAGCCGACCACTCCTAGACCCTTCTTGCGCCCGCACTTTCATCGGTACTCATTTGTACTCTCAAAAATTGGCAGGGCTAGGCCTGCTGGCTTATGGGTGGAAATGGCCCTGATTTCGTTCATCTTAGAGCCTGGAAAAATTCTATCATTTACTAAAATTTCTATTATTTACTACAAATCTCGTATTTCTCAAATGCTGAAACAATGTTCTGTATCTTTTTAGGCAACTTACACAAGCGGTAGCGATCTTCCCACATCTTACCAGCTCACAGACCATTGGTTTATTACAATAGAATTACGCAACTATCAAAGTTCTACTAACTTTGACTTTGGGTTGATAGTTGAAAATTATTGTAAGTGCGGCTTGCTTACAGAGTTATTCATGAATAGTGGTTGATTTAATCATTATAAATAGTCCTTCCACAATGTATTACAAAACATGTTTCCCAATGTTCTGTATTTTCTGACAGTATGAATGAAGGAACAAGTTCACATTGTTATTATAATCTACAAATAAACTAGTACATGTATATCGTATTATCTTGTCTTTTCAGATAAAAGTAACATAGATTTTACAAAACTGGCTATTGGGGTTTCAGTGGGTGTTATTTCGTTACTCACAGCTATAGTGCCTCTTGTGTTCTTTGTGAAAAGAAGAAGACGGAGGAATTTAGAGAGGAATGTGGTGGTAGGGATACAAAGTATGTACCTTGTGCAATCATGCTCTTGTGTACATATTATATTATAGTTATATTAGTTTGGGTCTGGGCAACTTCAACCCAGTTGCCCAAACCGCAATATAAATCCCAGTCTATCCAACTGCTGTACAGTACTGCACCTGACGTTTATGGTAGTGTCTGTTGAAATGATGTTTTTGTTTTAGCGGTAACCTACACTCAGCCCAGCTATGGAAATCCAGCAACCAGTAACTATCCACCACCACCAGGGTACCCTGGACCACCCCCTCCAGGATCCACAGGCTATCCTCAAGCTCCGCCCCCTGCAGGATCCACGGGCTATGCTCAAGCTCCACCCCTGCTAACTGATGATAGCTAACCATTGATGTGCATGTATCTAACACAGATAAACTTATTTCTTGACTATCTACTAACAATCATTACTAGTAATAGACAGTGTGGTCAGTATTTTATGCAGAGATAACTATGATTTTATATTTTCATACAACACAATCAACATACAAGTCTAATATAATACAATGTATTATACTATAATGGTACTCTTGCAGTCTATCCTGCCAAAATAATCCTTCAGGTTGTCTTATTTATATGATAGGCTACATCAGAGTGTTTCACCTATGGGCACTAATAAGTTATTGATCAGTTATTGATTAGAAGTTGTCCTCTCCCAATTTATCTTCCTCTAAATTGGGAGAGGACAACTTCTAATTATGATCAATAACTTATTAGTGCCCATGGTTTCACCATCTATTCATTAGTATCAGGTAACTGGTTACTGGTCACTTCAACTTGTTTTATAACAGATTCATTATACCTGTAAGTGACCATGTGATGCTTGATAAGATAGTGGAGTTTACATTGCTATCTACGTAAGCACAAATAAGATAGAATATTATGAGGACTGAACTGCTCGCTAGTAACTGCATTTCTATTTGAGACCAACTGTCTAGTAGAGCCAATGTTATTATTTTGGTTTAGGCATTGCCTACATTATATTATAATATACATGTACACTGCAGTATGTCTCTATGAGGGCACAGCATGCCTGTTTCAGATCTTTTATCATGAGTGTGACTACTTGATATACAAATATGTATAATATCATGGCTTATGCTTATGAAATCTGACTATTACCAGGCATCCGACTAGACTGATACCAGTACCTAGACTCATACTTACTCCCCAGTATCAGTCTACTATGTCCAATACCAGTATTGAGTTTTGTAACCTACTGCATTCTAAAAACAATGTTCACTAAAGCCAAACCTCCGGATAATCTCACTGGTGAAGCTTTCTTTTAAGGTTGCTGAGCTGGTGTAGTGGTAGCATGTTCTGTTCACTGTGCTAGGCGATTAGGTGCCGTAGAGGCCGCGAGTTCAACCTCCAGTCAGGGACTGGTATTTTCACAGATTTGAGAACAAGTCTCTGACTGCTCAAAAATAAATTCCTTGCTGAAAAACACATCATTATACATGTATGTGTCAATCTTTAACTACATGGGGATTTTATCTGCCATAAAATACACTTGGGCCATAAAACATGTGCCATAATGAAATATGTGCCATAATAAAACATGTGCCATAATGAAACACGTGCCATAATGGTCGAGCATTCTCGTGTAGTGTCATGTGACAAGTTGTAATGCTGGTAGTGTATTCCTACAAGAGAGGACAACATTCTATGATAATATAAATCAGACCAAGTAAGCGACAGATGAGCTGACTTAGAATTTTGATTGTAGTCACAACAATAAAATTCTAAAGCACTAGAGGTCTACTACCCAGAAGTATTTCTATAATTTTTAATTATAGCTGCCATTTGCAATGGATACCTAAAATCTTACGTGCCTTATAACAGTGCTTTTGCTATAAGAATATCCACCAGCGCCAGTAATATATACTGTACATTTATATATATACATGTATATATACTGTATTTATATACAGATATAACAATTCTTTTGCTGTAAGGATATCACCAGCACAGTTATATATAATATACAATGTATATAATAAATGTGCTGTACATATACATGTACATGTATATACATGTATATCATATTAATATTAATATTGTCATTCTAATATTATATGATCGCCTAACTCAGACCATTTTTGCTGGTCCACTGAAGTCTGAGTTATCCAAGTTCCACTGCATATACAATGTATATACATGTATATATACAGCATATTTATATATATGATACACAATCATGTACAAATGTTTATACATGTACATGATTGTATATACATGTAAATTGATATACATGTAATGTGTATTCATCATACTTATACAATATATAAATATGCTGTATATATATCAATACATATATATACATGTACATGTATATCGTATATATAAATATGCTGCATATATACATGTATATACATTGTATATACAGTAGAACTTGGATAACTCAGACTTCAGTGGACCAGCAAAAAATGGTCTGAGTTAGGCGATCATATAATATTGTAATGACAATATTAATTTTTGCATGATCACTTAGGAATACAATCATGTAGGCCTAGTAAATAATACATGTACATACATGTACATACATGTACATACATGTACAATGCACATGGGGGGAGGCTGAACTATCCAAGGCCGAGTTATCTGAGGCCGAGTTATCCAAGTTCCACTATATATACATAGTGTACATATACTCAATCTGCATACAGTGTACTGTTTCGGTGTTTAACACCTCATCAGTGCAGCTAGTGTATATATAGATATACTGTATATATACAGATATAATATACAGATAGATACAGGTATATACAAGTAGATACAGGTATATATAGATATATACAGATAGATACAGGTATATATACAGATAGATACAGGTATATATACAGATAGATACAGGTATATACGGATAGATACAGGTAGATACAGGTATATACAGGTAGATACAGGTATATACAGGTATATATACAGATAGATACAGGTATATATACAGATAGATACAGGTATATACAGGTATATACAGGTATATACAGGCATATACAGATAGATACAGGTATATATAAATTATACCAAGGTAGTATAAAGGCAAACAACCACAGAGCTGCTGCCTGTGACATCATAGACATTTGGTACCATTATAGTATAGCTGCTTGAATGTGTTCACTCCTCTCAATAAGTAAATTGAGATTAGGATTGTCTGACCCTGCAACAAAACTGCTTCAAATAGATCACAGGGAGAAGACAACCTCAGCATAATCAACAGCTTCTAAGTCCCATGAGCAATGTTATGAATACCCATCATACATGCAGATATACATTGTATTGTAGTATCAACCTTGGGTATGTTGTAATAACATCTGTCATGGTACAGACCTTGATTGGGGCAATTCATAAGCCAATCACCAGTTTAGAAAAAGAGTTAGAATGTCACGTGACCACAAATCCAGCAGGGATAGTAGTTTATAAACCTGGTTCTACTAGTGGACAATAGTGTCCACTGTCCAGTGCACATAACTACACTAACTACAGTTGAAGATGAATGTGCAAGTGAGGAGTTGTTGGGTTCTGCTGTTCCTACACTCTACTGTATCACTCAGCTTTGGTGCTAACTACTACCTGGACAATGATAGACAATGTTTTCCATCTGGTCCTACACAGGACCTTGAGTACATGTCAGACACTGCACATATAAGTGCATGGACATCTTCTTACAATAGAACTCCTGTTGATTCATATTATTGTTCCATGTCAATTTCTGCATACAAAACTAATCGACTGAAGTACAAATTTTCATCCAGCTCAGATTTTATAGGAAGTGGTGGTGCTGTCTTAAATATCTATAAAGGATCAAATACCTACGGAAAATTATTGGTAAGCAAATACACATCTTGCACTTACATGTACTAGTACTTCATGTAGCCTACACACTTTATTTTGGTTGATACCATGTAGCATGTACTTGCACGCCTTAGGGCAGGTGCTCTAATCAACTGAGCCCCTTCCTACTCCTACTAGCATGTACTATGTTGTATAGGATAAAGGTTATACCCAGTGTTCAAAGGGGAACAAATGTGGTAGGTACATGTGCATGCAGAAAATGTTTGAGAAATTTAGATTTGTCTCCCTTGTTTTCCTGTCAATATCTAAAATGTCATATATTTGTGGGTAAACAGTAGTACTTACTCATGTTTGCTACACATATTATTACCTATTTCTCATGTTTTATTTTGTCTATAGCAACTTTGTGAAATGTTGCTAGGGGTTAGTTAGTAGATGCAGGAGTTCCGGTGAAGAAATCTAACTGATGATATGAGTAAATGTATTATTTATTCCCATATACACCGTGAAGTCTACAAGTTACAAAAATTATTAAAAGCATTGTATCAAAACATTTAATTACACACAATCATGTATACACTGTACATACACTGTTATTAGCAAAACAATATTCACATTATACACTAGTATTATAATATTAGAAACTCATTTAATTAAATTTAAAAACTGACCTTTTGCCTCCGTTATTTCCTGCTTCTATAATGTACTGCTAAGCGTTTGGAGAAAAACCTCCTCTACTGGTATGAGTTAGTCCACTATTAGGATTCGGAGTATAACCTCCTTTATACTGTTACGTTACATGTAGTTATAATATTGTTACTGATAAATAGTGTTTGGAGTATAACCTCCTCTACTGGTTGACAATGACTAACTGAACAGGTTGAACAGCAATTCCCTTCCTTTCAGGCCCACTAACAACAAAACACCCATACTTGGCTAGAAGTCCGCAACACACAGTACCCCAGGCCACAATAGGAAGGCAACCCACCAGTCACCCCAGTGCATTCAGATTTTGTAATAATATACGCAAGGGTGAGTCTGTGATGTCATGGTCAGTAAGTTCTAATCACAGGCCACAGAGGAAATATATTAACATGATATTTTCTTTACATTGTCAAACCTATTCATATCAAAATGGAAAATACTTTAGAAACCCATTTGATTAAAATATTAAATTGACTAGGTTAGCAGACCTCTCAATGTATTAGGTAAGGCGGCCTGACTGACTAGTAATGGTTCTACGCCTTTACTAAAGCAACTAGCAGACTAGCTAATGTACTAATGGGCTGCGGATGAAAGCGGATTAGCTCAACTGCTATTGAAAGAAGCTTTAATATTTCCACAGCTAGTCCTCAAATGAGAGTACACATCTGCTGGCCATGTACCCACTAAAATTGAGGTGGGTACACGCCGTATACTCCCGTATAACCACACTTCGAACACTGGTTATGCCCAATTATATAGAATGCATTGCTAGTAGGCTATACTATGGTCCTGTTGTGTAATTTCGTTCAGTGGCCAATCCACCATTTCGAAGTTGGAGGGGCCAATATGGTAGGGAGAGGGAGGTGGATGGACAAGGTGACACCATGGCAACAGAAAGCATGGGTTATGGAAAACTTCTCATTCACATACATGCAGCTAATATGTACACAAAAATTGCATTATCAAGACATGTAAAAATATTAATTTCAGATATACGAGTACATGTAGGCCTACCTTTAAATGTAGCAGAACTACCTGTAAAGTATTAATATCATGATTGGAATTCTGCCTATAGATGGTCATTTATGAGAGCAAAATTTCGATGAATCACAGTCTATTTCTCCACAGCAATTCATTGATATCTCCTAGCATGGCTAGAGACAAACTCAAACCTTTTTAGCAATGTCATCATTATTCATCACATTCCCCAGCTAATAATAACATCCTACGTAGTTAGTTTGGTAATATTGTAATGGTCAGCGCAGCCCTCCCGACTACATAACACTAACTACATACTTATCCTTGTACTATAACCAGTGGTCAAAGTTGGGGGGGTCGTGGGGGAACGGAGTCCCCCCACCATAAATTTCAAGGGGTCCCTCAGACTGATAGACCCCCTACAGATTACTATTATAATAAGTCAAATGCAATGCCATTTATTTTCCTTCTTTCATAGCAACGAAGTTTGCTCTTAAAATCTTAAGATCTTGGACCATATTTTAATCTGAAGTTCTTGGATTTTGCACCATTTCGGCGTCTAATTTTGATAAAGTTTCCAATTGCTGGGAGGGCGCTCAGGCGCCCCTCCCCGCCGGCGCTATTTGGATGGCTCGCTACCCTAGAGACCCCCCACCTCTTTTCTTAGACTTTGACCACTGACTATAACTGCTTGTATCCATTGTCTATGTAGTTGAATGTTACCTGTACACTTCTTATATGCATTACTGAGCCATTATACCCTCTTTATACCTATGTAAAGAGGCCCGACCTCTCAGAAATACTTGATATTGATTTTGCATATGATCTAGATGATTTTAAGCATCTTTTGTCAAACCCGACCTATTTTGGGTCAGCCATCAGGCTTCCGGCCGCCATGTTGTTGCGCAATTTCCGGACGACCCTACGTCGTCTTTTTACGACACTACGTCGGCCTTTTTACCGGAACTTCCTCCGGAAGTTCTATTATTATATAAAGGGCATTGTTTTCATGTTTGTTGTCTCAGTTCATGCTTGGATCTCAATAAAGGCACTTCTATACTTATATATAGAGACTTTCACTTCGTAGATAGGTCAGTCTAGTTGTTAAGGCCCTCGACCTTGCAACACGAACTGCCTACTAGGTCGGATCACTCTCTTTCTCAGTATAGCAAATAAGCATCGACTCGAGATCATATGGGTCGTCTTTGGTAGTTCTTGGACTACTAGTACCTGTTAATCTTTCATGTAATGAGAAGGCCTAGCACCACTCATAGGCACTTCACTTTGGACTCGGGAGTCGTCTTAGGACGACAGCACCAAACCCAAAAACCATTACGATATGTTTATTGGACTAATAAAGGTCATACTTGGAAGAAAAGAAAACCAAACTAAGCTTTTCCCCTTGTTTTCTCATTATCAAAAGCTGTAAAGCTGGGAGCATCTACTGGAAGCAAATGAGGCGAAATCCGCTAGAGAAACTGCGAGAAACGAGCGAGACCCTGCCGCGTTAGGCTAAATTTGCGAATTTGCTCGAATCAAACACGTTTGATATTTTCGCTTGCCACGTGCGTGCTATTGGTCAGGAACTCGTATTTTACATCACTTCACTCGAAAATTTAAATATTTATAAGCCCAAGCGCAGCACGTGTTCAAGCCAGTAGTCAAACACGAATGTTTCGCACCTAGTGTGCTTGGAAGTGCGAAGCGAAACAATATGGCCCCACTTGCCACGCGACTGCTTTCACTTCCAGTTTTCTCCGGCCTTAAGTTGAAGCACTGCTGTTTGAAGTCAGTCAGCTGTCATTTGTATTCTCAAAGATTGGCACAGCCAGGCCTGCTGGGTTATAGGTGAATATGGCCCTGATTTAGTCCATCTTAGAGCCTGGAAAAATTCTATTATTTGCTACAGTTCTATTACTTACTACGAATCTCATATTTCTCAAATGCTGAAACAAATTTCTATATATTTGTAGGCAACTTACACAAACGGTAGGGATCTTCCCACATCTTACCAGCTCACAGAACATTGGTTTATTACAGTAGAATTACGCAACTATCAAAGTTCTACTAACTTTGACTTTGAGTTGATGGTTGAAAATTATTGTAAGTCTGGCTTGCTTACAGAGTTATTCATGAATAGCGGTTGATGTAATTATTATAAATAGTCTTTCCACAATGTGCTACAAAACATGTTTCCGAATGTTCTGTATTTTCTGACAGTATGAATGAAGGAACAAGTCAACATTATTATTATTATATACGATATATCATATTGTCTTGTCTTTGTAGATAAAATTGACTTAGATTTCACAAAACTGGCTATTGGGGTTTCATTGAGTGTTGTGCTGTTAATCACAGCTATAGTGCCTCTTGTGATCTTTGTGAAAAGAAGAAGACGGAGGAATTTAGAGAGGAATTTGGCGGTAGGGACACAAAGTATGTACCTTGTGCAATCATTCTCTTGTGTACATATTATATACAGTGTAGTTATATTAGTTTGCCCAAACTGCAATACAAACCCCAGCGTATCGAAATGCTGTACAGTACTGCACCTGACATTTATGGTAGTGTCTGTTCAAATGATGTTTTTGTTTTAGCGGTAACCTACACTCAGCCCAACTATGAAAATCCAGCAACCAGCAACTATCCACCACCACCAGGGTATCCTGGACCACCTCTTGCGGGATTCGCAGGCTACCCTCAAGCTCCGCCTCCAGAAGGTTCCACAGGCTATCTTCAAGTGCCATCCCCTGCTAAATGATTCGCATATATCTAACATAGATCACTCATTTCGTGACTCATTACTAGTAATAGACAGTGTAGTCAGTATTTTATGCAGAGATAACTATGCTTTTATATTTTTATACAACACAATAATTAACTTAGCTTGTAGCTTACCATTATTATCTTGAACTGCTCATTAGCAACTGCTAGTCTAGAAGTCTAGTAGAGCCAATGCTATTATTTTGTGTAAGCAATGCTTACATTATAATTATACATGTACACTGCGGTATGAGGGTATAGTATCCCTGTTTCAAATCTTTTAGGTATGACTACTTGATGTGCAAACAGTCATTATACTTATGAAATTTGATTATTACCAGGCATCCGACTAGACTACTACCAGTATCAGTCTGGTATGTCCAATACCCAGTGCCAGCATTGAGTTTTGCAATGTGACTGTTAAAGTAGTACAGAACTCAAAAATCTAAGTATTCTAATTACATGTAGTAAGGTCACATTTTGATCCTCAAAATGATGTGCAACATGTCTTGGTTGAACACGTCCAAATGGATGTATTTGCACCTCAAAAACGGTAGTGGTAAAAGACGTGAGCGTGAAGTGAGAATGAAATGACGTGAGAGAAACAGAAGACAACTCCAACTAAAGTTGCTAACGTTAGAAATTTAACTCTTGTTTACCTCAAACCGCAACCAAAAGCTTTATTTCCGTCTAGCTCCTCCATGATAGTATAAGTATTCTAATGTTAGTTGGAGATGTCTTCACGCTCTCACGTCATTTATCTCTCATGTCTTTTACCACAACCCCCTCAAAAACCCTTGAAACATATTGATTTTGCAAAACTCAGGAAATTTTATCAGAAATTGTCTGCAATTCATCGATGTCACTTGTCTTGTCTGTTTGTATTCTCAGAATTGCTCATAATATTCACTAATGTTAAATCTTTGGGTACTTTCGTTCCATGGATCACAAGTGGTTAGGTCTCCAACAACCTTACATACATACATGAATCTTGTTAAACCTTATTACTAGTTCGGGAAATAGAAAATAGCAATAGTTGCTACGGTAAACTGTAGCAACTATAATAACAACTATAATTATAGTTGCTACAGTGACTATATATGCATTATAATAATATTTGTAGGAACACATTCATTTATGTTATTTGCCACAAGCTCTGACTTGGCTCTACTTGTTACATTGTGGTAAATAACATAAAGGAATGTGTCTGCTACAAGTATTATAATGCATTATATAATTTAGTTGCTGTAGCAACTATAATAGTTGATTTTTATTATACATAATATGGAATATTTTGTAAAAATAGAAGAAAATAGCTAGCTGTGTGCAGGCACAACAAAATGTATATCCAAAGGATGTGGATATGCATTTTGTTGTGCTTGCACACAGCTAGCTATTTTTTTATATTCTTTAGTTCATAACAACTTTGTACTGTGTTATTGCTGTACTAGTACAAAATGTGGCAATAATTATGTACATGTATCTGTCACAGGCCTTAGTCTTATTTAGTTATTTGCTCATGGAATTAATATGATGAGAATATATTGGTACTTGCAGAGTTGAGCTCTTTTTGAAATAGATTTTCTACAGTCTTGAACGTGCTTTTGAAGTTATCCTTCCCTGTAACATAATATTTGTCTAAAATACAAGTATGTGGTTTATGGATTCTGTAGAATCCTTTTGGAATTTGATTAGGCTCTCTAATCTTAATGCTAGATTTACATAATTATGTAAAATGCTTTTTTACCATTGTAGCTTAGCTCTGACATTTGGAGCCCTGCTTTTAATCTAAAATTTCTCTTATTCTGACTCTTCCCACTCAGCAATTATGACTCTAGTGTATATCCAGTTGACCATTATTTTGACTATCTATGAATGTTGGTTACATGATGTACATGTAGCTACTACAGCAAATCATGTGATGCCTAAAGATAAAGCCACAATATATCACTGTATCACAATATATCAGTGTCTGCTCCTGCTGCACTGTGCAATCAAAGAAGATACAACCCTGCAAACAGCAAGAATATAACATTTTTAGATTGAATATGAATTGGCTACTCAAGGCTTGTTCGATTCCTCTGTTGTTGCTATGCTCTACTGTATCACAGAGCTCTTGTTCAACCTACTACCTGGATAATAGCTTACAATGTACTCCGTATGGAGCAATACAGTACCTGGACTCCTCCAGTACCACGGCGTATATAAGTGCATGGACATCTACAGTTAATAGGATTCCTATTGGTTCATCGTGCTACATGTCAATCTCTTCATACAATACTATTGGCTTGAAGTTCAGATTTTCGTCCATTCCGGATTTTATAGGCAGCGGTGGTGCTGTCTTAAATATCTATGAAGGATTGACTACGAGTGGTGAAAAGTTGGTAGGATATAGTCTTGTATATACTGTACTAGTAATGAGTTTCTATTTTTATCAATTAGTAGATAGCTTGATTGATTGATTGATTGATTGATCGATTGATTGATCGATCGATTGATTGATTGATTGATTGATTGATTGATTGATCGATCGATCGATCGGTCGATTGATTGATTGATTGATTGATTGATTGATTGATTTGCTTCTACAGTTGGCTTGTTATACCTGGTCAGTTATTGTATGTAGTGTGAACTATACGCACACACACATGGACGTTTGTCTAGGGCTAGGCTTATGCACAGCTTAGCTAAAATGACTGAGGTAACATTATGATGTATCTGTACAAATGTACTGAGGTACGTCTGCACAGATACAGATATACAATCATGTACAATGTATAACAGGTATATATACACACGTACAAAAGTTTGTATACAGATAATATGGCTACAAACTACTAATGGTGTCCGTCTAGCTTAGCAGGCTTATATACAATGTACATTGTATCAGGCTTGTGCTCAAATACTATTAGACAAGACTTGGCCATTCTTTTTATGTGTCACCTTCCTTTTTATGAATTCCTTGCAAAAGGAAAGTTTACACCAAGACCGAACATCTCATATTGCATATTGAGTAGTGACGTTGGATATTCATGTAGGAGTAATACATCTTGGTATTGAATATTATTGAATATTGTGAAAGTCAGGTATATTGGATATTGTACTGAATATTTCTAATCCCATGGGGAGAGTGTTTGTATTGAGATTTGAGTTGTACGAGAAATTCCAGGTATTAGCCCAGCATAATGCTACGTATAGGGCCTATAATTGAGCAGTGTTTACTGTATACACATAAAATTATAATATAAAAACTATAGGGCATTGGAAGGAATAATTCTTTTACAAGTCTCATCACCTGATTCAAACTTGTCCAGCTTTTTCATTGTTTGACGACAAAAATATTATATTGTAAAATGTTGGTGTGGGATAATATTTTAATTATGAGTAGTAGTACGAGACGCATTTTTTATATAGATTTATTACCTAATATTTCGTTACTTGTCCAAGTAACATCCTCTGATGATGTTACTTGGACAAGTAACGAAATATTAGGTAATAAATCTATATAAAAAATGCGTCTCGTACTACTATTCATAAATAAAAATATTATATGATCAACTCTATAGGATTATTCTAATGCTTTTCACCTAATACTCTAACTGTATGAAGTTTTCCAATGTCTTCTGCTGGTATTTAAATTTCTGTATCTTTTTAGGCGACTTACACAGATGGTAGTGACCTTTCCACATCTTATCAGTACACAGACAGTTGGTTCATTACAGTGGAATTACAGAACTATCAAAGTTCTACTAATTTTGACTTTGAGTTGATAGTTCAAACTTATGGTAAGTGTAGTATATACTGCATAATATGTCAGCTATATTAGTAATACTTTATTGTTCATATATACGAGACCTACATGTAATGGCGGAGTATCGATAGAAGAAGGAACCTGCAGCAGAATTATCGATATTACAGTGAAACTTCAAGGTACCGCCATAATTGGTTTGAATTGGGCCTGAGTTTGAATTGTGAAATTACTTCACTCATATGAAACCATTTAAATATACAGTATAGTGCTCAGCAGGAACCAAGGCTAATAGTTTGAACTAACCAAGTTTTTGAATTATCCGAGGTTGGATTAAGCAAGTTTTGCTGTATATTGTATTGGTCATCATAATAATTTAATAGGCATGGTAATTGATAAATTGTAGATCACAAAAGCGCCGCCTACACCGGAATGATAATAGGGCTGACTCTGGGTGGTGTTGGGTTCATCATATGTGTATCAGCTGTGCTGTTCAGCGTGGTTAAGAGAATAAAAAGACGAAGATTATTAAGGAAAGACTTAATCGTAACGCCGACTGGTGCGTAGCTGTCACACACTACACTAGAATGTCAATTGGGTATTTAGTTGTATTTAAAACATGAAATACAAGTGCATAGAAATCTGCTGCTTATTTCTGTATAACAAGGAACTGTAAATCTCCTTGAACTTTGCATAATATTGTTCTGCAATAATTAGAGCTGTCAGCAAATTTAAAGCAGCACAAAATATTTCACAGAGTTGTAGATTCTATAGCTGAGTTTGAACTATTCTGAGACAGCTTGATGTGACATGTGAGTGATAGAATTTATTTATCACTATTATGATGTTTAACTTACAGGTCAGCCTAGCTATGGAAGTGTAACAACTACCACAACCAGTAACTATCCACCACCACCAAGTTATCCTGGACCACCCCCAGCCGTATCCACAGGTTATCCTGGACCACCCCCAGCAGGATCTACTGGATACTCCCAAGCCCCACCCCCTGTTAGCTATCCTTCTGCACTCCCTAAGTAGCCCACTGACATGACAACTAACTTAGTCTTTACAATATCAGTGACCTATCTACATGGCACACATGCACATGTATTATGTAATATTATGTATTATGCCTGTCTATATTACATTAAATACTATTTATTATATTATAATAATGCAGCAATATTATACAGTGGCATTATTGTAATAAATGCTACTGGCATGCATTTCATGTTACAAGTAAATGTTACCAAAATAATATTTTACTATTCTTTTAGTTTTGATTTTATGTCTAATACATGTACACTTGTACATTGATGTCTATGATGCATTTCCAAGAGCTGAATAGGTATATTGTGTAATGTCTGCTGTATATGGCTGCATATCAGTAGATAATATAATCAGTACTGGAATTTCATCACACATTCATTACACATGGCCAGCATGATAAGATAATGAAATGTATCACAATGTACAAGTACAGTATTACTAGAAGGAATGCAAAAATAGTTCTATACAAAATAGTAATAATAAGACGTTACAGTAACTAGTTCCTTTCATTTTGTGCATAAACCTATACAGAAATTGTTATTCTTGATAGAAACCAATATTTTTAGCTCATTTATGTTTATGTTATTACTCAATGACTCATTCATTTTAGTCTTGGGCATTCATAAGCAGTTGATTTGGTTATGATACAAAGTTGTCCTCTCTCTTTCTACTACGACCTATAACTAACCTTATGACTGTATTATAATGAATTGCTTCTTCCGTCTTATCATTTGTGTATTTCAACTGCTGAGAATTTATGCTGCCATAAAATTAAATAGCATGATTGTGCTACAGTAGTAATAGTGCAATATTATATTTACAGAGTTGAGTATTCTAGTACTATATATACTGTTATGTTAGATTATGTGTTGTAGTATTGGTTGCGTTTTCCTCCAAGAGAGGACAACTTTCTATGTTAATCCACATCATACCAGTAGGGGTCGAGATAGTTCAGTTGGTAGAGCACACAGCTGTCATTCTGGAGGCTGTGGGTTCAAATCCCAGCTGGGCTGTTTCTGGCACAAAGCCTTCAGCAAGCTTTTCACCCTAGCTTGCTGGGTCTGTTCGGATCAGGACCTCAAATACAGGAGGTCTTGTGTGCCAATTTCACTCGGCACGTAAAAGATCCTGGGCACATCTGTGGAAATCAGTGGTGCTCCAGTTCCATCCGTGTGGTCTTGTTCACATTGATTGACTTGATCACACCAGATTACCCCACACGTGAGATGAAGAGCAATGTTGTATAACTAGCAGAAAGCTACATTGCTATAGGCTCTGCTGGCTGCTGGGTATTTCCCAGCATTCCATTGTCATTAGTGACTGAACGGAGGTCTTTACTACTTTTTTAATTTACCAGCTACAGACCAGATGGACTTATTCAAATGTTATCTTCTTACAGCCGCAAAATTCTAAAGCACTGTCTTCTCCTAATATTGTTGTGAATGTAGCAGATGACCTTGTTGCTGCTGCAATCACCGATGGATGCAACTGAATGGCTACCTAGCCTTTCTGTGTATTTTCATGCCTCAACAGTCTTAAGCGTGTTGTTCTGCTCCTTAGCTTTCATCACCAGTCCGAGATAATTTGGGTAATTAATAACTTGTATTGTATAAAGAGATCCACACTGTATGAAAGTACAATATTGACTGTGCTAGAGTTCTTGTGAGGCAATGTTTTACAAAGTGCAGTAGACAAAGTAGACCATGCAGAACACCACAATAGAGGAAGGTCCACAGCTGAGGTATAAAACTGTGTCAAGCCATTAAGTGCCATTGGGTTACGAAACAACTGTTTACAAAGTGAGGCTGTTGAAATTGTCAAGTTCATAACCTGTTTATCTTGTACCCCTCTCAGACCTTAGTTATTCACTGGGTTTTGATAGAGTGTATTGTTATCATAAATTTTTAGAAGCTGGACTTATCTTCTCCTATGGTGAGATGTTTTTGCTGTGTTGCCCTTGAGTAGAGGTTCCAGCAGTAGCATACCAAAAAGATTGTGGTAACTGGCAAATCAAAATTAACTGATATTACTACAGTATTACACATATATCACTTACTGGTAAACTATAATAACATTAGTCAGCAATATCTATTCTAAACAGTGTCTATTACAACAACAATTTGCATCAATGAATACAGTCATGTAACTTGAGCAACCCCCCAATGAGGAACTACAATGTAATATATCAGTCAATAAAGGAGTTGATTATAGATCCTTGTTTTTATTAACTCACAACTCTTCACTGTATCAGTACACACTGATCTGTTAGTGAGACTGCCTACTGCTCTATATAACATATTATATACTATACATTTGTAAGCATTATGAATGTAAATGGCATTGGACCACTTCTCAAGTCATGTCTAGCTTTACTGCTGTTTTATACCACCATGGCAACAGCTGAGAACTTTCCTGATTCTACCTCCTATCATCTGGATAATAAAAATGAATGCCTTTGGTTTGGTTACCAAAAATTATTTTATTCAGATGAAGACGACACTGCAATTATTCACTCATGGACAACTACCAACGTCCGAAATCCTATTGGTTCATCCTGTTACATCACATTTTATGCAGATAGTAACTATAGATTAAAGTACAAATTTGCATCAGGATCAAATAATTATATAGGAAGGGGCGGAGCTACGTTAAATATTTACGAATCATCAACACCGGATGGAACGAAGCTGGTAAGTTAATACTGTACATAATATAACAGTAGTGATACAAGTCATGGTGTGATACTTCCACTGCCACGTTTTTCCAATACCTGAAGGATTGCACATGCCCTATCATTAGAGCAAACTCTCCTTAGTATATAATACAAAATTATACAACGTCATCTAGCTAAGCTGCTCTGTAAAATAACATCATAGGTATTGAGGATGCTGCATTGATGAACACTGGAGTTGCCTCATCACTACTGCTAAGGTACAAGCTGATTATTGATAGTGGATGCAGGCATACTTGCCAAGCTTGCAGATTTTTTCATGACACCCTCTGGTTTTTGTGACAGTCCCCACTAATTTTCCAGCCATCCTGATTTTTTGCCTATGGTGAAAACGTTACCAAAACTCATAAAGCACAAGATATAACATAAAATACACGTAAATCATTTACATTGAAGAAAATATTTTGTAAGTCATCATCAGATAGTACTAAAATTGGTGATTTGATACCATTTAAAAATAAGTTTTATTCAAATAATGTGCACCCAAGCTATGTTCAGGCCAGGGGTTCTGCTACTTGTCCAGCAATTTTGAGCAGGCAAGACCAGAGTTTTTGCTCTTGCTCCCTGGTAATTATTATGGATGCGCGTCTGCCGTCTAACACAGCCATCAGCTTATGAGTTAAGATTAAAGATTAGATCTCTATACTAATGAGGTATTCATCATTATAGTCTCTAAAATGTTCTATAACTTCATAATTTAAGACTAAAATTACAGTTCAGATAAAAAATGGTACATTTCATCTGTTTTTAGGCAACTTATACTAGCTATGATTATCTACCCACTTTCTACCAGACTACTGACAGCTGGCGTCTTACAGTTGAATTCCAGAACTACAAAAACTCTACCAACTTTAACTTTCAACTAATTGTTGCACATTATGGTAAGCAGCGTGCAGGCTAACTACATGTATGTAGTAAATGTTAAATATGGTTTGGAACAGTAGCATTCAGACTAATTACATAGACTTTACTTGTACATTGTATATTAATAGCAATAAAAGTACTAATATTACTCAATATTAGATTATTAATGTATATTTATATTATTATATTTTATATTTTTAGCTTAGCACATCTCAGGGACTTTCTTGTTATTGGTTATGTCCATATCTTCGGTGTTATCAAACTTAGTACTTTTTACATGTGTATAATACATTGACATGTACATCTACTTTATAGCTTTTTTAATATACATGTAGATATACTGTACATCTGCATCATGGCCATGAATGCAATTAGTTGCTCATGTTTTGGTTGTAGAAAAGGCAAGTTTGCTCAAGACCACCACCACTACAAGAAGCCCTGGCTACAACATAGGCATAGGTGCGACTATAGGGCTATCAGTAAGTGGTGTTGGGCTGGTAACAGTCATTGTCTCAACGATTTACTTGTATATTCGAAGAAGAAAAACGTCAACAGCGGGCATACCAAAGGGAATTCCTGCTGGTATGTAGAATAATTATAACTATGTTGTTACTACATTGTTGTTATAGTACATGTATACATCATAGGTCATATAATGTTATGTAGGATACATATGTACATGTACACATAATATGCATGACTCTCACAGTGATATGTTGTCACATTCGTTCCCTGTTATGAAATACATGTAGTTCCTGTTTATACAACAAGGAACTACAATTAATAACAGTAGTGCATATTTAGTATGAATAACACAATGTACTATATATACATGTAACAGAAAAGACAATAACCTACAGTCATGCATAGACTGTTGCTGCAATGCTAACAAAATCCTTTTGTTTATTTCACCATTCACAAAAGATAAGATTCTGATTTGAAGTAAACATGTTATTATAGTAACTTTATTACAAAGCTTACTAGATGAAACATCATAAAACATGTAGTTATACATTATACATCAGCTCACCTGTATTCTAATTACAGGTGCAACTTCTAACTATAATTACCCAACTGTGGCCCTTTATCAGTCTGGCTACGGAAACACAGCAGCCACCACAACCGGTAACTATCCACCACCAAGCTATCCTGGACCACCTCCAGCTCCACCGTCTGCAAACGATCTTACTTCATCTCCTAAGTAATTGCTCTCAGAGAATAACCAGTTTGAAATTTGTTCATCTACTGTTATATATTCATCAATCATCAGTTTAGTGAGTTTTGTTAAACCCATTGCAGTATTAGAAAGCCTTGTGTCTAAGACAATGTACATACATGCATTACCTGCCACTGTTTATCAATGGTTGGTTATTTTATTGTCATTATTATACATTGTTTATACATTATTGCTATACACTATTTTCATCTAATAATACATATTTTATTGTGGCTATGTGCTTGTACAGGCTTATACAGTGTTCACACCATGCTCCACACTATGATATTTATTTAGAAGTCTTTAGCACAGTCACTGATATATTTCTACTCATGAGCAATATTTTCTTATTTATTTCAAGGATTATTCAGAAAGGACGTACTTCGAAAACATTACGTTTTTTTAAAACAGTATTGTCATTGGTAACATCTGTAAAACTTTAAAACTTATTTTGCCAATTAGTTCTATAAATAAAAGTTTATAATAATAACATAACATTATAATAAATGCTTTTTGTTTTCCTTAGAGATGCGTAGGCCACACTGCAGCGAATTTTTAGCGAAAAGCGAATTTTGGCCAGTGGCGAAATCGCAAATCGCAAATTTTGTGCGAATTCGTGCAAAATTTGCGATTTCGCACTCGTTGATCTCAATCAGCTAATTCGCAACTCGCTAATGTGCTAATTTTTACTTGTCACGTTACTGTCACGTGTTCAGAGCCACGGATTTTCAATCAATCATGAGTTTAAATTATTATATTAAAATTTTTATTTCAACTGATGAATAAAATGACTACTTCCGTTTGCAACAATTGTGTAAAACGAATGAAAGTAAGAATAAAATAATTATTTTATTTTATTCTATTTCAATTATAATTTTATTTTACATTTTTCGGAGCTCTAGTTCTGCAGTGAATGAGAAACGTGACCGAGGATAATAATTTTTGACCCCTCATTGGGTGAAATCAATGCGAATTCGCTTATAGCTTTTGCAGTGTGGCACGCTCAATTCTAATTTGCGAATTCGCCTTTGGCCAAAATTCGCTATTCGCAAAAAAATTCGCGTCAGTGTGGCCTAAGCATTAGAGATGAAGTTATTGGGAGAGGACAACTTTTACTCAGAATAAATAGCTTATGAATACTGATTGATAACAGTGCAGTGTACAATGTTAGAGTTGGAAATTCCATTGGATTAGATTTCTAATTCCTGGCCTAAACTAAAACATGAATGAAATTATTATATTTATTGTCTTTATGGCATACAGCCAGCTGCATGTCACTGTGACTTGTACACTATTATAACTATTAGAATAATAATTATGCTATCCATAATGTGGGGTTAGCAGGGATTAGTTACTGGTTACATCATATTTCTGTAGATACATTGATGTATTGTAGAACTTACATTATACATTGTATAATATACACAATAGCCAACACAACAACTCAGTGTACACAACAAAGAGTGGTTTTTAGAATGTAGAAAGTGGCTACTAACATCAGCTGTGGATTCATTTGCTCTCCTTACCTACATGTTTCTACTTGACAAAGACACCAGCAACTTCAGGATGAGTTTATGGAGTGCCTCTCTCAAAACTAGTGTTCTCCTGATATTCATTATTTCCGTCGTAGAAGCCAACACCGACGAATCTCTGAATTCTCTTAACTCCTACTACTACCTTGATAACAGCACTCAATGTACATCTTATAGATTTACGAGATATCTTAATAACGTTAGTGAGGTCGCACACATAAGTGCATGGTCGTCTTCATACAACCGACATCCGCTTGGTTCATCATGCTTCATTACAATTGGTTCGTTTGGAGAGCATGGATTGAAGTTTAAATTTGCATCAAGTTCAAATTACATTGGAAGGGCTGCTGGTGTTAAACTAAACATCTATGATAGCACAGTTAATTACGGCAGCACTTGGGTAAGTTAATAAAATGTAGCCTATACTACAAGATAACCATCACATCCTATGCATGCTCATTATCGAATTCAAAATTTAAGTGTTCTGATCTGACCTAGTAGGCCATTGGAGAATGTCAGTGTGCTCACTCTTACATACGCGAAACATTACAATATATCATGTTCTTACCAATAGAGGGCCAATGTACATGTAGCTGTAAAAATACACAATGACATTGCGTGGGGATCAAACACAATTCATGTTCATCTTGGTCATTCCAGTCAGATAAAGATAGGTTGACTCACTATTACAATAATATGCAGTAATAGTAATATATATGTTATATATAGGACAGCCTACTCAAGGTGCGTTTACACCAACTCCAACACCGACTCCTTCACCAACTCCAACTCCAACCTCTAACACCAACTCCGACTGCCAACTATGTGTTTACACTATACCAACTACTTGTTGACCACCAATCAATTAATTGCCAGTATCCACAACAACAAAGCATGCTTGTACAAGTGCACACGTACTGGGGTTATAGTAAATAAGCATAAAAAGCTTTGGATTCATCATCTATGAATTGATCAACAGCTAATCCTAGATTTGTAAACTGGCTGGTAGTTATAACCTTAGCTATTGGAAATTATACATATACTTCAAATTAAAGTTTTGTAAGTATCACTTTGAATAGCTAGTGCTATGGAAGGTTTTTCCCATAATAAAGCTTTAGGTTTATCATCAATAATCCAGAGCCAATCCTAGATTTGCAAAACAGATGCTAGCTATAATTAAAATACTGATTTCTGATTGGTCAATACCCTCCGACTTGTCGGAGTAACCCAGACTCCGTCTCCCACAATAGGGATCTCCAACAATAGGGATCTCCAGCACCGACTTTTGTGTTTACACTACACCAACTTTGCCGGAGTTGGGCAGAAAGGACGGAGTTGGTGTCGGAGTTGGTGTAGTGTAAACGCACTTTTACAAAGCTATTTAACACTTTGGAGTCTGGCCGCCAACGGCCAAAGTATATGTCCAACCCTGGTGACTAGGTGCTTTTGACTATACTTAAAACACCACTACTCAACACTGGGTGACATAACTCGTACCAATATGCATATTTTCTGAAAGCTAACTTTCTGCTCTTTCCATACCACAGCACACCACACCACACCATACCAGATATGATAGGTTTATTAGCCACTGAACTCTCTAACAAGCAGGTCAAATCAGCCAATAGTTTGCTGTTTTGACAATCTTTTGTAATTTTGTGTAGCTGAGCTCAGATTATAAAACGCATAAAAATTTTCACAAGTTATGCACCAAAATCATTAAATAACATTGCAAGAGAACCAAATTCTGTAGCTAAATATCCATCATAAGTGTACTTTGACCTTACAGCTCTCTGACTCATATTTTCTTTTTCTCACTACTGGACTGAATTCTTGGATGCCTCTAGGAATTACATGTAACTATATGTCTGCTAAATGTATAATGAAGGTAGGATTGTTACTGGATTGAGTTAATCTCTTGGCTATTGAGCAATTGAGAAATGTGGCTATTTTTGTTGGCTAGAAAATATCCTATTCAAGCTAATTAAGGTCTAGCATGAGAGCTCATAAACCACAAACAGTATTGAATACTCGTTGTCAGTCTCCAAAGTGTTAAAATAGCTACCTATTTGGGAATCGTCTTTTCTTGTTAAACACAGCATTATTAGCATTATTATTGTAAATGCCTTTCACTGCGAGCATATACAGTGAAACTTGGATAACTCGGCCTCGCATAACTCAGATAATTGGATAACTCAGCCTCTCCCACAAGGTCCCAGCCTGGGCAATAATAATAAACTACTGGATTATAAAGCAGCTACCCATCAAATTATTATGTCCTATAGCTTCTGGGCTACTGCAATGGCTATTTTTAAACCTATGATGGCCTAGCTTAGCTAATTATGCTAAACACTTGGGCAAGCAAGCAGACATTGTCAATTATTCCAGTGAAAGCTAATGGAGTAATAAACTGTTACAGAATTGTTTACTAAATAATTCCACATTCACAACTCTTGTGTCTGTGCTGTAAGGCCTACATGATCCTTTCATCTTTTATTCATCAGTTATCATCCTTTTATTAGGCCTATACATGTATTCCTAAGTGACTGAGCAGAAATTATATTGTCATTATATTTATATATGATCACATAACTCAAACTTCTCATAACTCAGACCATTTTTGCTAGTCCGCTGAAGTCTGAGTTATCCAAGTTCCACTGTATTATGTTTAAACTAGTTCAACCTAATGTGAGAGGCGGTTTGCTTTGTTTAGGGAGGCTGAGCCTCATTCAGGGGGAAAATAGGGCATTGGTGGTCTTTCCAGTATCGGTGTCATGTTGTATTTGGCTAATATTATGCAAGTGCAACAACTCAGCAATAAAACCCATTGAAAGTAAATGCTGCCATGCTGGTCATTGGCAGGATATTAACTGATGACACTGGTGAACAACTGTTATGCCTAGCTCATATACATGTACACCTAGTCAGATCAACAACTAAAGGAGCTGGTCTGTCGAACCCCGGTCTGTTACGTAGCTGTGTCACAACTGCAGCATGTAAACAGTCTCCCAATGGTTAGTGGGATTTTTGCCAAACAACTGTTACTCTCAAACAGATTACGGTATCATTTTGTTTCACACCCCTTCCTCTTCTCTAACTAAATTTGAAGATCTCAGTGTGTTATAAATTGTTTGAACAGCTACTAAACTACAACTAACAAACTAGTTCATTTCTACTTTTACTCTCATTTTAGCAGTCTTTCATTGGCTGGAGAGGCCTGCCCACAGCTTACTCCTTTGTTTCCAGTAATTATCTCACAGTGGAGTTACAGAATCACCAACGATCCACTGACTTTGACTTTGTCCTGATAGTTGCGAATTCTTGTAAGTACAGCATAACTAGGCCTACATTAATCGTTTACCAGTTAAAATGCACCAGACCAATAGAATATTACTATATGCTTAGCTTGAGATTCAGACTCAAGGCTACCATACTACCTCATCCCAAAATACACACACAGAACATTAATTTTTATATCTTACCTGCAAGGTTCTTGTGATTAAATCTCAAGAGAGTGTATATTTGTGATATTTTTTGTAAGGAATTTTCTTTGTCAAAATGATTGATGTCTAAAATAAGCTTCCCAATATAGGCCTAAAATTCACATACTGTACAAGTAGGTCATAATGCCAAATTACTGTACATGTAGCACGGGCACTAATAAGCTATTGATCATAATTAGAAGTTGTCCTCTCCCAATTTATCTACCTTTTCTTTTTTTTCTCCCAAAAAGAAGAGGTAGATAAATTGGGGGAGGACAACTTCTAATTATAATCAATAGCTTTTTAGTGCCTGTGACATGTAGGTTCTAATGCTAAATTGATATTAAGTCGAGTCATAAGAATTTAGTATGGGTAGACCTACAGAGTTCATTGTGCTCTACTGAGCATTAATATTAATTACAACACTGTGACATAGTACATTGAAATTAAAAATTAAATTAAAATCAAAAAGAAAACGAAATCATTTTCAATGATTTGATTGAAATTTTTGCTATGCTTGCCATATACCTTGTATCATATCATTTCTCGATAGCATTTTCATCTTGCAGCAATAATTTCATTTTAGCAAACGCAAAATACTATATTCTATTCCGTCCACAGTCATCTAAATCCCATCGATCACTCGGTGGGTTTCCCCACACGTGTACATGCGCATTTGATTTAGTTAGCCAATTATAATAAAGTTCAAGTAACCAATCATGACGTTCGCTCTAGCGAGCACGTGGGTGTCTCACAGTGTAAACAAAAACGGTGAAAGGGATCCTTTAAGTAGCTATGCAGATATTAAGTTACTCTGACAGCGTTAGTGGTGTAGCGAGACTTAGTGTAAATGAGATAACCTTTTTAAAAATACCAATTGTTGGATCCAGAATTATTATTGACTACCTGTACTATATAGGAGGGATCTCTCTGGCCAAATTCATTGGTATGGTATAAATGTATTGGTAGTAGTATAGTCAGTGAAGGTCTGCACCGACTATACTACTACTGGTTGTTTAGATGGATTAGATTATTCGGAAGGACCCAAGGCAGTCATGGCTCTGGTAGGGCTGTCAGGCCTGGCCGCAACAATATTGGTGATAGGGATTGTCTATGTATTGAATGCGGACTGTACACAGAGGCTTGCACGAAGATTAAGAACATATTATAGAGCGGCTGCACCTACAGCTACAGCTACAGCAGCAGCAGGTATATTCATATTAACATTTCTCATAAGAGTCTGCATTTCTTGTTACAAAATACCTGCAAATTGTTGTCTCATTCTACTTATTCTGCCTACATGGACTATCATTTTACTGTTTGACTATAACTGCATTCTTTACAACAAATTGGACTCGTTACTGTGATTAGGCTACTCATGCGACTTGTCTAGTTAACACTCAATTTTTAGAATGGCCTCACCCTCACCGATCTACAATATTATGCAGTCCACGTGGTCGAAGGCTTTTGGTAAAATTTTAAGCGTTTTGCCGAAATTTAGAGGTTGCAATTATTGCAATACAATGTATTACGCTGGATCTCACCAAACCTGCGTTTGTGTGGAGTAGACACTCTAATTACATTACAGGTCAAGCTTTCTCTGCAGGACCTGCTGCTTACTCACAGCCTACCTATGGGAGTGTAACAACCACCACAGCCAGTAACTATGGGAGTGTAACAACCACCACAGCCAGTAACTATGGGAGTGTAACAACCACCACAGCCAGTAACTATGGGAGTGGAACAACCACCACAGCCAGTAACTGTGGGAGTGTAACAACCACCACAGCCAGTAACTATCCCGCAGAACCACCAAGTTACTCTGACTCACTGCGTGGAGGATCCACAGGATACCAAAGATTACCTGACAGTGACACTGTATAATCTTACCATAGTGTATTTTTGTTCGTATAATATAATACTAATTAGCTATTATATGTATCAACAGTCATACAAAATTTGCTGCATCAAGACGTAATCCATGCAATAATGGTAGTAAAAGCTATTGGTTTATGCTTTTCTACCTTCAATGATCTCATAAATTCCAGAATAGCTAATAGCTGGCAGGAACTAGTCACTGGTGTTTTTTGACCAATCAACTTGAGAGCCCAGTGATAGGTCGACACTAGACATTACTTACATATAACATGTAGCCTCATATTAGTAGTCAGTGTGCAATACAATACTTCCTTCTCCTGTCTAATAAATTCTCTCAATTTATCAAAACATGAAGATATAATCTCCAGCTTTCCATATCCCTTCCCACTGGCCACCAGAACAGACTTGACTACATTAGAGGCTGATTGTTCGTTTTCAGCCAAAATAGCCTAACTCTAGGGCTGGTGTCCTGTTTGTTCATTTAGGTAAGCAATGAAACAACTCAAATTATACAATCAAGTAGTTTATTATAAATGAGCTTTCACTATGTTGTAAAGGTGTGGCCACACCAGATAGAGTGTCCTGTTGAAGCTCACAGCCTCTAATGTAATGTCTTGCACGTTACTCTCCCTTACATTATGTTTTCTGAACTCACCTGTTTAGGCTCTGTCCTGTGCGGGTTAGCGGGTGCCTGCCGGAGACCAAGCTCAATCAGTTTTCTTCTTTTCTTCATACAAATCAATATTAAAATGGCTGCCAATAGATGAGTGGCAGTAGGTTAGAGTAGAGTAGCAGTGCCCAGAGAGCAATGTTTCCATTGCTAATCCACATGTTACCAAATGTACATTACACTGTATCTAAATATTATCATAATAATGATATGATATCTACATGTGCATGCTACAGCTGCCTGAAGCCCTGCCATTCACTACTAAACTACAGTAAATAATCTTTTTAGGTGCTGAAGTAGAGAGAAGATAACTTCACTCAAGCTGATATTTTATTATCTGCGAACCATTATTTTAAATACAATATGGGACAGTAACATACTTGCCAAAGAGCAGGAGCAAAAAATCTGAACTTTTCAGCTCAAAATCCCTGGGGAAGCACTAAAATCCCTGGTCATAGTTTGAGTGTAAATTATTTGAAAAAATTCATTGCTAAAAAGTATCAAATTATCCATTTTAGTGCTGTTTAGTAGCCTGTAAGATGTTTTTCTTCAATGCCAATAACTTGTTTTAGGTTGTATCTTGTGTTTTATGAGGTTTAGTAACATTTTCACCATAGATGAAAAATCAGGACAGCTGGAAAATTAGCAGGGACAGAGACAAAAACTAGGGGTTGTCCAGACAAAATCTGGACACGGGCAGTAATAGGCTATTAGTATTACTGAGTATGTATTGTCCATGACTGCATTACTACGTATCCTGTGTTTGACACATTCTGCAACAAATAACATACATCAGTTGTGATTGGCTGCTGGTTGTATTGGTTTTCATTTGTCACTGAGCTGAGTTAGTAGAGAGTCATTGAGTGGCTCTGAGTTAGTGATGCATGTTGGTTAGACTGTGCAGTCATTATTAAAACAACATACAACAGAATGACTAGCTGACTAAAGATTCGGTTTCTCATCCTGTCTACTGAAATACTGTCTAGGACACAATCAACATCAGGATGAGTTCATGGAGTGTCTTTCTCAAGGCTTGTGTTCTGCTGACACTCCTCATCTCTGTAGTGGAAGCCAATACTGATAAGGAAACACTAACATCTGAATCTCTGAACTCTTCTTCTAGTTCCTACTACTACCTTGATAATGGCTCTCAATGTAATACATATAACTCCATAAGATTCTTTAATAGCTTTAGCAGTACTGCATATGTAAATGCCTGGACATCAACCTATGGCCGATATCCGCTTGGTTCATCATGCTACATCACATTTGGTTCATACCAATCTTATGGAATGAAGTACAAGTTTACATCAAGTTCAAATTATATTGACAGTAACAGCGGTGTTAGGCTAAATATTTATGCTAGCTCATCTAACGATGGCAGAAGAATGGTAAGTTAATATACTGACTGTTGAGAGTACGATATGTAGGCTGCTGTCCATGTGATGTATATAATATGTAGAGAGATGCACTGTATAGTCACTAGTGTTAGTAGTGGCTTTGCTGTGTGTATATATACGGATTTATAACTTCATGTATTTCGCTTGGTATTGATAAGTAGCCTCAAAAGTCAAGACCAGGCAATGCCAACAAAAAACATCCAGCTATAATTCATGAACCACCACCATTGGCTAAATCACTTTTCCATCCACAATTCATGAACCACCACCATTGGCTAAATCACTTTTCCATCCACGTATAGCAGGGATTGAAAAGGGGGCCATTGCTTGTCTTTCAATAGCCCTACTCAGGGCTGTAACAACTATTTTTGGCTGAGGGGGGCAAAAAACCCAGGCCGGAGTATCAGCCAGCTCAGGCTGAATCTGAAAACAGCTTAAAATGTTCTCTATCAAACTCCAGTCATATATATGCAGGCCACAAACTGTCTTTCAGACTATAACACTGGCCAGAATTTTGTGATCAGTGTGTACAAAGTTCGATTTTGAGAATTGACACCAACAAATATTCGTTAGACAGATTTCTGGGGTGGCAAATGCCCACCTTGCCCCCCTGGTTGTTACAGCCCTGGCCCTACTACAAGGAGGTCCAATGCTATTCTCTATGTTTTCACAATTTCTGATTGCGGTAATGTGTATTTGGTGGCATCATTGTCACCATGTACACCGGAGGAGACAACCTCTAATGTAAGTCCAAGTTGGAATTCTGGCTATGCCAAATTCATGTACATGTAATAGTAGTAGTGGACTGTGTCGAATATTTGTCCTATTTGAATAGAGTGAGCTACTGTGCTTGTTTATCTCTACATATAGGCAAGTTACACTAGCTCTAGTTACCTACCTACTTCTTACATCCACACCAGCAGCGGTTATATCACCATAGAGTTAGAGAACTACCAAACATCATCTTACTATGACTTTGGACTGGTTGTGAAGAATTATGGTAAGTAATGAGTACGTGTGCACTTAAAGAATCCTCTTAGTTTTCGGCTGACTTCCAGGCAGCATGAATAAAGCCTGCACCTTGTTGATTATTAGGCCCTATTATTGTCAAACACAAATAATATACTAGGTGAGCCCCCTGTTATTAGACATAGGTTATTTTGAATGCATTGAACAAGGACTATGGCTTTGCAGTTGGTTGGTAAAGAAAGGTGTACTTGTACACTAAAAATAGCTAATACTAGCTGTAAATAGTAATATGGCATCCCTTTAGCAGATCCACTCATGCCTTAGTTATTATGTTGTTGCCATTATATTTTAATGTATTAGAAATTAACAGTATTCACAGTGTTTCAAAGGATAGACCTAGAAGGGCCGGGTGGGGATGAGGTATCCCGCTACGGGTTCAGGATTTAAGCTTCCATATTAAGGGACTTGAGTTGTTAATTATAATTATATTCAGTACACTCTACAAACTCTGTGCAGCGAATTGAACATGGTGGAGATAACTATGCTGCAGGCTGGAAGACAGTAAATTTTGAACTAATGGAAATCCTATTTTTCGGTTATTTTAGTTGTTATAGTCTACATGTAATTGTTTATGTTTAGATGGACCTGACTACACGAGTACAGGGGAGATTGTCGGACTGGTAGTAGGTACTTGTGTGTTGATAAGCATCATTTTGACAGTGTTTCTGGTCATTAGAAGAAGACGTAGATTGAGGATACTTAGAGGGGATGTGCTTATAGCTCCAGCAGGTATTTATTTCTCTTTCTGGTAACTTCATTTATTTCTCTTTAGAAAACGCCTTTTTGTTGTTGGTTTCATAACATCATGCTTTTATTGAAGTTGTATAACTATATTTTGGTGGAAATATCTACCCTTACTTTCCCTTAGATTTTAATTTTGACTCCAAATTGATAAAGTGACATTTCGAAAAGGACAGTTAGAAAAAGACAATTCGAAACAGGACGTTTCACAACCTGTATAGATTACATTTAGAAGAACACAATTTAGGAGATAAATAATGTTAATTAATTTAATTAATGAAATAGTAAAAATAGTATTAAAATTAAAAAAATTAGTTGAAATCTAGTGGTTGGGGTTAGGGGTTTCGAACTGTCCAGTGCTGAACTGTCCTGTTTCGAAACGTCCTGTTTGGAATTGTCTTTTCCGAACACTCACAAATTCCCCCAACTTGCTAGCTGCATTACTTGTGCATTTAGTACACTATTATGGCTCTTATCACAACTGATGATTTACAGGTGCAGCTGCCTACCCTCAGCCCAGCTATGGGAGTGTAACCACCACCACAACCAGTAACTATCCACCACCACCAAGTTATCCTGGACCACCCTCTGCAGGATCCACAGGCTATCCCGGACCACTCCCTGCAGAATCCACAGGCTACCCTCAACCTCCACCACCTGCAGGATCCACAGGCTATCCTCAACCTCCACCACCTGCAGGATTCACAGGCTATCCTCAACCTCCACCTGCTAAGTAGTTGGCTAACAATATACAAGCATTGACACTTATTCCATGATAGGGCTCCTGTTACATACATGTAGTAGCTAATCAGTTGCCAACATCACTACTTCTCAACAATACAATGTACATGTATAACCATAGTCGAGTGTACACATACGTAGGCTATACATATTACATACTTGTAGGTATAACATATATACATATACTTGTAAATAGGCCTACTCATATAGGTAAATATGTATATATGTATACATATTAATACATGTAGGCCTACATGGATTGCATACATTACATCATAATATAATGTATGTAAGTCTAAAACGATATTTATATCCAGCCTTTTGCATTTCAATTTGTTATAGCTAGCTTATATTATAAGCCTATTTTTATAAATAAATGAAATTTCTGTTAGTTTACAAATTATAAGAATTCTAATATCAAATAGCACTATGAAACATTTTATTAGATTATGGGCAATAAAGTAAACAACTTAACCACAGAGGGAGGACAATTCCTCACAGTATATAAATGGATGTAGCTCATCATGGTCAGAGTAAGGTTAAAGTACATTGTACATGTAAATAAATCACTCGGCCTACTATAAATACGTATAACATATAACATATAACATTATATAGGCTAAACTTACAGTGCACAAGTCAGAATCTACCTATTCTGCTATGGTCTAAATACCATGTACAAAATGTATATAGGTGATCGGCATCGGTTGAGGAAGAAATAAAATGACCTTCATCGATTTGAGAAGTGGATGCTCTGCGCATGCAATGCCTATTACAGTGTATAGGCTCGGATAGAGGAGGGTACACTTTGTATACCCTGTGTACCCTCACTTCTAAGTTCTAACACTGACCTTCATGGATAACTCTGCTTGGGTGGTTAGGACAGCCATCTTTAAAAAGCACAGCATTTACATATTGATCCAAAAAAAAAACATGATCACCAACGAGATGGTGACAGTTCACGAAAGGAGGAAGCACTGAGTTTAACATTGACTGAGATGAAAGGGTTACCCAGCCCTGGATCCACAAAAAAAACATGATCACCAATGAGACGGTGACAATTCACGGAGGAGGCAATACCGAGTTAAACAATGGCAGAGTTGGAAGGGCTTTCCCAGCCCTGGATCCAAGTAAACGACTACTGCTACACAATGTGGAATACAAATACATGGAAGCATAGAAGAGTTTTAAAAATATTGTATTCACTTGATTTGATTTACTGCTGGCCAGTAATAGTGTACATTTAAAGTTCTTTTGTTTATAATAACTAATATCAAATAAAGAAAACTAACACCAAAATATCGGGTTCCCCTTCATGGTTACATTACAGTCATGATATACACAAACACTTGTTGGTGTAAACAGACTTGGTAGCTTGCTTTTAATTTGATACTTTAACTTTTGCATAATTATAATATTTAAATAATTCATGGATTCCAAGGGATGACACATTGGACTAATAATTCCCTAGTAACACACCAAGTCTCCGGTCCTCTCATCCAACTAGGGAGGGGGAGGGGGATGGGGGGTGCGGGTGTAGAGAGAAGGTCAGTTGGATACACATATTGTAGCCTACACTCTAGGATAACCATTGTATCCGATGCATGCTAATTAGGGAATTCAGAGCTACAGTGTTCCAATCTGACCCAAAATGGATGTTTTTCAAACAAACATTCACGGAACGTCCTGCTTCAACCTTACATTTTCAAAATATACCTTTATCAGGACTTCACAGGACGGAAACTGTCTTGTTTGTTGTTGATGTAGATGTGACCAACGACTGAGATGTGAGACAATACTTTCCAAAGTGCAGAACACCACAATAGAGGAAGGTCCACAGATAAGGTGAAAAACTATGTCAAGCCATTCAGTCTCACCGGGTTACAAAACAACTGTTTACAAAGTGAAGTTCTTGAGATTATCAATTTTATAACCTGCTTGCCTTGCACCCCTCTCAGATCTTAGCTATTCACTCTGTCTTGAAAAATTCCGGATTTTCCCAAAAATCTATTTTTCTTGGTTAGTATCAAACCTATTTAGGAATTGTCTCCTCTATTCAGGAATGGTTCGAAGTCCCGAAATCTATAAGCGTCCTAGCACCCGGATGTGCTGGAATCTCGACTAAGAAATCACTGGCTAGCAGGGGCCCAGCAATTCTTGCTGGCCCCTCTCCTGATACGCGGAAAAAGAAAAATGTTTTGTTATAAAAAATTTGAAGTATTTTTGGAAGCTGGACTTATCTTCTCCTGCAATGAAATGTGTTACCCTTGTGTAGGGTTACCGAAATAGCATATTAAAGACATCGTAATGGCAAATCAAAATCAGCTGATATTATTACACAGATCACTTACTGATAAACTATATAACATTAGTCAGCAATATCTATTCTAAACAGTGTCTATTACAACAACAATTTGCATCAATGAATACAGTCATGTAACTTGAGCAACCCCTCAATGAGGAACTACAATGTAATATATCAGTCAATAAAAGAGTTGATTATAGCACCTTGTTTTTATTCACTCACAACTCTTCACTGTATCAGTACACACTGATCTGTTATTGAGACTGCCTACTGCTCTATATAACATATTATATACTATACATTTGTAAGCATTATGAATGGAAATGGCATTGGACCACTTCTCAAGTCATGTCTAGCTTTACTGCTGTTTTATACCACCATGGTAACAGCTGAGAACTTTCCTGATTCTATCTCCTATCATCTGGATAATAAGAACGAATGCCATCGGTTTGGTTCCCAAAAATTCTTTACTTCATACCAAGAGGCTGGAATTATTCAGTCATGGTCAACTACCAACGTCCGAAATCCTATTGGTTCGTCCTGCTACATCACGTTTTTTGCAGACAGTTTGTATGGATTGAGGTACAAATTTGCATCAGGATCAAATTATATAAGAAGCGGCGAAGCCACGTTAAATATTTACAAATCATCAACACCGTATGGAACGAAGCTGGTAAGTTATACAAGTATAACTGTAGCTTATGGCGTGGTACTGCCACTGCCATATTTTTCTGATACCTGAAGGGTTGTACATGTCCTATCATTGGAGTAAACTCTCCTTAGTACATGTATATAATACAAAATTATACAACGTCATATGGCTAAGCTGATCTGTAACTTGTTAAGATTAGCGTCATAGGTGCTGCATTGATGAACACTGGAGTTGTCTCATCACAACTGCTAAAGCATAAGCTGATTATTGATAGTAGATGTAACTATGTCTAACACGGTAGATTAAACAGCCATCAGTTTGTGATTGAAGATTATTCCCATATTAAGGTGCAAACACGCGGGATTGTTTTCTGCAAGCATTTTGTGAGCAAGCGTCAAACACTATGTCCTTGATAAACACACGAGGTGAGCGAAGAGCAAATGATGTTTGAGTTGGTATTCACCTCGAAGCAACTCGCGTGTTTATATTTACTAAATCCTGTGAGTAGCCAGTCACCGGCGAGTGAATAGTCTCGATACTTCTGTTGACTCAGCTCGAGTGTATTGAGAGGGTTGGCACCTGGACGATTCGCGAGAGTAAAATTCGCCCGAAAACGCTTCAGTGTGTTTGCACCTCTAATGTGATAGTATCCATAACGGTTGTACTACATTACGGGGCCGGGGTTTGCCGGGGTCCGGTGCCGGGGTGAATCAAATTTGATTGAATTTTAATAAAAATAATTTATTTAAATTAAAATGAGTCAATAGTAACTTATTTATTTAATTTTAACTCACCTAGTCACCAAAAGTGACTCACTGAACGAACGGCATTCCTGAAGACAAACCGGCCAAATAAAAATTGTTCGTAGACAAGATAATCAAGTTAAGTAGACCTCAACAGTCTCGCCAGCCGTTAGCCCGACGCCTTTGTGCAAACTAATTTTAACGTTTCCCGAATGCTTTTGTTGCCTATGACAACAGTCTCTACTTCCTGTCTCAACCGAGTTCTTGCTGAAATATTCTCATTCTACAATGTACTTTTTGAATATTTCTACTGTATTGATATTGTATCATATTCATTATGGACTGCAGCACTGGTTAGTGAAGTTTCCATCTATATATGAATAGAGAGTAAAGGTTTAGCATCTTTGTTAACAGAGCTGTTGCCTGCTGAATGATCTTGCCCAGTGAGTAAGTAACAAAACATAAAGCATTCTCATTCATTGGATTGTTATATTTAATATTAAATTACTATTTACATCATTAGAGATAATATTATTTGAATAAAAAAAAATAATATATAATTATTGCAAGTGGCTTAATTATTTTTTAGAATTAGTATTTAAAATAGTTAAAATGACAAAATCAAAATAAAATAATTAAAATTAAAGAAAAGCTCCAATGCATTCATCAGCTGAAATATGACTTATATACTTTAGTCATACTCACCTGGTAAAGGGACATTTTGGAAAATACAGTTTGAAATAGGACATTTGTAAACCGGACGTTTGGTATACAACCAATTCAAAACTGTGTAGTTTATAGTTAGAAGAACATAACTCACAAAGAATTAATTATTTAGTGTTCTACAAGTTGCTAGTAGTAGAACAAAAAATTACTATTAAAAATAAAAATTAGTTGAAATCGGTAAAGGACATCTCGAAAAAGACAAATCGAAACAGGACGTTTCACAACCGGACAGTTCAAAACCGGACAGTTCTAAACTGTGTAGATTACATTTAGAAGAACACAACTCACAGATAAATTAATTTATTTAGTTGTTTAAATAAAAAAATAATATTAAAAATTGGTTGAAATCTGGGGGTTGGGGTTAGGGGTTTCGAACTGTCCAGTGTTGAACTGTTCGGTTTCGAACTGTTCCAAATTTATTGAAGTCTGAGAGTTGGGGATTGGGGTGTAGAGTTTCGAACTAGCAGTTTTTCAAAAATCCAGGTTCGAAACTTCCTGTTTCGAGCTGTCTTTTTCGAACATTCACAAATTCTACTTACCTATAATAGCATTATGAAATCCTGCCTTTTTACACATGCATGTAGGTCCAATGCGATCTGATGATATTAATGTTATTACAGTTATGGCTGAACTGGTACGACGACCCAGGAAATCAGCATCGAGAAGAAGATGCCCTATTACCACCAACCTCCAGCACTCTGGCAAGCATGTGAAGAGACTGCTACCATCACGGCCACCTCAGCAACATAAAAAATACATGTATAGTGACAATCAGCCTACACACACTGCTGGACAGTTTCACCACGCTGTATGGGTTGATTTCCACTATACATGCGGTTGTTGAAGCTTAATTTTTGAGAGTTGCAAAGTGGTCATGCTGTAGCAGCTTAACACTTTGCTCTTCTTTATATATAATATAATGCATGTATTATTACTTGTTGTTCATCTGAGATCTAGCTGTTCTGTTTTGCATATTATTTTATGTATATAAATACTGTTTTCCATGTGCAGTTCATTTGTATTATTGGTATACTGGATGTGCAAGTTTTAACTATTTAACTATAACTGAATGAGTACGAAGTTGGTAATCACCTCCCAGTTGTACTGTATGATCTCATATTGATGTGCACATGTCAGCATTGGGTGTTTGGAAATCCATGTTATATTTATACAATACAGTGCTAGATTACAATAAGTGATGATACTATGAAGTTGTCTACACAATCTCAATGAAGAAACCAGTAGGGAAATTAACTGGTGGCCAGTACTTTGTAGGCCAAGATTCTTGCGGCCGGTATTTCTCTAATAACGATCAACAGCGGTCGACTAGTCCAATATTCCTACCAGTTTCGGTGAAGCAATCACTTTTGTCTGTTTGATGACTAGGTGAGTTTAAATATAATAAATACACTTCTATTTATTGAATTTAATTAAAATAAATTATTTTCATTAAATTTTGATCAAATTTGAGTCACCCCGGCACCGGACCCCGGCAAACCCCGGCCCCGTAATGTAGTACAACCGTATCCATAATTATAATCTGTAAAATGTTTCGTAGCTTCATAATTTGAGACCATAATTACAGTTCAGATAAAAAATGGAACATTTCATCTGTTTTTAGGCAACTTATACTAGCTATGATTATCTACCCACGTACTACCAGACTACTGACAGCTGGCGTCTTACAGTTGAATTCCAGAACTATAAAAACTCTACCAACTTTGACTTTCAACTAATTGTTACAAACTATGGTAAGTAGTATACAGGCTAAAGTATTGTTTAGTATTGTAGATGGAGCAAATGTAGTTCTGACTGGTAATATCTATACAAATATAATACACTGTAATTACATGATAGCTTGCATTATATATTTTATATTACAGTATTATATGGAGTATAGTAGTTTAGCTTATCTCAGGACTTTCTTGTTATTGGTTATGTCCATATCCTCGGTGTTATCAAACTTAGTACTTTTTACATGTGTATAATACATTGACATGTACATCTACTTTATAGCTTTTTTGATATACATGTAGATATACTGTACACCTGCATTATGGCCATGAATGCAATTAGTTGCTCATGTTTTGGTTTTAGATGTGGCAGGTTTGCTCAAGACCACCACCACCACAAGAAGCCCTGGTTACAACATAGGCATAGGTACGACTATAGGGCTATCAGTAAGTGGTATTGGGCTGGTAACAGTCCTTGTCTCAATGATTTACTTGTATATTCGGAGAAGAGGAACGACAACAGCGGGCATACCAAGGGGAATTCCTGCTGGTATGTTAGAATAATTATAATTATGTTGTTTCTACATAATTATGTACATTGTTATTATATTGTTATTATATAGTGTACATTACATTATGCTACCTATGACTCCTACAGTAATATGTTATCACATTCATTCCCTGTTGTGAAATAGTTCCTGTTCACACAACAAGGAACTACAATAACAGTAGTGCATATTTAGTATGAATAACACAATGTACTAATACTACAAAAAAGACTAACAGTCATGCATGGACTGTTGCTGCAATGCTAACAAAATCCTTTTGTTCATTTCACCATTCACAAAAGATAAGATTCTGATTTGAAGTAAACATGTTCAGAAACGATCCATGTTATTATAGTAACTTTATTACAAAGCTTACTAGATGGAACACTATAAAACACGTGGTTATACAATGTACATTATACACTAGCTCACTTATATTCTACTTACAGGTGCAACTTCTAACTATAATTACCCAACTGTGGCCCTCTATCAGCCTGGCTACGGAAACACAGCAGCCACCACAACCGGTAACTATCCACCACCAAGCTATCCTGGACCACCTCCAGCTCCACCATCTGCAAGCGATCTTACTTCATCTCCTAAGTAATTGCTCTCAGAGAATAACCAGTTTGAAATTTGTTCATCTACTGTTATATATTCATCAATCATCAGTTTAGTGAGCTTTGTTAAACCTATTGCAGTATTAGAAAGCCTAAAGTGTCTAAGACAATGTACATACATGCATTACATGCTACTGTTTATCAATGGTTGGTTCTTTTATTGCCCTTATTTCATACATTGTTTATACAGTATTGCTATACACTATTATCATCTAAATAGTACATATTTATTGTGTCTATGTGCTTGTACAGACTTATACAGTGTTCACACCATGCTCCAGACTATGATATTTATTTAGAAGTTTTTAGCACAGTCACTGATATATTTCTACTCATGAGCAATATTTTCTTATTTATTTCAAGGATTATTCAGAAGGGACGTACTTCGAAAACATTACGTTTTTTAAAAACAGTATTGTCACTGGTAACATCTGTAAAACTTTATAACTTATTTTGCCAATTAGTTCTATAAATACAAGTTTATAATAATAACATAACATTATAATAAGTGCTTTTTGTTTTCCTTAGAGATGAAGTTATTGGGAGAGGACAACTTTGACTCAGAACAAATGGCTTATGAATGCTCATTGATAACAGTGCAGTGTACAATGTTAGAGTTGGAAATTCCACTGAATTAGATTTATAATTCCTGGCCTAAACTAAAACATGGATGAAATGATTATATTTATTGTCTTTATGGCATACAGCCAGCTGCATGTCACTGTGACTTGTACACTATTATAACTTTTAGAATAATAATTATGCATCCATAATGTGGGGTTAGCAGGGATTAGTTACTGGTTACATCATAATTATGTGGATACATTGATGTATTGTAGAACTTACATTATACATTGTATAATATATACACAATAGCCAACACAACAACTCAGTGTACACAACAAAGAGTGGTTTGTAGAATGTAGAAAGTGGCTACTAACATCAGCTGTGGATTCATTTGCTCTCTTCACCTACATTTTTCTACTTGACAAAGACACCAGCAACTTCAGGATGAGTTTATGGAGTGCCTCTCTCAAAACTAGTGTTCTCCTGATATTCATTATTTCCGTCGTAGAAGCCAACACCGACGAATCTCTGAATTCTCTTAACTCCTACTACTACCTTGATAACAGCACTCAATGTACATCATATAGATTTACGAGATATCTTAATAACCTTAGTGAGGTCGCAGACATAAGTGCATGGTCGTCTTCAAGCAACCGACATCCGCTTGGTTCATCATGCTTCATTACAATTGGTTCGTTTGGAGAGCATGGATTGAAGTATAGATTCGCATCAAGTTCAAATTACATTGGAAGGGCTGCTGGTGTTAAACTAAACATCTATGATAGCACAGTTAATTACGGCAACACTTGGGTAAGTTAATCAAATGTAGCCTATATACTACAAGGTAACCGTTGTATCCGATGCATGCTCATTATCGAGTTCAAAATTGAATTGTTCTGATCTGACCTAGTAGGCCATTGGAGAATGTCAGTGTGCTCACTCTTACACACACACAAAACATTACAATATATCATGTTCTTACCAACAGAAGGCCAATGTATCTGTAAAAATGCACAATGACATTGCGTGGGGATCAAACACAATTCATGTTCATCTTGGTCATTCCGGTCAGATAAAGATAGATTGACTCACTGTTGCAATAATATGCAATAATAGTAATATATATGTTGTAGGGTAGCCTACTTACAAAGCTATCTAAAATGGTTACCTATTTGGGAATCGTCTTTTCTTGTTAAACATGCTATTGAGCATTATTATTGTAAATGCCTTTCACTGCGAGCATATAGTATGTTTAAACTGGTTCAACCTAATGTGAGAGACGGTTTGCTTCGTTTAGGCAGGCTGAGCCTCATTCAGAGGGCAAATGGGGCATTGGTGGTCTTTCCAGTATAGGTGTCATGTTGTATTTGGCTAATAATTATGCAAGTGCAAAAACTCAACAATAACACCCCATTCAAAGTACATGTAAATGCTGCCATGCTGGTCATTGGCAGAATATTAACTGATGACACTGGTGAACAGGTGTTATGCCTAGCTCATATACATGTACACCTAGTCAGATCAACAACTAAAGGAGCTGGTCGGTCGAACCCCGGCCTGTTACATAGCCATGTCATAACTGCAGCATGTAAACAGTCTTTCAATGGTTAGTGGGATTTCTGCCAAACAACTGTTACTCTCAAACAGATTACCGTATCATTTTGTTTCACACCCCTTCCCCTTCTCTAACTGAATATGGAGATCTCAGTGTGTTATAAATTGTTTGAACAGCTACTAAACTACAACTAACAAACGTGTTCATTTCTACTTTTACTCTCATTTTAGCAGTCTTTTATTGGCTGGAGAGGCCTGCCCACAGCTTACTCCGTTGTCACCAGTAACTATCTCACAGTGGAGTTACAGAATCACCAACGATCCACTGACTTTGACTTTGTGCTGATAGTTGCGAATTCTTGTAAGTACAGCATAACTACATTAGTCGTTTACCAGTCAAAATACACAAGAATATTACTATGCTTAGCTTGAGATTCAGACTCAATGGTAAAGCTAGCGTACTGGCTCATCCCAAAATCCACACACGGAACATTTTATATCGTAATGTTTTGGGGGGTTTTGTATGTGTCGTCCTAAGACGACCCCATGCTCAAAATGAAGAACTTATTAGTGGTGCTAGGCCTACTCATTACATGAAAGATCAACAGGTACTAGTAGTCCAATGACTATTCAAAAAGACCCATGTGGTCCCGAGTCAATGTTTCCTTGCTATACTGAGAAAGAGTATGTTCCGACCTAGCAGGAGGTTTGGGAGGCAAGGTCGGGGACCTTGGCAACTGGAACGACAAGTACTACGAAGTGAAGACCCTGTATAAGTAGCAAATAGAAGTGTCTTTATTGAGATCCAAGCATCAACTGAGACAATGAACATAAAAACAGCACACTTTATTTTATATACGGTTAGAACTTCCGGAGGAAGTTCCGGAAAAAAGCCAACGTGGTGTCGTAAAAGGCCGACGTAGTGTCGTCTGAAAATTGCACAACAAGATGGCGATTGGAAGGTCGATGCCCGACCCATAACATGTCGGGTTCAACAAAAGATGCTTATTAAAATTATCCAATTCATGTACAAAATCAATATCAAGTAGTTCTGACAGGTCAGCCCTCTTTTTACATGGGTATAAAAAGGACATAATTGCTCAGTAATGCACATCATAAGTATATAAGTGTATGTGTACTATATAGACAAGTCAAGGAACACAGTATAAGTACAAATATCCCATAAATAATGTAATGTAGTACGGGAAGCTGAGTATAGAGTGTTATTTACCATTACAATATCTTACCTAAAGTTTCTAGTGATTAAATCTCAAGAGATTTTATATTTGTGATATACATGTATTTGTTGCAAGGAATTTTCTTTGTTAAAATGATTGATGTCCAAAATAAGCTTCCTAATATAGGCCTAAAATTCATATACTGTACATGTAGGTCCTAATGCTAAATTGATATACTGTACATGTAGGTCCTAATGCTAAATTGATATACTGTACATGTAGGTCCTAATGCTAAATTGATATAAGTTGAGGCAAAAGAATTTAGTATGGGTAGACCTATACAAAGTTCATTGTGTTCTACTGAGTCTCAGTAGCCATGCAGATATTAAGTTACTCTGACAGCGTTAGTGGTGTAGCGAGACTAGGTGTAAATGAGATAAGTTTTAACTTTTTAAAAAATAGCGATTGTTAGACCCAGAATTATTATTGACTACCTATACTATATAGGAGGGATCTCTCAGGTCAAATTCATTGGTATAGAATAAATGTATTGGTAGTAGTATAGTCAGTGAAGATCTGCACCGACTATTACCACTATTGGCTGTTTAGGTGGATCGGATTATTCGGAAGGATCCAAGGCAGTCATGGCTCTGGTAGGGCTGTCAACCCTGGTAACAATATTGGTGATAGGGATTGTCTATGTATTGAATGCGGACTGTAGGCCTACACGTAGACTTGCACGAAGATCAAGAACATATAGAGCATCAGCTGCAGCTACAGTGACAGCAGCAGCAGGTATATTCATATTAACATTTCTCATAGGAGTCTGCATCTTGTTACAAAGTACCTGCAGATTGTTGTTTCATTCTACTCATTGTAACATTGTGATGCAAGCATTTACTCTAAAATATTCCTTACCCACAACAATATGGTTCTAATGAACTAAACAAACAGATCGCTGTTTGCAACACAGTCGCAGGACTACACGTACATGTACATCTAGTCACTACTTCGTGTGTACATGCGTTCAACATGTGGTCATATGGTCGAATGTACCCCACAACTCTGAACTTCTGTGACCCTGTTGTAATTTTTTTATAACATGCTAACAAATGATTTGTATTTATTTCTCTACCGCTTAGCCTATTTATTCACTTACAAGGCATGGATGCCTACATGCAGTATCATTTCACTGTTTGACTATGACCGTATTCTTTACAACAATTATTGGATTTGCTACTGTGATTAGGCTAGTCATGTGACTTGTCTAGTCAACACTCAATTATTAGAATGGCCTCACCCTCACCGATCTACAATATTATGCAGTCCACATGGTCGCAGATTTTGGTAAAATTCTAAGCGTTTTGCCGAAATTTAGAGGTTGCATTTGTTGCAATACAATCACTGGCTTTCCATGCTTCGAAGTACTTCGAATTGTCTGTCCTTGCGAAGCATGGAATGGGGTACTGCGAATGACTTCGTATGAATTTTTGCTTCGAATGACCGCTACGAAGCCATGCGAAGTGAGACATCGCTTCGAAGTATGGAATAGTTCATTCGAAGCGCTTCGCAGGGTTTGTGGAAAAGAACCTCTCGTGGGTTCAAAGGGTCGACTGCAAGTGCTCGTTTCCGCTGGAGGTTTTTATGAATTGTTGAGTAGCATAAATCTAGTTTTAATTCTCTTTTCAAAACTGTTAGCTATCATGGTTACTTCGTAGAAGACGATGAAATATTAGTATTTTAAGCTTTATTTGATCTAAAATATAATATTTACTTATCATTTATCAATAATATGCGCATGTAAAATATTTATAAGCAACATACAGTAGGAGTAGACCACTACCATACAAAATAAAACTTGACTGCGAAGTGGATAATGCTATTGAACAGACAACTCCGGTGTCTACTGCATGTACTGCGAAGCATGGACATGCTCACGTCGAATGGAGTGGATAACTTCGAACGAAATCTGGCTTCGTAGTAGTGCGAAGCATCGAAAGCCAGTGAATGTATTACGTTGAACCTCACCAAACTTGAGCTTGTGTGGAGTAGACACTCTAATTACATTACAGGTCAAACTTCCTCGGTGGGACCTGCTGCTTACTCACAGCCTAACTATGGGAGTGTAACAACCACCACAGCCAGTAACTATGGCAGTGTAACAACCACCACAGCCAGTAACTATGGGAGTGTAACAACCACCACAGCCAGTAACTATGGGAGTGTAACAACCACCACAGCCAGTAACTATGAGAGTGTAACAACCACCACAGCCAGTAACTATCCTGCAGAACCACCAAGTTACTCTGACTCACTGCATGGAGGATCCACTGGATACCAAAGATTACCTGACAGTGACACTGTATAATCTTACCATAGTGTATTTTTGTTCGTATAATATAATACTAATTAGTTATTATATGACTTCTATCAACAGTCATACAAAATTTACTGCATCAAGACGTAATCCAATAATGTTAGTAAAAGTTATTGGTTTATGCTTTTCTACCTTCAATGATCTCATAAATTCCAGAGTCCAGATAGCTAATAGCTGGCAGGAACTAGTCACTGGTGTTTTTCGACTAATCAACTTGAGAGCCCAGTGAGAGGTCAACACTAAACACTACTTACATAATATAACATAATAACGTGTAGCCTCATTAGTAGCGGTGCCGGAAAAACACCGAACCATCGAACAGCGGAATGGAATAGGAATGGAAGGAATGGAATAGAAGTTGATTGGATATAAGTGATACAAACATGCATGATAATAATGGTGTAAGATAAGACACATGCATGGATGGATATGAATAAGTATGAATTAGGCCTGCACGGTGTTTCGGTTTCAAACGATGTAAACGGTGTGTGAACCCTCGGTGTTACACATCGGCAAATTTTTTATGCACCGAATCGCACCGGCACCGTGCCCAAACGATATATCGATGGTTCGGTGTAGTTCGATGTTATCGAACCGGACCGCTATGCCAGTAGTCATTAAATATTCATGCGGTCTAATATCACGTGTTCTTGTTTACCTCACTTCAAACTAGGTTGCATACCTTCGCTAATCCGTTTCAACATTAACTGCCATCGTGGCTGCGATTGATTATCAATGTTGTGGAGGTAATAATTATTATTAAATTATAATAAATTGATTCATAATTACGTAACTTAGCAGATTCTGGTATATTATATTCTATCGTTTGCATATGATTGCTTTGTTCATGAATAGTGTGCTGAAATAGAACAGTAGTATACGATCGAATATAATGGATTATTATATAGTATAAAATAACCATTGGATTAATTATTTCTATTATAATTAATCTACTACTAATGTTCAAGTTTGGTTATATTCGCTTGTAACTAAGAATAGCTACAATGCTTATAATAGTTAATCATTATTAATTATGGCTTTTTAATTTAAAATCGTTGTGTAGTTATGCTTTTGGTAAGCACCAGCTCTTTATTTATTTAAAATAAGCTAAGCTAATACTAATGTTCAATCAATATTTTGTTGGTAGAATTCATCGGACTGAGCCATCGTAATATCCCATCTGAAGACAAATCTGCTAGATTCAATCGGTGGACACTGAATTATACCAAATCAGCAATCTATCAAGAAAGCTTGCAAGAAAGATTCCCTACATTATCATTACATCATTTCATATGCAACTATGCTAGCGTTTCTTCTTTCTCTTGTGATATGAAGTTAGCCCATGTCATTTTAAATTTGTTATCTTTTTGTGTCAATGGTACGAGTGTGGTGGAAACAATGTTTGCTGTTTTTCTTCTGTAATTTGGTCACAATCAGTAATAAATCTAATAAATTATATGTAGTCGGTTGGGTGTGTGTCCAGCCTCATGTTTTTATATTTAATATATTTATTAAAATTATATAAAATAGGTGAAGTAAGACCCAATGCAACTTACGACTCACTAGACTACATGGGCAAATACAAGATCTTGGGAGTAGGAGTAAGCACTGATTACTTTCATTAACCCAATAGCCACTTAAATAAAAATAATATACATAATACTATGTTTTAATGAAGCCCTGTCTGCCTGCCATATCTGAAAATAAAATAAACAATGATTGGCATGAACTCATGTTGGAAGAAAGTGTTGAGGATTTTTGTTCCCTTGTATTGAACGGTCATGATGGGACAACTCTATTAGGCGAACTAGCTCCTGGACCGGTTCGATCCGGTATATCGAACCAAAGTTGACACCGTCTAACACCGCTTGAGACCAGGATCAAGGGGTCCGGTTCGGTATATCGATCCAAATTTGGCATCGGTTGACACCGAATGAGACTAGGCACAAGAGAACCGGTGTCAACCGGTGTTTGATTACCACCACCCCAAAAACCGAATATCAGTGGGGAGGCAACACCGGTGCAGGCCTAGTATGAATGCATATAATGTCAGTATAATGTCAATATACAAGAAGAGTAAGAACTCAGTTGTGTCCAGGCAGGCTGTTTCACCACAATACTTCCTTCTCTTGTCTAAATTCCATAGATATAATATAAACATATTTATATTATATCTATGCTAAATTCTCTCAATTTATCAAAACATGAAGAAATCTCCAGCTTTCCATATCCCTTCCTACTGGAGGCTGATTGTTTGTTTTCAGCCAATGTGTCCTGTTTGTTCATTTAAGTAAGCAATGAAACAACTCAAATTATAAATTTCCTTAAAATGAGCTTTCATTATGTTGTAATGGTGTGACAGTATGCCTAGCCCATGTGGCCACACCAGCACATGTTAGACTTATTTTCTTCATACAAATCAATATCAAAATGACGTGTTTTCTTGGCTGCCAATAGATGAGTGGCAGTAGAGTAGCAGTGCCCAGAGAGTAATGTTTCCGTTGCTAATCCACATGTTACAAATGTGCATTACACTGTATCTAAATATTATCATAATAATGATATGATATCCACATGTGCATGCTACAGCTGCCTGAAGCCCTGCCATTCACTACTAAACTAAATATACACTTTAGGGTACTGAAGTAGAGAGAAGACAACTTCACTCAAGCTGAGATTTTATTACCTGCAAACCAAACCAAATATGGGACAGTAATAGGCTCTTAGTATTACTGAGTATGTATTGTCCATGACAATATTATACAATAATTTGAATAATATAAGGTAATGCTTGACTGACTGTAGTGGGCACAGAGCGAATACAGTATATATAATCTTCTTGTAGATATAAATACACACTGGGCTATTTGTGCTGTTTAGTGTGTATGCATACATAATTTATTTATTATTATAATCATGTATGGAGGTCCCCATAACTGTTCTCAATAACAAGGAGTCATAGCCATAGAGATAGAGGGTATCTCTATGGTCATGCTCCTGCCTAGGAAGCCTAGCTAGATTTACACTCATTGAAAATGACTCCATTACTATGTGTGTTGTGTTTGACACATTCTGCAACAAATAATAAAATACGTCAGTTGTGATTGGCTGCTGGTTGTATTGATTCTTATTAGTAGCGAAGCTGAGCTAGTAATGCATGTACAATGTACATGTAGGTTAGGCGTGTGCAGTTGCAGTCATAAAAACAACAATAGAGGAACTACTAACTAGCTGACTGAAGATCCAGTTTCTCTTCCTGTCTGTTGAATAAGACTGACTAGGACACAATCAACATCAGGATGAGTTCATGGAGCGTCTCTTTCAAGACTTGTGTTCTGCTGACACTCCTTATCTCTGTAGTGGAAGCCAACACTGACAAGAAATCACTGAAATCTGAATCTCTGAACTCTTCTAGTTCCTACTACTACCTTGATAATGGCTCCCAATGTAATACATATAGCGGCACACAATTCTTTTATAGCTTTAGCACTACTGCATATGTAAATGCCTGGACATCAACCTATGACCGATATCCGCTTGGTTCATCATGCTACATCACATTTGGTTCATACCAATCTTATGGAATGAAGTACAGATTTGCATCAAGCTCAAATTATATTGGCAGTGACAGCGGTGTTAGGCTGAATATTTATGCTAGCTCATCTAACTATGGCAGAAGAATGGTAAGTTAATACACTGACTGTTGAGTACAAGATGTACTGCCCATGCATGCTGAGAAATGTTCATATTAGATATTATATTGATTTATAACTTCATGTATTTCACTTGATTTTGATAAGTGGCCTCAAAAGTCAAGACCAATGCCAACAAAAAACATCCAGCCATAATTCATGAACCACCACCATTGGCTAAATCACTTTTCTATCCACCTATAGCAGAGATTGAAAAGGGGGCCATTGCTTGTCTTTCAATAAACCTACTACAAGGAGGTGCAATGCTATTCTCTATGTTTTCACAATTTCTGATTGCGGTAATGTGTATTTGGAGGTATCATTGTCACTATGTACACGCAGGAGAAGACAACATCTAATGTAAGTCCAAGTTGGAATTCTGGCTATGCCAAATTCATGTACATGTAATAGTAGTAGTGGACTGTGTCGAATATCTGTCCTATTTGAATAGAGTGAGCTAATGTGCTTGTTTATCTCTACATATAGGCAAGTTACACCAGCTCTAGTTACCTACCTACTTCTTACATCCACACCAGCACCGGTTATATCACCATAGAGTTAGAGAACTACCAAACATCATCTTACTATGACTTTGGACTGGTTGTGAAGAATTATGGTAAGTAATGAGTACATGTGCACTTAAAGAATCCTCTTAGTTTTCGGCTGACTTCCGGGCAGCATGAATAAAGCCTGCACCTTGTTGATTATTATTATTGTCAAACACAAATAATATAGGCCCTACTAGGTGAGCCCCATGTTATTAGACATAGGTTATTTTGAATGCATTGAACTAAGTACTATGGCTTTGCAGTTGGTTGGTGAAGAAAGGTGTACTTGTACACTAATAATAACTAATGTCACATGTAACTGTAAATTGTAATATGGTAGGCATCCCTTTAGCAGATCCACTCATGCCTTAGTTATTCTGATAGCAAAAAATTTTCTACTGCCGGCTTTTACAAGGATTCGGTTGTAATTTATATCTTATTGTGTTGTTGCCGTTATATTATAATGTATTAGAAATTAACAGTATTCACAGTGTTTCAAAAGATAGAATTAGAAGGGCCCGGGCTATGGATTCAGGATTAGAGGGATTGAGGGACTTGAGTTGTTAATTATATTCAGTACACTCTACAAACACTGTACAGCGGATTGAACATGGTGGAGATAACTCTGCTGCAGGCTGGAAGACAGTAAATTTTGAACTAATGAAATTCCTAATTTTCGGTTATTTTAGTTGTTATAGTCTACATGTAATTGTTTATGTTTAGATGGATCTGACTACATGAGTACAACAGGGGAGATTGTCGGACTGGTAGTAGGTGCTTGTGTGTTGGTGATAATCATTTGTGTGGTGATTCTGGTCGTTAGAAGAAGACGTAGATTGAGGATACTTAGAGGGGATGTGCTTATAGCTCCAGCAGGTATTTGTTTATCTTTCTGGTAACTTCATTTGTCTCTCTTTAGAAAGCGCCTTTTTGTTGTTGGTTTTATAACATCATATTTTTACTGAAGTTATATAAATATATTTTGGTGGAAATATCTACCCTTAGGTTTTTATCTTGACCCCAAATTGGTAAAGGGACATTTCGAAAAAGGCAGTTCGAAACAGGACGTTTCACAACCAGACAGTTCGAAACAGAACAGTTCAAAATCGGACAGTTCGAAACTGTGTAGATTACATTTAGAAAAACACAACTTACAGATAAATAATTTTAATTAATTAATTTAATTAATAAAATAATAAAAATAGTATTGAAAACAAAAATTGTTTTAAATCTGGTGGTTGGGGTTTGGGGTTAGGGGTTTCGAACTGTTCGGTGTTGAACTGTCTAGTTTCGAAACGTCCTGTTTGTAACTGTCTTTTTTGAATAGTCGCAAATTTCCCCAACGTGCTAGCTGCATTACTTGCGTATTTAGTACACTATTATGGCTCTTATCACAACTGATGATTTACAGGCCCAGCTGCCTACCCTCAGCCTAGCTATGGGAGTGTAACCACCACCACAACCAGTAACTATCCACCACCACCAAGTTATCCTGGGCCACCCCCTGCAGGATCCACAGGCTATCCTGGGCCACCACCTGCAGGATCCACAGGCTACCCTCAACCTCCACCACCTGCAGGATCCACAGGCTACCCTCAACCTCCACCACCTGCAGGATCCACGGGCTACCCTCAACCTCCACCACCTGCAGGATTCACAGGCTATCCTCAACCACCACCACCTGCAGGATTCACAGGCTATCCTCAACCACCACCTGCTAAGTAGTTGGCTAACAATATACAGGCATTGACACTTATTCCATGATAGAGCTGCTGTTACATATAATGTACATGTAGTAGCTAGATCAGTTGCCAACATCACTACTTCTCAACAATAAAATGTATAACCATAGTCAAGTGTACACATACGTAGGCTATACATATTATATAGGTATAATATGTATACATATGCATGTAATAGGCCTACTCATGTAGGTAATAATAATATGTATTAATACATAATATGTATATATATTAATACATGTACATGGATTGCATATATATATATAATAGTGTACTAAAACTCGCCAGCCTTTTGCATTTCAATTTGTTATAGCTAGCTTATACTAAGTATAAGCCTATTTTTCTATAAATAGATGACATTTCTGTTAGTTTACAAATTATAAGAATTTTGATATTAATTGAATAGCACTGTGAAACACTTTAATAGATTATGGGCAATAAAGCCAACAACTCAACCACAGAGGGCAGACAATTCCTTACAGTGTAGTTTATCATGGTCAGAGTAAGGTACATCGTATACATGTAAATAAATTACTCAACAGAAGTTAACGGTAGCCTACTATAAATATGTGTATACTTACTTGTACACTACTGATTAGTGTACATAAAAGTACATACCTACACTTACACATTACACTTACATTGCACAAGTCAGAATCTGTCTATTCTGCTTTGGTTTAAATACAATGTACAAAATGTATATAGGTGATCGGCATTGGTTGAGGAAGAAATAAAATGACCTTCATAGGTTTGAGAAGTGGGTGCTCTGCACATGCAATGCCTACCCTAAAAGCAGAAATATTTCGTGGAAGAAAGTTTCGCGAGTTTGCTAATCCTGGAGCAATTTACGATAGAAATATTTAGCGAGTTTGGCCTATCGCAAAATTTGTTCAAGTCCCAAAATTGATGTTTAAGCATATTCCAGCATTAAAACCAAGCTTGGCTAAGCTCTGTTTACTCAGATTTAAACCCCACTTACATACAGTACAAAACTACAGCTGACTCCTATATAGTGCAGTAAGCCCACGTTGTAAGGTCAAGTAATTACCATAGCTTGTTAAAAAATCCTCTGATTAAGTTCCTACTCTAGGCTACTTACCAATTATGTTATAGCAAATACTTGCTGCTTTGTAAAATATCCAACTATGTATCATATAGCTATATAGCTGCATGTATGGTCTGCTTAAACCAGAAATTATTTAAACCAGTTTGAAAGCAGATATTAATAGCGATGGAAATTATTTGCGAGTTTGTCACTCGCGAAATTCGCAAAAGTTAAAACTCGCAAAATGTATCTGCTTTTAGGTATTACAGTGTATAGGGTCGGGATAAAGGAGGGTGTTTGAACTATATGAAGTCATGTCCATAATTTTATATAACTTGGCCTACGAGCAAACAGCCGAACTTTACACCCTATTTCAAGGGAAAAGGGTAATGTGTGAATGTGAACTATTTGGTTAATCCAAACCATCTACAAGGCACATGCACATGCACAACAGTATACTTGTGATAATGAAGATTAGCCTGAGTTTCAGCGATTATTCTTGAAGGTAGACGGATCATTCCGCGGAAATAGCTTTAGTGCTTATAAACTTCACAACAATAAGGTCAAACGTCTCAAACTGGTACCATGTTGTTAAAATAATTATATCAGCATGATGCAAAATGTGCGCATTAGACACCCATGTTTCGTTCAGTAGATCTATGTCTATATTGAAGCACATTATTTTTGCTTTGAACGCTGCATAGGAAAAAAGTGGTGGTACTCTGCCCCCCTCTTGAGCTACTTTATATAATACTGTAGTCTGTAGGCTAACAGGTGTGAACTGTGATTGGCTGTTGGCTGTGGTGAACAAACAGATAAGATAAGTGATATTTACCACCAAAAGTTCAGTTTACAAGCTCCTATCGAATCAGAGACCATCAGTGCGTTTGCTGTTTTGTCTGCTCTACACTGATACAATCAGCATTAAGATGAGTTCATGGGGTGTCTTTCTCAAAACTTGTGTTCTGCTGATATTCTTTATCTCCGTGGTAGAAGTTAAGACTGAATCCACCACATCTAAATCATTGAGCTCTTCAACTCGTTACTACTACCTTGATAATAACTCTCAATGCTCTAAGTATGGAGTTAGCAAGTATTTTAATTCCTTCGGTGACACTGCATATGTATACGCATGGAGATATTCTTCCAGTCGGTATCCACTTGGTTCATCATGCTACATCACATTCTCTTCATATGGAGCCTACGGAATGAAGTATAAATTTGCGTCAAAATCAAATTACATCGGCTCAGGAGGTGCAGAGTTGAATATTTATGCAAGTTCATCCAATTTTGGCTCAAAATTGGTAAGTTCAAACTTGTTTATCATTGAAACCATAGCATGTCTATGTTATTCCTGATCCTTTTATAAATATTATTCTTATTACCTGTAAATGAAAAAAAATTCTTTGTAATTGTATATCATTCTTCTTATTCTTATCATTGAACAGAGGTTTTATGTCAGGTAAAGCTATACTTGTTTATTTTAGGCGACCTACACTAGCTACAGTAGCCTACCGACATCTTACCAGCACACGGACAGTTTATATATTACGATAGAGCTCGAGAACTATCAAAGATCTACTAATTTTGACTTTGAGCTAATAGTTAAGAACTACGGTAAGAGCACTGCTACATGTACATGTATCTATGACTTCTATCCTAGACTTGTTCAATTACAAATCCCAAACGACTGAATCGGCTGTGAAACAACGAGACACAAACAGCTTTTTGTGGTACATGGCTACAGTCAGCCACAAACCGCTTTTTCATGGTATGTGGTTACACTCAACCACAAACCACTTTTTCATGGTACATGGTTACAGTCAGTCACAAACAGCTTTTTATGGTACATGGTTACAGTTGATAACACTACACTGATTGCAGTTTTAACTGTTGTACCATGTACCACAATTAGGTATGTGTAGTTTGTTCACCACTAGGTAGCGCTCTACTGTTATAGCCTAATTCGATCTCACAGGAGTTAGTCGAATGTAGCTCCGGGTCTCTAATACTTGACCACGTGCAGGTACATATTTATACTAGCTGTTCACCTGGGCTTACGCCGAATGGGGACGGCAAGGACCAGTCACTGGTCTACGGCTAGCACCGCAGTGCAATTCCAGTGCTGACTCCTAAGCACAGGCTGCGGCTCTTCTGGGTAAGTGGTAAGTATGGAATAATCCAGGTAAGAGAAAGATCTTCATTTCTCCACATTTTAGAAAGTACTGCGCTTCCATCTAGCAGACTCGTGCTTATATACTATATAGTACCAAGGAGTAACAATCTTCCAGGAAAATGTAGTTAGACCGGTTATAAAAAGGCTTCTTCACGTAGGCGGGACATCAATTAGACATGTTGCTTGTGAAGAGACTTACTGCATCTTGTCTGAACTCAAAAAATAAGTTGTTCATGTTTAGACGATCTGGATCATTACACAAGCACTGGTGAAATCGTTGGACTGACGGTAGGAAGTGTTGTGTTTTTCATAATTCTCTGTGTGCTGATTGCGGTCGTTAGAAGAAGACGTAGACTGAGAATACTAAGAGGGGATGTACTCATTACCTCATCAGGTATTTGTTATATATGATCTGTTCCTATATCGTCTTGTCTCTGATTATAAGTTTTATTATAATCTAGTGTAATTCATTGTGTAATTGTAATGTGTGCCCGTTATAAACTAGCACTTAGTTGAAGGAGTTTTTTTGTAAACAGTTTGAACAGTCTACTGTTATCAAAAGTCCTACTGAATATCAAACTGTTATCAAAGCCTTAGGGCTAGCTGATCAAAGTATGAATGTACAACGAATGTAGATAAGGACTGGTGTAGGCTAACTATACTCAATACTGATGATGATATTTCATGTTTGACTTCCAGGTTCTTCCTCCAACTATAACTACCCTACTGGACCTGTACCCTACCCTCAACCTAGCTATGGAAGTGTAACCACCACCACAACCAGTAACTATCCACCACCACCAAGTTATCCTGGACCACCCCCTGCAGGATCCACTGGATACTCCCAACCCCCACCCCCTGTTAACTATCCTCCTGCACCCCCCAAGTAATCCACTGACATAACAACCATATTATTCTACACAGCAGTAGATTCAAATCATATACTATTTTGTATTTGAACATGCAGGACAATATCAAAAATACTAAGTCCAAATTTGTAACGATGCCATGGTCTTGAGTATTTCATTAAACCTGTAGTCTTATATTTTAGGCGCAGTAATTACATGTATTAGACTACATTCTTTCAAATCTTTCTACAAATAAATTTACTAAACACTATTGATTATTCCCATTTCCATATGATGAGCCACATGTGAGCCCTACGCAAAGAATGGTCACTCTTTTCATATTCTAGCGAGAGATTAAAAGCTAAACTTTGTTAGGAAGCATTTACCTGCGCAGTGGTACTAGTTTACAGTCACAATTCACTGTACGTGTACACCTCTCCTGTGACTATGCTTTGTGAGGATACATAACCTAACTACGTACATAGAGTAGAATATAGAGAACTTGAAGGTGAAAGGAGACCAGAACTAGAGCTATTGTTGTTGTCTATTATGGTACACCTGTGTATCCAGCTAGGCAGTTACAAAGAAGCATATTGCCGTGAATTATTATTTTGCTGTTTCATGTTTGGGAATATAGTGCCTCTCTTTTAATGTATTGGTATGGCTATGTTGAAGCCAAGGCTATGTGATCAAGGGTTATTGTCACTACCAACCCTCAACTGCTCTCGGATATTGGCAGCTATTATTGGCATGCGTCCAATGCTCATTATCTCAACCAGTTTGAAATCTGCAGTATCAGGGCCTCAAAATGGTCATTTACTAAAGGAAATGTTCAAAATGTCACAATTCATTCAGTTGTATTGCATGTACATGTGTGATGTACATGTATAATATTATAATATTGTAACATTATATCTATCAACTGTACTACTTCCATGTGTGCTGGTTTACTTGCTATACCATTATCATTATTATAGAAAAAAATCTGTGTGGGCCCCAAAGACTAAAATCTAGTGCAATGATACTAAACTGATAGTTCTCATAATAAACCCATGTGATAGCTACATGTATATATTGGGCAAGTCGGAGTACACTTATCGAATTTTCTCATGACAAGATTAGGCTGTATTATTTCACTATACTATTTCATCCAACCATGCAATGTTTTATGTAGGCCTACATAATATATATTCTGATTCAACATTCGGCCTTGAGATAACGAATACTAACAGATAAGGTTCTAGACATGTGATTGTGAGGGTTCTATTACTGTAATATAGATCATAGCTGAGTATGCATGTGGTTTCAACACAAGCACTGTAAATCTCCTTATCACCACTATAATGGGTATGAGATACTATACCATATAGGTCCTATTTACTGTTGTGAACTTGTTCCTACATCTCTGAAAATATCCAGTTCTTGACACTTACAGAGGCTATTAATAGATGTACATGCTACCTAATCATCTAGCACAGGGAATTCAAATAACAGCCTGGCTTTCTAAAAGGTGGTAGCTGTATACAGTTACCAACTACATGTACATATAGTTGGCAGCTCACAAATAAATATCCTTGCAATAAAAATTATTATAATGTAACTGACAAAACCAGTATAAACTACAGTACATAGTTAGCCTGCTATTTGAAGGAGTCGTCTTCCTTGTTTACTTCTGTTTTCTTTGCTGTCTGCTAAACCCCAACCCAAAATGCACTAACCCAGAACCTGAATCTCAGTCTATCAAAACAGTGTAGGCCTACAGTACTGAACCTAACTGGAGTAAATTGAAATTTTGTTGCATAGCTACCATGCAGCATAAAGAAGACAACTTCTGCTGGAATTTCCCAAAAGAAAGTGTAAAATTCATGGCAAAGATGCCCATTATTCTTAGCAAAGTGGAGTTAGGTGCAGAAGTGGAGAAATTTGAGATAGCCTATGTTCTTCGCCAAAGATGAAGCAGGAGAAGTTGTCTTCTCTATATTTTGCTGGTTGACCGCCCTTACCCCAAACCCCAACCACAAACAAGGAACTAAGGCTATCCAAATTTCTCCACTACTGCACCTAACAGGCAAAGTGACTCACCTGTTGTTTTTCAAAATTTCACAGGTCAATTAAGCTCCTGCACCTTACCATTTATACATGTAATACAGCAAGTAAAGGTCTAAATAATTATATATGTGCCATATTATAGCCAAATAACTATATTCTGTTCAGCATAGTAACTTCCTAAATTATTTTATAGATGAAGAATTTGAATGCCGTTATTAGAAAATTGTCATTGGTCAAAATTCACACGATTTAAAAGCACCAGTAACTGGTGGTGTGTATACATGTGTAGTTTTCCTAATAGAATGTTATTAGCATCAATACGGGAGCAGATTACTCCAGTTGTATCATGGCATAATATTGTATATTAAGATCTACATTGTATCAAGGAGTAAGAAGACTCCTTAATTGTACTATATAGTTAATTTATTATCATATCGAGCTGCAACCAGGATGCACAGGAAATAACATAGCATTGGCCATTGTCTTCTCTTGATAAGGTCATTCCAGCTTTGTTTGACAACTGGCATAAAAAACTTTCCTGAGCCGTGATTGGCTGCTGGTTACATCTTTTTTATCAGTGGATAAGGGGCGTAAAATATAGATAATACATTTACAAACACAATGTACATTGTTACAGTGGAATCACAAGATATTACTGGTGATTATCAGCTAATATAATTAATCATAATTCTACTAGCTGTCTCTCTTGACCAACGACTGAAGGCAACAAAATGAGTTCATGGAGTGTATCTCTCAAGAGTTCTCTGTTAATATTGTTTATCTCTACGATCGGAGTTAAGGCTGGAGCACTAGCATCTGAATACTCCCTTGATAACCAAACTCAATGCGTACCATATAGAGTTGTAAACTACTCCCACAAGTTGAAGGACGCAGCATATGTAAGAGCATGGAACTTTATTTACGACCGACACGCGCTTGGTTTCGCATGTTACCTGACATTCGCTTCACATGAAGCCTACGAGATGAAGTACAGATTTGCATCAGGTTACATGCATAATCATATTGGCAGTGGCAGCAGTGTTACGCTGAATATATATGCCAGCTCTTCGACTAAACATTGGAAAAAATTGGTAAGTTGATCATCTAGAACAATGATGTTTACTATTTAAAACATATTGCATACATTTTATATCTATATGAATAAACTAATACTTTATCATTATATTGTATAGTACAATCATTGTTAGTTTAGTTGATTCATAATGGAAAGGAAGAGCAATCCACCGTCTACTGTAGGGATGCCCAAACTTTTTGGTGGAAAGGGACAAATTCTAAAATCGCATCAGAGCAAGGGACACTTAGTTTTTTCTGCTGTATTTATTGCGATTATTAAATGGGCAATTTAATTATGATACAAAATGAGTTATTTTATAGCTATAACTCGCGTATTTATTGATTTAGTTTCAACCAAAGTATGACAGCAATAGTCATCTACTTTTGAAGTACACGAAAACAGAAGAAAGGTAGAAACAAACTAGCAAATTTTGCGCCGTTATTAGCCTCAAAATGACGGTGAAGCAACAGGGCGTCACAAAATTGAGCGCAAAACTCCCTGTTCGCCAAATATCAAGTGTGTTTAATATTTTACATTTAGCTCTTGATATCACTGACTTCTGATTGGGCAAAATTTTTCCCGGCTCCATTCTACACTTTCGTCTGTAAACAAAAATTCTAAGTTGAGTCGTTGTTATAATGTGATGTGCACGTAGGAGACATGACATATACATGTATAGCAATAATTGCCTCCCTTGGCACACACGCGAAAACTAGAAATTCCTTTCATGGAGAAAACATCGCTAGTGTGTTGTCCAGTGGAAAAAAGTTGTTACGCTGACTAAACGTGGTGAAATGCGGCAAACATATCCGCTAGTCTGTTTCGGCCTCAAGTAAATTATATGAATGTTGCAATGAATGTTCTATGCATGCTACATGATTCACTTGTGAATACAATTATTAGTGGGTGACATGGAATTGTCTCTTCTCTTGGATCATCCTCAAAGTCTATATCTCCTTTAGTAGCTGCCTGGTATGTTTGTCTGCCAGTCTTGTCTGATTTTTGTTTTTGATATGCATGTAGTTCAGGTGACTGAACAAACTCAAGTATGTGCTACTAAAGAGTGTCATCAGTTTGACAGCGATTTTAGATAAGTTAAGGGTGGCTGCACTTTTCACTTTACTCTGTTTTCAGCTCTGTGATTAGGTCAATCAGGCCATCAATTTTTGTAGGCTTTAAATCGTTGACAGAAATTTACATCTGTATCATTTAAAAATATTTTGAGATTTTCAAATGTGGGGATTTTTTAACATTGTGATGTATTTTCGGGTGTAACCTGAGCAGTACAATTGCTTTCACTGCTCAGCCACAAAAAGACATGTTTGCATGTGAAATTTGAAAAGTGATGAAGGGACACCAAAACCCATGCAAAGGGTCACTGTGTCCCTTAGGGACACATTTGGGCATTCCTGGACTCTACTGTAACTGTGACGATGTATTTTTGTAGCGTACCAAGATCTTGGAAACCATTATACAGTCATCAGCTACATTGTATAACATCTAGTCAAAATTGATTTCATTGGGCTTGCACTCAGACACAGCACATCTAGTCAAACTTGTTTCACTTATATACATGTAGTTTAATTTTAGTTTATCTGACAGTCAAATTGTAGATATTCCTCAGGTATGCAATTACATAATATTTGTATGCCTTTGTGCCCCACCAAGATCATGTTGGCCTGGCAGCTACAACTGAGTTGACTACACAACATCACATATTTTGACTGTATGATTCACCAAGTTCAAGGCACATATTCGAAAATAACATTATTTTGAAATTGTATGTAAATAGTTTTAAAACCTGATTGCCCCAATCATAAATAAAAGTTTTCTTGAACATACATGTATGTGATATTATTTGATTGGACATAGTCAGCATCACAGCCTTGATTGTGCCCTGGTTATTCTGTTGGAGTAATGTTGTTCCTATGTTAGGCATCCTACAACAGCTCCACCCACTTGCCCACATCTGACCAATACATCAGTAGACTCAACAGCAGTGCTTATCTCACACTGGAGTTACAGAACTACCAAAGTTCTACTGACTTTGATTTTGTGTTGATAGTTGAGAAATATGGTAAGTGGAAGGCAATATTTCCTAGTTACAATTTCTGTGCAAGTAGTGAAGAAATTTCAATAGGACTAGTAAGTTCTTTGTTAGCAATCTAATCACCAATAGAGTAATTAGAATAGATTACACAAGAATGAAATTTCTCTACTTCTGAAACCCCAGCATGTTGGGTTTCAAGCTTTCAAATTTGAATTCTATAGATTGTCTGTTGTATTCATGTTGTCAAAATCAAATATTTGTTTATAGATGACCATTACATAAGTGTGGGAGGGATCGTTGGACTAACAGTAGGAAGTGTTGCGTTGGTGACAATTATATGTGTGTCAATTGTGATAGTCAGAAAAAGACGTAGTACACTCAGAGGAGATTTACTCAGTTCTACATCAGGTATCTATCTTCCATGTTATTATAAGTAACCCAAACCTATCTGCACTGACCAAGGGACAGCTGTAAATATATACTGATGTATCAAATATACTTGCTTGTACCCAAAATAGAAAATTGTGAACCAAAATTAGTGCCAAGCATGATTATTCTAAGCTACTGACTATTATTTGAAGTTGTCCTCTCTCACTTCTCTCCACTTAGATGAACCTATGGAGTAGAACGGCACTGGTGTGGGGTGTCAACAGTGCTACCAATAGATTGTGAATATCCCTGTACAGTACGTTTGTTTGGTATAAGAATACTGTTTTGCTTTAATTACAACTGTATTCAGGTAGAATGTCCCCTAAGCCAGACTATGAACGTGTAACAGCCACCTCAACAAGTAGCTACCCACCTCAACCCTCAACTTCTTCTGGAAGCAACTAGTCACAGCTTCACAGAGAACCTCCATTCTCTGTGAACCAACAGACTCCTCCTCCACTACCCTAGTGATTCCACCCACGATCATGCCTAATGGAAACTGAGCACTGTTCCAGTATAAAATGGCCAGGTAGATAGCAGTCATGGTGAACAGCTCCGCCTTTTGGCCTTCTGAAAGATCCAAGTATAGAGTACCAAAACTGGAACAGCATTGACAGCTATGTTATACGGAATGCTGATAAAATTTCCTATTAGCTAACACTGCATAATCTCCTCGCGGGTAAATTTAACCGATTTATTATGTGAAGTTACCCTCTCTCTTTCTGAAATCAATTGAAACCAAATCACCATTTTGCTCATCCACTTCATCTAAGTTTTTATCTTCAGATGGTTCCCTAGTGTTGTATCTTATCAATCTTTTGTTGTACTTTTTATAGTAAAATCTTAGCAACCCTATTCGTTTTCTTTTTTATTGGAATAACTAGACTCTAATTATTGCAAGTTGTACATAGTAATACATTCATTCTTCTATCCTTATTACAGTTTTTTATGGTATTAGGCTTACAAAACAAGGAAATTCCTGTTATTATACCATAATAATGGATACTCCCAGAAGATTCAGAAACTTGGAAAACAGAGATGAGATACTTTACAGAAAAATTAACTAGGCCTACAGCTCAAAAAGGAGGAAACCATTTAATCACAGAGTTAATGGGTATATATTAATGTCCAGAGCACTACTTTCTCCATTACACTGTATAACAATGAATAGCCCAGTTTAGTTCAGTGCCACAGCCAATTACTAAACACTACTGAATGCAACAGTATTGACAAGTGGAGAGGACACAACTCCAAATAATATAAACAACTGCACAACCTATATATTCCTGTAGGACTGACACTCCATATACTATGTACATGTAATTCAATCACTAGCACGAGTTACTACACATGCTGCTACCTTACTACTAACTAGACTAGATCACTAGGCCAGATCACTTCCTTCTACAAGTAGATCTATGATTATCATTGACATTGGCATAACTGATGTTCATCAATAGTCAACCAAGCAAGATGGCAATCAAGCAAGATGGCAAGAATGAAGTGAACAGCTTACTGCACATTAATCAACTTAGTACCTGGGAGACATTCAGCAGTTATTTATTGATTACACGAGTACATTATTCTTTTAACTTATGATTGGAAATATTAAAATACAGTACTATTCAATATCATCATCCCTCATTCTACGAGACCGTGACGCTCTTGGTGATCTGTTATCACTATGTCTATGGGTCTGCCTAGGCACCGAATTGTTACGGTTTTGGTTTTGTGAGGCTGCCGAGGCAGCATTGTCAGTACTGGATGCCTCGTCTACACCAGGAAGCTGATCAGGGTCTATCGAGCTTAAAGTCTCTCCTATATTAGCATCAAACTCTGTGGTCGTAGTATCTGAACCTTGCAGGTCTTTCCTACACACTGGGCACGTACCATGCTACATTAAATACAACAAGAATAATTGCAGTTTCACCTCTCTATTAAAGTTTTCCATAAGTTTTCTAAGAAATACAAGCAAAGAGGGTGCAACTCCCATGTAGTATTACATTGAAAGTATGTCAATGTTGAGGTGAAACAAATGTTTACCAGACAATTAATTATCACTGTCTTTTATTGGCAAATAAACAGAACATAGGGATACATGTAGCAAAGCAGAAACTGTAACTACAACTGTGTATGTACAGTAGTGAATATAATGAAGTTAGTTTTTCTGTACATGTAGGCATAATGTGTTGTAGATATAAACCTACACACACTGTACATGTATGTGCTGTAGTCATACGCATGGATGAACCTCATACAGTATAGGCCTATGTCACGTTAAGTATCCATCATTCCAAAGCAGACTCTCAGATTTTCAGCCCACATTTTGGTACGCCGCCGCCTCACCCCGCCCACATGGTGAACCTCCCTAATTTTTAGTTACACACATGCAGTTAGGTTGGTAGAGTAGGATAGAGTAGTATACATGTACTTACTCTTTCTAGCCAGGGAGTAATACAATCCTTGTGATAATGATGTTTACAGGGTAACAACTTGACCTCCTCGTTCAGTTTAAATTCATCAAAACATACAAAGCACTGAACATCATTCTCTAAAACAATGTAAACATTTGCAGATGAAATTGTGTTCTGACAAATATTTCACACAAGTCATATTACTTAGTGGGTACGATTACAGGAAATGACCTCATAATCAGTTAGCATAGACATACGTACAGTGTAGGCCTACAACACTGATACCATACTATACTGTGTACAATGTACAACACTGATACCATACTATACTGTGTACAATGTACAACACTGATACCATACTATACTATGTACAATGTACAACACTGATACCATACTATACTGTGTACAATGTACAACACTGATACCATACTATACTGTGTACAATGTATAACACTGATACCATACTATACTGTGTACAATGTACAACACTGATACCATACTACACTGTGTACAATGTACAACACTGATACCATACTATACTGTGTACAATGTACAACACTGATACCATACTATACTATGTACAATGTACAACACTGATACCATACTATACTGTGTACAATGTACAACACTGATACCATACTATACTATGTACAATGTATAACACTGATACCATACTATACTATGTACAATGTATAACACTGATACCATACTATACTGTGTACAATGTATAACACTGATACCATACTATACTGTGTACAATGTACAACACTGATACCATACTATACTATGTACAATGTACAACACTGATACCATACTATACTGTGTACAATGTATAACACTGATACCATACTATACTGTGTACAATGTATAACACTGATACCATACTATACTGTGTACAATGTATAACACTGATACCATACTATACTATGTACAATGTACAACACTGATACCATACTATACTGTGTACAATATACAACACTGATACCATACTATACTGTGTACAATGTACAACACTGATACCATACTATACTATGTACAATGTATAACACTGATACCATACTATACTGTGTACAATGTACAACACTGATACCATACTATACTGTGTACAATGTATAACACTGATACTATACTATACTGTGTACAATGTACAACACTGATACCATACTATACTGTGTACAATGTATAACACTGATACCATACTATACTATGTACAATGTATAACACTGATACCATACTATACTATGTACAATGTACAACACTGATACCATACTATACTGTGTACAATGTATAACACTGATACCATACTATACTATGTACAATGTATAACACTGATACCATACTATACTATGTACAATGTACAACACTGATACCATACTATACTGTGTACAATGTATAACACTGATACCATACTATACTATGTACAATGTATAACACGGATACCATACTATACTGTGTACAATGTACAACACTGATACCATACTATACTATGTACAATGTATAACACTGATACCATACTATACTGTGTACAATGTACAACACTGATACCACACTATACTGTGTACAATGTACAACACTGATACCATACTATACTATGTACAATGTATAACACTGATACCATACTATACTATGTACAATGTATAACACTGATACCATACTATACTATGTACAATGTACAACACTGATACCATACTATACTATGTACAATGTATAACACTGATACCATATTATACTGTGTACAATGTATAACACTGATACCATACTATACTGTGTACAATGTACAACACTGATACCATACTATACTGTGTACAATGTACAACACTGATACCATACTATACTGTGTACAATGTATAACACTGATACCATACTATACTGTGTACAATGTATAACACTGATACCATACTATACTGTGTACAATGTATAACACTGATACCATACTATGCTGTGTACAATGTATAACACTGATACCATACTATACTGTGTACAATGTACAACACTGATACCATACTATACTGTGTACAATGTACAACACTGGGACATGTGTGTAGTAAATAACAATTTACCAACTTGTGCTGCCGTAATCTTGACTGTAGGTAGTCTGTCAATAGTATCAGGATCAGCTGGTGGGGGACCCGCCCCATCAACATTGTTTAGTAGCTGTGTGATGATTGCGTCTAAGCCTCCAGGACCCCATACATAGTCTCCCGGGTTACCGTGACTACAACATTGCAAGGATGCGTTTAGGCCTTTGTGGGAACATTATGTGATATACGATGTACATGCACATCATATTTACATGTACATAATACTTGAATGTTTATTCACAAATGGATGTTCAGCATCTAATAGTAGAATTTGAAGTATTAGCGTTCAGACAGTCATTTCCATAGTGAGACTTTCAAAATGGCACAAATTCATTCTGCTATATGCCTATTATTTATATACTGTACAACTTTGGTGGCACCTCTATTTGTGCTGGCTTTTATTACAGGAAGTACAGGCCTGGGTACCAATGAACATTCAACTGATAGATCTCAGTTGATGAAATGTAATCGTCCCTATGATACCCCACATGATAATAACATGTTAGACAAGTATATGGTGACTATAACGTAATACAGACGTAGTTTGCTCTGTCTCAACACTCAAGTGATAAGAGTTGATACCATTGAGCTGTGTATAATTACATTATAATGTTACACTCATATATTTCCTTCAACTATGCAATGTCGTTACATACATGTGCATGTAATTAAATACAATACGTCTAACCCTGAGATATAATGATAACAGATAAGGTACTAGACATGTGATGGTGAGTTTACTATGGTGAATGAATTGTAGAGTAGGGTAACACTGAGTAGTACAAACTTAACTACATGCACAAAGTTTCTCTATCTAGCGTACCCCTAACTTTTTAGCCTATTTTAAATCTGTGAATTTTTCTAAACAATACAAAGTTCCAAACTACCTACAGGTTGTTTACTTTCAGCCTATAGGAATGAGGTAAACGCAACTTATAAACCTTCAATTTAGAAGTTGTCAGCCCCTAACAATGGGAAGACAACTCAATATAATTACATTGATATTCGATCATAATACGTTGTCTTTGTAATACATTGTATATTATGTACTCACACGCCAGGCATTCCTAAGTTTATCCCACCCAAGTTACCAAGTACATTGAGTAACCTGTAAATACAACCTATGATGTAACACAATCCTCATACTGAATCTATGATACACAGTATAATAATGAAATATATCTTAACATATGCACCTGTGGAAAGATCGTACAATGTATAAATAATGGTTGACAATATCAAATAAGACGTATTGCTGAAATCAAAACAAGCCGATAAGCAGTAATTTGTAGTATGAACTCACGCTTCTAGTTCAACAGGCCTTCGCTGTGCAGTTGGAGCTGGTGGAGCAGCTCTGTTGCCCAGTCCATTGAAGAAGAACTGTAGACCTCCCTGTCCACCCGAAGACGCTCCTCCGCTCATACTCAGTACTATCGGCTCCGCAAACATGTCAGCATTGCCACGTCCCTGGTTGTGTCCCATAGCACCTAGGGCACTCAGAAACGAAGGGATCCCTGAAGGAACCTGTCTGGCTGTGTCAGTATGCTAAAGCAGCGATATACAAGTGTATACAAGTATGTGCACATGCATGAGACATAAGCTCATCGTATAGCCAATAATCACCAGCTCAAACATTGACTAGTTTCATTGTTTAAAATTCCAAGTGAAAGATATTGGACTTAATTATTTAATAGTTCAACTGTTTATTGAAACGCCAGCCATGCAATCTGTACATGACAGATGGCATCACAATAAAATGCAGCTAGTTGGAGTTATCCTTGCTTAGGATGCTGGAATAGAGTGATTAATTTTAACCAACAATAACTAGTCAACATTTCTCCTGGGCAACAGCTGTTGTTACTGGTTATCTACTACAATGTATTTACACTATACATTGATACTAATGTACATGTATTTACATTATACATTGATACTAATGTACATGTACATGTATTTACATTATACATTGATACTAATGTACATGTATTTACACTATACATTGATACTAATGTACATGTATTTACATTATACATTGATACTAATGTACATGTATTTACATTATACATTGATACTAATGTACATGTAGTTATATTTGGTACTAATACTGTGTACCAGTATAATAATAGGACATGAGTAATCTGAATGAACAAGCACTAATAGAGAGAACATACTAGTACACTACAACACTACCACTACTATACACTATCTATGATGCAATATGTAACATTCTAGATGATTCTGGCATGCATCATTTCTTTGTGCATATTCAAGGATCTAGAACATTCTTGGCTAGTATTAGTATAATATTTCATGCACTTGTACAATGTACATTACAAGTGGCATGTATATTCTACTGTATACTATGTATAATAATGAAGCTCAGAAGTACTAAGCTATACATGGATTACACTAGTTCTACTGCAGCTAATAACAGGGAAAACCTAGCAGCCCACAACAAAATCAAGTAGATATGTCTACAACTGCATGTGAGAGCTGTCAATCAGATTTTTGTCAAATCCAATTCAACTGTTAATTATTGGTACATAGTAGGCCTATTAGGTGGGAGTTATCTCCACTAACATAGTCATGCCTCCCAATAAAGGTACAGTAGCAGAAATATAGCAGAAATTGAAAAAACACATACTCACAAGCAATATGCACACTGAACTATACTTACAGTTGGTTGGTTATTGTTTCTGCAAAAAAAATATAAATATTAGCCTACAAATGGCAGCCATTAGCATAGCATGAAAGTATTTGTCCCATTAGCCAGTCAATAATATATAAATTCCTTCTATTGCAAGACCTGTGGACTCTACAGTTGAAATGACTAAAATAAAAACTACTATTATAACTATCAGTATTATCTAACAGCAAACGCTTTCGTGACTATTACTATGTTAAGGATTTTAGTGCCAACTACATTATACATTAATACACATGTAAACATAGGTAAAGTGCCGCCACATTATATATTAATATATAGGTACACGCAGGTAAACTAACTCACCCTGCTTCTTCCATTTCTTCAACAAAGCCATCCCCACATTCAGGGCATTTCAGCTCCTAATAAATGATAAAAATATACAGGTAGTGATTCCATACAATACACACAACATAATTATAAACCTTTGAAAATTGATCAAATTTTCAATATTTAGGAATTGTCCTCCCATAATGAAAGGACTGTCTATAAAATAATACCAGTGAAGGAGAAGATAAGTCCAAATTATAAAGCTATAATATTACATTGAAGTGAAAACCAGTATTTTGAGTATCCATGAGCAAAGACATGTTGTGAGTGACAAGTAAGCGGATTTACAACCCTAGACAGCAGGAAATCTAACGGGTAATAACAATAATAATGTAAGCCTAAAGTTTTCCGTCTAAATAGGCATACTATGATGAAAAACCAATGTTGTTGCAGCTGTATGCCGAGTGTAAGCATTGTATCAAGATTGGAACGTTAAAATCCATATAAAAGTGCATATTTATAAGCTTGATTGATAGTCCTTTGCCTCTCAATAGAGAAGTATTCAATGCTTCCTGTTGGCTATCTAGCGAGTGTGATAATTCAATAGGAGTTTTTCAAGCAACCTCAGTGAACGGTGACAAACTACACATCTTTTATACCTCGTATTCCTTACCGCTGCTAATTTTTTAGTGAAAAGTGTCAGCATAGTAGAGACTCGGAGATTAACACAAATTTATTAACCCTGGCTGTAGTAATCAATCTAAACAAAATCAAAACGATGATAATATTATCACCTAATATGGTGTAGGATTCATACATTTGATAACTATCTGGGTAGCAGGAGAAATTGTGATAGAAAATAGACATATCACGAAGGTTAAATGTCAAACAGGTCCGAGAATTCAGATGAGTACTGTCTTTACTCTTTATATAAATATGGATGGTTTGAAGTTACATAATGCATAAGTGGAGAAATGGAGGAGAAGTCTGGCAGGTTCATCCTAGAACTAATGCAGAAGATTTCACATGCATCTCCATTCAGTTTAGTAGGCCAACCCCAAACTCCATAATTTTACATAATCAAAGATCTGAAGCTATCAGTAGTTCTCCAATGCCACTATCAAAGATGAGGTCTGTTCATACAATGTATGTAGATAGCATCTCTCCCCTCAGTAGGCTACCTAATCTATAATCCAGTAGACCATATTAGTAAGTCTTTTTTTCATACTTCTGTGTTGAAACTGTATTATTATGGTAGCCTCATTTGTCTATTAGGAATGGGCATTTCTAGTGGTTGAAGCTCATGTCATAATAACATAAATCTGGTATGCTATACAGCCTTTATTATTTTTACATGTTGTCTAGAATCCAACACAAATTTAATAGGCCTCAAACAGGTCTTTGGGAGAAACTATCATGATAAGAAGGTGATCTGACATAAATTCTATTCCTTTCTATATGTGTTTTTTTGTAATGGGGAAATCCATAAATCTTGTCAACCATTAATGAGTTCAGTAGGCATATACAGTATATCTAGGAATACAATATCCCTTCAGCTCTTCTAAGATATACTAAGTTATGTGTGCAGGCTTTGACCTACTGAGAGCTAAAAACACCAGTTTATTGAGGGATGCAGGCACTGACACAAATGGAGCTTGAACAACAAATAGCTGAGCAGCTCTGATACAATTATATAAGGATACCTAACTTCAATGTAGCTTTTCACCATTTTTAATTTTTTATTTTGGTCTATTCACCAGATCGTGAAAATCATGTGCTTAACTTAGCATTGTATTGTTTTATTTATAATAATAAAAATAATAATGTTCATCACACAAAAATTTAACAATAATTCTAATCAATTCAAATTGATAATTCTGAGTACATCTCATTCTCAACCTAGGACCTCCTCAAGTGTAGCCTCACCAATCAACGAACAAGCTCTAGTACTAGTTTAGCTTAATTTCCACAGTTGAGTTCGCAGTTTCAGTTTGTTTCAATGGTCAGTAAGAGCTCTGGTTAGTCGGTCAGTCAGTTAGAAGTTTGGGTTGGGTTTTAGTTTAGTTTTTAGTTTTAGTTTTAAATTTAAATTGTCCATCAGATCAATTTTGAATTCAATCGAGCAAATAAACCACCTATCCCATAAAATGATATGTTCATGATCATCATGTTTATGCTAATGTTATGATGTGATCATTGGATTGATGAGTGTTTCAGTTAGTTTCGAGTTTGTGTTAACTGATAAATCAGACTGACTCAGGAGAACAGAATTTGTTCTACCAAAATTGAGCCCGTAACCTACCGAGGAATCTGTTGAAGGTTGCACTTCGTCATTGCACTGGTAACAAAAATACCTAGCTATTCGCCCAACGCGTTGAGAAGTTGGTGGATTTGTATGACGGTCACTCCTATCCGAATCAGCCATCTTTATAGCACGTGTACCATAGCAGAGAACATCTTTTGGGGTTGGGAGGAACATTGTTGGTCTCGATATCTATGTAACCATAGAGACCGCTAAGGCTGATCCATAGAGCACTCAGTCATGGGCACTAATTATAAGCTATTGATCATAATTAGAAGTTGTCCTCTCCCAATCTATAGATTAATTGGGAGAGGACAACTTCTAATTATGATCAATAGCTTATTAGTGCCCATGAGTAACAGTAAAGGGGCGGATATAGGAAAAATTTCAACACCAGCCTATTTTCAAAAAATCATGGATTTCATGTGTCTGAGTTAGTTAATACAAGATAAGTGTGGAACATGAACATGTATGGGTAGCCTACAGTCTACACAGATAACATGACTATACAATGACTGTACTGCCTGAGCAAGTAAATAGAAAATGAATCGAAGCCTGGACATGCATAGTATTAATAGTTTACAGAGCACAGCTAGTATTGCATGCTTGATTGAACACACGCCTAGGATGGTGGCGTGGGTGCCTATAGCCGCCCCTGACTCAGGTACATGGTGATCTCGTCAAGCGTCCATGGAAGTTCTCCTCTTACGGAGTTGTCTTCTGATTTTCCACACAACAGTAATGTAATTATAGTATTGTAAATAAATACTGTATCTCATAGAGTTATCTTCCTATGCTGTATCTTATCCTATACAAAGAGCATAAAAGGAAAGAGGGCTCACTCAATGATAATACCCTGTCTCACAAAACACGCCCAATTTGGCGGTACCGACGTCCCGAGATCAGCTTTCCCGCCATCTGCCTCCTGATATTTTGGATAGCTGTTTGATTGTAATCGAAGCTTAACGATTGTTATATTTAGGATCCTGTATTGATATCTCGTTAATAGGAATGGAGGGTTTATACGAGCTCGGTGTAAGGAAGCGCGTCTTATTGGTCCACAAAACGCCAATCATCATAACAGATTTGCAGACAAGGTCTCACAACTTCTTTACTTAATCTGTACCGCGTTTTGAGGCGGGAGGGAGACAGTTTTTGGCCGAAGTGATCCCTCTTTTCTTTTACCCTCTTTGTCCTATACATCTTATTTTATATATATATATAAATAACAAGTGGAATTAGAGAGAATTTAGTTCTTATGCATGCAAGCATTATTATATGCTTTCTTGTGGAATTTAGAACTCCCATGGTTGACTCTTGACTAACTTTCAGAAAATGTTGAACACTGTTCACTACATGTTAGCCATAACTTTAGCCTACAAGCACTATTATTTATAGGCACAGCCACACAGGACAGAACAAAGAGCAATATCTGCATGAAAAGAGAGGGGAGATAATATCAAATAATCAATCTGCAAGTGCAATTTAATAGTTCAGCTGATTGGCTGGGCAGTGCATAATTATGTCAGTAGGTCAGCCATGAATTCACCTAAAGGCTAAGCCGATCACCCGTTCCACTTATATAGAGAGCTCAAGCTAATTGTATAATTAAGCAGCCTTTCTGAATTAACTGCACTGAAACAGTTGAATCACTAGAGAGGCACAACTCAGGATGGCAGGTAAGACTATAGGAGAACTACCTAGATATAACATTCATAGGCTATTGCTATTATTAATTTATTTCGGTATTGTTGGTGTCTTGTTAAACTGTTCTACTTGAATCAAATATTATAGCCCATGTAATGCATGTAAAACAGTGAATTTGCAACTTTTGAAAATTGCTACTTCAAAAGTAAATATAGAATTGTTATTTATTTGTAAGCCCTTCTTTTTCATAAACCGAGCAAATGACTAATACATGTCACTTATAAAGAGTTGTCTTATCCCTTTTATTACACATCTAGTATATGCCTGGTAAGCATGAGCTACATGTATCATTATTGCTAACTTGGAATGTTGTTTTAATGGCAGGCCTTGTTAAACCTAAGAAGTATGACTGGAAGGACTCCAATCTAGCTTTGTTCGGATCCAAGCTAGAAAGAGAAGTGAAGAGTGAGTAAAATTAGCCAATTCTACACATGCTTAGTTAGTGCTAATAATCATTGCATAACACCTACTATCAAATGGATAGTATTTCAGAACAGAGCTATAAAATGTATAGTTAGTTGCCTGTTTAATGATTTGGTGTTCCCTACATAACTTTTTCAAATTTTGCTGTTACAAAGTTGGCAGAGTGTTAATATTAATTTTTAAAATTGCTTTCTAAAACTTATTGTTGAAGGAGCATTCTTCTGCAAACACTCGTGTAGTCTGCAGGACACACAGTTATGCTCTGCTGTTGAAGCATACAGTATAACCATAATTATATCGTATAGTATGCATATATATAATACATGTAACATAGCAGCAATGACTCTATGTACATGTATAACAACTAATCTAGATGTACATGCAAGCATGTATTCCATGCAACAGAAGTATAATGTTAGTTCTCTGTTGGTGAAGTTGTTGTGAAAGAAATAGTTGCCACAGGTAAACGAATTGGAAAGCAAGCGATGTAAATAATAAAACATTCAAACACATTTTATACTTTTAGTCTTTTACTGTATATTTATCTCCCAAACTGTGTTAACCTAGTTATGTACATGTACATATTCGTCTTGATATGTCGATTCATCCATGATTCAGCATACATTATATAATATAATAATTGACATCAAGCTGCTAATTAGTCTGTGGTATGGTCATTAGTGATGCTGAACTGTTTATAGAAGCATCTGCTGCCACAGAACCTGCATGGCACGGTGCTGGGAAAGAGGTCGGCATTAGAATTTGGAGAGTCGAGGTTCGTTTCAACTTTATATAATTATTTATTATTATTAAATAATGTTATCATGTTTATAGTTTGCTAATTAACCGTGTGTGGTGTGGATACTTGTTATGTAAGAGATATTAAACAGCATTTCCTGCAATGTCTAGACTAAAGATACCATTGATATCAATGTCCTCCGAAAACATGCTTACATAGATATGCAAATATAGATACATAAATTATAATAATGTAATACAGGTGTAATAATATACAATCATGTACATTTTGTTTTAAAAATCAAAATATAACAGAAAAAAATGAGATGTCAGGAGTGGGATTTGAACCCACGCCCACATATGTGGACCAGAACACTGCTACAGTGCAAGGTTGTACCTTGAGTCTGGCGCCTTAGACCGCTCGGCCATCCTGACCATGTTGCTCAATTGGCTTATGTCTGCTAACATGGGAATATATTTTAAGTTCTATAAGTTCTTCCATTTTTAATAATTTTTAAAATAAACTGAATGCATACATAACTGTCTACCAACATCAAAATGCAAGGGGGTTCAAAGACACCCAGGTCCATAATTCAGGCAAATTTTATAAACATTGTAAATAATTCTATTTATCATATTATAATAAACATGTATATAATGTACATGTGTATTATATAATACAATACAATAGGTTATAATAATAGGTTATGTGTGTAGCATTCCTATAGTCTTACCTCAAACTTGAATTTATGTCCAAATTTGTTCAGTGGAGCAACATAGTCAGGATGGCCGAGCGGTCTAAGGCGCCAGACTCAAGGTACAACCTTACACTGTAGCAGTGTTCTGGTCCACACATGTGGGCGTGGGTTCAAATCCCACTTCTGACATAATGTTTTTCTTTCCTTTTTAACTTTTGATTGTATACAGGTATATACATGTACTTGTATTACGCTTCGAAAGCAGGCGAATTCTTAAAAAAATTTCAGACAGAAAATTTTGTATGTGTTCCAACGGATTGAATTCCTTGTATGAAAAATATCATGGATTAGTTTTGCAATTGCTGGCTATAAACCATCAGAAAAAAGTGAAGTGAAAACACTCAAGAGTGCTGCAACTGCTTTGTTTAAATTATTTTCATTCAACATGTGAAATTAATGCTGGTCATACAAACGTTTTGTTGGTATGACCCAGTCTGTAATAATTTTAATCCTCAAACTTCAAAATTGTGCCTGTTTCAAGTTGGCAAAACATGCACTGAAATCCCATCTAGTGTAAACATCAACATAGCTTCACTGTACATACATACTTACATCTATTACACTAAACGTACCTTTACTGTGCACACATGTTGTCTTTATCCACTATACAGAAGTTTAAGATTGTCGACTGGCCAACAGAAGAATATGGCAACTTCTACAATGGAGACTCCTACATTATTCTCAGGGTGAGAATATTACATTCCGATACAGTCCTTACAGCATGTCATCTAATGTTCATTATATTGTTATTTGCATACAATTAATGTTTAGGTAGCTCATCAATATATCAATAGCATTAATTACACTAAATAAAGTTGAGCCCTTTTTAGATCTCATGAGCAAAATGTTTTTTAAAGCGAGCAGGAACAAAAGATAATAAATTAGACTTTTGGTGTTTTGTAACATTGATTAAGGACAACACATGTCTGTCTTTGAATTTATAACCACCATCTTAGGTTAACATGTTTTCCATCAACAAACCTGACATTTCCTATTAGTATAATTGCTTTGTTTAGACTTACAAGCCAAAACCTAACAGCGAACTTTTAGCCTGGGATCTTCATTTCTGGATCGGAAAATACAGTTCACAGGTGAGAAGTAGTGGTAATATAAGTTTGAAAGTGAATATTAAATAAATAGGGTGTACCATGTGGGAAACCTGACTACGCATAGTATTGTCTACTTGTAAGTTTGATTATGATCATGGTATAAATCCCTAAATTTGTAATAGTATTACATGTAATGTATGTCCAAACCCATAACCTCAATTATAAATCATGAGTAGCAACAGTCAGTCCAATAAAACTATTTACCAACAGCTTGATTTTTGGGGAAGTGTGAGCTAGTGGATAAATGTAATGCCCTGGTAGATACATGTACATAAACATGCTATTACATGCACAAGATACACATTTACATGACGTATGTAGCCTATGCATTGAACTATAATAAATGATACTTCATTTAAGGATGAGTATGGAACAGCTGCATATAAAACAGTGGAGCTCGATACGTATCTAGATGATGGACCAGTACAGCACAGGGAGGTCATGAACCACGAGTCTGAAGCCTTCAAGTCGTACTTTGAGAAGATTGTGTTAGTAGCAAGGAATAGTCACATGAGAGCAGTAGAGTTGTATAACGCAATGTGCTATCTGTCTAGTAGTTTACGGTTTCGTGTATTTTTATTGCATACTCAAGAAAACATGTAGGCAAGTATTCTTCCACTGGTAAACAGTGGTTATAGCTACAGGGGAGAAAACACCTAAAATTCACCAGCCTATTTGTTTTAGCTGTAAAGGTGATTCATCCAAACAAGTAGGCATCAAAAGCACACATCAAATCACCGAACCCCTTAGCATTATTGACATCACAAAGCATTCAGGTTATAAATATAGTAATATACTTGCACAGCTGCTGCACTGGCTGCTGCCAGCAGTATATTATACTGCAGTTAATTACCCTCGGCAGGTCTGGAATCTATATACCATTAAATGTTGGACAGTGGGCTGGTGTTGCAACCATGTGTGTTATTAATTAGCAGGCTAGCTTAGGAACTAATGAGATAATTCATCCTTCTCAGTCAATAGCTTTGATTACATTTATACCAATATAACCTTGTACAGGTAGAGGGTTCAGAATGTTAATCAGCTATGTGGAATAAAAACAAGATGTAATGCAAATATAAAACACCCTCATGTTTTGATTTTTCATCAAAACAAAAAAGTAACATACTGGTAATCTAAAAATAAAATCAACGAACTAGCTCATCATTGATTAAAGTTCTATAACAACAATCTTATTTGAGGGTTATGGCATTATTATATCTAGCAACTGGTCTGTATGTATATTGTATGGAAATTTTATACAGAACAAATCTTTCTAGTATATTAGTTTGAGCTAATATAGTAGGCTTCTCTAATTGTTACAAGTATAATTGTAATTACTACAATGTACAATGGATTTTGAGACAATGTGTTTGTTATAGCTACATGGAAGGGGGTGTGGCTACTGGTTTCCGCCATGTTGAACGAGGGAAATATGATCCTCGTTTCTTCCTAGTCAAGAAGGTTGGACGACGTACGGAGGTGAAACAGATACCGATGAGGTACAAAAATGTCAACTCTGGAGATGTCTATATCATGGATCTCGGGCTAACAATCTACCAGTTCAACGGGCGTAACAGCTCAAAGGTATTATTTTATTTACACTGGTGATAACTTGTCAGTTATTATTCAAAAGAGACAACCAAGATCAGCAAGATGGTGATTTCTCTAGCATGGCATAGCTTATCGCCAGGATAATTTACCATGCAGACACATAAATATTTATGTTGATTTTTCTTATAGCGAGTCGTCAAATCCCATATAAAGTGCATCCAAACTTCTTGAATTGGAAACAATTTGGTTTCGATATTAAACTGAGTAGACAGACTTGCAGGTCCTATCAGTTTGGTAGCGTTGGCAGCCTTATTATTATGAATGTGCACTCAGACTATAAACAACACTGTATTCCTCAACATTGGAATGAATTATTCTTATAGGATGAGAGATACGTTGCTGGAGCCTACTGCCAGAACCTCGAGGGAGAAAGAGGAGGTGCCATGACTCAAGTGCTTGAAGAGGACACAACTCCTAAAACAGTAAGTCCAGCTTATCATAAACTATTGAATGTAATTGGAAGTTGTCTACTCCTACTTGAGTTTCTTATCTACATGTATAATATCTCTAACACAGTCATACTACTGAGCTTATAATTACATAATGCACCACAGATATTGTGATATTACATGGAAAACTCCATGTGCTTAGCATCATGTAACTTAAATACATTTATGTTTTCCTTTCTACCCAAATAGCACGAGTTTTTCGAGAAGCTTCAGATTGAAGAAGGGGACTTTGATGATGATGAAGTAGATGGTGGTGGTGATGGAAAGAAGAGGTTGTACAGGTAATGACTACACGCATATATAGGTCTACCTGCCTTTCTTTTATACTGGCAAGACGAATCATACATGCACAAGTAAACACAACTAATACATGGAAAGTTCAACATAGTAGGCGCCAAATTCATGCATACAGTACTCAGTGTTGGCTGTAGATGTACATTATAATTATTTAAATATGTATAATAGGCCTACACTGTTTGTTACTATGGAAGCTTGCATGACATTATGGTAAATTTCATTATTGTCACTACATACTAATTGGGTGTGTACATAACAATCATGTAGTACATGTACATTCCACAAGTATCTGTGGTGTTTGAATCCACATGGATATTATACAGAGCGCATATGCTTACAGGATCTCAGATGCAACTGGGCGAATGAACTTTGAACTGGTTAAAGAAGATGACAGCATATCAAGAGATCTGCTTGACTCAAGTGTAAGCAAACTTACTAGTAATGTTAGAAACTATATTAAATGCATATGCACATTGTACCTGCCTATTTACCTGCTCATTTACATGCCTATCTACCTGTGAAATATAGGTAAAAAATAGTATACAGTATAGCCGCATGAGTACATGTGATTTGTATGCATTTACAGGACGCCTTCCTTATCGACACTGGAAGTGATGTCATCGTTTGGGTAGGAAAGAATGCATCTAAGGCAGAGAAGAAGTCAGGTCTGATGTATGCCCATGTGAGTCCCTCCGTTATACACTTGTAATTAATTCATTAGCCAGGTCATGGCTATCAAAGGTCTATTATCAAATTCCACTGATGCTGATATCTGCTGACCTATTTGATAGTTTTCTTAGCAATTTGATGACCCTATTCCTTGACCACAAAGTAGTTCTTCCCACGTGCCACTGGGTTGATTGCTATATAAATTAGTCCCTCATAATCCTGCAGTGATTGATGTTTTTTGCTATAATGTTAATTACCACCAACAAGAGCTAAACAGACACTGGAATACAGCTCAGGTAATTGTCTTGGGAAATGGCTGTTCGTGTCAACACTACAAGTAGTGGGTATTTTACAGCCTTTGGAGATCACTGTGTGAGCTGCAATAAATATACATGTAGTAGAATTCTATGGTTTTACACCCATAATATGGTGATCTACATGTAGATTAGGCTAAAGGCAAAATGCTTTTCAAATTCCAAACATTATTATTTTCTCTAGGATCTGCTCTTACAATTTTTGATATTTCCAGTATTTCTTATGTGTACATAGTTACATTATATTCATATAAATGTACAATGTACGTTAAATACGGTTCTGTTTTAGACATTTGGATTACAAGCAAGTAACCCATTGGCCTCCTTCACTGTCATGTCAGAGGGACAGACTTCCGAAGTGTTCGAAAAAAGTTTTGCTTAGGCCTAAGGCTATTGAATATTTTGGATTAGATGTGAAAATTCTAAATTGATATCATTATAATATAAGCAGTGTGCAATAAACACTTCAGTAACTAATTCACTTGGAGTCAGTGAGTTTCTATGTACGTACATTTGACAATACTCAGTCAGCTCAATTTATGGTTTTTTTTATTTTCTTCTGTTCCAATATAGCATGTGGTTTCCAATATTATATTATATTGCAACAATAGTTAACTTTGTCTAATAAAGTGGTAGCAGAGTTACTAATAATATAATATTATAGTAATTGATAAAAGGTTGGCTCGTTGAACAGTTGATATTGTGTCATCAGCCAGAATTTTGGGTTATTTTATGTAAGTATCATAGCATACACATTACAGTCTACAACAGGGTTATGTTAAAACAACATATTAAGGAGAACAAAATTGCATGACTACAGTCAGGTATTATTTTAGATAATAGATAGTGCCATCCTAGTTCTATAATGCACTAAGTACAACATCCATTGATCATAGCAGTGCATATACAACATAACGTCATTACTAACTAACTAGTGGAGTTGTTAGTTTTTATATTGATTATAATAATATAGTAAGATTCCAGTAAGCATATTAGAGTTGTCGTCCCTTTTAATACACGTATTCCATTCCTAAGGAGAGAGGATAACTTCTCAACATTAACAGTAACAAAACCTTTTGAATACAACCAGGTTTAGCTATTAATAACATCTTTACTATGATATCTGTGCTAACTGACTGTATTGCTTCACCTCAACTGGTCCATCAATAACTGAATCAATGTTCTTCAACACTCTAAGGATGGTAACCCTTGAGCTGGGCCGAGGGCACCACATCTCCTCCAGAAGAGACTGCAAACTCTCTTGTACTTCATCAGAATCTACTAGCTTGAACTAAAAGATCAAAAATATACTAAAAGAGATGCAAGAACACTCAAGAAACAGTGGGAATAGATTTACATAACAGTCACTTTAGGAGTGTGATCCAGAACGCACCTGCCGCAAATCCCTTCAGACGGGGTCTAAACATTAAGGATCTGGAAGTACCTGCTGCATATCGTTTCTATACTGAATTAGAAAACGTCAAATTTTATAGGTATGACCCAAGAACATGTGAGTAAATATCACCTTCATGTGACATATTTTGCATATTACTGTTGCTTGCATTGTTGCCATTAGAATACCAAGAATAGGTATAGGTGTGCTTGTATGCATTTGTGTAGGAGAAGGGATGAAACAGGATATTACATGTGTACCTTGGTACTCGGTCGTATTTTCTGTATGGCGACTACTTCCTCTAGTTCAGTGAACGAGAGGTTAGACTGAATAAGTTCATCGTAAGGAAGCTGGTAGTGATGATCTACAATGTATATAATGCCATGTTCTTCCCAAAATATATTGTAATACTACGCAATATATGATATACTATATTATGTTATATACAAGTATATGTTATATACTACATGTACATGTATATGCTATATAATATACTATATACTATATTATGTTATATACTACATATAGTATATGTTATATACTATTTAATGCTACATTATGCTCCATGTACATTGTATGTGCTATATGCTATATATAATATAGACATACAGTATACATGTAATGTACAGTATATACCACATTGGGGTATCAGCTGATACATGTTTTATGTAAATTGAAGATAGCAAGCGTGTCTAAAACATCAAAACATTGCTCATCTGCAAGTATATATTCATATAGGCTACACATGTCTAAATACCTGCCACCTCAGCTTATATAATACTAGCATAAAGATTAATACGTTCACGGTATGTGTGTCGTATTCATGGCTGCCTACCCGAGTCACATTGTAAACTGTTTAGAATAGTCTCCCATATCACCAACCCAAAGGAATATATATCAGCCATTTTAAAACTTTCTAAATTATGTCGGTCTATTGATAAGTCTAAAATTTCTGGAGCCAAATAGCGTTTCGTTCCAACCTACAAAATCATATAAAAGTCACAGGGAATGCAAGTAAGTTCCGAATACATGAGTATATGATTAGTGGTAACTTACACTACTAATACATGTAAATACTTGCCAGACATTCATAAATAACGATATTTGGTTTCACAAGTATGTAGATATACATGTAAGGTTGTACGCTCATATAAAGTGCATACATGTATGAGTATTGTAGAACAATCAGATGATGGAAATAAAAATAGTGTGCAGCATTCTGTACTACTGCATATGCACAAGTGTTTAGTGTAGCTATGCAGAAATATGGCATGTGCCAATACATGGAATCAGTCAAAATTACTAGTTACATGGATATTGTTTCCAACTATTATGCCAAATGTAGTATTCTATACAAAAACTGGTAGAGACATGTATATTAATTTGAGGTTGGTGCAGGACCGAAAATTAAACTAAAGTAAGTCTTTGTTCTTTGTAAAACTTGAAGCGATAGAAGTTGTCTTCTTTGTTACTTTTGGGTAACGCCCAACCCAATTGTGTTTGGAACTGCACCAAGCCGATTATTTCAGAATCAACTATTACAATGGAAGTAAAGTGGAAGATATCGGCATAAGCCATAGAGTTTTAACGTTACCTGGACTTCACTGTCGTCCATTCCAAGATGTCTAGCATCTTCTGCAGTAATAGCGAGACCAAAGTCGGATATACAGCAAGTCCGATCACTTTTAACCAGAATATTCTTTGTCTAAAACAAACATTGATTCTACATCATGATTAGTCATAGGAGAACAAGTTGGAAAACCTGTTTATATAGACTTGTGTGTTTTTAAATTTGAAACCTTTTTTAGGACTCGCCCACTTTCATTACAGTGTTTACGAGATGAGACTCTTTCGAAAATAATACGATTTCATGGCTATATTGTAATTCAGTCTGCTACCTTTATGTCGCGATGTGCGATGCCGGGTTTACCGGGCTGATGCAAGCCAATCTCATGGTTGAGAGATGTACCCTTGACCTCATGGTGGAGATAGTTTATTCCGGCAGCTGCTGTCCTCAACATATTTAATGCTGTCCTAATGCCTAATGGCCTGTGTATGTTCAAATAGTCATAGAGTGAACCTGGGAATAGACATACAATTTGATAATTCTGTAACACCCAGACCTATTCAGTGCTAGTTAGTCAGGAATTAATATTTACTAAACTCATAATAAGAAACGCTTATATATTGATGTTGGGGGCAGGGGAGGACAACATACAAAATGAATAGAAGAAAACTTATTTTTAAGGACGTCACAAAGTATTTACTACATTATAACATATACAAAGTTTCTTATCACGTATTTAGTGAATGTTAATGCCTCAGTTAGTTGCACTATTGTAGAATTCCATGTTGCCTTGAATCCTTTTTGTAGAAGAGACAATTTTACTGAGGGTGAAATGCATAATGCAGTAAGGAAGGCACTTTTTTCATCAAAAATATTACAGTATAGAACTCCGGCTAAGTTAAAACTACGTAAGACTGCACCTACATTTCTTTGGACGGAAATTACATGTGTATATTTTGACATAATGTCCATACCATTAGGATGGTAGTATGTGATGATCCAGTGCTGTGTGACAGATGACTGACAGGTGATGTCAGATGCTATGAACCCGAGTATGTTAGGATGGAGAAGAGAGTAAGAGTAGATCTTGTTCTCTCTCACACACGACCTTTCCTCTCTCGTGTTGAATACCTTCACAGCTACGTCGTTACCTTGATACGATGCATGATAGACCTGTCCATATCGACCTTCTCCTTTTAACAATATAATTATAATATAATGTGCAAAAAGTTAAAATAATGTTAAAAACTTTCACATAAAATTGACCAAAGAGCTTACGTAGAGTAACTTGTTCTAGTAGCTTCAAACTAGTTGATTTTCATGTGAAAGGGCCCCAGTACTTGTTTGGTCAGCAACCCCTTACCATACTCCTGTATTTTGTTTAGACTGCCAAGTACTGACCTATGGGGGATTTTAGGATCACATCTCTGGCCACTGTCCTCTCTGTTAATCTCCTGCACCCTCTTCCACTGGTAAGTGTATCATCTTCAGCCTCCTCTTGCTTTGATGTAATCCATAGAATACATATAATTCTGTTGTTTATCGTTGTTACATTGTCAACGTAAAAATAATGTACTGGTATGTAGCAGTTGGTTACTAACAGGTGCCATGTGATGATACACTAGTTGGAGAATTACCTCGCCTGGGTTTTGGGTCTGAGAACTGATAACATAGCCTTAGCCATTTACAAACTCTATGTGGGAATCATGGTGTCATCATGTGTATTGGAAAGATAGATTTCTGCTGTGGTTCCAATGAAATAGAGCTCTGCCTATTATATCAATTGAGTGTCAAATTTCACTTACTTTAACCGCAAACCCCAGGCTAAAGATGGGTAGACGTGACCTAAATTCCTAGTTACGGAAAAATTAAATCATTAGATTTATGCGCCAACAGTATTCATGCAATTGCATGCATGTAAACAAATTCCATGGGAATAGTATGTTAATATACATTGGAGTAGCCAATGATCTTCATTTGCACCGATTCCACTATATAAGCCCAGGTTACATATGTACACTATATACACATATATATTTATACTAACCATTGCCTCTATAAGACGAGCTCCAGCCCGTCTCTGTTTTGATTTGTAGATGATGAGCAGAGTAGCCAAGACCAAGACAAGGATTAGCACTGAGGCTAGTATGGAAGCTAAGGCTGCTACATCTAGTCTATTTATTTCCTCTACAGAATCAATGCACAGCTTAAAATTTCTGAACAATAGTAATAGTGGAGTTCCATTAATAACTTACTTTTCTTTCACCAAAATCAATCTCCTGGACCAGTCTGGGTGGGAAATAAAAGTAACAAGATGGCCACTCTCGGAGTCGGCGACCTGTATCTGCACTTAAGTGGTAGATCATGGTATTCACAGGCAGTATTCTATTCAAATTCCTACAATATCTAACAGTACGTATCCATTTATATTAGCAACACCGAAATGACAGCCAATGAATAAAATGAAAGAGTACATATACATACCGTACTAACCTTTCCTAATATTATCAGTGTACTGAAGAGAATTTAAGGTGTTACAGTTGGTGGTGTTACAGCAAAGAGATGGTATCGGTTCACTTAGTCTACACATGAACTCTCTTTCTGGTTCTGACTTGAGTAGACAGTTTCTTGTAACAGTGTGTTCATCCTGCCACCATATAATACACTGAAACAGAAGTGGTGCATCTACACTGGGAGAAATATCAGCATCAACATGTAGGTGTGCTTGCAGTGTTATAATCTTACATGTACATAGTAGTACAATAGTGTTGATAGAATAATATATTATAATACTTTAAGTTCCAGTATTATCAGTAAGTACATATTATGCGCAATAAGAAGAATAGTATAATAGCCAACATAAAAATACGTCAACTACACAGTTGATAATAAACTATGGACAGTTTTAAATGTACAACGCTATTCTAAGAGTATATAACAGACTGGCTGAGCACTTACCTTGTAATCTGATTCACAGATGGAGTTATCCCCCTTACCACATATGTTGCAGTAACAAGTTATATTAGGCATAGTGAAGGCAAGATGTATATCCTTCACCGTTACACACAGCCACAGGTGCTGGTATGTAGGATTGTCAGAAGAAATTGAATGTGTTCACGAAGAGTGAAGTTCAGTTATATTCATGTATATATGCAGTGTAGATATATAGGCTCCATGTTGATTGCTTAAATCAAAACAACTGATTATTTTGCACATCATTGGTCAACGTTTAATCTGTAGTATTTTAGTCTAAGGTGATGGTGATCTGTGTGAAGAGAAGTGTTGAATAAACACATGTCATATGTCAAATACTCAAACTGTTGAGGGAAGTGTCCACCTGACATAGTTGGAGTTCTGAGCCTTTAGAAGCATGTGAATGTCCCTACCATGGGGGGGGGGGGAAGCGCATTTGGTTTAGACGAAAGTCATTGGAGACTTGAAAAGTTTGGAACTCAGGTCAATATCCTGCTAGGTGTGGCTCATGAAAAAAACAAGATAATTGTGAAGTCACATTAGATATATTTATAGGGAATTATAATATTTTAATAAATAAAATATATGATGAAAAAAGCAAAGCTATAGTGGCCTATGGTGACTTTGATGTTTAATGAATATAAAATATTTTCCACTGCACTGATAACAGGATATATTACTATCAAATAATAACATGTACCACAGTAATTCTCTTATATAGTGAGACAAATGGTAACTTCTAGTAAGTATATTGTGATAATGTATCATTATATCCATTTAGTATAAAACTGCTGTTATGTATGGACAGGAACAAGACCAGAAACAACTGACTATCAAACTGACATTTTGGTGAGACGCTAGACGCTACTTGCCGTACAGCTAACAAAATCAAAAAATCCCTTTCTTGTAGTGCGACATTCCATCATAAGTGATAAAAGAATAACACATATGTACCTAAATGTTTCAACTTGATATTTTGACTTTGTTGGAAGACGATATTAATTTGTCTAGCAGTGTACTAATATAGTAACATATCCCCTTTCTTGACATTCAGTTTAACTGTCAAATAATGTGCCAATGTAATACTAACTTTATCAAATCATCTGAGAGGGGAGCCGACGCCACTCATATCTATATCAGCTGATTCTGATTGCATCTCTAACAAGCTATGAGCGAACTTACTCCATTCATCTATCCTAGGACTGGCCAATTTCTACAAGATAGGACATCATATAACTATAATTATATGACTATTTTTAGCTGAAGACTCTGAACTGCAAAAAAGCAGAAAACTGGAACCTAAATTAAAAAAGCCCATATATGTTTTTTGTTGATCAACTAAGTGATTACTGTTGACACACATCAACCAGAGATAACATGTAATGCTGTCATCATTAACAAATGAAATAACTAACACCCATCATTCACCAATACTACTGAATACTTGCATTCCCATCAAGAAGCTATACTTAGCTATACCCATGAATTACTATCACCACACCCTGGATGAATTTAGGAGTAGAACCTATGATATGTATTCCAATTTCGTTACAACAGGTCTAACAATATTTTTTAATAAAACTCTGTTAATAATTGACCATTCTCGGTGCAAGAGCTTCCAGTTAGAGTTGTCCAACCATGTTATATTTCATACCCGTATAATACATGTGAAACCACATGGAACTAAACTATAACTGTGCTCACAATGAGTATGTTAACTCACCTCTGCTACGTCGTAGATGTATATTTTACCATTATTACCTCCTGCAGCCAAGTGCGTACCACTATTGTGCCACTTACACCTATTCAGAGCAGCCGGGTACTCGGGTACTGTACTGGCAGTGGGTACCTACACCATACACCATATACAGTACATACAGTGTGTGTGTATATAACAGAGCAGGAGCGAGAGACGACTGTCCAAAATCTGTTACATTTCACAGATATATTATACGCATAGTATAATTATAATAAATTCAAATACAATGCAACTCAACACTTAAGCATATTACAATGTAATATACTTGTTCATGCAATATTTATATGGTACGAGTAGCCTACAGATACACACGTCATTGGAATACATATAGTATACATTCAACAAAGATAACACATATTATTATTTTGTTAATTATATATGAGACTTACAACACAAGTAATGCAATGTAATATGTATATAACATGTATATAATATATGTATACATGTACTTTAAATACAATGTACATACTACATGTACATGCTCATTATATGCAAGACTTACTTCGGTATCATTGTTTAAGTTCCACAGACACAGCTTCCCATTTCCATCAACGCAGGCGAATAACGCAGGATGTATAGGTGACCACTTGACGTCCATCATGTATTCTGTGCCGTCCTTGAACGTATACAAGGGGTGGTCCATCTAAAACCAGCCATAACAACAATATGATATACAGTTTACAATGTACAAAATGTATGTTGTATATGCAGCTTAATTAAAACAGCTATAGTCTAGTGCCCTCCCACATTTATGGACTATCATTCTATTAGATTAACATTGTGGAAGTTATTCATTGGCATTGGGAATCGTGGTAACACTTGCTATATGCTTATATTAGAGATTATCCAAGATTTGGTTAATGACCAGACAACTAGTAGCTTTTTAATTTAACTTTCCAAAATGACTCATGTTCGCAGAGTGACCGCGAATACGTTGTGCCAACGAATACAAAGGGTCAATAGGGTATGCCATGATATTATACAACTTACAGGTAGTGCACAACAGGAATGTACACTAACAATATAATATACAGTATGTCATGTAACTCACCCTGGTACTCCACAACTTGACGGTCCAATCGAAAGAAGAGGTAAGATATAGATGGGAGAAGTCCACCGCACCCTGTACTTTATGTGTATCTATACCAGTAACTGGACCCTTGTGCCCATCTAGTGAGTTGGTCACTCCAGCCTTACTGTAGTTGTAATACATATAACAATGGTAATATAATCCGGTAATATGCTCTAGTCATGAAATACATTCATATAATTCAGTAATATATTACAGTAATATAATCCAGTAATAGTGCAATCATATAATAATATATCAAAAGTAATAGCAGCTTACCAGGTCCTCATGTAAGGAACAATTTATAATATAAGTGTATAGTATATAAATGAAAGACAATGTAATACATGTATAAACAACACATATTGATTGATATGATGTACATTGATATCTACCATGTACTGTACGATACTGTATATAGTGCATACAGCGCGTACATTTTGTATATACATGGATATTATCACTGTATTCCAGGAACTGGCTAGTCATAACAAATGTTATGAATCTACAGACATTGATTCTCTTACGGAGAACACTAGTAAAGTATACTCTACATTGTATATAATATAATACACAGCACAATATATTGTATATATCGTATAATATACAACATACTTACAACTAATAGATATCAACAACAACCACCTACCTCCCATGCCTACAGGCAGAGTTCACAGCACCATCCTCTCCACCAATAACGAAATTGTTCACATCCCCAGCTAGGAATGACATAGAAAGGGCAGCCACTGGTAGTTTATTCTTATTTGTAGCTGTGAGAATCATCGAGTCCTGCAACATTGTGATGTACAGCATATATATGGGGTATATATAGTATATCTTATAGTGTTATATAATATAATGTAGTATATAGTACAGTGTTATATACAATATAGTATATAGTACAGTGTTAGATACATAATATATACATGGGGTATATATAATATAGTATACATATAGTACAGTGTGATAGACATATAGTATATAGTAAAGTGTTATATAACATAAGCAAAGGAAAGAGTATAATATACTGTGGTATAGTGTGATATGAATACCTGGGGCTGAGAGAGCATGTCCAGACTCCAAGAACAGACCTTACCATCTGTAGAGATGGTGATGAGATTATGAGCGTTCTCTGTACCCACCACAGAAGCACAGTAAATGGGATGCTGCAATATCATAATACATGTATATGTACATGTACCACACCCCCTGTCCTATATTATATTCAATGTAGACATATGCATGTAATACATCTAGAAGTTTTTCAATAGAACCAAAGTGGATGTATCATAATATTCACATCTTTTAGCAATTCTAACATTATACATAAAGAGTTTTTAACGCCAAAACTACTACTTGATTTTCCATAACATGTTCCCCCATTGTATAGTATGGTATACCACTGTACACACTAATTGTAACTGATGTATACGTCATTATAATAGTATTTAGTATATACTGACGGTGTGAGCTGATGCAGATAGCGGCGTCCTCTGTACAGGCATTCTCTTACTACTTCTGTTATCCCAGAGAACCACCTGACCAGAGTATGTGCCCCCTATATACAGGTTTGGGTGGAAGGAGGCAAAGCAACAAGACGTCACGGCACTCTGTAGTAATATAGATATACATGTATAATAGTAGTAGTAGACAGGTGTAATATGCAGTACTGTAACCTCCACCTACGGAAAGTTCCATTTCACACCAGTGGCAGCAATAAGTACAAACCATTCTACACGTGTCTTTAGTTATAGTAAGCACCCATTCTTTAGTTTAAATATACTGCTGTTGAACTAAATGATATTATTGAATGAAGGGTGTCCCAATGTGGCAGTATTACAGCTTATACTACTTGTTACCTGACAATGGAATATGTATTCAGGTGAATCCTTCTTGAACATGGAGTTCCACACAAGACACACACCGTCAGGTTCATGTGGCAGCTCTGGGTTACTGTTATATGATGCTAACAGCAGCTCTTGATACTACAATATTAATGATGAACAGGACGTTACTTACCAAGCAAGATGGCAGCAAATGATTGGTATGATAGGAGCGTCATAGTTCACACTGTCTGAGAGATGTCATGCTAACTTGTTGTTTACACCACTGAGTATTAATGACTACTAGACCACAATTTCAGTTCATACTGTACAACAGTCATGTCTTATATTGTAAAGAATCGGGTACCTGCTTAGACCAGTCCATGCAGGTCACATGTCTGTGTTTGGTCCAGTGCTCATCAAAGAAGACTCTCTGCAACTTCAACTTTTCTCCGAAATTATGATCTCTACAGAAATATAATACAGCTACAAATATTAGGATGGTAGTTAGTGACAAGTTTTATAGTCATAAGCCTCATATAATCTAAAGATAGACTAATAACAATGAACATGCAGTCTACAAGACACACACCTCTAGCCTATTGAAAGGAATTTTGGCAGTTGTCCTCTCCCTCTAATGAGAGAGGACAACTACAAACACATGCTTATTTCCACACAACTGGAGTGTACATGTTGTAGCCTATGGACATACCCTTCATCTGAAAGTTCACCAGTATAGTCCACAAATATATCTATATCTTGTGTAAGAGCTCTTTCCATTAACCTAGATGTACGATCTAGAAACTTCTTGTACTCCTCAGTCATCATAACTTGCTGTTTCTCCTCTTCACTCAGCTCTACCACTACATTCACAATCCATACAATTAATATATACATGTATTATACATGTCTATATGTACATTGCATATACAATATATAATGGATCTTATGAGTTTTTATATGCATGTCATGTCTTCATCTTCTCATTCCGTTGCTGAAAGATTCCCATATGAGATAGCCCAATAATACACACCAAGAGGAAGCATTTCTAAACACAATTCTAAAATAAAAACTTCTTTAAAATATAAACAAGAGTTATTTTAAACTTAGGATAAAAACCAAAGTTACACTGAGTCAGACTAAGCCATGATAGTAGATATAAACCAACCTATTGGTTCTGCTGGTTTATCATCTTCATCAGTGTGGGCAGCTTTGACCATTTCGACTACTGGCATCTTTGTGTGTGATAGAGCTGAGTCTAAGACCACCTCAAGAGAGTCTGTATCCTCATCCCCACCTCTTACTCCGTATGTCAGAGCTAAACAGAAGCAACATGGTAACTGCAAGATGTACATTGTTAAAGCAGTGGTAGAGAGTCAAATCACTTTGGTGTAACCTAAAAACAGTTTGAGAAAAAAGTCTGCCTGTCAACTTCTACTAGGTTACTAAATAAATCCAGTTATCACCGAAGGTGTTAAATTTGCATAACATGTACATGTACCTGTGACTTTATAGGTGGCTGCAAAAAGAAATATAGTCACCAGCAGCAACTATATAAGCAACGCAAAAACTTGAAACATTTTATAATACGGCTGACTTTTTGTGTACTGCAAACAAAATTTGTACATGCTAAGAGTCTTCTACATGAACTACAGCATTGACGCTAAAAATTCTAGAATAAGTGTTATTATTTATTAGTTACATGGAAAAGCAGCGAAATACAATGCATATAGACTGAGAGTATAGGCTACAATATGCACTGTAATAATAATATGTTAAACAAGGGCACACAGGCTACATGTCCATTGCACATACTAGTAGCCAGAAACTAAAATAGTCTGGATATAAACGCATGTACTACAAGGGAACGTTTCCTTCTATGCATGCAAAATACTAATCATGCAAATTTAGAAACAGAATAGTAAGTTAGTTAATGTCGTAGCCAATATTATATTAATTTCACGATTTACCAATAACATTCAAGTTAGATAGTCTTTTATTGGACTATTTGTTGAGTGTTTTACCAATCATGGAGCATTAAACTTCAATATTCAACGTTAATATTAGCATAGCGAGTAAAGTAACAGCAGTCAGCAAATAAAATTCCTATACAACAAACACACGTAGATATCCATGTAAACAAAGTAACAACTCCAACAGTCAAGAAGATATTCCAACAAAAGAGGTCTATAAATCGTACAACATGTACCGAGTACTTTTGTCTCATTGGCAGGTGTTAACCTCAATAGAGAGAGACGTGCTAGTGTCAAGGACATTCAAAGCCACAACACAGATGGATATTTTACTCAAAACTACAACATGCATGGAGTGTAAGGGGAGCGAACATATGCTACACAAATATCTCACTACAACATCTAGCAACACCCTGGAGACCCCTAGAAGTGTGCACACATGATATCAGTACAAATAGACAAATAGAAAGATGGAGTTCGATATGAACATGGAGTCCGTGCTTTAGTAAAGAGCAAACGGCCAAATAATATGACTAATCAACCAGAGACATCAACTTGGGGGTCCCCTGGGTGGCATCTCCTCAAAGAAACAAATATTGAGATGAAAACGCAAACTAAAATTAAGTGAATATGATGACGTAGAAGCAACAAGGCTAAGAAACTCCGTGTGATGCCAACACTGCAGCAGCCATATATATAAACAAGTGACTGTGACATGCTAGATGTATAAATAAAACCATAACTGTGCTGCACTACTGTTGAGAATGTCAAGGTGTATCCACATCTACGAGATGGTAACAAGCTTGGTATCATTAAAGCAGGCATCAGCTATGCAGCATTGGCATTGCGTAGCCTCATAAACCATGACGACGAATAATACCTGCAGCCCTGAACTCATCGTCCCATTCGAGATAATTAGAGAAGAATCTAGGAGAGCCAAATGAAAATGCCGGGGAACCCCCTCGTGATGATCCTCCACACACACTGAAATCTGCCGTGGTGTGTGGGTGATGTGTGTGATGGTGGTGTGCATTAGATAGGTAACCAGCAATACCTATCATACACACAAGTATGTATTAGAATCAAAGTAAATTATGCCAAATACATGCACACTACGGTTATGTAACGTAGATAGTAATGTTGCATATACTATAACCTCAAAAGAAAAACATTTAAGTTTTTGCCCTCAATAAACTTTCATGTATCACCGTAACTGTGTACAATATTATCGTTATTTTTCAAAGTTTTCAACAATAAGTTATGGAATTTATCTTACTCACAGAATAACAATAAGTTATGGTAAAGCCCAATAAAAATTATTATGAGACACAAGTTGCATACTATGAGTGGTATGCAATCAGCGCTGGTTATTTAATAGTGATAGCACAACTCCCGCTTCTAGGCGTTAATACCACTACTTGATACCACAGCTAGTCCTCTCCCATGCTGCAAACTGCATCATGGGTTAATAGGTAGAAAAGGACTGATTCACTGATTTTATGTTTAATCTACATTGGAGAAGTAACCAGGCCTATTGTAGATGGATTTACGAAATCATTTATATGCTTGACACATAATAGTTATTTTTAGTGCAAAAGTTACCAGCCACTGGAAGTTCATAAAATTATCTGAGGACATGAACATCATGTGCACCATTGAGAGTACCAATTAGAAAGAAGTTATATTATCTATTATATTACTATTGATGGCAAATTTGAGAGAAGAAAAATCCCACTAATAAACTCTGTATGGCAACGGAGGCGATGAAATAAAATTATAGCACTAAAATTTTCTGTGATTATAGAAAATTGGGATGTTGGCCTGAGAACATCCCATTGGTGGTAAGATGGTGTATTCAAGTAGTGTATACTCTAGGTAAATGAGTAAACATGAGTTAATGCAACAAAGCTGCAAGGATAGACAATGCTGCAACAATAGAATTGAACTGAAAGGTGTATCCAATACAGAAACACTTACCGTAATAAGATTCCCATAGAGCTAAAACAACATGCCACATCCTAATGATAGCTGATAGTGTATTCTATATCATGCAAACATAACATATCCCACCGTTCAACAAAATAACTGGTTAGCGAATTAAGCAATACCATGGTATAAAGTACACTGCACAAAATTTGTATAGTACAAAGCAGCAAAATTTATTTGTATGATATTGTTGAGTTGCCATGGCAACACAAAGTGTGTAATAGGAAATACAGGATCGTATCATTTGGTTAAACTAACTAACGAAAGGCAAACTCTGCGAAATTATGGTTAATGGTAGAAAACATTATAAGATGCAATAGCATTTTTAAGATTCTGTAATGAGTATACATGTTTTCTCAAGGATAAGCCTATGTATAATATTTTATAGAAAAGTACACTAGCTGCTATAGAGGACTCACCTTCCTTATCGGCTAATTCAGTAGCTGTTTGAGTCTCCTTATCATAACACACGAGTTCTCTCGGAGGAATACTAGTCTGGGTTACTTGATGTGCGATACTTAGACTAATTTCCTTCCTCTTTGTTCTACAATCACTCTAACACGTATAACTGGAAATCATGCTATAGTCTAATACAATGCACAACAGGGTAGAAGACCCATAGGGAAATATCTCTCTAGCATGGTATCAGAGTGGGGTTAACTAGCGATCTCAATTTGACCAAAACAGAACACCAGCAGAAAATTAACTTACGTTATTTTATCGGCAGCTTTAGTTACTTTTTGTACTTCTTCCGTAGTTTCATTTGGATCAGTGGACGTAGGGGTTGGTTCACTTTGAGCGGGTGCAGGAGCATCACCTATAATATACCCAAAAATTCCAGCTTTTAAAGTTTCTACCTAGTGTAGGCCTGCTTTCTAAGTGGCATACACAGAGCAAGTGAGCCTTTTTCGAAAAGCGAAGTCTAGAATCTCATACAAATACCTATTCCAAGATCTTTCAACAGCTTATCAGCCTCCGAGAGCCTATCTTCCAAAGGTTTCTGGGTTTCGGCAGCCTTTAAGGCATTTTTAGCAGCTTCTTCCTATATATATCAATCATGAATTTTAGCAAACAATTTCATAATGTTCAATTCAACCAGCAATCTGTACATCAATAAGCAGTAGACAGGATCTTACCAGGAATGGCAATTTGCACTATCAGCTTCACAATAACTGAACGACTGAAAAGAAAACGAAGCAAAAATGTAATGACTATCCAACAGATTCAATTGCAGCATTTCTGTTTCACAAATGCTAAATTACACATACATAGGCCTAGTAGGCTAAGTAATAGGCCTACCACTCAGTTATGAATGCTTTCTATTGTTTCAAATACTAACACAACATAACTTTGTATTAACATTTAAATTATACATTAGAATCAGCCTCCTAAACTGTAGCCTAACCATGTTTGTTGGCATCTACTGGTGAAATTCAAATGGTGCATTATTATTTATTTAAAAATTAAAATAAAGCAATCTGAAATGAGACAAGTGAAGACCAATATTAGTAGGTGATAGATCAGATGTCAAGTTTAGTTATTGTTTGTTATATAATATTATGTAAGTGCTGTATAATATTATATAAGAAGAGTAGAGTGAGTAGACATGTTCGTGTTCGTTGGTCAGACCAAGGAGTAAGAGGTCAAACTCACCTCACGCTGTCGCTTTTCCTCCTCTTTCCTTTGTCTTTCTTTCCTAATGGCCTCAAGCTTAGCCTTTTTCCTTTCAAGCTCTGCTTTTCTATCGGCCATGTTGTATATTGCCTCTTTATTTACCACAATAACCGACAAAACAATTTGTTGATCGTCTATAAAATAATAAGGTTATTTTCTCAAAATAATCAATGGCTCTGATCAAGTTTTAGCCACGTAGCCCAAAATGTCTACTATTTATTAGGGGCGCTCTAGTACACCACCATTAATACTAGCAACAGCCATTCAAAGTTACGCTGCTAACAGGATACGCAAAACAGTGGTTCCGCTAACAACCTTTTGTTAACCTACTAAAATTGACCAATGGTGTTCTTCCTTCTCGGAGCGTGCATATTTGATGAACATTGCTTTGTATTGGAGTTGTTTGTGGTTAGTAGAACTTCCCATTTTATTCTTTTGTGACTGTCAATAATTGTACGAGAGTTTAACCATTTTGTGCAAGCAGTAACCAACGAATATATAAAACCATTGCTTGAGTGGTCTAGTTGTCTGAATACAATGAACAGTAATTATAATAACCAATCCAAAGTGAAAGTCAGTCACTCGTCTCGTCAGTAAAAGTTCAATCAATGGAAAGTTAGTTTATAGTTCAATCATCTTATTATAGTAGTTAGTAAATGTAATTTAAATTCAAATAAACTTACAGCATTTCGTTTGAATTAACATAAACTACTGGACCAACAGAACATGTTCTAAAAGGTTTTTGAAAAAAATCATTGATTTCAAGGCATTAGAATTAGTCAAAAAATTTACAAACAATGGACATGGTCATGGTCGGTGTGGCTCTAATCTAAGTTAGCCTAATCTGCTCAAATTTAATTAAAATTCCTTCATACTATACTCGTGACCGTAACTTTAATGATAGTCAGGGGCGTAGGTTAGAAAAATTCAGTGGGGAGGTAGAAAGTTTAACTGGGTGGGAGGTGGTTTGGGGTTAACACTTTTTTAGATGTTGGTGACTTGATTGATATTAACATAGTTACTTCCACTCAGACCATTTGACCTGATGGGGATTGGTAACACTTATTGCTTTGAAGGTTCTTTGTTGTCCCTATGTAGGCCTACCTTTTTATTTGAGGTTATGCAAGTGTACCTATAGTTTGCAGCAAAAAACTGTCGTGGTACTGGTTTTTGTTCGCAAAGATTGGTTTTGTTTGGCCTTAAGATTGGGGTCTAATTTAGATAACGTGAATTAGGAAATCAGAGGATAAATCCAGTCAAAGCTATAATGAGATAGTTGTTGGAACTACAGTTGAATGTATACCTCCTAATTTTGCCAATAAAATGAAAACAATTTAGAATTTCTCATGTTAATCACTACCCAATCATGTGAAGTCCATAGTTTGTTGTTGTTCGGCGAGCTAGATTTCTAAATTAGACCTTCAGTTACCTGATGTATGCACACTGTGATATCGAGGCTTGGCTATTCACCCACCCTGTGTAGGCCTGTTGTATTCTTATTTGTAGAACCATGGTAATGGACTCGTCTAGCCCTCCCAGCCCTCAGTGTGTTGGACGAGAGTTTGTACGGCAGTATTATACGTTGATGAATGAGGCACCTGGATTCTTGCACAGGTATGATTTTTTAATAGGCATGATCTTTCTCATGATACTGGCATCTTATATATTATTATTTTATTTTGTTGTTGTTCATGTAGGCTTATTTGTGTGTTTTCATCATCTAGGAATCGGAATATGCCCTATGCATCATTTATCATTATATTATATGTTCATGAAACGTTTCACTAACTACCTACATTTCAATATTTGAAATCTATGATATAGGTTTTACAGTGCCGATTCCAGCTTTGTCCACAGTGGGGATGATTTGTCATCGCAAGACCCTGAGCCAGTCTATGGCCAAAAGGTACTTCTACATTTGATCACTTACTGTATGCTACATGAATTACAAATATGTATTTCATTACTAGTCACCATTTATATGAAGTGTGTCTTGGCTGCTGCTTGACCTTAACTGACCTTGATATTGATTAATCTCATCTGTTGTTATGTTCATGTTACTTTGTGGTAGTGGTCTATAAACAAAGTCATACTATGTGTTGTGTTATGCTCTGTATTTCTGATATACTTTATGTGTTGTGTTATGCTCTGTATCTCTAATATACTCTTTGTGTTGTGTTATGGTCTGTATATCTGATATTTTGAAGCAGTTAATTGACTACATGTTGTTATACTAGAATATCCACAAGAAGATTCAAGACCTTGATTTCCGTGATTGTCACACTAAGATTCGTCAGGTGGACAGTCAGGCCACCGTCGGTAATGGAGTCGTAGTACAGGTAACTGGTGAACTCTCCAACCGTGGAGCCTCAATGAGACGCTTCATGCAGACGTTTGTGCTAGCTCACCAGACTCCCAAGCAGTACTACGTGCACAATGACATCTTCAGGTATCAGGATGAGGTGTTCAGGGATGCCTATGAGTCTGAGGAGGAACCTGAGGCCCAACCACTTACTGATGAACCAGGTAACTGCTGTCTATATTATATCAGTACTTTGTGTTGTGGATAGGGCAAGTTCTGATGGAATGTCACATCAATATTTATTAGTTTGCTCTGTGCAGGTACATTGACCTCTCTGGATACTAATACTCGTACATACACATAAAGCAGATTGCGACATTAATTCCCAAAGCAATAGTCTCATCAATGCTATTAACCTAATATTAGAATGACGGGCACATGATTTGCCTATCCTCTGCCTTCTGTAACTAACTCATGTTTGTGTCGTTGTAGTCATGACTAATGGAGTGACTCCAGAGTCGTCTCCAGTGGCCACTGAGCAGTATGTTGAGGAGGAGAACGAACCAGAAATGATTGCCCCTGTCAACCAACCTGATCTTAATGTCCAAAGCGTTTCCCCAATCACCACTCCTTCTGTGGTTGCTGAGCCTAACTATGAAACACCCCCTACTGCTGCCGAGACCCCCGTAGAACATGAGGAATCCAAGGCTATGCCTACTGAACCATCCAAGGTAAGCCGCAAGCTCACCTCTACCATAATCTCTATCTTATGTATGTCCATTGTGATCTTAATGTGAGTATAGAGATTGCATCTTTACTAAGTTATACAAGTCTTAGTCTATTAGATAATCGATTACATAGTTGATATATGACTATAGACTGAAGAGGTCTCTGAACCTGTGGCTAACGTCGAGCAGGTAGTTAAGCAGTTCTCATGGGCTAGGATTGCTGGTGGTGGCAGTGGTGCAACTGGTAACGCTGCAGTGGCTGTCGTCTCACCTATGAATGCTAATGGTGCAATGAATAAACAGGTAGGCATTGTGTTTGTGTAAGTAGATAGTAGCAGCAGCAGCAGTAGTTGCATGTAGTCATCAGACAAGGTAAAGCAATGCTGTGGCATTTTCACTGGAATTTGATTGAATAGTGAGCTATATGCTACTCATCCGAATTGTAACTATACATATACACATCAGTTCCCGCCTTGCCTCTACTATCAATGCAAGTGTCCAGGAAGTTATTTGCTTGGTGACAGTTCTTCTATTATGCTGTATATACATGTAGAATATTCCTATCTAGTATGTAACAAATTCATGGGTAGGCTAATTTATTGTGCTTCTTCTATTTAGCCTGTGGTGCCGTTGTCTGTGATTACATCTCAACAGAAAGAGGAGAGTCTAGCCACTGCCCTTGTTGCCCCTACTACCCACGTTCAGGAAGATCAAGGAGCCAGGGCTAACAGGTGAATATGTATACTTTTGATGCAAAATTAATTTTATTACCATCACTGCTAGATAACATTTTATACAGTATATAATATTCTATCATGTAAAACATATATTGTATCCTAATTTCTCTTTCAAAATCCTTACCAATGTGTTCGGTTTAGCTCATCATTGACATCTACAAGTACATGTTGATATTTTATAAGTTACTATGCATAGTAAACCGGAATTTAAGAATACATGTTTTTCTGTATCTGTAGACCTGAGCCAGCAGCACCTTCTGGACGACCTCCAACAACAGTAGACAGGAGAGCCAATGAAAGATACCCAGATAGCCAGCAGGTCTTTGTTGGCAACTTGCCACAAGATGTCGCAGAGTTCCAACTGAAGAATTTCTTCAAGAGTAAGATATTATTGGTGTTCACACAATGTTGAATAATTATTTAGTTTGCCAGATACCTGAAGCTGAGTATCAATTATCTGCCCTTTTGTTTTATCTAATTGCCAATTCTAAAGATATGTGTTGATTTGTTGACTGCAGACTATGGTAAGGTAGTGGACATGAGGATCAACAGAGGTGGTGGAGGCAGTGGTAAAGTACCATTTGGGTTTGTGGTATTCGACAGTGATCACCCTGTGCAGGAACTGCTGAAGCTTAAGGTTAGCATACATAATAAATAATGCTATTATTTTAAGGTTTCATTTGGGATATACCAAGTCAGAGCAGCTGCCTATACGATACTAACATAACTTTAATATGTAAAGCCCAGATGACAGAATATGCTTGCTTTATATCATGGTTGTTTACCCACAGCTACCTTAATCCCTATAAGTATGATCTCCCTAAATGCTTTTACACTATAACATTAGCATATTACATGTATATGCAATGTATATGTTGTCTCCAAGTCTAAACTCAGCAACATTTTATTCTAGAATACCACTGCCGTGTGCTTTTTGTACATGCATAAATAGCCATCAACCAGTGTGTTGTATTAAGTGCCCCCTCCCCTGATCCCCATCAAAGTTGAAGGGCCGAAATTAAGGGCTGGATATGCTGGTCACAGATTTATACAACCACCAAAGTGCCATTAACCTTTCAAGTCCCGCCTAATTTTGGGGCAAAATCCCAGGCCTTATTTTTGTGAGCTGAGGTGTGTCTATAAAATTGCCTGTATTTTTATTTCTATTTATGCCAGTTTCAAGATTCAAAATGCATTGCATTCCTGACAAAATTCTGTATAAGATAGATATAAATCCACAGTTTTTACTTACAGGTGAGTTTGACAAGGATGAAAAATATTCTAAAAGATGTGAGAAAAGCTAGTATTACCGCCTTTTCGTTACTAGAGATGTGTGTACAAAACTACTATTACCTACATTTGTGTGCATACAAACAGAAAAAATTTAGCACCAATGTATTCCCCAAGAAATTCTTTATTTGACTGAAATGAATCAATGTAAAAGACATTTTGTGCCACTGAAAGTCACTGTTGCACACTGTGCAAGTTGATCGATTGTTGTTTCCAATTGTTGCGTGCATGCACATGCCAAACACAGTTTTACTATCTTTGCACGTATCACCTGGCAATTATTCAAACTATGGCCTTGACATTGTAGGCTCATTGGATAGCTAACATAATGAGCTTCCATTTGAATGGTCAATCACCATCATAGCACAATCTAAGCTCTTCAAAAGTTGTGATGAAATTATGGCACACATGTGTGCCACAATGGGACTTATCTATGGTGTAACAATGGCACATATGTGTGCCATGTAGGGATCTAAAAGGTTAATGAATGAGAACAACCCATTCTATCAACTGGCATGCAGATGTTGAAGTAGTGGTTGTAGTTGTCTTCTCCTGGCAATATGAGATTCAGCATGCATGTGGACTTATGTTTATTCTCCCAAGTTGTAATATGCCGTTTTATTAAAAGGAGGCAGAGAATCTGGTCACTCTATTGAAATGATTTTCTCTTGTGTGTATAAAGTGTACCCGAGATTCACATGGATATTCAAGCTCTGAATGTATCTACTATGTGTCGCTCTAGTGGTGGAATATCGCCTCCTCTCTACTTGCATAATTCTGTGATCGTTTGAATTTAATTTACAGCGTGTTGAAATGGATGGGCACAGACTGAATGTCGAGGAGAAGAAGGCTAGGTCAGACCGGGCCGGTAGCAACTCCCGGGCACCAAGAGGACCCAGGCAGCAGCAGCAGAGGGCTGGATCCAGACCCAAGGATCGTGAAGGAAGTGGGTCACGGTCTGATAACAGACAGTCAACAAATCAGAGGAAGCCTGGTCGGCCCTAATCAAGCAATGGTCATTGTTTGGTAATGTATTTAAATAAAACAATCCTAACATAATCACGGCTTGCAAAGCAATCTCCCCTAACATGGTGTTGTAAAACTTGGTCAATGCTAGTTATGGAAATAAACCAATGCTCATCAAATAGTAGGTGCTTGCCAATACACCTCCCCTCCCAACTCGCAGCACCCCTGCTAGATATTTTCTATATTGAAAATTCTATTATCAACCCGTGGTCATCTAGTAACACCATTGCAGAATCATTGTTCCACTGACGTGTATAAAACTGTTTGAATAATGCTTTTTTTTAAAAAATCTTTGTTAAAATCCATATTTTCTCATCTGAGCTAAGTTTTACTACCTAAATTTTTCTATTTATGTCGAAGAATGAAGTGTGTGAATATGTAGACTGATCCTGAGCTTTCACCCGGCATGTTTGAGCCAATCCTGCGTGCCATGTGTTCCTCACGTGTGCGTTCTGGGCTGCAGTATGCATTGTTAATGATAGCATATTGTTATAACTTTAGGAGCGACTTTTGTTGTTTTATACAAAATAATGTATACCATAATTTTGTTTTCTTTTGATGGGAATCATTTTGGAGTATAATTTATTTAGTTGTGAATTTCACATCCATGTTTGCGTTATTGATCTCTATGTTTATGTGATTTAGCAGGAAGCAGATTCAATAATATTAGTATTGTTTAATGTACATACATTATATGAGATGTGTATAAACTAGTTTACTGTAGCCTATTGGTAATGAACTGGATTTACCAATGTTATCTTGTAGAATGGCATACAAGTCGTTCTATTAATAGTCGGTTCTATTATTATATTTAATAATGTCATTCTGGAAGCTCAATAAAGTCATTGGCAAATATTTATCAGTCTCTATCATTGTTATTGGTGCTTCTACAACATACAGGGTTGTGTTTTCATTGTAGCTTGGATAAGTTGGCATCATGTGAATATTTCCAGCTTTATCTCCTCAGTCCTAGTAACTGTGATGCAGTTGTACCTTCTGTCTATCTTTAGCTGAACATGCATCAGTTGTTTGTATTTCTGAAAGTTGGTTTAATTGTAGTGTGATGAAACTAGAATTACCGAAAAACATGTATATTGATAATAGAGGATCTTGTAGGGATATGCATGGACTATGGCTTGTTCAATGTATGATACAGTTTGGTTGTGGTTGCGATTAGGTTCTTGAATTAGCATACCAGTTTTGAGTAATTAAGTTCTGTGCAATCATTTATAACATTTTTTTTATTAAGGTTTGAAATGTAGGAAGCAGTATGGATATGTAGTCTTCCTTATAAATGAGAGAGGTTGCTACACTTGTCCTGCGATTCAATATGCTGCATAGAAATTTGGTATAGTAAGAACTATCTAAAAATCCAAGCGTTCATACGTGATGTTGGGGAGCACTTCACCACGTTTGTTGACATCTGTGAGTTCCCACCACTGTTGATTCCTGTGATATCACTACTTGCATAGCCTTGAGTTGACATTCCTTCTTCAGCTTCATGATGGTGTAGTTCACTATGAGTGCAACAAGAAGTCAGGGTAAAGAGGGTAGAAAACCCTCTGATATTGGGGGAGCTAAGACGACTCCCTGGACATGCTCTTCCAGTCTTCCCCAATTATCCAAGTATATTATAGTGCTATTCCTTGGAGTCGTGCTCTCTTACCTCTTTAACAGCTATGGAGGCTCAGCCATCTCCAAACATGTCATACCACCATTGGAGGGCAAAGGTCATCAGCTTCTGGGTATTAAAGGGGAACTCCTCTTCAAATCACTGGATGCCAATTCAGATGGCAAAATTAATCACAGCGAATTTGGACCTGTTGTTGAAAAACTCACTGGTGAGGTAAGCGGATTCCTGTGTGAAGTGCATAATTTTATAACACCTGTAGATGCTCACTTTTCAGGCTGTGTAAGCTATATAGATTCTGTTAATGAACCCGTTGTTGAAAGAAAATGCTAATTGAGAGTGTTTATATGTTTTCCATTATGACATTACTTTCACTAGGCACCACCAGTTCTTATTCATCAAAGAGCTGACGGTCAAAGTGGTGATGCAGTGACTTTGTTTGCAGACTTCCTTCCTATAGATTTTGAGAGTATGAAGACCTACGAGGATGAAGGCGTTGATGGAATGATGGTAGGTGAGGGTTTTGCTGGCCCACTTGTGCAGTGAACGTTAATGCAGCAGACAAATTATAAATATGATGTGTATAGTATCTGTAGACTGCCATTTCCACTTAGAGCACTTTTTCAAACCGGTTTTCAGTCGATTTATTATGCATATTAAGTTTGCTCAGCCTATTGGTTTATATCGTGGTTAGACCTGCTACATCACTAGTGCATGTATCCTACTACACATTTTGTGCTGTATAGACTTCTAGGTGAGTTGAGGATATGACATGCCTGTTTATGTTCAGCGTAGAAATACCATGATTATGATTTGTTTCAGAGGCATTACAACACTATGTCAGGGCTAAGAGAGTGGCAGACTCCTCACCAGTCTGATGCTTCCCTCTACAGCCGTGACTTCTACAGCTTCCTTCCTCAAGCTGGTGATGAGTCGGTGGGGAAAGCCTACTGGATATACCGACCTATCATTGAGCCTTGGTACCAAGGTATGAGTTTTCCACATTTAATAAGCACCTACACTTTATATCATGTAATATAAATACATGCAGATTACAGGCCATCTACTCGGATATGCATTGTAGTTTCATTAAGTAAATTAAAAAGGGAGCTCTAATGTGAATATTTAGTATGAAATGGTCATGGTTGTGCATACTGGGGACTCCTATTAACATCTAGTTACTAACTAGTAATATCCATAGTCTGCTTTCTCTGCTAGGTGATAGTGGTAAGTACTATCCACCAAACCCAGATGTGAAGGAAGAGATCCTGTACAGACTAATGAGAATGTTCCACTCAAGACCTTTCCTCTTCACTAGGTTTGGACCTCATGGATCTGCTGCAGTTGTTCAATCACACAATGACCTCTATTATAATATTAGATTCCGGTAGGTATTCATCCACATCATCATTAAAGGAAGTATTTTGCTTTATACTTATCAATACAGTTACTTACGCAACTTCATTTTCCTAATTTGATGTTAATGGATACTGGTGTTGGTTTATAGTCTGAGATCATTCTATTTATGAGGATGCAACTTTAGCCTGTTTATACTGCTCCGTTTTCTAGGTGTCAAGTAAAAATTTATTCTGTTAGCCAAATACTAATGGGTCTCACTTTTATTGTGAATCGTCCTCTCTCTCTCTCTATCTTTAGTGAAATTCCATTCACACATGAAAAGAGGTTATTAAAACAGTAGCCTTATCTACAAGTAGTAAATACCAAGTAACTCCTCTTTTGCAGAGTTTGAATCTGTAGATAATCACCACCATTATCAAAATTTACCACAGTAATGTAGTAATGTAGACCGTAACGTCTACCTGAATTGTTTCTTAATGATTCTTGTAGAATCCACTGTGAGTTCCAAATGAACGAACTTCCAAAGCTTCCATTCTGGGCAACTCCTGCTCAGTTCACAGGTAACCTGGTAATCAGTAGGAACGGACTCAGTGTTAAACATTTTTCATTGAATTTGCCGACTGATAGGCGACTCAATGTGGATATGGAGTGGATAACAGCACTGGCCAATGAGGAGACAGGAGAATCTGAACGTATGGAGGTCGAGATCGCCTTCCAACCAAGGCTCGCTCTTCATATGGTAAATGGGCCTATTTTCTACCCAGTATTATGTAACTATGATAAATATATATGAGCATCAAGTGGTGGTAATGTTAGGTGATCCAGCTAATTCATCTCTCTGCTATCGTACATTATCATTATGAATGAAAACATTATTTTGTCTTTTATATTATTCTCTTTTCAATGCTTAGAAATCAATGCTTTAATTTGCTTTGTTTTGTTTTCATTTCAAAGACAAACAGTGAAAGTCTAGACAAGTTTAAATGGACTGAGAGTATATCAGAAGAAGAAGCCAACTCAAGGCTAGAAAAGCTCTTCTATCCATTTAAGAAGGTATAATATTATCAATATATAGAACTTCTTACACTGATTGAAATGATTTCCTGTCCAATTTCACAGCTTAGTTTGTCTCTTGGAGCTAGACGAGATCTATTGATTCTCTTAAATGTGGCTGCATCGCACACTACGTGTACATACTTTTTCTATTCTACTTGGTTGATTGTAGTGCCAGTTTGTGTGATCCTAATCCAAGGAAATTTACACAAACTGTGATTTCCTGTGGTTAAATGTTATTCCAAAATTAACTATTGTACATGTATGAGGTGCATGACAGTATTTATTCCAATTTTTGACCAGCTCAACGTACAATTATGATATGTACAGGACATGCATGTGCATACAATCAAGTCACCACATGGAAACCAAACATATAGTAATCCTCATATCACAGAGCTAAAAAACTGCCAAATGCATCAACTTGAATAGTTTTGTAGCCGGCAAGCGTAACCAGGTCAAAGATCGTGGAAGGGAAGATCGGGCACTCAATGATGAAACTCTGTCCCACCAAATATGCCCAATTTGGCGGTCCCAACATTCTGCGATCTACTTTCCCCCCATACCTGTGTTGAACTTTTAGATCGCTGCTAGACTAGTATCGTGATTTCACGGCTTAACTATTGCATTCTTTGTAATAAGATGTCGTTTATATAAGTAGACTGTATATTCGGTGCCGCTGTAAAAATATTGCCTGATTGGCCGGCGGAACACCAATAGTGAGAACGGATTTGTACACAAGGTAGCTCAACTCCTTGCTTAATCCGGACCACGCTTAGAGGCGGGGGACGGACAGTTTTTGGCCTGAGTGTCTGATCTTCCCTTCCACTATCTTTGACCAGGTACTTGACTGTACTATGTGACTCATGTTTCAGGTGACATATCACCCGTTTAATAAGGCATTTGATCGGGCAGCTGCCGAGAAGAAACTGGTGCACAGCATCACACTTTGGGGTAGCTTAGATGATCAGTCCTGCTGAGGTGAGTACAGACATGATGTATTTTTTCACGTGGTTAGGGATAAGTGTCGGCGATCTTAGATCTTGACACAAACACATGTTATTAAATATTCTGCATTTTGAATCTTCAATGAGTGCAGAAATTCCAGTGATAAAGTGCTCACACTGGCACGGCTCTAGTATGTATTAACGCCTTTACTATTCAGTTATTTAGTATAGTTAACAGCTGATGAGGCACTTGTTACATGTGCCATAACTTCTATTGATGTGTCATGTATACAAATTTCTAACTGTTCGAAATTGTCAGTTAGAACAGGACGTTTCGAAAACATTCAAACCCCAAGCCCCAAACAAACGTTTTCGGAACGTTCTGTTTCTAACAGACATTTTTGAAATGTCCCTTTACCCATGTATACATGTACTTGTTACATGTATCATAACTTCTTTTGATGTACCATGTATACAATCATGTGCTATGTTTATGTTACAGGAAGCGGACGGACTCTTCGAGATGGGCCACTCGAGAATTCGTCCGTCCAAAAAATACTTCAACAATATTTTACTAGTTCATGGGTGTTGATCAATGAACTCAAAGCTGGAGCCAATGACTCATCACTGAGTGAGACATTGAAACGGCAATATAATGCTACACTCGGTGTATACAGGTAACTATAATACAATATAATGCTACACTCGGTGTATACAGGTGACTATAATACAATATAATGCTACACTCGGTGTATACGGGTGACTATAATACAATATAATGCTACACTCGGTGTATACGGGTGACTATAATACAATATAATGCTACACTCGGTGTATACGGGTGACTATAATACAATATAATGCTACACTCGGTGTATACAGTTTACAGTTTAGTTTTATTACCATACAGTATCACTCAGTAATAGGCACCAATGATAAAATTAATGGTATATATACATGTACATACTCTCTAGTCAATATTCACATAGATGTTACCGTTGTTAAAAAATTTCATAAAAAATTGAAAAAACTGTTGGATCGCTCTGCAGTTCGTGCGATTACAGGCCTATATAGGTGACTATAATGCTACACCAGGTGTATACAGGTAACTATAGAGGATAAAAGTTTGGATTTAACTAGCTAAATATTCCCGAAGTAGCACATGCATCTAATCGGTGTGTCATGTGTGAGATTGTCATAGTATACACACTGCACTATGAATTGAATATCAGACCAACTATGCTACTGATTAATTCTCTCATTGAATTATAATTATAAAGTTTTTGTTACAGCTTCCCAGTTCAATGTGTGGTCCATTATGATAATGGTACAGTGATCCATCATGAAAATCTCAATGATATTCTCTTTCCTGAGAACCAGGAGAAACTCCAGGAAGAGATGGAGATGGATGGATTGTGAGTCATTTTATAACATCTTTTTTGTGATTCTAGAGGTACATCAAGTTTAACATAGCCAGGGTTCTTTTTTGAAATTTTAGACAGAGAAGTTGGGTTCTCTGTTGTATATGACTTCACCCCCAACCAAAGAGCGCCAATTGTATATAAAGATCTAAGACAATGTGACATACATTTACGTATGTAATATTGTACCTAATTAGAATATTGTGCACTTCACTTTAATGCATAATTCTCTGTTAGTTGTCGGCATTTCGTTTCGTATTTCAAATGATCTTTCACTGATTCTATGTCTTCTGGTATTACATCTGTAGACCTGGATGTAAATAAATATGAAATTGTCCTCCGCGCATTATAGTACATGTGTACTCAATCATACCTACTATTGGTAACACATTATAGTACAGGTGTACTCAATCATACCTACTATTGGTAACACACCGTAGTACAGGTGTACTCAATCATACCTACTATTGGTAACACATTATAGCACAGGTTTACTCAATCATACCTACTATTGGTAACACATTATAGTACAGGTGTACTCAATCATACCTACTATTGGTAACACACCGTAGTACAGGTGTACTCAATCATACCTACTATTGGTAACACACCGTAGTACAGGTGTACTCAATCATACCTACTATTGGTAACACACCGTAGTACAGGTGTACTCAATCATACCTACTATTGGTAACACATTATAGCACAGGTTTACTCAATCATACCTACTATTGGTAACACATTATAGTACAGGTGTACTCAATCATACCTACTATTGGTAACACACCGTAGTACAGGTGTACTCAATCATACCTACTATTGGTAACACACCGTAGTACAGGTGTACTCAATCATACCTACTATTGGTAACACACCGTAGTACAGGTGTACTCAATCATACCTACTATTGGTAACTTGGCTATCTTTCATTTTTAGAAGTCACATCAAATTCCAGAGTTTACAAACTTACCGTTATGCACAGTTCTTGGTTCGGGGACTCGAGAAGGCAGGAGTTCCACATGAAACAAAAGTTTCAGTTTAGTTTTGATGCTAACTTTATGAGATCATGGACATCAGATACACATTTAGCAATCACTGATATTATAGTTTAGTATTTCTGGTTTTTGTTAGCAGCAATTATCTTAATAATCCAATCAAGTACATGTATTTATTGTATGAATTACACATGTACACACATATATATGTACACATTGATTTACATACACACATGCATATGTATAATCCTAAATATGTGATTCTACAAGGGTTGCAACTTGGTGCAATGCATTTTAAAAGATAATTAGTTGATAATATTGTTTTATGCGCATGTATACTATTTCTAGTTGCCCAACCTCGAAATGAGTGACTGTTAAATACTAACACACTGATATGGCCCATCAAATGTGTTCCTGTGGAAATGCTCGTAGGCTGTCGTAGCAAGCCATTATGACGTTACGACTTGAAACCCTTAGGGAAGAGTTGAGACTGATATCTTGTTTAAAGCAGTCGATGGTATTAGTACACATTCAACAGCCACTCATTTCAGTCGGTTGGTTATCCTAGTCATTAGCTTTTATACAAGTTTAGAGAGAGTTGTCAATGACTGTCTACAGGCTAATACTTACATGTATGTCAATTAGATCTCTCCTCATTTTTGTGGAGAGTTATTTTATTGTGCCTATAGAGTTCATGTAAATACTAATACATATGCATCTAGAACTACTTCATATCATTAAACTACTTGCCCAAACTAACAAACTAACACCGTCTAATATACTGTACATACAATTATATTGTATTACATGTACATGTACATGCACCGTATATATTGCTGGGTATTCTGTTGTTTTTTCTGGTCTTTTGGTAAAGGAGTTCAAGTCTACTTTTTCTCAATGAGCAGTTGTTATTGCCAGGTTCTCTAAAGCTATATTTTGCATCGGTCATGTATCTACCAGTGATGTATAGTTGATATGAAGTTAGCAGATGATACTATGTGTATATTATTTTGGTCAGTATCGCAATATATACCAAAATAGATGTATTAGGTATTCTGAACAGCAAACAAAAACACTCCTCCAGCTCCTTTCTCTCGTTTACTTTATCTTGAGTAGAATATACTATTGCCTGGCCTGAGCTTCATGTCCACACACTAGATCTGTTTGCTGGGTGGGTGGGACCAAAGCCCAGACTGACTCACTACCATCTATCTTACCTCACCCTCCATCAGTTCGATTTCACCACCGCTTTTTCTTGGTATATTGTTTGGGGCGAATGGGCTATGTATAATTGTTATCACATGTACATTTTATTACCTTCACAGTGACAGAAAAACTGGGATAGTTGTAACCAATTTTGTTGATATTCTGTGACTCCACACTCAGAGCTCATCAGGGCACCAGATTCATTTGCGGTTGTTTTATTTATAATCCATTGATTTTTTCTGTTTGATGTTACCAGATTGTTCTCTCATATTGTTGCGGCATAATATCAGGTTCCGGCGCCGAGGTTAACGAACCTTCCATCTTGATTACATTGTTTGTTCTCATAGACTAACTAATTATACTAAATTGTATTTCTTTGTAGGACTTAGAGAAACGTATTGATCACTGTGAAATGGATAGCTAGTTTCCAGAATGAATATTTAATAATTCATCAATATTTTATAGTCATCAGTTAGATCTTAAAAAGAGTAAATAATACATTTATTATTTCATAAGGATTTAAACATTTGTTCATTCCATTTTCTAATCAGTTTCTGGTCATACACTGTTTGTTCTACGTGTTGGACAGTGATTGATAGGAATATCATGGTGAGTTGTAGAAAGTGTTTTTCTCGTTAAACTTGTACCTTTGCATACAAAAGGTTGTTTTACATTAACGAACTTTCCAAATGAGAGCATTACATGCATGTGATTCATAATGATACGTGCTATTTCGTACATATAATACACATTCTCAATCTTTATAATATATAGTGTACAGTTTTGGTGTTTAACGCCTTATCTATATGTCAAGGAGCATGCCATGCAATTCCATACCATTATATACATGTAGTTACAGATAACCTTTACTATTTCTGTAGATGCGCTCTGATATTTTTATCACCCTCACTATAGTATGGAGTTGGTATGCCGATGCTCTCGTCCACCAAGGGTGCTGGAACATGTCAGACGTTGATGATGAAATGGCTTTCCAAATGTCACCTGGGTTGGTTTTGCCACAAAACATTTCTGTTGAGGATTGTGTACTTTCATGTAGCTTATGGAATGAAAACCATGCAGGTCAGTTTGTCTAATATTTATGGTTCTTTCATTTACTGTAAACTTATTAAAATATTATATGCAATGTGTATGCATGCTGCATAAACCTTATTCAATATTGATGGAACATGTTGCTGTATACTTTTTTACTAATTTTTCTGTAAAATATGTGTTTTGAAAGAGACTCAACAAAATATGATGGAATATATAGTTTTATATGTAATGTCAGTATTCGTTTGTTTTCAACAGTTGAGCTTATTTATCTCTATTAGGAGAAGATAGCTGAATAGGAGATGTAACAATATACACTGTAATTAGTCAAATCTCCTCGTAACTGTGTTATTATATTGCATTGCTTGTGACAAGTTTCTAGGTACAAAACTTATCTAAATAAAAGTTTGAAATTGCACTGTCGGGTTTTCCCCATAGTTTTATCGCTAGCTGCTACATTACAGGTATCCGTGATGGCCGACATTGCTTATGTGATATACAACTACCAAGTATGGAACAGTCTTCATCTTCTCAGTGCACGACTCCATGTCTGGATCTAGTCAACTCTTGTGGAGCAGAAGGATTGTTGGTCGTATATGCCGCTAGTGAAGCTCTAGAGGTACTTGTTTCAATACATTAATATACATGTAAATACAGTCATGTACTTAGTTCTACCCATAATACTATTATGAGGAAGGATGGTTTGGTACTTCATGAGAAGGATATTATGCATGTGGCATGTGCTCTGTATAATATACATGTGCATTCTATACGTATATGGATACTTCTGCAAATTAGAAAGTTATAGTTCAGACAAACGACTGATGAATATATAAATCATATAATTGTTATTTTGCTACTATCTTGTTAGGCATCTTGGTAACACGTGAATCAGATATTTGTCATTTGAATATATTACTGTATAGATTTGGTGGATGTGCATATGATACCAGGTTATGACAAGGTTGACTTGTGTATATAATGAAGATTTTGGTTTAGTGAAAATATATTTCTGCATTGATCAGACAACTACCAATATTTCATCTCAGGATGTCCTTATTTCCTAATATTGTAATGGTTTCTGGAAATTCGTGCGGTCGTCCTTGGACGACTACCGACCCAAAACTGAAGTGCCTATGAGTGGTGCTAGGCCTTCTCATTACATGAAAGATCGAGCAGTCTCAGTAGCCCAATAACTACCAGAGACGACCCATCTGGTCCCAAGTCTGACCTTTATTGAAAGCCAAGTGAAGACTGAGACAATGAACAGTGAAACAATGCCCTTTATATAGTATAAGGACTTCCGCCCGACGTAGTGCCGGGAAAAGACGACATAGGGTCGTCCGGAAGTTGCGCAACAACATGGCCGCCGGAAGCCCGACGGCCGACCCAAAATAGGTCGGGTTACACAACAGTTGCTTATAATGATCCAATTCATGTACAAAATGAATATCAAGTAATTCTGAGAGGTCGGGCCTCTGTACATGGGTATAACAGGCACTAAAAGACTCAGTAATAATCGTACAAGTATATACAATGATATAGAAGTTACACAAGGTAGAATGCAAGCAGATATAAACATGTAAGCACACATAATAATAAGTGTCAGGTGTAAGAGACGACTGTGCGTACCATTACAATATAATTATTTCACTATTTACATGGACACGGTCATACAAGTAAGCGTTCCTAGATCTTGTAAAACTGCACACTATGTGTGTGATGTAGATTTTGTCATCTTACTCTATTGAAGCAAAAATTATTTAATTATCAATATTCATGTTTGCTTGCTCAGTACAAATACATACAGTAAATACGTCAGTATTTGGTTTTAGTCCATAGAGCTACAGATAGAGCTGCTGACGGAGCTGCTGTCGCCATTGCAAACAGACGTCATGCTGTCGTTTCACCCAGCAAACCAAAGTGGTGTCGTGTACGAAATAGATACTGGTAATGACTTACAGGAAGTCAACTCATCTTATAGCCTTAGGCACGCTCTCTTCGTTCCTGGACAGCATATAATACGGGGCAGGGTCACAGACTCCCAGTCTAATCAGGTAAGTTACAGAGCTATAAAAATTGATCTAAACTAATTTTTTATTCGGGGTAAAACATGTAAAACATAATGGTCACTATGCTGTCAACTCATAATGATAACGTGTATGTTGATGTGTGTTCTTATGATCAAATACTAACTCCTAGCTAATGTTACTTCCTTTGGTAAGCTTCATCTAGACACGGCAATGCTTATACTTGCATGTGGATGATCGTTCATTCAAACGGTATCATGGCGGATATTAAGAAATTCAAGTAGAGTTCCTTTGCAATATTTGGTCTTGATCGAATTTTCACAAAGGCAAATACTGGTATGATGGCATCAGTGTGTGTTATACACAATTCCTAGTGGGTCTTGGATTGCCAAATAATAATGCAATACTGACGGGGCATTCAACAGCTAAATCTACACACTTGTTCCAAAATTTTAGTGATATTTTTTACAGATGGCTGATAAAGTAGCAGCAGCAAATGTTGAAGGCCAAATGCTCGGACTCAATGCCACTATAGATTGCGGGAATGATGTTATTGGTATATCTAAGCCTTTACTCTGTGATGTCACACTTTATTCTGGAACATCAGTCCATGTATCCTCCTCTACTGGAGACTCGTGGTTAATCGAAGGTGAAGTATTTACATCAAGACAACACTGTGCACGTATCTATCATTTTGATCTGTTCACTGTGATTGGTAAAGCTCTCTTTATACACGTTTCTTAACTTAGACGCCATATATATCGGTTTGCCGTAGTTTCTATCAACGCAATACCATGATAAGTTGTTACGTTATGCGGTCTATAGTAAAAATTTAAAGTAAGTAATTTGTATTTAAACAATAAATTGGGTGCCCTGCAAACACATATTGTATTCAGTATTATTACAAATTAATGCCTATTCACAGACTTCTTTTGGCTAGTGGAACTCTGTCCTGGGTCTTATATCTCCATGGGTCTATGTATTATTGTCGACAAATCGGAATATGATACAAAACTCACTTGCCTATCTTATGCACTGAGTATAACATTTACACATATGCATACTAGTACCATGTTTTATTACAATGTAAGTGCATGTATAATAGTCTATCACCTTCTAGCTTTATAGCATTATCCTTTTCTAAATCATCTGAATTTGGTTTGTTCTAAATCAGGTTCTCAGTACTCCGTAGTTGAACTGGCAGTACCACCAGATGTTAATGTCTCCAAGGCGAGCGTTGCAGATCCCGTCTCCATATCTATGTCTGAAGCTGGGAAACCAGGCTATGTTTCTGCATTCTTTATTCATGGAACTTCTGCAGGGGTTGTTGATATTCAGGTATATCAGTGCAGGTTGAATGGTATAATTTACATACCACATATAGTAAGATGTTAGAAGTGTTTGGTTTCACTAAGTATTGTAAGTAATGGTATTTGGGCATGATAACATAATGTGTTGAGAAAGTTATTTTGATATATTTCTAATTCCTAACAATATATAATGGAGATTTTAAAATAAGTATTACATTTTTTCAAGCCTGGAAAACAGATTATTTAGTGTAAAGTAGCTTTGATTCATGGTGAATCCATTTGAGACGAAGCAGTAGAATTGTAGTTTACCAACCTATTGAAGTGCGAGTAAAACTCTCCTTTCTTCTCAGATCTGGAAGCCTGATTGTGCAGACTACTGTTATTGGACTAACAGTTGCAATGAGTCTAACTGCACTAATGAGCAGCAGAACTGTGGACTGCAGGTAGAAGATTCTATGTGTCTACTGGAGGGTGAGTGCTGCAACTCATCCTCTCCATACAGAACTAACCACAGCTTTCCATGGCAGCAGATCTATACCACCAGTGTCAACCTCACAGTAGGACCTCAGGTATGTACAAGTGTTATCGATCTTGTAGCACTTGGGTGTGGAATATTTCAAAAAACACCCTCTATGTACATGTAGATTGTACATTGTAGTGTATGCATGTACACATCAGTATACTTACATGTACATACACTAGGCTATGTGAGTATCAAATAATAAGATGAAATGTACAGAGGAAGTACTAGTGTTTTGTATACAAGTCAAAGTATACATGTATATCATGCATAGAAAGGTTTTCTTATGACCGCAATCAAGCTGGCTATTAAATATGATGCAAGTATAACCAGTTCATTGCACAAGTGCTTATATGGAGTTTATAATTTACACTAAGATTATTTTTATTTTTGTTATATGATTGATGTATTGGTTGTACAGTATTTCCTACTGGTTTACATTTCTAGGTAGTGACATTGGACACTGCTGTTCAAGTAGAACTAGGCTATGTTATTGGGGTTTCTAAGGCTATAGGCACGCCAGCCATACTCTCTCAGTCACACACGGTGCAGGCATTGCTCTCTGTTCCCATAAAGGTCACCATACAGCAGGACCCACCACATAACCTTGGTAGCAATCAGGTACCAACAATATACATGTACATACATGTATAACTATGAGTTGTGAATTGTAATGTGTCTATATAGAAGTTAAAAACAATAACAGTTTTGTACTAATTATTATATCAAGCAGCTCAACACTGGCATTTCCGGAAACATGTGCAGTGCAGTAGGCAGAATTTAGCTATACATAATAAGTTATTGAATGCTAACTCAGCAAACCATGAAATAAAAGATGAACAATGAATATTATTGGTGATGTGTCTTTCCTTAATACGAATGTAATTACTTTGACTTATAGATTGGTGTGACAGTTGTTGATACTACAACTAATGACCAGATTGATCTGTTCTTGAATTATACTGGTATCTCTGCTCCTGAGTCTCCCAGAGTGCAACAGTTAGAGGTAGGTGTCAATTAGTACAAGTCTACAGCGCATGTTCCATGGGTCTTCTGACTATCTCGTCACATGTATGCATTATTATTAGCCTGATATTTTAATGTGTTTTCCAAATAATTGTGTAGAGAATAATAGCAGTCAAGGTAATGTGAGCAAGACTTAATATATATAATGGGGTAGTGTGAGCAAGCTTTAATATATGTATATTACTGTACAACCATGTACTACATAGTAATTTATTACTAGTAATGAGTGCTATGCATTGTTACATAATATTATGTAGAAAATAATAACATAATAATAATATAGTAGAAAATAATAACATTTACTATGCTCTATGTAAATGTTATTTAGTAGTTGTCCTTCCTTCATTTCCCAGGGTTCAATTTTGAGAGAGGGGATAACTTCCAAGTTGCAAACGCCACATTTTATTTAAATACAGGGAATGAATAGATCATTGGGTTAACTGTTTTGTACGTGTACAAGTAATGTTATACTAGTTAGTGTCACTAGTCACAGCACATTTAACTATCCAACAGGTAACTTACTCTAATCGTCCAATTGTCTACTGGCTATTCATGTAGCAATCCATCCGTCTATCTATCTTTCTCATGACATCTAACATTTTTAAGCACGCCAGTTTTATTCGTTGGTTTATAAATACTTTTAGTTGTCACCTGAAGCCAAAATCTTTCTCTATGACACACTGAACATCAGCTTTACTGTGAAATGTCTCTACAATGCCAGTTGCCATGTGATGCTTGGAGATTCTATAATTCAACCAACCTTCTATTTTGCTGAGTGTACGGCTGGCTGCGACGGTGTGACCAACGCAACAGTTACAGGTATAGTTTTCATGAGGCGTGTTACCCGTAACCATGGATACCTATTGTCAGGAATCAGATAATGGATCATTTCATTTTCTACTGTTACAATTATTATTATTGTTCTATTTACAATATTTAATAATTAAATCAAATATGATTTTTTTTCATTAGCTTGTTATTAGTTTCACATGAATAACAATGGCCAGATATGTTGATTGGGATTATTTGATCTTATATTATTACATTATTTATGCTGCTAATATCTTAGTATGGCTAACTATCACTTTTACATTGGATGTTGTGAAATTATTCAATTATACTCAATCCATATTGTAGATGTATCTCAGCCAATCAGTGTAACCGTTACATGCTACAATGGATACGGAACTTCTAACAAATCTGTTACTGCATCTACAGTCAATCCTGCAGATGATATCAATCTAGTGCACAGCGGTGAGGCAATATTGCTTGTTCACATGGTAAACTAACTACACAGAAAATGAAAAAAAACCATAGCACAAAACGCAGCAATATGTATATGTATGTATAGTTGTATATGTATTAATATGGTCTACATCTATTTGGTTTCTAGTGATACAGTCAGATATGGAGGCCACCATATTGTTCAGTCTACCAGCCGAGGCCATGAACTCTAGTGTCCAGGTGTACATAGAAGGGTCTAGTACTCCACTAAGTGTGATCTATAACCAAACAACAGCATTGTATAGTATCATCAGCCCTCCACTGAACTATGGTGTCTATCAACTTACCATTACTGCTTTGGTAGCTGGTCGACCAGTTAGTGTTGAACATACGTTCTACAGTTTAGATGCAATTAAGGGACTCGCTTCCACCACCCCTTATGGAAAACTTAGTCCTGAATCGTCATTAAAGATCACTCAGCTATCATTCGAGGAGGCTCTTACCACAGGGTTTAATATTAGTATAGATGTTCTCTCTGGCAGTAATCTTACCTTGAACATAGACTGGGGAGATGGCAGTATTGAACCCATAACCTCTTTACCTGCTGAACTAAACCATGTCTACGTTACGGGTGGTGACTACAAGGTCACCGTAATCGCTTCTTCACCCTTAAGGTAGGTACATGGTTTAGTTAATCTATCCACTCTCAATAGTATTAGCGATATACAAGCAATATACATGGAAATCTTGTGAAAGTGCGAGTTTGCTATGCTATATAACGTGCATATTCATGGAGCCAAAGAGAAACTGTAATGAATTATTGTATACTGGTTTGACTTGTGTACTAGGGTGGATCAGATTGCGGCTTTCAATGGGATTCTGTCATTTGAAGAGTCTGGTAAGAACTAGAGGTTGAGTTTAAATCAGTTCATGTTGTGATGTTCATTTGCAGGAAGACAGTGACTCTATCTGCGGACCTAGTAATAATCACACCTATTCCTAATGACCTTGAGCTTCTGGCAATCAGCGACTACTACACAGACACCGACAGCCTTGCTGTCCTTTACAAAGTGGTAGACAAGAATTTCGGCAATCCACCATTTCTACATGTCCCAAACCATGTAAGTGGGATTGGATGTTAGTTTTTACAATGTACAATGTAGCTAATCTTTGTTTAATCAATTGAAAAGAAATCTGTGTATGATTCATGAATTGTCTTACTTCTGCTGCTGCTTTTGAAGACCGAGGGTTTGACTCAGCCTATATACATGTACAAGCTCAGTTTTTCAGATTCCAAAGATCACCGACTTTTTTTTGCAACTGTATTCAATACAGTTAGTAGACATAAAGTAGCCTACAACTAGGTTGTGATTTGTTTATGTTGTGTACAGGTTACTATGGTGATAAATGGTGGAGATGGTAACCATATAACAATCTCATCAGCTCGACTGAATACTGTGTATGTTTATGAATATGACAATGCAGTATCTGTGAACGTAACGGCTGTGCTAACTAATCCTATTGGTCAATCCATTGCCGTACACATGTGGAAGGAGATGATGTGGCCAATCATCGACTTGTATCTAGAGGTAAGTAGAGAAAGAATCTAATTGAGTGATTTAGGATACAATGTCATGCTCGACGTAGATTTTTCAGTTGAATATGACACTGTTAGTAAATGACGTATTTTGGATGAATGTACACGCCTCAGACTTCAAATCCAGTTACCAGGTACCAGTTACCAATATTGTTAATCGTTAGGCATCTATAGGTTATCAATGTGGGGCAAGGGAGACAGATCTCATTATTTCATGTCGTGTTCTACTTTGGCGAACTACCGTATCTATAGTCATTTTTGCAACTTGCGTAATATTTCCCTAGCAGTAAATACTGCCCTTACTTCAAATTTCCTGAAATAATGCCAAAATGAAATGCTAGTTGTTGCTGTACAAGCAGAAGTAATATACTGATGCAATCTTTAGGTGATACCGAAGCATGCTGTAGTTAACAAACCCATAAACATTTCTGTCTCCATGCTGAAAGGTGACTATGTGAACATAACATGGAACTTTGGAGACGGGAGTTCACCCATTGCAATCTCAAATGGTGGTAAGCTGAATTCAATTAGCATTATCTTAGCAACTTACTCCAATAAAACTTTTTGAACACCATTTTTGCTTTACACACTGTAATCCCTGGTTACACCTCAACTAAGAGACTTTCCAATAAACGGGCAAAAGAACAAGTTTGTTTGGCAATGACTTGTTATTTCATATCTGAACAAGCAGTGAACGGTTTAAAGCTTTATTGCATTGGTGCATGTATTTGTTACCAAAGTTGTCACAGATGTGAAGTACCCCATAATCCCTTTATATATTTTTGGCACATTCGAGTTGTCTTCCCTTCAATCGGGCGTCTGCCGTGCCAAAGACTGTATAAACGGTCAGCAATATACTAACTTATGTAGCCATTGTGCATATTTATTCTAATGTGCCGTCTTCCATTCCTTTCAAATGACTATAATCCATGATGAATAATAAGACGAGACGCAATATAAAAATGCGTCTCGTCTTATTGCTCATCGTTAAGATACTCGCTCACACTAACATTTTCCACTATAATCCATGTTTAATATAGTCAACTCTTTGAGATAACATGTGCCATATTGAAGGGGAGGAAACTCCATTCCGGCCCAAGTTGCTAGTTTTAGAAAATTTATTGTTAGCATCCATTTATATAGGTAATCTTATAGGGTAAAAATGTGTTATATATCAGTTCATCTTTCAACTTTTTAGTCCAACTTACATCAAATGTTCAATCTCATACATACACTGCCGTGGGGAGTTTTGTTGCGAGTATAATAGCAGCCAACCCGATGGGGGCTACCACTATGACCTACGATATTTATGTGCAGAAACCAGTGCTGCCGGGCATGTTTACTGTCAGCACTAATGCTCCTGTCGTATTCCCAGGTATGTGCAGAAAATATGTTATTGGTTAAAGGTTAGGTGGAAACCGAATGTAAATATGTATATAAACTTGAAATGATGAAATTATTTCTACTATGGTTGATAAGTTAAACAAAGCGTCTTTATTACTGTGTACTTTGACCAAAATCTTATCTTCTAAGGAATACCTCTGCATCCACAGTTTAACTGAAATTGCATCCTAATAGAAGTGTAAAATTCAATGTGCAATGCCTTAGTTGGACTTTGTTTCTGATTTGCAGAAGTTGTATTGTTTTATGTAGTGACAATGTGAGCTCAGGAGTGCACAAGCTCAAAGATTTTTTTCTCTTAGTGTAGGTTGAAAATAGATAGTCAACAGATGAATACATTATATAATGTGATAAAAAGTATGTTACATGTCCTATCATTGCTGGAATTCATCGATATTTTTAGCTTTGTAGAATTCATAGGACTATTTTAACAACTGTTGGCTTCACCTTTTTCTATTTGAAGACATTTTAGAAGTGACTGTTCTGTATAATGGTATCCCTGTTGAGTACCCTACGTCCCTCACTATCATGGTGGACTATGGAGATGGTCACTTTATAGAAGAGGAACTTCTGCAGCTGGCTAACCGGTCCACTTCATACTCCATGAATTTCTCATCACCTGGTATATACGTGGGCTTTGTTAAACTACACAACCTTGCATCTTCCATAGAGTTTCCACTGCAGGTGAGTAAGTGTGTTAAGTGTCGGCCATCTTTAATATCGTTTCACTGGACTTAATAATAATATCCATGGCGCCAAACACAATTCTTCAACATGGCTGCCCAATAGCAGACTTAGTCGAGGGGTCACCACTGCTCCTAGAGCTGGATATTATTATAGTTCGATATGGCACAGAGGGAAAGCTTCTTCGGGGCAATACCTCCAGGTCTTTGGCGGGACTCGAACCCACATCCTTGCAGATAACTTGCGTGATTGCTGCAAGACCAGAGTGACTAGGGCTGGACCACTCAGCCACCAACACTTCACAAGGTGTGAATATACTTCGGTGTGTTGATGTTATTCATATTGTAAGCAATACAACTGTTGCAGATGAACAGTGTGGAACTGATAAAGAATGTGTCTATGAAGGTTCTATGGCAGCCAAAAGCTCCGAAGAACGCAGCTCCACGACTCGGCCTTGGAAGTAATTCAGATGTGTTTCCTCTCAACTTTCCAATCATTTATCATGTGAAAGTAGCAAAAGGTGATTGTTGAATATGTTGTATAATATGTTAATAGCTCCAAATCTTATCTGTTGTAGACAGAAAAATGCTGTCTAATGATTAAAATTCACAGACACTTGACTAAATATATCGTCATTAGTATTAGCTGCATTTTCGTAAACGATAGCTCGGCTGTGTCAATTTTCTTGTGAATTAGAATATTAGGGAGTATTGTCAGTGCATTGCATCAACAACCCTGCACAGTACTTTATTGACAACATAAAAGTAATAAAGATATAAAACAAACTCATAATCTAGAATGTTCTGTTTACAAGGTGCTCCGATAGTGTATGAGGTGTATACTGAATACGTGCAGACTGGTATGGTGGATGTTGTTACATACAGCAAAACTCCAATAACTGTAAACATGATAGAGGTATTACTGTCTACTATACTGTGTACTATTATACATTATTATGATGTATAAAACATAATGAGTAAATTATATGCAGTGCAGTGTGTTGTGTATATAGACTGTATGTAACCTTGTTGGCTGTAGAAGTTGGGCTGTGTTTGGCCCGAATTTTACTGCTCTGTGCAGTTTCCGTTCACCTACTTCTACGTAGAAAAGGAAATCTATGGTTACACCATTCTACCTAGGGAGTCGTCTTAGATGACATGGTCAACGAGAATATATGTCATTAGTTGGGAATCATCATCCCCTTTGATTTACTGAAATCATTCAACATTTCTTTGTTGATAATCTAGCCTTCTGTCAACACTAAAATGATAAATTTATGTTTGTAATTATAATAATGACCTCTACATGGTAAGTTCTAATCTTCAGGCAGGGGTATATAATGTGACGGTGAAAGCGGTAAATGAATTGAGTTCTCAGTCAGTGTCAAAGTTGTTCACTATGCAAGCTTCAACTGACCTATCGGAATCCTCCATCATGTATGTCAAGTTCGGCCATAACAACAGTCTTGTACCTTCTTCCACAACTACTGTGCCAGGAGAACCAAAGCTATTCTCTGTCAATCTGAAATCTAAGTGCATGGATTGCTGTCTGACTGTAGACTTTGGTGATGGCTCTCCAGTCGAATATTTCAGGTATCATTAATATGTACTCTAGTTCACATTTAGCTGAAGCGATACTATTTCAGTAAATGTTGCTTTTGCATAATGTTATGTATTTTACTGTCGGTCGTTATTATGGCATTTGCATTTTTGTAGCAGGTAAAAACTGCATAACTTTTCTCACCGTGAAATAATATTCCACAAAGTTGAACCTGCTGTTAGTGATGCTATTCTAATGCCTATGTATTACACATCAATCTATCTTGTTACATGGTACTGTGTACAAGCATGGTGTAATAGTTGGAAATTAGCTAACCATTGGTGTAACTAAAGACGTTCTAAAAAACAGTATTTCCAGATGATGTGTCTTTCCAATGATCTGTTTTTTTTAAGAATGACTTCCGACTTTCTTTCCAGCTCGTATAAAATTGTGAATAACACATTCTGTGGAGCCGGCATATCAGATGTTAAGCCAATCACGATTCCTCTGATACTTAACCACACCTACATAGAACAAGGAGCCTATGATCTCTCTTTGACTTTAGACAACCCGTTTACTGGCAGGAAAATGGTTACCAAGACTTTTGCCATATCCAAGAGAGACTGCCACCAACCAGAGCTGTTTATTGGTATGATATAAAATATGTTTATACCATGTACAATGTATCCGAGTATAGTTGAGTGTACATGTATAATATTATATTATCCTTGTTAGTCTAACAACTGCCCCAAAAGTATCCACTTGATGAGTCACTGGTGTAGTAGCGTTTGAGCTGTCTTGTCTTTAGTTTGCTTCACTCCCAGGGTATCAGATTTATGGCAACAATAAGCTGTCTATAATAATGGAGACGATAACTTCCATGTTGTATAATATTGAAATTACTAATATACAAATGTAACTATAACTTACAGTTAACTCATAATTAGCAGCACATTTTAATGGGAGCTAATTTTTAGTTTTGGAATAGCCATTGTTAACCATAATATCATATATGTAATGCAGGCGTACATGGATATTCTCTTAATGTTATGCAAATGCAGTGCATTTTAATTTTATAACATAATATATAGCATTTTAGGCTACATCATAATTTTATTAAATTATATATTTACAGAGAACCAGAGGGACAGTTATTTGGATGCAGAGAAGAGATACAAGTCTGCATTGTCCTCTACTCACGCTCACACTATATTAGTATGTAGCGATACCTTAGTCAACTCAAAGATGTGGAAGGTTAGAACAGATTATCGTCTGCTATCAGTAGTTTGTTGCCTGTTGGCAATGCTTATGCCTGTGTAGTTGTTCTGCTCAATGGCACTTATATAGTACCTCTCTGGTCAGACAGCCTACCACAAGTCATAAAAAGAGCAGATAACTTCGGTTTATGACCACCAATGTTGTTCCATACCAAATGGCATACAACCATAGATTGCCTGAAAACAAGTTTCTCCAATGTTATGCTGTTGTAGATATTCCATAGCAAAATTCTGGTATTCTGGGCTACATTGCGTAAATACATGCAGTTGTCATCTCTCTTTGCTTGAGTATGCACATACACTGAATATGTTACTAGTTACTACTATATATAATGTATTTTTACCAAAGAATTTATTTTTGAACAGTCAGAGACTTGTTTCAAATCCATGAAAATACCAGTCCCTGACCGGGGTTTGAACCTGGGGCCTCTACGACACCTAATCGCCTAGCACAGTGAACAGAACATGCTACCCACTACACCAGCTCAGCAACCTTAAGAAAGGAAGCTTCACTAGTGAGCAGTAACATGCTCTGAGCGAACTGCACACGAGGCACCCCTCTTATTATGGTCACCATGCGCCTTATATGATGTTAAGGGGTTTGGCCATTTACATATATATATATATATATGATGTATTTTTAACTCTAAATTAATTGCAGCCAAAACTCCAACTTAACATTTATGAATTCAGGATGTTTACAATGTCTACTGCAAGCTGATGAATGCTCTGTTTCTCATGTCAGTTTATGACCATAGTCTATATATTCAGGCGTATCTGTTAGAAGATGAATCTGGAGAGATCATTGAAGATATAGATCTAAGTGTTCTCTCTACATACACTACGGCTCAGTTGGTTCTACCTCCCATGTTTCTCGACTATGGTCTCTATGAGCTGAAGTACATGGTGTCTATGAGCCATGGAGCAGATGGTGTTCCCTTTAGTGCCAATGCGTCCACTTTCATACAGATAGTCAGGTACAAACACTGTTGTTACTCTCATAGGAAACATGTGATTAGACTGATTGTCATACGTCCATTTGTAGTGGAGGTATTATATTAGGGATGGTTTTGTAGTTAGCCAAACATTGTGACATGTATGTCAGTATGTACCAGATGACAGGGTCTTGACAAACATTTTGTAATACTAAATATAAATTTATATCGCATTTGTTTAAAATCCCAAAACTAGAGTTGCAATGCAGAAATGAACTTGGCTGGCATTTGCTGATGTTTTAGGTCTAACCTTGTAACTCGAATGGTGTATGGTGGACTGTCTGCCGTTAAGAGAGGTATGAATCAAATTATTTTATTGGAGGCTGACCGATTCACAATAGATCCTGATTTACCGATGAATGAGCCTGCGGTAAGCACACTTAATTATACTGACAGACCTGCAGGTAATGTGATAATATGACATGTATATGCAGCTACCCTTACAGGGCCGTAATAGCCTGGAGGGGAGGGGGGGGGCAAGGTGGGCATTTCCCTCCCCAGAAATCTCTCAAAACTACAGATATGAATTGATGAAAGTTTGCAGACTGCAGCTACCAAACATATAAAATGGAGTATTTTGAGCATGAACACTCACAATTTATTGAGCATTATTAGAAGTTGCCCTCTCTCAAAGAAACTTCCTCTCCTTTTTTCTCCTGGGAGAAAGAGGAAGATCACTTGAGAGTGGACAACTTCTAATTGTGATCTATAGGTTTCCGAGTACCCATGATTATGAGACTAAATTTGAGGATGATAAGTACATGTATATATATATCACTTAGATTATTAAACTAAATTACTAACAAGTATATGTAGATTAAATAATACATTCTAGTTTTGTAATATTTCTAGTTAATATTTTTTTAGAATCTGATTGCATTTGAATGGTTCTGCCGAAGAGTGGGCGAGCTGCTTCCTGTAAATCCAGTTGATGGTAAACTATTGCGTCATCCTATTCACCGCGTAAGAAATGCAAGGGAGGTTACTCCTGATGCAGGTGGATGCTATGGTGAAGGTGAGATATAATAGGCTATATAATAAATAGGATATCGTATCAGATAAGTACATGTAAGTACTAGTTCAATTTGCTTGTATGTAAAATCTTTGTGTGGAGTTGTCATGTCCCTCCCAAAGCATGACAACTCCACATACATGCTCACATTATTTGAACTAAATAATATAATAAGATATTAGTGTGTGATATAGATTATGCAACATGTAATTATTGTCTGTGTAACTTACTTGTAATATTCAAACAAACCATTGAGAGTTTGTTAAATTTGTTGAGTCAGATTAGCCCGTACGGACACTTTTATAAGCTAGCTGATTTCAAGGTGGAGAATTTAATTGTTATTTTACTTAAATGTCCCTGTCAGTGTACTTACGGCTAATTGCGTATTGTATTTGGTAAGGTAGAGTGAGATCACAGAATTTACAATATTTATATACTGCCTGACATGGCATTGAAGGAGCAATACAATTTGTTCTGAACTGTCCAGTAAACTGCTGCATATCTGGTTAATAGGCCCAGGGAGGTTGGATCTACACACTGGTGCTGTGAGGGTCAACTCATCCTTCCTCTTACCTGGTATGCACTATGAGTTTGTTGTCATGGTAACAAGCTCAGACTATCGTATGGGGACAGCTTCCCTGCAGGTAGAAATAGTAGAAGAATCAGAGTTACCTGTAGTGGCTATAAGGTAAACATCACTAATTCACAACCTGCCCCTCTTTACATTTTGCTTTATTATTGTATTGTGGATGTGTGATATATAACATAGTTTTTATTTCACCAAGGCTTCCTTAATACTAAATCATCAAATCAGATTATCAAGTAATATAATAATTGTTCTATATGCAATCATAAAAAATAAAATTCTGAAATGCAGCATACCGAAGGCTAATGTACATTTACAATGAAATTAGAACGTTTTGCACTGAAGACGTAAACTGGCCAAGTTGACCAGCTCAACATGTGCTTACAGGTGCGCTGAAGGAGGTGTATGCAAACAAGTGACAGGTGGTCAACAGGTGAACCCAACTAATAACCTAGGACTATATGCGCAGTGCTTAATATCCAACTGCAGGTTCCCCAGGTATCACTGGACTGTGTGGTATATGGATGAATTCCAGTTCTGGATGAAGATCCCTAATGCAGAGCAATATATTAGAGGTATAGTTTGCTATTTATTGATATGAATACTCAATTAAATTATAGAGTTACATTATACATGTATAACCCACCATGTTACACTATGCTATGCTGTTTTCTGCTATGCTATTTGCAATGCAATGATATGCTTGGTGTGATGTACTGTTAAAATAGTTTGCTACAATGTATGTATTTTGTTCTTAACAAATAGAAGTCATGTATTCGTTTCCTTATTCTATATCTTCCCTTTATTACAGGAATATATGGTAAGCTTATACGTAGACCTTATGGTCATTCTATCACTCAATTCATGTTCAGTTATGCCATTACTATCTGTTCCGTCTATCATATTGTCCATACTGTTGTACATAGTCAGATATATAGTAAACATACTTGTAAAGATATAAATCCTTCCTCTTTCAAAGTTCAGTAATAACAAAGCAGTCAATTTTTAGGGACTATCTGGGAATATTCTTTGCCAACTTTGTTGTTGTGCTTATGTAGTTTCTGAATTGTGTATAAACAAAATGGCAGCTGTAGCATGTGTGTTAACTGTGATATTAGACTAAGTTCCTTATCATTTTTTCAGACTATAAGACATTTTTACAGGTCATTGGATGCAATCAAATCAATATTTAGTTTTAGTACAGCACTACATGTATATTATTGTTTACTATGTTCCAGGTAAGGAATCTCAAGGTATTGGAATCTCTGAATCACTATTTGCTAACCACCCTAAAGTTGACCAGTTCCAGTTTAGTCTGTCCTTTGAGGTTCTGTCAGGGAATAATGGTACACAGACTGGATTTGCAAGCCTAAATGTATTTGTTAATGACCCTCCATATGGTGGGAGTTGTTCCATCTCACCTAAGTATGTATCGTCCAGTGATATACCTTTCTATATTTCCTGCAAGAACTGGCTAGATGATCACGGGATCAAGCAGTACGAGGTGTATGGTAAGTAGAATGAGTATTCCATAGACACTCCTAAACTATTGATCTTAATTTGAAGTTGTCTTCCCATATTGAACAACAGAGAGAGGACAACTTTGCATTATACCCTAAAACCAGAAATATTTCGAGTTTGCTAGTTTGCTAATCCTGGAGCAATTTACGATAGAAATATTTAGCAAGTTTGGTCTATCTTGGTCTATCGCGAAATTTGTTTAATTCCCAAAATTGATGCTTAAGCATATTTCAGCATTAAAACCAAGCTTAGCTAAGCTCTATGTTTACTCAGATTTAAACCCACTTACATACAGTACAAAACTACAGCTGACTCCTATATAGTGCAGTAAGCCCACCTGTGAGGTAAAGTAATTACTATAGCTTGTTAAAAAATCCTATGATTAAGCTCCCACTCTAGGCTACTTACCAATCATGTTATAGCAAATACTTGCTGCTTTGTAAAATATTCAACTATGTATCATATAGCTATATAGCTGCATGTATGGTCTGTTTAAACCAGAAATTATTTAAATCAGTTTGAAAGCAGATATTAATAGCGATGGAAATAATTTGTGAGTTTGTCACTCTGAAGTTCGCAAAAGCAAAAGTTAAAACTCGAAAAATGTATCTGCTTTTAGGTAATCAACAGCTTATGCGTGCCCAACAGTTGGGTTATTATTTCAAATGATGCTCTTGCACATGTATATATATGAGCATAAATTGCGCTATGTACAACTTGTACATGACAATTATAATATCTTGTATCTTTGCTATCATATAGAACATCCAACATTATTGTACAATGTACATATTTACTATGCACTGTCGTACTATTAGATGGACAATAAATTATGACTTGCAGCAAGTTATGGGAATACAACTACACTTCTACACTACAACAAGTATCTGCAGGACACTGAGCTCCGCCTCCCATATGGTTACCCACACGAGGACTTCCTCTTAGCTATAGATATTAGAGTAGTGGATGTAGACAAATCATACACTATGTGGTCTCTTGGCCAAGTGAGAGTAAGTACAATGTTCTCCCCTATGAAGCGTATAGTCAGTGTTATACAATGTGTATAAATGTATGATATGACTAATGCACGGATGTCAGTTATAGAAGTATTTTTTCCTGCTGCTGCTCTTAGTGCTTGTTGGTCATGGTTGTATTTATCACATAAGTCTCCCCAATTTAAATATAGTGTTGTATACAAATGAAACCTGCAGAACTCAAACCGAAATGACTGGGTTACTGGTTGGAAACTGGTGGTCTTTAGCTAGATAGTGCTAAGAGGGAATAGATTGGTAAAAACTAACTCAAAATACCCAGTGTTGGTATGTCTGGACATATCGGCTATAATAGTGGTTTAGACAGCATAATATACTAGTGTGTTCATCTGTAGTTACTGCCAATTTTCTATTCTCGCATAACCTTACATGTACATTGTATCTTTAACTTTGTATTGTCATATTAATGTTATTGAAGTATATACATGTATATATCCAAATGTATTATTTGTAAGTTATAAAATAGATTATGTAGTCCAGTCTCCTGTTACAGGTTGAACGTGGCACAATGCTACAGGTGTACCATGATATCTATACCTTGTTTGATGACACTCATGGGCTAGATGTTGTGTTGCAAGGTGGGGAGATTAAGCAAGTAAGCATGGAAGTTTTACGAAAGGGAGCGCTTCTTGATGAACTGAGTTCGTTAATGGCTGCAGGTAAGGAACTAGTATAGATTAACGGGTTTCTCCCTTTCTTTCTCTCTTTTGAATACGTTGTACTAAACCAACCGACCATGTACTAACCTGCAATAAAGCGTACTATAAAGTATAATTTACCTATCTCATGCTTTTTTTATCTTGTACATCTGCATTTACTAGCTTAACATGAAGGCTTATAGTACACAATACAAACGACTAGCAGTATATTGTCGTATTCTGTCTTGTTTTCAACTGCTCATATCTAGAGCTATTTATCGCTATTCTCTAATATGTTGAATGCATACCACTACCGCATCATGCAATAAGGTAAATGTATATGAACTGTAGCACAAACACTTACATGTATATTCTTATGTTATAGCATTACTTCAAGATTCGAGTGAGTTAAGGTTTGATAGCAACTATCAGAGTGACTGGGGTAGCTATGATATCTTTGAGATCAGAAACCTTCTCAATGTAACTCATAACACTACGTCTGAAGAGGCTTGGCAAATTTATCAAGAGTTCAGAAATAAAATCTCCAAAGTAAGTAAATGGTTTGTATATTATTTAATAAGCTGTGCAGTGCTAATAAATTCTGATCTTACCGGAGCGTTATTACTCGACAGTTGTATGTACAGTGTTACGTTGTGTTGTAAACAATTCATATTGATTATATTTGTTTAAATTTAAAACTTTATTTGCAAATTTGACTCAGTGTTTTCTAAAAGAGACATTCTTCACCCAAACATTTTGCCTGAGGTACTTTGGTCTTGGTATAAGTAATGCAAATGCACGGTTAACGTGGATTGTAAGCTGATTTTACAGTTCTTCAGGTGAAAGTTGCTGAAAGAAAGTGCATTTACTACAATCTGCTATTGTGTCTCCATCTTTGTCTGCTTTAGATTCGCACCACGATGATGTCATCACTAAACAAGATGGGCACAGGAAGTGTAGAGTCACTGACGCTGGTGTCTAGTGCTTTACAGTCGGTTACAGTGGCGTCCCCTGAGCTAACACGAGACTCACAGGAGAGCAGTCTGCTGCTGACAGAGCGGATGGTGGAGCAGATGTTGGAGAGGACAGCCGACAGCACACAGGAGGAGCTGATACAAGTGGCCACTAGCCTACTCTATAGCATAGATAATGTCTTCCAAGTTAGTCATGTACATCAGCAATGTGCTGTTATCTGGCCATTTTCCAACTACAGATTGTTAGGGATATGCATTTCATAAACTACATGACGTATTAAACTTTTGTCTTCGACTAGACTTTTGGTTGTTGGTGTTCTGGTGCGACAGGAAACCGATTTTCATATTTTGTATGAACTTGATGTTATACACAAAGTCATATCATACCAACACATATGTTTGAGACAGAAATAGTCTGTTTATGGATGAATAAGGTAGAGATGTAGTTATGCTTGAGTGTCAGCTGTATCAATATTGTAATGGTTTCTGTGATTTGGTGCGGTCGTCCTTGGACGACTACCGACCCAGAAATGAAGTGCCTATGAGTGGTGCTAGGACTTCGCATTACATGAAAGATCGAGCGGTCTCAGTAGCCCAATAACTACCAGAGACGACCCATCTGGTCCCAAGTCTGACCTTCAGACTATACGTTGAAAGAGAGTGATCCGACCTAGTAGGCGGTTCGCTAAGCGAATGACCTGACAAAAGGAAGTGAAAGTCTCTGTATCAAGTATAGATGTGTCTTTATTGAAAGCCAAGTGAAGACTGAGACAATGAACAGTGAAACAATGCCCTTTATATAGTATAAGGACTTCCGGCCGACGTAGTGTCGGGAAAAGACGACGTAAGGTCGTCCGGAAGTTGCGCAACAACATGGCCGCCGGAAGCCCGGCGGCCGACCCAAAATAGGTCGGGTTCTACAAAAGTTGCTTATAATGGTCCAATTCATGTACAAAATGAATATCAAGTAATTCTGAGAGGTCGGGCCTCTGTACATGGGGATAAAAGGCATTAAAAGACTTAGTAATAATCATACAAGTATATACAATAACATAGAGTAAAGTACAAGCAGATATATACATGTATGTGCACACAATAATGAGTGTCAGGTGTAGGCGACGACTGTGCGTACCATTACACTGCCCCCTCACACTAGGTCATAGGTGTCTCTAGTGTTAAGTTTATAAGGGTACGGTATAGCGTAGACTCTCTGGAAACTACATCCAAATCTGCTTGTATCAGTTGGAGTTGCTGAGGGTGTTCCAGGTACTGGTTGGCTAGTGCACGAAGAGCTATTTCTCGAGTGTATAGAGGTTCTAAGTGCTGGCGTAGAGTGTCCCCCACTTGTTGTCGACTGGCAAGGTAGTGAATCCGTGGCTTAAGGTCAGCAAGCTGCTGTGAAAGCATGAGTGACGGATCTGGAGATGCAGGACATGTGGCATCCGACTGGATTGGTACAGGAGATGCAGGCGGTGGGAGCGGGACGACAGGAGAGTCTGGAGAGGCTCGGGGCAGGCTTCTGGTGGGCACTTGTGGAGAGCAGTGTGGTGAAACTTCTAGGGTCGGCCTAGACTGCAGGGGTTCAATAAGTAGAACAGAAGAAGCTGCACATGGGACCTTAGATGGAGAGCCTTCATACAGGGTGCCCGATTGAGAGGTAGGCATGCTCTTCCTGGGAGCGGGTCGTATCTTCCAAGAGGGTAGACGTCCGCGTCGGCCAGGGGAAGTAGCACGTACTTCGGAGGTACTGGTGGTAGGTCGCCATGGAGAAGGTCCAACAGGAGTAGCGGTAGGCGACGAAGAAGAGGAGGAGGTAGCATCAGAGGGTGCGGAGTCGGGCGTCTGCTCAGGAGATGGGGAAGGACTGTGCCGTCTTTTAGGAGGCCGTTTCCGCGTAATGGAAGTGCTAGGCAGGTAGACTGGCTTGTTGGTTCCCGATTGTCCGTCCATGGTGGGACGACATGGTAGAAATGGTGGGGGATCCTTTACGCCCCACCATTTCATAAGAGCAGGATAGCTGGGCCCATCTGTAAGGAATAGACGTTTCCCACAGATACTGGATCTCCGACTGAAGTGATGGCCCAGTGCATCACGGCTAACAGAACTGCGTCCGCATCGACAGTAAAAGCGTGCGAAGTGTTGCCATATGTGTATGTTTAGCCTTTTGAGGGTTCCGGAGAAGCCGCATTTTGCACACTTGGAGTTGGGTTGGCTCCTCCTGGCCAACTCGTCTCGGGCTTGCTGTGTAGAGGTGCTTATCCACGGCTTAGTGGCTCCGGAATGCTGGGACGACTCGAGGGGCAGCTTGTCAGTGAGTCTATGTAACTTGACGCTGGCTAGCTTCAGTGTAGAGGTGACAGGAGGTGGAGTGGGGGGGGGGTGTGCCGTCTGGCGTGAGTGTCTTCCGTAGGGGAGAGATGTCTACAACATTCAATTCAGTTGATGTGTAGCCTCCGCCTTCCAACTCATGTTCTTTTCTGTGGAAATGTTCAGGGGAATCCTCCTCTGTCCCGACCGGTCTATGCCGAGTGGGGAGGGAGAGAGAATTCATGCCTGACAGTTCCACAGGTGTGGGTTGTACCTCTAATTCTGGTTTGGTCCCTACTTGTTACACTGATATTTGCTTACCTTCAGCTGTGAAGACAGGCTGACTGGAGTGACCCATACTGGAGGGAGTAGCCGTCTCGTCCATACGAGAAGGGGAAAGGATACGACTGCTGTTATTAGTTTCAGCTTCACCAGTGTCACGAGCAAGAGTGCAGAAGTTGTTACATGTAGGGGTACATGTACTTCGGTGAAGTGCTGGACGAGAAAGGACCACTCGTCTGTGAGCTGTCGTATTTATACTAGCCGAGGGATGAGCAATTTGCTCAATTGTAGGCAATGCCTCAGGCACATTTTCTTAGTTTGACTCGTCAAGTAAGCGCGGGAACGCGGCAATGTTTGCCTTCGATTGCTTCTCATCCGCTTCATGGGATTTTGAGAGTTCGGCAATCTGTATCTTCGGCTGAACTTGTTCGGCAATGCTGAATTCCGTGAAAGAGCATTTCGCTCTTTGTATATGAACTGCTGGCAGTATAGACTGTATCTCCGTCGCTGGGAATATGTCTTGGAGGTCGGCTACGCGGTACTTCGCGTCCTCTGGGCCAGGTCGGGCTATTGAAACTTGAACGTCCTTCGAGAGGTTCAGAGGTAGCTCTTCTGTTTGGTCCAGCACGGGTTGTCCCGTGTCGATCCTCAGGCCGCGGACTTGGACTGTAGTGTTTGGCAGTTCTACACATGATAAGTCGTCCGTCGGGGTATATTGAGTTTGGTTGGGAATCAGTTGCTGACTAGTGTCGGGTCTGGGTGTGGCCAGATCCTGTTGGTCCTTCTGAGTTGAGGACGTGTCGGGGTTGCCTTGTGAGGTCTGGTCCGACTTAGTGGGACTGTTGAGTCGTCCTTTCAGCCTTGGGGGGTGATCTTTGATCACTTCTGTGGTGTCCGGCTTTGGGTGGAGTCGTTTCTTGCCTGGCTTTGGCCTAGTGGGTATAGGTTCGTCCACTGTGACGGGTGTGGGTGACACCGTCGGCCTGACGTGTGTTTGGCTAGCTACACGTGGGGTTTTCCGTTTGGAGCGGCTACTCTTGTCTTTAGGCCTAGTGGGTATAGGTTCTTCCACTAAGACGGGTTCTGATGTGTCCGTCGGCCTCTGTGGACGACCATTGTGGTCTGGTCCACCTTCTCCTGGTTTGGCCTCAGTAGGAATGTGTTCATCTACTGGGACGGGTTCTGATGTATCCGTCGGCCTCTGTGGACGACCATTGTGGTTTGGTCCACCTTCTCCTGGTTCGGCCTCAGTAGGAATGTGTTCATCTACTGGGACGAGTTCTGATGTATCCGTCGGCCTCTGTGGACGACCATTGTGGTTTGGTCCACCTTCCTCTGGTTTGGTGTCTCTGTCGGTTTCAGTAGGAATGGGTACGTCTACTGAGACGGGTTCCGGTGTGACCGTCGGTCCGTCTTCCGTTTCTTGACATCTCTGTAAGAGGGTCTGTAGGGCTTTCCGTAGGAGGTCAGCGGGAAGCTCTTCTTGTTGTTTATGAGGATTGGTCCTGCGGTCGTGGTTCTGTAGGAAAGCTGTCCCAGTTTCGACCGCTTCTTCCATATCATCGGGCTGTAACCATGTGTAGTACCAACGTAGGCCGTGGTTGTGGACCGTGAGGCAAAACTTCTCAAGGGTCCACTCGTCCAAAGATGCAGGGGGTGCTCCTTCAAAGGCTATCGCCATCAATCGGCGGATGAGAGCTGCATGCTCTTTGAGTGACGTATGGGCGAGCTGTTCCAGGGTGGACAGCTTCCAGCGGGCTTCTCTGGCAGATAGTCCATACTGCCCCCTCAGTCGGGAAAATATCTCTTCGACTGATCGGGGTCGTCCGCACTCTTGTGCGGGCCCGTGTAGGGCGGCTCTAAGCCGTATGAGGCGTGCTCTGTCATTCCAGTTGCAACGCTCTGCCATAGCGGTGAAGTCTTCTATGAAGAGTTCTACGTCCTCTTGTCCGTCATAGCTGAGTGTGTCGGGGTCCTGCTCCATGTGGTACATTACCTGCTGAAGCAGGTTCCTTATTCGGTCCATGTCGGTAGGGTGTCGGGTAGTGAGTTAAACTGCTTTGTTTTGTTAGGCTGGGTCGGCCTAGTCGACGTACTGAGTACCGTCAATCTATTCTGGATCCGAGGTCGGTCTTTGATTGAAGATCCGGCGTAGGTCGGGCTACATCCAGCGGAACCACGAGAATTATGGGTGCACTTTAGCGTTTGTCACCTTCTCGTAAAAAGGGTTCCCGGGTCCGAGTTCTTAATCGCCGTTGAAGTATCGAAGAGTGAGGTCGGTCGGGTTTCCCGAGGCCGAGGTCACCTTCCTTCGCTTCGTATCGTAAGAGTACGACCTTAGAATCCCACTGCTGCCACCAATGTAATGGTTTCTGTGATTTGGTGCGGTCGTCCTTGGACGACTACCGACCCAGAAATGAAGCGCCTATGAGTGGTGCTAGGACTTCGCATTACATGAAAGATCGAGCGGTCTCAGTAGCCCAATAACTACCAGAGACGACCCATCTGATCCCAAGTCTGACCTTCAGACTATACGTTGAAAGAGAGTGATCCGACCTAGTAGGCAGTTCGCTAAGCGAATGACCTGACAAAAGGAAGTGAAAGTCTCTGTATCAAGTATAGATGTGTCTTTATTGAAAGCCAAGTGAAGACTGAGACAATGAACAGTGAAACAATGCCCTTTATATAGTATAAGGACTTCCGCCCGACGTAGTGTCGGGAAAAGACGACGCAAGGTCGTCCAGAAGTTGTGCAACAACATGGCCGCCGGAAGCCCGACGGCTGACCCAAAATAGGTCGGGTTCTACAAAAGTTGCTTATAATGGTCCAATTCATGTACAAAATGAATATCAATGGATTCTGAGAGGTCGGGCCTCTGTACATGGGGATAAAAGGCATTAAAAGACTTAGTAATAATGATACAAGTATATACAATAACATAGAGTAAAGTACAAGCAGATATATACATGTATGTGCACACAATAATGAGTGTCAGGTGTAGGCGACGACTGTGCGTACCATTACAATATTAGCTATAATTGACATGTTTAACTGTGTGATTAATTTAATAAATATGGCTCATCAGCGCCTTGACAAGCTACAGTACTGCTGCTCATATGAGCCTCTATAATTGTACTATTATGTTATGGCATACATGTTCACCTACATTGATAAAATGCAAATGAACAACCGCTATTTCTAAAAAATAATTTGGTGCAGTGCAATATTTAATATTATTGTCTATGTTGCCTATAAGGGGTCAGTTACTCAGCTACTTGAGCCAATACCAAGTGACTATGACAAATCTCGTCTCCTGTGGGAATATGACACAGATCTGGAGAGTGACGAGCCTTGGGTGGATACTGGCGATACAATTGACCAAACATTGGACAACCTCCAAGACTTCACCAACTCTAAACTTCAGAAGCAAACCGTATGTTATCTGTACTATCTCTACTTTCTTTATGTTCGTTTTGAATTCTATGTACAGTATGAGAAGCAATACAATACAGAAATCAGAAATATTGTACCGTGCACTGTGTAGAAAGATAATAGGTGAAGAAAACCTATTGTGCAAAGTATATAGTGTATACATGTACATGTACACCACAAATTCACTGTTCATAATATGAGGTTTGTTATGTAAAAATATGTTCAAATCGTGTCACTGGTGTTGGCTAGCTCAAATCATGTGAACCATTTGTGTACAGTTGTCAAGCCTTGGTTAACATCCTGTCGAAACTCCTCTGGTTATTGGTGCTAGTTATGTATGGTTAACTCGCTTTTATGTTATGTTATTTTATGTTACGTTACGCTACGTTATGTTGGTATAAATACATACACTTCTCATTGTAGTCATTAGAAACTACTCTTCCATTAACTGAGCATATTCTTAACACTGTATGTTTATATATAGTCACGATCAGTGGTCTCTAAAGGTCTGGAAAGTGTTGAGAAGATAACGAAGGCAGTTCTCAACAACAAAGTTCCAGGAGACCATCCTATTGAGGTGGAAAGAGCAAATCTCTATGTTCTGATATATAAAGAACTGGCCAGTAGACTTAGTAACAGAACATTTAGCTCTGGACGGGCAGTTGCTCACGTGCCAATATTCTGTGAGCTTCTGCTTCAACATTGTACAGAAAAGGAGGATAGCTCCAGCGAGAAAGTCATTTCTCTCTCAGTAAGACTAAGAGTGTTGTTCTTATATTTTGGAAGACTTTTCCACAACCGGATCTAACCTGCTTATGTGTATGTGTTATAACTGGTCATAAAGTGGGAACACAAGTTGAAAATGCAATGTGTATTTAACTTGATAATGTTAATTAAAATGTTAGAAATGAGGGTACAATAAAGTCTACATAATTTAACCAACTCGAATCTCAATGATACACACTATAATACATGTAGGCATTCCTTTAGAATTACAGGTACAGTGTGCCTACTGGATTCATTCTACTTGTAATCTTACACAGATATATTGTAAAGGTACATTTCTGTTTTTGCAGAATGTTGTACTGAAAAACAACCCATTTCTGTACGAGTCCCTGATGCAAGACTTTAAACAGTCCAATATCCAGCATAGTACGTCAGTATCTAAGAGCTCGGCTGCCATCTTACTTGACTATTTCAATGAAGAAGGAGAGAAACTTCCTATAACACAGACCTTATCCCCAGTATGTTGGTTTATATGCCGAGTGTCTATATTACGGTAATGTTATGTGCAGTGAGTTATGTGGGATCAGTTACGTGCGGTGAGTTACGTGCGGTGAGTTACGTGCGGTGAGTTACGTGCGGTGAGTTACGTGCGGTGAGTTACGTGCGGTGAGTTACGTGCGGTGAGTTACGTGCGGTGAGTTACGTGCGGTGAGTTACGTGCGGTGAGTTACGTGCGGTGAGTTATATGTAATGTATATGTTACTTTTTCACTAATGTCTAATGAGTACTAATATCCAATATTTATGCAGATTGAAATTCTACCAACAAGGGAATATTTATCCTGTCAAGTTGATTACTATGTGGTTAGTTTCTACTTATGCAAATTGTATAATTTTCAGGTAAGGCTCCTCCTACCCCACCAATACACAAGCGATGCCAACGGCACAAGATTCACTAGGAAGACGGTACCAAACTCGAGGTTAAATATTTTGGTTTCGGAGATAATATCGGTGCAGGCAGTGAATATATCCCTGGTTGTGGAGTTCACTAACGTCACTGACTATGACTATCTACTCGTATTTGTGAGATACGACAAGAAACCAGACCTCTCTACCAACACCTATGATGTGAAGTACCTTGTTGATGTCAAAGGTAGTTATTATTAGATCTTAGTACTGTTTAGGCATACTTGCTAAGTTCCACTGGTAGAAATGAGAGAGATTCACCATTTTGTTTGGGGGTGGGCAGTTTGGGTGCGCGGACACCGAGATCTTCATAGAAAAATGAAGGAGTCTCCTGCACTATCAGGGAAACTTGACGAGTATGTTTTTATGGATTATGTATGCTCTACAATTTTCTATTATTTGTATTATACATGTCCTGAGGCTATGCTGTGAGTGCATGTGAGCATGTGCACAAACATCTAATGGTGACGAGATATTAAAAATCATGAAGAAATGTAAAACAACTTTCCATGTACCCGTGCAATGTAATATTTATTAGTATATCGAGTGTGTATAATAGATATAATATAACATTGGTACATGCACTCTGATTTCCTAACAGGTGTGTGCAGGTTCTAACATGTAATATACATGTATGTGTACAATATTGTCTATTGCAGGTGCCCCCTTACAAGGAGAGCATATGGGATGCTACAGAGATGGAACACCAAGTGCTATCCAGGGAGCCAGAGTGTTTACTGTCAGATCCTCTAGGCGTGTTGAGATGTGTCTAGAGATATGCTCGGCACATGGTATTCTCTCCCTATACATACAATACTGTGCACACAGCTAACCTGATTATCTGTAGACTTAGGACCCAGGTTCAAGTTCTACACACTTTTATAATGATATCAACTTCACTTTGATAAATAGAATGGCAAAATGCTTGATAGAGATTAAAATAAAACATAACTAGCGTACAACTGCACATTTACTTCGCTATGCTAAACACCATAATATTTTGTATACTTGCTAAGGCTTTTTTATCGTTGTGTTCTTATGAATTAAGATGCATATCATAAATGTGTTATAATTCATAAAGCTACCACAGTGAAACAGAAATCACCTGTTGTTATTTATGATTACCCATGGACCTCAATGTAGCAGGTACCTCGTTTTATTGGATGCTCATTGGTTTGATTGGCCTTCCTGTTGAGGGTGTTTATTATTAAAGTGCTATGAAAATTATACTGTTTATATACAGTCATATCAGCTTGTAACTGAATATCGCACTGTTGTATAACAGGGTTCAGGTTTGCTGGGTTACAACCAGAGGATGAGTGCCATTGCGGTAATGAGTTAGACACTGATGAACAGGTTGATGCAGGTGAATGTGACATCCCATGCTCCAGTTTAAAAGAGCAGAGTTGTGGTGGAAAAGAGAGAAATTCTGTTTATTCTACTGGAATAGGTAAAGTCTGGTTCTATCATGTATACTAATTTATTTGCGCAGTTACTAACTTGTGGTTAATTTTAATAATTATGTATCTGTAAACATCATGGCTATTATTAAGACATATCTTTAGTTTAGGCTATGTGCATGCATGTACATGTTTTTTAATTTAACTTGCATTTAATTAGAAGTTGTCTTTTCTTTGGATGCAGAGAAAGGACAATTCCTAATAAAGTTGATATTAGAAATACATGTACAATGTACTAGTCTATTTGATTCTAATAAAACAGATTTGACATGTTTTTGCTTTGTTTTCTAAGCGTATATTGTAACATGTATTTTTGAATAGCACAACAATAATGTTATAGGTGGAAGGTTCGGAAAGTATTGCATTGTGGTAATGTTTATGTTATGCAGACGATGAAGGCTACTCATCTGTCATCACAGTAAACCAAAGTATTGTACAAGGAAGAACAGGAAACTTCTATGTCAGCTTTGCTCCACTTCCTGTTGGAGTGAGTTCCATAGATGGTGTCACTGACTACGGGAAGGTGTTAGTAGCAAATGCTACCTTTGAGTATAGTGTGAGAGCTAACACTATTGGATGTTACTTCTATGATGAACGCACTGGTAGTATGTCCTCAGAAGGTTGTACTGTAAGTTTCCTACCATGCTACATAAATCTATTATGTACATACTTGTATAGCAAATTAAAATTATTCCATTACTAATAGTTTCCTGTAAAAGACGCTCATCAAATGGCTCTAAAATGGGTATCTATATTAGTACGAACAAAATTTTTGTGCTGCATAGTTTTGTATTAAATAATAGTGACTACATTGAAGAGATTTTCCATATATGCGTTTACTTATTATTTAATCACTAATACCAGACTATAGACTTTATCGACACACAGATTACAGACGGATGTGTAAATTGCAAAATGCCTTTTTATGTCTTTCCTCTTTTATAACACTTACTGATACTATTTTGTCTAAAAATACCTGATATTCTCATTTTGCATTTGTTGACAGGTGGGAGCACAGTCTACTGAAAGTTCCATTGAATGCTTCTGTAATCATTTGACAACCTTCGCTAGTGGATTTCTTATTGCTCCAAATACCATTGACTTCACATCGCTTGATTTTGATCCAACCAAGAACCCAGTGATATACATAACTCTTGGCATCATTACAGGTTAGCAATGTGTGAGAGATATTAACAAGTGCTTGCAGGTTAGCAATGTATAATAGCTATATAACTGGCAAGTGCTTGCAGGTTAGCAATGTGTAATAGCTATAACTGACAAGTGCTTGCAGGTTAGCAATGTATGATAGCTACTAAAAAGTACTGAACAAACCGTCTTGATGATGTAGACATTCTTATGGTGGGAAGTAGTTACGTGTATTTTATATCATATTGAGTAACTAACTCTTCAATATAATTTCTGATGAGTAATATCTTTGTACGCAAACATCCAATTTCATCCAATAGAATTTGTCATTGTAACAGATAATGGCAACATAAGGAATTAGTAATTTTTTCTGGGGTCAATCTTTTACTTGTTTGTATATCTACTCAATTTATAATATATCCTCAGCTTTGTATACCATTCTGGCTGTCTGGGCAAGACGAGCCGATAGGAAAGATCTGCGTAAGCTGGGATGTATACCAATGAATAGCAACGATCCTCTCGACAAATACTTGTACGAAGTGAGAGTGACCACAGGCTCACGCAATGGGGCTGGAACCAAGTCTAATGTGAGCACATCGTTATATAAGTGATAGCAGGGTTTTTAGATTATATTCTGTTTCTCTGAAGAAGCTTGATTCTTCAAAGTTGAGGCCAAAATAATTTTTGCCAGTTCTTTAGTTATTAAATGTTGTGTAAGTTGTACATATTGGTACGCATTATGGATAATCAATATTAATGTGTACAAAATGCACAATATCTTATAACCATATTAGGTCTATCTGGTCGTATGTGGTGATCTGGACGAGACAGACGTGAGACCTCTAAATGGAGGACGTAGAGAGATCCTTAAAAGAGGTCAGACAGACTCCTTCCTCATGGCCGTGCCTTGTCCACTGGGTCAACTGCAGTATATCCGAGTGTGGCATGACAACAGTGGTCCTAGCGACAGTGGTTCTTGGTTCCTCAACTACATAGTGCTGATGGATCTCCAGACACGTGAAAAGTACTATTTTGTAGCCAATAGATGGTTGGCTGTGGAGGAAGGGAATGGTGAGGTAGGCGATAGTTACCTGCACTTTTCCATACAATTTGTTCTCATGTATCACTCTCAGCCTAATGAATGATGATGGCCAAAGAAAAATGAAATCTTTGTGGAACATTTGCTCGAAATCATATACATGTATATAGCTTTTGTGGATGTTGATGTTATAATATGAAAGCATTGATAAGTTTGAATCATTGCTATTCGTCTAACAAATTAGATAGACAAGGTGATTCCTGTGGCTGCAGATACGGATCTACTCAGCTTCTCCCATCTGTTTACTGAAACAACCAAGAAAGATCTTGCTGATGATCATCTCTGGCTATCCGTAAGAATTTTACTAACTTTAGAACATTTATTATTATCGTGGTCAAGCAAAAGTATAGTCTGCATGTCAATGTGACATGACAATGCTGTAGTTACATGTTAACATCCCCAATAGAAGCTGATAGTTTTGAAGTGTAGTCAATAGTTTGGTGCATTATTTACACATTTCATCATGTGGTCATAAAAGAGTAATGTGTTGAAGGTATTCACACGTCCAGCATACAGCAGGTTTACTCGTCTCCAAAGAGTATCCTGTTGTCTTCTGCTGCTCATGCTCAGTATGGTGACTAGTGCCATGTTCTACGAGAAAGACGGCGTCCAATCAGTAGGTGTAGAGATTGGACCATTCTCTCTCAGTGCTCAAGAGGTAATCTGTAGCAGTCTTCCTTTCATACAAGTGCTCAAGGGGTAATCTGTAGCAGTCTTCATTTTATACATGTATCACCTTTATACAAAACTGGGGCCAAGAGTACTTTATTAATTAACCAATCATCATACAAGCACCTAGTCAATAATGTTTTGAATCAACTTTCTTTGCAGCCCTGTTTCATTTCAAGTCAATCATGTTTTATATATACTAATAGTATAGCATAGTATAGTACAGTACAGCATAGCACAGCGTAGCGTGGCATGGCATAGTCTAGTATCGCATAGTGTTCTATGACTTTTTGGTTGGTTGGCTGTATTGATATCTGACATATCACTCTCTGCTTCCCCTGTGCAGGTTGCCATCGGTTTCTACTCCAACCTGATAGTGTTTGCTGTCTCTGTGTTAGTCATACAGCTGTTCAGAAGGTCAAGGTTGCGTCGCAAAAGACGGTCACCTTTGAACTTGGCAATTAGTGTCAACCAAGCACGAAATCAATCAGCTTACCCATACCAACAGGTGTTTATATTGTAGTTTATATTGTTCAGTTCATAATTGAATTTGCATGTTATCTTCGATATGTATGATTATATATTTTCAAATTGACAGCGCTAGTTTTATATCATGATATACAATCTATTATAGTTAAATTAAATTGTTTGAATTTTCGTTATGACAGTTAAAATGTTGTCTATGCTCATGGGTGTTGGTTATATTGTGGAGTTATCCTCTTTATTTAGAGAAGACAAATTCATAATATTATTATTAACAGGTTAGGAATCGCATTCTACATGTGTGTAAAGATCTCAGGTCATGGTTGAAATAAAATTTTCTCTCTATTCTAAATAGGGTTATAGGTCAAGGTCGAAGTTGACACAAGGCAGACATAATGTCACTAATGATGATACAAACTCAGCACGGAATAAGCATGTTCAACGCAGGAAGCAGTTCATGTTTCCTTGGTGGTGCAGGTAATAGTAAGGCTTTTTACTGTCGACTAACATAATATGCTTGCAGTGCAAATACTGATTGCTGAGGTTTGAACATAAAGACTTTGACAATATTTCACCATCTAAGCAAGCATGTTCACTTTACAGAGTTATTGCATGGCTCTTACTATGGATGGCTGTGGTGACCTGTGCGGTGTTTGTCTTCCTGTACAGCATAGACTTTGGTAACCGCAAGACATCTAAATGGCTGACATCTATGGTCATCTCCTTCCTGTCTAGCGTTCTTGTCACACAACCAGTTAAGGTTGGTCCACTTTCTAGACGTGTCATGTTTTCCAAATTTTCTAAACTCCCAACTTGGTTGTACTGTTGATTTTTATTATGACTTAGGTAGAGATAGCTTTTGAGAAATTATATTTTGATTGATGTTCTAACACGAGTCAGAAAACTTGCCTTTGTAGGCTCATTGCTATAATTCAAAGTGGATTAATTAATATGGAGTCTACTTGTATCTGAGTTATCTGGTCTCAATAATCAACAATTTATTTTTACAGGTAAAATATGTACATGTCAACTACAAGTCATGCAAAATGTGTGGAAATAAGTTAACCAATAGGGATTTATCACGTAACTGAAAGCCATACTCTTATTAGTGGGTAGCGATTTATTGATGACAAGAGGGCACAACTTCCAATATTGAATTATCCATCTAACTATTGACTAAGTGTTTATGTTTAGGTTGTTATTATGGCCATTGTGTTTGCACTGTTGACGAAGAATCCAGATATTGATGACGAGCAATTAGACGATGAAGAGGAGCTGCAGTTAGAATATGATGAAGAGTGGGTAAACTACAGTACCCCATGTAAGTGATATACACTACAGTACTACATGTAAGTGATATACACTACAGTACTCCATGTAAGTGATATACACTACAGTACTACATGTAAGTGATACACACTACAGTACTACATGTAAGTGATATACACTACAGTACTACATGTAAGTGATATACACTACAGTACTACATGTAAGTGATATACACTACAGTACTACATGTAAGTGATATACACTACAGTACCCCATGTAAGTGATATACACTACAGTACTACATGTAAGTGATATACACTACAGTACTACATGTAAGTGATATACACTACAGTACTACATGTAAGTGATATACACTACAGTACTACATGTAAGTGATATACACTACAGTACTACATGTAAGTGATATACACTACAGTACTACATGTAAGTGATATACACTACAGTACTACATGTAAGTGATATACACTACAGTACTACATGTAAGTGATATACACTACAGTACTACATGTAAGTGATATACACTACAGTACTACATGTAAGTGATATACACTACAGTACTACATGTAAGTGATATACACTACAGTACTACATGTAAGTGATATACACTACAGTACTACATGTAAGTGATATACACTACAGTACTACATGTAAGTGATATACACTACAGTACTACATGTAAGTGATATACACTACAGTACTACATGTAAGTGATATACACTACAGTACTACATGTAAGTGATATACACTACAGTACTACATGTAAGTGATATACACTACAGTACTACATGTAAGTGATATACACTATGATGCTTGATCCTGAGCTAGTACTGGTAATACAGAACTGTTAGTGAACCAACATGAAGTAATGTTGCTGTGAAAATTATAGCATACAAGCCACTTAGACCAATGCACAACAGGGGAATAAGGCCACTGAATCAGAAGATATTGGCTTCATTGAGAGAGGAAAGGTTGAAGGAAGTGAAAATGTATGCGGTGCTTAGAGAGGTATGTACACGCCCACATGCATGATATACAGGTCTGGAACAACCGAGGGGAGACAAGGTGGGCTTTTGCCTCCCCATAAATCTACTCCACAAATATTTTAACACTAAATTTCAATATTGAGTTTGTCAGACATTCTGTAGTAACCAGGGCTATGGACTAAGAGTAGACTGTGTACCTGTATATTTTAAGTAATATTTTAGAGGAAGTTAACAAGCAACATTATATTAGCACCACTCTAGGCACCGTAGCCTGGGGCTCATTGCCCCTCAACAGAATATAGATGTTTGAGATGGATACAATATTTTATACATTATACATACATGTAGCTCTAATTTAAAATCATTGGAGTAAGTAAAAATTACTCTCCTTGCATTACTCTTGCAGTTCCATCCATCAAATGGGAAATGGTGCAGACGCAGTAACACATCTACATCAATATAAATTGATATCTCCATCGTAGATGGATGTTTATGTATTAGATAATTTCAGATAAACAATCCACATGGTGTAATCCATCATCCTGAATGCAGTATTGTTATTAATACATTTATTTAGGTGCTGCTCTATACTCTATTTCTAACCATACTGGCCACCATAAGTTCTGATAATTCACACAAACACTCGTATCTATTCAAGAAACACATGGAGGACGTGTTTGTTAGGGAAGGTGATCGTTTCTTTCAGGATTTCACAAGAGTAAGTTCAGTATAGCTTGTGACCAGTGTAGTTGGGATACTAACTTATTGCAATAAAGACACTTAGTCTGAGGATTGCGGCACTGATGGAACTAATTTATAACAAATTTGTACACATGCTTTTATATGTCTATGTCTACTTAACTTCACACAGATCCGCAATGTTAGCAACTTTTGGTACTGGACAAGGGAGACTCTGATACCTGGACTCAGGGCAGCACCGTGGTATAACGGTCAGCCGCCAGTCAATCTCAGAGGGTTCCTGAAGGACGCGACGTCTAGAATTATGGGATACGCTATTATCAGGCAGCTGAGAATGCCACCCAGTAAGTGAGCTGGTCATTTAGTAAATGAACTTGCTGTCCAGTCTAGGATCCTATTGTTTAGTAGTAGACTTTTGTCAGGTTGAAGAAGCCAGTTGGGAACTGTGTTTGGTAAAAGTACAATAGTATTGAAAGCCTTAGCTCAACTCAGATTCTTCAACTGTACTTTTATAAAACATACTGTTTCAATTTGAATTAGCTTTTACATAGCATCCATTGGCCTCTGTCTATTCGTTGGCACATAAACATTTGGTATACTACAGGTACATGTAGTTACTAGCCAATATATAAAGAAGATAACAACCTTCAGATTTTACTCTTGGACCATAAAATGTAATGCTATAATATTGGAAATCTCCGTTTTAAAAGTCAGAGCTGATAACTCCTGATACGTGAAACCATTTTCATCAAGAGGAATGCACATCATCTGAACTGCATTTCTACAAACCAGCAGCCATGTTGCTTAAATAATGATGCTTACATCAATTAAAAGTATGAAAATGGCGAATGTGCGACTGTTCGAAAAAGACAGTTCGAAACAGGACATTTCAAAAGTGGACAGTTCAACACCAGACAGTTCGAAATGCCTAACCCCAAACTCCAACCACCAGATTTCAACTAATTTTATTTTTTTATATTGTTTTTTATTTACTTAATTAAATTAATAAATTAAAACTAATTATCTGTAAGTTGTGTTCTTCTAAATGTAATCTACACAGTTTCGAACTGTCCAGTTGTGAGACGTCCTGTTTCGAACTGTCTTTTTGAAATGTCCCTTTACCGAAAATGGCAAGTCTTAATTTATTACAATGTACATAATATACATGTACTGTGTGATCAGTAATATGCTATGCCCATGTATTTCAGACACATGTGGAATTTCAGAGAAATTAGTTAACATCGTCAGTAAATGCATAGGTAAGTACAAACTCCAGGATGAAGAGAAGAGTGACTTTGGTCCTGGATGGACGCCTAACAGAGTGAATGCTGCCAACTACTCGGAGTTCCTCTACAGAACAGCCAATGAGCTTGATGGCTTTCCATTTCTAGGTGAAGGTCATTTAACTATTGCATCACTTTAGTTTATACTCTGTGAAATGTTCATCTCTATTTAGTAGGTAGGCTTTGTGGAGTTAAGCAATCAGTCTCATGGCCATACCATGACCTCTAGGTAAGTCTTGTGTTTCAGGAGAGATAAGTTTATATAATGGTGGTGGTTATGTGTTCGAGTTGAGAGGAACTCCACAATCGTTGATTGAAAAAGCTAAAGAACTGGAGAAGAAGACGTGGATCGACAGAAATACCAGGGCTATATTTATTGAGTTCACAGTCTACAACGTCGGGACTAATCTATTCTCCATCAACACTTTATTGTTGGAAATGCCGGACTCTGGGAGTTTTAATCCAAGATGGAGGTTTGTTTGTTTATTTATAATCATTTAACTAGTCTACAAGAGTGTAATTGTAACTCACTGTCTTGGAACTACATGTGTGATAGCCATACGAATGTTGGTCAGCGGTCAAATCCTTAAACTATTGTGCTGTGATTATAATGGAAGTATAATCTCTACAGTACAACATACTTGATACTTATAAATATTTACATTGTGTATGATGTACTTGCAGATTCAACCCAATGAGGCTGCTGCACTATGTGGGACCACAGGCTGTGTTTCAAATTTGCTGCCACATTATATTTGCTCTGTTTATCATTGGATTTGTTGTAACAGAAAGTAGATACATCAAGAGAGCTGGAAAGGCATATTTTAAGGAGTATTGGAACGTCCATGAGTGGGGTAAAAATGTGATTAAAACTCTTACACTTACTGCATCACTTTGAACAGGAGAGGTGAAAATATTGCAACTTTACCTAAAATGTGTCCTACAGTTAAGGTGAAGACTTAGGCATTAACATTCACTAAATACATGATAAGAAACTTTGCATATGTTATTATGTTGCAACTACATTGGGAATTGGGAATCTTCAAAAAATAAGAGTTGTCTTCTCTTCATTTTGTAGGTTGTTTGCTCTTACTCCAAACCTCAACATATAGACGTTTCTTATCACGCATATTTAGTAACTGTTAATACCTAAATGACTGCATTATGCTCTTCTTCGTCATTATCCCATTATTGGTAGCTGTTCTACTACCAGTAATACTGATTCGGTACGATGCTGAGTTTAACCTTTTTCTGAGTATGAAACAAGTTCAACAATGACAAAGAGAGGACAACTCTACAATCCTCAAATTTGCGCTAATATATAAACATGCAAGCAAATGTTGTGGCACGCCTATTGTATGTCTTTTGGACAGAAAACATATTAGAGATTACAGCCCCAACCCAACTACATGTTTTTGTTGCGATCACTTGATCAGTGAATATTCCAAGGTTTTGGATGAATATATAATATGCGCACTTTTAGTCCTCTACCACTGAATAATGATTTGATACATAGTGAGGTAGTACAACTTTAGATGTGCTATACTACTTGCAGTAATCATCATATTGGCACTACTGGGGGTGGTACTGTATATAGTGCAGTATGTCCAGGTTGCTAAGCTGACCAACAGATTCAAGGAAACTAAAGGGAATACCTACATGAAGTTTGACTATGTGGCTGCGCAGTGTGAGCTGTATGGGCAAGTCGTTGGATTGCTGGTATTCTTCACCATCATTAAACTGATCAAGATGTTCAGGTTCAACAAGAAGATGTCATTGCTATCCGAAACGCTGATGCATTGCGGCAGGAAGTTGGCCATCTTCTCTATTATCTTTATGATTGTGTTCTTCTCCTTTGTGCAATTCTTCCACATCATCTTGATGGCCGACATGCTAAGCTTCGTGACTTTCATCAGATCATGGGAGACATGCTTTGGAATGATGCTCGGAAGGTTCGACTTTCAGAAGATGACTCGGAGTAATCCGCTCTCTCCCATATTTTTCATACTTTTTATGGTGGTCAACATGTTCATTCTGTTGAACATGTTGCTCTCTATTGTAATTGAAAGCTTCTCTGCCATAAAGAATGATGCTACGAAACAGACCAACGAGTATGAGATAGTCAACTACATGCTGGGCAGATTTAAATCCTGGACAGGTAGGTCTAAACTAATCTGTATTTCCATGTGGTAGGGTAAACTGTTAAATAGTTAGGTTCGTATCAATATAGAATTCTTGGATGCATCTTCACTCACCGAAGTTCATGAAGATAAGGTTGTAGTTCTTTATCTAAGCTTTCTCACCTTTCAACCGGAACTCCTCTTCTATATCCAGCCAATCGGTAATATCGTATAGCCTCTTCCCAGACGCGTAGAATAGCCGTAATGACTATAATATAACACATACAATTTCATTTAATATAGGAAAATCTATTGTTTCTACAAAAACGCCATGGTTTGTGGACATATAAGCACTCTGAAGCTCTTAAAATCAAAATATTTTCCAGGTTTAAATTCAGTTCATGGAACTATCGAACCTCCAGAATTTATTAATTCGATTTCCTCACCATAATATGACAACAAAGGCAAATAATGTTGTTATTCAGGTTTAGCCAAGTCCACAGACAATTTTACACTGAACCCTGGGGAGCTCATGTCTGAGGAATCTGACAGTGAAGAGCTGAGTGACCAGGCTGGTCAGTTCTCCACAAGAGTGGACGTGTTACTGAGTAGCCTCAAGAAGTGCTATGCAGAAAGTACGTATGAAATGCAGTCAAAGGTTGAATGAACCCTTTTGACTAGAAAGGTGTTAGGTTGAGCCCATCTCATTCAGGTCTTTCCTACCAAATACTAACAGCAAAAGTTCTTTGCCAACATGTTAGTCTTTGGTGAACCAATATGAACAGCATGTCGTTTAATGCAAATGGTGTCTTAGTAGTCACTTCATAGGAAGTTCAGTCATTGGTAAAGGAGGACTGAGAATAGGCTGCACTATTATGTCTAATTGTATGTAAATTTTCTTTTTATAAATAAAGTGCACAGGACATGACAAGTTGTTATTGATAGTAAGAGTAGGCAACTCTTCTCACACTCACTGAATGATGTGGTTATATTATAATGTGTTGACAAAAAACATATAGAGAAAAACTGTTAAATGCCTTTTATTTGTTCATTACAGGTCACATGGTATCTGATGTTGAAAGCATACTGTATGAACAACTAGTCGGCAGGGCTAGGGGAAAGTTGCAGAGTGCCAGGCAGCCAATGGAGCCATATTGATAGAGGGGCCTTTATATAGTGGAAGCCATATTGATGGAGTGGACTTTATATAGTGGAAGTCTTATTGATAGAGGGGACTTTATACAGTGGAATCTCAATGTTGTCTAATATGTAGTCACCGTGAATATTTTGTTTCACTGACAAATTTTGTTTCACTGACAAATTTTGTTTCAAACACAAAATGCTCAGTTTTAGCCAGTTTATTTATTTATTATAATTGTTCCCTTCACCGAGAATAAAAAAATTTAAATTAAAAAACTACAAAATTCTAAATCACTGTTTTATAATTCTAATTCAAAGTTCCAGTAGAAGCTTAGCTTAGCAAAAGACAAGTTGAGGCAGGCGTTAGGCTTGATTGCAGATATATAAGCACTCATTCGATTGGTCCCATGTCAGGTTGTATGGGATGGAAGAGTCTCCCACTTGAACTGACTATTTATTCATCTGTCATATCGACAATAGACCGGATGCTAGAAATAAACACATACCATAATAGATTTTATACATTGTTCATGCACATGTTAGTTGAAACATTATCATATGCAAGTGTATGGTTGTATTAGGAGCATTTATATAGCTTACATATGCTGTGTAGGCCTATATATAGAGATTTACCGCACAGATAGACCTAACTTTCATAGTTGCATGATAATATGGTTTATGAGAACTCAAGCTAAATCGAGTATTACTTCTACGTAGTAAGAACTTCTATTTAATCTAATTATTCCAGCACATGCACTGTAGCCTTGGTTCTCTGACACTACTTCTAGCAATCACTAACACATTCCTCACCTTTTACCAGAGTGCATCAGGTCAAACGCTTCGTTAATCTTAGACATGGGCAGATCAAACGTGACAAACTCATCTACCATAAGCTCCTTCTTCATGTACTGGTCAACTAGCTTGGGTACAGATTCTCTGCTCTTGTAGCCCCCGAATGCTGTTCCCTTCCAAACTCTACCGGTAACCAGCTGGAAAGGTCTGGTAGAAATCTCAGCACCAGCGGGGGCTACACCAATGATGACAGACACACCCCAACCCTTGTGTCCAGACTCAAGAGCCGCTCTCTGTACAGAACATATAACACTATGGTCAGAGAATAAAACTGCTGGTATAAGCACTGTACAGTCGAGAGGCGAGTAGCTCAATAAGCAAAACAGTTTCAGAACCTGTATGCTATGTACTGTATTTATTATTTTAAACTGTTACTAATTGCATTAAGATGGTCGCATCTTAAAGGGTTTTTCTGGAGTGTGAAAACTCGGTTATTCACTCAGAATACAAAAAGTATATATATTTACATACATGTCTATGTACCTCAAACTGTTATTTCAAAAGTTGCCCTTTTTTAATTAAAAATATGAGTAACATTTGTTGTAAGAATTAATTTCTACCTAGTTAGTAAGCATGTCGTCTCACCTATATACGTAATACAACCCAAGCCATGGAAATAATACAAGTTTGAATAGGACAGATAAAGTAACACATGCATGCATATAGTCACAGCAACTATACTAGATGAAGCTAACACACACTACACTGTATATAATACAATCAGCATATGACTGATAAGTGACTACTATCTAGTATATACTTTCACTGTATCAACCATTAATGGTACAGGTACAGACAGGTGTGTATCCCAGTAGCTTGTGGTATAAAGTAAACATTAAATCAAACACCACACTCTATAGGCATGATATTAGCACACTAATGCATTAAGTATAAGATAAGTGGAACATACCATAGTTGCCACATTGCCGACAGCCTCGAAAGTGTAGTCAAGTCCACCATCGGTCATCTCCACCAGCACTTCCTGTATGGGCCTATTATAGTCCTTCGGGTTGACACATTCAGTAGCACCAAACTTAGCAGCTACAACAGTATCAATATCAACATGCATTCTTACAGTGGGTATATACTACATGTACATGTCCACTCACAGTGGGTATATAGACATGTACGGTGGGTACATACATGTACATGTCCACTCACAGTGGGTATATAGACATGTACGGTGGGTACATACATGTACATGTCCACTCACAGTGGGTATATAGACATGTACGGTGGGTACATACATGTACATGTCCACTCACAGTGGGTATATAGACATGTACGGTGGGTACATACATGTACATGTCCACTCACAGTGGGTATATAGACATGTACGGTGGGTACATACATGTACATGCCCACTCACAGTGGGTATATACTACATGTACGGTGGGTACATACATGTACATGTCCACTCACAGTGGGTATATACTACATGTACATGTCCACTCACAGTGGGTATATAGACATGTACGGTGGGTACATACATGTACATGCCCACTCAGAGTGGGTATATACTACATGTACATGTCCACTCACAGTGGGTATATAGACATGTACGGTGGGTACATACATGTACATGCCCACTCAGAGTGGGTATATACTACATGTACATGTCCACTCACAGTGGGTATATAGACATGTACGGTGGGTACATACATGTACATGTCCACTCACAGTGGGTATATAGACATGTACGGTGGGTACATACATGTACATGGTGGCTTGGCAGCTAATACTCGAGGTTCTCTAATATTTCGTATTTCTTACTCCATCTACATGATTTACCATTCATAACTACAAGACAGGTGTTTGTTACACAGGCTACTCCTACTATATATAGGCCTATGTAATGCAATTACTTAGCTCTCTTAGCAGGTACTCACATGTAGTTACTCTTTCTCTCCTCCTCCACTCTCACTCACTATACTCACTCACCGGTTTCAAATTTACCAGGGTTGATATCTACTCCAATGATTCTGCTAGCACCAGCAGCCTTGCAGCCCATAAGAGTAGCCAGTCCAACTGCACCCAGTCCCCAGACAGCACAAGTGCTGCCTGGCTCTACACCAGCTGTGTTGAGGGCAGCTCCATACCCAGTGGTAATGCCACAGCCTAACAGACACACCCTGTTCAAAGGTGCCGCTGGGTCTACCTGTTACATACATAATGTACCAGTATTATAGTTAGTGCTGCTCCAGCCATTGGCTACATACTTGAAAACTGACACAGGGACAATTCAGTGATTAAAGATATACATGCATGTACAATGTACCTGTATGTGAACTGTTCAAGAAAAGAAGGCGAGAATACAAGGTCTATGTGCACATTAATGCTCTTCATTCGTATATTATGCACAGGTAAGTATGTTATACCTTGGCAAGAGAAACGACAGCCACCACAGTATACTGAGAGAATGTGCTAGTACCCATGTAGTGGAAGACTTCTTTACCTTTACAGGTAAACCTACTAGTACCATCAGGCATCACCCCTTGACCTTGTGTGCTCCTGCAGGTACATATTATATTGTATATAAGCCGAGATAGGGGAACTACCCAGTAATACATTGCTTATGATGCACTCAGCATTGAGAAGGTTACCCCTTCCCCTCAAGTATCTGATACTACTAACATGGGCTGTCAGGAATGCTAGAGCAGAGGATGTACTCTCCATACAAATAAATTGATGTGTAGCCACAACAAGGCAAAGACAGTGTTGTAATAGACTATGATGAAATACCAAAATGCACAGATACTAATGCTATGGAATTTGTAATAAATCAGGCCAACTGTTAAACATTAAAGCATACTGTGACAGTTGTAACATACATCACATTCCATTCTAACTGAATGGAGGGCATTATCACTGACAGTGAATATACAATATACCACTAGCTCTAACAGTTGAATAGACACAGCTCTGCATTACTAGATCACTTCATGTACCTGACTTTCTGACAGAGGTTGGTCTTCTTATTCTTACAGAACTTGCACTCATAACACTGAGCGGTGTAGAGAGGGATCACATGATCACCAACTGCAAAGTCAGTCACTCCCTCTCCAACACTCTCTACAATGCCACCACCTTCATGTCCCAGTATAACAGGGAACTTCCCTTCTGAGTCGTGACCATCTAGAGTGTAGGAATCAGTGTGGCATACACCTGTGGCAGTTATCTGCACATAAGAGAGCAATGTATAGAAATAGCATCTGCCAGACCATCCACATCAACATTCTATATGTAGACAGGGTACACCAGCCAATACTGATATGATACATCACATACATGTAAAATCCAAACCTTGCCTTTTAATGATGTTACAAAGTAATTACATTTTATATACAAACCTTCACTCTGACCTCTCCAGCCCTTGGTGGAGCGACCTCTACAGTCTCAATACTAAGTGGTTTCTTAGGTTCCCACGCAACTGCAGCTTTACAAGAGATAACCTAGTAGGTACAATAAGAATCTTATAGTGTGCCTTTCCTGTATGTAGTCTTGGGTTGTCACAACTTTGACGGGTACTGACAGTTATTTTTGCACCATCTGAATCAGTTTTTAACCCTTTGAGGACCAATCCCGATATAGTCAGGATCAGTTGTTTTCTCTGCAGGTCCAATCCCGACAACATCGGGATTCAAATTACTATGCTATTCTGCTTAGTTTTTTAATCCTACAGTAAACCTAAATTAATATTGTAAAAGCTGATAGTTTTAGCTTGTAAATTGTATGGATAATCTCATTGACAAAAGATATTTGGGTAATCCAATAGCTGATTACTTAACAGTAGCAAACCAGCCCCAACTGCACTGGACTTGAAATCAGTGAGTGAGGTCAGAAACCTGGGTAGAGTAATAGTCTCCATGGCATAGAAGTTTTTAAGATTTTTGTTCTAAAACTTGTTTATGGGGAAAAGGGACTTGGTGAGATTGCTGCCGATGCTTCCCACCACTTTTTATAGCATACAAAATATATTTTATACATTCTATGTCAGTATACCATAAATTTGGTCAACCAACACATTCTACACATTGATGGGCTATTTTACAGCTATAGATAATTTATTTTATCAGCAAAGTAAATACATAGAAAAAGTAAAGACAATGTACAATCTTGTATGCTATTTGTAGCAACAAACAGAATGGAGATATCTCAAGTAGTGTTGAAGTTATAAATATTTTTGTACATGATGTACAAATGTATGACACAATTGAAAAATTAATTGGGCCTGTTGGGTATGTTATGCAATATTTAATTGGTCCTCAAAGAGTTAAGCTTATACAGAATTACATACACTTTGGTGACCTAAACTCTAATATTCTCCGTGTGTATATTATGCACAGGTAAGTATGTTATACCTTGGCAAGGAAATGGCAGCCACCACAGTATACTGAGAGGTGCTAGTACCCATGTACCCATGTAGCAGGTTAAAGTTAACCATTTTTAGCATCTTCGGGAAACATTCCAGTATCGTTTAGTAAAATAGCTAAATTGCATCATATACTTGTCCTTTTTCTTGATATGTCAGCTACTAAATAGATGCTGCAAATCACAATAAACTAGGCCATCCACCCTCACATTACAGGGTAGGCTGTGAGGCTAAGAAGGAGATGGCTCAGTTGGTTAGAGCACCTGCTCTGAGGCGCGCTAAAGGTCTTGAGTTCAAATCCCGCTACTGTCTACTGACTGCTGGGCTTTTGCGCCACAGATGTACTCTGACCTGCTTGCAAACGGACAGCAAAACTGAGAGCCTTATTTAAAATTCCAATTTCTTTTTAAAAACCTTGTTGACAGTTCAGTATAGTTACTATAGTACTACAGTATCATTCTTTCATTAGGTTATTATTATGAAGGATGCTAGCTGAAACTATGCACTCTAGTAATTCACAAGAGAGAACCGCGGGAGAAAATGAGTCACTGGACGGGCCTTACGTAATAAAGGGAACAATTAAGAGATTCTACTGTGTCCATGTCAGTCATCTCTACATCAAGACATTACCAAGTCTTCTCTGTTTAACCCATCTGACCCAGGCTAAAAAAGATTCCCTATTTCAACTGCTCCATAACATTTACAATCTTTGTTGCCATTTTGGCATCTCAGAACTCCAGCGCAGAAAACTTTGCCGACTGATTGCCGATAGTGGGTTCAACACATGCGAGCTGGCAATGTGACCCAAAGAAAACCCATTAGTGCTCAAGTTACAGAAGCTAATGAATCGAGGATTGTGGCAGATTCCATAAAAAACCGCACCGATGAAGCAAAATATTGTAGTAAGGTAATAAGGAGTAGACATATACGCCTACCCGTCTGCACCACGCTTAGCTTGACATAGAACATATATAGCCTATGTGGATTGTGGTGTAGATAGCTATCAAAGATCTTGTGGTACCAGCAAAGTCAATGAATGACTAGTTTTCCACTAGTGTCTCCACCAAAGCAAATCTGCAGTAGCCCTATACTCTGTTGTTACCAGACCTATGGACAACTATTGCAGCATGTCACAGATTTTGATTGATCTGAAGCTGTACCACTGTCCCCCAGATTTCAGAACAGCATATTTGTCATTGTGAATTATTGGCTTATTGCATTGTTATTGAGATTACTATGGTTAATAATATAATATGAAATACACTACAGAACAATTTGAATTTAACTGTGACTTTGTTAGATCACATTCCATTGATTTAGCTTAAGAAAATCAGTTTGCCAAGTAGCCTACCGACGGTAAAATATTAGCGTTGTATAAGAGTGTAGAACGTTAACTGTAGTCGACACGGAGCCATCTTACTTTAAAGTTACTAATTTATTGTCAATGTCAACAAAGTGAATATATTAATATCAGAGACACCACACCCCAGTTAAAGACTCCCACTTGAGTTAATTCAAACGCAATTTTGTGGGTTATCAGAAAAACTCGTGACTTTAAGCATAGCTATCAAAAACTTTAACTTGAATTGTGATTTAATGATAGCTATGATCAAAGACTCTTAACTCACAGATCATTACGTTGAAATGTTCAATAACTCGAGATTTCATTGGCAGCTGTTAATTGCAATGAATAGAAATAACCAAAATCATAACCAGAAGTGTAAACACAACTGTAACACATTTTACATTAAAGCAGTGACATTTTGATTTTGCTTTGAAATTTGAACTTCTGGCACCATTTAGGCCTGGGCCTACTAATAATATTTCACCAAAACCTAAATAATGGCCCGCATAACTCGAAAAAAACGCGAGTTAGGCAAGAAAAGAATTGAATTGTAACTTGATTTGTAGATAACTTGATAAAAACTTCACTGGAGTTTCTGGGGACACGCAAATATTTAACTTACATTCACATTGTCTAACTTCAACTTGAAAGTTTTGATTAGTCACAAAAAAGAATTGACTTGTAACTTGAAGAGGTAAAACTAAGAGCTGGCCATGGCAACTTTAGTTTCCAAAATAAAACTACACTTGCAAAAGTCTCTGATTAATATAAATTTAAAATTAGGTAATGTCGTTGTAGCAACGACAGCTGTTGCTGTTCCCATTTCAATTGAGTGAATAATTGTATTGTCCAAAACTTGTCTTCTCTTGGCTAAGACAGCGCGGAAAGAGTGACTGCAGTCCCATAGCAGAATCTCAACTGTAGAGAATAACAGTGAGTAGTTAATACATTTAGTTTTGCTTTTACCTTGCCTTCAGTAGACATTCTAATTTAGTCAGGAACCCGTCTGTTACAAAGTGGAAGCAAAATCAAAATGGGGACCGTACCGACAAATTCCCAGGGACCGGTTTTAATAAACGGAAATTATCAAAGAGTAAACTAGAACTTAGTTTCTAATCGCACAATCAAAGTATAGGCTTTAGGTACGGTATGTAGCAATAAAATTGAGTTCATAAAATTTTTATTAAAAAGTTAATAAATTTCATTTTAGTGAAATTGCTCACAAATATAGTTTATTGCAATACTTTATCTACATGTCACACAATCTCGGGTCTATTGCATTTCTGCTGTAGTTCCGGAAAAAAGTTATGGTTTTTCACAGTCATTATGTTACTAGCAGACCCATTGTTAAAAATAAAATTAATAATAATTATAATAATAAATAAAATGTATTAATTAATAGGTATGACAGACCCACCAAACACTATGACTATATAATCTGCAGCAATAAACTATATTTGCATAAGTAGTAGTGTTGCAGCGTTATTATTTACATAGATAATGATTAATCATTATCATAGCACATACATAGGCTTCATATGTATGGTGTATCATACAAACTAACTACATATCCTACATGACACATGTGTCCTCGACTTATGGCAAAACCGACATAAATGACTTATAACGTAAATAGGAATATAAATATTTTGAGCTCTTAAGAAACAGTGCCACCATTCCATGCTTGTCAAGTAAATTCAAAATTGGGATAAAAACTGGGAAGTGTTTTCAGTACAGTTACAGTAATCATACTGACCAACTAGGGCGCATAATGAGTCCACAGACACATTTTACAGAAACAATTGCTAGCTGGACGCATATGATGCATTTTATGGAAGCTGGACTCATTCATTTGATACAGTGAGCCGTGCTTTTAATCCAGCCAATAAATAGCCTATTTAGCTTAGCTTAGGCCTCTAAGCATTGTTTACATTTCTAGGGAGTTGTCATCCAAACTATTTAGTAGGCTTCATTCTGCTAAATGTATGAACATTAATAGGTAATAGAATACAATATGTGGATGGAAAGTCAGGGTCCATTTCATCAATCTAATCAAATTAGGCCTGGTAGTTCGCCTAAAGCTATAGGATAAAAATATAATAATATATCCTACTATTTAAACATACAACTATGCAATATGGTGCAAGAGCACAGAAAATTTTTTACCATGCCATTTGTACAGTCATTATTCAGCAACTCACCTGAAAGATTCTCCTTAAACATGTTCGACTCATTTTTTTCGATTCTTTTACAAATTTTGGTTGGTCGCCCTGAGTAAATTGGCTAAATCACCCATTTTTCCTGTTAGGTGCAGTATACTATTGAATAAATCTTTTATTTCGGGTCTGGGGTAAGAGCAGTCAACCGATAACATTTGAGGAAGACAAATTCTCCTGCTTCAATTCTGGCGAAGAACAAAATGCTACCTCAAATCTCTCCACTACTGCACCTACCTCCTCTTTTTCATCAATTTCTTGTGTGGTTTTGCATTGAACAAAATTGACAATATTTAAATGTAGAATCAACACATTAATCTAGTTGAAATTACAATTAAATGTAGGTTTAGGCCTAAATAGTATTAGGCTAATTTCAATATCAAAAGTTCAAATTTGTCAAAATAAATATACAATGCTATAAAGTTGAGCATGAGATTGGCTAATTTATTTTAATCACATAAAAAATATTGTTTATATTCAAAAAATGTGTTGCTTTCTAAAACCTGAACGAAACCCTGGAAATTAAGTAGTCATGTTGTTGTAGGCTGAATATCGACAAATGTCGAGAATTACCATTATAGTAATATATAAATTGATATGAATACATTTTTTTGTTATTGTTTTTATTATTAGGCCAACAGCTGAAAAGTGTGTTACGATTTATGAAGTCTTCTGAATTAATTTCACTTACCTCACATGTTATAAATTAAAATAAAAATGATTTGACTGTTGACTAGCAACGCCGCAATGTCTTATTACTTCATTGACTTACTTTTTCAGTAGACCTACGGACACTAGTTTACATGGGACTAGTAGGATACCATTAGCAGTAAGTAATATGGCTTGCCATACCCTTACCAATGCTGAGATTAAGAGGTATGGCCGGCAGCTTATTCTTCCAGAGTTTGGTGTCAAAGGTCAACAGCTGCTCAAATCTACCAGTGCGTTGGTTGTTGGATGCGGTGGTCTAGGCTGCCCAGCAGCAGTATACTTGGCTGCAGCTGGAATCGGCACTCTTGGTAAGTATACTGATCAATCAGCCACAACATCTCAACAATTGTATGTATTGCAGTTGCATCTGCACTACAATCATATAATCTTGTTATCTACATGTATTGTACAATGAGCTGCACATTATTATAATTTTCTCACCTATAATTGGTTTATGATGTGATGCCATTCGTCAATCAACATATATATATAAAAGTACATGATTGTATTAACCGCAACCTAAGTCTCGGTTATGTAGGTATTTTGCGCAACTGGTGCATTACTCACCAGAAAACTGTATTTTGAGTAAAAACTGTACTGTGTCTAATAAGCTATACATCCACTTGTTGCTGCTGTATGTTCTCACAGGTTTACTAGATCACGATGAGGTAGAAGTAAGTAACCTTCACAGACAGATACTTCACAAGGAATCAGGTACAGGTGTACCTAAGTGTATCTCAGCCTCTACAGCATGTGCAGGAGTCAACTCGTTGCCCCAATATAGGGAGCACTCTGTAGCTATCAGCAGTTCTAATGCATTAGACATTATAGCTCAGTATGATGTAGTGTTAGACTGTACAGATAATGTAGCTACACGTTATCTTCTCAATGATGCCTGTGTTATCCTCAAGAAGGTAATCAAATGTGACTCAAACATTATGTATCTTGTTGTGGTATTAGTAGTTGGAGTTACCTACTCTTGCAAATGAGATGGAGAGAAAGGATAACTTCAAATTAAATGCTTTTGTGCTATGATTGCTACATTAGTTCATCAGAGTTTTGTGTAATTTGCCACTCATTTATTGTTCTACTGGTTAGCTTATGATAATGTACTATGACAGTCTATATTACATGCATTTTATGTCATTGCCACGGGTTGCATATATACATTGTATATGGATTGAAAGTTATCTTCTCATTGTTCTCGGGCCTACCCACACAGCATAGGCACATGTATCATATTGCCTTTGTATGTACTACAACAGTTTTCTAGCTCTAGGACAATCAATTTACTCCTCAACTGCTGTGTTCTAGGTACTTTTAATGCCTTGAACGGTTATTTATAGTTCCATCACATCATTTCTTGACATTGACATAACTGTACATTGCAGCCTTTAATATCAGGTGCAGCACTGAAGTTTGAAGGACAGTTAACTGTGTACAATTATGAAGGAGGTCCTTGCTATCGGTGCCTGTATCCAGTACCTCCACCAGCCCATACCGTTACTTCATGTTCAGAGGGAGGTGTACTTGGTGTTATACCCGGTATCATCGGTACTATGCAGGCGCAGGAAACCATCAAGGTTCTTACTTCAATGCAAGGTTAGCAACTGGCACTAATGTTATTATAGCCTGTGATAAGTTATCTAGTCTTATAGTTATAGTACAGCATTTCTAGTAGCATCTCGTTACATTCACTTACTCATAGAAAGAGAGAACTCGAGCTAAATCATGCACTCTTGCAGTGAAGTACTCCTGTTAATTGTACTCCTTGTAAGAAAGTAAATAAAGATAATTACATATAATGTATTGATTAAGCAGTAATTTAGTTTCCAATTGTAGACATTAACTTTATGTTGTATTTATCAGTAGATAATTGCAGATATCATTGCAGTTTTATATTCTACGTCATATAGAACTAGCTATTCCCATTTGAGGGGTCGTTAACTGACAATTCTACTAATATCGCTTATTGTGATGGTAATGATATATAACATAGCGGAATTTTACTTGATGACTGTAATTTACGTTTGACAGATACCATAATGTTGATGTTTTGGAGTATTATATTTATATTTGCTTATCTCAGGATAGTATATTTCTGTTTCTTTATTAGGTACATTAGCTGGCAGATTATTTATCTATGACGGTTTGTCATTTTCTACCAGAGTGATTAGACTGAGGCCCCGACAGCCTTCATGTGTGGTGTGTGGAGACGCCCCTTCTATTACTGAATTAGTAGACTATCTTGAATTCTGTGGTGTGCCAGCAGCGAACGATAAGCTGCTGTCTACCCAGGTAAATATCTACATATACATTTATATTAAATACATTTTATATGGATAGCGTCACCCTTGGACAATTTCCTGTACTATGTATATGTATAATAGTTATTAGTGCAGGCATAATCTCGACTTACCTATGTATCTAACACCAGAGATTTACTGTAGTATATAATGTATTACAGTATATGTATACATGTATTATATCATTATAATCATAGTTTAGACTCTCACAAGCTGTTTATCTATTTTATGTTCTCGTTCTAGTGTAGTTAAGCACCTCGTTCTTATATAACGTAGACCTTTTAGTGATTTATATCTCTTTACTATATACATGTACCATAATGTCTCCTGACTGTATGTTCTCATTGGTTACATCACTCACATGTATATGTGTACAAGACAAGAAATCTACATGTAGGCCTACATTTGTATATTTAGTAGATATATGAGTGCAAGCACTGTGGTTCTATGTAGGTATTATATGCTCAGTTAAGATAGTTATAGTGTTAGTACATGTTGTGATGTAGGCTAATGGGAAGACTAGGATCTCAGCAGAGAGCTACAGAACCGACTACATCCTTAGTAAGAGGGAACATGTGCTACTTGATGTACGACCTGAGCATGAGGTGGATATCTGCAGCCTTCCACACACTACTAGTATCCTTTTATAACAGGGCCACAGGTTTGGTAATGTACCAGATCCTGTTGTTATCAAATATATCCAAAAATAGAGTGATAATGTGATGCGGGTCCATAGTTACTGATGCCTAGTAGTAGATTCATATACTAGCTGACCCTGCAGGCCATTTACCTGGGATATTCAACATTTACATGGGTGGCATGAGAGAGAGGGTACCCTGCAGGTAAGAGAGGAGTGGATGGTGGAACACTAGTGGCCTGAGAGGGTTCCCTGCAGGTAAGAGGGAGTGGGTGGTGGAACACTAGTGGCATATGAGAGGGTCTACATAGTAAGCTGTATGTTTACTTGTTGCTATAATGATTTGTTTAACTGTGGCAGCCAGACAGAATGTAATTAGTATAGCTAGGCTAACTATAATCAGTCATCCACACCTACATCACTATGATTGTATAAGTATGCACCACTATGCATTCATTGCAAAATAAATCCACATGCTTTATGTTTACAATCAAACTACCCATACTAATAATTAGTCCAATTGCCCCACCACCTCCCCTTTAACCAGTAGTTCAACTCAGAGCACAGAGTGATTCTATTACATATTTGTACCACAGTGAGTGATACAGTCCAAGTGCAGTAATACTGCTTTACTTGTTTCCCTTTTTACTCTAATATAAACATGAACTTACCATGCAATCTGATAAACTAGCTAGTTACTATAATTATTCCAACATCTGTATATCATGTGTATCTTTGATTCACTCTCGTCTCTACTACTAATTTATCGTAACAACGAGAAACTAAGCTTAGTAGGCCTTTATAATGACTCTAAGTAAAATACACTACAGTGTTTTATTTCTGCACTTCAGCCAGGCTTACCAAGTCTCCCTGATTCTGCAGGAGACTCCCTGATTTTCATCTCAAATTTTGGTACCCCACCCCACCCAAACTGGACACCCCCCACCCAAATGCTGAATCTCCCTGATTTTCATCAGTCGAACTTGGCAACCTTGACTTCACCATTTAAGCACACATAATGTACATGTATATACAACCAGTTGTTTTCCTATATATGTATACTTAGACATCCCTCTGAATGTTCTATGCCAACTTTCCGCAGATCAACTCTTGGAGAAAATATATGGAGGCTCTAATTTACTACACAAAACTAATTCTAGTATCCAAATGACCTTACCCCCAATTGTTTGTGTGTGTCACCATGGTAACGATTCACAACTGGCAGTTAGACATATTGTGAACAGTCCAGGTGATGGGGACTATAATAAACTAACTGCTGTAGATATTATAGGTGGACTAGAGGCTTGGACAGATAAAGTTGATTCTGCATTTCCCAAATATTAGGTATCTGGATTTTCTAAACTTTGGTATTCTAAATTATTGCTACTTTATTGTGGCCTCTAGTACAATAGACTATTATTTCTGTTACCTAAAATATTATAACTACATGTACATTGTATGTTGAAATGTTATTTAGTGTAATAAACATCTTATTTATACGGTAGTGTTGTTGATGCAGATTTTCCATAAAGTTATTTACCAGTTTTTTTATAGATTGCTTACATCCATACACAGCACGTGCACGTGAACATGTCCATATATACATGTACAAGTACAAGCAGCTTCTCAATAATAGAAGAGATACTAATTGGTAATGGCACTAATTGCTAACACATAGGTGGGAGAATGCTATAAGATGCAATGTTGTTATTACTTTCCATTCATTACCAAACAGCTGTTCATACTACAAAGTTCTCCAACCTCTTAGCTCAGCACAATATTCCAACTGCTGATGATGTTACTGCTAATCATGATATTCGGAGCAAAGAAAAGTAACAAGAAAGTATGCAGCTAGCAATGCATCTCCAAGTGCATAGATGCACACGTCACTTTATAACTTCATAACATTCTTCTTCTGATGGTAGAAGAGGTAAGTACTTGAGAACTACTACAGTGAGACGATACTATAGTGTCTACTAATGCTAAGTCCATATTAAGTAGTTGCAGTGATTTTATTAACAAATGTTTTATGCCTGTCAGCTTTCCATTTACCCTCTTTGGCCTTACCTTGTAGTTCATGACGTATGTTCCTTGCGCCTTATCTGCTGCCAATATTTTAAACGATATTGTGAGGGTTCTAACCCAGAAACATTTTGGTTTCCAACCTTTCAGTGTAATTATGTACATTGTCCTTAGACCAAATCAGACCTCAAAAGTTAAGAAAGGAGACAACTCCAAAGTGTGTTCTAAAACTAATATTTGCCATATTTTGTTGTAGTTTCCGTAGAATGAACAGAACAGAGCCCACACGTAGATAGAAAATGGCACAACTGCATTTGTATCTCACTGCTGGAATATTGACTAATAGCCGCAAATGTTTTCTGCTGGACAGAAAATAACTGTACGATATAAATCTGTACATTGTAAATAAGATAGTTTTTTTTGTAAATACTTGTCATGCTCAGTAACCAATCCATGTAGTCAAATACTTGATACTAAATAAACTATTCTCAACATTTGATCTATGAAGGTGCTGAACTTCATTTATTTGCTGTGTATTTAGTTGAGTCCATTATAACCAGCAGTCCAGCTCTAGCATAGAATATGATTCTTGCCTTCCTGGTAGAATACTAGTAAAATTGCTGTTATTGAAATCAATTCGAGTATGTTAACTGCAATGAATAATGAGAGGGAAACTAATTACATGTACATTATAAACCATGCGGTATTTATTTTTTGGAATTAAAAAAGATTGGACCCATTTATAAACAGCATAATTACATTGTATTTTGTGATATTAGACTATAGATGCAAAGTGAGTTTATAATATTATTGACACATGCACAAATGTACATGGCTTTCAAACAGTTTACAGACTATATTTATGTATAACGTAGTGCTGTATTGCTAATACGCAACATAACCTACAAGAATTTTCAAAACATGGAAAATGTTTGAATTTTCCTGATTAAAATACACAAGCCACAAAACATAACAATTTATACGACTGCAATGTTTGTGGTTGGAAAACTGTGACATTTTATGAGCATGTAACATGGTGAAGTACCTTGGGTTTTTACACCAACCACATGCACACCCAATACTATCCTTAATATATAACATCAAAATATGGAGGGCCACCACTTGACAATTTAGATTATAGCAAACAGCATAGTAGTTACAAAACAGAAAATAGATCAATTTAATTATAATTATTATAATGTCCTGTGCCCCATTCATTTAAATGGGAAAAAGTGAAGTGTACATTATTAACCACTGGGATATGTACAGAATATAGCATACAATGTGTTGAGAAAGCATTGTAAAATACAGTAGACTACTAACCATATCAATGCACATCTAGGTTATACAAATCACTCTACTTAGGTTCTGTCAACGCAGATATACACAGGAATGATAAAATAGTCAGACTAGTGGTCTCTATGACAAACTAGAATGTTTCTCTAGTAGCCTTAGTACCTCAACTAGTTTGGAACTGATCACTGTCTCCATTCTTCTGTATTCCCCATATCGGAGACATCATGCTCTTCCGTTTCCATCTCAACATTCCGACTAACAGATTTCTTGTGAACCACCATCAGCTTAGCTACATGTAAATATACACACAGGCTATGTTAAGAGATTCCTGACTAATACCCGATCGCAAATTTACAGCTTGAACCACTTCGCTTTGACTAGCGGTGCTTTCGGATACCCATGTCTGGGCTAAAAAGTCTGGGTACGGCAGGCAGACAGTTCGTGTGAGCAGTTGTTTATCCCATTAAAAAATAATAGAATAGTAGCATTCTATATTACATGTATTTAATGAGGGAGCAGCTGTGAACCAGTGGTTAGAGCTATAGGGTTGCATGCGGGAGATACAGGTTCGATTCCTAGTAGTGTTAGGAAGGGTGACTGTGCCATCAAGCTAAAAATACCCCTTCTTACCCCAAATTAAAAAACTGCCGTCCTCTTTAGATTATTGCTTTCGTATCTGGGATTAACAGCAGGAAGTAAAACCAGTAAGTTTATTTTATATTATATTATCTAACAGTCAATGTAAATGCATAACTGAATGTACATGTAACTGAGGACTTGTGTAGCCTATATTTTGTTATTGGAAAACAAATCCATTATCTGCATTTGTTATTTTTCCAAGGATTCTTTACCCCATTAAGAAACAGCTATGCAACTTGTAACTATATTAACTTTAACTTGCAGCCATAATTGAAACTTCTTACTCAAATCAACGACTTGCATAAATCCAAATGATTATATCAAAAGTTCATGCAAATTTAATATAATATTTTAAATTAATTCAATTACATGCTCAAAATTAAAATTTTGATAGGTGCTACTGCAAATACAAAAACAAAAACAATATGGTAATGGCAAATAAATATGAATTGTAAAAACACTGTGAGGAACTATTTTGAAAACTCTGTTTTGTTATAATTGGAGTTGTCTGTATAACATTATAATAAATAGGAAAAAATTGCATTCATAACCAGTAGCAGTATCTGGCCAATAAACAATTGTTAAACTATTACTTGTATTTAGCCCATGTGAAAGGTATCCGTAAACACTGTAAAATTGTGGTGGAACAAGTATGAACCACAAACCTAACTATTGATTAAGTTCTGTGGACCGAACAGCGGACTCGCCAAGTTTTTACCTATGAAGTCGAGTTCAATGGAAAGTGGCAAAAACTCAGAAATTAACATTCAAATCATCTTCCCCTGCACCACAGAATTCTATTATTTATCGAGATGACAACTCCAAATAATTCTGCGAAAAATATTTTCTACATGTATGTTATCTTCCAGTGTCACTTCATCATTGCAGTGCGCAATTACCTGCATAGTACTAGTAGACCTGCTTGTTCTCCAATAGAGAATATTGGTTTTAAAAGCAAAGGCTATGCTTTCAGAAATAGTCATAATGGAAATGAATCTGGGGATCAGTCAGCCTATGAAGGTAAATAAAACAGCTAGAATGCCTTGTCATGTATAGAAATTTTTGGTTGCTCTTGTAAAACAAATTGTTTTGTTAAGCTTTCAAGCTCTTGCTGTAGTGAGTTCACTCGTTTCTAATGTAAAAGAGATACTAACAGGTATCATGGAGTATAATAGGCTACATATGAGGTGACCGAATGAATGTATGGGAGCTGAGGGACAATGTGGACAGTCAACTCCTGTTACATTAGTGCTCCAGATACTACATGTCCAATTGATCAAGCAAGTGATTGGAGAACTGGAGAGATGTAAATGATTGCCTACGTGTGGCTGTGGACAGGCTTAGAAATAGGTGCTAGATCCTTATAGCAGGTGCTGGATCCTTATAGCAGGTGCTAGATCCTTATAACAGGTGCTAGATCCTTATAACAGGTGCAAGATCCTTACAACAGGTGCTATATATTTATAGCAGGTTCTAGATGGTAATGACAGATGCTATGTCTTATAGCAGGTGCTAGACGCTTAAAAAGCAGACTTACTTGCTCTGACATGATTAAAGTACTTCCTCGTTCCTTGATCATCTAGATAACTTCCACTTCTAGATGTACCGCTGACATAAACCTTATCTCCTTGACGCAAGTGGTTCAGAACAAAATTCTTCATCTCAGGTCTATGGTCCATCTTTACTTCTACTCTATGCCAATCTACTTGGGAATCTGGTAGAATAAAATACAGTAATAGCAGTGGTAGTGATCATAGTATACAGTAATAGCAGTGGCAGTGATCATAGTATAAAGTAATAGCAGTGGTAGTGATCATAGTATAAAGTAATAGCAGTGGTAGTGATCATAGTATACAGTAATAGCAGTGGCAGTGATCATAGTATACAGTAATAGCAGTGGTAGTGATCACAGTATACAGTAATAGCAGTGGCAGTGATCATAGTATACAGTAATAGCAGTGGTAGTGATCATAGTATAAAGTAATAGCAGTAGTAGTGATCATAGTATAAAGTAATAGCAGTGGTAGTGATCATAGTATACAGTAATAGCAGTGGCAGTGATCATAGTATACAGTAATAGCAGTGGTAGTGATCACAGTATACAGTAATAGCAGTGGTAGTGATCACAGTATACAGTAATAGCAGTGGTAGTGATCACAGTATACAGTAATAGCAGTGGTAGTGATCACAGTATACAGTAATAGCAGTGGTAGTGATCACAGTATACAGTAATAGCAGTGGTAGTGATCACAGTATACAGTAATAGCAGTGGTAGTGATTACAGGAAATGGTTTTTGTCAACCTTACTTCTGGCCGGCCCAGAATTATTAGCTATCTAGCAGTTCTACACCATCCTGACAATTAACAGATTATGACCTATTCACTGAAATAGTAACAAGAATATCCCACAATGCTGCCAAGACATCTGGTTTTAATTGGTTCACTTACATTCAGAGTTGTATCGTATATTGGTACACAGACTAAAACTAGCGGCACCATTGGAAAGAGTTACAGGATCCCTTCCGAGACGTCCCATTAAACGAATTTCATTAATACAAGCTGAAAATAGTGCAACAAGTGGATGAGGTGACAAATATACACATAGACCTACAGGGATGTAGGCAATTCATTAAGTCTGTTACCCATTGTACGTGTCTACGTGAACGTCAAACATGGATGATTACATGTGCACTAGCTCAACAACACGGTGTAAAATAATAGAAACCAATTCTTACATAGTAAGATGTATAAATAGTATAAACTCACCAGTATCACTAGATCTCTGAGGTGGTGTGATATCATCTGAAAATTGTCTACTAGCCACTGTACTGCGTATCATCTACACATGTCAAAGAATACCAAAAATGGATAAACCCCTGGCAGCACAAACAAGCTCGGCCAAATCTCACCTGGGCTACCAAATGTGGAAAATATCTGAAACGGCCGAATCCAGGGTTTGTTATTATTCTACTATTACAACGGAATACATGCATACAAAATTTTCTAGATAATATAGTTCTATTTTTTCTTTGTGGGATACAAGTACCATAAGATAACCTGGTCAAACTTAGTAGCCTAAATAATCAGGAATAGTATCAGTTTATTACAGCCATGTGGTGAAATATTCCAGAATCTGGAAACATCTCCTAGGTATTCACCTAAAACTCAGAGGTTATATTAGGAACATTGTATTCATAGCCCTTCAATAGTAGAGAGATTAAGACAGTAAACGATACTGTCCTTACCTGAGAGACACTCCCGCATCCACTGGCTGAAAACACACTTCTAGCGGCTCTTGAGACTAGACTGGCCATTCTACAATTAGATGGGACAAACCTTTAGGTCTGTACCAAATGCTAGGAAAAGTTTATTAGCCTTCGGTCACAGAACAAAAGCAGAACTAGAAAGATATGAAAGATGTGACGAAATTATCGAACAAAATTATCTGAAGATGCAATTCATGATTGGATTGAAAAATTGAGTTTGTGGACTATTCACACCGTAGCCTAATCAAATGTGTTCGGGTGTTGGCAGTAAAACCATGTATACAAGTTGTTCAGGCCTCCAAAACATATAATGCATGAGATTTGAATCAAAGTTTGAATAAAATGATGCTTTAAAGAGGTATTATTCTAGAATTTCACAAAAAAAACTTGTGCAGCACTAGTTTGCATACAATCGAGTAGGCCTACCTATGTGGCAGGACAACAACGGAATTTTTTGATTGTCTTAAACATTCACCAGTTTTTGCGTGTGAAACTTGGATATTGTGAATGATTTCAATAGGCAAATTAGCAAAATTTATGTTGTGTTGTATCAAGTGAAGCATTAATTATAGTCGGGTCATGCTGAGTGGGCACTTACTATCCTGTATAGTATAATATACTATACACTGTACTTTAGATAATTTAGTAAGCCTCTTTTAGCTGTAGAAGTAGACCTTCAGCAACCATGTATTGACCACATTTACAAAAATATTGTATTTTATTCATATTTAGTGGTGCATATTTTGTAATATTTTAAATCCCTTTGAAGACATAGGCTACACTCTTGACCCCTTGATTACATTCAATACCTTATCTATGTTCATTGGTGCGCACTACAGCCCATGTCAAGAGGTGAGCATTGACAGTTTTGGATAAGGTGTTCATGTTGTAGAATACTGAAGTCATAAAATGTAGGCCTACAGTTGTAGGTAGATCATCCCAAGATGCAGCTCATGTGGTCAAGGTGGTCCCAGGCCTTGCACCAACTAGCAGACCACAAGAGCTAATGAGAGATGTGTCTGATATGAAAGCATTGTTTTGCCAAGGTTTGTACTTTGTATTTTTAAGTCTTCACTAGGGCAGGCTATTATACTTGTTCTTCACTTAACCAAAGCAATAAAAGAAACAGCTGTATTTTGAACCAATCCAAGTTTTTTGCACTTGGTACTGGTGACTATGGTTTATTCTACTGCCACAAAGTGTAAATGCTAAACGCGGTCAACACACACAACACACACGTGCATGCCCTAGTTCATGAGCTTAACCATGTACAGCTTAGCTGCTGCTTTGCCTATATTATCCATTAGATTGAGTTGCCAATGTGTATATGGGTTCAAAAATTTTAAATCAAATTGGAGAATTACGTCAAAAAAGTCCTTGGCCTCTAGCCTATTTTAAGTGGGCGGAGGCATGAGAATATGTTGTGTAATCTGCTTGTGGAGAGAACAACAGCTCTAAGATAAGATTAATAATAATTTGTTTGTCAAAATGGTTATTAACAACTCAACTAGGATCATCTGCAAATAGGATGGCACTGAGTGGCTCATACTGAACTGTGTATGGAGGTGGCTGACACTACTACTTCACTTGTACTACTTTCTAACTACGAGTTTGACTTATATCTTTTGAGTTATTCGTAGAAGTGCAGAAATTTAAAATAGCCTTTTTCTTTGCTGAAATAGAAGCAACATTTTGCGGTTCATTAAAATGTCTCACGGCTTGAATATATGACTATCAAAAGCTTGGAACTTGAATAGTGTTTTAACTATGGTTATCACCAAAGACTCTTGACTCACGCACCTTTATAGCCTACTATGTTCCTGTTGAAATATTCAATAGCTGAGACTGAGTTACTAAGTTTTAATTGAGAATTGCTGTAAATAAAATCGCAATGGATAGAAATCACCACAATGATTGACAATGACAATCATATCATTATTAAAGCGAAAATTAGTGAAATTATACCATACTTTACATTAAAACAGCAATATCTTGCTTTGAGGTGTGAAATTATGGCACCATTTAGTTACAATAACTCTAGTCTATGAAAAAATGATTTGAATTGTTTGTAACTCAACTTAACTAACTTGTAGTTAGTTGATCTGGATAATAATAATTAATTTCTTTCTGAGAACATATAAAGGATAAAATCTTGTAGCTTGAAAGTTTTGATTAGTCGCTAAAAAGAATCAACTTGTGACTTGAAGAGTTACATCTAGGTTCTAGGAGTTTGCCATAGCAACTTGAGTTTCCAAAAGAAAACTTGCAGACATCTCTGCTAGTTACTACACTACACTTCTTGCCAACGCTGTGGTACCAAGTACCAAGTTGCCACACTAGCCTACTTATCACTCGTGGCTCAACACGCTGGATTTACATAACCGTACAATAATCACAATTTTATTAATCCATCAATTATAAAATAGGAGCATATGGTTAATGGTATGGCTAGGCAAAACACAGTTGTGTAAATCAACTGCGGGAAAACACGTGCTACTATTTTCAAATTCACAAATAGGTTTGGAGTAGTTTCCACATCTACCTTAGAAATCCCTTGGAATACCCACCTATCTGTTACATAGTAGGTATTGTAGCCATTCGAAGTAAAAGAGCCTCGCGCGGTGATATTGTAGTATAGGTTTTGTCCTTCTCAACTTCCATGTAAACAATTATTATAACTAATGAATAAATAATAATACTACTAACAAATGTGAAATGTGATAATAACAAAGTGTTATTTATTATTATAATAAATATTGTTTTTATTCATTCCTAACAGATCTGAGTTATGACACACAGATGAATTCACTGAACTATATTTATTTATTATTTTGGATTCTGTGTTATAAGAATAAAAAGTCAAAGTGATAGTCAAGCCACCACTGTCAACTTTTTGCAGCCAACAGAACAACTACAACAACCTTATATATTTCAGCCTTGATTTATGTGATAATTATGAATGTTTTGTACTCTTATACTTTAAAGAAAGAAAATCTGAAGATGATTGCTGCTTTAGCCATGAAGAAGCGATTACAAGGCGAACAAGATATTGCACGACAATCTGGGACATCAGATCATGAAAGTGAAAGAGTAGGTGGTGCTAGAAGAAAGCGCAGAAGAAAAGACTGTCACCATGATCCGTGGGCAAAAGAACTGGCTAAAATACTAATGGGAGCATACTATTGGCTTACTGAGCCTGCAACTATTAAATCTAATAGAGGCAATGGATTAGGTACTTATACCATTCTACTAGCGTATCTCAAATAAAATGTGCATCTAAAAAGTTGATTTCAGCTTTTAGTAGGCTAAGCATAGATTTTTCATGTTTGGTTTGTGTACATTTGTGTTTTGGGCTTGTGTAGGTAGGTTATTGGATCTGGAAATGTACTATCTAATGTTTTTACACGTATTAGATACATAAACATTAGTAAGCATACTTTTCAATGCCATTTACTCATTTCAGAAAACACAGTCTGGAACAAGCTCTGTTTAAATGACCGAAGTATTCTATTTGGTATGATGGGCTTTAGATTCCTGAACTACCTGCTAGTACAGACTTACTATGTCCCTGATGAGTATTGGCAATCATTGGAAGTTGCTCATCATCAAACATTTGAATATCCTTTTCACTAACACAGACTAACTGTTCGCCTAATGTAATGTATGTGTTATCTTGTTTGACTTCCTACTTCAACTCATTACTCAGTGTAGCCATGTTTTTGTGTGGTGGCAATGCTGAGAGGGTTTTTTGAGTGTCATTTGCACAAATCGCGCATGTCATCATGCAAGGAATTTGATACCTTGTGCAGTATTTACATTAGTGTAAAACATGATGACTGTGTTCTATATGTGTGCTCTTCCTTGACTTACATCTGCACTACTGGTTATTTAACTTGGGAGTGGACAGCTAAAATCCGAAGTTACTTTTACCCAGCATGCTTCACTCTTTTATATAAAGCAATGGAACTTGTTCGTTTGGACTCTTTCACTACTATGGTGGGTATTAATCTTCTAGTCTGTCTTTTCAATTTCTAGCATATCGTTTAGAATAAAGCAGAATAATCAGTTGTTGATTGATTAGTGAAGGCCAATTTAAAATACATGGAGGTTATATATTATTATGTTCATATTGATAGTTGAAACCTTGAAATAGTCCTCAAGTATCAGTGATCAATGGCTAGTGGAAATTACTTTACTTCTACATGCAGTAGTTGATATTGTCACATACATGTAGCTTCACGACAAAAGCTTTATAATGGTATAGAATACATCACTGCTGTTTGGAGTAACATCAACTCACTATGGTATGAGTTAGGGTTATTTATTCAGTGACCATTCATTTAGCCTCATTGTGGTTCTGCCAACTGTCCACTTTCCATCTCATTAGGTAAAGCTGCCAAGAATTCTACAGGGTCTATTTTATGCTCTCTCTGATCTGTACCTATACAAGCTGTCCAGTAAACTGTCCAGTCCCCTAGTTGCCCAGTGGACATTGCTGTGTAACTGCCTATCTTGGTTTACCTTCTACTGTGCTACCAGAACTCTTACTAATACAACAGAGACATCATTGGTCATCATTGGGCTATACTATTTCCCATGGACTAAGTCTGCTACCATGTATGTGATATTATATTCAATACAAATCTGTGTCTTTGCTGTATGTGTTATACTCTATAATGTACTACACGGTCTACTTTGAGCCATATCTAAAAGGGTATTCAAGATGCCAAATAATTCAAATTTCGTTGCATGGCATTGCTATACATGCACACATATTTGATTTGTATTAAACGTTTCTATTACCAGTGGTTAGTGCCAGGCTAATTCAATAGTTCGGCACTGTACACAATTTGAGATTAAACGCAATTATTCTTTGACATTCAGACAAAAAATTCTCATCCAAATCTTGTGGCTATAACACATGGCATGGTAGGAATAAGTACATCTATATCTAACACTAGATTTTACCCAGGCTTATGTACATGTATGTATATTATATTTACTGCCGATTCTCCACAGTGTCAGTATACTATTTTATTGCATGAAATGCTATGCTGGTGATTGTGAACCTTCGAATTTTCCTGCTGTCTAAAGGCTTCTTTACTAATTAATTTTTTGGACCTGATAGTTAGCAATAATAAGGAAGGTACCAGTATGTAAATGTAATTTCACACCTTTTATAGGTCAAGTGGAAACTGGAAGTTCTTGTGGATTGCTGCTGTATCTGTGATGATACGACCAACAGCCGCTATAGTTTGGATTCCACTGTGTGTCAGCCATATTGTCGCAGCCCGTAGACGCTTATGGCACACATTTGTTCTCTATGCAATTACGATGTAAGAAATTATATAGTATATTTACATTCTATACAGAGTTACATGTACTATCAAGTGTCAACACAGTAGTGTTATGAAAAATAGCAAAAAAAATTTGTGTTTGTCATTTTTCATGGCACTAAGGGACTAACGTGTATGTCAAAATCCGTTTGTCTATCAGAGTGTATGCATTAAAAGTGAGTCAGCGCTACTGACTGTTAGCAAGCGGGTACCCATTTCGATTTCAAGCACATTACACATGGTGTAGTATAATTAGTATGCTGTTAGAATTGACGGCATGTGAGATGTATGACTAAATTCCAATATATTACTCTTCTAGTTTGGTATTCGGCTTGTTGTCTATGAGGATTGATAAGGCATTCTACGGTGAATGGACTTTTGTACCTCTCAACTTCTTCTACTTTAACATCTCTAAGCAGGTGTCACACCTCTATGGTAATTATCCCCTCTTTTCTATTATTCATGTTGTACAATGCAATAATTTCAGTATATTATTAGGTAATGTAATACAAGCCCATTTGTGTATTGTTATATTACAGTGTAGTTAATATTTTGAAGTAATGGGTTTGATTTCAAATTTTATTTACATCGGAAAGAGGCTGAAATGATAGTAGTTTTGAAATAACTTTTTTGGGTTGTTCCCACTCCAATGTAAGTAATTGGGAATTGCCTTCTTTTGTGCTATGAGCCATATAACATGTACTATATATACTGTGATTGACTGTACTGATGTATACTGAATACAGGTACCCACCCATGGCACTGGTATATCTCTCAAGGTCTCCCATTCATGTTATCTACACACACACCACTTCTTGTACTTGGCTGGAAGAGCTGTAAGAACAGAGCTCTCCAGTTTACACTTGCAGGCACTGTTCTGATCTATAGGTGAGCTTCTATTCAGTTCCTCAGTGGTACCCTAACTACTTGACCAGACAAAATGTATAAATCTTAAAAATCTGAATTAACTTATCTATCAAAATTTATTCCGACATGTTACATATTAAAAGTCAGACTACACTGTTGACGTTGGCAAATTGTACACTTTGTTTCAGTATTCTGGCTCACAAGGAGTTCCGGTTTGTTCTACCAGTGATGCCAATAGCTATGCATGTGATAGGCTATTATATAACAGTCCTGCATCAGAGGATGCCAACGAGTGCAGACCAGGAGAAAGAGGGTTTTAAGTCTATCTCAGAGGAAGATGTTAGGCAGCATATAAAAGAGGTAAATATGTTGTGCGCTATGTACATGTCACTATTATGGTCCTGTGTGTTTACATACAGGAAAAGAGATGATAACTTCAAAATAGTTCTTCACTTGCATTTACTGCATGTAGATGTAGATACTGTATAACAGTAACTAACTATACAGTCTTGTCAGGTATCCCACTATACCAATCAAGCTAACTATAAGCTGGTGGTAAGTTGGGAGGGATGCTTGTAAGAGCTCGAAGATTGTAAACAGGGAGAAACTGAACATTTTTGCATCGAAATATCAAATGCTAATCCACTCATATGTCAGAACAGTTGATCTGCTAGGACACCAGTAGCCATAAGAGCAACGCTAGAGCATGTTTCTCTCTACAATGCTGTGGGAGAATTAGTCACACTATAGTAACATAGTACAGGTGTATAAGATGAACTAGTTGTTACACGTATATACTTTGAATGGTTGCAGTTGAAGAAAGGCTCAAGATCGGGTAAAGGAGAAGCAGATTCTGGCCTCACTGCCTCCGAGTTCAGTGACTCGTTCTCTGATACGGAGATTATTGAGAAAGTAAAACTCCGTCTCAATAACCGCAGTAAGAAAAATCAGCCATCTTACCGCATATTTACACCAAAGACAGCTGTTATACTCATGCTGGTTGGCAACCTACCAATGATGATATATTTCTGCATTCTGCATCAGAGAGGGGCTCTAGATGTGGTGAAATATCTCAACTCGGAGAGTTTAATTAAGCCTAACATGAGCGTGCTGTTCCTGATGCCTTGTCACTCTACACCTTACTACAGGTATGTACATGTAATATACCAGAATAACCGTCCTTTTGTAACTAGTGTCCTTGAATTTTCCAAAGGATATGTCTTGAAGCTGGAAACAGCGAACTGCAACAAGTTTGTATAAGTGACAATATATTTTCTCTGCGTATAACATAAATCTCTTGTACACCCCAATAGCAGAGTAAATTAACCTTTGCTTTTATACACCTGTAATACACCTGCAAAGATTAAATTTTTGTACTTATCATATACATCCACACCAAAATGGTTAGGCCTTTATTGATTTTTCTCTCCTACCAGTAAGGGATATGGTATGCCTCTATACCACAAACATAGTTTACTTCCATAACTGTTGTTACAACGTAGCAAATTGCACTGAAAAAGAGAGAAGACAACTTCAAAATTTGTTCATGTAGTCACATTTAGTCACATCATCTGTAGACTTGCTAAATGAAGTCACTGCTATTAAATTACTTGTAGAAGAAAATATACTTCATTCTTTTTAATTTCCAAATTTCCAAACCCATGCAAGAAAAGTACAGGAGCATACAAAGCACATGTCCGTACACCAATGTGTCATCTTTTACTTTTCAATGTTAGTATACAATGTAATATTAATGCTTCTTCCATAACGCACCAAGATCTCACCATCCACAACAGGTGTGAGTGGCGTTATGGTCTGGGGACTCAGGCTACAGATCTTTTATATACTTTGTAGTCATATACATTCCAACATCACCTTGAGGTTTCTAACCTGTGAACCTAATCTGAACAATACTGAGAGTTATATCGATGAAGCCCAGGCTTTCTATGCAGACCCAATCAAATGGCTGAAAATGCAAGTAGTTAAGGGGCCACACAAACACGTCTACAGCCACGTTGCCATGTTTGATTCTCTCGAACCAAAAGTTGACCGATTCCTCAATAAAGGAAAGTACAGGAAGTGTTCTACACATTTCTTCTCTCACTTTCCTGGTGACGAGAGAAAGAGCAAGCACATACAGGTTTATTGTAGATAGGCTGACATGACGTCACTGCAGACGTTATGGTAGCAGACGTTATGGCAGCAGGATTACCTGCTGTGTATTCAGCATAATGGTTGACCAAATATTACCTGTGATACAATCTCGATGTTGTAGACCAGTTCTATTTTCATCAATAGTGCAATATATTTTAACTCCTGCCGAAGTTATTCTTTTTATTGAATTACTCATTCACCAACTACACTTTCTTCATTTTCTCAATAATTATTGTTTAATAATTTATTGTTTGGTATTGTAGTGCAACTTGTTTATAATTTTGTTGACATTATCAAGGTTTTTCTTTGATATTTTTGTATCATTTTAAATCGTAGTAATGTTATACTACAATAAGTAACTGACATGCATTTTTATGTCTCAGATGTTTTTATTTCTAGTCCTGTGGTTTTACTCTTTAAATTGACCAAATAAATGAGTCTCGTATTTACTCTCAGTATATAAGTGGTGTTGTGATTGGTCACTGTATCACATTTTATTTGGCAGCTGGTTTATGAACTCTCAGGCTCTTTGCAAGGCCATATTTTCACTATTATCATTATATATGTGTTATTATCATGATATTCTAGTGTTTAGGTTTACTCTAGATGCTTTGAAGCAGATGTATTACATATCCAGCTTATAATAACTTATGTCATACCCTTACCTACAATTATAGCTAATGTTATAATGCATTAATACTGCCCTTACTGGCAGTGGGCTACAACATTTGTAAGCATGTGTGAACATATGCAATAGATTACCATTAATCGGATTCTTATTTTTTGAACAACACTGGTTGAGGGTTTGGGGTACCGCTCCATCTTCATAATCACTGCACCAGCCATTACTGGTAGTGGATCCAAGGATATTATCACCAATGAGATGGTGACAACTCACAAAGGAGGCAGCACTGAGTTGAATAATGACGGAGATGAAGGGTTTACCCAGCACTGGATCCAAGGAAATGATTATTGTGACACAATGTGGAATACAAATACATGGAAGCATAGAAGAGTTTTGAAAATATTATAATGACTTGATTTGATTTACTGCTGGCCAGTAATAGTGTACTTTTAATATACTTTTGTTTATAATAACTAATATCAAATAAAGAAAACTAACAGCAAAATATCAGGTTCCCCTTCATGGTTACATTACAGTCATGATACACACAAACACTTTTTGGTGTAAACAGACTTAGTAGCTTGCTTTTAATTTGATTCAAATGGTTGCATAATTATATTATTTAAATAATGCATGAATTCCAAGGGATGACACATTGGATTAGTGGTAACACTAGATCACTATTAATTCCCTAGTAACATGCCAAGTCTTCAGGCCTCCTCATCCAGCTAGGGGAGGGGGGGAGAGAGGGGGAGGGGAGAAGCAGAGGGAAGGCCAGTTGGATGTGTTTTCTATTTTGTGTAGAGAGTGAATTGTGGTACAAAGTCACACTGTGTAAAATGTGTATATTACTATTAATATACCTGCATTATTCAATTTATGCATGCAACCAATAGAATAATAATACACACCAATGTGTACAAGCATGTTATAATACATGTATACAACTGCATTTACATCTAGCATTACCATGTTTTCTAGCCAAAGAAGAATGTTGGCAAGAAACTCAAATAGCTATATCCAATAAATCACCTTGTAGCACCTGCTTACTAAATTTTGGTATTGACTGACAAAATCGATAAATCACCTAATAAGAATTTATATCATATTCAGTAGCATCTGAAAGCTACAAAAAAAACTTGAGCCCTGTTTGTGATGAGGATTCCAACAACCAATCAAATTGCTGATTGATAAGCTTAGCCATTGTAGAACTAATCTAAAAATGTTTATATAAGTAGCAGTGACTTGTGATTCTTGGCTGCAACCTGCAGTCAAGCAAGTAGTAGTCCAAACAACACTGTAGATACTATACTACCCAGAAACCTAGATTTGGACTGTCAGTTACCCATTCCAGGATGATGAAACCAGTTTTACTTTTGCTCTGTCTAACCCTGCTTCAAGGTAGCTCACAAATATACGTCAGTATTATTATTTTATTTTATCATTTAATACTAATTTCCTTATAATTTTATAATTACATGCATGTCCACCTTTTGTGTCCAAATATGCTCATATATGATACAGTGCAGGTCCTAGCAAGGGCAACTGTTTTCTCCAGATGCTAAGAAGAACTACAATGTATATTATTGTCCATAATTATAATAACGCAAGATTGTGCAAATAATGGTATTGTATAGACAGGGGCGTAACTTTTGAAAAATTTTTGGGGTGGCTAGAAGTCGGGTGTTTATGCAGGCCATCGGCCTGCCCGAGCGCGGAGCGCGAGAGCGGGGTGGGTGCGGGAGGGGCGCAGCGCCCTCCCGCAAGGGGGGTCCGGGGGTCTCCCCCGGAAAAAAATTAGAAAATTACTACCTAGATATGCAATTTCGGGACGTTTAAGGTGTAAAATTACTGCTCAAAATAATTGGATATTAGATATGTATAGTCAAGTAAATCAAAGTAGCACAAGACAGCTGGAATTTTTCACGCTGTGATACATTAAACTGAGCTTTTCATAAACAGGTATAGAATAAGTTTGAGCGCCGAAAACATATAGGCTAAATTGGTTCTCTAAATAATTATTCCTCACTACTAAAGCTTCACTAGAAATTAGACCTATATTATCTCAACTAGGCCACCTTAAGCACACTAGATCTAACATTACTAGTACTGACTAGTCTACTTAAACTACTGACCAGGATACTTTACTATCATGATACAAAATAAAAATACAGAAACAAAAAAAAATAAACGGATAAGTCTGCTAACACTAGCACCCAAAGATTTTGCGTTTTCATTCTCCAGAAAAAATATTTTTTCCTACACTAACACTGACAAGAATAAGAATAGAATCAATTAATTAAATAATACAATATAATAAAATATATTATAATTATTATTATGATTTATTATTATAATAATAATTATTGGTGGCTACATGAGTGGGGTTTTGATATTATTAAAAATAAATATTAATAAAATATAATAATAATAAATTAATATTTATATAATAATTATATAAATATTTATTAATAAAATATTAATTTATTATTATTATATTTTATTAATATCGATTTTTAATAATATCAAAACCCCACTCATGTAGCCACCAAATCCAGCAACAAGTTTTGCTCACATACATGCTAACAATCTACTTGGAAGCCTATACAATGTTCATCTTTTTGTTGGAGGACGGAGGTTGTAAAGAAGCAGTTATAACTTAAAAAGTAGCAACAAGTTATTTGGTCTGTACGGAAAATTCCAAGTTATGTAGCTTGAGATTAAAGTAATTCATGGAGCCGGTTTGGCTTTATATTCAATATAATCTACATATTATGCAACTGCAATTATAAGTAGCTACAAACCTTGGGCTAATCACCCTGATTGTAAATAATGATTGGCTATTTCTAGTAATCCGATAATTTGATTGGTTTGTGGAAAAATAGCGTGTCGCATAAACTATATTCTATACTACATCCTTAGAAATACGTAGTAAGGAAAACTTTACCGCGGCCATAGGAGAAGATAACTCTATGGCCGCCGTAGAATTGATACCCCTGAATTCAAAAACACCATTTTTGGGCCACTTTATTTTGAAATTTAGGGGCGGCCATGCCGCTCTGCCGCCCCTAAAGTTACGGCCCTGATAGACATGAATTATAATGTAGTGGTGTTCTAAATCAGCTTGTATACTAATTACCATATACTGTATAACTATAATATGAGCATGTCAGCGTGTAGCCTACACATTTTGTATAACAGACACTATGGGTTGCTTTTGTATCGACTGTATAAGTGAATACATAATAATAAATTATATTAAAGGGAAGGAATGCACATCTGTTATACATCTCTCTGTGCAAGCATTAGATGCCTTGAGCACGCTTTTCACATTAGTAGCTTTACTATAACTGTGATCCATGGCATATTTCTGCTAGTGCTACATATTACAGGGGTGGTGGAGTCGTTTCCTCGTGGAGGTCCAATGAGTCTATGTCATGACCCCTACCCTCACCATAGTGGAATACCCCGGTCAGAAGATCCCTCTCCGTACGAAATTACTCTCTCAGCTCAGGAATATAACCCTGGAGATAGTATTACAGGTATTAATAATACAATAATATACACGTATTATACAATAATATAATAACATTGTGTAATTGATATAGCTATGGTAATGGGGCAAGATGATTTACATGTTGCTATTAGTCTGAGTTTTTCTGTCAGGCTTGCATACAAACCAGTCATTGACTTAGAACAGAGTCTAGTCCAATGCTTCAGTGGATAGGTTATCAGCTGTTATTACACCATGTAACCTGTAGTATTATATCTACATGTATAGATATATAGAATATAATATAGATATAGGAAACTGAATATAGTAGTACATTTGTTTTGGAAGAATGTTATAGATGGGGCCATAACTTGAAAAAGATATTCCACTTGGAAAACTTTCAAATGCCCAAATAATAAATACTAGATCAGTTGCTAAACACCTACATGTAGCTAGGAATGGGATTTTATGAATCAATGAGGAATTGTTGCCAATCAAACTTACCAATGTACAACCAGTGATAGCTCCAACTGGTTCAGAATTAGCACACCCAGGTGGTAATGAGGTGCTAGTAACCATGATTATGGTGGCAACATGTATGTATTCCCAAACCATGATGCTGTCCATAATAAGACACTGGGTGCAGATGGAATAAGTTCTAGTTTTGGAAAAGTTCCAAAGATTACTTAATCCTATTTTTTTGGTGGCACCTCGTTATCTGATGGGTTGTCATTGTTATTGATCAACTCGCACATGCTGGTATACTTTCAGTGTGTCTTCTGAACAAATCAGGATTAGATCTAGTACTACGACACCCATTGATAGGATATTGTTATCATGCCACCCCTATGTTCATTTTATCTGTAGTTCGTAATATAGCAATATTCTTTGATGTTCCACTGAAACTTGTTGCATATTGTAGTGACTATAAGTGGTGGATCTGTGGGTATAAGAGGATACCAGATAGGGGCCCACAGTGTGGGTGGTATTTGGGATAGACTATATGGAGAGTTCACCACTTTCCCTCAGCATTCATCAGCATACAGCTATTTCAGTACAGCTCCAGTAAGTGCAGCTCTTACTCAACCATACGCTGATAACGCATGATAAGAACAGGTTTGGTAACACACATGTTTGTTTACTTACTACTAAAGCCTCATTAGGGTTAGCGCTGCTGCGTCACCCTTGGTCACCTTTACCTGTTGGTAGCATTGAATTTTGCATGCTTTGATAGAGTGATTAGGTGTTATCTTCTCACGCAAACTGGCACAGCGGTCATTTAATTAATTACTATACATGTACATGTATATTATGAAACTATTGCCTATTACATTGTACATTGTACATGAATGTTATCATTATTTTATGGTTATTGGTTCTTTACAAAAGAAATTTGTGCCAACTTGTGTTATGTTAAACCTGCATTGATGAGCAGTCCCCTAGCAATTTTATGAAATATATGCATCAGTATCCATGTGTTTACCTTTTATGTGCAGGGCCACAGGTCATCTCTCCTAAAAGCCCAATGGACCTGAGCTTCTGAGCAAAGCAACCACAAAAATTAATGAAAAACGATAAATAACCAAAACTGGGGCAGTTATTTTTGAATTTATTGGCTTATGCGAGATGCATGCCAAAATTGGTTAACATATGCATATCTACTTTCCTATGTGTTACAGAACTGTATATCCCATAATGCTAACTACACTGCAGTGAACAAGCTTGAGATGACATGGAAGGCTCCTAATGTTTCTGTTGGGGACGTCATCTTCAGTGCTACTCTGATGAAAGACTTCAAGACCTTCTGGGTTAACCAATCGGCAGAGTTGAAGGCCGTCCAGCCGGCTGCAGCTGGTGCTGTTGTCCCTCCTCTAGTTGTAAGTTTCAACTGCTTTGTAGGATAGAGTTTATACAAACACCAGATATATATCTATGGTGAAACAGACTGTACTCAGGCTATGTTAGCCTATAGCCTATAGCCTGCATTCTCTCCTCTGATATATAAACAGTTATTGTAAAAGACGGAGTTACTTTTTAGAAAGTAACACTGTCTTGCAGACTTATCTAGGGCATGTAGAGAATGCTTGGTATAATAAGGCCAGTGTAACACAAGAAAAATATATGATTATGTCATAACATTCACATTATGACTTGTGTACATAAAATATACTGCTGCTACTACTCAGCATTGTAAACTACAAGCTTGTTGTATTATTGTGTTATAGATTGGAACAAGTGACTTTAAGCCTGAGCTCAATCTGGCAGGATGTGGAACTGCGAGTGGTTGTATTACCCACCCGAAGGATTGCACAGTGAGCACTTGTAACTTTGTGGTTTCCTATGTACCAGTTGCTGATGGTATCAGATTTAGACTCCTTAGCAAGAGAGCTGAAGGGCTACAGTCTTATGTCGGCATCGGTATATCAGCTGATCAAAAGATGGTGAGATATTTTCTACTGTTGATAACCATAGTATAAAAACTTGACTATTATAGTGTAAAGTTATCAACTCATGTGTCTCTTTTGCGTGTTCAAGGTTATACTATTAGAGTCAACTCTGAATATCTCACTGAGGTGACAATCAACTCTGACCCACCAATTCGACAAAACTTATTTCTGCTGATTTCAAGTAGCAGGAACAAGTTGACTGGGTGGTTGTCTGTCAGGAACAGTAGTGGCAAATTTTGATAGCCTCAGATGTTTGTTTGCTATTAGAAGTTGTGGGGGGGGGGGGTGATGGTGGATAAATGCAAGAATAAACTAATGGATAAGACTTCCGCTTCAGCTTGGAGAAATGTCAATTCTATCTCAGATACATGCATCTTAGATTTCTCCAGTTCTGCTTATAATTGTGGTGGTTATAGAGTCCTATTCCTTAGAACTGAACTCAGGAAATACTGATCACACAGTTTACAGTAGCATGAATTTCTTATACCAATAGTCATGTATGAACTCAACGGTTTTGTATTTTAGCCCAATGATGAAACGTTTATATGTATGGATGTAGCTGGCTCACTAGACTTTGCTCATGGTTATAATCCAGGAATGCACAATACAAAAGTCTACTCAGTAAGTTACATTATGCCACAATCAATGATAATATACCTACATACACAGTCATGTACATATACATATACATAATATTATCATTGCTACAATGCTGGGCCCATAGATTTTCAGTATGTCAATAAATTATAGAGCAGGAAGGCACAACTCCTTGTTATATTTTAGTTATTGGCCTACTACCAGAAGCAGGGTAGGCTAGCTTGAACAGCAAAATATGTATAATATATATTCCTGAATGTATTTAACAGTCCCACAGAGGCTAATCTACATGATTGTGTTAAAGCATCTCATTCAGTCCCACTACTTGACATGCTGTGATAGATCAACTGGCAATCAGCAGTCACTTTCTTAATTTAATAACTATCAGAATAACTTTTTATTAGCCTGGGTATTTAAAATTGCCAAAAGTTTAGATAATTAGATAGTTGAAAACCCAGACTATATGCTTCATGTCTGAGGTACAAAGTCTAATGCACTCACTATTGTTTTTAATTTTTTAGGAGGATCAAGTTTCAGACATTGTGATAGAGTCTGTTGATGGAGCCCTGTCATGTGAATTCACTCGGAGGTTCAAAGGAAACTTCTCATATCATGGATCTAAGGGAAAGGTGATTGTACACCCTGTAGATTATACAACCAGTCTGGAATCACCTGAGTATTACATCTATGTCACATGGGGAGCTCCTTACCCAGGTGGGCACAAATATATAATTTGACAAAGCAGCAGGCTATGAGCAAATGACTGAGTATTGGTTGTATAATACATTGTATATGCAACGAGTTGTGAAAATGCTAATTTGGTATTTCATTGATCAAACAAAACTATCTTAGGCAGAAGTTTTTCTCAATAATTTTAATAATCCTTAGAGAGTATTGAATGTATACAGTGTGTACCTGATACTGAATGTATTGCTCATATAGGCTCAAAAGAATCAGCAGAGAAACACAAGCAACTTCCTGTTGTATCAAATACGAAGATTGCTTTCAATAAGAAAACCAGAAACAGTTTCTACAATCTCCATGACATTGTAAAAGTACATGGTAAGAATCTGTTCAATGTTCTATGATTACATCACACTGTTTGATGCTTGTACATTGAAACAGCACTATGTGGTACATATGACATGGTGTATCTTATTCTTTCTTTAGTAACGTTTATGGTGGTAGCATGGTGTGGTGCAGTGTCCATTGCAATGGTCATTGGTAGATATTTTAAAGATGGTTTTCTTAATGCAAAAGACGTTATCTGTGGAGCAAAGCCTTGGTTCCAGGTAAGAGTTCATATTATTGTACACGGTGATGTAGTTCATAATTTTACTGAATGTTCATTTCGTAATATTGTATTTGGTTACCGTTTAGCTTATATTAAATGTATAGCTGGCACCAAAACATATTTGACCTATTATTTTTAGGCACACAGATACCTGGCTATCTTTGCTGCTTTGCTCACAGTTATTGGGTTTATTCTTATATTTGTACATATCATGGGCTTGGCTAACGTAAGTATTAGCTGGCAGCTACTTTATAATTATAGTCATTTTTGTTCACGTTATGTACCTCATAGCTGTGGAGCTACATATAATACCCTCATATAATGGCATGTTTTAGAGCCATTGGAAATGAATTTTCAAGTTGTCATCTCTCTGCATCAGAAAAATTGAGGAAACAACTTCCAAATAGTAGTTCTTATTTTAGTTCATAAAAACAATAAAATTCAAGTGCATTTATAAATGCATGTATTAATATAGTAGGGTATAGATGGATAGTAGGCTTTAGGTGTACATGTATAAAACTTGCGACTGCTCAAAAATGTCAGTTTGAAACAGGACATTCCGAAAACTTCAAAATCCCAAACCAGAATTCCTAACTCCAACCCTTAAATCCCAACCCCCAAACTCCAATCCCTAATCTCGAAACTCCAAAGGAAAGTTTTCAAAGTGTCCTGCTTCGAACTGACATGTCCCTTTACCACATGTATGGTAGGTTGTAGGAATAAATTCTGTGCATGCTCCAATTGTAAACTTGATCAGTAATAATTACTAAAGAAAAAATTGAGATATGGAGATATTTTCTAATTCATACAGTTTATATGTACATGTATTATATGCAATTACATGTACATGTATATATCAGTAAAAATGTCTTACAGTATGGAGTAGCACAAGTTGTAATGGTTTGTATTGTATTCAACAGAAACAGCTGCTGCACACTGGGTTTGGCATTACTGTTATGATACTCACGGTTATCCAAGTCATCATGGGAAGGGCAAGGCCAGGCGGAGATGCTGGGAAGAAGAGAGTGATATTTAATTGGGCACACAGGCTAACAGGGATATTAACCTATGTCTTGGCTGCTGCTACAATGTTGATTGGAACAAATATTACCTTCTTAAGTGATGCGTTAAAGATTTCTGGAACCGGACTGATTGCTGCCATCTTTGGTATTCAAGCATTGGCGGTGTTTATTTTAGAGCTTCGAAAATGTCGCTCCGGTTCTCAGTCTGAAGGTAGGTGGCCTGCAATAATACAACTCCATAGTTTAAATACCAGCATCCAATAAATTATGTTCTGTCATTGCTCTAGTTACTGGTCAAGTGTTCCTTGTCTAATACAAGGGAAAAGTTTATCTGTGCAAGAGCAACTTAGGACTAAGCTTTTCCCTACTGATGAGATGTGAACCCTAGACCTTTAGTCATTGAATTTGGTGCTAAGGCTACGATAGGCCTTGATCTAAGCAAGGGCATGGATACCAAACCTGTATGTTTATGTTATATTATTGCATAGAGCATTGAAATATGCATTCACCTAACATTCATGTATATTATGTACATGTGCATTGCTACTTTGTAATTTAAAATCCTATGTACATGCGCATAATTCATAATTCGTTACCATACATTTAAGAATCAATTACAGAATCTATAAGGCTATATGATGATTTACGTCAATCATTAAAATAGTAACAACCAGCACAGCTTATGTATTTGTAGAAAAGTATGGAGCTAGCGAAGGAATAGAAGAATCAGACGGGAAGCTTGCCATTGAAGAACCAAAAGACAAGAACCAGTCCCAAACTGCTCCACACACCAAATCATTGGCGATATTTACTATATACATCATGCTAGTACTAAGTTTGTTAACTGCTTTCCTGGTAATACTATGGTTGGAATATTAGATGATGAAATAATATGATGTTATTTCACAAGCTTAGTACATTGCATCATCCTTTATACAATATTTCTACTAGTAATATCTTAATGTAGTATATTTGGATTTTGGTCATTGCTGGAAGGACTACTATAAAGTGACTACGGTGAGAAATTTAGATTTTTACTCTGATATTCAACTGAGGTACATTACTAATTCCTATCTAATTCCATTTCTGTTACAATTAGCTTACACAAATAATGTGATGAGACTTGATGAAAGTGTATTTCTAACAATTCAAGTTCTTTCACAAATAAGTTATTTATAAATTACCAGATGAACAATGTACTGTAGATATTACACAATACTATCATGTGTCTATATTAGTGTTTAAACATAGCAAAGTCATATTATTTAGTAGTTTCATTACTTTTATATACTTATGTTGATAGCAATTCACGCTATTATTGACAAATATTAATTATTGTTAATAATTAATAAACTACTTGTACAGTACATGTACATGATTTTGCAATGTATATATTACCCATGCCCATGCACATGGCTGTCTGCATGTCATGTACATTCATGCATTTCGTAAATATATATTCATATAACTATATAATATATACTATTTGTGACAAAACAATGGTAAAATCCAATATCGTATTCATACATGTTATAATGTTACTTTGTGTCATTCACTGTATAAAATTATTCAAAAAGAATCAAAGCAGATACAATGTACATGCCAAGACTGTTCTTTGTGGAAAATATGCCAAATATACCACAATTGAATCAACATAGCACAGCATGGGATCATTAGATTCACAATAATAAATGTTGACTAACAACTAGTGACGACACTGCAGCATGTATCTCATAGCTGCAACGAATCTAATAGTATTCTGATTATTCTCTAAGATCTTTTAGAGCTATCGAAATTGTCATCTCTCTCCATACCGCAAAACTGGAGTTGTATTCTTTTGAAACCAGAATTGGTACGGAGTTATCCATCTTATGATTGAAGTTTTAGATTTCGCGGGTGTGAGAATTCAGTTAGTTGTAAACTAGCTATAGTACAAAGACTGGGAGGAATTCACGGTCACCCGTTTAGCAACAATGCTTAATGCACAGCAGGCTATTACTATAGAGCTGTTTACATTTTGTATTTTGGTCGGTAATAAATTTTATTGCAATAGATTCTGCTCATTATGATTATTGTGTTACCACATTCAAGCCGCAGCTTATAACTTTACATACAAAGTAAGGGGTTAGAAATGAAGGAGCAGCAACAATAGTAACCGAATAGCCAGTAGGGTAGAGGAATCAGTAAAGTAAAAGTAGTGTTTATTAATTTAATGTTCCATTGTCAGGTTGAGGTTCAGGTTATCTTATTAATTATTATACGTATAATTTAAAATTTTAATTTATGGATAGCAAACTTTTATTGATTTCAACTTAAAATTGAAAATATGAATTTCAAATTGTATTTGAATAATAGGAACTTCTTATTTTGCTACATTTCATTGGCATTTTTTGGTAAAATAAATTCATAAATAATATAATAATAATTTTTTTATAATATAATGACGGTAATAGTTTATAAAAAGAATAATAATAAAAATAATAATAATATTTTATTAAACAGTTGTCAATTAGGCCTATTAAATTTAATAATGGTAAATTGTAATACTCTCTGCTGTTTACTTTCTAGACTAAGACTAGCATTATTGTGTGTTTTACTTTTAGCTGTAAACAAATCTCAGCTTTATTGAATCAATCTAATGTTGTGGAATCACTCAACGTCAACTGCTCTTTTTTGCCCATGAAAGCTGTATAGAAAGTGTATCAATGTTTCTGTCAGTGCTCCAATTTTTTTAATTATTTGAGGCACAAATTGAAAACAATCATATTATCACTGGTCAGTGAGAGCGAGTTTGGTCACGTGATATTCTTGCAATTTGATTACCTATAATATGATCGGTGCATGTGCAAGGCCTACCTGCAATATGATGTGACATTGTGCGACATCACAAAGTTCAAATGGGCATGGCAATCAGTCAATTGCTCTATTCAGTTTAAAATGTTGGAGTTTAATTTCACATTTACCTCTTGAGGTATTGCTATCGTACTTGCTTTAGGTTTGTAATTGAAATACATTGCTCAACATGGGGACCTGCAGCTTTGTTTTATCTTATGTGTTCTTTCTTATGCTTGTACATTTCATTGAACCGAGCCTGTAATAAAGTTATTTTGTATTGTATAACTTTTCATGTACATGTATGTAGATACCATAGACATTTATATATTTGTACATTACTTTATTTACAGATTTTCTACCACAAACAAGCTATGCGTATGCGTTGTATTCTGCGTTGGTGGTATCACAAAGAGTTAATTGGAAGGTACAGATGTTTGCCTGTGAGTTGTTCACCTAGAAGGTTTCATATCTCCACCAGAGTTTTGAGTAAAGATGGCTGTAGTGACTTCAATAGTCAAGGCTCTCTTCGAGAAAATGAAGCAAGTCAATGGTAAACGTTTATATTTATTCCTTATCTTATTCGTAGACAGTAAACTATTGTACATGTAGTTTTCTGGACAGCTATCAGTTTTCTTGTGCTGGAAAAGGTTATAGACCATTCTCTGCATGTAATAGGTACGTTATCAGATTTGGGCTATTTCTTCTAATATTACCTACAGGCCAAGTTTTTGAGGTGGCAACTTCCACTGCGTAATTTACTATCTGTCCATTTCATCAGGTTTTCATATTGGTGTAATAGCCATACGATACACAAGCCACATGGTGTTATATGGGCACTCTTACAGATTATTAATTCTTTATTTTCATCATTGTATACATGTCAGATATGGCCTAATCTTTGGTTTTATCATTTATAGCTTGTCAGAAGTATTTGACCAGTTCACTAACAGCAATACTGAGATCAACATCACAGAGTTTCTAAATGTGAGTATTCATTAAACTGAGCGTATCATGTAGATAATTTACTACCTTTGACCTTGGCATTGGTTGGTCCTTAGCCTCGCCTTACCAGTTCAAACCAGATTTATAGCGGTTGCATTCCTGAAATATTTATAAACTGGTTGTTTTTCAGAACTAATTTCTCTGTTGATTGACACCTAAAATTCTGATTTATTTTAATTATACCAAAACAAGTCAAAGTTTACATACATGTACAAGACACAATGTCTGAATGTATGTTGTAAATTGCACATGTGTGATAAACACCTTATTTAACATGTACATACATGGTGCATTGTAGCTACTAATATTACATTACGTTACCGGCACTTATAGCTAGACTAGTAGTATTAGATAATAGTGACCTCACAGTGTACATATATGTATATACACTTGTATGTGTAGTGCTAATATGTGTATACTTGGTAATTAACACTGTTCATTGAACTAATAAGCTACTATTATTATAGTAGATGTAAATATAAGTACACATGGAATCAGTATGTTATTATACATGTAGTAATAGTATATGATTGATTGGTGAATGTGCATATAATAACATCCTTTCAGCTAATTCTCACCTTATTATGATGCTACCTGCATGTATAATAGACATTCAGTGGCCACTAGGTTTTTGCACTATCATCATGTTAGATGTATTATGGCACATGTACATTGTACGTTGTATATAAGCATGCTATGCATGTCATGCAGTATTACAAGGTAACCATCCTACCTACAATGTTATTGACCTATAATATAGCTACATGTAGGTTGAAGCTATTCCTATCTCTTAGCCCATCTATGCCCCTTCACTGAGAAATTGTTGGAGCTTGTAGTGGTTTGAATGCAGGACATTAATTTTGCTCCTAAAGACAGTTTACATACATTCGGCTCTGTATTAGATTTAGATATAATTGAAGTTCATGAGATGATTTATTATACATGCATATAGCTTAATTAACACAAAGTATAATGAACATGTGCCAGCTTAGGTTGTGCTAGCATATAATGTCTCAAAACTTAGTAGCTCCATCTCTACTACTTGTTCTTTTATTAACACCAGGCATTGGCAGCTAATGGTATAGCAGAGGAGGATAAAAGACTGAGAGTTACTATGAATATGTTGAATAAACATCGGAGGGATGGGGTTAACTCCATCTCTAAGCAGCAGTTTATAGAGTAGGTAATGAGGTTATTTACCCTGTTTCTCCTCTACATGTACCATATACATGTACTACATGTACCATATGCATGTACTACATGTACTACATGTACCATATGCATGTATACATGTACTACATGTACCATATGCATGTACACATGTACTACATGTACCATATACATGTACACATGTACTACATGTACCATATACATGTACACATGTACCATATACATGTACTACATGTACCATATACATGTACACATGTACCATATACATGTACACATGTACTACATGTACCATATGCATGTACACATGTACTACATGTACCATATGCATGTACACATGTACTACATGTACCATATACATGTACACATGTACTACATGTACCATATACATGTACACATGTACCATATACATGTACTACATGTACCATATACATGTACACATGTACCATATACATGTACACATGTACTACATGTACCATATGCATGTATACATGTACTACATGTACCATATACATGTACACATGTACCATATACATGTACTACATGTACCATATGCATGTACACATGTACCATATACATGTACACATGTACTACATGTACCATATACATGTACACATGTACCATATACATGTACTACATGTACCATATACATGTACACATGTACCATATACATGTACACATGTACTACATGTACCATATGCATGTATACATGTACTACATGTACCATATACATGTACACATGTACTACATGTACCATATACATGTACCATATACATGTACTACATGTACCATATGCATGTACACATGTACCATATACATGTACACATGTACTACATGTACCATATACATGTACACATGTACCATATACATGTACTACATGTACCATATACATGTACACATGTACCATATACATGTACACATGTACTACATGTACCATATACATGTACACATGTACCATATACATGTACTACATGTACCATATACATGTACTACATGTACCATATACATGTACACATGTACCATATACATGTACTACATGTACCATATACATGTACACATGTACCATATACATGTACACATGTACCATATACATGTACTACATGTACCATATACATGTACTACATGTACCATATACATGTACACATGTACCATATACATGTACTACATGTACCATATACATGTACACATGTACCATATACATGTACACATGTACTACATGTATAATTTAGTACATGTACCATATATGCATGTAGGCTGCAATGTATTTATTATGACTTGTATGCATTCATCAATGTGTCCTTCCAAGTAGACTGCATGTTCAATATACTGTATGCATTTATGTACATTATCATTTATTGATCATTTCGAAATGTTTTTCCTGTGCATCAATAATATAGTATTATATATTTATCACATACAGTAGTATAGTATGACTGGAAATTGTATGTGTATGGAGAGTATAAAAATACTTCAGTCTACTGCAGTTGTAAATCTAGAAGTATCATAATGTGAGAGGAAATATTTTTGTTTGAGTTAGAGCATTATTTTACTTCCATAAGAAAAAAATTTAGTTACAAATAAGCTATTGGTAAAGTAATATCATATTCCATATATTTGCTTTCAACTCCTCTACATATATATTATACATGTATAAATAAATATTTAATTTTATATCGTCGGGTAAAGTGCTCTATAGGACGTGGTATTGCCCTAGAGCTATTATAAACTATTATAACGTAGGTGGAATTGACGATTTTTAATTTATTTGATTTATTTCACTACTACGTAGTTTCATACTTCAAGTACTCTTCAGGTAAAATAAATCATGCATTGCGTACAACTTGATGTGAAGATTTTAAAAAAAAAAAAAAAAAAAAAAAAAAAAAAAAAAGACATTACTGTTTGCATTGTGTTAAGGATGACGTAAAGTTATAAAGTTATGTAATCTGCCCTAGCAGGTGTTTTCGGGCATGCCTACAAGTGGATACAAGTTCGTTTCTGCTGTTTAATGTAGCCATTTTTGGTCTATAGATAATGTAGAATTTTTCCCATAAGCATAAATTGCAACGTTTGCTGTTGGTGTTGAATGCGGTGGCGTGCTTGAGTATGGTCCATTTAATTTCGTATTCTATACTTTTGTCTTTTAATGCCCAGATATGTTTACTTAATTCCGTGCTATTTCTCTTGTTTGTGTCGTTAAACGATGTTTTGTGGTTTCTGTACCGAGTTTTGAAAGTATTTTCAGTAAGTCCTACATATGTTTGTGGCGGTTGTAATTTGTTTTTGGTGGTGATTGTAGCTTGGTATATGATGCAGTTTTTCAGGCATTCATTGTCCATTGGGCAGCTCGTAGGTTCTCTGCAGTTACATAGTCTGTTTGGTTTAGGTTTTTCCTGCATTAGTTTTTTGTTGTTTCCATTAATGATGGATTTTATATTTGGGCAACAGCTGTAGCTTATCTTGATCGTGTTTTTGTTGAATATTTTATGGAGTGCGCTGTTAGGCGGAAATTCATCGTTCAGGTATTTGAATAGTTGGCGTCCGATGTTTGAGGAAACGTTTTTACTGAAGGGTGGGTTGTACCATATTATTTTTCTCTTTCTTGAGTTTTTTTGTACAGGTTTTGTTTGTTGCTGATTGTATTTTAATTTGTGGTTATATCCATTCCTTTCTAGAGCTTCTTGGTAAGTTGGTGCTGCGTAGGAAAAGGATTCTGCATCTGAATCCTTTTCCTACGCAGCACCAACTTACCAAGAAGCTCTAGAAAGGAATGGATATAACCACAAATTAAAATACAATCAGCAACAAACAAAACCTGTACAAAAAAACTCAAGAAAGAGAAAAATAATATGGTACAACCCACCCTTCAGTAAAAACGTTTCCTCAAACATCGGACGCCAACTATTCAAATACCTGAACGATGAATTTCCGCCTAACAGCGCACTCCATAAAATATTCAACAAAAACACGATCAAGATAAGCTACAGCTGTTGCCCAAATATAAAATCCATCATTAATGGAAACAACAAAAAACTAATGCAGGAAAAACCTAAACCAAACAGACTATGTAACTGCAGAGAACCTACGAGCTGCCCAATGGACAATGAATGCCTGAAAAACTGCATCATATACCAAGCTACAATCACCACCAAAAACAAATTACAACCGCCACAAACATATGTAGGACTTACTGAAAATACTTTCAAAACTCGGTACAGAAACCACAAAACATCGTTTAACGACACAAACAAGAGAAATAGCACGGAATTAAGTAAACATATCTGGGCATTAAAAGACAAAAGTATAGAATACGAAATTAAATGGACCATACTCAAGCACGCCACCGCATTCAACACCAACAGCAAACGTTGCAATTTATGCTTATGGGAAAAATTCTACATTATCTATAGACCAAAAATGGCTACATTAAACAGCAGAAACGAACTTGTATCCACTTGTAGGCATGCCCGAAAACACCTGCTAGGGCAGATTACATAACTTTATAACTTTACGTCATCCTTAACACAATGCAAACAGTAATGTCTTTTTTTTTTTTTTTTTAAAAATCTTCACATCAAGTTGTACGCAATGCATGATTTATTTTACCTGAAGAGTACTTGAAGTATGAAACTACGTAGTAGTGAAATAAATCAAATAAATTAAAAATCGTCAATTCCACCTACGTTATAATAGTTTATATTATACATGTATGTATATACACTGTATGACCGAATACACAGGTGTACCAGTTCAGAGTTTGTTCTGATAAAGAGGGCTCTAAGGAATCAATTCATTATCCCAGAATTCCAAAGTTTTACAGACAAAATAGATGATATATACTGGGAGTGCAAGAGTGTGAATTCTGGGAAGGTATGTTGCTATTAGTTCATATATTACTACTTGGTGGTATAACAGTAGTACTGCTACTACTCATGGTTAGTAGGTATACATGTAGTTGATATTCTATATTATAGGCCTACATAAGTGCAGACATCAAACCCATCAGATGTCTAATACAAATGCCACTTACTTTATGATGTTACAGTTACTAAGTGTCTAGTGGAATAATTTATACACTTAGTACTGTGAGTACTGGATGAATTAAGTGGCTGCCATTATTAAGATATATTCAACTTATTCCATCCCATGGGGGGATGAATGCTATGAAAGTAACATTACAATTTACAGCAAATACATAGTTAACAGTCTATACACTTAGTTCCACATGTGGACAAACTACAATATCAGTCATTACATAATTATTTAACCATTTAGAATGTTTTTGTTTAGATTAATTGTTCCGGAAAGCAGACAGAGTCATGCTGCTATGTGACTGGGCAGCATGCCAACTGGTGATATTGGCTGCACTTGGCTACTACTGATGTATTCTGATACTTAGGCTACATTTATACCATATCCTATCACTGTATATATACATGTATGTCTACAGGTAGCAACATATATTCCCCAGCTGTCCAGGTACAGTCCAGATTACTGGGCAGTCTCCATCTGCACCATTGATGGTCAAAGGTATGCATATCCTAGATACAGTCAGTGAATAATTGTGGTCAACCTCTTTCATTTACATAACTTATGTATATATTTAGATACCTTGTCATTGTAATCGCAACTTGAAGCAAAAGCCTAAATTATTTATTTCTTCATACAGTGATATACATGCCAACATCTTTTATTTCACATTTATATCTTTCTAAAAGAGTTTTCATTAAGAAATGTTCAGATGTACCAGTATTATTATAACCTATTTGTGCATCTGCCACTCTGCCCCCACCCCCCCTCCATACATGTACATGTAGTACTGGATTGTAATGTTGAGTAATCCTCTCCCTATTTTGTTTGCTAGCTCTATTCGGAGAGGACTATTTCACATTATAATTAATAACTTGTGTGATCATGTTTGAAGTTGTCTACTCATTTCCTGTTCCTACTGCTATGAGTACTAATTATAATTATATTACTTGATGGTAAATTTGATGCTCAATGGATAGTTGAAAGAAAATATGAATAGCATATACTCTAGTTTTCCCATAGAACTGTACTGTAACAGATCTGCATTACCTTCACTGCAGGTATTCAATAGGAGATTTCAATGTCCCCTTCTGTCTGCAGAGCTGTGCTAAACCCTTAGTATATGCAATGGCTGTGAATGATTTGGGTTCTGATGTTGTACACGAGTATGTAGGCCAGGAACCTAGCGGTCAGGCATTCAACTCCTTAGTCCTAGACGCTCATAACAAGCCCCACAACCCTATGATAAATCCTGGAGCTATGGCTATCATCTCTCTACTCAAGAATGAGTTGTTACTCCCTGATAGATTTGATTATGTAAGTCATATGGTATACTGTACATGTGTATATAAGATGGTATATCTATTATACACATATGCTAGACATAGCTTACCTATGCTTATACAAGTATGCCAAAAAAGATATACCTAATCAGTATAATTAATAAGTATGTGAGATGCCCCTATACACATGTTTCTGGTATCTCTATATGATCACTGTTGATAAGCTCTGTTCTAGTATTCTAATAGTAAGTGGTAACTAGATTTACTCACAATGGTGTTGACCTATATGTATAAGGTCAAGGTCGTGCTAGAATAAATATGTTTAACATTCAGTAAGGAATCGAGTTAAAAAGTTATTTTTAAAAAGTGAACCACATCTGAACTGGGATAGTCTGTGTTTATTCAGTTTTAACTTGAGTCGTATAACAAACATAATATTATAAGGGTCTCATACTAGAAATCTTTCTATTGTGTTATGCTCTTCTGCTACTCTGTTATTGCGTAATATTGTTGCATTTGTGTATCAATATTTTGTTATCTTGTATTATGAATTAGGTTTATCTTACCATGGCAATTTTAAGTTTATTTTTGTTTGTTTCAAATGTGGTATTGGATACTAGTCTCATATACATGTACATGTATGGGTGTGTACATACTACATACTATATATAGCAGCCCAGACTGTCCTAGTTATTGGTCACATAAACATTGAATTGATTAGTCTACATGGGTGTGATGTGCTTTCTTACCTCTAGGTTATCATGCAAGCTAAAAGGCTGGCAGGACAGGAAGAAGTGGTGTTTAATAATTCAACGTTTCTCTCTGAAAGAGCTACAGCTGACAGAAATCGTGCTATTGCTTGGTTTATGAAGGAAAACAAGGTAGCCATTATTCGATAGTTAGATATACTCATTGTCATATATATGTCTATGTATAATATGTCTATGGACAATGTATATGTCTACATCTATGTATATGTCTATGTACATGTATAATATGTCTATGTATATACACACATATTATCAGGTGTGATGCATATCGCGACTCACTTTATATACTACTTCTACGTACATTGTTTCTAGTGTTTCCCAGAAGGAACTAATCTGGAGGAAGTTCTAGATTTCTACTTCCAGGTGAGTTGTCTCCTCTCATCAAACAAACTGTACACAGGCATGCATGTATTGGTTTAAAGCTCGTGTAATAATTGGTGCTAGTTTTTTATGTGTTAGGTTTATTGTGCTTGACATCTAATTTGAACTGCTCAAATGTAGTAATTCCTTGGGGCACACCTTAGCAATATTGAATTATTTGCTACAAAGTGTATTTTAAAGAAATAGATTATTCCTGTACGAGTTGTTGATATATTACATACTAGTCCCTGATTTTACTGTTAGACTGCACTGGTTTGTGTGATGTTACAGTGCTGCTCAGTGGACGTAACATGTAAGTCAGCCTCAGTAATTGCTGCCTCTATAGCTAACGGAGGGATATGTCCAACCACTGGTGACAGAGTCCTTTCCTCCGACTCAGTGAGGAACACACTCTCTCTCATGTACAGCTGTGGAATGTATGACTACTCTGGCCAGTTTGCATTCAAGGTACACAGTCTAAGCTTCCTTGAATTTAAATATCCAGTGTACAACTATGGGAGTTGTCATTTCACAAACCATGATTTTGATCACGCAGTTTCGTGTACAGATTACACTGTGTGCAGGTTACATTACATGGCATCACTAAAACTACTATTCAATATTATTTTGCTTTACAACCATTTAATCTGTGCTCCATAATCTCACTGTCTAACAATTGGCCAGTTTTTAGTAGTAAGAATTTAGAACCCAGGCTACTTGTTGTATTTCCAAATGGAATGTAATTTATGCAAGTCATATTATTTAATTCCTCATAGGTGGGGCTTCCTGCCAAGTCTGGCGTATCTGGAGGCGTTCTACTGGTCATTCCGAATGTTATGGGTGTGTGTCTATGGTCTCCGCCCCTTGATCAGTTAGGTAAGTAAGTCCATGTATTGGTTACTGTGAAACAACATAAAATATATCTATTGTGTGAAGCACTTCAGTAAAATAATTTATCTCATGGAATTATGGAAGTATTGATTCGTATGACTGACAGTTGAAGCAATTCGACGTATTTTATTCTTTTTCCTCTCTTTATTTGGATAACCGTCCTCATTGTTGATTTTTCTTAACAGGAAATAGCGTAAGAGCTGTAAACTTCTGTGAGCAACTGGTTTCCAAGTTCAATTTTCACAACTATGACAATCTCCGACACAGTCACAACAAGAATGATCCACGAAAACGTATTCTAGAATCAAATATAAATCAGATAGCGAGTGGAATATATGCAGCATTCAATAATGACACTAAATACTTGAGGAGGTAAGACTATCTCTCACAGTCATTCACTGTACTGGTACCAGGTCAGCTTGATGAATAATTTTTGTTTCGCAATTTCCCTGGATGCCATCATATGTTTGGCTGAATACACCCAGTATGTATAAAACAAAACAAGATGTAGCAATATATTACGTAGGGAATACAATCGTACAAATGGAATTTTCTCAGAATGGAAATGGTAAGAGAAAGGATGATATCTGAGAATTGAGAAGTTTTTGTCTGAAAGTTTCAGTTATGACTGCTAATAGCCTTTGCTAATCTTACTATATAAATTGTAACATGATACTCTTTGCAGGCAGTACCTGTCGGGTGCCGATCTGAGTCAAGGCGACTATGACCAACGCACTGCCCTCCATGTTGCTGCTTCTGAAGGTCATCTGGAGGCCGTATCTTTCCTCGTAGAGAATTGTAAAAGTAACCCTGATAAGAAAGACAGGCAAGTATTCTTTTTATTTGTTAGGCTACAGTTGAAAGATATGTACTTCTCGCTTTGTATGCACGTTTACAACTCCCACCAGTTCCTCTATTATAGTCATATTATGCACCAGCTTTTCAAGACTTGGAATCCTCTTGTGTACTCACAATATTGTTATTCGACTTCTTTGAGGTTCAAGTCTGAACACATGTAATTATAACGCAAAATTTCTGTTTTTGAAACCTGAAATATTATGTGTGGATGCAAACAGAGACCAGTTTAGTTAGGTTTTATAGGAATCACCGAAATGGAATTTATTCAAATTGAAATCAAGTTGCCGAGGTGATGTAACTGATTGTAGTCTATCTTGAGAATCTATAATGAATGTGTTATTCAAATACAGGTGGGGTCAGACTCCTTTAGATGAAGCTGTTAATTTTGGTCATAACCAAGTGGCGGACTACTTGAGACGATGTACTTCATTGACTGCTAGTGAAGAGGCCAAATGAAGGAAAACCTAATTTCAATTTTTATATCTCTGCTGACTTTCCGAGAATCTCTATTTGCAAATATTCTAGTTTTAGTTTTCATAATTCAATTAAATTATTTATTAACACTATACTAAATATAGAATCTCACAATATGAAATGTTGTAATATTGTAACAATGTTTTAAAGAATATAGACCTAATTTTCATTCATGTTACTTAATTTTCATTAATGTTAGTTGTAAAACACTAACCTATCTTTATTACTCCATTTTTCTGTTATACATATGTAGTATAAAAGATTGTTTTTATGTACATTACAGTATCATCAAAATCAAATTACAAGTTGACTAGGTAAATGATCCACTGAAACTCAATACCAAGCAGTCATGATGCAATCATCTGCCAACAAGTTGACTCTAAAATCATTCTTCTACTGTATACATATTGTAGGTCTAGTTTTAGATATGCCATAGCACATCACACGCATAAATAAAAAAACTTCCTGGTTGTATATAAAATATAAAATCTGATAAATATGTACTATGAAATAACACAGGACTCGGACTGCGTCATTTGTGAATTTTCTGGATTTGTCTCTACATTAGGGGCTGCACTAGCAACCCCCTCCTCAGTGTCACTAGCAACAGAGTCTGTGGATGTACTGTTCAACCTACTGACTGGTGGACTTGCGTGTTCTGGGACTAGTCTCTTACATAACTGGTTCAAGTTCTCAATATCCTGTGATAGAGAGGTGAGGAACGGTTTGTAGCCAAGGCACTCCTCTGAGACCCAGTGTTTTAGCTAAAATATATGCCGAAATACATATTTGTTATGTGCACATAACATGCGCAACAAATACATGTATGTGCACATCAAAGTTGAATCTTTAAAAAATAACCAAAGAACTGATATGTACAATAAGCATTGTCAACACAAATTTAAGATAATAAAAAGCGAATACATATACAGCCTGGGCTAGGTATTCAGAAATGTGTCTTTATGAAGCACATTGTGAACACGCCAAAAGTTGGTCTTTTTTCTCCCCCACTCCTATTCTAGCCTTTGGATGTAATGAAGTAGAAGGTACAAATACATGTAGCTAACATACCGTAGTTATTGTATAGGAAAGTTTGGATATCAGAGTAGGTTCTTTCTCAGCTTTGCTAGCAGCTAGGGTTATGTTCCGACTGAAGAGGGAAGAGTCTCTTAGAACTAAGGCTAAGAGTAAGCACCAATCATAGCACTCGGCTTCAGCCATCACTTGGAATAAATATCTACAAATAGAACAGAGACGAGATCTCTATATGTTGAATATACAATCTACATTACTGATTCCATTGGCCGTTCACTCAGTACTCAACCGATTTCCTGTCTAATACCTGAGTTCTAGCTCCGACTGCTTGGGTCCCCTGTTTGCCAGCTCCATTGACATATCATGTAACTGTGACTCACTGTTACTACGAGACAGATCTCCAGCTAAGGTCAAGGACTGACTTTGAAGGTCACCGTTCAATGCAGAATCTGAAGCCTCAGTACCAATGTCCTCCGATAGGTCTGGGGTGCCAGGTGGGGCTAAAGGAATGAGTGTATATATTATGTTGTTTATACCTGTTGTTTCATATATAACATTGTTTCTGTGTGTTCTACCTATTTAGTGCTATTTGTGGAGTTTCAAATGCATATTGTGTTATATCTGATATACAACATGCTGCAGTGAAAGAGTAGTAAAATAGTACATTACATGCAAACATGCCAATATTCATATGAAATCATTTCAAATACTGAGAGTTTGCAATGTTGGAAGGTAAACTCTCACAATATAGCTTTATAGTAAATATAGCACAGCAGATGACTCACCCATTGTGAACCTGACAGGAGACAGCACTATCTCTTTGGTAGACTGGGATCCACCCAGGTCCCCTTCTCTGACATGCTCCAGTTTTTGGGCTACTGATGAGGCATTGGGTATGGTGAGGGAGGTTGGATGAGAACTATTATACTCTATAGAATACGTCAGAAAACTAGACTACAGTTTGTGATATTACAACATAATTTTATAACATAATATGATAATTATACAGTATATGATGGTACAACCTAGATAATAATATTATTATCTAAAGGTGTCTTCGGACCCAGGCCAATTTACAAAAATATTTTCCGGCACACATCCGTCGTAGAGTTGAGAACACACTGGCCTGGGCCAGAAGCAAAATCCTTATTTCCACGCGAAGAAGTCAGGTGTGCCAATGAGTTAGGGATGGTTTTGTCCGGCCAAGCAAAATCCCAGGCCAATTGCCCTTCTGACCTATACCGGACGGCCATCTTGTGATTTTTATTTCTGACCCGGGTCCGTCCAAGAGGTCGCGAAGACACCTTAGGTTAAACTATCATATACGTGTGCAATATATACATGTAGTATGGTGTCACAAGAAAACAACTAAGCAATCCAATCAAAAAAACAAGATCGCATGGATACATAGTACACGTGAACTTACTTCTAAGAGATCTGTAGAAGGCAGAGTGTGTAAGAATAGGTAGGGGCCAGGAGAAGTCAGTATGTAACTGTTTAATAGCCTGCACTGCATCCTCAACCTTCATACCTCTCAACCTATCAAATATAGGGGAGAGTGAATAGGCTATCAGATAACGCTTTGTGGTTGGCTGAAGATAAGATAACAAAGTTCAACAAATTGATACATGACACTGTTATTGATGGCAAGACAGGGCAGGACAATACAAGGTTGAATATCCAGCTAGTATTATAGTGCCCAGAACTCTTTACCTCTCCTTTCGCAAGAAGCCTACGAGTTCATATTCCTCAAGATTTGCAGCAAATAGCCCCAGGTCTCTGATTCTATATGTAGCTAAAAGTTTCCTAGCGTGGCGGTAGAGTAACACCTCTACATCATGTTTCTCAGGTTCCTCAGGCTTGGTTGTTGAACTGATTGAGCCACTGTGTCTGCAAAGATAATGTACATGTATATCTATACACTTATGTAATGGATGTGTAATAGAGTATATCATGTACTGGCTGTATAACTCCTTGGTATAATCATTTTGATATTTCAGTAGAGAGAGATGCTCTTATCACACAGTGAAATCATACATACTGCCACTATAATCAGTAACTAAAACAACATGTTGAGTCCTAACACGTGTTGGAGATGTTGGTCCAGTATTATGTTACTATATATCTATTGTATAACTACATCACACACATACAGTACCTAGTCAATGCAATACCTACTTTCTTGTCACGCCTCTTGAGGTTTCCGCTTTGGCCGATTTCTCCTTCAAACGTGCCTCAGTTTCATAAAAAGAAAGGCTTGGGTTTCTAGTAAGAGCTTGTTTGTTTAAGTCATAGCCATCCCCTTCTTCAAGATCTACTGCGGGGGTGGGGAACCGTGGCCCGTATCTGGAAGGTATTGGGCGTGATACTGGTTCTATATCAGCTTCATGAGGATCTACAAAGTGTACAGTAGAGTATATAGGCCTATATATCTACTCAGTGTACCTTTAAGGTACAAGCTAGTAAGGGTAGTCACAGCAAAGGCTCTCAAGACTATCTACTCTACAATCAATATAGCGACCGGTTTTTGAGTTCAGTCAAAAGTGAAGAAAATCGGAGACCATGTGACAAATATCATATAGAAAATTTATATAATCATTGGCTGCTAAACTATGGTTGCCATGCCAACAACTGCTTCTCTGTGATGGAGCTGACCAATGACTACATATTTCTATGCTTCTTTGTCATTTGGTTTGCCAATCAACTGCAGGCATTAGCGATATTTTCTCAAATTTTCCAATATCACCTTTGATATTCAGGTGAAGGTATAACAACTACATCCTTTTCTAGCTCATCTACCCAATCCTGGACAAAACGAAAAACATCATATTTCTAAGAAAGAAAATTATCACTATAGCTGTCACCCTGAAATTTTTAAAGTACTTGATCTTCACCACAGTAAGTTAAAGACTTGCGCAAATCTGTAAATGACTAAGGTGATGACAAGACAACTTTTACAGTAAACATATTCATTAATAGTTTTCACACAGGCTGGAGCTTAGAACATAGAGTCGCCCCTCCTGGACCAATCACTGCGATCCTGTAATTTACATACAATGGCAGACAAAAATTCCTACTGAACAATAGTAAAGGATGTAATAATAAAAATATGTCGTTGCGATTGTTAGAGCAATGTGGAGTTAAACCATAAGTAGGGTCTTTAGAGTAAGCTTTCCATTGCCAAGGCACACTAATGAGACGCATGCCATGTAACAACTCTAGTTGGCAGCATAACAAAAGGTAGAGACAAAGCACATGAGAGGGAGATAACTGCCGTACGGTGGTATTGGGTACGTGCATAGCGACAGTAGCAACTAACCATTCACAAAGCCGGCACAGACAAATACAGATACCATGAGCTTAAACTCGATACCCAATGAGCTCTGCAGTATAGGCCAATAGTATAATAAATATATAATAGCACACATTGATATCTAACGGAACTAACTTTAGCCATACACACTTGAGAGTAAACATATCACAGAGCTCAATGCTAGCCTATCACCTATCAATGCTCGTCTGCTATATTCAACACATCTAGATAGCAAAGTGTATAAACCATTAGCTGATGTGTCATATTTCAGCTCCATCTTAAATAATCGTCGGTATATTGTTAAGTATCTAGATGTGTTGCAAAGCAGACGAGCGGAAGCGGGGTACCTAGATATAAGACAGTCATGCTTATTACCCGTGCTTGGATTGTCTCGATCTGATTAGACACAAGTAGTAAATACAATTGTTTTATTGCGGTGTTTACATAGTACGTGTAGAACATGACCATATGTTACCAACAACACACTTCATACATAACTGTAGACGTACTGGGTTAAAACAGTCCACATAAACACACCACAAATATTGAGTTAGCCTAATAGAATACATGACTTTATTTATAAATCTGCATTACTATCGGTACTATTTGAATGCATACAATGTTTAAACTAGGCAGCATATACGATTCAGTTACTGACAGCATGAGCTGATTATACTGTGTTGACCTCTTCCAAAGCAACTAAATAATATGTGAAGCAAGTAGAATGTTGAATGGCATCCTGAAGCTAAGCCATAACTAATTTAAAGAAACCCAGGCTATGGTACAAAACATCTAACAAATGTTGGACAAGTTGGGTGACTATATAGATAGTAACCAAATAAACTCGTCTCTGAGGTTAAATTATATACAACCTATAACTACATGTAAATATAGAGGGATTGTCTCCACTTTAAAGTAAGTTGAAACTAATAATATTGGGCATGCAGCAGCATGGTATGTTATCAACCATATAATTATATATTATGATTGTATGAAAGAAATTATATCAGAATAGAAAGTGTTACACATAAAACAGTCTGTCATGTGCAGCTGGTTATACAGCAATATAACATACATGTATACCCACATATGCACAATATTAGAGTATAGTGAAGGGCATGCTACATATATTACCTATTCTCTTGAGAAACCGCACCACATCTCTGGCTAGCGACCATGACCTTCGCTCTAGGGCCGACTCCAATAACAACGTAGCGTGCTACAATAGAACACACTCCATGTATTTAACATGGTAAACATGAAAAGGAGATGCATGCAGGTGGGTAATGTGTAGAATCTTAGATTGAGTTGTACTTGATATTAAATTTGCCTGTATTCAAGAAATGCAAAACTCCAGTCCTTAAAATTATAACTTCCACCATCGACATATGTGTAAACCATTTAACATTCCGCAATCATAGACAGTCTCATGCAAGGATCTAAGGCTATGTTGATTACAAAGAATCCCCAGGTGAGACTGTCTGTTTGTGAATGAGAATGTCAGCGGTTGATGACAACAATATACAATGTAAAAGACAAGCACCATGAAATAACCTTCAATGTTCCCCATATGATCAATGATGTATTATAATACTGACACCCACACTATTAGGTGTTATTACAGAGGCAATAGATGGGGCAATAGACGGGGGAATAGACGGGTTAATAGATGGGGCAATAGACGGGGGAATAGAGTAAAGAGCTACTTACTCCACTGCTAATCAAAGTTAGGTTAATGAGTCTAATAAGTTACCTGGCGACTGACGTAGAATTTCTCTAGATTTTGGAGAATAATGAGGTAAGATGAGGCCGTGTCAAGGTCGCCATTCACGAGACACTCCTACAAATGTAACCAGGCAGTATAACTACATGTATATGCACATATATAAATTTGATAAATGTACTTAATAGCATACAACTCCTTGAATATGATATGCTATAACCACAATGTATAGAGAACTAATCATTGAAACAATGCTATGTTACAAACGTGTAATATCCAGAATTCACAAAATCACACAGTGGTGTACTGCAAGCAGCTAAACAATGTTGTTTGAATATGGGAGACAGAATCCAAAATGTTTGCTATATAAACTACAGTAATATACAAGTGTGTACGCTATAGCTATCCATCCATACCTCAAATAGGGCTTTGGGACTACCAACAGTAGAGAATAGATGATCCCAGAGAGCTATTTCTGTTTTTCTTGCACAGTGAGCCACAGTTTTACGGTATTGAGGAAATTCTTTAGAAAATAACACAACTCTTGGAAGCAGTGGATCTATAAAGTGATATAATAGACATGATACTGTGAACATGTATCTTTGTATAGTATGAATTGTTAACAATGACTAATATATACATATATTTAGATGCATTGTATAATATACTGTATGTTTATAACAATAACAATGATTAATTGAATTATTCTAATGATTTGAGCAGCAGTATTGCCAGACATAAACACTGCATATAGAGAAGATAACTCCAAGATTGATTGGAATATTCCGAATACCTGGTATCGGCTCCTTGGAAGTTGCCTCCTCCTCCAGTACCTCATGAAGCAGAAGTTCCAGAATATGAGAGAAATATGGAAGGGTGGTGAAACATCTAACCAGCTGGAGGGCATTGTACCCCAGACTACACAATAGAGTATACAAATCATAGATAAAATACATACATTATGCACCAGTAACAATAGATACATTATAAATGTTTATGCAAGAAGAGGAGCGATTTGAATAATTTTGTGGCTTTACTCCAATCTAACTAATATGCGGTAGGTGTGATCCTACACAAACATATTATTAACATTATATCAACAGCATTGATTATATAAAACTGAACTTACTTCCTGCGTAGAAGCTGCCGCAGAACCTGGTGTAAATATATCTCACTCTAAAATGAGAAAGTGTAATACATGTATATTTAAATTTAAAACATTATATACTTGCCATGTTACTACACGTATATTTAACTCTGGGGAACCATTGATAAATGCATGTAAATTTTAAATAGAACCTCACTACACGTATTAGTAATAGTGAATGTTAATATTCAACATATATTAAGTTATCTCCCTTAACGCATGGTACTACAAAAATATACCAAGGTAGACCGAGAGGTAGGCTTACTGTACGTTCCAATGTAGAGAAGTCTAACATATGAATAGGGCTAGGCAGACCGGCTGACGTAGGCGAGGCTGGAGTAGCTATGATGTCACTAGAAGAGTTATCACTGGCAGCGCCCAGCACTACAGCGTCCTCAGCTAGTATAGCCAGGGGGTAAAGGTCAACAGCAAACGGCAGCATGATACGGTTGGCTAGGAAACTCTTATTCTGTACTGACTCCTGTAGTATTTATAACAGTACATCAAGTTGAACTAAATTCTTAACAATTTCTGGGAGTAATGAGCAAAAACAATGGAGAGAAATACTTGTAACTTTGCAAGGAAAGCTACGCGAAACCGCACAGGGCTGGCTCTCTATGCAAGTGCATGGTCTAATCAGCCTTCCCCACTTCAACATGACAATGGGTTTCTGTCGATATGGATAAAAGGATAAGGTTCTTCCATCCTTCTTTATACAAGTAAACCTTTTATATTGAGGCTGAAGGTTCAGTATCTGGAGTTTTAAAGATAACTCAGACCCCAGTTATAAATTGTTGTAAAGCAGTCAAAGTTTATATTCACAAAGGATACTAGTAAAACATTGTCACATTGCACCATATTCTTCATAAGCAAAGAGGCACTTCATAGCAATTGGTTGAGTGGAAAGAAATTTCATCTAAGAACATCAAACTAAATTATCATCTGCTTATGATGGCAACCTAATCAATAGAGGGTATAGCAAGTAAACTGCTTCTACCTGCGAGAATAGAGTAAGCCAGACTTTCATTCCTGCAGCACCACAGCTAAGCCACAACGAGTCACACAGTTGTCTTCTCTCCTCTGAATTAATATCTGGCATCCATACATTCTCCACAGAGGAGGCTATCTTCATTGGGTTACAGAATGGTACCTGAACATAACACAATATAAGACAACATTACAACCATATTGTACCCGACTATAAAAAATAATTTAAATATGACTGACTTGGTCAGTATAAACATTAGACTAATATCATCCATGTATGTGTACCAGATTATGATTATATTAGTAATGCATAGCCTACATACCGCTCTGAAGCGGTTGGAAGATTGCTTAGGCTGGGGCCCACTCCAGTCTCTCTGAAACATGAGCAGATTCCCAGCTACACTGAGTAGAATACTTTCTGGTATCTCGTTCTCGTTCAGGCTATTGCTGCTGTCCTTCCTGGGATCTGAGAAATATAATATGTCAGAGTTTCTCATGCCATGCCGATACAAGATACAACTACACAACACAATGACAAGATGAGACATTGAAATGACCTTGACCTGTTCTATGCAACACCAGGAACTTTCCCCAAGGCTATACAGGTGATAATAACTGTGCGTCACCAATGCTTGTGCATTCAGAGTTGCCTTGCCTTCATATTGATATACATGTAGATGAATACCATGTACATGTACATGTAGATATTTATCTGCTCCTTTGCATGGTATTTTAAACCTAAATTAGTAACACATTTTATCCTGAGTGGATAGCCCTGGAGGAGTGAGTAGTTGGTTAGTAACTAACACAGGTATACCCTCCCCCCAACTCCACCATAGTTTACCTTTACTAAGACTACTAATGAGAAAACTCATAAATATCACACACAAATTCAACCCACCGAGTTCATTGCAGTGCATGCCAGACGGATATTGAGTATTCTATATGCATAAATAGACTCACTTTTCTCAGCGTTGAGAGATGATAGTGTAATAAAAGTGACACACATGGGATGTGGCAGGTAGCCATTGAGGCTGACATCTTGTATTCTCCTCAGATCTATCTTTGGAGCTAGAAATGATAGTTAGAATTTACTACACAATTACACAGTTCTGTTCACCTGTACCTACAAATACAAGTATGCGGGTGTGTGTACATGCATATTACATCAGCATAGAGCACATAACTGAATCTATCCAAGTCATACTATAACATTCAACCTGATCTAACATACAGCATCACAACCCAAGCAGCATGACTACTAGCAGTCCCAAGCAGCATGGCTTACGTACATGTAATACTATTAGTATGACTACTAATACTAATAGGAGCAGACAACTGACAGAACAATCTACTCTCGTTATGTTATTGAGTTATTCAGCTTATAACTTGGATTACAAAACCAACTGTTCATATACATATATACACATACATCATATCAATGTATCAACGTATAAATTGTTCGTATACAGTGTACATGTATCAATGTGAACAAGATTCAGAAAATGATATAATCAGATAGACTTGTGAACCATTCAAAGGAAGGAATTATCTGTAGACAAGCAGTTTACCCTTGTATCGAATGCTGTGTGAATATGTGCCATGAGGCCTTCCTGTTGTGAATTTTAATGTGTTATGTGCAAAATTAACATTTAAAAATGTGTGAGCGTTTTAGCTGATAATTATTTAACATTGAATGGTGAATAACAATCAACAAGTTTAATTTAACAAGTATACCATGTCTTGTGGCATTAGACAACGAGTATTGTTGAAAGTGCCATGGACCTAAACCTAAACAGCAAGTATATGGTGTACCGATTGTTGTCAAAATATCAGATACAGCCATTAGTAATATTAGATGCGGTTTATGAAATGTACTTTAGCATGTTTCTGCCGTCATTTGAGACTAAATATCCGAGATATACTCTATCAATACAGATGGTGATAGTAAAACGACGCAGCATTTAATAATGTGCTGATCTGTAGACTTTAGGATCACAGATTCAAATCCCACACACTACTGTCGTGGAAGGTGAGCTATTCCACTCTGAGCCCAACTTCAGCCCCTCATACAAGCACGGCAGTAACAAAGAGATGTACATACACATATACCTACTCGAACAGCTGGTATAGATACATACAAATGTACATACATACACATGTACCTACATGCACAGCTGGTATAGATGTACATATATATACACATGTCCCTACATGTACAGTTGGTATAGATACACATATATATACACATGTCCCTACATGTACAGTTGGTATAGATACATATATACACATGTACCTATATGTACAGCTGGTATAGATACATATATACACATGTAACTACATGTACAGCTGGTATAGATACATATATATACACATGTATCTATATGTATAGCTGGTATAGATACTCACTGGACTGTTCCTCTTGCATCTGTATAGAGAATATCATGATATGCCTGTCAGCGCACAGACAGATGAGGTAGTCTTTGAATGCATTGATAAGTAATACTGCATAGGGTACATTTGTGATGTCACTGAATCCATTGTCCAGCTTACAGGTGCTTGGATAGAATCGTATCTAGATCAAAATAAAACTAAATATAGAAATTACATCGTTTTGACAATAGGCTCGAAGATACCAGTTTTTGCTGGTACAGCTACTCAGCCAATCAGTGCCCCCGTTTGCCAATGGCGTAACTGCACTTATACAACTGTGGTCTAGTCTACTCTCTTGCTGCAAGTGAAATGTTAGGTTAGGCTCGTACCTCATCTTTCTTAGAGGTGAGATTATAACAGCCTACACAGATAAACTCTCTCCACCATATCAGACCTCCACATACGACCATACTCTTCTCCTGAGCCTCGTTACCAAACAGGAACCACCTCCTGCGTAGTAGAGAGTAGTGGGCAAGACCAGTGCGACCAGCTATTGCTATTGATAGCCCAGAGTCATCCATTGCTGAGTACTAAAATATTTATATTCAGATAAGGTATATAAAACGGTGACTACATGTATATTTATCGATAACATTACTATTTGGCATGCAAGTTTGGTAATGACTTTAGTCTAGCCAACTATAGATTTTCATACTCATTTGGTCCCAAAAATATCATTAAATCTATTAACATGTGGTGATACACTCCATTAGTCTTGCTAATATTTCAATTTCCAAGAAATATTCTGATAGAAAAGCTACTGCCTAGGCATTTATAAATTTAAACTAATCATCTAGTTACTGCCTAGGTACATAGTAATGCTCACCCTGATAGGCCAGTTACTACCTAGGTACGTATATCTAATGGGTACAACCCTCCACTGTTTGTTTGCAATAAGTATATTACTAGCATCACCATGTGAGTCAGACTTCTCACTGCCCAGGTTGATATAGAGCTTGTCTTCTGACTGCAGGAACAGGTGCTTGTGGTTGCTCTAAAAAGAGAAAGTAGACAAGCCAAATGTATTATAACTCAACTATCAGTCAGTCTAATTAATATACATTCAAACTGTGCATATATATGCCAACATCGCAATAAAATAACCTAATACTTTAGAAGTACAAACATATTTTCCATTAATAATTTAAAAGCATAGACATTTAATTCTATTACATTATCATTAGAAAGCATATAACAGCCTTTAGATTCACGATTTTGTCTGTCTAATTGTAAGTTGTCTCCTCCACATGGTCACCCTTCCCATGTGACACTCTAGTATATATGAATATGACAAAGGGCGAAAGAGGATGTGAAGTGTTCAAAAATTATGTAAATCAGCATGACTTAATAACCATGTCACCTTCAGTATAATATTGACATTTAGTATTATAATTATAATATATAAATAGTGCAAAGCAATCCAAGGGCTATGATAATATTATAATAATGCCTATATAAGTTTAGTATATATAAGTAAATAAAACTTACAGCACATGGGTTGACTGTTAGAGGTGACTTAACAAAGTGTAGCTGAATGAAGTCACTATGCCCTCTGGTGGAGATTGCACTAATAGTACTTCCTGTTACTGTATCGCTGTCAGCGTGCTCACTGTCTGCTGCTTCACCACTTCCTGTTTCAATATCATCTGGTTCTGGGCTGGAGGAGGCAGAGTCACCATTTACGACACCATTTGTGTGATGGTGGTGTGTGCTTTGTACTGACATCCACAGCTGATACCCCTCAGCACCCCACTCCTATGTACACACATACAGTACATTTACAGGTGCATAATTACATGTATAATGGGCCATTATCTTATATAGCATGCATAGACATGTGGTATACATGTACATGAAACCCTCTCTTTAACTCCACCCACTAACAACTGCACAAGAAACGGATGATAACATGGTTCGGAAAGGGCTAAGCAACGACCTGGTGAGTGTACAACTCAGGTAGGTCAATATTGACAAACCAAAGTCTTCTCAGATTGATTACTCGGCTGGGTGGTGGGAGTGCGGCAGACATGTTTGTGAGCTGGAGTTTCGTAACAAACCGCTTCACTATTTTCACTAACAGTATTGTATACTCATCATGACTATGCTGTACAATATATAGTATAAACTGATGGTTGACTGTCCTTAAGACTGTAGATTACTATGACTAATGAGGAGATTATTCCAGATCACCGATTAAGTGGCCAGTGACTGTTAAACTGTCCACTAATGTTGACCTTGGTGTGACCAGAGAATCAGTCTTAGCAGTAACATGAAGGAGAATCATATAATGTGAGCTGTGTTAGGATACTATACTAATAGTGAAGAGGTAGGATGACGTACCATTGCCTTGACTATGAAATTACTCTGGGCTGCCGGGCTGGGTAATCTACAAACATGGGTAGAGGGTGTTAGTTTACCTACATATTCTATTGATCTACCTATCTGCAGAGACAAACTCCATTCCGATTAATGGCTAATATCTAGTGATTAAATTTAAAAAAGTATCACTAAACTTATATATTTGAAAATAAGTAAACAGGAAAATATCCCCACAATTAAGTTATATTAAAAAAGGAGGAGGTGATTCTAACTTTATCGTGACACATTGTTTTACATAATAAACAGGACCTATGAGGTGAAACCTCTCGACTTTATATTATTTAACTAAGGAATTGTTCACATCATAACATACTGTCATCTAATGAAGGTGAGAATAGATTGATTACCCGTATGTGGCCTTGAGAGAGCAATATAGTAGAGCTCCATAGACACTCCACACTGCTATACCACCCTTACTCCATGCAGCAATAATAGCGCACTCATCAGGAGTCCAGGCTAACTTTGCTATGGCTCCTCCCACTGTGCCAGCATCTGTAAAGTATATATCACAGTGTTATATAGATACTACTGTAAAGTATATATCACAGTGTTATATAGATACTACTGTGTATTGGTTCACAGGGAACAAACACCTAGTGCGATATAATACATTGTAACGCTTGACACAACCATTTATAGCTAGAATCTTTCAAGGTGAAAAGAAAGACAACGGCCAGTAGTAGAAATATGAGAAAACTCTTCCATATCAAAGAACTCTGAGGCTTTAGTATCACTCTATAGCTAATTTATGATGATTAGGAAATCCTCAAAACAACAACAAGGAGATTATAACTCCTGTAAAAGTTGCACGCTCACAACATTGGTAGTAATTGCACTGCTTATTAAACTATATGTCAGTAGTTACAAAGTGAATATATGAAATAAGAACGTATAACTGTGGGGAAACATGCATGCACAGTGTTTACATTGTACATAGCCTAACATAACATGTTGTGATGCGACGTAACATAACATAACGTAATGTAACATAACATAACGTAACATGTTGTGATGTAACGTAACATAACATAACATAACGTAACACATACCTGGATACTGCCTGGTGGACACTGTAAGGTTATGAGAGAGAACTAAGGCACCAGTAGCTGGATCAATGCAGTATACCTTTCCTTTACCACTACAACACATGTACATGTCGTGTTAGAATATATGATAGGAATGTATACTATATACACATTATTTTATATGATTCATTGCAAGCTATAAATACATGTAAAACTTGCCACATACAAGATCCTAGATGTATCTGATAACATTCTACAACATGTACGTCGGGGTATAATAAGAAAGCTACATGTTAACTCAACCAAAGAGAGGAGAGGGGTTACAGAACCCTATAACTAATTATATACATGTACATGTAGTGTACATACATGTACATACATGTACATGTAGTGTACATACATGTACATGTAGTGTACATACATGTACATGTAGTGTACATACATGTACATGTAGTGTACATACATGTATTTAATTAGAGGTACTCATATTACATAGAAACCGCTCACTCACCTCTGACAGCCAAACACTATGAGTCTATATTTATGATTAGCGTGTACACAGGTAGCATCCCTGAGATCTGGTGCCCATACAGCATTCAGTTTCTGCAAAAGTATAAGAAACAAGGTACCTGAATATATCTAGTAGAAGATGAGACCACATCAAATTGAATTTTCCCTGTTCCCGATCTATATCTATAATTATTATGTAATCATTGGTATTAGGACAATCGGCTATTGACTAGCGATAATGACAGCAAGTATCTGCCCACCTGCCAACTTTCACCAGAGAAGGTCTTCCAAAGGTTTGTGTTTAAACAGATTCTCCAACACCCTGTTAAGGGCTATTTTATATCATTTAGCATGGTAATAATCACTTGCAGAAGAAAACCAGGTATTGACTGATAGGTAAAAGTTTATAGTAATATGATCATTAACGCCCCCAAATAGTTCTTCACCTAGCAGTATGTCTCTGTTCACCCTCCCACAGAGTATCTCTTACTGTGATACAGTCAAATAAAATAGAATACAATGAGAATTAGTGTGGAGTAAATAGCAGGTTTATCTGCTACACATACACATGATCATAAATCTCCAATAAATCAAACTGAAGAGGTGTTTACACTGGGTACATTTTTAAATGAGCCGTGGAAACGTTAAACCAATGCTAAGATATTTTAATGTTTTAGATGTGCAAATGAAAACTGAAGTTTTTCGGTGGTGGAACTGCATGAAACCCAAGTTTTTAGGTTTTTACAACAAAACAATGATGTCCAATCAGTGACCAATACTAATTTTGCATGTTGGATGAAGATAATCAAATTACAAATTCTAATACAAACGATTGCCGCAATACAACTAGCGTCATTAGCAGATTGGCCAAATTCTTGAGTATTTCAATAAAGATGTGGCCAGTGTAAATGCCGCTTAATATATGTGCATAGTAGAGAGTACATAATATGTCGTACCTGCTGGTCCAACTTAGCATTTGGAGCTGATAGAAAGAAGCCTCTGCCACCAGAGAGCACCGCTACAAAACCTCCAAGAAGAGGGCTAAACTCTACATCTGTGACATACTCTGTGCTTGACTTCAACTGCCGCCCTATGTACAATAACAGAATACCTGTACTCTATGCCTGACTAGAGACAACTATGTACAATAACAGAATACCTGTACTCTATGCCTGACTAGAGACAACTATGTACAGTAACAGAATACTTGTACTCTATGCCTGACTAGAGACAACTATGTGCAACTATGGCCTAGAGTACAAATGCTAATAAATTTATCAATGATAAATACATGGTGCACACAAATGCCAGTATAAACTTCATTACTGCATTGTTGCATAAAATATATTAGTAGATGAACGCAAGATAGTAGTAGCACAACCATCATATAACTATCAAATAACCACATCGCAACCACTATATAACCACAATGTAACCACCACATAACCACAATGGAACACAAACCTCTAGACTGCTGCAGGTCATAGCTGAACTGTATCTCACTGACAGAAACACTGTAGGCCTCATTGACTGTGCTGTTCCACCTGACTCTTGTTAGGTTACCCTGATAAGTAGCTACTACCAGCTCATCTCTAAGTAAGGCCACGCTACAACCAAACACAGTTTATTGACATGTTCCCATGGCCTATATCTGAATTGTATCCATCTGTATTTCATACATTTGTATATCAACAACTGACTCACAATGTTTACTTTACCAAAAGTGAATGTATCACAATATCTTGCTACACAAAATGGTGTTAATGCAAATGTAAAACTTTCCAGGATAGTTCAAGTATCAAGGATATAAATGTGACTATTGCTACTGAGTTTGATTTTAGTTATATCTTAGCAAGTTATTGAGTAAATCGCCATTCATTATACAGTCGTAACAGTGGGATAAATCATAACTATTTCATATCTACAACAGTTGGACATTCCGTCCGCATTCTGACATAACCTGTTAGCTTACCTGGATATATTTTCCTTGAGATTAAAAGAATGAAGTTCCTTCAAAGTTAAAGCTGGAATTCCTTCACCAAGAAATAAAGCATCATATGCTTTTTGCTGTTTCCTAGAATTTGAAGAGGGCGCGTTGATATTAACATGCACAATACAATAATTTTTATGAAAACACTAAATGCATATTGTTACATACACAAATTATATTACGTACCTAGAATAACCTTTCTTGAGATAAAGTGACTCTTGACTATTCACACTGTCAATCTCCAATTTGAAGAAGATCAACCGCCCTTTATCAGTCTAGAAAAGAAATAATTTAATTTAATGTCTTTAATTTAATGCTTGTTTGTAACGATCAGTTTCTGAGGTGGATCTATCACGAGTTACTAGAAGAAAGTAGCCGGACATATTGCATCAAAGGGCATATCCATACACATACAATCCTCCTAAGCATGTCAATTATACTGGTCATAGCTAACAATCTCACATAAAAACTCTTTGTCTTTAGAACTCACCGTAACGGCTATTGTAGTTGCATCAGATTTCCACACTGCCTGCACATTCTTACCTCTTTCCTCTACTGAATGCGCCGATCGTTGTAAAGCTGTAATCTGCACACATGGCTGCAAAAGAATGAAGCCACTCGAATGAAGCTACAGCCTGACAGTTGTATAGTCGAGCCCAAAACGTCTTAGCGTGTTGTTTTTAATAGAGAAGGAATGAGCTAAAATACGAGTCACTGCAGAAATATTAATTTTTAATGCAGACTTTTTAACTGTTTAATCATAAGCGTAGGCTACATTCTTTGTAACCACTTATAATCACAACCCTTAGGGCTACAAAGTAGTAATGGGTGTGAGTGTCACTTACATTATTTCAGTTTTTCATCAACACAGCACACTAGGTGAACTGGAAATTGTTCAAAAAGGCAATGAGTAAACTTCCTAATTCATAGTCTCAAGCAGGCAAGCTGAAGATAAGTTAAAGTTGTTAGTAAGTAAATCAAATAACTTTCTAACTCCTTTCTTTATGCATGTTCTATTCTTTCTCTACAGCTACTAAAAACGCTACACTAAACTTTAAAAGCGCCAGTTTACTAAGTTTTGATTCGAAGTTTAACCATTCACTGCTTCTGACTGTCTGGTACTTATTGGTGATGTAGGAAACAGACTTGGTTACCAACCTTACAAAACCAAATGTGGAGAGTGTTCTCAGTTAGAAGTAATATTAGGGATCTATCACGGTTACTGCAAATGCTTATTGGCTCTTCTTCACAGTCAGAAGATTTAGGAAATCTATATTCCTGCGGGATACCAATTGGAAAATACATATCGCATTTGTAACCATAACTTTTATTTTATTATATTAATATTTTTATCATCATTATTATTAGTAAATTTCCACATCTATCCCTGTTGAAGGTCGTTTAAAGGTTTCCGCAGAAGTCCATATCCGGTAATATATCTGTTGCAGATTTCATCTCCGGGTGATCGAAAAGTGCGTGACAAATATTTCATTGGTCAAGTTACTTGTAGCCTAGCAACGCAACGCTTTTAGACGATATTTTGTACTAACATCCATGTACATGTTTAGGGTTTAGACTTTCTCCTCTTTCATTGATAACTAATTTATTTTTTGTGATTAAAATGCCATGCATCAATTTAACTGTACCTTTATATATTGACATAATTGCTAACTCAGTCCTATTTGCGAAAAAGCTATTGCATATTAATTTACTTTACAATTCAGTCTAGGCCGTTGATGGTGATGGATAGTAAAAATACTAATTTAGCATGTGCATTTTCTTATTTCATTTATTTATTTTTAAGTAATTATTTTATTTTCCTCTAGTCTCCTGGAATGTGCAGGCATCTGAAGGCTCAATTTATAACCTCACGCGTGATTATGTAGTTTTTAGAGCTATTGACTATAATAATATAATCAAGGATTGTTACTCCTTGTTATAATATAAATACATACAAAAAATGTAATATTTCATTCCCTGTAATAATAATTAATATATATATATATGTTGCACATGTATATTATAAGCAACTGTGTAACTTTATTTATGTACGTATTATTTTAGCCAGTTGTCTTTGATTTTCTGAACCCACCAGGGGGCTGATCCAAAATTACAATTAAACACTGTTTTTGTTGTTTGGTCATTGCAGCATTAACATGTCTGACCGAGAACTTGCAAAGGAGAAGGCCGCAAGGCTGTTAAAAAAGAGAGGAAGTCAGTCAACAATAAATAGTGATGTTCATCACAAGGCTCATTCACACCATGCTGGCAGCAAGTATCAAGTGTGAGTGTTATATCACATGAAACTCTTAGTATAGTAGAAGTGGTACATTCATGCATTTACTTTTGTTTCAATGATGCTTTTACTCAATCACGCTTTTTCTATTTCTGATCATACATGTAGTTGCACTGATGCAAATTAAACTCTGAGTTCTGCATAATACTGTAGATTCTCTTTACACTTTTAGTGTTCAAACAGAAATTCTCCACACATAGAATTCCCCATTGAACATATATCAATATTCCCCGTCAAATCGTGCTATGTTTAGTATATGGTATTGTTTTATATAGCGCTTACTAAAGTTGTGTTGCTCATCCAAAACTTACTTCCATTGTACTTTGTTTCTAGATCCTATACAGCAGTGTATCCAACCAAGAAGATAACAGGATACAAGAGGATATGAAATCAAATGTAAAATTTGAAAATACATATCAACTAACAGCCCAGAAAAAATTTCCCGACTCTGCAGTAAAAAGTATTATTAGAGATGTGTTGGAGAGTTATTTATTGGACCAAAAGTATGAACCCGAGATTTGTCGACAAATGACAAAAACGTTATCTGAGGTAAGTATTCATTGAAACTGTACAGCAATCTTAGCATGCTCCCATTTCCACACATTATATACATGTAGTATTTTAATGGAGAGGCTCATAATTTGGGCTCCTAGCGTTAACTCAATGCCGCTTACAATTCTTGCTACTTTTGAACTATATTGACTAAGCTAGTTCAAATTAAGAAGAAATTGGCGATGCTAACAGCAAGCTTAGGATTTTGCATCATTTAGACATACAAGCAGTGGTCAAAGTTGGGGGGATGCAGTCCCCCACCATAAATTTCAGGGGGTCTCTCAGACTGATAGACCCCCTACAGATTACTACTATAAAAATAATACATATTGGACTATATTTTACCTTATAATCTTGGACCATATTTTATAACCTGAAGTTTTTGGATTTTGCACCATTTTGCACGCTTGTTGTTTGGGCGCCTCACACCCTCAAGTGATTATGGCTGCTACCCTAGAACCCCCACTTCTTTTCTTAGACTTTGACCACTGTATACAAGATAATATTACTGTCACATACCATTACCATGTATATTATAAAACCTTGTTAGACATCGGCTTTTTGATTCAAAACCAATGTATAGCACATGCACACATGTCATGTTCAGCTGCTACTGCATATGATTGTGTAGTAGAATACACACACACTTATAGTTGTACAACTTATCCAATTATTTTGCTATTCAACTGAATAGGTTGTGAAGGCAAGGGTGAAAGAGCTACAGATTCCTCGGTATAAAGTCATCACACTCATAACCATAGGGTCAGCAAATGACCAAGGTATGGCAGTTGGTAGCAGGTGTCTATGGGATGCAGGTGCAGACACTTTCTCAAGCTTTGAATACAAAAACAAGCACCTGTTTGCTGTAGGTACAGTGTATGGAGTTTATGCTGAATAGGCTGTACCTGACTGTAAATATCTGACAGAAACATAATAACTATACATTTCTCAGTTTTGACTTATTTTTATGTATTTCTACACATTAAATTTGCAATCAACCTTAAATTGTAACACGATTATCTTATTGAAACGCAACAACTTTGCATTTAATATAAATGCAATTCTGCAACTTTTTAGTACACAGTGCTAGAGCGTGTCTGTTATCATATTAAGATTTGCAGGTACATTAATATTATTTTAAACTACAGACAACTTCCTTGTATTCAAGATTTCATCAGCAAGTTCTTATTTCTCTAACTTAATAATTTTACCAATTTATCTGAAACTTTTACATCTCTAACATAAACTGTTTTTACACTTTAGTCACTCTGGATTCTTTTCATTCTGCAATAACTGTAGGATAGCTAGTCTACTGGTTACTATACTATACAGTCATCATCTATTATTGCAGACGTAGATAATGAGCATACATGTGTATATGCAGTATGCCAACCAGGAGTCCTTTTTATATCTTTATTTATTATTTCATATTCCTCCTTCTGTTCTCTGTCCATAATGACAATTGTTATTGGTTACTTGTTTTTCTGGCAATTTTCATAAGGAATACTATTATAATAATTATGTGTTTCATACGTCTCATTCATTTATAATAAAATTTGTTATTTGTAACATGACAAGAATTATAATGACTATTTTCAAATTATATACATGTACGTACATATATATACATGTACGTTATGTATGTGTATATGTATATTTCTGGAATTGCTATAATACTATATCTACATAGACAATAAAAATACATGTATATATACCTACATTATGTAGGTAGACAACATAAATTGTTAGATGAAGGAAATGTGGAGCAAAATGCGTTTAAAAATTAATCATGACCAATAAAATGGAGTTTATAGTATATATTATGCAGTATATTGTATGTAGTATTATATGGTGAATACAGTCATGTATATAGTTGTAGTTGAGATTAATTGCATTGTATTCATGTCCCATTGGTTTAATTTGAGTAATGTGGTACATACAAGTACACATAGAGAGAGGACAGCCTCAAATTATATTTACAGTGTATAAAGCTGATTAAACATATTTGCTATTATCAATATCATTTACCCTACAGGCTTGTAGTACATTTGTATTATGGATGTAGGATGTTACAAGCTATTGATTAGTTTCAAAGTTGTCTTCTCCTAAGACTTGAAGAGAGAACAAAATTGGGAGAGGACAACTTTAAGGTAAATAATTAGCTTATATTATAGGCTACACAATAGTTGCTATTATGCTCTTGCTGAGTTGTTTTCTGACACATGAATATTCTATGCAACTAAACTTTGACCTCATTTGACACATGTCAGCTAAGCAAGTAAATAAACAGTTTAGACCTGGCGGTGCAGGCAAGCCTGCAACAACCACCTGCATGCTTGTGGTCGCAGAATATTACTCTCTATAATAGTGCAGATCCTTATCAGTATAGAAACGAGTTAGTATCATAGACCACAGTGAGTGCCAACTCATCTTTTATCACACAGTCTTTGTTTAGTCATTTATCATGGAAGTACTACTCTAAGGAACACAAGCCATGGCCCATACATGCATGGGTAGTTTTATCATCTGAAGGCACCGACACCTACACTGACTGCACTCTGTTGTAGCTTCAAGTTTAATGAGGTGAGCAGAGATAATCTATATGATTTTTCAGTGATGTTCAGTTTGTAGAACGCAGTATGGTCATTCTTCCTACCTCTTAGTCTCAACCAGAACTAGATATACCTTCACTCTCCAGATGTGTGAGTATGGCACATTCCACACAATGCAGTTGTACCTTTATATTTCATATACTGAAACATCACATTAAACATTGGCAGTGCTTCATAGACATTATGAACATCCATACAATGTAACATAGACGATAGACAACATTTGCTCTATGTACACATTATATCTTTTAGATGGATGTGTTGAGAGGTACCACTGATCTCCTAATTGTCATACTAGCCTTAGTTCTCATTCCTCTTTGGTTTTCTTCTCCTGTGCTGGACAGGACATCTCCTTCCTGTCAGTGTGCAGACGAAGTGAGATCTGGTTCAGGATCCTTGTATATCAGCAAGTATTCTAGCCTGGCAAAGATTAAGGATTCCAGCGAGTTATTGTTAGGTGTAATCTCTCTCTCCACTCAGAGAACTTTAGACACGCTTAAACTGCAACCATTTGAAAGAAACTGTATCAACGTACTCCATGAGAGCGATGGCAACATCTCGCATAGACTGAGTTCTGACAAATGGTATGGAGGTCCACAGTACTATACGGCAAGATGGCCTCTCAGTAAAGAGAATGTGCAGTACCAACACTACGTCTCCGATGACCTTCTTCTGCATCCTGGTAGATTTGGATCAATACTAGAGAGGTATTGGCTCTCTTCAAGTGGAATAGCTGTATATTTTCTCCATGACAATCTTGATCTTTACTATGGTGTAGAAAATGGTGACATATTGTTAGGATCATCTTCTGGATTGATCAACTACTTGATATGTAAGCATGGAACATCTTTAACGGATACACATAAATATGTCATCCGTACCTTCTTCAAGAAGCCTTCAAAGCTTCCAGACACAACTATAATGAGGCATCCCATTTGGTCTACGTGGGTCCGGTATAAGACAAAAATTAACGAAAGTGTCATACTATCATTTGCTCAGGAAATTAGGGACAATGGTTTTGAGAGCAGCCAATTAGAAATAGATGACACGTACACCACTAACTACGGAGACATGGAGTTTGATCTAACTAGATTTCCAAAGCCTCAGCAGATGCTGTCAAAGTTAAAGGAAATGAACTATCGAGTAACGTCATGGATTCATCCATTTGTAAATTTCGATACCAAATCTTTCCAGGTAAGAAATGTAGGCTTACGTTGTAATTGTGCCTATATAGTGTACATGTATATAATAGTAGGACTGTATCAAATACTTAGATCATATGTACTGTACAGTTGTTTTTGTTACAACCTGAGCTATGCAAAGATTAATTCTAAATTGCAAAAGTTCAACCCAGTTTTTTAGTTGTAATAGTCATATACGTATATGCTTGAAATGAAAACTTGCAAGTTTCTCATGTAAGGTTGTATGCATGACTGTGGTAAGTTATGTAAGATGGAGAAATTGCAATATGCAAGGAATGTCTAAACTCTCCTTCATTAGTATTCATACTAGTAACTACAGCACTTTCGAATGCACTTCTTACATACATATACGTAATTATGTGTAGCAAATTTTTTTAGACAACCTTATTATTAGTTTTTAACTAAATCATCTTCCAAACACACTGAAGCATTTACATTGTATGTAAAAAGTAGAAAATGGAACACCTGTATTGTTAGTAATCACAATGATTTTCTTTCAGGAAGGAGTAGTCAACAATTACTTGGTGAAAGATCGAGTTCGAAATGTCACTGGTCTAATGAAGTGGTGGCAAGGGACTGGTGCTATCATTGACTTCTATAGCCCTTCTGCTCAACAGTGGTACATTAAAAAGTTGAAAACTTTTCAGAGGCTGGGAATCGATTCCTTTAAGTTTGATGGAGGAGAGTATATCTACATGCCTGCTGGTAGGAACATAGTTTGAGGAAACAGGATAGACAAATTTTACTGCATATTATAACATAATAAATTACATGTACAATATATATTCATGTTAGTAGATGTAAAAACTTTACTGTACAGTATACTGGTGCTTGTGCTGATACTGTAGATCTGCATTCAAGTTCAGACATCAAGTAGCGGTGTTTGTTTATAAGATTATCCAGGCCCCTTAGGCTATTCGTGATCTACAATTATAGCAAGCTTGGTTGCAAGTTAGTGTTTCACCGGTAAAAAGACAACTTTGCAAGATAAGTACTGTAACAGTAAGTATCTGAAACACTAACTTGCAACCAAGCTTGCTTATGTATATCACCTAAATAACCAGAGTTCAGACTTCTATAATACAATACATGTAGTTAAAGAATATAACATTATGATATTATATTGGCATAACTTTGAAATTTGTTGCTTATACACATCACACATGTGAAAAGTAAAAGATAGAATATTTTTAGACTAAAACATAACCATTTGTGGTAAATTGTAGATATGGAGTATAACCCAAATTTATTGACCCAGGAGTATGTAAACATGGCGTCAGAGTACGGCGGGATGGTAGAGACTAGAGCAGCATATAGGAACCAAGACAGCAATATATACCTTAGGATGATGGATAAACATTCCTACTGGGGCTTTGAGAACGGGCTAAGGTCAATGATCCCAAGTGCTTTACACCTCAGCATCATTGGTTATCACTTCATTCTACCTGATATGATTGGTCAGTGGCATTACCTAGAGAGGTAGAAAATATACTCATATACACATTATATAATATCTGTGTTCTACGTACCATATATACATGGCGGCAGAATTTGGTGGGATGGTAGAGACTAGAGCAGCAGTATATTAGTTTTATTGTTGCATTTGTTATACAGTGACAGTGAGAGATCATAAAATTTTACATTTGCAAGACCTTCTGTCGGGCTTTTGGCTAAATCTGACGATGTAAATGTAGTTGTAATATTGTGTTGCAATGGTTCATATATTATATAATAATATACATGCATACACGTTGGCAGCAGTGGGCAGATATACATGTAACACACATTACATCTGGTATGCATTGTAATAACTTAGGTGGAAACGCTATGGTTGAAGATGTGGAAAATCTGTTTAAGATGTCTGAGATACCAGAGAAGGAACTTTATATAAGATGGTTCCAACTGGTCACATTTCTACAGTCTATGCAAATATCTATCAGTCCTTGGCAGTACGATGAGGAGACAACTTCCATTGGTCTGTACATGCAATGAACCAAGTGTCTTTGAGCACTTTGACACAACTCAAACCTTTTATAAGCCTATATAACTATGCGTATAAGCAGTGTAGAACTCATATCTCAATATAGGCTCAAAGATTTGCTGCATTGTTGGCTGCCAAATCTAATCTAAACCGGTAGGTTGCTTATAGATAGAACATTGTTTTGTTTATGTGTAATTCTATACTGTAGCTTTAGAGATGACAAAACTCCATGAGGAGTACGTAGCACCACTGATCATATCTATAGCAGAGCAAACTATACTAGACGGTACACCAATTATTCGACCGCTCTGGTGGAATTTCCCTCTTGACCTTGTCACACTTGATATAGAGGATCAGTTTATGATTGGTAAGTACTAACTAATAGAGAATAGTATCCAAGAATACTTTACTTCTAGTTTGAACTCAGTAGAAGCAAGATCTGTATTCATTTGGCCTTGGCAGTAAACTTGCTGAACATGAGAGACTAGGCAATTTCATGGGAGAATCACTTGCAGGCTACATGCATATAACAAGTTTAGCAGACCTTTGCAAAGATTACTTACCAGAAATGTATATAAGATGAAAAAAAAGATAATTACTGGTGTCAGAATATTAACATTTTTATTGTGGCCTATATTACTGCAGTGCATGTCCTTCACTTTGACAATTGACCAAGTTGGCAATTTGAAAACAGTTATTCAAGTCACATTGTTATAGTTTTTGGTTTTATTCCCAATATTTCAATGGTTGTCCAAGCATCATCATCATCATCATCATCATCAAACTATTAGCCCACACCAACATTTTCCAGTTATTCGAGAGTAATATATTAGTTCAATGTACTTACATAATTATAAGATCCTAAGGTTGGATTCTGTGTACAAGACGTGAATGTGTATTACATGTGTAATTATGTAAATGTCTGTCTAAACTACTAACAAACACTATTAAAAATACTTCTTCTTGTAGGAGATACATTGTTAGTAGCTCCAGTGGTGGAGAAAGGAGTGGATAGTAGAAGGATATACCTACCTGAAGGGGTTTGGTTAGACATGAGTGACAAAGGTAGGGAGTACCTGGGGGCTCAATGGATTCAGTACCCTGTGAACATTAGAACAGTGCCTCATTTTCAGCTGAAGCAGAATTAATATACTGACATAGCTATGATTGACTGTTTTGAATAGAAAGTACAAATGTGAAGTAGCACATCTTTTAATTGGCTAATAACGTCTTTGGAAGAACAATGGAATATTCTAATTTTACGAAATGGGAATTTGTTTAGTTTAAATTGTTCACAATCACTCAGTGTTTATGTTTTGTGTGTAGTATTATGAGTATGATCTGAGATGTGTTATTGTCTGTATTCAGCCAAGTATTCTTCTATAGCAGGGAACCTTATCATAGTTAAGAATGGTCAGAAAAAGCTACATGCAGCTACCATGTATAATTATCTAGAAAGCTCTAATATATAATATTATGTGATAGCATGTGAACTTGGCAGGAACCAATAATATTTCTGAATAACATGATATCAACACTCAGCATGGGGTACATCTACGTGACTTTGGCTTATATTATGTTGTTCAAGTGTAAAATATAAAGTATAATGCAAGTACAATGTATTTAGTGAAAATAGTCCAATCGCATTCGATTGCATGAAATATTGTAATGGTTTCTGTGATTTGGTGCGGTCGTCCTTGGACGACTACCGACTCAGAATTGAAGTGCCTATGAGTGGTGCTAGGCCTTCGCATTACATGAAAGATCGAGCGGTCTCAGTAGCCCAATAACTACCAGAGACGACCCATCTGGTCCCAAGTCTGACCTTCAGACTATACCTTGAAAGAGAGTGATCCGACCTAGTAGGCGGTTCGCTAAGCGAATGACCTGACAAAAGGAAGTGAAAGTCTCTGTATCAAGTATAGATGTGTCTTTATTGAAGGCCAAGTGAAGACTGAGACAATGAACAGTGAAACAATGCCCTTTATATAGTATAAGGACTTCCGTCCGACGTAGTGTCGGGAAAAGACGACATAAGGTCGTCCGGAAGTTGCGCAACAACATGGCCGCCGGAAGCCCGACAGCCGACCCAAAATAGGTCGGGTTCTACAAAAGTTGCTTATAATGGTCCAATTCATGTACAAAATGAATATCAAGCGATTCTGAGAGGTCGGGCCTCTGTACATGGGTATAAAAGGCATTAAAAGACTTAGTAATAATCATACATGAATGCACATCAGTATGTAATGGGTATAAACACATGGAGACACGTATATAGACAGTAATTAAATGGTTTAACATGCAATACAATTGAATGTGGGTATACGAGCAGCTAGTTATGAGAGTTTGAGTGTTAGCTGAGTAGCGCTGTGACAACTACTAGGCACTTAGGGTGCTGTAGGGCTTTGTCCGGTAGCTGGAGTCGTATACAAATGTCCTGTGCCATTACACTATGACCGATGATGTACAATGTACATTGTATGTTACATGTGCATGTACTACATTGTATGCTATTGATTATGATTAGAAGTTGTCCTTTCTCAATCTATTTTAATTGAGAGAGAACAACTTCCAATTATAATTAATTACTTATGAGCATAGAGTTACCTCTATGCTTATGAGTCTCTCTCTGATTTGGAGAGTCGGAGTTGTTCACTTCACAGTACACCAATGGCAAGGTAAGACAACTTTATACTTTCTACATGCTTGGCAATAAGCCAACAATAACAAACTTTTCAATTTATTGGCCCCTGGACAAATAACATGTTTAGGCCCAAGATGGTGGTTGGCGACGAATCCTTGCCTAGATACAAACGACCATGCACGTGTTTTGTTTTTGGACAAAACCAGAGCCATTGAGTAGAGAGTTATGCTTTCCTATAGGCCATATATTAGACACGCATAGTTCTAAACAAACAGGCCACGCCCACATTTGGTCAAGCTTATTCATATATATTACAATGTAATGGCCATGTGCTGATTTTGTAAGCTTGTGCTAATTCACATTTTTAAGGGCTTTTATGACAACTGAGCCACAAATGCCCTTTCTCATAATACAGAGCACCTCTTAGGCTACAACATGATTATTTTACTTTCTCAAAAAAGTAAATAAAGCTCCACTTACAACTTGTTTAACTTCTGAAATTGACATTGCTTGTTGGTTTCACAAGTGGTGTGTGAAAGCAGGTTTGAGCACATCATTAACTGAATGACCTAGGACACCTTTTGTTATTAAAGAACCAGATTATTCAATGTCTTTGTGAATGAGAGTGTGAATCTGATGATTTTCTGACCCGTGGCCCCTAAACACAACACTTTAACGTGGCTGCCCAATAGCAGAGCCAATTGAGGGGCCACCAAGCTCCTAGTGCTGGATATTGTTATAGTTTGATATGGCACAGAGATAAAACTTTCTTTGGGACAAAAACCTCTAATTAATTGACTGGACTCGAACCCACGTCCTTTCAGGTAACTTGCGTTATTGCTGCAAGATGCCCTAGTTCTCTTTCACTATGCAACAAATGCAAATGTCATTGTGCAAACAATAGTTTATGTTTTTAGAAGTGATAGAACACATGTATTAAAATTCTCTTGTTATATCATTCTGTGTACTGTTTCCATCACACCAGAAATTACTCTGCAAAGCAAGCATTCAGGAACTGACAAGTGCAGTCTTGAAGAATAAAAACCATCTACATATTTACATGTACAATTATGTAATTACTAATTAATAAAATACTCAAAAAGCAAGTTTGAAGGCTATGATGCGCTTCGGGAAAGTTATCATTGCTAAAATATATAAGACTGTCTACCAATTAGATTCTGTAACACTTTGTTGGCACTAGGGCTCTCTACGGCCACAACTGTCAGAATACATTGCAGGGGCAAATACATGCTTGCTTATGAACATTATACAGCCTATAGATTTATTGCATCCATGGAATCATCTCTAGGCCCAGGAATGTTGTGAAAAAGCACAAATAAAGCAGCAACCAAGAAGAGATGTACCACTTAGTTCTGTACATATTGCGTGTATATTGTGTGTATATAAGGGGAGATTATGCTGAATGTTGTGTGTATAATTATTGTGTGTATATAAGAGAAGATTATGCTGAATTACACGGAAGATAGAGATGGAAAGTGGTATCCTAAGTTTCTCAAACCCTGAAAATGAGTAAATGCAGATAACTTAGCAAATGACATCTACATTAAGTCATGTTACTTTTCCTTGCTGTCTTGTAATGTTGGCATGTGTACATTATATGAATTAGTTTATGAAATTGTACAAGTAGGCTATCATTTTCAAAAATAATGCTGGCTGCACAACGTGACTTGTGTATTATTCAAGTTTGTAAGTAAGATCAAAATATGTTAGTCATAAATAATGGCACATTGGCACCCAAGTCATTAGTTTTATTATCACAGCTGGTAAAAACATTTTCTGTGGTCACAATACTCCTGGCAAAATCCACTCATTGTAAAGTAATTAGTGTTGTCTTTCTCTTGGCAAATGGAAATCAAAGAAAACTGCCACTAGTGGGTGAGGTGCAGAAATAAACATATTAAAAGTTGTATGGGATAAAAGCCCAGTTTCTAAGCTATCTTTTGATATATTATTCATCAATATAGCATTATTCCATATCAAATAAGCTGGAAATAAAATTGTCAAGTCAGATTTTCCAATGATAATCAATGAGACCATATGCCTTTGTTTGGAACTATGCATATCTGTTTCCGGCTCAGTTGTCACAACTCTCTACTCAATGGCTCTGGACAAAACTAGTCTTTCTATCATCGTAATGCAACAACGGGAAAAACCCGAAGTATTTTATAGCCTTGGATACAAATAAGATCCTCTCCGCACGAAGAAGCATATTATCATTGATTATGATTAATTATGATACTAATAATTAAGAGCAAAAACTCGATCTAATAGTAGTAAAATGGGGAAGCGTTTTTAAACCACATTTTCTGTACTTACTATTTTGTCTATTTCTGTACTAAAGTATTTATGCCATTAAAATAATTGTATAATTTTAGTTGATATAATTGTCATTATGCCTTCCTCCCTACAATGATTGTCATAATTAATATAAGTATATTAATGACATCTCGATTATCAAAGAATATCAATCAGTGAGTGAGTAATGGGTAGTAGCAAGCAAGGAGGGGTAACCCGTAAGTGCTGTAGTACTAGATAATAGAGGTAAAGGGACATTTCGAAAAAGACACTTTGAAACAGGACGTTTCACAACTGGACAGTTAGAAACAGGACAGTTCGAAACTGTGTAGATTACATTTAAAAGAACACGAACTTGCAGAAAATTAATGTTAATTAATTCATTTAATTAATCAAATATAAAAAAAATATTAAAAATAAAAATTGGTTGAAATCTGGTAGTTGGGGTTTGGGGCAGACCTGCCAACCTAAGGCTGGGGCAATAGAGTGAGTTGCATAAAAGGGGCAAAAACTTTTTTGATTGGGGCACTCACAAAGCCTCTGAATTGACGGTTGTACTACATTACGGGGCCGGGGTTTGCCGGGGTCCGGTGCCGGGGTGAATCAAATTTGATTGAATTTTAATAAAAATAATTTATTTAAATTAAAATGAGTCAATAGTAACTTATTTATTTAATTTTAACTCACCTAGTCACCAAAAGTGACTCACTGAACGAACGGCATTCCTGAAGACAAACCGGCCAAATAAAAATTGTTCGTAGACAAGATAATCAAGTTAAGTAGACCTCAACAGTCTCGCCAGCCGTTAGCCCGACGCCTTTGTGCAAACTAATTTTAACGTTTCCCGAATGCTTTTGTTGCCTATGACAACAGTCTCTACTTCCTGTCTCAACCGAGTTCTTGCTGAAATATTCTCATTCTACAATGTACTTTTTGAATATTTCTACTGTATTGATATTGTATCATATTCATTATGGACTGCAGCACTGGTTAGTGAAGTTTCCATCTATATATGAATAGAGAGTAAAGGTTTAGCATCTTTGTTAACAGAGCTGTTGCCTGCTGAATGATCTTGCCCAGTGAGTAAGTAACAAAACATAAAGCATTCTCATTCATTGGATTGTTATATTTAATATTAAATTACTATTTACATCATTAGAGATAATATTATTTGAATAAAAAAAAATAATATATAATTATTGCAAGTGGCTTAATTATTTTTTAGAATTAGCATTTAAAATAGTTAAAATGACAAAATCAAAATAAAATAATTAAAATCAAAGAAAAGCTCCAATGCATTCATCAGCTGAAATATGACTTATATACTTTAGTCATACTCACCTGGTAAAGGGACATTTTGGAAAATACAGTTTGAAATAGGACATTTGTAAACCGGACGTTTGGTATACAACCAATTCAAAACTGTGTAGTTTATAGTTAGAAGAACATAACTCACAAAGAATTAATTATTTAGTGTTCTACAAGTTGCTAGTAGTAGAACAAAAAATTACTATTAAAAATAAAAATTAGTTGAAATCGGTAAAGGACATCTCGAAAAAGACAAATCGAAACAGGACGTTTCACAACCGGACAGTTCAAAACCGGACAGTTCTAAACTGTGTAGATTACATTTAGAAGAACACAACTCACAGATAAATTAATTTATTTAGTTGTTTAAATAAAAAAATAATATTAAAAATTGGTTGAAATCTGGGGGTTGGGGTTAGGGGTTTCGAACTGTCCAGTGTTGAACTGTTCGGTTTCGAACTGTTCCAAATTTATTGAAGTCTGAGAGTTGGGGATTGGGGTGTAGAGTTTCGAACTAGCAGTTTTTCAAAAATCCAGGTTCGAAACTTCCTGTTTCGAGCTGTCTTTTTCGAACATTCACAAATTCTACTTACCTATAATAGCATTATGAAATCCTGCCTTTTTACACATGCATGTAGGTCCAATGCGATCTGATGATATTAATGTTATTACAGTTATGGCTGAACTGGTACGACGACCCAGGAAATCAGCATCGAGAAGAAGATGCCCTATTACCACCAACCTCCAGCACTCTGGCAAGCATGTGAAGAGACTGCTACCATCACGGCCACCTCAGCAACATAAAAAATACATGTATAGTGACAATCAGCCTACACACACTGCTGGACAGTTTCACCACGCTGTATGGGTTGATTTCCACTATACATGCGGTTGTTGAAGCTTAATTTTTGAGAGTTGCAAAGTGGTCATGCTGTAGCAGCTTAACACTTTGCTCTTCTTTATATATAATATAATGCATGTATTATTACTTGTTTTTCATCTGAGATCTAGCTGTTCTGTTTTGCATATTATTTTATGTATATAAATACTGTTTTCCATGTGCAGTTCATTTGTATTATTGGTATACTGGATGTGCAAGTTTTAACTATTTGTAGCTTACGACTTCATTCATTGCACATCCTATGCATGTTGTTAGTGGAATTAAACATTTAACCAAGAACAGGAAATCAGTACAGACTTTATGTACATTACGATTATATGGACTAATATTATTATATAATGTTTAAACATGAGAAATAAATCTAAATATTTGTTCAGAGTTGAATTAATAATGTTTTTAGAATACTAATAAATCTGTTGTAGTGCATATAAAGTCTACCTGTATTATTTTGTGTTGTATTAGCCTAATAAATTTGATTATTAATGGATCAGAATTGCCAACACAGGAAGTATGATAATGCAGGTATTGATACATGATTGTGTCTGAATCCTGTTCTGACTAGGATGCTCCTGATGTGTTTATTTTCCCTCTAATCAATCCATAGTTCTAAGCATCTCCTCCCCCCCCTCCCCCACCCAGCTATATACTGAATGAGTACGAAGTTGGTAATCACCTCCCAGTTGTACTGTATGATCTCATATTGATGTGCACATGTCAGCATTGGGTGTTTGGAAATCCATGTTATATTTATACAATACAGTGCTAGATTACAATAAGTGATGATACTATGAAGTTGTCTACACAATCTCAATGAAGAAACCAGTAGGGAAATTAACTGGTGGCCAGTACTTTGTAGGCCAAGATTCTTGCGGCCGGTATTTCTATAATAACGATCAACAGCGGTCGACTAGTCCAATATTCCTACCAGTTTCGGTGAAGCAATCACTTTTGTCTGTTTGATGACTAGGTGAGTTTAAATATAATAAATACACTTCTATTTATTGAATTTAATTAAAATAAATTATTTTCATTAAATTTTGATCAAATTTGAGTCACCCCGGCACCGGACCCCGGCAAACCCCGGCCCCGTAATGTAGTACAACCGCTGAATTGATTATTATAATCATTATGATTATGAAAAATATGAATCTCATTTTATTAATATTATTAAATTACTAGCTGCTAGCACGCTTGTAAATTTCATTTGGCTGAAAATAAAAATTAAAATTAAGATTTAGTAGTTATAGAATAGTACTCGTAGACCAATTAAGAGATTGTGACTTGTTTGTTCTTATGTAAAATAAAATCTAGTAATTTAGCAAGTTAGTGAAAATAATGTATATATTTATCCTAGATTTATTATATTAATATTTGCTTAGCCCTTACGATTAGGCCCTACTGTAATAACATCTAATAGAGCTGTTGTAGTTTAATGTAATTAGTAATTACATAAAATTCAGTTTCAGTTTGTTTAGTTGTAGTAAAAGCTTATGTCCTCCAATGTATTAGCAGTTAATTAGTCTGCTTATGATGAGCTTGCAATCGTGTGGTACAAAGATCCAAATATCTTTTAAACATAATATGTTTTACTTTATTAGTCATATTTACAGAGATGTGTGCAAGTTTTATTTTGGAAACTCAAGTTTCCATGGCCAACTCTTAGATGTGACTCTACAAGTTACAAGTCAATTCTTTCAGTGAAAGATAAAAACTTTCAAGTTACGAGTTAAATATTTACATGTCCCCAGAAACTCAAGTTTTTGTCAAGTTATCCAAGTTAACTACAAGCAAGTTTCAATTCAATTATTTTCTTGTTTAACTCAAGTCTTTTTATAGAGTTATTGGGTTATTGTTTAGCTTACGGTGAAATTTTGTTAGGAAATGGTGTTAGAAGTTCAAATTTCAAAGCAAAATGTCACAATTTTAGTGTAAAATGTGTTATAATTGTGGTCGTGGTTGGTGGTTATAACTGTGGTTATTTTTATTTATTACAATTCACAGCTGCCCAATGAAAACTCGAGTTATTGAATATTTCAATATAATGATGTGCAAGTTGAGAGTCTTTGATCATAGCCATAATTGAATTACAATTCAAGTTACAATTTTTGACAGCTGTATATTCAAGTTACGAATCTTTATAATAAGCCATAAAATGTTGCTTGAATTAACTCGAGTGAGAGTCTTTAACTCGAGTCTGGCATCTCTGGTCATATATTACCAAGAAGTTTGTTGCCAACGATTTGATGCGCATTGGTAGAAAGTGGATAAAACAAGTTGTAGGCCTACATATTGTGATGAATTGTAAATACAATCTTTATATCGCATAATTAAATAACTTCAATCGCATGTGCTGTGCTAGGTGCAATAGTACACAGTTCATGTAACCTTAGATCTTTGTTTGTGGTTGGGGTGACACCATTTTTAATGAAGAAGCCAACTTCTCCATCTGAAACTTCGCTGAAGAACCCTGGCTATGACCAAAACCATAAAGTTGTGCTTGCCTCTATACTGTAGGCCCTACATCTCTCAACCATACTTTAGTTGTACAACTTTATTTTTATATGTATTTCTTGTTGAGTCATATTTTGTTGAGTTCGTTGCTGACTGGGATTGACTGTTATCTATTATGGGCCGAGAGCCGATAACACATATTTATTAAACAATTGTTTACATAGATCACAATCCTCCACCTGACTTGTAAGGGCTGACATTTTATGCTGGACCCTGGTGTTTTCATTATGTCCTAATCGTCGTCGATGGTGCATTGGCTCTGAAGTTTTTGTAGAAACTAGTTGGGTATTGATGGCCCTTCAGACTCTAGACAGCCAGTTTTTTTTATAAAAAGTGCCACTTTCTCTGTTTTGTTCAGTTGCTACTTAGATTACAACACAGTTCTCTCTATCTTCTTACATACTCTGCATTCTTGATAGAAACCTAAAGCACTACCTAGGAGTCTTCCAGTCTGTGGAATTGAGTGCCCAGGGTAACCAGTGTTAGTTCAAAATAAGTTATACAAGTTTAGACATGGAATCAGAGGCCGGTACTATGCATGCACAACAATATACATGATAGGAGCCCGTTGGACCTGTTAATCAGTTGTATAAGGTTTTAATCTGCAGGTATCTACGGTATCTAGCAGTGTTTGGTCAGCCCTAGGGTTTTATTGGGTGATTTCAGCGAATGTGGTATGTAGGATAGTGTGCTAGACACAGTCAAACACCACAATACTATCACACTTGAAAAAAAAGCTGTATCCAGTGCCAGACTTGACCGTTTTCTTAAGACTATCATTCTTCTGATGGGTGAAAATCATCTGAGAAATTAGCACATTTGATAATTGTATTGCTGAGCGTCGTCTTTAGGAAGGCAGTTTGGTATGGTGTTTAATTATGTATAAGGGGTGTGTGAGGGCCAATGTGAGAGCCAGATAGCTTATTAGCTTAAACTTTTTTGAAGTTTGCCCGTTTTAATCAAAACCTGTTTATCGAGCTACACGACTCGTTTTTCAAATTGTCAAATAAAGTATAGTGATAGCATTTTCCAATGCATTTATTTTCTCATATCTATACAAAAAAGCTTCAATGTGTAACAATAAGATTAACTACATCTCATTTAGCGATTTAGTACTATCAGCTACAAAATAGTCTGCCCCAGAGTCAATCTACCCAGGAACTCTGGCAATTTGATAATTAGAATAATATTGTTTTTGTATTAAATTTGATATACTTATACTAATAGTTTCTCACCATTCCATTCTATCTCACTGTCACTGTACAAATTACAGTAATGCAGGTAGTAGGCCTACTAGCTAGGCTTAGCTCACTCGTACAACTGATAATATAAAATAATGTAGGCCTATAATACTTTGGTATATATTAATATTATGATTATCATCCAATATTATAGTTGAATTCAGATTATCATTTATGGTAGGTGCCTAAGTGTTGTGATAGGATCCTAATTAGTAAGGGGCATCTCTGTATCCCAACATATAAATTGATGCTCCATATAAATGAAATAAAGGCTATTGTGGCAATGCCAATAAACTGTACCCTGTACTCTTTGTTTGTATGAGCTTTGTGGCTTGAGGAAAGCAAGTAAGTAGAGCAAAATGAGGCAAAAACAACATTTTTATTACTTTATAATGGGGCAAAAAATAATTTTTTATTGCTTTGATGGGGCAAAAGAGTGAGAAGGGAGTGAGAGCTTGAGGCATGGAGCAATTGCTTGAATCTCACGCTCAATGCGTGAGAGTTGGCAGGTCTGGTTTGGGGTTAGGCGTTTCGAACTGTCTGGTGTTGAACTGTCCACTTTCGACACGCCCTGTTCGAACTGTCTTTTTCGAACAGTCACACATTCGATACTAGATAGTACGTAGGTAGTAGATAGTGTTTAGTGAAATAATAGTCACTATTCTACACACTACTACTACTTTATACTATGGCTTTAGACTACAAATTCAGTAATTGTATTGAATTGTAGTGACCAACTATCTAATCTTAGTCTGTTCTATGAATCACTGACTCTCTCTGAGTCTACGGTCCGAGTTTACTATGGTGTCATAGTGATTGCTTGTAGTTATAATAAATAAAAAATAACTAAATTATAGAATTACGCTTACAATAATTTTTTGCTTTTATTTGGTTACTGTCGAGCCACTTGGCCATCCTATTTAATGGACCTCAGAAGTACGAAACTTGTATGAGCGACAGGAGCTGGGCTGTGAGTGGAAGTGCTCACCTTCCACAACAGGAGTACGTAGTCGGTGACCACTACATCAACCTTCCACCCTAATGTGGTCACATACCCCGCCAGAATCTGGCTTCTCTTTTCGAATCAGGGCAGAGATAGATCTTTAACATGCGTGTTTTTGATGTAGGCACTACACGGGACCTCCTGTATTATTTATGCGCCCTGATCCGAACAGGTGCAGCTAAGGTGAAAGGCTTGCTGAAGGCCTTTGCAGAAAATGACACAGATGGGGTTTGAACTCACAACCTCTACATGTATATTTGTGAGCATGTGTGCCACCAGCAGCTGGCTGAAACGGCATTGTCCAACTGGCATTGTCCAACTGGCATTATCCAACTGGCATTGTCCAACTGGCATTATCCAACTGGCATTGTCCAAAAACTAAATTGACCAGGGGGACATGTAGCCATGCATCAGGTGTTGGTGCATGACTATTTCTTCTCCATGTATGTAAGCTTTGACTGTGCTTATTATAAAACAAGGAGTTGCAACCCCTTGCATTAAAGCATTAGACTGGGTTGTGAACAGTGTTGGGTAGCGTCCGTGTAGCATGCCCTTAACAGTGTTATGAGAATGAAGCGCAGGATTACGAAAAAGTAGTAGTAGTAGCAAGTCGGTCTTGTCAGAAAAGACATGTGTTCTCTGATATTACTGGTAGATTTAAATCCAAGTTCTCTGTGGTACACGATTAGTAGATCAGATCTAAAAGTATCTTACTTTCAATAAAATGTCAAGTTTGACCTCTATAAACAATAAATATACGCATATCATTGCAGACTTGATTATATATTGCTAGGTGTTCTGGATATGGATGGTGTAGAGGAGATTGCTATACCAGTAGCAGTTGGTGGTACTGTTCTAGTTGGTATTGGTATTAGACAGATCTATTCTTGGACCAAATCATGCATAGCAACAAGGCGTTACAATCGTGTCAGAGAAAACAAGCAAGCTACTGTACAAACGGCTAAGGAGCATTGGATGACACAAGTAAAAGCACAGGTAACTTATGATTCAGTATGGTGGCATTGGCCAGATTGAGCATGCTCCAACTGATCACTCTTTGGTTGTATATTTCATGATGCACACGTTTCGATACAGAGCAAACTCTGTTATAGCGGTCATAAAACTATTGTTTTATTGATACGTCTGTATCATAACCTGAATTAATTCTTGTTTAAATTGTCATCTGCTCCATGATGATGTTTTATCCTTCTTTCTTGCAAACCCAGTTTGTGGTAATTTGTGTAGATTCAACCAGAAGATGCCAGTAGAGTTGTTAGCTTGTCCTTTGAGAATTTACGAAAGGCTTTACATTCCGGTGAGGTGACGGCTACACAGGCACTGCATGCATACCAGTACAAAGTAGTACAAGAAAATACTAAATCTAACTTTCTATGTGAAGCTATTGTAGAGGCAGAGGTAGGTCACAGAGTTGAAGTAATGCTTCCTGTCCTGCTGTACCGGTTGTTGAGTGTCATTGATGCAAACTTAATTATTTTTAGCTTCAATTTTATTTTTTAACACAGTTGAATTTTTAATGCAGGACATGGCTGCAAAGCTGGATACTTTATCTACTGAGGAGCGTCAAAAGTTGCCTCTCTTTGGTATACCAATCAGCTTGAAGGAGATTTATATGCTTGAGGTATGAAAGGGTACACGATGAGGTGTATTATAAGAGTTCTGTAATATTTATTGCTATCAGCTTGAGCTAGAAATGAAACCAATTTTTTGTCTCAAAGAACGACTTACAGCTGAATTTGAAGTTGTGTTCTCATGAAATAACTAGTATAGTAAAACTGTGTATTCTTGGGTTTAGCGTGAATCTTCACTGGTATCTTTATTTACTAAGTTTTATTATTCTTATTGGCAAAATGACACCGTCAAGACTGGAAACAAAAAAGGAACAACAATAAAACATCATGTATGTTATAACAAAAGAAGTATTACTATGATCAAATAATATTAGCTTCCTTTTAGCTTCTTACCTATTAGCTTCCTTTCAATCTTTAAATACATGTTTTACTAGATTAAGATACAAAAATAAACTCAACTGTCTACGCCAAGAGTCAAACACAAACTGTGCAGCAGACGAATCTGCCCACATATCGCGCCGCGCCCGGCGCAAAGTCAAGGGTCAAAGAGCGCAACGGTACAACTGCACTCAGCCCGATGGCCAGGCGCATTGCGTCAAAGAGCACCTGTTATAATTTCACTACACACCCCCCAGAAATCGCTCCGATTTCTCAAGCAACTAAGGAACAGCCAACAAAGTGAATATTTGAGGACCAATGATATGAGACATGTATAACGGGAGGTTTTCATAAGAATGTACCATAATTGCTTAAAATATTACTACTGACTCATACATGTATGTGGTATGTATACACATAAAAACTAGAAAACCATCAGATTCAATGATTATGCATCAAAACAGCAGATATATACAAATATATATCACCTAACGACATAACAATGTAGCAAAACAGACAGTAAGATTTATATGTACATATCTTAGAACAAAAAAAAATTGAAACTCGGATGTTGCTGTGCATGTAATAAGATAACACCACATGTGAACACCAAATCGGTTAACGAAATATGCACAGAATACAAAGAAATAACACCTACATGTATATACAATTAGGAATCTTACATATCTTAAACGTCTGTAGAGTTTTCCATCAACAGAACCACCTTTTGTATTGGTCTCTCTAGCAGCTGGTAGTCACCAACTCGTTTTACCTTGGAGTCTAGTGTGGCACTAAGAGCTATCATTACTCTCCTCACTAGCCCATCAGCTCCAGGATTTACACTGTCAACCACTCCTACAGGCCAATTACCACGGAGCTCATTATCCTCCTTTATCATGACCAGGTCTCCTTTCTTCAGGTTGCGCCGGGGTGAGTGCCACTTCTGACGTGCCTGTAGTTGAGTGAGATACTCTTCCCTCCATCGTTTCCAGAACATACCACATAGACTCTGAACGTAACGCCATCTCTTCTTTGGGTAGCTATCATCAAATTTTCCAGGTAATGGAACCATCACAGATGTCTTCATGATCAGGATATCATTAGGAGTCAGTGGTCTCTGTGAGGTTGGGTCATTCAAAGTGTGGTTGGATAGTGGTCGGCTGTTTACAATAGCCATTGCTTCATAGAGAAATACACGCATAGTTGTGCTATCTGGTGGGTGCGTTAGCCTAGTCAACATGGTGTTGAGAATACTCCTGATTGTCCGTATCTGTCGTTCCCACACTCCTCCGGCATGTGATGCTGAAGGTGGGTTAAATCTGTAGTCAATCATGTTCTGGGAAACAAAGTCTTTGAGCTTACCATCATCCATTTCTTCAAGAGCCTTCTTCAGTTCAGTACAAGCTCCTTTGAAGTTTGTGCCTTGGTCAGACACAAGTGTTGACACTTGTCCCCGAAGAGATATTAGCGATCGCAGAGCATTTATGAATGAATCTGAGCTAAGGTCATCGAGCATCTCAAGATGAACTGCTCTTGATGCAAGACAAATGAATACTACTCCATAGACTTTGCAGTAACGTCTTCCATTCTTCACCTGAAACGGCCCAAAACAGTCCATGCCTGTATGTGTGAAGGGACCTGTCGCTTCAGTTCTGATTTGAGGAAGGTCACCCATCTTCTGTTGGAGAGGGTTGTGCCGCAATTTTCTACAGATCACACAGTGGTAGATGAAGGATTTCACTGCAGCAGTACACCCAACTATCCAGTATCCTTTGTTGCGTATGGAAGACATTGTTATTCCTCGTCCTTGATGATGTGAGTTGTGGCAATCACCAATCACCAACATAGCAAGGTGACTCTGTCTAGGAACAATGACTGGGTGTTTTGTAGAATCTGTGAGTCCAACAGCCTGAGACAGCCTTCCACCAACTCTAAGCACACCATCATTGTCTAGGAATGGATTCAACTTGTTGAGATGATTCTTCCTTGGTAGGGGATTACCATCTGCTAAAATATCTATTTCTTCACTGTAGACTTCTCTCTGAAACACTTTGATGACGATTGTACTAGCTTTGTTGTAATTTCTTGTCAGCTGACATATTTTGGAGGTATCATCATTTTGCTGAAATCGTCTGGCCAGTCTCCTTAGCACTTCAACTGCACGTACTGCTGAATGCAATGATGAAAATCTTTTTAACCGGTCTACAAGTGTTGCTCTTGCTGGTCCTTGTGACTGTGTGGTGTGAGCAGTTGCTGATTTCACTTCTGGATCTCCCGCTGTCAGTGTAAAGTCAATAGAACACCTTGTCGGAGAAAATTCAACTCCAGAGTGAAGAAATGCTGGTCCATGAAACCAGATCGATTGGAGTAGTCCCTCTACTGTTGTCCCGCGCGAAGCTAAGTCTGCAGGATTGTCATTGGTTGGGACATGCTTCCATTGAGACCCATTGGTTTGGTTCTTTATCTGCTGGACGCGATTGGCCACATATGTGTGAAACCTTTATGAAGTTAATGCCTGTACCAGATGCACTGAGCTGTAGCGAAGTCCCAGAAGCACTTAAGTCATTGAGGGCGATAACATAAACTCTGTTACATATACAAGTATCAATGTCATTCAAAACAAAAGCTGCAGTCTACAAAATGACAATCTATAATCTTTGTTGATGGTTAATATACAACAATTTTGAATCACGGTGTCAAATGAACTAATATCAAAGTGACCAATGTGTGTTCAACCAATAATATATAAAGGGTCAAAGAGCGCAACGGTACAACTGCACTCAGCCAGATGGCCAGGCGCATTGCGTCAAAGAGCACCTGTTATAGTTTCACTACAACTAGTTTGCTTACTTTCAGGGTTATGACTGTACAGCAGGATGTGTGAGACTAGTAGATAAACCAATGAAAGAGACATCATCTATAGTAAAGGTAAAGTGTTACCATGTAGATAGTTATACTGTACAACATGTAACTACTCTATATTATTTTTTCCTAGCTGTATAGTGTAGTGTGAGGTTGTTCTCCCTTTCTTTCTTTTCTCTCTTCCAAACAGTTGGGCATAGTTATATTCCATTACTTTTTTTACGCACAACTTTCTGTTGAGTTATTTTTCACTGATAACAACTTTTGAACTTATCTCCTAAAAGTATCATACTCATTTAAAAGTTATTTGATATCATGTAGATAGAAAAGATTTTGATAGAAAACAATCAGTGATATTGGTATGACTGAGCGTAGTCTAGTACCAGGGTTGGGAATCGCCAATGGCATTCGATATTCGATGGCGATTTTCGTTGGTCTATTCACCATCGATTGTACCTAATCGTTGGTTTCCAACAAAGCCATCGAATTGCATGTATTCGTTGGTTTTATAGGATTACAGCTGCATTCGATTGTCACTAAACTGCTAATTGATCTGCTAGTAATGTTTAGTACAGGAAATAAGTAAAAAGCCTCGTAACTTAATTCTTATCTTTTTAATAAATGATGATGAACTCTTTTATTTAATAATAAAACAATAGAATAATAGCCTCTATTTGCAAGCTAGAATGAAATGTGAGTGGCTATCAATAAATAAGAAATAATAGCCTGGTATACCTGATTAAGATTTGCTATATATATAAATATTTGGAGGCTAAGAGGAAACATAGAGGTAGAGGAGATAACTCTATGAGTAGAAACGTACGTGATTAGCTATGAGAAAATGAAAATAAAACTGGTAATATTAGGTACTTTTGTTATAACATTTTAAAGTAATAGACAGATTTATTGAAAACAATAAATTTCTTTATTTTTATGAAACTTTACAGTTTCATCATAAACATTTAGCAACAAATTGACGTGAAATGTTTTAGAGATTAAATAAATAGATCATCCATCATGGCAGACGACAAACCGAAGTTTTTTGTTCCAGAAGATTACTTCACACTGAAGTGTGAATCCAAAGTCAAAGGTAATTTTCTGTATTCTTGCAAAAGATGCCTTCCTGTGGGTAGCAAAACCATAAGTGCTAACAAAAAAAGTAGAATCAATCTAAGAAACCATATCAAGAGTGTCCATACCAGATCTTTGACAGAGTTTGACTCAATATGTAAAGCTAAGGATAAGCGGCTGGCTGAAAGACCAGGAGGTGCAACAAGTGCAACTGGTGGTAAGACTGACCAAAAACCAACTTGTTCAAACACCCTTCTGCAGTACACTCAATCAGGAAGGAAACTAACTCAGAGAGATTTAGATGAGGCCATCGTGACTTACATCTCAGAGGCTGTGCTCCCATTTCATCACGTCGAATCAAACGCATTTAAGGTGAGTGAAAGGGGTTTTGTGTAGCCCTGTATCAACTGTGGTAATGCATGATACTGTGCCCTCAATTTCAAAATGGGTTCATTATTACACCGCACTAATAAATTTCAATAAGAAATAATATTTTTTTAATCATAACGATAGCATAGTTATAAAAATAATTGTATTATAATATTATATTAATATTCCGAATATTATAATTATTAATTATATTATGAATAAATTATTAAAGATATTTACTAATAACGAAATAATAAAAGGAGAGTTATGATTCTATTTTTAGGCATACACATTAAAGCTACAGCCAGGCTTACGGCTAAAGTCTGCTAAAACGTACACTTCCTATGCAAAAGCCAAGCACAACAACCTGAAAGAAGAACTTACAGCTTCTATGCAGGTTAATATTAGCTTTTATTCTATATCAGTGTATGTTGTATTATGTATATAGGATTATTTCAACAGCGGCACAAATACATACATACATGCATACACACATACAATAACAATGCAAGATATGAACTGCTTTTATATTATAAAAAGTACTAATTCAAATTGTTATGATATTGCTAGGTGGCAAGTAAAATATGCCTGACAATAGATCACTGGACAGCAAGACGAAGAGGGTACCTGGGGGTGACTGGTCACTGGTATTCTAAGGAATCACGAATGAGGCATGCATGCTTGGCGCTAAGACGAATTCAAGGAAAGTGCACATACGATGCCATTGCTGAAGTCATTCATACCATTATAGCAGACTATGGGTTACACGGTAAGGTGACTCACTGTATAACTGACAGTGGGTCAAATATGATCAAAGCTTTCAAAGAGTTTTCAGTAAATCAAGAGAATGATGAGCATGACAGTGACAGTGATACTGAAACAGAAGAATTCCACATTGGTGATGCTCTCGATCAACCTCAAGCTGTGCTCCCACCACACATGAAGTGTGCTGCTCATAGGTTGAGCCTCATAGCTACAGAGGATGTGAAGGACGCTCTGGAGAATCCGATATGTAAGAAATTATTTCGATCGATGATGGCAAAGGTACAAGCTGTTTTTAACAAGCAATCTAGATCCAGCTTGGCAAGGGATAAGATTGTGGAGATGCTGGAACGTTTGTTTGTAATACCTAACTCGACTAGATGGAACAGTTGGTACGATGCTCTGGTTCGAGTTGATCAATTCCTTAATCAGAAACCCAATGAGATGCTCAATCTCTTTCGCCACTTTGATATAAGGCCCATTCTACCTGAGGAGCATGTAGTAATAAAAGAATATTTATTTGGGATGAAGCCGGTGGCCAATGCTCTTGATGTACTTCAGGGTGAAGATGAAGTAACTGCTGGGTATCTTCTACCAACACTAAGAATTGTCCTTGAGGACCTTGAGTCCATTACAGATATGAAATATATGAGTGGACTTGTAACAGCTCTACAGGGAGCCATTCAATATCGCTTTCAAGAAGAATTGGAGTCGACATGGTTTAAGGTATCTGCAGCTATTCACCCAAGCTTTAAACTTTATTGGGTAAAAGAAGAAGAGGCCGATTTTATATCAACTGTGGTGAAAGCAAAACTGAGGGAGATGGAGGAAGCAGAGCCTACTCAATCACCTGTGCCCACAACCTCAGATGACACAGAGCCTCCAGCAAAAAAGTCACTCTTCTGGAGATTGGAAAAAAAGCGCATGGAGTCCACTTCATCAAAGACTGGACTTGTCTCACTATGGGAAGACTGGGTTAAGTCAGCAGACTGCGAAGTTCCTACCAGATTGTGGCCTGTGTTTGTCAAGTTTAACACTACACTCTGCAGTTCTGCACCAGTTGAACGGTTATTTTCCCTGGGAAAACGTGTTTTGACACCAAATCGCTCCTTGTTAAGTGACGCTAACTTTGAACTGACTACAATGCTTGCCTTTGACAGTATGAAGAGAAGGTGTTTGGTACAGGGCAATGCTGGTATTATTGCTAAAGTTTGAGCTATAACTGTGAGAATGTGTTGTGTTGTACTATCATTATATTTTTATCTTTGCAATATATTATATTAATAAATACTTTGTTTAACTCATCTTGATCCATCATTTTTCTAGATACCTGGAAAATGTATTGAAAGTTGTTATACCCATATACATGTGCATTTTCTAAAAGCGTCATCGATTGTAAAATCGATTGAAGTACAATCTTTGATTTGGTAAAGTGACAATCGAATGCTTGTATTCTTTGGTTTAACCAGCATAATCGAAAATCGAAAATCGAATGCAAAAGTAGATCAAAGTTCCCAACCCTGTCTAGTACTCCACACCTAGTTGGTTCAACAGCACACAGCTAACTATCAGCTGTACAACATTTTACCAAAACAAGTTTTCCATGTTGCTACTGCCTTCCACAAAAACCTGGTATCAGCTATTAGCTCAAAGCTTAGGCAACAATACTGCATGTATTGGGTATTTAATCTAGGCTACTTTTTTGGCATAATTCTTACACTGTAAGACATGTACGTAAAATGCATATGATTGTAGGCCTATAGATGATGAATAATAAGACGAGACACATTTTTATATTTTTGTTGACTCGACAAAAATATAAAATACAAAAATATAAAAATGCGTGCGTCTCGTCTTGTTATTTATCATTAAGATACTTGCTTGCACCAAAATTCTCCAATTGTATAAATATATATGTAGACCAGTTTATTAATAAATAACATTAATGGTGATAGGTTACACAAGTGCATTATTATACATACAAACACAGTTCATCTACATGTATCTATGTTACACTATAATAAATTATTATTCTACCAGTGACAGACTTTAGTAAGATAGTTTATATGTACATGATATGCTATACGATATGCTATAGACATGCTATATGAGTATGCTATATACATTGTAGCAACTAGAAACTAAAATAATGCTAGAAGTAATATGCAGCATATAAATAAGACTAGATGTAATATGCAGCATATACATATAAATATGGAGTTAGTCATCATTTCTGTTGTTGAATTTAAGGCAACAGAACACATTTCTTAGAGCTCTTCTGATACGTTTTCTTAGGCTAAGTCTCTCTGTAGTATCTACTGAGGGAGTAGTTATAACATCCCCTTCTTCAAACAGTAGACTTAGATCTGCTGAACTTACTCCAGAATCTAATAATAATAGAATATCATGTAAAAATATCTAAATACCATAGTAATAAATGCAAATAATTCTGTTGTCTCTGTAAAACATGATTTTTGTGAATAATAATATGAAAGTGTGGGCTATATTAGACAATGTAAACTTACCAAATGTACTGATCATCTTCACTTCACTGTTGTTGAGTCTTTTATTGAGACAGGTTCATCATCTACTGAGTTAATAACACAACTAATTACTACTAATTACTAAGTAAACTATATATTATATGAATCTACAAAGCTATACACAGAATCTTATAAACATACTTCAAGTTACGTAATTGTAAGTCCTGCTTGGTATACACTTTGCACCACCACAGATAGACATCTATATACGTAGACCAATAAACATACTTGTAGATAATAGGTATATAATCATCACCTTTGTTAGTAGAAGACTCGGTAATCATATTATAAGACTGGCTACTCTGGTTTATTTCCTGTACATGAACTGAGTCACTCTTAGACACGCCCACTTCTAGATTTGATAAGTCGTCCTCTGTCCTCCATGACTTTAAGATATTCTGCCCTAAGAGGTAGAAACATAAACTATATAATTATTATGATATACAACCATTTTTAGACCACGTTAGGATAACTCCATATACTCTTTTGTATAATTCATGTAGATAGTCTACCAAATAAACTGGCTTGCATGATGTATATGCGTATATAATTAAATACTTGCTTACCATTTTCTGCTGTGGAGTTGTCACACATTGGATTCAATTTATTTTCCTCAAAAACCTGCTCATACTCATCAAAGTCATCTAGATTACCGATATCTGACTTTATCAGATTAGTAGCAGGAACTGTAAATAGAGAGAATTATTATTGTAATGTTGATTTCCTCAGCTCTGCAGCTGGTGTGAATTGGTGTCTGGTTAGAACCCCTAACCTGAGACATCCAACACTTTCCTCAGTATAGTTGCCGTTCCTAGTAGAGCAGAAAATTGAATCCTGTCTACTTCCTTCCGCTGTATATCAATCATCCCCAGATATTCTTCTAGCTTCATTATTATCGCTCATGTTGATTTCCTCAGCTCTGCAGCCGGTGTGAGTTGGTGTCTGGTTAGAACCCCTAACCTGAGACATCCAACACTTTTCTCAGTATAGTTGCCGTTCCTAGTAGAGCAGAAAATTGAATCCTGTCTAATTCCTTCTGCTGTATATCAATCATCCCCAGATATTCTTCTAGCTTCATCACTGCTCCCAGTGCTCCTACGACAACAGGGATCACATTTACAGATGTTTCCCAAAGTCTCTGTAACTCTCTCGCCAAATCTTGATATTTCTCAACCTTTTCTCTTTCCTTCTCTTCTACTCTAGCATCCCCAGGTACTGCGATGTCAATAATCCACGTGTGGTCCATATCCTTGTCTTTCACGACGATGTCTGGTCTGCGGGCTTGTATCACATGATCAGTCTGAATGTTGAAGTCCCACAAAATCTTTGCTTTGTCATTTTCTGTCACTTTTCCTGTATTATGTTCATACCAGTTCTTAGCATGCGGAAGTTCATATCTCCTGCACAGATTCCAATGCACTAATTGTGCGACCTTGTCATGTCTCTTTTTATAATCTGTTTGAGCCATCTTAGAACACTCGCTTAGAATGTGAAAAACTGTTTCATTTCTTTCATTACACATTCTGCACAGAGGTGTTCCAGATTGCTTTTCTATATTCACTTTTCTCCATCGTGTTGGTAATGCCTGGTCTTGTGCTGCTGTGATCAGTCCTTCGGTCTCTTTTTTCATATATCCATTTTTCATCCACTTATATGTCTTCTTTCTGTCTGTCTTGTCTGCTATTTTTGTATACTGTCCGTGTAGTGCCTTCTCTTTCCATTCCTTCTCGCTGGTTTCTCTTTGACTGTCCTGGTATTCTCTTTTCGTTTTCTCCTTCATCAATTTCTTCAAAAATCTATTATATCCTTTCTCTTCGCACCTGATGTAATCCGACAGTCCATGTTCCTCTGTCCTCACTGTTTCTTCTGCTGATCTTAGTCCTCTTCCACCCTCATTCCTCGGTAGGTACAGTCTAGCCACATTAGCTCTTGGATGCAACGCTCTATTGATAGTCATAAGTTTCCGTGTCTTCCTGTCTATGCCTTTTAAGTCATCCTGCGTCCAATCTAGTATCCCCCCAGAGTATCTGAGCACAGCAACTGCCCCTGTGTTGATTGCCTTGATAACATTTCCTCCATTCAGTTTAGATTCCAATAGCAGTTTTACTCTTCTTATGTACTCACTTCTCATTTTGTCTTTCATTTCCTTGGTCTTTATTTCACTAGCCTCTAGTACTCCTAGGTATTTGTAGCCTTCACCTCCTAGGTCTTTCATCATTTCTCCATCAGGTAACAGTATACCCTCATCCACCTCTCTCTTTCCTCTCTTCAAAACTATGCTGGCACACTTCTGAATTCCAAACCTCATCCTTACATCTTGTGTGAATATTCTCACTGTCTGAACCAAAGACTCCAATTGGCTTTTGTTACCCCCATATAACTTCAGATCGTCCATGTAAAGCAGATGGTTCACCTTCCCAGATACTGATCTGTTTAGGCAATAACCCTGCTTTACCTCCCGTAGCATCACACTCAATGGAATCAGACAAATGATAAACAGCAAGGGTGACAATGAGTCTCCTTGAAATATTCCTCTTTTGATATCCACCTTAGCCAGCTGTTGCCCGCCACATTCCAAATTCGTGGTCCACTCCTTCATACTTCTACAAAGAAATTTTCTGGTTCCCTCTGCCACTCCTACCATCTCAAGTGTCTCAGATATCCATGAATGTGGTACTAAATCGTACGCTTTTTGGTAGTCTATCCACCCCATTGCAAGTCCTGTTTTCCGCTGTTTACAATCCCTCATAATCACTTTATCAAGCATCAGATGATCTTTCGTTCCACGGTATCCTTTTCTGCATCCCTTTTGTTCTTCTCCCAGAAGATCTTTCTCCTCAAGATATCTGTAGATTTCCTCGGATAGCATTGAGGTGAGGATCTTCCAAACAATCGGTAGGCAGGTTATAGGTCTATAGTTTCCTGGTGCTCGTCCTTTGTTTACATCCTTTTGTATCAATACAGTTCTTCCAGTTGTCATCCATACAGGAATGTGTGCATTCTCCAGGCACTCATTCAGGTGTTCTACAAGTTTGCTGTGAAGGTTGGTCAGGTTTTTGATCCAAAATCCTTGCACGGCATCTGGTCCCGGAGCTTTCCAGTTTGGTAGTTTCACAAGCGCCTTTTTCAACATGTCTGCGCTAATCTCCACATCCTGCTGTTTATCGGGTCTTTGTAGCTTCTCCCTCACTCTGGTTATCCATGGCGCATCCTCATCATGTTCAGCAGCTTGTCCCCAGATGTCTTTCCAGAATGCTTTAATAATTATTAAAGCATTAATAATAATGCTTAATAATGCTTATTATTATTATTATTATTATTCATGTTGATTTCCTCAGCTCTGCAGCCGGTGTGAGTTGGTGTCTGGTTAGAACCCCTAACCTGAGACATCCAACACTTTTCTCAGTATAGTTGCCGTTCCTAGTAGAGCAGAAAATTGAATCCTGTCTACTTCCTTCCGCTGTATATCAATCATCCCCAGATATTCTTCTAGCTTCATCACTGCTCCCAGTGCTCCTACGACAACAGGGATCACATTTACAGATGTTTCCCAAAGTCTCTGTAGCTCTCTCGCCAAATCTTGATATTTCTCAATCTTTTCTCTTTCCTTCTCTTCTACTCTAGCATCCCCAGGTACTGCGATGTCAATAATCCACGTGTGGTCCATATCCTTGTCTTTCACGACGATGTCTGGTCTACGGGCTTGTATCACATGATCAGTCTGAATGTTGAAGTCCCACAAAATCTTTGCTTTGTCATTTTCTGTCACTTTTTCTGTATTATGTTCATACCAGTTCTTAGCATGCGGAAGTTCATATCTCCTGCACAGATTCCAATGCACTAATTGTGCGACCTTGTCATGTCTCTTTTTATAATCTGTTTGAGCCATCTTAGAACACTCGCTTAGAATGTGAAAAACTGTTTCATTTCTTTCATTACACATTCTGCACAGAGGTGTTCCAGATTGCTTTTCTATATTCACTTTTCTCCATCGTGTTGGTAATGCCTGGTCTTGTGCTGCTGTGATCAGTCCTTCGGTCTCTTTTTTCATATATCCATTTTTCATCCACTTATATGTCTTCTTTCTGTCTGTCTTGTCTGCTATTTTTGTATACTGTCCGTGTAGTGCCTTCTCTTTCCATTCCTTCTCGCTGGTTTCTCTTTGACTGTCCTGGTATTCTCTTTTCGTTTTCTCCTTCATCAATTTCTTCAAAAATCTATTATATCCTTTCTCTTCACACCTGATGTAATCCGACAGTCCATGTTCCTCTGTCCTCACTGTTTCTTCTGCTGATCTTAGTCCTCTTCCACCCTCATTCCTCGGTAGGTACAGTCTAGCCACATTAGCTCTTGGATGCAACGCTCTATTGATAGTCATAAGTTTCCGTGTCTTCCTGTCTATGCCTTTTAAGTCATCCTGCGTCCAATCTAGTATCCCCCCAGAGTATCTGAGCACAGCAACTGCCCATGTGTTGATTGCCCTGATAACATTTCCTCCATTCAGTTTAGATTCCAATAGCAGTTTTACTCTTCTTATGTACTCACTTCTCATTTTGTCTTTCATCTCCTTGGTCTTTATTTCACTAGCCTCTAGTACTCCTAGGTATTTGTAGCCTTCACCTCCTAGGTCTTTCATCATTTCTCTATCAGGTAACAGTATACCCTCATCCACCTCTCTCTTTCCTCTCTTCAAAACTATGCTGGCACACTTCTGAATTCCAAACCTCATCCTTACATCTTGTGTGAATATTCTCACTGTCTGAACCAAAGACTCCAATTGGCTTTTGTTACCCCCATATAACTTCAGATCGTCCATGTAAAGCAGATGGTTCACCTTCCCAGATACTGATCTGTTTAGGCAATAACCCTGCTTTACCTCCCGTAGCATCACACTCAATGGAATCAGACAAATGATAAACAGCAAGGGTGACAATGAGTCTCCTTGAAATATTCCTCTTTTGATATCCACCTTAGCCAGCTGTTGCCCGCCACATTCCAAATTCGTGGTCCATTCCTTCATACTTCTACAAAGAAATTTTCTGGTTCTCTCTGCCACTCCTACCATCTCAAGTGTCTCAGATATCCATGAATGTGGTACTAAATCGTACGCTTTTTGGTAGTCTATCCACCCCATTGCAAGTCCTGTTTTCCGCTGTTTACAATCCCTCATAATCACTTTATCAAGCATCAGATGATCTTTCGTTCCACGGTATCCTTTTCTGCATCCCTTTTGTTCTTCTCCCAGAAGATCTTTCTCCTCAAGATATCTGTAGATTTCCTCGGATAGCATTGAGGTGAGGATCTTCCAAACAATCGGTAGGCAGGTTATAGGTCTATAGTTTCCTGGTGCTCGTCCTTTGTTCACATCCTTTTGTATCAATACAGTTCTTCCGGTTGTCATCCATACAGGAATGTGTGCATTCTCCAGGCACTCATTCAGGTGTTCTACAAGTTTGCTGTGAAGGTTGGTCAGGTTTTTGATCCAAAATCCTTGCACAGCATCTGGTCCCGGAGCTTTCCAGTTTGGTAGTTTTATTATTATTATTATTATTATTATTATTATTATTATTAATGGTACTACTAATGGCAATTCCGAAGGGCCTTGGGTTCCCAGTACTGAGTTAAGAGTTCCCAAGAGAAAGCAATTTCAGCGGTACTGGGAATTGAATCTTTCAGGGAAAGCCTGAAGTATCTTACCGGCCCAGCACTAATGTACAGTGTATATTATCAATAGATATTCCTACATAAATACATAGATATAGTGTGTATATCTCACCATTTGTATATATTCAACTCCATCAGGGACTATAGTCTTATCATTTTCACTATCCAACTCCTTATTCCACTCTGTATATAATATTATTATGTTACAATGTATAACATGTCTAATAGTTTGGAGTTATGTTCTCTTATCAGGTAATAATAGTTGTTAGAGAAGTTGTCTCCTCTTACAATTCAATGCCAATTTCACAATGTTATTGTCTATCCTACATATACATGTAGTATTTGAGTAACTCAGTAATATGAATAGCCTGTGCACGATTGTATATCAAAGAAAATGTTCTTTAGTATGATTATTGTACTAACCAACAAGAGCAGTAAACTCCACTCCATCAGGTACGATAGTCTTAGAATCATCTAAATTATCACTACTAGTACCAATATCCTTCATCAACTTACATCTGAAATAAATAAAAATACAATGAATATTATTCTACTTTCATAATAATCTTAATATACAGTATAGTATAGCGTTTACTGCGTTTATCGCAAGTTTTAACCGACAGTCCTAGTGAAATGCTCTACTGTAACATCACATAAATTATTAAATCCAAATATATTTATTATATAGTATTCTAGTTTTTGTATAGTCTACAAAGCATATGTATGTAAATGTACATGTATAGGTGCTATATGTACACAGTGTACCCCAGTGTATATATAGGGCCCAAATAATTATTAGCATAGCACTTTGACTTAGTTTTATCATTATGTAACTCGTTGAGTGAACCACAACGAGTGTTCTGAAAACTGACTTCTCTATTTAGTTCAGTTGTAATCAACTAATAAACATACTAAACACTACTTGTATCACATGTACATTATACATACACATAGTAGACATAATATGTAAATATATAAAATTATTTAGCAGCAAAATTAAGTTTGTGAGTAGAGAACAGAGGAAGGGAAACCTACGATATGAGAGACTAAATATCACATGCTTAGACTTACATTATATAGTCGATACACGACTCAGACACCATATTCTGCTCCATACACGACATTCTATATATGAGATAGTATATAGATAATATCATAGAAAAACAAATCACTTTATCGTATGTTTAATAGTCCGAGAGAGAGAGAGAGTTAATATATATTCTGGTATACTCATCACAATCTGAACTAACAATGGTCTGAGATGAGTTATACTGTTTACTTTGTGTCATAAGTTGATTGTTGAAAGTTATGTATTAATTTATAATAAAATACAATAATGATTATGTTATTCTGTTGGAAAGTTATCTTCCCTTCTACTTGTAATACAACCCGATAACTAAATAACGATTATATATTTTATGGGATTACAATAATTGTAGTAATAATTATGTATAATATTGAATGATTAGATTATGAACGAGCTATTGGCAGTTCAACATTTTCTATGGTCATAATGTAAGTTATTGTACAAATGAAAAGTCAAAAGTACCAGTTTATACATTCCCCACAATTTGAAAGCAAGCCTAGTCTTCATTTACATTTATTTGTCATGTTTGACTTTGTTGTATGTTTACTAACTGCTAGTCCCATAATACAAAGGTTTCTAAACAATATTATTCTCAACGATAATTAGCACTATGTTACTGTATCCCCTGCACCACTGTAAGCCACTCCACCACTGTACACCTTACACTACTGTACACGCTATACCGCTGTATCCACTCCACCACTGTATCCACTGTACCACTGTATCCACTCCACCACTGTACACCTTACACTACTGTACACGCTATACCACTGTATCCACTCCACCACTGTATCCACTGTACCACTGTATCCACTCCACCACTGTATCCACTATACCACTGTATCTACTCCACCACTGTATCCACTATACCACTGTATTCACTATACCACTGTATCCACTCCACCACTGTATCTACTACACCACAGTCTCCACTACACCACTGTACCCACTATACCACTGTATCTACTCCACCACTGTATCCACTATACCACTATATCCACTACACCACTGTATCCACTATACCCTGTATCCACTATACCACTGTATCCACTCTACCACTGTATCTACTCCACCACTGTATCCACTACACCACAGTCTCCACTACACTACTGTACACGCTATACCACTGTATCCACCACACCACAGTCTCCACTATACCACTGTATCCACTACACCACTGTATCCACTATACCACTGTATCCACTACACGACTGTAGTAACCATGATGTTCCTGCTGCAGATGCTGGTGGCCCAGGGTGCTGTACCTTTTATTAGGACTAACATTCCACAAACCTGCTTGGCATTTGATAGTACTAACCCCATATATGGGGCAACCTCCAACCCACATAACTCCAGCAGATCTTGTGGGGGTTCCTCTGGTGGTAAGCTTGATTCACTCCTTACTTTACCTTAGTGTGCTGTGTAAACTCTGTATATCAACTCTTTCCTCTCCATGGAATTCCCTCTTGGCCCAGAGTTATTAATTTCCGGTAAGTGGGTCATAGGCCTATGCTCATTGTTGTTCAAATTTTCTAAACTACATTTTATTGATGTAACAATTATAATTATGGTGCATATACTGTACATCTGATCTGCTCTCAACTTATGCATTTCTTATACTAATACATTTCCTGTTTACATGTACAATGTAGGTGAAGGAGCAGCTATAGCTACAGGAAGCTCTATACTCGGCTTTGGCAATGATATCGGTGGTAGTGTTAGGATTCCAGCAGCCTTTTGTGGTATTTACTCTTTGAAACCGACAGCTGGTAGACTCAGTTTCCATGGCGATAAAGTTGTTGACTTGAATGAGAGGATTGGTTAGTAAATGTGTATACTATACATTTCTATAGGTTAGTGCTAGTATTTGTATAATATGTACATTCACATATACATGTATGTATAATATGTAATAGTATATACTACTCAAGCTCACTATATATACCTTATACGGCATGATGTCTGTGTCATCTACTCTGTTATAGTGACGGTAACATGTGGACCAATGGGAAGAGATGTAGACTCACTGATAGCTGCCATGAAAACTCTCTCTATGCGAGAATCTCTCTTAGTAGACCCATACGTACCTCCAGTATCATTCAATGATGAGGTGGGAGATAGTGATAGTAGCAGTAGCAGTAGGGATATTAGTAGTAGTAGTAGTAGTAGTAGTAGTAGTAGTAGTAGTAGTAGTAGTAGTAGCAGTAGCAGTAGCAGTAGCGGTAGCGGTAGCGGTAGCGGTAGCGGTAGCGGTAGCGGTAGCGGTAGCGGTAGCGGTAGCGGTAGCGGTAGCGGTAGCGGTAGCGGTAGCGGTAGCGGTAGCGGTAGCGGTAGCGGTAGCGGTAGCGGTAGCGGTAGCGGTAGCGGTAGCGGTAGCGGTAGCGGTAGTAGTAGTAGTAGCAGTAGCAGTAGCAGTAGCAGTAGCAGTAGTAGTAGCAGTAGCGGTAGTAGTAGCGGTAGCAGTAGTGGTAGCAGTAGTGATAGCAGTAGTGGTAGCAGTAGTGGTAGCAGTAGTGGTGGTAGTAGTAGTGGTAGCAGTAACAGTAGCAGTAGTGGTAGTAGTAGCAGCGGCAGTAGGGGTAGTAGTAGTGGTAGCAGTAGTCGTAGCAGTAGTCGTAGCAGTAGTCGTAGCAGTAGTCGTAGCAGTAGTCGTAGCAGTCCTGGTAGTAGTGGTAATGGTAGTAGCGGTAGCAGTAGAAGTGGTAGCAGTAGAAGTGGTAGTAGTAGTGATAGTAGTAGTGGTGGTAGTAGTAGCTGTAATAGTGGTAGTAGTAGCTGTAATAGTGGTAGTAGTAGTAGATGGAGTGATAGTAGTAGTGGTAATGGTTAGTGATAATAGTACAATTAACTGTAGTGTGAGTGGTTGTAGTTGTGGTGGTCGTAATAGTAGTAGGAACACATTGGCAAGTAGTAGCAACAGTGTTAGTAAAAGTACTAGTGGCCGTGGTAGACACAGGTATAGTGATATTAATGACTGTAGTGGTACTAATTCCAGTGGTACTCACTTGTACTAACATTGTCAACACATGCATCGTCTTTGTTCAATTCTGATTGTAAATCTAATTATTCAGTGGCTAACTACTGCAGAGAAACTATTTTTATTTACTGGAAATTTTCTGGCAGGAACTGAATTCCACACGAAAACTTCGTGTCGGCTGGTTCGATCACATGGATCCCATGGAGACGAGTGAGTCATCCAGAAGGGCTGTTGCTATGGTAGTGCAGGCCCTGAAGGAAGCTGGTCATGAGGTAGGTTCAACCTACTCTATCAATAGGTGTACTATGTATAACATTACTATTAGATATACTCACTGACTATCATCTTATACCAAATTGTTTTAGTTTCCAGAATGATTAGTTCATCTCTCCATCTTGCCTTTCAGCATGCTATTTACATTCTTGTCAAATGCCAAGCGGCTAACTACAGGTTTTTCAATTCTGAATTAATATTGGGAAAGGTAGCTTTATGAAACATTTAACTTAATCTTTTAAAATCCGAGTTTATGAACAAGTATTACCTATGTTTTATCCCGATACACTTTTATTTCACATTTATATCAATAAATGGTAAACAATTAAAAAAGAGTCATGGACAAAGCACTTAAATCATATTTGTTATCATTATTTGTTATTTTCTATAATCTGTTTGTAAGGTAGTGGAGTGGCAGCCCCCCAACACTGTTTGGGCTCTATCAGAGGCATTTAGTACCAATGTGTTTGGAGATGGTGGAAAAACATTCCTTGAACTCATGTTAGTATCTCTTACATTATATTTAATTCTACTATTCTTGTTGGTATAGGTTGTGAGCCTATAATACAAACCACTGAAACATCGTCCAGTTTAAATCAATCAATCAAACAATCAGTCAATCGACCAGTCTATTTACCGATCCATCATTCATGTTATGCTATATTTGTAGTCAAAATGATATCTGGGAGGATCATATAAAGGATGCAGCCCACTTAGCTATGATTCCTGCGTGGCTAAAGAAGCTATTGTTGTCCACTGTTGCCCGATTAATTGTAAGATTTCTCATATTCGTGATTTAAGTAGATTTTTGGTGTTATATTATCAAAATCTTTGTTGTGCGTGCTGGCTATATATTATATGATCCTATTGAATAATTAGATGTAACGGAGTATTGTATGGCTTGTTTTTTAGGTCCCGAAATATGTGATCAACTACCTACGAGGTAGCTGTGGTTCAGGGTCTATTGCTCAGTTCTGGAGGGATGAGGCAGATATTAAGGTAATCTAATAGTCACTCTTGGGAAGTTTTTTTGCACTAAGTCCACTCATGGTATCGCACACTAGATCCACTCATTGTATTACATCTGGGAAAGCTGTGTCAAACATGTCATTTTTGGTTTTATGGGCTGTCTCATATTCAAGCAGTTGTTACTATAAAGCTCACACATGCTGTGAGTAGCATCTTAAACCTGGATGCTGAATGACAACAACTGGCCCTCTGAAGAGCACCATATCTAGTCATCTGTCAGTTTTCATCCTAAGCTAATATAATATAATTTAGTCGTTAAAATTTTACCTGTTAGAGCAGGATCTGCTATGGCCTTTATCAATTTATATTCACTGATTTTGGTCTAAAACGTTGATCTGACTCTGGATATTTCCTCTAACTATTTTTATGAGCGCAATCTCTTATGGAATTTATTAGCGCAAGTTTCAAATTGGTTCAAATTAACAACAAACATGTTTATTAACCCAGAAGAACCCAGTTCTGCCGTCAATGTTTCATAGCTACAGTTGTATATTATATGTGTGTGAGAATTGAGAAATATTATTTTCCTACAGGAATATCGGCGAATGGTTGTTCAATCACTGAAGAAGGAAAACATAGATGTAATCATATGTCCCACAATGCCTGTTCCTGCTATGAGAATTGGAGAATGCAAGGATGCAATGGGTGAGTAAAACGCTGTAGAATACATATCCCTGAGCTGGCTTGAATGACCAGCAAGTTAACAGCTAGATATACCAACAATTGACTGCCTGTGACCAGTGTATTACCTAAGTCCATTTTCCATAGCTATATAATGTGGGGCATGTCCCACAGGTTGATATAAAGAAGCTTTTCTCAGCAGTAGTTGTGTAAATATTTCAGGTGTTGTAGTCTTTACTGCATTGTTTAATCTCCTGAACTTACCAAGTGGTGTTGTACCAGTGACAAAGGTTACAACAGAAGATGTGGAGAAAGACATGAAAGATTTCCCTGCTAAGGATATCTGGCACGAGGCTATGAAAAAGGTTGACTGTTACAACAATACCTAGTTATTATATGCAGTTATATGGAATGAGTTTGAATTATTTGGAGCTGAACTTTACTAGTAATTCGCCACTTTTATTACACATTCAGACAATATTTTATTTTGTGTTGAGTTGCCTCCCATTGTTCAGAAAGAACAACCCATACAATACTTTGCTACATATAATTATTCAATAGGAGTATGAAATACATGTATATAGCCATCATGCACAACAAAAATATTGATAATATAATACCAAAAATCTACCTAAATAATGTTACCAAAACATGGAATTTCATCTGCTTAACTACACAATGGGCATATTCGGAAACTGTACTGGTTCATGTGAGACTGCTTTTAATATCTGAACACAGCTTAAACGTTCAGGAGTGACTAAAGCTTGATCTGAAGGGGACCCCCTTGTTTACAATCAATATTATTACCAGGCACGCCTGACTTAGCGCTGTAGGTCGCTGTGTATTATTGAATAAAATAAATTGTAGTGTGGGATTTTAATTATCAATATACATAGAGGGCACAACTTCTCTACTCTATTGGTTAATACTGTATCACTGCCCTGTCCACCACTTATCTACATGTATCTCGTAACCACTTACTCTACTAACTGCTGACTTCACTAATATGTACACATAACTCCTGGAATTATTACAGAACCTTGAAGGCTCTGAAGGTCTACCGGTCACTGTACAGTGTGTTAGTCTGCCGTACCATGAAGAACGCTGCTTGAGAGTGATGAAGGAACTTGAAGGAATAATTGGATATGATGTGATGAAGGAATATCAGCCCAACTAATGTTATTGTTCACACAGAGCACCTGTTCAACAAGCTAGGCTATAGATTGCTTATACATTGAATTCACTTTGAGGTGCATTGTAGAGTTTGAAGATACTTTTACACAATCTACAATTGCATTGCATGCATTGCATATTATTTATTTGTCTTTGTGTCAGTTTTGTGGGAATACTATGAGTACATGCGTAATGCGGATGATAGTAAGGAACTAAGCAGGGTGTTAGCAAATCAATTGCGGGAAAGAAGCTGAAATTTACCTCATTTGTAACATTTTATTTATTGAGAATTGTTTAGATTCTGGTTAGGTTTCAGAGGCCCCAGTGGTTCCATACACTATCTCAACAATGATCAAAATGTTATTGTGTTCTATTAGTTAGTAGTAACTCATAGCCATCCTACAAGCATTACAATAGCCCAAAACAGATTACTTTATAATATTGGATAGTTATTTTGACAATGGGAAGACAACTCTCACATTGAAGAGAATTCATTTTTACTTTCCTTATTGCTGTGATAGGATTCTTTGTGATCCAAACCGCTGAAGTGTTTGTTATTCACCGCTTGCATAATATCCTGTATTTAGAGAATTTATGATATTTCACTACCTAAAATGAATTTTATAGCAATTAATAAGATGGATTTTGTGTGACGACTTTATTTTTACATATTCATATAATAAATATTTGGATGATAATATGCAAATTATTTTTTAATTTTGCATTGAGTAATTTTTATGATAACAAGAGGCAGCTTTTTCTGCATGTACTAACTAAAAGACACGGTATGTGCATAATGTACGTGTCATAGTGATAAATTTTACAATAATTATTATAAAAAAAGACATAAAGCTACATATATAATGGTATGAATGTTTAAATTCTATAATGTCAATGTATTCCTGGTAATTATGTACAGTACTACACCTTATTAGTGGTACATCTGCATGCAGTAAGCTACACTGTATGTGTAAGTAAGCAATGTATGAGTGGAGGAGTTATCTTATATTGTAACTTTTAATATGTACAATATGTATATAATATGATGCAGGGTACATGAGGGATGCATCACTACAAATTCTTGCAACCCATATTTGGCTAGAAGTACCTGTAATGCTAGCCCATTATTTTCAGGATACATGGCGTTTATACCGATTGCATCAATAGAAGAGGCAAGCATTTAGAGGAACTTAAATATAAAAAAGAGGCTCAAAGCGTTTGAGCCATCCTACTGAGCACGTGGTCTGGACTATTTATGCCTCATGTAGACCAAAGATGGTAAAAGTACGCTCTTTGTGCAGACTGTCAACCACTGCTGCTGACCTATATTTCTATAGCCAAAGCATTTGACTACAGGCTGGGCGCTCATCAAAGAGCAACGGTTTGCCGATTTTGGTGAGAGAAACACGGCAAATGACTATGCGTGTCATTTACTGGATAAAGATGCTATATAGAAACTTTGCTGAAAGTAAAAAAAGTAATACAGTGTATTTCAACTTTTGGCAAGTGGGCCTACTTTTGCCTTTATCGGTGGCAAATACATGTATATGTGCGTTCAAATCAACTACCACTATTGACTATAACTGTATTATATGAATATCTTTGCGCTTGGTTCTAAATATAGACCTGTTATTAAATATTAATTGTAGTTATGAAGCGGCAGTCACTGAGTCAATGACTGTCACCGGCACATTTAATGTAGTTCTACAATTATGGGCCTTGCTCTTAGCTGAAGAGTACTATACAACACTCACATATTCAAGTCTAGGCCTGCATAGACTGGTGTATGGCAGTGGCTTGGCTTAGCCTCTTCTGGTACATGGTACATCAATTGTTTGAGCTCCCCGATTATTTTCCGACATTTGTAAAATATAGGACTACCAGGTTTTATTACTATTCACTCGGTGCTAGAAGTGGAACAAAGTAGATGGTGGGTGGTGGGCGGCTATAGGCATCCACGCCACCATCTTAGGCGTGTGTTCAATCAAGCATGCAATACTAGCTGTGCTCTGTAAACTATTAATACTATGCATGTCCAGGCTTCAATTCCTTTTCTATTTACTTACTCAGGTAGCACAGTCATTGCATAGTGTTGTAATAGTCATGTTATTTGTGTAGACTGTGTAGATGGTGGGTGGTGGGTGGCTATAGGCACCCACGCCACCATCTTAGGCGTGTGTTCAATCAAGCATGCAATACTAGCTGTGCTCTGTAAACTATTAATACTATGCATGTATCACACTTATCTTGTATTAACTAACTCAGACGGGTGAAATCCATGATTTCTTGAAAATAGGCTGGTGTTGAAATTTTTCTAGATCCGCCCCTGACACACACAACATATTATATAGCCCATTCCATCATGACGCTGGGAGAATTTAAATCAAATAAATTTAACTAGAAATATAAATCATCAAGCAATATTCCACCCAACAATTCTTTGTTCTCATCAGACCCAGCATCATTCCAATCTTAATCACAAGAACAGTATTTTAGCAATTCTCTGTTCTTATCAAAACCAGCATCATTCCAATCTCTCACATCACAAGTAAATCAAGTAAAACTTTCCTCATCCGATCTATGCTACTCCAAGTATTTAAGCACAACATGTTGGAAAGGACGACCCCCCAGTCTGTTTGCCTGCCGACGGCCCTTAAGGTCGTCACCCCCTTCATTATATTATAAGACTGACTTCTCATAGTATGTCTTTATTGTATATTTTTAAGCATTACAAGTAAAATGTCATTTATATACATTATTATATCTTGAAGAATGTCTCTATCTTAGGTCGTCCCGGCTGTGCATAGACGACTGGGACCCGCCTGAAGTGGTTGACGACTTTCTTTGTTCTCTTTCCCTATAAAAGGAACCAGATTCTTGTTATTAAGTGGCAGTCTTTTGTACGTTTTCAAGCTGTTAAGTTCATACATTACACTCATATGCATACTTACTTGTATATCCTGAGCTGTGCTAGTGCATTGACAATCTGAACGCTGCTAACCACTAGAAGCTTACCTTGGCATAGAGGTTGCTTGGCTAGGTAGCCGTTCTCTGCATCTGCACCTACAAGTCGTCTGTGGCTTGTGTACAGACCTTGGGCTGTCTGGGATACATCCACAACAATATAGCTTATACATGTACTTGTATGTAATAAGGTCAATTTTAATCGGTATTCACCCCTTATCTACTTTATATGCATTTAATATAACATTCGTGATCTTTGAGAATTTCAGTAGCGAAAGATGAAAAGGTGACTTGAAGACCATGGTAAGCCACAAACTGATGTCATTGAGGTAAAATTGTATTGTCCAAGTCTCTATATTCTCTAAAGGTAATACAGTCTACATTGCACATGATCAATTGGACACCAAAATAACAAAATGTATCATTCAAACCTCTATATTATATAAATTGATATAGTTTACCTCACACATGATCAAGTGAATACCAAATGCTAGGCCTGATACATCTGAGAAAACATGTTGCACATGTAGACTATATAGTATTATACTTCTACCTATTTATCACCAATGCACTTTATTCTATTCAAGATATAATAAGTCTATTTCCTTCTGTATGACTGTATTCAAAATGTCTATTTGACTGGGCTGCCAATCCAATACAAAATTCAACAACACCTTTAAATTGTTATGTTATGTATACAATGTATTGTAATGGTTTTTGGTTTCTGGTATGGTCGTCCTAAGACGACTCCCGAGTCCAAAGTGAAGTGCTTATGAGTGGTGCTAGGCCTTCTCATTACATGAAAGATTGATCGGTGTCAGTAGTCAAAGACCTACCAAAGACGACCCATATGATCCCGAGTCAATGCTTGTTTACTATACTGAGAAAGAGAGTGATCCGACCTAGTAGGCAGTTCGTGCTGCAAGGTCGAGGACCTTAACAACTAGAATGACCTATCTACAAAGTGAAAGTCTCTGTATATAAGTATAGATGTGTCTTTATTGAGATCCAAGCATGAACTGAGACAACAAACGTAAAAACAATGCCCTTTATATAGTAAGAGAACTTCCGGAGGAAGTTCCGGTAAAAAGGCCGACGTAGTGTCGGGAAAAGACAACGTAGGGTTGTCTGGAAATTGCGCAACAACATGACGGCCATAAGCCCGATGGCCGACCTAAAATGGGTCGGGTTAATACAAAAGATGCTTAGAATCATTCAAATCGTATACAAAATGAATATCAGGTAATTCTGAGAGGTCGGGCCTCTTTACATGGGTATAAAAACAGTACAATGTCCCAGTAATGCTATATACAGGTATGTACATGTAATTATCGAATGTATGGTTAGACATGCAATATAAAACAAGTATGAGTATAGGAACAGCTAAGTGCAAGAGAATAAGTGTTAGATGAGTAGTGCTGTGGCAACTACTAGGCACTTAGAGTGCTACAAGGTCCATCAGGGTGGCTGGAGTCGTATATACAAATGTCCTGAACCACTACAGTATTTTATCACATTTTGCAATAATTTACATGACCAAGATACATGTATTAATGCTGTCACAGGGTTATCAAGCAGCTGATGTTTTGTTGTCTTAATGTGCTATTTGAGTATACAATGTACAGAATGTACATCTAAACACCAGTGGCGAAATCAGCACTTTGGAAACTGCCATCAACACATATTTGAGAGAAGAAAATTCCAAGCAGCCCTGTCAAATAAATTAATATAATACATGAACTAATCCTAGTTTTACATTTTAGGTTGGATGATTATTAGCTCTCCCAAGACCTGAGGCTAACAGCTACAGTATATACAATATAGCATCCGATGCACATAGAATCACCCGCCTAGAATAACAGTGATTATTACAGTCAAAGCCTGTAATTCTGAATGGCTACTTCAACAACCAATACACACCTCTAACTTGACGCCTGCTGACATGAGTCGAACTAAAATCAAATTCCATAGACACGTCATCATACTATTGAACTCTGTTATTAACTAATAGTGTGACAGGATAACTTAGATAAAACACTGTTGGACAAATTTTACAAGTCAAAATACATGTATAGTTTATATCCCTAAATGGGAAGATATGTTTAATCATTTGTGAATGTAGTTTATTCTTATTTCGTGGCAGTCGTGCTAATAACTTTGTGTATTGCAGATCTAGATTCTAATTTTGTTAAATAATTGAGAATGGTTTATTTTATATTTTTATCTAATTAATTGACTACAAATCCAATATATTTTTCGTGAAATCCAAACAAGCGACGAAGACCAAATTGACATTATTCTACACAACTATAACTGAACGTCATCTCATACAACTACAACTTGACAGAAGTAAGTTCTCAGAAGAATCCCAGATACAATACCAAGCAGCTCAAGATACGTAAGTCAGCTGAATCCGACAGTGCCTACCTAAGTGGATCGCTGGAATTTTTCTACATTTTTCTATTTAGTGCATCGATTGCTAGAATTTTCCGACCTAATTGTATTATTTGATCAGACGAAATAGACTTGCTAATATATACCCACAGATTGTATTCTTGATACGGTAGGAAGAGCTAGTTTTGTCAAAGTTCCAAATCATTATCTTGTCGGGTACCTCGTCTTGAGTACTACTATTACACTGCCACAATAGAACCATACACATAATATTATATACTTACAAATTGAATTGAAACATTCCGAGAATAATTACTTGTGGAAATTACACAGATTAACATAAATACATACATACATACATACATACGAATACTTGAATGCCAATAAGGCTGATTTATCTAATGTAGGAAGTTATCTTCTCTCTTCAGTGCCTCATCTAATTTGATGTAATATAGACTGTGTGTCACGATTAGCTTCAACCAAGAACTATCTTCTCTCTCTGAAATTTACAAACACCTCCACAGTATCATTAACTGACAACATTGCCAATCACAAATTTATGCCAACTGAGAATTATTGTCATACTCGTACATTTGTATCCGTCACATTAGACGGCGTGAAACCAATCATCTGACATTACATCAAATTGAAACGAAATTACATTCCTGCCAAGACCAACCTCTTTTATCTTGACAGACCTTATGTATATATAATATCATCTATACTCATTATTATACATAGCATATACAAAATATCCATATTCCAATATTTACAATTTCAAATCCCGACAAAACATATATAGAAAATACTATCACAATAAAACCAAAGTGTTCAAAACCATTTCATCACTATTAATTTCGTGTTAAAAACACTCATCAGATGAATAATGGTTTATATACATTATATATACTCAATCTGCATACAGTGTACTGTTTCGGTGTTTAACACCTCATCATTGTATAATTACATGTATATGTAGGGGTGAACAACAACAAATATCACAATAGCGTCCTCCCAAGTACTATCACAGATATGAGGATAGAACCCTATCAAGGAGTACGTGCACAGAGCGGTCCCCAACCACGACCTTCACATAGCCAAGCTAGAGAGTTCTGTTTAGTCAATGCAGACTATTTGTTACTCAATTCGGTAAAGCTACTGTCCGCAAACAGTTTAACCCATTAGCTATATGTGGCACACCCCTAGCGGTCCAGTGTGATGGTTACATGTACTTTGAGTAAGCTTGAGTAATAGAACAGAGATAATAATTATAAATGGATGCACTACTGAAAGTTTTTATTTAAATACGATCAAGGAAAGTGAGTATAGAACCACCAAGGGAGAAGGCCTACCTTGACGAGGGAGGATGTACCTGTTCCTCTATACCACAGCTATTTGCAGTGTGATGGCTCATACACTGGATTCTTGAAAATGTGTAATATAACTGGACGAAGACCGCAGTCTGCGAAGTTTTGCCCGGAGCACGTATGACTGGTCCATCATCTGTTACAGAGTTGGTCTGCTTCGACATCAAGGAAGCAGGATACAGCAGACCCCACTGACTGAAATGAGAAGCGATCGATCCGGCATTATCCGAAAACTAAATTAACCAGGGGGACAAAGTATCACTGCCTCAAGTGTTGGTGCATGGCTATTTCTTCTCCATGTATGTAAGCTATGACTGTGCTTATTATAAAACAAGGAGTTGCAACCCCTTGCATTAAAGCATTAGACTGGGTTGTGAACAGTGTTGGGTAACAGTGTTATGAGAATGAAGCCAAGGAGTACTAAGAGGTACACTAAGAAGCAGTAATAGAATAGTAGCGAGTCGGCCTTGCCAAAAAATACATGTATCCTCTGATATTAATGGTAGATCTAAATTCAAGTTCTCTGTGATACACGATGAGTGGGTCAAATCTAAAAGTCTCTTACTTTCAATAAAATGTCAAGTCTGACCTTTATAAAGAATAAATGTACACATATAATTGCAGACTTGATTATATATTGGTAGGTGTTGGGGACATGGATGTTGAAGAGGAGATTGCTAGTCTAGAAGTAGTTGGTACTATAATTATTCTAGCTGGTGTTGGTATTAAACAGATCTATTCTTGGACCAAATCATGCATAGCAACAAGGCGTTACAATCGTGTCAGAGAAAACAAGCAAGCTACTGTACAAACGGCTAAGGAGCATTGGATGACACAAGTAAAAGCACAGGTAACTTATGATTCAGTATAGTGGCATTGGCCAGATTGAGCATGCTCCAACTCCATTAGTACTGATCACTCTTTGGTTATATAGTTCACGATACTACATGTGCCGCTACAGAGCCAACTTTGTCATAGCAGTCTGTATCATAACCTGAATTAATTCAAGTTTAAATTGTCATCTGCTCCATGATGATGTTTTATCTTTCTTTCTTGGAACCCAGTTTGTGGTATTTTGTGTAGATTCAGCCAGAAGATGCCAATAGAATTGTTAGCTTGTCCTTTGAGAATTTACGAAAGGCTTTACATTCCGGTGAGGTGACAGCTACACAGGCACTGCATGCATACCAGTACAAAGTGGTTCAAGAAAATACTAAATCTAACTTTCTATGTGAGGCTGTTGTAGAGGCAGAGGTAGGTCACAGAGTTGAAGTTGTGCTTCCTGTCCTGCTGTACCAGTGAATGCGGACATATATATTTTTAGCTTCAATTTTATTTTTTAACACGATTAAATCTTTAATGCAGGACATGGCTGCAAAGCTGGATGCTTTATCTGCAAAGGAACGTCAAAAGCTGCCTCTCTTTGGTATACCAATCAGCTTGAAGGAGATTTATATGCTTGAGGTATGAAGGGGTACACGATGAGGTGTATTATAAGAGTTCTGTAATATTAATCGCTATCAGCTTGAGCTAGAAATGAAACTAATTTTTTGTCTCAAAGAACGTCTTACAGCTGAATTGAAGTTGTGTTCTCATGGAATAACTAGTTTGTTTACTTTTAGGGTTATGATTGTACAGTAGGATGTGTGAGACTAGTAGATAAACCGATGAAAGAGACATCATCCATAGTAAAGGTAAACTGTTACCATATACATATAGATAGTTATACTATGTGTAATTACTCAATCCTATTACTTCCCAGCTGTATGATATTGTGATGGATTGGTCGACTCACCCAACACCCAGGTCATCAAGAAGGCCTCGTCGCCCAAGCGAATATTCTCCATCTTGAGTAACTCTAAGCATGCCCTTATGTCTAGATTATTTGTGAAATAAGCATATTATGATCTGATTACATTCTATGTCTTTTTGCCTATTGTAATTGATGGCCGATGTCTTGGATATTTATCATATTAATACATAATCCATTTCTCATCTTTGTAAGCACTTTTGCGCATGGCCGACCTTTTTATGGTCGGACCTCGGGCATTTTTCAGCTATCTTGCTACCCATTTTCCTGGGACGATGCCTTATCGTGCAGCCCGACCCCCTGTCGGCCTTTTTGCCGAAAGTTTGAATCATATAGAAGCCAGTATAATATTTTCTATGCTAAATCAGTTGTTGATTGCGCTCTAATAAAGCAACATCTTCTAACTCAACCTACAGAGTCTTACTCTTGCAGCTCCAGCCTTGGTCCTTGAACCTTTAGCGCCCGAGCTCGTCCTCATACTCGTATAAGTCTCTTACTACACTCCTTGATGAGTATAAGCCTCTGACCTTAGTCAATCCTTGATTCTTCAATGAATCTAACATCGGGCCTACATCCCCTCTTCAACATAGATACTCTCTACACTCCTACGAAGTCTAAACCATCGAACCTACGTCAAACCTTGACTCTTTAATGAGTCCAAACATCGGCCTATGTCCTCCACAATAACTACAAGAGCTTTCTGTAATGTTTTGTGCTATGGTTTTCCCACGGGTGCCGATGTTAGCACGAGTGGGGGAAGCGCTTGGTAGTGGTAGTGGGCTGCCAAGGTAAACTTCCACACATTACATGAAGAGTGAACAATTAAGTAAAGCTCTTGTAGTTATTATAGAGGACGTAGGCCGATGCTTAGACTCATTAAAGAGTGTAGAAAAAATGTTTATATTGATGAGGGGACATAGACCCAAGCTAGATTAATTGAAAAATCAAGGATCGGCTAAGGTCCGATGGTTTATACTCAGCAAGGAGTGTAGTAAGAGACTTATACGAGTATGAGGACGAGCTCGGGCACTAAAGGTCCAGGGGACCAAGGCTGGAGCTGCCTGCCTGCAAGAGTAAGACTCTGCAGGTTGAGTTAGGAGATGACGTTGCTTTATTGAAGTGCAATCAACATAGTGATTTAGCATTGGAAATGTGCTGGCTTTTATGTAAAATGAACTTCTTGCTAACAGGGCTGACAGGGGGTCGGGCTGTACGATAAGGTATCGTCCCCGGAAATTGGGTAGCAAGATAGCTGAAAAATGCCCGAGGTCCGACCATAAAAAGGTTGGCCATGCACAAAAAGTGCTTAGAATAGTGAGAAACGGATGCTATCTTAATATGAGACATATCCATGACATCGGCCATCAATTACAATAGGCAAGAAGACTTAGAACATAATCAGGTAATAATATACTTGTTTTACAGGTAATCTAGACATGAAAGCATGCTTAGAGTCATGCACTCAAGACAGAGAATATTTGCTTGGGTGACGGGGCCTTCTTGATGACTTCTGCATAGGTCGGCCAGGGTGTTGGATGAGTCGGCCAATCCATCACATTACTTAATTGTTCACTCTTTATGCAATGTGTGGAAGTTTACCTTGGCAGCCCACAACCACTACCAAGCGCTTCCCACACTCGTGCTAACATCGGCACTCGTGTGAAATCCTAAGCACAAAACATTACAATATTATGTGAAGTTGTCCTCCCTTTTTCCTTTTTCTTTTCCAAACTGAGGTGGGCGTAGTGATATTCTACAACTATTTTTGTTATGCACAAATTTCTGCGGAGTTGTTTTTCCCTGATAGCAACTTTTGAACTTATCTACTGAATTCATCATGCCCATTTAAAAGTTATTTGATATCATGTAGATAGAAAAGATATTGATAGAAAGCAATTACATTATTATAATCAGTGATATTGGTATGACTGATAGTAGTCTAGTACTCCACACCTAGTTGGTTCAACAGCACACAACTAACGAATCAGCTGTACAACATTTTACCAAAACAAGTTTTCCATGCTGCTACTGCCTTCCACAAAAACCTGGCATCAGCTATTAGCTCAAAGCTTAGGCAACAATGCTGCATGTATTGGGTATTTAATCTAGGCTACCTTTTTGGCATAATTCTTACACTGTAAGACATGTACGTAAAATGCATATCAATGTATACATTTACATGCATATGTATAAGTGTATATGTAGGCCAGTTTATTAATAAATAACACTAATGGTAATAGATTACACAAGTACATTATTATAGTACAAACACAGTTCATCTACATGTATCTATGTTACACTATAATATTATTCTACCAGTGACAGACTTTAGTAAGGTAGTTCATATATGTACATGATATGCTATATACATTGTATCAACTAGAAACTAAAATAATGCTAGAAGTAATATGCAGCATATTAAATATGACTAGATGTAATATGCAGCATATAAATAAGACTAGATGTAATAGGCAGCACATAAAATGACTAGATGTAATATGCAGCACATAAATAAGTAGATTAGATGTAATATGCAGCACATAAATAAGACTAGATGTAATATGCAGCACATAAATAAGACTAGATGTAATATGCAGCATATACATATAAATATGGAGTTAGTCATCATTTCTGTTGTTGGATCTAAGACAACAGAACACATTTCTTAGAGCTTTTCTGATACGGTTTCTTAGGCCAAGTCTTCCTGGAGTATCTACTGAGGGCGTAGTTATAACGTCCCCTTCTTCAAACAGTAGACTCAGATCTGCTGAACTTACTCCAGGATCTAATAATAATACATATAAATATACTACAAGGTACTACTGATGCACCCATAGCAGTTGACCGCAGTAGTTATGATATCGTTGTAATATCATCACATAGACGCCATGTATGCATGTGTGTATTTATGCAGTGACTTCCTAAAGATATATTATTTCTTAATACAGTAAGAATGAAATGGAATGGATTTAAGTAAAATGCTTCAGCTCAATTTAACGTATTGCTAATTTATTGAATCTCTATAATATGTTGCACATCGTACAGTATAACACATCTATACATTGTATGTTAGAATTAATTATTGATAATATCAAACTATGAAGTACGTACTATATTAGACAATATTAACTTACCAAATGTACTGATCACCTCCGTATTCAGATTTTCACTGCAACTCAGAGTTGAGTCTTTTATTGAGACAGGTTCATTATCTACCGTTAATAACAAAACTAATTACTACTAATTACTAAGTAAACTATATATTATATGAATCTACAAAGCTATACACAGAATCTTATAAACATACTTCAAGTAATTGTAAGTCCTGCTTGGTATACACTTTGCACTACCACAGATAGACATCTATATACGTAGCCCAATAAACATACTTGTAGACATGTATATGATCATCACCTTTGTTAGTAGAAGACTCTGTAATCATATCAGAAGACTGGCTACTCTGGTTTATTTCCTGTACATGAACTGAGTCACTCTTAGACACGCCCACTTCTAGCTCTGATAAGTCGTCCTCTGTCCTCCATGACTTTAAGATATTCTGCCCTAAGAGGTAGAAACATCAACTATATAAATATTATGACATACAACCATTTTTAGACCATGTTAGGATAACTCCATGTACTCTTTTGTGTAATTCATGCAGATAGTCTACCAAATAAACTTTCCTGCATGATGTATATGTATATATAATTAAACACTTGCTTACCATTTTCTGCTGTGGAGTTGTTACACATTGGATTCAATTGATTTTCCTCAAAAACCTCCTCATACTCATCAAAGTCATCTAGGTTACCGATATCTGACTTTATCAGATCAGTAGTAGGACCTGTAAATAGTGAGATTCATTATTATTGGTTGTTCAGACAATTCCGAAGGGCCTTGGGTTCCCAGTACTGAGTCAAGAGTTCCCAAGAGAAAGCAATTCCAGCAGTACTGGGAATTGAATCTTTCAGGGAAAGCCTGAAGTATCTTACCGGCCGAGCACTAATGTACAGTGTACATTATCAATAGATATTCCTACATACATACTTGTACATGTAAATATAGTGTGTATATCTCACCATTTACTTGTATATATTCAACTCCATCAGGGACTACAGTCTTATCATCTTCAATATCCAATTCCTTATTCCACTCTGTATCTGTTAATATATCATATCATTACGTTACAATGTATTGTAATGGTTCAGGACATTTGTATAGACGACTCCAGCCACTCTGATGGACCTTATAGCACCCTAAGTGCCTAGTAGTTGTCACGGCACTACTCATTTAACACTTATTCTCATGCACTTAGTTGCTCGTGTACTCATACTTGTCTTGTATTGCATGTCTAACCCTACATTGATAATTACATACCTGTATATTATAGTTTTATTAAGACATTATACTGTTTTTATACCCATGTAAAGAGGCCCGACCTCTCAGAATTACTTGATATTCATTTTGCATATGAATTGGATGATTCTAAGCATCTTTTGTAATAACCCGACCCAATTTGGGTCGGCCATCGGGCTTCCGGCCGCCATGTTGTTGCGCAATTTCCGGACGACCCTACGTCGTCTTTTCCCGACACTACGTCGGCCTTTTTACCGGAACTTCCTCCGGAAGTTCTATTACTATATAAAGGGCATTGTTTTTATGCTTGTTGTCTCAGTTCATGATTGGATCTCAATAAAGACACATTTATACTTATATACCGAGACTTTCACTTCGTAGATAGGTCATTCTAGTTGTAAGGTCCTCGACCTTGCAACACGAACTGCCTACTAGGTCGGATCACTCTCTTTCTCAGTATAGCAAACAAGCATTGACTCGGGATCATATGGGTCGTCTTTGGTAGTTCTTGGCTTACTGACACCGATCAATCTTCCATGTAATTAGAAGGCCTAGCACTACTCATAGGCACTTCATTTTGGACTCGGGAGTCGTCTCAGGACGACCACACCAAAACCCAAAAACCATTACAATACTAACCAACAAGAGCAGTAAACTCCACTCCATCAGGTGCGATAGTCTTAGAATCATCTAAATTATCACTACTAGTACCAATATCCTTCATCAACTTACATCTGAAATAAAGAAAACTACAATGAATATTATTCTACTTTCAGTATAGTATCACATTGTATGTTGTTTTATTACTGGTTTTTAATTAACAGTCCTAGTGAAATGTTGTACTGTAACATCACATAAATTATTAAATCAAAATGTATTTATTATATTATAGTATTCTAGTTTTTGTGTAGTCTACAAAGTATATGTATGTAAGTCTACATGTATAGGTGCTATATGTACACAGTGTACCCCAGTGTATATATAGGGCCCAAATAATTATTAGCATAGCACTTTGACTTAGTATTATCATTATGTAACTCGTTGAGTGAACCACAACGAGTGTTCTGAAAACTGATTTCTCTATTTCGTTCAGTTGTAATCAATTAATAAACATACTAAACACTACTTGTATCTACATGTACATATACATACACAGTCATAGTAGACATAATATATATATAAACATGTAAAATTATTTAGCAGCAAAGCTACGTTTGTGAGTAGAGAACACAGGAAGGGAAACCTATGATTATGAGAGACTAAATATCACATGTTTAGACTTACATTATATACTCGATACATGACTCAGACACCATATTCTGCTCCATACACGACATGCTATATATGAGATAGTATATAGATAATATCGTATAAATACAAGTCACTTTATCGTATGTTTAGTAGTCCAAGAGAGAGTGAGAGAGTTAATATATATTCTGGTATACTCGCCACAATCTGAACTAACAATGGTCTGAGATGAGTTATACTATTTACTTTATGTCATAAGTTGATTGTTGAAAGTTATGTATTCATTTATAATAAAATACAATAATGATTATATTATGTTGTAGAGTTATCTTCCCTTCTTCTACTTATAATACATGTACAACCAGATAACTTAATAACGATTATGTGTTTTGTAGGATTACAATAATTATAATAATAATTACATGTACATATAATATTGAATGATTAGATTATGAATGGGTTATTGACAGTTCAACATTTTCTATGGCCATAATGTAAGTTTTTGTACAAATGAAAAGCCTAAAGTACCAGTTTATACATTCCCCACAATTTGAAAGCAAGCCTAGTCTGCATTTACATGTTACATATTTACTAACTGCTAGTTCCATAATACAAAGGTTTCTAAACAATAATATATTCTCAACAATAACTAGCACTATGTTACTGTATCCACTGCACCACTGTAAACCACTACACCACTGTATCCACTGCACCACTGTAAACCACTATACCATTGCATCCATTGCACCACTGTAAACCACTATACCACTGTAAACCACTGCACCACTGTAAAACACTATACCACTGTATCCACTGCACTACTGTAAACCACTACACTACTGTATTCACTGCACCACTGTAAACCACTACACCACTGTATCCACTGCACCACTGTAAACCACTACACCACTGTATCCACTGCACCACTGTATCCACTACACCACTATAAACCACTGCCCCACTGTATCCACTGCACCACTGTAAACTGCTACACCACTGTATCCACTGCACCACTTTATCCACTGCGCTACTGTAAACCGCTATACCACTGTATCCACTGCACCACTGTGCACACTATACCACTGTATCCACTACACCACTGTAGTAACCATGATGTTCCTGCTGCAGATGCTGGTGGCCCAGGGTGCTGTACCATTCATTAGGACTAACATACCACAAACCTGTTTGGCATTTGATAGTACTAACCCCATATATGGTGCAACCTCCAACCCACATAACTCCAGCAGATCTTGTGGGGGTTCCTCTGGTGGTAAGCTTGATCCACTCCTTATTTTACCTTGCTGTGTTGTGTGTACTCTGTATATGCAGTATAGTCTATATACAATGTACTCCTTACTTTACCTTACTGTGCTGTGTAAACTCTGTATATCAACTTTTTCCTCTCCATGGAATTCCCTCTTGGCCCAGAGTTATTAATTTCCGGTAAGTGTGTCATAAGCCTGTGCTCATTGTCGTTCAAATTTTCTAAACTACATTTTATTTATGTATGATTATAATTATGGTGCATATACTGTACATCTGATCTGCTCTCAACTTATGCATTTATTATACTAATACATTTCCTGTTTACATAAACAATGTAGGTGAAGGAGCAGCTATAGCTGCAGGAAGCTCTATACTCGGCTTTGGCAGTGATATCGGTGGTAGTGTGAGGATTCCAGCAGCATTTTGTGGTATTTACTCTTTGAAACCGACAGCTGGTAGACTCAGTTTCCATGGCGACACAGGTGTAGACTTGAATGAGAGGATCGGTTAGTAAATGTTTATATTATACATTTCTATAGATCACAACTAGTATTTGTATTTGTATAATATAGTTATATATTGTTATAACTAAAATTGGGGGTTTTGGTATTGTCAGTTATAACATTTAATTGGAGCCAAAGTACTTAGGACTCACCAGCTGTACGTAGTATTGTAATGTTTTTGAGTGTGATTACATACAGGAGCCGATAGGCTGCAAGTATGGGAAGGGCTTGGAAGGTGGTAGAGGCCGACCAAGTAACCTTCTGCTCATTACATAAAGAGTGACCAGTATTTATATGCTCTTATTGGTGTGTATATCAGACGTAGGCCGATGCCGAGACTCATTGAAGAGCTCAGGACCGACGTAGGTCTTGTAGACTTTATACTCCAGAGGAGTGCAGTGAAAGATCTGGTGTTCTAAGACCTTGGGCTCGACGCTAGATTCATGTAAAATCCGGGATCGACCCAAGTCGTAGAAGTGGTGAAGAGATGTGCTTAAACGAGGATGGGGATGAACTCGAGCTGTACTGGATCTATGGATCCTCCGGTAGAGTTACCCGCCTACAAGAATAAGCCTCTATAGGTTTGAGTTAGGAGATGTTGCTTTATTGAAGCGCAATCAACAACTGATTTGATACAGAAAATGTACTGCCTTTTATACTACATGTATATCTATTTCCGGCCAAAAGAGGCCGATAGGGTATCGGGTCCGGAACTGATGCAACAACATGGATGGTTCCGCCCGACGTCGGCCATAAAAAGGGTCGGCCTTGGCACAAAAAGTGCTTACAATAAGGTGAAACATAAGATATATAATTATGAGTCCAATCCATAGCATCGGCCACAAGTGATACTTACATGTATAATAAATGGTAAAAGACTCTATTTAATATGGTCAGACAAGAGAAGGTAATTGCTAACAGTGTATGGGAAAAACCAAGTTGTAATAAAGTTGTAATTCCAATAGTCTGATTGACAAGTAATAGTAAAGGCACACAATATAAGTTGATTGGATATAAGTGATGCATAACAATAATAGTATAAGGTAAGACATCGTGCATGAATGAATATGGATACATGGATAATAGTGTAATGCATGATAACGTCAATGTTAATGTTAATGTCAGTGTTGTGTGGTTGGCCCAGGGAGGCCATTGCCACGGAGGCTGTTTCACCACAGTATGTAGTAGTAGTACACTGTCTGTAGGTCCTTTTGTTAGCGCCTTGATCTCCAATGTAGTAAGCTGTGTAGGGTAGGTTCTGGCTCTGTGGTCTAGGATGTGACGGTGTCGACTCTATTCTGAGGTCTACAACGAGATAGTTGTTCCGCATATATCCTTGCTCCTTAGTACGCATTGATATGAGTTACTGGGTAGCATACGATCCACCTACACTATACACACTGTTGTAGTTTAGTTTTTAGTGTTTTTGTTTTAGTGTTTTATTAGTTTTTATTTGGTTTTCTATTTTGTAGCTTTTCTTTCATTTTCGTGTTTTCCACTAGCCTATACATTTGTATAATATATATATGTAACGTCTATGTCATCGTCCACTCTTGTCACTGTGTGACTTATCTACAGGTATGTCTACAGTCTATACTGCTGTCTCTCCATGCCTCATTTTCACAGTCTACTCTAGGTATCTGTCTATCTATCTCTCTACTGAGACTACTCTACAGTGTAGGTACTCCTCTCCTATATATGCCTGTCCTATCTAAGTATCTACAGTCAGCCAATCAATTTTAGTGAGGAGTTATATTCTCTCAAGTGCGCAAGAGTGGACAACTCTTAAATATACTAATTGTCACTATTTACATGCAACAATATTATGTATATTCACATACACGTATGCATACATGCAAGTACATGCGTGCACATATATAGTATATACTACTCAAGCTCACTATGTATACCTTATACAGCATGATGTCTATGTCATCTACTCTGTTATAGTGACGGTAACATGTGGACCAATGGGAAGAGATGTAGACTCACTGATAGCTGCCATGAAAACTCTGTCTATGCGAGAATCTCTCCTAGTAGATCCATACGTACCTCCAGTAGCATTCAATGATGAGGTGGGAGCTAGTGATAGTAGCAGTAGTGGTAGCGGTAGTGGCAACAGCAGCGACAGTGGCAGCAGCAGCGGCAGCGGCGGCAGCAGCAGTCGCAGCAGCAGCAACAGCAGTAGCAGCAGTAGCAGTAGCAGCAGTAGCAGCAGTAGCAGCAGTAACAGCAGTAGCAGCAGTAGCAGCAGTAGCAGTAGTAGTAGTAGTAGTAGTAGTAGTAGTAGTAGTAGTAGTAGTAGTAGCAGTAATAGTAGCAGGAGTGATAGTAGTAGTGATAGTAGTTGTGGTAATGGTTAATGATAATAGTACAATTAATAGTAGTGAGAGTGGTAGTAGTTGTAGGAGTGGTGGTGGTAATAGTAGTGGCAACACTGTTAGTAAAAGTACTAGTAGCCGTGGTATAGTGATATTAATAACCGTAGTGATAGTAACATCGGTGGTACTCACTTGAACTAACATTGTCAACACATGCATCGTCTTCGTTCAATTCTGATTGTAAATCTAATTAGTCAGCGGCTAGCTACTGCAGAGAAACAATTTTTATTTACTGTAAATTTGCTGGCAGGAACTGAATTCCACACGAAAACTTCGCATCGGCTGGTTCGATCACATGGATCCCATGGAGACGAGTGAGTCATCCAGAAGGGCTGTTGCTATGGTAGTGCTGGCCCTGAAGGAAGCTGGTCATGAGGTAGGTTCAACCTACTCTATCAATAGGTGTACTATGTATAACTTTACTATTACATGTACTCATTGACTATCAACTTATACCAAATGTTTCTAATTTCCAGAATGATTAGTTCACCATCTTGCCTTTCAGCATGCTATTTACATTCTTGTCAAATGCCAAGCGGCTAACTACAGGCTTTTCAATTCTGGATTAATATTGGGAAAGGTAGCTTTATAGGCATTGGACTTAAACTTTCAAAACCTATGTTTGTGAAAAAGTGTAGCCTATTTTTTATGCTGGTGCACTTTAATTTCACATCTATATCAATAAATGGTAAACAATTAATAAAGAGTCATGGACAAAGCACTTAAATCATATTTGTTATCATTATTGGTTATTTTCTACAATCTGTTTGTAAGGTGGTGGAGTGGCAGCCCCCCAACACTGTTTGGGCTCTATCTGAGGCATTTAGTACCAATGTGTTTGGAGATGGTGGAAAAACATTCCTTGAATCAGTGTTAGTATCTCTTAAATTATATTTAATTCTACTATTATTGTTGGTATAGGTTGTGAGCCTATTAATACTGTGGTGAATCAGCATAACCTGCCACATCATGAACTGCAACTTGTGCCAATAATCTTGTACATGCATTGACATTGTTCTTATATCTAATCTTATACATGCGTGGAGATAATTATTATAATCAATTGCTTTATGCATAGTGTGCTTTGTATTGTTATCATTAGCCAATCAGGTTATCGCTTTTCCTATATGGTTTAACTATACTATGTGTGCATTTATCTATTTATCCTGATTATATCTTCCAAGTCTTTTACCTGTACACTTTTTGGGGCCGATGTCTCAAAACATGGCCATATTTATATATAATCCATACTGGTATATTGTAAGCACTTTTTGTGCAAGGCCGACCCTTTTGGTGGCCGACGTCGGGCGGAACTACACCATGCTGTTGCATAAGTTCCGGCCCGATACCTTATCGTACCAGCCCGATACCTTATCGTACCAGCCCGATACCTTATCATACCTTTTTCCGGAGTGTTATTAGTATAAAAGCCAGCACATTTCTTGTATCAAATCAGTTGTTGATTGCGCTCTAATAAAGCAACATCTCCTAACTCAACCTAGAGTCTTACTCTTGCAGGCAGGTAGCTCCACCCACAGGTTTTCTTAGACCTAAGCGGCCGAGCTCATCCTCATACTCGTTTAAGCACACTCTTTCTACGCTCCTTGTGAATTCTACATTATCGGACTTTAGCCGATCCCGGATTCTTCATGAATCTAGCGTCGGGTCTAAGCCCTTAGATCAATACTACTTTTTCTACACTCCTTTGGAGTATAAACCTACAGACCCACGTCGACCCTGGACTCTTCCATAAGTCTCAGCCTTGGCCTACGTCTTTATCAACAATCATAGAGCTTAACTAACTGTTCACTCTTTATGTAATGTGTGGAAGTTACCTTGGTTGTCCTCTACCAACAAACAGGCACTTCTCGTACCCGTGCCATATCGGCACTCGTACGTAGCCCTACACAGCAAAACATTACAATACAAACCACTGAAATATCATTTTCCAGATGAGCATTCAGTTTAAATCAACCAACCAACCAACCAATCAATCTTGTTATGCAACATTTGTAGTCAAAATGATATCTGGGAGGATCATATAAAGGATACAGCCCACTTAGCAATGATTCCTGTGTGGCTAAAGAAGCTATTGTTGTACACTGTTGCCCGATTAATTGTAAGATTTCTCATACTCATGATTTAAGTAGATTTTAGGTGCTATAATTTATATAAAAATCTTTGTTGTGTGTGCTGGCTATATATTATATAATCCTATTGAGTAATTATATGTAACGAAGTATTGTATGGCTTGTTTCTAGTTCCCAAAATACCTGATCAACTACCTACGAGGTAGCTGTGGTTCAGGGTCAGTTGCTCAGTTCTGGAGAGATGAGGCAGATATTAAGGTAATCTAATGGTCACTCCTGGGAAGTTTTTTTGCACTAAGCCCACTCATGGTATCGCACACTAGAACACATGATCCACTCATTGTACTACATCTGTGAAAGCTGTGTCAAACATGTCATTTTTGGTTCATTGGGCTGTCTCATATTCAAGCAGTTAGTACTATAAAGCTCACACGTGCCGTGAGTAGCATTTAAAACCTCGATGCTGAATGGCAACAACCGACCTTCTGAAGAGCACCATATCTATTCATCTGTCAGTTTTCATCCTAAGCTAATATGATATAATTTAGTCGTTAAAATTTTATCTGTTAGAGCAGGATGTGCTATGGCTTTCATCACTTTATATTCACTGATTTTGGTTTAAAGCGTTGATCTGACTCTGGAATTTCCACTAACTATTTGTATGAGTGCAACCTCTTATGGAATTTATTAGCGCAAGTTTTAAATTGGTTTGAATGAACAACAAACATGTTGTTGATTATCTCAGAAGAGCCCAGTTCTGCGGTCAATGTTTCATAGCTACAGTTGTATTATTATATAGTACAATGTATGTGTGCAGAATTGAGAAATATTATTTTCTTACAGGAATATCGGCGAATGGTTGTTCAATCACTGAAGACGGAAAACATAGATGTGATAATATGTCCTACAATGCCTGTTCCTGCTATGAGGATTGGAGAATGCAAGGATGCAATGGGTGAGTAAAACACTGTAGAATACTTATCCCTGAGCTGGCTTGAATGACCAGCAAATTAACGGTTACATATACCAACAATTGACTGCCTGTGACCAGTGTATTACCTAAATCTATTTTTCATAGCTATATAATTCCGACTCTGTGCTGAAGTACAAGCTTGGTGTTTTAGCTTAAATTTACGATAGACCTTGAAAAGCTCAATCTACAGTGTATTTATATACATATATGTATATGTGGGGCATGTTTCACAGGTTGATAGAAAGAAGCTTTTCTCAGCAGTAAACCCTTTCACTTAAGAGTTGCGTAAATATTTCAGGTGTTGTAGTCTTTACTGCCTTGTTTAATCTCCTGAACTTACCAAGTGGTGTTGTACCGGTGACAAAGGTTACAACAGAAGATGTGGAGAAAGACATGAAAGATTTCCCTGCTAAGGATATCTGGCACAAGGCTATGAAAAAGGTTGACTGTTAGAACAGTATCTATTTGTTATAGTTATATGAAATGAGTTTGAATTATTTGGAGCTGAACTTTACTAGTAATTCGCCACCACTTTTATTACACATTCAGTCAGTATTTTATTTTGTGTTGAGTTGCCTCCCATTTGCCTCCCAATTTATCTTCTTTTTTCTCCCGGGAGAAAAAAGAAAAGGAAGATAAATTGGGAGAGGAAAACTTCTAATTATGATCAATAGCTTATTAGTGCCCATGGTCAAAGGCCGCTGTGTAATTATTGAATAAAATAAATTGCAGTGTGAGATTTTAATTATCAATATACAGAGAGGGCACAACTTCTCTACTCTATTGGTTAATACTGTATCACTGTCCTGTCCACCACTTATCTACATGTATCTTGTAACCACTTACTCTACTAACTGCTGACTTCACTGATATAGTACACATAACTGCTGGGATTATTACAGAACCTTGAAGGCTCTGAAGGTCTACCGGTCACTGTACAGTGTGTTAGTCTGCCGTACCATGAAGAACGCTGCTTGAGAGTGATGAAGGAACTTGAAGGAATAATTGGGTATGATGTGATGAAGGAATATCAATCCAACTAATGTTATTGTTAACTCGGAGCACCTGCTGAACATGGTTTAACAATGGGAAGACAACTCTCACATTAAAAAGAATTCATTTTTACTTTCGATAATTACATGTATATTTCTGTGATAGAATTCTTTGTGATCCAAACAGCTGAAGTGTATGTTATTCACCGCTTGCATAATATCCTGTATTTAGAGAATTTATGATATTTCACTACCTAAAATGAATTTCATAGCAATTAATAAGATGGATTTTGTGGGATAATTTTATTTTTTAGATATACATGTGTAGATGTGTGAATGATACTGTACATGTTATAGTGATAAATTTTACAACATTTATAAATTATAATGCATAAAATTATAATGAAATAAACGTTTTCATCCTACAATTACATATGTAATTACTAATTACACAACATGATCATTATATACACTATTTTTGCAGTTGTGGATCATAAGCTGCATAAGAAACTGATCATATTGCAGGGCCGTAACTTTAGGGGCGGCAGAGCGGCATGGCCGCCCCTAAATTTCAAAATAAAGTGGGCCAAAAATGGTGTTTTTGAATTCAGGGGTATCAATTCTACGGCGGCCATAGAGTTATCTTCTCCTATGACCGCGGTAAAGTTTTCCTTACTACGGATTTCTAAGGATGTAGTATAGAATATAGTTTATGCGACACGCTACTTTCCCACAAACCAATCAAATTATTGGATTACTAGAAATAGCCAATCATTAATTACAATCAGGGTAGTTAGCCCAAGGTTTGTAGCTACTTATAATTGCAGTTGCATAATATGTAGAATATTGAATATAAAGCCAAACCGGCTCCATGAATTACCTTAATCTCAAGCCACATAACTTGGAATTTTCCGTACAGACCAAATAACTTGTTGCTACTTTCTAAGTTATAACTGCTTCTTTACAACCGCCATCCTCCAATAGAAAGATGAACATTGTATAGGCTTCCAAGTAGATTGTTAGTATGTATGTGAGCAAAGCTTATTGCTAGATTTGGTAGCTACATGAGTGGGGTTTTGATGTTATTAAAAATAGACATTAATAAAATATAATAATAATTAATAAATTGATATTTATATATTTAATATAATATATTTTGTATTATTTAATTAATTGATTCTGTTCTTATAATTAATAAATTGATATTTATATAATAATAATTATTATTATTATAATATAATATTATAATAATAATAATTATTATTATATAAATATCAATTTATTAATTATAAGAACAGAATCAATTAATTAAATAATACAAAATATATTATTATTATAATTTATTATTATTATTATAATTTATTATTATTATCATAATAATAATAAATTATAATAATAATATATTTTGTATTATTTAATTAATTGATTCTGTTCTTATTCTTGTCAGTGTAGGAAAAAATATTTTTTCTGAAGAATGAAAATGCAAAATCTTTTGGTGCTAGTGTTAGCAGACTTATCCGTTTATTATTTTTTTGTTTCTGTAGTTTTATTTTGTGCCATGATAGTATCCTGGTCAGTAGTTTAAGTAGACTAGCCAGTACTAGTAATGTCATATCTAGTGTGCTTAAGGTGGCCTAGTTGAGATAATATAGGTCTAATTTCTAGTGAAGCTTTAGTAGTGAGGAATAATTACTTAGAGAACCAATTTAGCCTATATTTTTTCAGCGCTCAAACTTATTCTATATCTGTTTATGAAAAGCTCAGTTTAATGTATCACACCATGAAAAATTTCAACTGTCTTGTTCTACTTTGATTTACTTGACTATACATATCTAATACCCAATTATTTTGAGCAGTAATTTTACACCTTAAACATCCCGAAATTGCATATCTAGGTAGTAATTTTCCAATTTTTTTCCGGGGGAGACCCCCGGACCCCCCTTGCGGGAGGGCGCTGCGCCCCTCCCGCACCCACCCCGCTCTCGCGCTCCGCGCTCGGGCAGGCCGCTGGCCTGCATAAACACCCGACCTCTAGCCACCCCAAAAATTTTTCAAAAGTTACGCCCCTGTATTGTACTTCACATAATATAAATAATATACATGTACATGTATGTGTACATTGAGACAAGGATTAAGAAGTGATTGAGAGTATGCAGGCCATGTTTCATGCGTAAGTTGCAGGTGGTAATGCCATGTCATGACTTTTCTTATTGCCATTGAGAGTTGCCTTCTCCACAATCTCAATTACAAGGAAAGACAACTTTTTACAAAACCTGTACCACAGAATGGCGGTATCAAAGAGACGATAACTCTATTGCCTGTATGACTATTTTACTTTTTTTATAGCCTTGGTTCCTAAGTAAATATCTCCGGGCTAAAGTAAGTCGATATAATGTTACTAAAATAACAACACTGTTAAGATGACGTTAACAAGAATCTAGTCTAAAAGAAAAATAATGTTGCAAGTATTTGAACTTTTGGCAAGTAGGCCTACTTTTGCTTTTATCAACGGCAAATGCAACATAATGTACATGTGCATTCAAATCAACTACCACTATTATATGATGATCTCTGCACTTGGTTCTAGATAATAGACCTGTTATTTAATGTAGTTATAAAGCGACAGTCACTGAGTCAATGACTGTCGCTGTCATTGTCTTGTGCAATGGCAACGTGAACATTCAATTTCATATGATATTCTCTATTCTTATTCTATTGCACCTAATAATGCGAATGTGACTCTTAACTGTTACTGTAGGCAAATCATATTTGATATTGCAGTTTAATTTAATTTTTTTAATTTTGAACTTTTTTTTATCTTATAATCTAAAAGTGGTTATGAGTATAAAAAAATAAAATTAAAAATAAGATATTTATATTATGATGTTGATGTTTTGATCCTCATTGAGATACACCAGCTATGTTAATATATAATATTTGCAGGTGCCTATTTATTATTAACGTTAACACCCTATGGTCTAGTGGTATTTACATCAGTTGAGGTAAAATATCTGCGTCAATTATGGCCGAGTCTATAGAAAAGCCTATAGTATAGTTTTGATATTGTTGGTCAAGGTTGACAATATTGTTATGGATGGTTCATAGTAGGAAACTGGTCTGGTATATGCTCTTTTTGCCTGCTATTCAGGTGGTTTATGCTCTAGCTACTGCTCTAGTGGTCTGACACAAATTTTCTGAACATATAATTATATCAGTAGGTGTTCTGGACATGGATGGTGTAGAAGAGATTGCTATACCAGTAGCAGTTGGTGGTACTGTTCTAGCTGGTATCGGTATTAGACAGATCTACTCTTGGACCAAATCATACATAACAACAAGACGTTATAATGGTGTCAGAGAAAACAAGAAAGCAGCTGTACTGATGGCTAAAGAAAAATGGACTAAACAAGTGAAATCACAGGTACAAATGATATTACATGTATACCTGCACTGGTCTGATTGAGTTCACTACTTACACTGGCTAATACATTGTTTTGATCATACTCCAGTGTTATTCTGTTTCACTGCTGACAATTTTCATTTTTAGTTGATAAAAATTGTCCCCTGTTCAGTATTCCCGTGTTGTTTGGAGGCCAAGTTGCCTAATTTGTGGTATTTTGTGTAGATTCAGCCAGAAGATTCCAATAGAATTGTTAGCTTGTCCTTTGAGAATTTACGAAAGGCTTTACATTCCGGTGAGGTGACGGCTACACAGGCACTGCATGCATACCAGTACAAAGTGGTTCAAGAAAATACTAAATCTAACTTTCTATGTGAGGCTGTTGTAGAGGCAGAGGTATGTCGTCGATTTTAATTCCTAATAATTTATTACACGTAACCATCACTGTTGTTTTTTACGGTGCATAAATTTATATACTAGCAGAGCCATCTTTAGTCATAGATTCACGTTGAGTAAAGAAAAAAGTATTTTATTTACATTTTTTTGTTACAATGTCAACCAAATAGTTAATTTATATAGTTATTATAGAACTTTCTTTTCTAATAATGTTGAATTTTTAATGCAGGGCATGGCTGCAAAGCTGGATACTTTATCTGCTGAGGAACGGCAAAAGTTGCCTCTCTTTGGAATACCAATCAGCTTGAAGGAGAACTACATGCTTGAGGTAAGGACTTACAACTGTATCATTGAATGTTATTTCCTTGATTTTATTGAACTAGAATCAAAATAGTTTGTCATCTCAAAATTAGTGACTGAATTGGAAGTTGTGTTCTCATAGAATAACTAGTTTGTTTACTTTCAGGGCTATGACTGTACAGTGGGATGTGTGAGAATGATAGATAAACCAATGAAAGAGACTTCATCCATAGTAAAGGTAATCAGTTACCATTCAGCTAGTTATACTGTAGCTACTGTACCTTATTACTCGCTAGCTGTGGAGTATGTAAAGTTGTCCTCTCTCAACTTCTCGGCAATCATTTTTTGTTTTTGTTATAATTATTTTCAACAAACAACACTGCAAGAGTTGTTATCCCCTACTAACTTAATAATTATTTTGGAAGTGGGCTGTAAATGAGATAGACACAGCTTGTTATGAAGGCCAAATATTTCATTGTTTGCCCACGGGGCTGAGAACCATGATTAGATGATTACATTATACGGTTACATTTAAGATGTGAGATAAAATTAATTCTCTTATTTAGGGGGGATAGTGGGTGGGTTTTCACTAATTTATTCACAGCTTTAGGATAGGAAAACTATCCAATGCTGCTCCACCATCTCGAGGGGCAAACAATTCTCAAACCCATGTCACTTGCAAAATGGGCCACTGGCTCAAAGAGTTAATAATTTAGGTGAATCTGTCAATTGTTGCGTATTTCAATCAAAGCTTCCGTTGATAGTCTAACCTGTGTACATTATAAATTATATAATGCAGTATTATTTATGCAACGAATTTGTCTAATTATGCTCTAAGCTGTTCTGTTGTATCAATTATTTACATGAAATAAGGCTGTCCCAACTTGACAGTTTACACACTGATCGCTGTATGTAATCGAGTATGTTAGTACATGCTGTGTACATATAATAAACATATATTTATAATAATATTATAATAAGATAAATATTTCTGAACACAGTGTGTATAATTATATCACACTATTGCATTAAAATATATTTCAATGTTGTAGCACATCAAGGTAGTTCATAAGGCACGAGTACATTATTATGTGTACAAAAAGTGCATCTATCTACATGTATAATATTCTTCTACCAGCTATAGACTATAGTTACGTATATAGTTAACCTATATTCATTGATAAGTTTTATGGCAACTAAAAACTAAAATGTTGTTAGATGTAATATGCAGCACATAAATAAGACTAAATGTAATATGCAGCACATAAATATGACTAGATGTAATATGCAGCACATAAATAAGACTAGATGTAATATGCAGCAAATAAATATGACTAGATGTAATCTGCAGCATATAAATATAAATATGGAGTTAGTCATCATTTCTGTTGTTGGATTTAAGGCAACAGAACACATTTCTTAGAGCTCTTCTGATACGTTTTCTTAGGCCAAGTCTCTCTGTAGTATCTACTGAGGGCATAGTTATAACGTCCCCTTCTTCAAACAGTAGACTTAGATCTGCTGAACTTACTCCAGAATCTAATAATAATAAAATATCATGTAAAAATATCTAAATACCATAGTAATAAATGCAAATAATTCTGTTGTCTCTGTAAAACATGATTTTTGTGAATAATAATATGAAAGTGTGGGCTATATTAGACAATGTAAACTTACCAAATGTACTGATCACCTCCGTATTCTCAACTTCACTGTTGCTCAGAGTTGAGTCTTTCATTGAGACAGGTTCATCATCTACTGTTAATAACACAACTAATTACTACTAAGTAAATACATGAATGGAATTATGTAAGTAGATAATTTGCATGTCAAAACAATGTCATCTTCATTTCTAAACTCAAATTGTGGGGTTCGTAACCTATTGATCATAATACAAAGTTGTCATCTCCTGATTTAATAAATGAAATTAGGAGATGACAACTTCAATATACGGTTAATTGTTTATGAATGTTCATCATCATGATTCAAATATCCACAAAGCATCAGATTTTATAATTATAGCATCTATTGGCGTTACTAGTCATGTACATTACACGCTTGTATATTCTGTTTACTCTATAATCTGCACTAATAGACAAGCATATTATAATCATCACCTTTGTTAGTAGAAGACTCAGTAATCATATTATAAGACTGGCTACTCTGGTTAACTTCCTGTACATGAACCGAGTCACTCTTAGACACGCCCACTTCTAGCTCTGATAAGTTCTCTACTGTCTTCCATGACCTTGAAATATTCTGTCCTAAGAATCAGAAGTATCAATCTATACATCTAGTGTCTCTATCTCAATGTTATACAGTATTTCCTACAAACTATACACCTTGGTTTCCATACCATGTGAGGATAACTCTATATACTTCACTGTGAAGCAGTAAATTATTGGTTGGGTAGCTAAAGCACTAAAGTTATTTGCTAAAGAATTAGATAGATGCCAAAAAATAAATCTAATTTGATTATACATTATTATAATACAGCTAAAACAATACCTTCTAATAATTAAATACTTGCTTACCATTTTCTACTATGGAGTTGTCACACATTGAAACCAATTTTTTTCCTACAAAAACCTCCTCATACTCATCAAAGTCATCTAGATTACCGATATCTGACTTTGTCTCATTTGGAGTAGGACCTGTAAATAGAGAGAGTTGTGTCATAAATATAGAGATGTGCAGTATTCTGTATTCATGTTTTAATATGAATACTACAATTATTATATTGCATGCACATTATTACATGCACAGGTGTATTGAGCAGTACAATGTATTATAATTATTATATTATAGTGTATTATTATATTATATTCATGGTTGGATGTTGTCATATGGGAAGCTCCAAGTTATAATAAGCACACATCAATAGATATTCATTATACATACATACTTGTACGTGTAAATATAGTGTGTATATCTCACCATTTACTTGTATATATTCAACTCCATCAGGGACTATAGTCTTATCATCTTCACTATCCAACTCCTTATTCCACTCTGTATCTGTTAATATATAATATTATGTTACAATGTATAACATGTCTAATAGCTTGTAGTTGTGTTCTCTTATCAGGTAATAATAGTTGTCAGGAGTTGTCTCCTCTTACAATGCAATGTTAGATTTCACAATGTTATTGTCTATTCTACATATACCTGTACTATTTGAGTAACTCAGTAATGTGAATAGCCTGTGCACAGTTGTATATACATATATATGTAGAAGATAATGTTATATAGTATGATTATTGTACTAACCAACAAGAGCAGTAAACTCCACTCCATCAGGTATGATAGTCTTAGAATCATCATTATCTAAACTATCACTACTAGTACCAATATCCTTCATCAACTTACAGCTGAAATATATAGTAATATCATGAATATTCTACCTATAGTAGTATGATAATATATTGGCTCCCCATATTAGCCTATTGGGCATGTAACACGCCTTTTTGGCAGATGGACCCAGAAAACTCTTATATTTTATTATTACAATAGCATCATATAATATACATGTACATGGTATATGTCGATCATATACTAGAATACTGCAGGTTGCGTATATAATGTATACTTTATATACATGTACATGTATGTATACGTACATATATGTAAGTTACACAGTCATGTGATTGTATATCAGTGCCCACACATTAGCATAGCACTTTTACTTAGTTTTATCATTATGTAACTCGTTGAGTGAAACACAAAGAGTGCTCTGAAAGCTGACTTCTCTATTTAGTTCAGTTGTAATCAATTAATAAACATACTAAACACTACTTGTATCACTCAATGTACATGTATATACACAGTCATAGTAGACATAATAATATGTGAACATATAAAATTATTTAGCAGCAAAGCTACGTTTGTGAGTAAAGAACACAGGAAGGGAAACCTACGATATGGGAGACTAAATATCACATGTTTAGACTTACATTATATACTCGATACATGACTCAGACACCATATTCTGCTCCATACATGACATGCTATATATGAGATAGTATATAGATAATATCGTATAAATACAAATCACTTTATCGTATGTTTAGTAGTCCAAGAGAGAGAGAGAGTTCATATATATTCTGGTATACTCGTCACAATCTGAACTAACAATGGTCTGAGATGAGTTATACTATTTACTTTGTGTCATAAGTTGATTGTTGAAAGTTATGTATTCATTTATAATAAAATACAATAATGATTATATTATGTCGTAGAGTTATCTTCTCTTCTATATATACACGTGGTACCCACTACACCAGCTCAGCAGGTTGCTGAGCTGGTGTAGTGGGCAGCATGTTCTGTTCACTGTGCTAGGCGATTAGGTGCCGTAGAGGCCCTGGGTTCAAACCCCAGTCAGGGACTGGTATTTTCATGGATTTGAAACAAGTCTCTGACTGCTCAAAGATAGATTCCTTGGTAAAATTGCATTGTATATGTACATACATGTATTGGATTGTTAGTATACTAATAGCAAGTTAATAGTAAATATTTTGTTTTATGTGCCCAAATTATTAAATTGCAGCCTAAAATACATGTACATAGATGTATCCAACACTGTCTATACTGTTTCCACCGCGTAGATACTATATTTGCTGCTCAAGAGTTATCCTCCCTCTGTAACATTAAAACTTGGATTCGATAGAACCTATTGACATTACATTACATATTGTAGCCTGCTGTACATAATGTTCCCTACTCTTCTCTTGTATACCTACTGTAGATGCTGGTGGCTCAGGGTGCTGTACCTTTTATTAGGACTAACATACCACAAACCTGCATGGCATTTGATAGTACTAACCCCATATATGGTACAACTTCCAACCCACATAACTCCAGCAGATCTTGTGGGGGTTCCTCTGGTGGTAAGCTTGATCCGCTTTACCTTACTGTGTTGTGTATACTCCGTATATAAGAGTATAATATAGTCTATCTACTACTAACTACAGTGGAACTCGCTTAATTCAGCCTCGGATAATTCAAAAACTTGGTTAGTTCAAACTATTAGCCTTGGTCCCTGCTGAGCACTATATAAATGGTTTCATAAGTGAAGTGATCTTACAATTCAAACTCATGTCTAATTCAAACCAATTATGGCATACCTTGAAGTTTGAATTCGGCAAGTTTCACTGTACTTCCTTGCTGCACTAAAGACTTCCATTATACATGTAATATCTATAATAGAGATGGTGAGGGGGTGGTGTTTTTACCGCTGAGTCTAATACCTTCTCTTCCACTCGGTTTGCTCAAAGTATGTGAACTATAGCTCACCATGTGACCTTCAACTGTATCTCTCAATGGTAACCTTGCGGTTACTGGAGAGACTGTTCTGTTTAGGCTAATGGAGCCTTTCCTTAAGCCAAATTACACATCGTCATGAGGCCCTTTTTTGATTGGTCAAAGACTCCAACTACATCTGTTTTTGCTTTTTATTTGAGACTAGCTATTCTTAATAGCTGGATGTTTGTTGATGATGCTGATAGACTGGCACTACACCTAGTGACTAATAATCAACATTGCTGACTTATTGAAGATCATAACTTCTCGTGTAGCTGCGCCTTGACCAAAAACTCTTTTCTGTCACTTAATTTACACTGCTTTGATTGGCTATGATAATGCCTGTCATGCTCTACATCTATGTGTATCTGATATGCTCTTCACTAATACATTTCCTGTTTACATGGACAATGTAGGTGAAGGAGCAGCTATCGCTGCAGGGAGCTCTATACTCGGCTTTGGCAGTGATATCGGTGGTAGTGTGAGGATTCCAGCAGCATTTTGTGGTATTTACTCTTTGAAACCGACAGCTGGTAGACTCAGTTTCCATGGCGATACAGGTGTAGACTTGAATGAGAGGATTGGTTAGTAAATGTGTATACTATACATTTCTATAGGTTAGTGCTAGTATTTGTATAATATGTACATTCACATATACATGTATGTATAATATGTAATAGTATATACTACTCAAGCTCACTATGTATACCTTATACAGCATGATGTCTGTGTCATCTACTCTGTCATAGTGACGGCAACATGTGGACCAATGGGAAGAGATGTAGACTCACTGATAGCTGCCATGAAAACTCTGTCTATGCGAGAATCTCTCCTAGTAGATCCATACGTACCTCCAGTAGCATTCAATGATGAGGTGGGAGCTAGTGATAGTAGCAGTAGCAGTAGGGATATTAGTAGTAGTAGTAGTAGTAGTAGTAGTAGTAGTAGTAGTAGTAGTAGTAGTAGTAGTAGTAGTAGTAGTATTAGTAGTAGTAGTAGTAGTAGTAGTAGTAGTAGTAGTAGTAGTAGTAGTAGTAGCATCAGCAGCAGCAGTAGCGGTTGTAGTAGTAGTAGTAGTGGTAGCGGTAGCGGTGGCAGTGGTAGTGGTAGCAGTAGTAGTAGTAGTAGTGGTGGTGGTAGTAGTGGTAGTGGTAGCAGTAGTAGTAGTAGTAGTAGTAGTAGTAGTAGTAGTAGTAGTAGTAGTAGTGGTAGTGGTAGTAGTAGTAGTAGTAGTAGTAGTGGTAGTGGTAGCAGTAGTAGTAGTAGTAGTAGTAGTAGTAGTAGTAGTAGTAGTAGTAGTAGTAGTAGTAGTAGTAGTAGTAGTAGTAGTGGTAGTGGTAGTAGTAGTAGTAGTAGTAGTAGTAGCAGCAGTGATAGCTGATAGTACTAGTGGTTGTAGTCACAGTGGTGGCAGCGGCGGGAGCGGTCTCATTCAACGATGAGGTAGGTGCTGGTGATAGTAGTGGCAGTAATTTTGTATGCTTCAAATCAATTAATTAACGGCAAAGTAACAAATTTCATTTACTAAAACAGGAATTGAAATCAACCCGTAAATTTTGCATCGGCTGGTTTGATCACATGGATCCCGTGGAGATGGGTGAGTCATCCAGAAGGGCTGTTGCCATGGTAGTGCAGGCCCTGAAGGGGGCTGGTCATGAGGTAGGTTCAACCTACTCCATCAATAGGTGTACTATGTATAACTTTACTATTACATGTACTCATTGACTATTATCTCATACCAAATGTTTCTAGTTTCCAGAATGATTAGTTCATCTATTTGCTATTTAGATTGTCAAAAGCTGGTCATGAGGTAGGTGTTGGTCTAGCTTCGTGCTAGGCATGTAACAGTGGGGTACACACATGTAGCAGTAAGGTACGCACATGTAATACTAGGATACACACATGTAGCAGTAAGGTACACACATGTAGCAGTAAGGTACGCACATGTGGCAGTAGTGTAGACACGTAGAACAGCTTCTTCTATAATAGTACATCATGTAGTATATACTGACCTACTCAATAACTGATATCAAGTGCTCCTGGTTTCCTTTTACTCTTTTGTGTATCAAAGGATTATCTGCATCATCGTGACTGTGTACTTGAATCATAATATATTTATCTTCTACAATCTGTTTGTGAAAAAGTGTAGCCTATTTTTTATCCTGATGCACTTTTATTTCACATCTATATCAATAAATGGTAAACAATTAATAAAGAGTCATGGACAAAGCACTTGAAACATATTTGTTATCATTATTTGTTATTTTCTACAATCTGTTTGGAAGGTAGTGGAGTGGCAGCCACCTAACACTCTCTGGGCTCTATCAGAGGCATTTGGTACCAATGTGTTAGGAGATGGTGGAGAGATCTTCCTTGAATCAGTGTTAGTATTATCAGCACTTGTTGTTATTACCTATTACCTTGTGTAATTTTGTAGCTATTGGTTAAGACAATTCACATACTATTTAATCAATCGATCTATCTATCAATCAATTCATCAATTCATCAATCTTGTTTTGCAATGTTTGTAGTCAAAATGATATCTGGGAGGATCATATAAAGGAGACACTCTATTTAGCTATGATTCCTGCTTGGATAAAGAAGCTATTATCATACACTGTCGCCCCATTAATAGTAAGGATTCTTATACTCATGATCCAACTCTTACTTTACTTTAGTGTATGAAGTAGCCTTTTAGTAGTCTATTATCAGCATTCATTACACATGCAGTAAGGCAGCTAATTCATCTGTGCTCCCTGCAACTGCTGCCATTGTGTCAAGTCGGCATACAGACTTGCAAAGAGTAATATATGTCGTGTAACATAATATCAAATGCGTCTTGTTTGTTTCTAGTTCCCAAAATACCTGATCAACTACCTCCGAGGTAGCTGTGGTTCAGGGTCTATTGCTCAGTTCTGGAGAGATGAGGCAGAGATTAAGGTAACGTTATTGTTGCTTCAGGAGCAGTGGGTTACACTGAGTTTTGTTATTGTTGTTATCCTTCCGCACATGTATCTGGCCGTTCGTAACAGAGGAACTGACCTCTGATAGGAAGGGCTGACCTTCCAGTTGTTCCACAACAGGAATATGTGATACTGAACCTGTTACTGCAAGGTTTAAGTATCAGCTACTGAGACTATCCTGATGTATGTTTGGCCAAGTTGTACCAAACACAGCATCGTTGAGATGTCTGCCTGTGAAAACAATATGATGCCGTTTACTCTGTCCTAACCCCTGCCATATTGTATGTGTTACTCAAATTCTATCCTATGGTAGAAAGTATTTCACAGTGAAATATTTCATGAAAAATTGATTTATTTGAATATGATGTGTTGCTGTATGGTCCATTTACCCTGAATTTGGGGGATTTGCCCTTCTAGTGTTGTATAAGTGGAGTCTCGTGCGTTGTAATTCTAAGTAACTTATCCAAAATAAATTACAAGCATGTTGCTGATTGACCAAGCAGTGAGCTGAGCCCAAATTCCATAGTTGAATGTTAGCATACCTATCCATTTATGGTGGGTTTCCACACCATACTAGCACAGTATACATACGTATGCAGTAATATGGCTTTGTTACAGGAATATCGGCGAATGGTAGTTAAGGAATTGAAGAAGGAAAACATAGATGTGATAATATGTCCCACAATGCCTGTTCCAGCTATGAGGATTGGAGAATGCAAGGATGCAATGGGTGAGTAAAACACCATAGAATACTTATCCCTGGGTTGGCTTGAACGACCAGCCTTTCTGTTAACAGCCAAACATGCTAGCCAGTTTGCACCACAGAGATAACGTCACTATGTACTTTTAAACTGGATATATCGCCCCCCCCCCCCGTGACTCCATATTCGTGGTCTTGCTATAATTATAACAGATATTATGTTCTCATTTCGGCAATTTGCCCAGCAGGTTTGTCTAATATCCGCTTCGTTGATGTCAAATTATTTACAGTTTCAAGGAAACTCAATCACTCTATCTAATAGCAATAAGAATGTGATAAGCAAATACTTTGTACACATCAATACATAAGGCCAGTAGGGACTTAGAAGTACATGTATGGCTGAAGTAAGAACGGAAATAGATATCTTAGAAAATTTTTTGGTTTGATTTCTGTTTAGCACGCAGTTTAGTGTATTAAGGTTATGTAACTGGGGTTCTCTAAAATAAAATTCCTTTTAACACTATATAGGCATTACTACCTGGAAAGCTTAATATACGAGTACATGTATGTGCTGGATTTTCATTTAGCAAGTCAGCATAACATAATGTACTTTGCAGGTGCTGTAGTCTTTACTGCCTTGTTTAATCTCCTGAACTTACCAAGTGGTGTTGTACCAGTGACAAAGGTTACAACAGAAGATGTGGAGAAAGACATGAAAGAATTCCCTGCTAAGGATATGTGGCACAAGGCTATGAAAAAGGTTAGCTAACTTTTAAAACCATTATCTGTTCAATATAGTTCTAAGGAGAGAGTTTAAATTGATTGAGGCAGATTGATTACCTGTCCACTCGCTGTAACAGATGTTTTTTAGAGATGGATATTTATTTTTGGTATTATTAATAAGGCATCTTCACTACTTCTCCAATTGACCTTAGTTTTAACTTGATTTTCTAAGGAGTTGCTCACCTTAGACCTAATTATAATCTTACTGGCCTGTGAGTTTGCTTTGCCAAAGCAACCTTTCTCTAACTTCGTAACACACCCTCGTACCGAATCAGAAATTTTAATTAGGCTTAGGCTGATGTGCTTGCCACATCTTCCTCAAAAGTGGTATTTAGCCCTAGTCCATTGGTGACATCCCTACATTCCTGCAATGTTATCTCCAGCTAAAGTTTGACATAATGTACTTTTATTTGCCAATGCAACATGATGGGATCTCAAGTTAGTTGGTTCCTCTCTTTGCTCGTTAAAGATATCTCCAAGTGAGCTGGACAGCCCTAGTCCATAGAGTCACGCTGTTTAGCAGAGCATGATTGCCAGGAAACACTCTTACAGATGTTTACATATTACCCGCTTTCGTATGTATGGAGGGACACACAAAGCAGATAGCTGTTTTATTGGTTGTTGTCTAGGCAACTGTAACTATCCACCTCTTTTCTGTGTACATCATGTAACCACTTACTCTACTCTACTGACTGCTGACTTCACTGATATGTACACATAACTCCTGGAATTGTTACAGAACCTTGAAGGCTCTGAAGGTCTACCGGTCACTGTACAGTGTGTTAGTCTGCCGTACCATGAAGAACGCTGCTTGAGGGTGATGAAGGAACTTGAAGGAATAATTGGATATGATGTGATGAAGGAATATCAATCCAACTAATGTTATTGTTCACACAGAGCACCTGCTGAGCATGTTATATTATGACTTACTCAAGACATGCTCTTAAGATATTTAATTTAACAATTTTAACAAATATTTTGCAAAATGTTACCTAATCAAATCAGGATATGTGGATATTATTTCTTTAGATAATTTATAATGTAATGGAACATTATTTAGTCACCCAGGAATGTGTAGGAATATTATGTATGCTATGTAGTGGTAGCAGGGAGGCATGTTGAGTTTCAGTGACTCTGGTACTGTTCTATTATGTTATGTTTATTGAGGGTTACTTTGATGTATCAAAATACTACACTATTGTATGTTTTTGAGGACCCCCTATATACAATGTATATTGTATTTGAGATAAGTTGATAACCCATGCTTTAATAGGTGCTGAATAGGGTGCAATGGTGGTTATTTTAGCCAAGGGCACAAAACTCTAACATTACAAACAGAATTCTAGACTGATACTTGACTGATATGGAGTATATTATTTAATATTTGGATGGTTTCTGTAATTTTATATTATCAATGATGATGTTACAGTCCTACCTGAGATGTATTTATTTTTATGATGATGTACTAATTATGTTACCGAGTAGCCTTCTATGCAAAGCAAATACATAATATTATAGTTTCATATGAAGTGATTATTATTGTTATAATAAAAAGATAATTCATGCATAATAGTAATAGTTATAGTATAAACTATCTTCTACCTCCTCCAACATCAATACATCATAAAGTGAGGGTACCGCATGACTGTCCTCTCTCTATGTACGTCTCTGTGCTGGTAGTGAGTTATCCCTGTACAGCAGGGACACCTGTTCGTTATCTGACACTGTTATCATTGGTATATTATCGGCCAGTGTACTGCGACTTGCCCCTAATGATAAACTCTCTACTGACCTACTTCCCAGACTCTTTGACATAGACTTGCTTCTCTCTCCCCTTCTGAAGGAGTCAACCAGCTGCATGGCGATCTCTGATCTAGCTGAACCCGTACGTCTGTGGTGTTTATACTTGGCAGAGGACTCTGGGCTAGTCAATATGTCAAGTCCACTCATTATACTGCCATTTATCTTAGAGTTACTTTTTCCAGGAACATTTAAGCTGTCCAAATTAGTCGTGTGTCTGCCGGGAACGGCACTCCCTGCCGATTGCCGAACTCCTGTCAGCCAGTGTGTTTCCATATCACCTATAAACCACAACAACCACATTCAGTGTGTTTCCATATCACCTATAAGCAACAACAACAACATTCAGTGTGTTTCCATATCACCTATAACCCACAACAACAACATTCAGTGTGTTTCCATATCACCTATAAGCCACAACAACCATATTCAGTGTGTGTCCATATCACCTACAAACCATCACAACATTCAGGCCATTTATCAGACTATAGTGGAGGTGGCAGAGCTTTTACCACACTGATATTTGACCTATAGCATCCCGCCATAATTTGGAGTTATCTGCATACTTGCCAAGGAGAGAGAGTAAAAAATCTGGACTTGTCTGCTCAAAATCCCTGGACAAGTACCAGAATCCCTGGACATAGTTCAGGTGCATATTATTTGAATAAAAGTTATCTCTAAAAAGTATTAAATTATCTATTTTAGTGCTATTTAGTGGCTTTTAGAATGTTTTCTTCCATGAAAATGACTTATTTTAGGTTGTATCTTGTGTTTATGAGGGTTGGTAGCACTTTCACCATAGACAAAAAAATCAGGACAGCTGGAAAATTAGTAGGGACAGACACAAAAACCAGGGGGTGTCCTGACAAAATCTGGACACTTGGCAAGTATGGTTATCTGTCCTCTGTGACTCATACATTAACCGCTGACTAGCTATGGTAATAACAGCAGTGGCACTACATGTAGTAGTAGTAACACTGAGGAAAAACAGGTAAACTTGCCTTTGCCCTTTAAATGTACATAGCCTCTCTCCTCAAAGTAGAATCCCCCTACTTTTTCCAGCAGCTGTTTAGTAGTAGTGCTAATCTGTATCTTCATTGCTGAAAAAGAAGACTCAAAGCTAACGATATCAGTATAGTAAATTATATAGAATATGGTGGAAGACCTTGTATACAAGCATAATTATACAAGCACTACAGTATAGCCTAAATTATAGGGAATTAACCACCAAACAACCATCTTGGAAAATCTGAATAACAACCTACATTAGATATATAATACTTACGTTCACTAGTAGTTTCTAGTCTGGATGCAACATTAACTGTGTCTCCAAAGAGTGTGTATCTGGGCATGCTCACGCCTACCACTCCTGCTACACATGGACCGGAATGGATACCTACAACAATCACAAATATACCCAAATAACTGCTGTACAACAAAAGTGCCAAATATATTCATAGTGTCAACAGGTCTGGTTCATAAAACCTGAAATAACCAAATCAGAAAGAGTATGCCAAATGCATGATTTTAATAAACAACATCGGCAGTTTCATAATGCAGGTCGATATGCAACCAGCTGTCAGGGCAAACTAGGCTCTACCTACATTTACTTCCTTACCTATTCTCATTTTCAGTTTCTGATCTCCTACGAGGTTTTGCTCACTTCTAAAGGTTCGCAAAGTTTTCATAAATTCGAGAGCCATGAGGGCAATCTCGGTAGCATGCTGGTCTCCGTTAGGTTTGGGTAAACCGGAGACACACAAATAAGCGTCTCCGACTGTCTCCACTTTGTAAACATCATAGTGTCTTATAATAATGTCAAACATTGTGTAGAGCTCATTGAGCAAAGAGATTACCTGCAGGAAATACAAACATAATGCAGAGAAACATTAACTTGGTACCTATGGTAACTGTTTCTCTCTCAATTCAACATCATCTGGAGAATGTAGTCACTCTTTATGAATCATCCCCACAGATTGCGATGCGACCAGAATTTATTCAAAATAAACTAAACTGTCTTTGTAATAGAGAGCTCAGAATGTCTCAGGGCAATGCTAAAGAGCACACTGAGGTCTTGAATGAGAGGTCCTTTGCTCACATTACTAACAAGGAACAACCCAATTGAACGAATTCCATGTTAATCATCATTCCACAGACGTTTCCTTGACTGCGCAATCTGGTTCACATGGTACTGTCTGGAGATAAAGGTCGCCTGAACCAGACTTAGAGGGAAATAACCCCAAGCGAGTGACTTTCTAAGTTAAACTATTTTAAGGTGCAGGCTGTGTGGGCTAGCCAAGGTCATGTGGGGCTAGCCAAGGTCGAAGGGGAATTATACCTGTGAGCTCTGGGGCTCTCCCAAATGGCTGCTACACTACACCCACACCTACACAGCATGAGTGGATACGTCCACGATGCACCTATACAGTGTACCTACATAATAACGGTATGTTGAAGAAGGGTTACCTGGAAAGGTGTAGAAGCTGAAGCTAGGTTGGTAAACCCACAGATATCTGCGAAGCAAACTGTTATACATGTGAAGCTCTCTGGATCCACAGGTTTCCCTTTAACTAATTGCTCCGCCACTTGACTGTAAAATATGAATAAATTCTGCAACTCACTACTAGCAATACTTGGCTAGCATATATTTTTATAACTTCACCGTTAAATTACTTTACTTAAATTATGCATTGGGTTACTTGAAGTTATCTACTGCTGCTACTGCTACCGCCGCTGCTGCCACGGCCACTGGTGCTACATGTACATACATACATGTAGATTTAGGCATTATATGAATAGCTAATACCAAAATAATATGCATGTAGGCATACAATCTGCAGTCTGAATTCAACTTATGGATCTGCTGGTGGCATGCCGTTATTGCCAGATTAAAATATTCTAGAATTCTCGAATAGATACAGCAAATAGACCATTTCATTCCGCTCTCTCAGAGTTTGGCATGTACATACAAAACAGTGAAATAAAGGATGCATGTGAACTCAGGAGTAAACAACTTGACACAGGCTTGTAAAAGAGTGGTAACCTGGTGCAGTTGGCTCAGATAGAATTTTAGCTCAGAGCGGAAAATCTGGTGCTGCACTCACGGTCCATAGAGAAATACGGTTATTAGAAGGCATTAAATAATAATATTAGTAAGAGAAATTCAGGTGCAGAAAAAGGAGAGGTTCGGAGCAGCAGCGTAAACTTACCTGCTGTCGGAGAACGTTCTACAAGTAAATTAACAAATAATCTATAAAGCAGGACAAGTTCATCGACGAATCGAAACAATGCTCATATCACCGCAGTAAAAATCACTTACTGCTGTGGATATCACTTACTGCTGTGGATATCACTTACGGTGGTAACATTCTGTGCAACAAGTTTTCTGTCTTTCTCTTCTCGGCCATCAACTGAGAAGTTCTGTCATCTACCAGTTCTTCCAGACTCATCTGATATCTCTCCATCATGGTTAGAATGTTGTCAACCATGCTGCGACCATTTCTACTTAGCCAAATTATGACAGAGTGGTAAAAGTGAAAAGAAAAAAGATCTATTCTAGTGGAAGGGCTATATTAGCACAATATTTTGGATTTTGCTAATGGGGATTATACAAAAGGAGAAAAAACAACGTCAAACCAATAATGTAAAGATGAAACAAATAAACTCATATACAAATGATAGTTACTATTATTATAACTGTATACTTACAGGACAGCTTTAAAAGGCTTGAGATGGTCGCTAAGAGTTACAAAGTCTGGGCGGAGCTTAGGAGGATTCTGCCAGCAAGAGATCATAATGTTCTTTAAGTAGTCTTCACAGCAGAGCCATGATGTCTCGGGGCCATACTCTTTATGTGCTACTTTATCTATTATCACTGCAAAATATTAGAATGTCACTACAACAGGCATATTTGAAATGGAACAAACTACTTGGAACATTTGTAGCTAAATACGGCAATTCTCGTAAATGTTATTACTGAATTTATATAGAAATTCCACATAACCCCATGGTATAGCTTATATATTTATAGAATACTTTGGCCATAAATATATTTACTATAATTACACATTAAACCTCCTATCCCCTGTGTTACTACAACCATAAAAATAATTGACATTTGATACTAAAATACTGCAGAAGTCATGCTGTCCTTACCTGCTAATATATGCATTATACAATGACATTATACTCCTATGTATATTCAGCCATTCAAGAGGTAAAAATATGCCCTTGTGAATATAACGTCATGGAAATAATTCTACATGTATGTGATACTAGGTAAAGAATTAGCACCATAGGTATTATAAACATATTTATAGAACATGTTTATATTATATCTATGATTAACACAGTATAAATAATGAAATAATATGTTTACTATCATTACTGTACACTGATGATTCAGCTGTAACATACATGTAGATAATTGTAGATGCATATGTACAATGTTAGGCAAGCCTAGCCCGCACGTGAGTCTTTAGAAAAACATTGCATGGTTTACACATAATATGAAAAGTAAATAAAAATAATTAATGCACAATGATCCATTGAAACTGTGAACTAACACCAAGGACGACAACTCCAGTACTAGTATAATCTCTGTATGACTAATTGGATACGCGGGTATCGTTGATTTTTCTTGGTCAGCTAAATATATTTAACCCTGCCTACTCTTTGCATTAATCTAACAATAATCCTACAATAATAAGACTTGCAGACTGTTTTTCTGTACTAGGGATGCTTGGCAGACTGATACTGAAATGGTGTGTCCTTTACGATAATTTTTAAAGCAACACAATATAGGCTACACACACAGTTATACATACCTATACATATTGGAAAATACAGCGTGCAGCTACCATGTTTGAGATATAGTCTGAAGTACAGCCTACAGGAGAAAGGGGCGCAGTTTACAACGTAAATAGTTACCTTGCAAATCTTTGTCAGAATAATTATAACCAGCTCCAAAAGGTCCACTCTTGCCGACCAACTCGTATAGTATGATACCAAATGCATAAACATCAGCCTTCTGCGACGCCACCTCTGTACGCCTTAGTACCTCAGGAGCGCACCACAGTAATTCTGTAATTGCAAGCAGGAATTATATAATGGACCATGCATCAACCCCCCAGCTCAAAAGAGGTTAGGTTCACTATATTCCAGTTGAAGGGACCAGAGAAACACAAACATGTAGTAGTGAGGGATTATATTACATGCCCATTAAAACTGAAACCCACCTCTTGCTGTCTTGAACAAAGATCTGACTTGAGGGAGACCAAAGTCAGAAAGTTTGACCACCCAGCGAGCCGTCACAAGGCAGTTTGAACTCTTGAGACTACCATGACACCCGACACTGCTCTTGTGGAGGAAGGTCATGCCCTTTATGATGTCGGAGAGCAGAGAGGCAGCAAATGTTTCATCTAAGTTAACTGGTTCATATTGCAGAATCTCCTGCAGCGGTTAATATAATATGTAACGTACACGTGTGTTACGTCCATATAAATAGATGAAGCATTTCATGTGATATTTAAAGTGCAAAAATAGCACAACATAATTACATATACACAGTACGTCAATATGTGATGGCCTTCACACAATATCATAAGATAAGATGTGATATATCAATAGGTAAGCAGGGTTAAATACTGATGCCTTGATGAACTGTAATTGTAAACTCCATGCATTATCTGCAAAGTGGGAAAATGGTGATTAATGTCATCCACCAGGGTTATTCTTGAAATCACCACAAGCCACATGTTAGTTACTGCTATTGTGGTGCAGTAGTAGCAGATTTACATGGCAGCAAAAGGAATGCTAATACCTGAATAGCACCATCTTTCATTTCTATTAAAATCAATAGACATATAGATTTTTACTGTTACCAGTTAGTGTATAGTAGGACCCTTTTATATGACAAACGTTGCATACCTAAATGCATAATATATTATGTATAACATAATGCATTATACTCAGCCATGCAAACTGAAAGAGATAGTGTACAGCAGATAACAATAAATTAGAATAAATTAGGATTCCCACAGGACTATGTCATCGTCAGATGTAAAAAAAAAGTTACTGAAGTTAAACTTTTTACGAAGAGCAAACACGACACTATTTTGTTAAGAATTAAATACTAGTATTTACAGATGCATCGGCACCAGAATTCGTCTTTACATTTAAATGAATAAGAATACACGCCTTTATGCACATTATTTTTGTAGTTATTCAGCCAATTTCTGTTGAATTGTTAGATTTGAAAGTGGATAACAACTAAATTTGAGAGAATATACTGTAACACAACACATGACATCGATTTGAGAAGTTTTAAAATCAAATACTTGAGTAGCCGCGGAGAAGAATAAGACACGCGATACATTGGAACATGAGAGACAACCCCTACCTCTAGACTTCCTTTTATACAGTATTCATTTACCAGCACAAAATCTGATTGGCCCATACAAACTCCGTAAAATGTGGCCAAGTTTTCGTGGTGTAATCCAACCATCTGAAAAGTATGAATAATAAGTTATACCAAGTAACAGAGAAAATACTGATTGGTATCAACTTTATATTACATTATGCATAGAGTTATACAGTGCTACAATATAATACCATTACTATGTAGGCGTAGTAGTGTTACGTTACTATGTAATGACATACCAATTCTAGCTCCTTGCTAATTGCTTTAGTAAGTAAAACACCATTGCTGCACCACCGCTTTAGTACGACAGCCTGGTCTTTGTAATACCCAAAATCTGTAACCGAAGAACATCCACTGACCCTGAAGGCTATCTCAAGGTCATGAGCATCTAGCCTATCTTCGAATTCCTAGATGACAGTAAATAACCAGATATATCAGCAGATAGAAGATAAGTATTAGGACAGCATGGATAACAAAATTTGAGAGAATTTACTGTAATGCAACACGTTTCATCGATTTGAAAATTTTTAACGTCAAATACTTGAGTAGCCGCGGAAAATAATCAGACACACAATACATTGGAACACAAGAGACAAAATCTGTATATCTTTCCTTTCACTATGGTCATATTAACAACAAGGGTTGATCACTAGGACAACTTTTCCCTGGTCTTGCTTATAATAATATTGTTGAAATAATATAAAATATTCAACTTGACAATGGCTTACGATCTTTGCAAAAATATACAGAACGTCTTAATATCTTCAGTTGGGTAAAACTGTTGACACCCAATTTTCTGCCAGTCTACTTTATATCTAACTAAACCTGCTCGATACTGGATCTAAAGCTATAATCGCAACTACAAGAATACAAGATACATCATTTTCAACATTTGATATTTCTCATATACAAAATGTCCATAGTTTAGAACTTACATCATCCTCTGGTTGTTCACGGAACGGAGTAATATCTGTGCTGGAAATCAGCCAAGAAGGAGAAGAGGTGCTCTTGCCTCTCCGGTGACACCCGAGTTTGTAGTAGAGGAAGATGAGCATACCCACCACTAGTATCAGTGACAGTGTTATACAGAGGGCAATGAGGGCTCCGGTGGTGGCCATCTTGCTCGCTACAAACGTGAACACATAGCAAATGATTTATGCCCTAAAAAACCCGTTCAACATGTACCTGAACTGAATGAGAGTAACAGATATTCCTTTGTTCCTGTTGGTGCTACAGACTTCGCCCTCGGATATTCGATAAGTATATCGAGTAAAATATTTTACTAATATAGTTATTTGAAGAAATTAAACTAAAAGAATAAGAAAAGGTGTTTGTTTGTAGAAATTTAATTGATTTATATTTTAATTAGTTGCAAGTTCCATCGCTTTAGTAACTCACCCAAGTTTTTTCTATCTGTGCTAGATATGGTTGTAGCGTCGGTAACGTTGAGACAGTCACTCAAGTCATCCGTGTTTAATTGGATCTGTAAGCAAAACACACACAAACATGATAATAAGGCACAGATACAATCATGTATCCACGTGGCAGCTATTCCGAGGTTCAATGTAGAATGTGACAGACTTTGATGGATGTACGCGTATAAGCCTATAGGATATGCTAACACTCTCAAGGGTAAATAAACTACAATATACATAATTATAAAAAGCGATAATAAATTATGGCTGCCATAATTGGTGCATTATTATATGTATGATATTAATACTGTATTAGCATGGCATACCATACTACAGTATGTACTGCAGTAATTATTGTAACCATGAGGTGCATTGTATTTGTATAAGAATTGAATAAATCCTTATACAAGATAGAAGCAATGGAATAAAAATCAATTACAAGAACAATATAACCAATTAAAATACTAGTGTATCTAATACTAAATGTTATGCAATGTTTTACTCACCAAGTTATCTTTACCAGCTGGAACGAAGCTTCCTTGAAGAAGGAAACTACCCTGATCTCTATTGTACTGTACACTGGTATTATAATCAACTCGACTCTGCTGTAGAGAGCACGGAATAGGGACATCTACTGATCCAGGAGATGTGGAGTACCGGTATATGGAGAATCTTCCCAAATCCCAGTTCTTACTGTCTAAACAATTTTTCTCCCCTGTTATTGCTAAAATATAATAATATACAGTACTTGTACTCAGATATGATATGGTAGTTCAACCACATGCACAATAAACCAAACAGCAACACCAATGTATAGGTTATATGAGTACACATGTACATGTATAATACAATGCACTCGATGCCAGAATTGGAAGATGATTTCCTAAACTCATGTTACTATGATGTATTTAGGCCTAACAGTGGTGTCTGTATTATTCATATCTTTTCTCTAGTGCCAATGCATGAATCAGAAGTAAAATTTCCAGGCAGTCAATAAAAATTTCAGCATGTAAATAACATAAACAGTTTAGATGAGAACTAAGCTATAATTGTAAAACTGCATCTAGTCACCTAAGCCAATTGTCAAATATTTGTTTTTAACTGCTACTTAATTAATGTATGAATAATGTATAATGCAATTCAAATATTTCTATAGTAAGTAGTGTTAAATCAATTATTGTTTATTAAAAAAATAGTTATATTCTTGGTAGCTACACTTGTAGTACTGCATCTGTAATGTGCATGTACACCGAATTATTCTACTCGTTTATCTATGATGGTAAATGCATAAAACTTATTAAATATATGCTCAGTGCTTCACACCATAGCTAACTTCTGAGTGGAAGATAGAACAATAACAAAAATTAATTATCAAACTTCTTGCTATCTTGCATATTTTGATGAATGTGTAGAAATTAGTTACAATTCAGGTTTAAGAAAATTAAATGCAAGATACTATAGGAGGCTATACTTACATGTATAACATATAGATTATATTATATGGTATTTACTACATACATGTATAGCATGTAGATTGTAGATAACTGGCAATGTTCTTGCTTCTGTTGTAGTTAGTGAGAGAGTGAGGGTTGGTCACACTGTCGATAGTTTGAGTGTAGGCAGTGAGAAAAAGAGCAGTGCTGTCATAATATGCCGCTTCATCTATGGGCAGCCCCTGGCAGGAAGTCAAATGTCACGCACCACAATAATAATAATATAATAGTATGTATAGAATAGTATCAATGCACTGTCCAGTATATCATGTTACTATAAATCCTACATTATATCAATATATTATTATGTGTAAAAGTTTGAGGCATGCTGTTGTGACGCCTATGTCGCCTATGTCGCCTATGGCGCCTATGGCGCAACAATTTATCAGAATATCCCACCAGGGGGCTCTGTAGGTGGTGCCTGTGGGCACAATTCGTTAATGACCAGACATGTAGGTCAGTGTTATTCAACAGAATGCAGCCTCTCCTCACACCTAGTTAGAGCTGTGATTACAAACTTGGTGTGAACACAAGGAGGAGTGCTGTAGGCGAAACTGACTGAAGTACAAACTAGAAAAACAACATTGTACTGATAGAAAACCTTGCATTGATCTGCACTAGAATCACATTGTACATCTTATAAAGCTCAATGTTCAAATAAGTGAATACATACTTTTATATACATGTACATATTTCTGGATCATCTATTTACATTGTACATTATATGATAGTTGTCTGTTAAGTCACCCCCCTCTGACTCTAAATAGAGGTTATTGACACCACTTTCATGGTAGCCCTTAGTACTGCAGTAGCCCATCAAAGGTGGAGTTATCCCCGACGTATTGAGTATAAGTGGAGTTACGACCTCCTAGTTGTTCAGTGGAGACGGAGTTACGACCCTTACCTGTTTAGTAGAGGTGAAGTTACGACCCTTACCTGTTTAGTAGATGTGAAGTTACGACCTTTACCTGTTGAGTAGAGGCGGAGTTACGACCCTTACCGGTTTAGTAGAGGCGGAGTTACGACCTTTACCTGTTGAGTAGAGGCGGAGTTACGACCCTTACCGGTTTAGTAGAGGCGGAGTTACGACCCTTACCTGTTTAGTAGAGGTGGAGTTACGACCCTTACCGGTTTAGTAGAGGTGGAGTTACGACCTTTACCTGTTGAGTAGAGGCGGAGTTACGACCCTTACCGGTTTAGTAGAGGCGGAGTTACGACCCTTACCTGTTTAGTAGAGGTGGAGTTACGACCCTTACCGGTTTAGTAGAGGTGGAGTTACGACCCTTACCTGCTTAGTAGAGGCATGTTGTGAATTGACATTTGGTTGAATGAGGAAGAGTTTATTATTGTATTTCATTTCCTTCAATATTTCCCAATCTACAAATATAATAATATAATCATATATAAACTGAATAATAGGATATGTTATTAGCCATGTTGGTATATAATAGTGACAAATATTAAACGCATGTGACAAATTATTCACGGTACATATATCCGCTTCTATTTTCTGTTCATGGAAAGAAATTATTGTACAGGACATGCTACAGCTGGTGTAAAATGGTAAATTATTCTAACTTCATCGCTATAAATCTTTTCCTGTTATTACGCTGAATTCACTAAATGGTGAAAACGTATGCTTGTCCATGAGATATCGGTGCATCACACAAACACATCCAAGCTGGAATCCTGCCTAGACTTAGAGCTTACCAATTGTATGTGAAGAGGGGAGGGGTTGGTCCATTACAATAACTACTGCCATCCAGGCACGCTGGTTGTATAGCTCTGCTTTCAGCCATGTACCAATTTGAGAGGGCTGCGTGTACACCACCAGTACACCACCTGCGGAGAAAGCAACATAAATTACAAAGATAAAAGCAATAGGCCCCAATACAAAATTGAGGGTTTAAAATCAGCTACCCTGAAAAAATGAACATAAAAAGCCCGAGTTCCACCACAAACAACAATTTAGAATACAAAAGTATGCTGACTTACATGTACAAGTGTAGGTATAATGTGGGCCTATGATATATAGTAAAATAATACAGAATATAGACATTAATAGTAAATTATTCCATATGCATATTTTCTCACTGAGCAACCAGAGCTGGTGACATACAATGTACAAAGTGAAATTTCACCTGAAATAATTCCATCTTTGCTTTTGACTACAAACGAAACTGGATTAAAATCAGGTTGCTATCCTTTAGGAACCGGCAGCTATTGGAGTGCACACTTATAATCTCGTGATACAACAGACTTCTTTGAGAATACAAAGTTTATAGTTGGTTACTATAATATACATGCGCATGCAGCCTGTGCTCTAAAAACAGCACAAGGGGGGGGGGGGGGGGGAGACGGAGTCTTTGCACATCTCAACCTTATGATAATATTTAGGCTACGAATATGATCCTAGAATACATAGATAGTGGAATTGAAGAAATAATGGAACAAATATGACATTACTTATACTATATACTAGGGCAAGTTAGAGGTAAATCATATTTTGTTGTTAACTTTTTTGCTTGCTTTGGTAAATATGAGAATACTAAAACAATACAAATAGCGGACTAATTAAGTGGACAAAAGGTAACCAATTAGTAGCAGAATAAAATAAATAAACAACTGAATGCTGCCAGCCTGCAAACAAAACGAAACCAGGAATGGAACTACAGATTTATAAATGCTATCCCTTCTTTTATACATAACAGTGAATGTCGAATACATCGAAGTTTTGCTATCACAGGTGATTATGGCAAACCTTTAATTTGTGAGTGTAATATGAAATATATATAATATAAAAGGCTAAAATCTTAATTTAGTTGCAGCAATTTATCAGTTTTAAAAATGTTTACGCTTCAAATAACCAAACAATACCAACAGTATTTTAGTGTATGGAACAAACCCATGCATGGTTAGTTGATTTCATTCACCAGTTATACCAATGGAAATGCTAACCATTTTCTGGTTTATAAATAAAAAAAGTCAATAGACTGGCTCTCTGCTTTGAAATAAGGCAAGAGAGGCCTCACCCTGGATGAATCGCACGTTGAAATATCATTCATTTTACAACTACTGGAATATTTGAGCGAAATTTATGTAAATAAATGTGTAAATACAACAGTATTCTATAGACTTTCACAATAAAAAAATAAGGATTGGTAGAAAAAGTGTGATTTGTTTACCAATTTTAACCCACTTTCTACATTTTTAATATAATTAAACACAATCTACAGCATTTGCTTCAAAATAAACACCTGAGCAATCATTTGTGGGTAAATGATTGAACATAATATTGTATTTGCATGTATTACTGTATTGGCTGTGATGTTAGAGCATTTGGAATAACAACCAAAATTGAAGCAAGGCAGCAAAGCACAATAAACCATTCTCACAGTGCAAAGATAGAAATAGGTTTACCAGATGTAGCTAATGCCGAACAATTATTTGGACACCAGTCGTCCAAATGAAATTTATCTAAATAAACAGTAGAAAATATATTTATACTTATAAACTATATTACACTATAGGACACGCAATTCGTCTAAATAAATATTAAAGAATGAAAATAAATTTATATTTCAAAGAAAACAATCATCATGGAGTATAAGACCTCCCAGTGAGTCTACATGTACATATAGAAGAAACCAACTAGTGCATTACATGCATGGAGCGAAATTTTGAATCTAAAATAATGTTTTTTACACTTGGCTTTTCTAGCTCAAATTCTGAAATAAAGTCTACCGGATTGAAAAAGAATCACAAAATTTGACAGACATAATTATGCTTCACCATACATAGAGCTTGAGTCTAATACGCAGCAAGTAACCCAGTGATATCCCTATCTGGGAATAATTGGTTTGTTAACAAGCAGATAATTCAAACATTCTGTCTGTACCCATACTTGTACATGACATGCGGTAGAGTACGTGTGAGTGTAATACGTGGCAAGAACTTCAGTTATACTTGAATGGCTGTCAGCATATACTTTGACAAAAGTAGAACTAACGGGCCATGAGTTTTCAAACAATTTGTATTACGAGTTGTCATTCTGTACAATCGATATTCACTGTATTTATAGTACACCTTACTGTAGTGCAAGCGAGCTAATACATGCCTTACTGTAAGCCTGCTAATACACGTAGAAGAATGTTATAGGCCTACTACAAAATGTATCTTTTCGACAAATAGATTTAGAAATGATATTACAATGTGATGTAGATTAGTATCTAAACTAGAGTGTTATTATACTGCGACAAGTACTGCAGGCGCACACTGACTCACCTGCTGAACTAGCATTGCAATTGGTTGAACACCAGTGACAGGAGATACCTGAGCTCATTAAATCCTTAGCCATCAGCTGTACCACATCATCATTAGTTGAGCTTGTACTGGTTAGAGTTATCTGCTCTATAACTGAGTCAGATTCTCTTGCCCATTGGTCAGTAAGAAGCTCAGGGTTCAAGTACAGTGTTCTTATATAAGGCACAAGTGACATTGGGTTCATGTCCAGTCTAGTGTGGGACCAGTACAAGTCAGAGCGTAGCGTAGCTGTCTCATTTGCTGGGCAATTCTGAAAATATGATTTTACAGTTTGATAGTTTGATTAGTATGACCGTGATGCTTGCATGGTTGTCGATGTTGGGTTGAATCCAATCAAATAATATACATGTATTTTGCTCACAAAATTGATTTGGCAATAAAATTTAAATATTTTTTAAAAAGCGAAGAGTGGAAGAGATAGATTAAGTTGTAACAAGCCATTTTCTGCTGCTGCAATTTGCAAAGATGAATGATAATTATATTGCATTAACTAAAGTACACTGACCGTAGTATGCATGCAAAGAGAGTGTAGATGTATATTATAATAATACTATACATCGACATGTACATGTACATGTACATGCAGTTTCAACAAGGTAAGGTTCTCTACGTACATTAGAGCGTTAGTGTTAGGAACGTGTAGTATATGATATTGAAATGCTGCCCATAGGACATGGTGCTACTAACAGGAGTAGTTAATCAACATGACCATCATGCCCCAGACCACTTTCCCCAATTTATAGAAGCACCTGAAAAGAAATTTTAGTCAAATGTACATGTATATAGGTCTCCATGGAAACGTATGACATGGTGATATACAAACCCATGTAAAAGCAGAGATATTGAGAGAGGCGGCCAGCTCTAGCTGTGTCACACATCTGCCCATAGAACCTATGAGTGCTATAAACTTATACTTGGACCAGGATTCTGTGACGGCTCCAGCTGTAGACGTAGAATATGTTCGTATCCAAATGATTTCTACATCCACTGGGTACGAAGCGTGGGAAGATACAGCCTCTGATACAAGCTGTGAGATTCTACAACATTGATGTGTATTAAACCAAAATACGTAGACATGAACTATGCATTGTACTGTCACACTGCCTCACCATGCAGCATAAGTTACACATACAATTTATATAATTAGGTGAATATATAGTGAATTAACCAACCTGTTTACACATGTAGATGTACATTACATACATGTACATGTATATGCCTGTGGAGGCCTGAATTTGGTGTTGTCCAATACATTGTTGCTGATGCAAAAGCAACATATTTCGTGTGTCTATGTTTCTTCAAACACTAGAGGATGTACACTAAAGGTTTCTATTTGAAGCACACTAGACTAGATTCCTTGCTGAAGGTAACATTTCATTCAGTGCAATGAATTCGGAGTTATGGTTTAATAATGGCCGGTGTTAGAGAAAGAGGCTCCCCAGCTTAAAATCTTTCATGCAAATGTGTTAAATTTTGTTAGTCAACCTTAAAATCTTAATAACCTTAGCCCCTCATAATGTCTACGATCATAACAGTACACCACTGACATCAATGTACAATGTATAACATAGTTACCTATCGCTAGGTCCAGCTGTTGGAACTATAACTCCAATACTGATTGGTTTGAGATACGCCGAACTCCAGAATATAGCGGAGAAGTAAAGTACACTTAGAGACTTCATTGCCGAATCCAATCTGTAGACTGATATAGGAGCAATACAGCTGGCAGCAGCCCTAGCATGACACCTGCTATCACAAGGCAGAGTCAGCAGTGACAGCGTGTAATGAGGTGTGACAGCGCATTGCCAGATGTGACACGGCAAGTAAATTCTATCCTAGAGCAATGGATTTGTGAATATATAATAAGTTGGGCTTCAATTTTAACACAGAATTCAATACATAGCATAATGTAGTCAAGTATTGATGGGTTAATGCAGCTCGAAGCCCACTTGGGATAATGAAGGGAATATAAATAATTCAAAAAAACAATAAGCCTGTTTGCTTTACAAAAGTTGGTATAATAAAATGGTGAGTTACACATTAATATATCCGTACAACTCGTCATAATGACTTGTATATACGGAAATAGTGAACACGTATTATACAGTGAACATCCTCTAACTGTGTTACTGTGCAAAGAAACAACAGTATGCAAATTTACTATTTTCAAAGCTTAAAACAGTCAATTATTATAAAATAATATAGTGTAATATAATAATAAAAGTACCTTTGATGCTGGTGTACACTGGTATAGAGATAAATGTTATTATAAAATCACCCTGTAGCACTTATTGACAATAAATTCCATGAATTAAAACTCAAGGAGGAATTCCGAGACATGAGGTATTACTAATATTTACATAACGTCCTGATGAGAATTAGCGAAGACTTCATTGACTAATGAGAGTGGTGCTTATCACCAGCTGTAGAGGTAAATTGTGAAATAGAAACTATTATAACACAGACAGACAACATACAGCAGTCAGTTTTATTTGCTTAGCAACCCCTTGTGTGTTACTCTCTACTCATGAAATATGTATAAAACCTATTATGATAGATAGCATCATTGGAACATCTCTGTACAATAGAATTTATTCAATTGATACATTACTGTGATAGTGTTATAATATACATACACAGACCTGGTAGAAACTTGTTGTGTAACAATTTTGCTATCTGCATTTAATTCTATTCATCTAGGCTATCGCCAAAAATAATTCTGCTTGTTGATGTATAGTTTCATTGATGCTACTTCTTTCACTTATGGGGGAGAGGGGGGAGGGGAGGTTGAGTATAGAGCGGCGTGCTGTAGATACCAACAGTTATTAACTTAACATCTCCTTGGCCCAGGAGATTTAGTAACTTTCAATTTAAATTCTGGTACCCAAACTGGAAACTCCCAGTCAAATGATGAATCTCTCTGATTTTCACCAGTAAAACTTGGCTATAGACTGGTGAGCCACAGATGGGTTCCAGCTGTACACTGAATATTTACCCTCATTGAGCATCTATAACACCAGCAAATTCTATGTTTGAATAACAAACTTCTCCATCACTTCTCATCACGGTTGAAGGCACCAGACAATGTTCATGAAATGTGGGAGGTAATTGCAGGTCGACACCATTTTAACACATTTTCCTGGTACCCTTTATCATAATATGACAGGATTACTAAAGATGTAATGTGTAGATATTTATTATCAAAATAGAATATGAATCACCCATTGGAATAATATCACTACTTTAAAACATTTTTGTGTATAAAGAATACACATAAAACTAGAAAAATACTGATTCGTGAATAGAAAGCCCGATTGTTAGATTGAGGTTATTGATGAGCCAGCACCTTAATTCTAGAAAGACGTCTGAGCAGAGAACATGTATAGAACAAGGACCTACACTATATTATATATGTTCAGTATATGTTTATGGAATTACTGACCAGAATAAATTAGTCTAAGTTTTTTCCCTCCACTAATTCACAATGGGGAATGTTCACAAAAGCGCTGCCTCTTCAACACTTAGTTGGTGGTTGCACAATTTGTCTCGGTTTTTGCCGTAGAATTAGATTCTCTTGGATTTTCCAATACTCAATACAATAGTATGATAACCACATGCAGGGTGTGTAAATAGGTTAACCGTTCAGTGGTAGGCTACGTGACCGGTGAACATGCCCCATGGAAAAGTCAAATAATTCTTTAGTGTTGAAGATGAAGTTTAACCAAGTTTCCTGATATAATAAAAATATAGAACTCATGCTAAGATTGTAAACTATAGAAATGATAGTTTAATAACAGAACCTGAGAGTCTAGAAATAGTCTCGTCTGTATGGCCTTCATCAAGAATGGCCTGAGCTGTTAAAGCTTTGATTTAAGAGCCTCTCTCATTGGTTTGATATACTTAAGGAATGAAGGATGCACCTGAAAGTAGATACACTATTGATAGTCCTCAGAGAACACTTTGACCTGATTTCACTCTCACAATACACACGGATTCCCCAACGGGATTGGCTACCCTGTCTATTAGGAATATGTACATTGTCTCGTATGTTTACAGCTACTATAGAGTGTACGGTGCACCAGTATATATAACCCAAATCATCGAGTTAAGTAGTAAACATTTTTTAACTATATTACAGAAAACCATAAAGCTCTCACAAGACTCCCTCCCACCAATGATGACCGTATTTCTGGTAACTTGAAGTTTTATTGTCTTCAATTTGGTGTAAATCATTTCATAGACCATGTAAAAGCTATACAATTATAATGTCTTGTATATACATGTAGCTGTTGTATATTGGCTGATAACAATCTGGAATTGTTTCGCCTTCAAACTGGAGAAAACGAATGAAGGGCGAGACAACTCTATATTTGTGACACATGTTAGCTTGAGACGACAGTTTGGGAGAGGTGTTGCTCCAGAATAGAGCTTGCACTGTTGATCAAAATGTTGATTTTAATTTTTGTTTATTGCTATTACAACATTACCCCCACATTTTAAAACTATAATGTTACATACCTGATGTTGGTTGAGTGAAGAACTCTTAGCGTACTCATACAGAGCCTCATACACATTACCATCATATCTACCCAGACAACTGTTTAGCAGACGATCTGGATAATCAAATGCATCTACTAGTGTCACAGCATTAGGTCTCAGTTCCGTCAGTAACTCTGTTCGTCTTATCATTAACAGTTTTATTTGACGCGAGTTCAGCACATCATTCTATAACAGGATATGACAAAATGTACGCATTCAACTGTTTTGTGGCCCTAAAAATAGCAAGTCTTAAGTACAACTGACGATTAAACCCGGAGAATACTCACACTATGTATATTTTCCAATAAACTTGAGTAGTTTCAACCCAGTTAATGATTAACTACTTCTTACTAGCATTTGTATTAAAAGCAGAAGTTAGAGATAACCGAAGTTGCCCTACCCTGCCCATGACAGCAGCTATCCACTATTGGAGTCACCATCTTTACTGAGAATACTTAGTGGAAACATTCACTAAATATTTGTCTACTCAAGTCAACTTTACCCGCTGCATGCAATGACCTGCGGTTGACCACTTAGGTACCAAATGTTAGCCAGTTACCTGAAGGAATGATCCGGAATTATCCAGAATGCTATTTACAAGGAAGAATTCGCAGACTTGAGTCATGACAGCTGTAGCCCTAGGTTCCCAATTACTGCTTGCCAGAGCATCAGTGAAGAACTTGGCTGCCAGATACATGGAGTACACCTGAGAATTATATCACATGATCAACTACAATCTAATCTATATTCTATTGTATATGTAAACATTTAATACAGTATGTCAGATGGTGCACTATCTTACTATTTACTGATCCCGCAAGTGAGGCAGCCGAAATGGTGCACTTTGAAAAAGCTGTCTCCCCTAACTGCAATGCATTAGGTAGTGACACACCCTATTTCCACAGGCACTACTCTGCACTGTAGTAAACAGCAAATCATATACCAATAAAATTATAATCAGGTAGTTGTAGAAATGCAGGGCTCTCAACTTGATAAAGTGAAAAATCCAAATAAAATGTTGAATTGAGGAAAAAGATGCCACTGCGGGGCCAGAGGCCCCGCCAGCCTGCGAAGCAGGCTGCCTGGTAGGGCGCGGGAGGAGTGGCGGAGCGCCCTCCCGCGCTTGAAAATTTTTTAACTGTGCCATCAAAAATGGCACCATTTCATGCAATTCTAATCACATTTTACTTAAAATGTGCTGTGCTTGGTAGAGGTTGTAACATGCAACTTGTGTGTATTTATTTGGTAGAACAAACAAAGATGCAAATAGGGCTTACAGTATAGGCCCTATACATGTACAGAGTAGATGTAGGTGGTGGAGATAGTGGAAAATATTGTGTATATATACAATAATACAGGTAACTATATGACACCATAATACAGATTTAAACAAAATACAGATATAGCCTATATCTGTATGGCTCCAAATGGAAGTGGAACAAATGAGTTGGGTACAAAGTGCATGCAAAATGTTTGAGATATTTTGACTTGTCTCCTTTGTTTTTGTGTCAATATCTAAAATGGTATATATTTGTGGGTAAACAGTAGTACTTGGGACTTGGCAACACAAAAATATTTGCAACATATACAATCACATATCTCTTATGTGTTATTTTGTAAAACCTATTAATATCAGATTGGAAAATACTTTAGACATCCATTTGATTCAAATATTAAATTGACTAGGTTAGCGACCTCTCAACCCCTATTGATTCCATTGGACAGACTTTGTTTGTGTATGGCTTTGGTGCTAGTTAGCCTACTAGCAAAGTACTCTCTTTGCTACTAGTAACAAATCCTAACTCAATGGCAAAATCCGAACAGTGAGTGGAAAATATAGAAATCTGTCCGAATACCCAAAAGGCAAGGACAAATCCGAACAATTTGGATTTAATCCGAGTAGTTGAGAGCCCTGAGAAATGGAAGCATCTGATTGGCTCTTATCAATATACATTGTATTATACAATAAATGTAAATACAAACCTTTGCCACCTCTACCAGTGCATACAGGTTATTGTTCCATGCTGTATCATAGTCAACTTTCCTCTGGTCTACTTGTAGCTCTGTAGCCACTCTTAGAATAGACCTGCAATCAAAGTACTACATCATGTACACGTAAGTGCAACGGTTTGCTGCATTTGCTGCACAAAGTACCACAGACATTGGTCAAATAACTTATTTCATGCATACCTTATTTCATGCGTGTTTATGCACTTTGTTTCATGTCTATTAGTGAAATGTGGGGACGAGGAAGATGCATATAAAACACTCTCCAATAACATTTCATTTTTAATTTCGAGAACTTGATCAATTATTTGTGCGGAAGCAAGTGTAAGCTGTAGGTATAACCAATAAATACACATTGCGTCTAGCCTATGTATGATGTCACAACTTACCGTAAAGCGTTCAGCTCAAACGCTGTTATACACAGATGAGAGTCAAACTTCTCGGCAGATTTCAATTCTGAAGGAACAGCTGGTGATTTAGCTAAGAACTGAAGAGTGTCTGGCAGCTGCTCACCTTTCTTAGCCTTTCCTAAGAATTTCATCAGCGACCTGCGACATTATGTATGTGTAGCAGGTGTCCTAATTATCCAAGAATAACATAAATTACATGTATTTCATTAATACAAACAAACCAGATATTGCATTATATTTATGCAAACGTTATTAGTTCGAGCGGTATTTTAAATTATTCATATCTTAAAAAGGAAATTATTCTTTGAAATTATGAAAAAGTGCTCAAAAGAAAAGACTATTGGAAGACTATTTGGAGTTATCCTCTCTGCAAATTTTAGAAATAAAACACTCCTTTGAAGCACTTCGAGATGAAATGGTTTTATAGAGACTGCAAAGTTAGACACAAAAATATCTGCTTTTAGAGCAATAGTTTTGCTGTTTTACCAGTTATACTGGGCGTTTACTAAATATCATATTATTGACATTAGAGTTGTGTCTTCATATACATATACATATACATACACATACACATACACATACACATACACATACACATACATATACATATACACATACACATACATATAGGCCTACACATACATATATATATAATATGTAAAAGGAGCATTGCAAGCGTCTCAAATATAGTTACGTCATTGAAAGGGATAAACACCATCTTACAACTTGTATGTTCAACTTTCCTCAACAAGTACTAGGGGTAAATGTATACACCAAATTCCTACAGATAACTTAATCATTAGCGAATAATAGTTTATAATGGATAATCTAGAATTAACATATACAACCATGACTGCTACTACAGAAGGTGTGTTTACCTTGCACACTGCAGATACATGACAGTATTCTCCCCTTCGTATGTACAAGCTGGAACAGTATTCTGAAATAAACTTGGCAACCCACTAGCGTGACTATAGCCATGCCCCCCACAGGATCGTCTGCATGTCTCAATAAGATCTAAGACTATGTCAGAAGTATATGCCTTCAGACCAGATGTGAGGCTGTGCATCTAGAATATAAGAACAATAGCAGCAAGTAGGACTATGTATATTTCTTTACATTTCCTTCATGACACTTTGCTAACCTATCACGCTGAAATGTGATGCTATAAATATACAAAGTATGTTTCAGATGTAACAGACATCAAATGTTATGAACCTTACTTCAGGTAGTCTGGACATATCTCCACCCTTCATGGCTACCATGATGTTTTCATACACTTTCTTGACCTCAAACCCAGTGAAGAAGAAAGCATAGGCAGTGCATATGGCTGGTATTACTTTCATCTGCTGTGTCTGATAATCCAGAATCTGTGGTTCAACTCTGTAGAATGTGCATGTATATTATTATACTCCTATACAATTAGAACATAAAGTGAAGACAATTCCAAAACCATACATGTTAGTGTTGATCAAATATACCTGTGCATGATAAATATGTTTTTATATTACAACGAACTAAGTGAGAATATGGAAACTAAGTGGAAAGATAGTGAGACATGACTGCATGAATCTTTACATAAGTTGATGCGTTGGTAGGAATAGTGGGAGGTCAAGGTTAGGTAGAGATGGGCGTGGTGGAAGTAGAGGGATGTTAAGGTTTTGCAGCAGTGGGGAGTCATTCTGGAGGTGAGCTTGACCGAGACAAGACATAAGATTCAAAGAAAGGTGAGCCATTTGCTAACACTACAAGAAGAAATAGTAAAGCGTGTTTAACAACCCCAGCAAATCAACACTGCTATGCGCACTGCTGCTGGGTGTGGAAATACCGCATGTTTGAGGTAGCACCAAAGAATAAACCCAAAAGGATGTCCACACATTTATTTAGCAATAACTAACCCTTTAGAGTTCGCAGTTTGTCTCCTAACTGCACTGTATCTAGTAGCTATAGTGGCAGCACGAGCAAGTGATGCCGCTATCATCTGTACTATACCCATCCTTACATAGCTCATAGTGAGGTAGGATGTCTGTGGGATAGATTGTCTAGAGAACTTTCCATCTGGTGATACCTGAAATTTAGACGGGTAAACAGCTGGTGATTAGTTACAATGTGACTTGGTTGTACGCATCATAATCCTTGTGTAATTCCATGCCCTGTGTCATTATTGATGATGCCTGGTATAGCGATAAGCTGTGATGCAAATTTCAAGAGTACAATATGCGGAGAGGGAAATGTACAAGAGCCTTTCTCATATTACCTACTATTAGAGAAACTGATTTTACACAGAAGAGTATATTTAGCAGACGGATGTGTCTAACACACACCTTAGAGTTTTTCATTAGCATGTTAGTCCTTGGGATGCGGTAGTGAGTGAACTTGAGGTAGCCATTATCCACCTCTGCAAACCCAAACTTGTGGTTGATGTCCCCAAGCTCTACTCCTATGAAACAAATACACACAGTCAGATACAGAATACAAGTGCATGTAGATAGATAGACATATGATGGGTGCATGTAGATAGATAGACATATGATGGGTGGATGGAGATGAATGGGCAGATGGGTGGGTGGATGGGTAGATAGATAAACTACACTGCAAACAAGTTGAAAGTAGAAAAAGAGAGAATAATTCTACAATACAATACTAATAGTAAATTGTCAAACGCATAAAATATTAACGTTACTTTAGATTTAGTTACTTTAGATTTAGTTACTTTAGATCAGGGGTTCCCAACCTTTTCAAGCCTAAGTACCTCTTAGCAGTGATTTAGTAAACGACATACCCCTTTGTAGCCCTTTGTAGTGAAAAATGTACCCCTCTGTAAAACTTTGTTTAATCAAGAATATCTTGGGTTTAACTCGATTAATATTACGTGTGTGCATTATCTAAATGCGTCATCTAAACAAGTAAATAAATGCAGTATGGTATGAAACTTTTATTTATTAATTATTTCATGATAAATATGTAATGTAACTTTCATAGATTGTAGTGTTTCACGGCTTTCATACTGCTTTAGCCCAACCTCATTTGAATCAGCAAGCCATTTGATGTTCAGCTCAGTAATAGATAGTGATAATTCATAATTGATAGTATGTAACTGAAAATCACTGTTAGTTAAAAAGGTATAAAGTTGATAACTTATTTTGTACCCCCTAGGTTTCTAAAATGTACCCCTAGGGGTACATGTACCCCAGGTTGGGAACCCCTGCTTTAGATCATAGTGAGCATATAATATATAGAATTGTCATGAACACATTCACAACCCAACGCATGTGTATGACAGTGAGGTAAGTATAGCAAAGAGAAGATAACTCTACAACATAACATAATGATGATTGTATTTTATTATAAATTAATACATAACTTTCAACAATCAACTTATGACATAAAGTAAATAGTATAACTCATCTCAGACCATTGTTAGTTCAGATTGTGACGAGTATACCAGAATATATATTAACTCTCTCGCTCTCTCTTGGACTACTAAACACACGATTAAGTGACTTGTATTTATACGATATTATCTATATACTATCTCATATATAGCATGTCGTGTATGGAGCAGAATATGGTGTCTGAGTCGTGTATCGAGTATATAATGTAAGTCTAAACATGTAATATTTAGTCTCTCATATCGTAGGTTTCCCTTCCTGTGTTCTCTACTCACAAACTTAATTTTGCTGCTAAATAATTTTATATGTTCACATATTATTATGACTAACATGGTGCATGTACATGTATATATAGTATACAAGTAGTGTTTAGTATGTTTATTAATTGATTACAACTGAACTAAATAGAGAAGTCAGCTTTCAGAGCACTCCTTGTGTTTCACTCGACGAGTTACATAATGATAAAACTAAGTAAAAGTGCTATGCTAATGTGTAGGCACTGATATACATCTAGTACATACAGTGTATATGCATGTACATGTATATATTATGTAGGCCTAATACATAAGATATACAATTTTCATAATTTATGTGATGTTATGACCTTTCACTAGGACTGTTGGTTAAAAGCAATAGATGCACACAATGCTATACTATACTGTATAGGCCCCTATTACTAATATTATATAAAGGTAGAATAATATTCATATCAAATTGTTATTTATTTCAGATGTAAGTTGATGAAGGATATTGGTACTAGTAGTGATAATTTAGATGATGATGATTCTAAGACTATCGTACCTGATGGAGTAGAGTTTACTACTCTTGTTGGTTAGTACAATAATCATACTAAATAACATTATCTTCCACATACAACTGTGCACAGGTTATTCACATTACTGAGTTACTCAAATACTACAGGTAAATGTAGAATAGGCAGTAACATTGTGAAATCTGACATTGCAGTATAAGAGGAGACAACTTCTAACAACTATTATTACCTGATAAGAGAACATAACTCCAAACTATTAGACTTGTTATACATTGTAACATAATATTATATAATTAACAGATACAGAGTGGAATAAGGAGTTGAATAGTGAAGATGATAAGACTATAGTCCCTGATGGAGTTGAATATATACAAGTAAATGGTGAGATATACACACTATATTTACATGTACAAGTATGTATGTAGGAATATCTATTGATAATACACACTGTACATTAGTGCTGGGCTGTTATGATACTTCGAGCTCTCCCCCATAAATCTAATTCTCAGTACCGTTTGGGAATTGTCTGTACAACCAATAATAATGAATCTCTCTATTTACAGGTCCTACTCCAAATGAGATCAAGTCAGATATTGGTAGCCTAGATGACTTTGATGAGTATGAGGAGGTTTTTGAGGAAAATAAATTGAATCCAATGTGTGACAACTCCACAGCAGAAAATGGTAAGCAAGTATTTAATTATATATACATATACATCATGCAGGCAAGTTTATTTGGTAGGCTATCTACATGAATTATACAAAAGGGTATATGGAGTTATCCTAACATGGTCTAAAAAATGGTTGTATATCATAATATTTATATAGTTGATGTTTCTACCTCTTAGGGCAGAATATCTTAAAATCATGGAGCACAGTGAATAACTTATCAGATCTGGAAGTAGGCGTGTCTAAGAGCGACTCGGTACATGTACAGGAAGTAAACCAGAATAGCCAGTCTTCTGATGTGATTTCCGAGTCTTCTACTGATAAAGGTGATTATTACATACATGGCTATGTCTAATATTTATAGATACATTATTTGTGTCTGGTTATATGTCTGTGTGATCATAAGAAGGTGGTGTAGACCTTATGGTGATCCACCTTGCAATATGAAAAATTGTGATGCATTAGAAATATTTCACTGTCAAAATAAGCCTATCAGTATTCTAGCAAGTGATCTGTTATCATCCATGTGCAGTTCAGTTTCAATAAAATAAAATCTTTCATCAGTTTATAAGATTCTTTTCTAGATTGATAGATCTGCAAGCTAATAATACAATGTATGTAGTTTTGTTACTATTGTTGTTACAGCAGACGTCAAATCTGACTTTATGAAAGATTCAACCCTGAATTACAGTGAAGGTCCAAATACAGACTCGACTGTCAGTTACAGTGAAGATCTGAATACAGAGTCGAATATAAGCTACAGTGAAGGTCTGAAAACGGAGGTGACCAGTGCATTTGGTAAGTTTATCTTATCTTTCATCATATTTATAAAATCATAGTTTATATACAGATAGATTAGCTAACAGGAAACTAAATTATTTGTATTTATTGTTTCTCTATTCATATAATTGTTAGCAGTTTAATGTATAAATAAACACATGTACATGTACAACACATGACTCTCATGTGTCAATATTCGATATTAGTTACAGCATATTATACCATGTTAATTCTATATCATAATTACAACTGCAGTCAACTGCTCTGGGTGTATCAGTAGTACATTGTATTATATTTATAATTGTTAGATTCTGGAGTAAGTTCAGCAGATCTAAGTCTACTGTTTGAAGAAGGGGACGTTATAACTACTCCCTCAGTAGATACTCCAGAGAGACTTAGCCTAAGAAAACGTATCAGAAGAGCTCTAAGAAATGTGTTCTGTTGTCTTAGAGCCAACAACAGAAATGATGACTAACTCCATATTTATATGTATATGCTGCATATTACATCTAGTCTTATTTATGTGCTGCATATTACATCTAGTATTATTTATATGCTGCATATTACATCTAGTCATATTTATGTGCTGCATATTACATCTAGTCATATTTGTGTCATGTAGATTACATCTAGTCTCAGTTATGTGATGCACATTGCATCTATTCGTATTTTAGCTGTTAGTTGTAATATACATGTACTTGTATAACTATATAACTATAGCTGATAGAACAATATTATATATGTAGTGAAGTAATAGTGATGCACTAGTGGTTAAAATATAATCTTATTATAGTATATTATTGTTTACTAATAAATATGCCTATTTACATACATCTACATCTACATACATATACACAGTGCAATACATATTACTATGATAACCATTACAATAATGTGTATCATACAGGGATATGTAGAAAGAAAACCAAGTTTAACATAACCAATGGATACAATCTAACATTTTGCAAACAATAATAATGCTAAAATTAAAATAGTTCAAATTGTGAAATTAAACCAGATGAAAAGGCCATTGAGTGTGCGAAAAAAGTTAGCAGTGTGATTCCAATTGTTATTTACTTCAGTACAATAATATACTGTTTTACTGTAATACTGTGTTACTAAGGCAGCCATGGAGCCTTATAATAATTACATGGGGTCACCTGTCATAGTACAGTAAATATTGGAACCACTTTGACACATGGTATAATAATAACAGTATAGTATGTAACTAGCTGCTGGTATACACTTACCAGGTAGAGGCTCGTGTGTCTCTAGGTCCCTTAGCTGACACATGAAGGGGTTGACTCCATACTGCTTACCGTCTATCACCAGTTGGGCCATAACAACAGCATAGTTACTGGTCTTGCCCACTAAAATACCACCACTGGTTAGTTACAATGAAATATTGGTAACCATTGCTTGTGGATATACATGTACACCGGTACAAGTTAATTGCGTTGTTCTATTACCAATGAGGTTTATACTTCTCTATTAGCTTAAACCTAAATGCACATTACATTAGATTTCATATAGTGTAATGACTATGTAATATATCAATTGGATACTAACATTATAGTAGCATTTATTTTATAGCTGATGCTGGTCTACATTTAGTACATTGAATTTATCATTCCTTGATGAAAGCTCTGTTTATAAAATAATACAATCTGATACCCATATACTCTATACTCCCATTGAATAGAACACAGTAAGACATTCCACTTAGCCTTATTTTGTGGAAAATTTAAAGTAGGCTAATGATGCAAAAGTAGAGTGCTAAAGCGTAACAGTAAAATTAAGAGTTTTCCACTCCTAATTTGTTGATGAAGGAAATTATAGACAAACTAAGAGAGGACAACTTCCTATTGTGACCAACACATTATAGGCACCCATGCTGGATACTATTGTAGAAGCATTTGACAATTCAACTAGTACAAGAAGTATACATCATGTATGTGTGGATATACTCACGCCCACCAGGCCAGAATTTGATAGAGGTTATGGTTGGACTGTGGAGAATAAACTCTTGTGTAGCTTTATCATAGGTAGCAGTTGTCTCTAAACCTCTTATAAAGGTTCCTATATAATAGAGTCACTACATAATATAACTATTAATTGCGTAGACCGTTTAGAGGTCATTGTGACAATTGGAAAACAGAGTATACAAAATATTAGCAGAAGATCCAAATATCAAAACTTGGACTATTGTAGAAGTAGTGAACTAAGCTAAACTTTGCTGTTACAATGTATAACATACATGTAGATATACGTAAAGGGAAAAGACAATATATTATAATTGCAACCATGATGAATATACTGCTATATAACCCTATTGGGTTTCACATGGTTTACGTAGAGCAGTGGGCGTGGCTAGCTCATACTGTGAATACCGGCACAATCTCAATGTACTAACAGCTTCCAAGATCAGTGTAATAAAATGTATAGCAATACCATTCCATACCGTGACCCATCTCTGTCTGAGCATAGGTGCCAATGTGTTCATATGTCTCTGCTTTGGGTAGAAACTCGGCGATCTGCTCATCTGTTCCCTGCCCCTTGATGGTTGGTACAAACATATCCCGGTGTACAGTGAATGGGTTAGTGCCAATGAATATGCCCCTAAACAAAATATAACATGTGCACTTGTACATACAGGTACAGTAGGTTACAAGAAGTAGATTACAATGAACAGCAAGTCTTGTAATATGAATACATCAAGATTATAGTGATCATCTTTGAATTAAAAGACACTAGACTGTTATTTGAGCGCGGACTTACATTGTATAAAGGAAAACAAGTGGTGCATTGGTATCGAAAGCTCCCTCAGCATATCCATACTTCTTCATCTTCCTCTGCAAAGCACCAAACATACGAACGGCTTCTTCATAGACCTCATCGCGTGACATCGTAGGAAACTTCTCTGCTTGCGCAAACTCTGGGTCTTCAGAGATTTCTTTAACTAATATCACAAAGAAAAAGCAATGGTATTTGGGGCTAATTATTATACGAAATTTGTTTCCAGCCTGCATTGGTTGATAACCAGTAGTACTACTGCTGTGTGGAAACCATGGAAACAGCGTTAGTCTGTGGTCTACTGCGTATCTATTGCAGAAGTGACCTTGAGACCTGTTTGTGAGTGAGAACATACGCTGCGTAGACCACAACACGTCCAGTGAATGCAGGATCCTAAGTAGGCTAATGCTAAATGAGAAGCACACACTTAAGCAGCTACTCAATAGAAACCAGTATTGTCATGACTAAGCCATAGCCTGACATTGGTTCCAAAGATAGTACCGATATTGTGATATAGTCTATATATATATTGTGATATTGTGATATAGTCTATATATATATTGTGATATTGTGATATAGTCTATATATATATTGTGATATAGTCTATATATATATTGTGATATTGTGATATAGTCTATAATTATATATATTGTGATATTGTGATATAGTCTATATATATATTGTGATATTGTGATATAGTCTATATATATATTGTGATATTGTGATATAGTCTATATATATATATTGTGATATTGTGATATAGTCTATATATATATTGTGATATTGTGATATAGTCTATATATATATTGTGATATTGTGATATAGTCTATATATATATTGTGATATAGTCTATATATATATTGTGATATAGTCTATATATATATTGTGATATTGTGACATAGTTCTCCGGTTATCGGCCCAACATTCACACAACATATAGGAATGCTGTCATATCCCAACGTGAGTGAGACGACATCAATGTTGGAGCAATAGTAGAAACCACCCTTAACCATTTGAAGATGTTTCTATTTTCAAAAATCTCAAAGACACATTTACTGTAAAACATTGTACATCAAATGTGTACTAAAATACTGCCGACTTACATGCAGATTACACCGTGTGCCTTATTATATTATATGCACATGTATATTGCATGATATATTAGGCCACTTACAGATCTTTCTCCGGAGCTCTAAATTTTCTTTGCCGTAGAGTATCAATGTCAGATCTTCTGGATTAAACGTCGCCCTTCTACGCTCCATAGCCAAATCAGGGTTAACATTGATCTTGCCCATATTTCCAAAGTAATCTAGGCTACAAGTACATTGTACATAGTTAAACCAATATGTGATGATCCATCATCCTTTTCATTACTAAGTTATACCAAATGTTGCTGCACCAAGTAGGCTCAGATTTTTATTACATGGTAATCTAGGGTTTTTTGGCTACAATGCGATGGTTGATTAAAATATGCGATGCAAATAATACAATGGAATAAACAGTATAAAATAATTATGCATGATGATTATTGAATATAGTAAAAATATTAATAAATAAATAATATATTTAATAAGAGTATTCAATATAAATAGACATATTATGTGTAGTATGTCTTATTCACATATTATATCACGAGAATTCATGCAAATAGTTCAAATTTGTATAGGCTTACTGCAATCAAGCACAGGGAAACAGTACTGTAGGCAAGCGAAGCTGCATACTAGGACTAGCATAATGGTAAAGCCACGACGACACGTTATAGGGCCTATAGCATTAATTGCTTGTTATTATATTATTATTGGTGGTAATTGGCTGACTAGCATGTAAATGGAGCTTTGTGCAAATTCCGATTTCAGCTCCTTTGATTAAAGACAATCATAATTATATATGGTTATGATAAATTAAAACGTTATAATAACAACAATTATAGAAATTATGGCAAAATTACTATTAAATCATGCTAATCTATTGTCAAAATTCAATCAACATAGTCATAGTGATAGTCAATAATTATTGTCAACTTACTGTCAACTTCTTCATCACACTGGACCGCCCTAGAGGGAAGAAGGGGTGTGCCGCATATGGTACATGGGTTGGTCAGTGGGTGGACAGTATTAAACTTATTATAATGCAATAAATTGGCAGTGATAACGGAACAGGACTGTTTAGCCTGACTGGGTAGGGGTTGCAGTTGAAAACCGTCCAGCAGTTTCTTCTGGGCTGTATCCAATCCTCATATCTCTAATAGTTCTTGGTAAGAAGCTATTGAGGTATTTGTTGCTATTTGCTCCCACTGAACGGGGGAGTCCGATGGTCTGAGAACGAGTCTGCATTGTTCCCACAGTTTGATGCTCTAGCAGATCTTCATAGGCTGCACTTAGAGCGGGATGCTGTTCTTCCTTCCCGAGTATTCGCACGAGAAGCCCTACTCGGTGGTTCCTTCTTCTCTGGTCTAGTAGCCGTAGGCCAAGCTTTTCCATGGCCCTCTCAATGTCATCTCGTCCTCTGAGGTGGCTTATGAATCGAACAGCATGAGTCTGAACATTTTCAAGGTCAGTGATCTCCTTCTTACTCGTTGGATCCCATGCAGCGCTTGCATATTCCAGGTGCGGAAGACACAAGGCCTTATAGGCAATTAGACGCGCACGTTCGGGGGCCCAGTAGAGAGCTCGTTTAATCATTCCTAACTGCCTTTTGGCAACTAGTACCTTCTTGGATATGTGTATCAATAAAAAGTTTATTGGACAATTCATTACGTTAATCATAATGAAAACGATCACCAAAACCCAAAATAATGTCAAATTAATATAAACTATATCAATATGCTTGCTAAAAATTATTATTTGATATTATTATGAGTGAATTAATTGTCCCTCAGTGTGAGTGGAGCCTTGGTGGAGCGATGGTATGGTTATCATCTTCATCTGTTTAAAAGTAACATAATAAACACCTAGTTCTTCAAACAGCAAAGTAATTTTGTAACATTTGGCTGAAATTGAACCAACTATATGCCATAGGGTAAGCTAAGCTAAACTCTATACAAAATACAAGTACAAAACATTTTGACTCAAAGTCAATGCAAGAAGTAAAACCTTTGAACCCACTTGTGAGCTCAATGGGCGTGTCTATAAAAGCACAGGCTAGTTAAAAACTAAATACATATAATACCTTAATAATAGCGACTGGTTACCGAACTGATTAAAAACAAGCCTACGCACATGCTAAGAAAAGACAATTTGATGTCTTCAGAAACGAAATGTGGATTACATTATTAGTTGTATTTTATATTGCAGAGAGGTCATACAAGCGAATGAGACAGAATTTGGCCGACTTGTTCTGTTTTTCAATCTATTAACAGAGAATATTCAGTTTACATTAATATATTCTTTTTTTTACAGTGGAGAACACAATGCCTGTGAATCCAGATATAGCCGAAGAGCGCCGTTCTGCCACTTTCCAAGCAGAAGATGTGACGTGTCAGATATTTGGAAAAGATGGAATGAACAAAAGGCGATTAGCTTGTAAGTGAAGAAAATCAAATGGTTGTTCTCTAAATTTTAATTTAATTGGCTTTATATTTTGTTTGATTCAGTGCACAAAGTTGGAAGAACTGTTAGAGCTATATTTCTGTAAAACATTGTGTGATTTTTAGACAGATTGCATTTATTTCACTCATTAATGTTCTATTTATTGCGACCGTGATGGAATTTCAATTTGCACCTCTTCAACATTTGTTTTGACTCAGTTTGACTATTTTCTACTGCGTTTACCAACACCATTGGTGCTGAGTCAATTGCTTTAACTGACTATATGTGCATGTTAGTGACTAACAAATACCAAAGCTTCCTCACACATAAGCTAGTAGGCCTATGATCATGCAAAACGTTCTGTCATCATCACACTAGTTCTTATAATAATAATTTGTTATTCATTTCTTTCTTCTGGTAGCACTCACACTGCTATGAATTGGGAATTGATTTTTAGGCATTATGTGAAGCTTCAAATTTACTGCTTAATGAATATGCTCATTAACTTCACAAAATATTTATTGCTACCATGTGGTGGTACTTTCTACAGACCAAAGGGCTAGTAAAGATCCAGAGTTTAAGGCTGCAGAGAAGCTAGTTACAATGCCGAGGGATCAGATGTATGATGAAGCTGTCAGAATGTACACAGTGTTGATAGAGAGGGCTAAGCAGTATGGTTATGACAGTGAGGGAGATGACTCCATGGCATTCTTTACTGAGTATGTTATTATTCACCTACCAATCATATGTGCTACGTGCACTGTTTGTTACCATTGTACATTTCATACATGAAAAAACGTATGTCTAAATGTTTTAGTTGAGAGAACTTTAGCTATCCCATGTGTTAAAGCTACATGCTACTATGATAAATACAAGTATTTATTTGTAACTCGATACTGATAAGTTATAACATATAGCTTATTTTAGAACATTGGTCTAGACCACATTTTGTAGTATGCAAGCTGTGGGCCTGTAGCCCACTTGTAGAAATGGAACAGTGAGGTTGGTCAATGCTCACTATGAGACATAATATAATATTGTATCTACACACTATGTGTGCTAAGTTCTTGCATCGATTTTTGAGTATGAAAAAAATCAGCGTTGAATGTTTTATGCCTAAAGTTTCAATTTGGAGTTTAGAATTTAGTAAATGTGGAAACATGCTTCAGTCAGGGAGATTGCTCAAGTACTTCAACTAATTGCATATTATCACGATAATATAGTCTTATCTTTTGTTATCAGTTTAAGTCTTCAATAGCAAGTTTACTTTTATGAAGATGAAATTGTCTAGTTTACATGCTCACACCATCAGTATAATGTTCTGGTAGGCTCGCACCTACACAATGCTTATGTAGTAATAAGGATGCATGTAGTACTTAGCTTATTAGCTACTAAAGTTCATGTTGTGTTTTCCAACTGAAATACGATAGTTGTCTGCTCAATGTAGGTAATTACGTTTTGGCGTATCACACATATCACATACTCACTGTAGACTGAGTGAATATCGATGTGTTATATTGTATCACTATGCACTTGCATGGAATTTATCATCCCCCTGAAGGACTTTGAACTTTATACATTCCTGCTTATCATGTTATACACCTATTTTTTGACCTTAGTTTGTTGATAATATTGTTGATCATATTGCAAGGATTCGGTGCTCTATCACTTCATAGATTCATATTTGCTATATGCTCGTGTGTGGATATTATATACAGAATATATATATGCATGTGTATACATGTAGCTATATTTTCCATTGGTCAGAATAGATAATGTAATTTATAATAAGCAACACGGCCATTTATGATTAACGTAATTCTTCCAAGATGGAAGTGTTACTGATTGGAGTAGTTATTTTCTCCATCTCAATGAAACTATAAAAATAATATACACATATTATATAATATAGATTTATATTACATCTGCGTGTATGTATGAAACCATTCGAAGTTGAATGAAAACGAGTGCGAGAATAGTTAAACTCTCTATATTTAACGGTTTTTGCTCTCTACCAGTTCTGTGCCTCCATGTAGGCATACATATCTCACAAACTGGTAACATGTGTGATAATATATGTCTTTCCAGAAGTTAGTTGGCCATTTCTATGAATCCTCATTTTTCTCACATTGTAATTATGACTCTATCGATTGCAGGGCAGCGCTAATTGATAATGTTAACCCGTTTGGTCTACACAGATCAATGTTCATACCCACAATCCTCAGCCAAGGTACGGAAGAACAGATTGCCGAGTTTTTACCACGAGCTGAGAAATTTGAAATTATTGGAACCTATGCACAAACGGAGATGGGACACGGTAGGTATATATTTCTATTACTGTGTGTTAGGATCTCATGCGTTACAGCACCCTAATTCGAAACATGCAAGCAGAGTTGTCTTTTCTCTCAATAGCCATTGAAGGGTGGATAACTCCAACTCTATGTCCAACGATAAATTCTCAGTAAATACAGTGTACATAATATTTCTAAATTAACAGGAACGTTTCTGAGAGGCTTAGAAACTACAGCTACTTATGATAGAGCGAAAGAACAATTTGTACTTCACAGTCCAACTATAACAGCCATCAAGTACTGGCCAGGAGGCTGTAAGTTAATCATTGGCATCTTTTTTATTCCTTAGGCCTATTGTGTTGTGCAATCCATATGGTATGTATCTCCATAAAGTTTTCTATATCTACATTCATATACATGTCCGAGTAAAACTGTATTATAGAAAATTATGCCAAAAGCATGTTTTTAGCAATGTTTCATCATTGCACATTCACATATACAGACCCAGAATTGAAGTTTATCCAGTATTTCTTATGTCCACTGTCTATTTGACTAATGCTAAACTACTTTTGGTAGTGTGATATTCACTGAAAATAGTACAGTGTATCTTGTTATGTGGTATTAAAATTTAGTGATTATAAAGTATTTACTAGTTTGTGTTTTTATTCAGTGGGAAAGACTTGTAACTATGCTGTTGTTATGGCACAGCTGATAATAGATGGTAAACAGCACGGTATGCATGCCTTTATGTGCCAGTTGAGAGACCTGTATGATCACAAACCGATGCCAGGTAATTACTAACATACTCGACGTTGTATACATTCTGAGTTGTGAGGTAGGAAATATGTTACATGTGTATCACTACTATTTTCTTTTAGACTATCGTTAAAATTGTTGTTTTGGTATAAGTATACCAAAACGCGTAGAAATTAGAAGCGTTTTTTCTCTTATTCGTATTTTGTAATCAGCTCCATATTGAGATGAACTAGAGTTTAGAGTTTATATAGTTATGAAAGCAGGTTGAGGTTGGTTAGAGGCAAGTAGGCTCTGCTAGTCAGAAGGCAAGGCTGGTGGTGGAGCATTTGCTGGTACATTTGTATGGATGACGTATTTTTAGCAAGGAAATTATTTTTGAGCAGTAAGAGACTTGTTTCAAACCCATGAAAATACCAGTCATGAAACAAGTCTCTGACTGCTCAAAAATAATTTTCTTGCTAAAAATACATCATTATATAAAGAAAATGGCCAAGCCCTCTAACATTTGTATGGATATTGTAGGCATTGAAATAGGAGATATCAACAGGAAGTTTGGTTATGATCACATAGACAATGGATTCCTCAGGTTTAGTAACTACCGCATTCCTAGAACCAATATGCTGATGAGATATGCCCAGGTAAGTTCAGCTCATTGTGTTCATGGGTCTACATGTACTAGTGACTAATCCTTCATAGACATGTTGGCTTCTGGTTGAGAAATGCTGAGGAAACCTGAATGGCGCCTGTCTAAAATTCCTTACTAGTTGTAACAGGTGTTTAATATTTTTACTGACTGTAACAAGTGTTTTTTATTCTGACTGGTTGTGCAGGTGTCTGTTACTTTTACTGATTGTAACAGCTGTTTATATTCAGACTTGTTGTAACAGGTGTCTCCAGATGGCAAGTACCACAGGGATAAGATACCCCAGATAGCCTACCTGTCAATGATGCTCATCAGGATGCTGGTAGTACTAGGGTCCGGAAATGACCTGGCAATGGCTGCCACTATAGCTACCAGATACAGTGCTGTTAGGAGACAAACTGCTAACTCTAAGGGGTTAGTGGTTAATATACACTTGCATGCATAACTAACAAAATATTTGAACTCTAATCTCTCTAAAGCTGTAGACATGTTAAGTGGAAAAGACTATGAACCTGTTTTGTGTTGTTATAATAGAAGTTTTGGTCATAGTTCAAAACAGAAATGAAAACTACCAGAAATTATTAAAAATATTCTCACCAAATTTCACCTAATTTGAAGTTGTGCCATCTCTGTTATCTCATAGAGCACGAGAGGACAACTCCAATGAAAGATGTACTAATTAGTAAGACCTGTATATAAGGAGATTTCCTTGTAATAAATATGTGGTATGTATTTTGTAATAGTAATAGCATAATCATGGCTGTTGTAGCGTAGAACCACAGGTGCTAGACTACCAGACTCAACAGATGAAGGTATTTCCTGCTATTAGCTCTGCCTACGGTATCCTCTTCACTGGGCTTGCTCTGAGAGAGGTGTACGAAGAGATACTCTCAGCTGTTCAGGCTGGTGACACTTCTAGACTAGCCGAGGTACAGTAAGTTATAGTTATTTGTTTAGTTTCATTTTGTACCAAGAATATGTTCTTATTGCATTATTGTGAGGATTTAATTTGGTAACATGTCGGATAATGCCATGAGGTTTTATCCGCACTCATATAAAGAGAAATATTTCACAGGTGTGTTACATTTTAGATACACTGTTTGACATCTGGGCTGAAGGCATATGCTACTGACACAGCCTCTGCTCATATAGAGATTTGTAGAAAGTCATGTGGTGGTCACGGATATAGCCACGCCAGCGGTATTCCCAAAATTTACCTGCGTTGTGTACCTTCATGTACTTACGAGGGAGAGAATACAGTCATGTACCTGCAGTGTGCTAGGTAAGTCTATATAATGTACGATGGAGTTCAATCTGTTGATCCTAATCTGCATTAACTTTCATAATATTTGATTTCTGAATATATTCCATAGAAGAATAAACAATTCTCAGTCTCATTAGGCTACTATCTGACTGTGCATGTATGTGTGGGAGTTATCTTTTCCTGTTGCTAATATGTGTCATGAATAGATAACTCCAAAATTCCTTTACATAAATAATATTGGTACATTGCAGTACGTAATAATCATCTGCATGGGAATCCTGGAGAGCGCCAAATGCTCATGCTGCCGTTTGGCTATTTTTGATTATAAGTGCCGATGCAATCTGTATAAAATAATTTAGTGTTAATAGTCACAAATATTTCTTCTATGCAAGGTCGTTACTGAAGTTCCTCGGGAAAGCACAGGCTGGTGAGGAACTTCCTGTTATGATGAGATTTCTCTCTGAGTCAGCAGACGTACCGGCCAACCTGAAGTCAGCGCAAGTATTCAACTTTGAACTCTATACAACGGCCTTCAAATTGAATGCTCTGCAGTAAGTACTACACATACTGATGTAGCAATATAATCTGAGACCTATTTAGCTACATATAATATGTTGAACACATGAATGTTTGAAACCTTGTATGAAGTTTTGGGAAAAAAGTTCAAATGTGTTAGAAAGTTGAAAATAGTTTGAGATGTGTTCAAAGTAGGTATTTATGTAAAGTTAAACAGTGTCTTGGATTTGTTTGGTTTATACAGGATATTGCTCACTTTCAAATGATCGGAGCAGCTTTCAATTTGTACACTTTTAACACTTTGAATATTTGAACACTTCCTCCAAAGTTCGAACACAAAATTTTTCCAAATGCTTGGGGCATATGTTCAACACTGTTCATCAATGTTTGTAAGAACATTATACATACACAAGTTATGCACATGTTATGGGTGTACTATCCAAATGCAATGTGCTATAAAAGGAGACATCATTTAGTTTCATAGTGTGAACTGTATATAGTTGGCTATTAATACAATGGAAAATATCCAATACGTATACAGTTTACTCAGTTGTCAACGGGCAATTATAAATTTGTTTGGAGTTGTCTGCTCAATAAGCTGTAGAGCAGTGTGTCACCAAGCAAGACAGGATAACTCCCAGATCATTTAATTTGATAAAGTTATATTTTCCAGATAGAAATTTCTCACACGACGACAATTAAAAGAATGCTATGGAAGTTTAGCAGAAAACTCTTAGTTTTAGTGCATGATTTGTGCAAGTCCGTTAGATGTTTCTGTATTCAATGGAAATGTTGTAACTCTTTTTACTTCCATCTGCATATCTTTGGTTTATACACACTATTACATATTATTGTTCATTACAGCTGGAATTACTCATACATACATATACAGTATAGGTCCATATTTGATGTAAGCTCACATCACACTTATATTCAACTACAGGATGATATTGAAGGTTGCAAGCCGAATGCAAGAGTCTATTTACAGTGATTCCATGGACCCAGAGAAAGCATGGAACATCAATTCTCAGGATTTAGTAGAAGCTGCTAGGGTAAGAGAACTCCTGTAGTATCAGGCTGACTTCACATTTACATGTATGGAGTGGTCTGATCTATTAAATTCGACAATCCCAGAACCACTTACCTGCGTACTGGGCTTGAAGTGGGTACAGTGTTAGGAGTGGGTACAGTTGATAGGCTCAAGTGGGAGTGTACCCACTTCTAAACTTTAGCCTATACAGTGTAATAAACATTACCCTGAAATTGCTGGTGCAGTGTACCCACCATACGTGTTGCCCATCTAACACTACCTGCATGAGTTTTGGTTCCAGACTAGTTTGCACAACCTGGATGCAAACATATTTTCATCAGCAAGGAGTCACATGCTTTGTTTGGGTTGTGAAATTCTCTCTGATACTGGTAGTCATGTTATGGTAACCATATTCTTGTATAATATTCTAGGCCTATGCAATGTATCTTACTACTGTAACGTTTGTGAAGACAATGGCAGAGAAGAAGTGGGAATCAAAGGCTAAAGCTGCCATGACACAAGTCTGCGAGTTCTACCTAGTCAATAATGCTTTAGATAATTCTGGCACATTCCTTCAGGTATGATGTAACAAGTTTTAGCAGTAATATCATACAAAGACCATAATTACACTTATCATGTGGGCCTGCGCTGGGTTAATTAGTAGGGGAAGCTAAGCCGTTACATATGTGGTACGTGACTACTGAGGGTGTTTAGTGGTAGCAAATTCCACCTGATTAGCAGCATTTAGAGTTTTTTTGTGGAGTCATCACAAAATATTGAGTCGTAACTAAATAACTATCACTGATCTGCATTAATTTTTTAGATTGTTGACTAGTTTATAGAGCACATGGTTGTTAAAAGCTTCAATGAACACTGTACTGCTTCAAACATTTATGCAGTCATCAGACATGTACTGTAGTTTGGAGTTGTATACTTTATATTCAACTGGGATTTTCATTTCTTACAGAATGGTATCCTCTCCCCTAGTCAAGTGGACATATTGACTTCCAGACGAACAGAGTTACTGACAGAACTGAGACCTAATGCTGTGACACTAGTAGATGCATTTGATTATCCAGATCGTCTGCTAAACAGTTGTCTGGGTAGATATGATGGTAATGTGTATGAGGCTCTGTATGAGTACGCTAAGAGTTCTTCACTCAACCAACATCAGGTATGTAACATCTACACGTATGTACATGTACATTATTGTTCCCCAACTGCATCAGTTAGTGTGGAAGTAATTACCATTTACGTGCCCATGAGGTTTGAGAGAGAGCAGAAATACTCCAAGTCCCTCCAGTACAAGCATACAGTGTATATTCACTTGTCAGTCAAATGAATTCAACTGTTGTAGGTACACCCATCATTCCACAAATATATCAAACCAATGCGGCAGCAATTGAAATCCAAGCTGTGAGGAAGGCAGACTGATTTAAAACCCTAAACTCTAAATTTCAGGTAACGCTTCATCAAGTGATTTATGGAAAATGTTATATTTAACAGTCTATATTATGTTCTATGTATACACGGTATGCCTCATACTGATTTATTCTAAGGATGTTTCAAGATAAAACATTGGAACTGCAGATGGACATGTTTCAGCATTGTTTCAGTTGTATGTATTAGACATAGAAAGACTGAACACTTGTTAGATTGTCATTCAGCTTACTTTTATTACAGAAAATGCTAGAAAAAGAATCAATCATCACTACAGTCTTACTCATATATACATTTTATACAAATTTATACAATTGGCACATAAGTTTTTAACATTGTTTTTGTTTATGATAATAATATTAATAAATGTTAATGACGGATTGTTGAAATCTGGTCCTAGAGCCCTGGAAAAAATATATTGCACATTTCCAATAATTAGTGACCGTATGAAAAGAAAAATCACAGTTGTGTTCAGCTATTTATTTACCCCCAGTTTCAGGAAACCTCCATTGTTGATGCTACATCTGGTATAGAATTCAGTCCAGCTGAGTCTACAGTAAAGTCTTTTTCAGATCTACAATAGTGCAAGTGTACAGTAAAGTATAGCAAAGTAAATGCTATTCCTATATTTTTATATACAAATCATGGTATGATTACTCAGCCTTGAACCATATTCAGATTAGGATTCTATAGGCTGGGTATAACACTGAAGTGACATGTGGAGGTAACACTAACATTCACACTTACGATATAATTTGCCTAGATGCAACAGTGTCACCACTTTCCCCTGGTAGAGAGGTGATATGTATGAGGTCTGTAGACGATGTTATTTCACTTGTATCACTTGATGGAGTCAATGGGTAGTTGACCTTACGAACATTAGCAACATTAGTGGAGCTCATCTCTGTGGACTGCTTCAGCTCACCTGAATAAAAGCAAGTATGAGGAGTGTACAGTACAGACTTGATAGGCCAAGGAAATTCATGCTTATCTAGGTCTAATTGTTTGAAACAACTCAAACGTTTCTTTTGAACCAACACGCCATTAAGGGCACATTGATTTGAGCAGTATCTTCCTGTCCATCACTTGAACCTCCATTACCAGTAGTAAACACTAATTGAAATAGACAGCTGCAGCATAGAATAAATAATAATTTATTATGCAATACTATAATTAAAGCCCCTGCAGTTAAATTTGCCATGCCCGACATATTCACTCCTTCATTACCTTTAATTGATGGCCCATTGGGCTGTTTAATGCCATTTCCTCTGCCAGCAGATTGCCCATTTATTAGGGCTGACACAGCATATGTAGCCTTTGATGACCCCACTACATGGTTAGTAGTTGTGCTACCATTGTTGTTCACTGGTGTGATCACCCTCTGAATTGTTGGTACCGAACCAGTGGTGGTCTCAATTCTACTACCACTGTTGGTAGTCCTTTTCACCACATGCATTGTTGTACAATTGTTTGCTGTTGTGGTAAGGCCAGTAGACTTGGGAGTCTGTTGATCTTTCTGGAATGAATCAGTCAAATAATGACATGACACAAACTAGTCTATGATTACAAGGCCACCACTGCATACACAACACAGGTATAAATATCACCATAGCGATGAGTGTAAACACATTGGCACTTCTCAGCAATATCTAACCCACCTTTAGGGCTTGAAGTTGTCTATGGTGGGACTCTAGTTCTTGTACTGAAGGAGTTTTGTTGTTAGAGTTAGAATTGGTGGTTAAAGCGTCGTTACTAGGTTTACTGTTCGTGGGTACAGTTGATAGAGGAGTAGATACTTTCAGTGTAGGTACTGGTTGATTGGTCTGTTCTATTGATGAAGAGCTGTTACTAATGTTACTACTATCTACTACTGATGCTGTCGTAGTCGGTAATTGGGTGGAAGCATTGTTTAATGGAGGCGGTGGTGATATAGGAGGTAATGTTGGTTCTGGAATTATATCTATAATAGGATCTAGTGTATCAATGAAGTCATCAGAACAAGTGTCCAATAAAGCACCACCAAATAGAGCGTCCTTATTGTCATATTCCTCCGAGGGCATGAAATGTAACCTGCAACAGGAAATAATATCATAATAATACAGTATGACATCACATTCTGCTGACTAAAACACAAGCAACAATTTTGTATGTTCACAAAAGTATGGAGCTTCAAAAGTTAACACTATAAATTCCCCAAGAGCGTCCATCACAATGCGCTCGGAGCAACAAATGAGCTGCTTGCTCATGTACATGTATGCACCAGAAGTTCATGTATGAAGGGTTACTCACTAACCATTTGTTCTCAGATATGTAATCCTGGAATGTGGCCTGCTCACTAGAAGTTCCCTCATTATCAGAATCCAATACCATATCTTTAGTATTCTCTAGCCGTTCTTTAACTACACTTTCTGATACTAGATTAGATGGTACTGTTGCATCAAACAGTTTATCCCAGAAATAGCTGGGCTTCTCTGTGTGAGCTCGATCCAATATCACTCGACCTCCTCGACCTAAACGCCGTCTGGCAAAGCCAATACGTTTTCTAGTCTCGGGTCCAGTTTTTATTGAAGTTAATGAATACCTATATTTTTTATCGGCATGCCCACCATTTTGCTGACTATGCCATGACCAGTTACCACAGGAATCCAAAGGCTACAAATTCAAATGAAAACCAATTACCTACACCATCCAATCAGTCACAGTTGAGGTCAGGTGATAGAAGAGAATGATGTAGCCTACACACTCAGATTTATAACTTGTTACCATGACGACTAAATGTGAATATTCCATAGGGCCAGTAAACTCACATATACAATGTCAGGGTGTTTACAGAGTATCACAATGTTTATGCCTGGTGAATTGTGAAGTTAATGATTCAATATGATAAGTTGATGTAGTAATGCAGTAGTACTATGTACTGCACTTACAGCATGGTAACTGCAAAACCTTTTACGCCGGAATGCATATATCCCGTCCGGATGAACATCATCTTCTTGATCCGATGGAGATATGGCCTAAAAGGGTACAGATTAATGTAGCACAATAGTATATGAATAGCACCAACACAACCCAATGGCCTTCTTGTAGTGGAATCAGAACAGTTCCATACAATACAGTATGTGCATGGCAGTGAAAAGTCTCACATGAGACAAACCACTTCCTAGTAGTGAGTGGGAGGAATTGAGACTTACTGGCGATAGCGGCTCATCCCCTGTGCTACCATATTCAATAACATCCACATCTGCATCACACTGTGCAGTACTCATCTTGTGCTTCTTCTTCTCGTATTTCCTTTTATGTTTCTTATTATTTGTGGAGTCTATTGATTCCTACGTAAATAAGAGGAGAAAAGTTTAGCTTGAGTAACTCAATGAGAGTCATGTGAATATTTGTATGATTGTACGAGTACAGGTGGACTGATGTGCTAATACATTAGGTGACAGAGTGCTATGCTCATGCACCGCTATGCTGAGCTGACCCAGTTTGATGAGAATAGCCAATGCACTTACTTTACTAGTTTGATCTTGATAAAGTGGATAGAAGGCTGATCTAGGAGCTTTCTGTGACTCTGCATGTGCCAAGTGTGTTCCTGTAAAGTCTTCCATCTCATACCGTTTATCTAATATTTCAATGGTGAGGTGAAGCAACTCCTTCTTACATTTCTCCCGTTTCTTGATCATTTCTAACATAATTCTGTGGGAAAATCGGAAATGTCCACATAAACCGAATGTATATGGAACAGGTAGCGGAGAACATTGGCGATGTGATGTAACACAGTACAGTATATTAGATACACATTACATGTACTCACACTGATCTTTGTAAATCACGCCGTAGTTTCAACATCTTCTCATAAGACACCTCATCATTTTTCCGGTTCTACAATATCGGAACAGTGGGTAAGAAGAGACTATATTTGGAAGAGAGGCCAATGATATAGAACCAACATACAGAAGAATATTAATTGTACTGATAAGGGTTGCAACCTCTCACCTTTCTGGTCTGCATCTTTTCTGTGCGCCGTCTAAATGCTACGTAAGGATTGTTTGTAGTAGAGCCATCACGCTTTTCAGATTTAACAGTCGGTATCAATGAATGAGGCTAGAATAGAGTAAGACAGATGAGTACACTATAACTAACACATACACACATACACAACACTTGCACATAAAAATATTCAATGGAACAGTTATAGTAGTGAACATGTATGCAGGATAGAATGCCACACATTTACTCACAGTGTATTTGAGTCGTTTGTTCAACCAGTAATCATAAACTGTAATAATTAAATCGTCATCTTCCTTCAGCAACACCTTAGCGTCCTTTAGTTCCAGAACCTATAACAAGAGAAGGCAACGTTACCTCTATTATCTGCTAGACAAACATCGGCAGATGGACTACCTATTCCATAGCGTATAACACAGCCATCTTACAATGTAGCCTTACATATAGAAGTTATTGTATATGACTTGGTGATAAATAGTGTTGGTACAATTACTAAAACACCGACCTGTTGTCCACTTCCTTTTTCTAATCGATCAATCATTTCTTCAAAAATCTTTGGCGTTATTTCCATTTTCTTACTTTGATTCTCCAACCATGCCTCATCCTCCGAATCAATATCATAGTCCGGTATTTCCTATAAAAAACATTGAATGCCAGTATAAGTAGCAAATGACCTTCCGTGAAATAATCTTGCTATAGGCCTACTATAGGATATATTACATGGTAATAGCCTTTGTCAGATTACTATAATTATGTTACAACTGAATACAAAGTTTGTTAGCACAGGCCTTCAACAGGTGACACTTCCAAAAACAATAACATGAAAAATCTTTGGCTCTAGATAAGCATCTTCAGAATTGAGAAACCACAGCTTTGCCACGCCAGGACAACATAGGGACTTTGACAATGTAGCCTATTTGAGGTCATAAAGGCAAGTGAAAAAAGTCAACTTCTATTAGTCTATACGTCAAATATATGATTACCTGATCAACAGTGAGAGATTGCGCATGTATGTATTGTTTTGGTGGTTTGTAATCCGTGTGATAAATCTGCTCATACTGCTTCTTAACATCGTCAATTTCTGGTACAGGTATAACCAAAGCTCCGGAAGTTCCATATACTTGCTGTGCTGACAAAGCTCTCTGAAGATGATGCTCCTAAAATATAAAAAATAGAGTATTTAGTTCCAACTCCATTGACTGATTCCCATTCAGTAGGTCTAAACATAATTATATATCATAGCACTCAGAGTCTTCTTTGAGTTTGAGCTAATAGGATACAGAGCTAAACTAGTGTCATATAGATAAGCAATAACTTGCTTCTATTCACTATGACATTTTACTATCACATTACTCAGTAGGCCTACTAATACATCATTACACTAGGTAACACACGGTACAATTACAAGTTCGTAGTAAATTCCGTAGTAAGCAGATGACGTAACACCATTCATAAACAATCACGTGACCCTTTCCTATTACTGTCAATGGCGAATGTTTAAAGCCTTAAATTTTTGAAACCGTATTAAAACTGTAATAAAATCACCCAAATATGAATAGAGCAGCTCTTATTCATCCATGTCAGCTAATCAGAGTAGGCAGTCAAAGCACGTTATCAATAAAAATGTGAAAAATCTGAAGTTGAAAAACCGCGCCAGATACGACAAAATGGCGGCCAGTGAAAAGCTGCATTTTTTCTGCAAAATTAACTTACTGTTTCTTCCTCTTTCTCCATCCCAGTAGGCATTTGCGGTACTGCACGATTTATAACAGACACATCTGCAACATCTGGGATCTCCTCTGATCGATAAACAGGCATTGCCTTGTAGGCATCGAGCTGCCTAGCTCGGAATGACAGTTTGCTCATTTTGACGCCCCTGGAAATTTTGGCCGAGAGGAGAGAATTAAAAATAGGGATTTTTCTCTCCCCTCAATGTAGTAGACTCATTTTTATATACCTTGACCTTCAGACTAGATAGCCTTGAACACGTCGCTGCTCTTTTTTCTGACTTTTAGAGTAACTTATGACAGAATTCTGTGTTAAAAAATTGTTATATTAGTAGATTTTCTAAATTATCATGGCGGACTAGGAAGCCCCTGGGTACCCAAAATGCATTGCAAATTTACTATAAAGCGCCTGCGCGGTATATCCGCCAGGGAGCTCTATATTCAATAGTTGTGTTCTCTTGGCACAAGCTCTGGTTCTAGAACCGTAGCGCGATAAATAGGCCATCTTAGGTCCATGGGCCACTAACACATGTAAGCGAAACTTTGTGCATGTACAAGGTCAAGGATGTCTTGGACATAGTCCCCATAGCAAGTTACTATGTACCATAGAGTTATCTCCCCTAGAGCAGGAACTCCGGTAAATTTTGTGATGCCACTTTTCATCCCTAGCGGCCATGATGTGTTGGGGTAGTTACCGTTTGTTTACATTAGTTATCTATGCGCTGCTCTGATTAGTTAGTCATTTAGTTAGTAGTCAAAATTTGTTCTTTGCTACCAATAATCTGAAATTTTCTGTTGCACACATATTTCCCTATTATTTCAGACCAACATAATTATTGTATTTATTATATTTTGTAATTTTGATAGTAACTGCATGGTAATTGCAAATATCGTATATTAGTATATAAGTACATCACAAAATTATTATTACCCAGCTCCTAGTTCTAGTTATTTTGGCTTTCAGTAGGCAAGATTACTTTACTTTTACTTCAAATTGCAATACAGCTAAAGCTACTGTAGTTGTTAATTGTCCTACGTCCTATGGTTTACCCTGGTATCACATGATTGATAGAGTATAAGTATTAATAGGTGTATTTCTATATGTAGAACAGATTTGCAGAAGTTGCATATTACAAATAAAAACATTTATGTAGACAAACAAAACCAATTCATAACATGGAGTATAAATGCCAATATTTTGACCAAATCTATTTTAAATATTTACTGAATAAAAATAGCATAAGAACTCTTATTCAATATTCAGAAGTCGCTCCTTGCCATTCTTAGGAATAAGGTCAGCCAGCTCTTCAAAATTCACAGCATCAGCACAGACCAATATTCTGTCTAGTAGACCTATATTAGGAAATTGATACCAGATAAATAAATGCTTCACGCTTACCACAGATAAATAGTTTACAGACATATAAGAGGTATTAGATCCAAATAATAAAGCAGTAACGAAATATGTTCAATGCCTACTGTCCTACCATAATAGTACAGCTATTAGTAGTTACATAATTCTTGCCAAATTGGCATCACATTATATCAGAGTAAAATAAAGTACGATTTCGATAAGACATATATGTTGATATAGTTGATCACTCTGGATGTTACCTATGAATTAAATTCATAACCGCTCTATAATAGACGACAGAAATCTACCAAGTACCTTCTCACACATATATATAAAACAACAAGCCTTAATTAAATCAAGCATCTCATTTTAATCGTGAAACCCATTTCTAATTGGGAAGCAGTTGTTACAGTTTGTGTGCACGAGTCCCAGGAAAAGAGTTTATTAACATAACCTACTTGATGGGTATGATGGATGAGCACCACACATAGAGTTGTGGCAATGTGCATCGTGGTATCCAGATTTCACTTTAATCTCCAACCTATAAATAACAAATCAATGTTACAACTCAACCTGCACCTATTCTATTGTAGGTAGAAAGGCTAGGAAAGTTTTGGTTAAACAAACTGTTACCAAGAAATTAAATAAATGACGTAGGCCTATAAACTTGCATAAGACTATTCAACGTTCTACATTATAATTTTTAATGACTAATTAACAGCCCTAATAAATTTAGATTTTTCCTTCCACATCATCTTTCCTTTCAGTTATAGTTTAGCTTGAAACCATTCTAAGATTATATTAGCTGGTGTAGATCTTTGATTATAATGTATTTAGGCTACTAACTGTGCTAGACAATTAGATACTACAAAGCCTCGGAATCAAACTCTAGACAGGAATGGACAAAGGAAAGTTCACATCTGTGAAACAAAGTCATTGATAGTTTATAGATTTCTTAAATAAATTTCCTAGCAATATAAAGTTAGCCTATACTAACATTCAAAGTAATGATGATAGGCCTACAACACAATTACAATAATTATAATCATTATAGGTCTATTATATTTATAGCCTATTAATTATATTAATTATAATTATTATTACAAAAAAATTAATTTACAATCACAAATATTAATATTATAAAATGATTATATAAATATAATCAATTCCATGATAAACATGTTCATGTTGATAGATAGTCTATGGAAATCACCTGAATTAATAAAATAATAGTTAGTAGATATAGTGTAGTCACTGATCTAATGAGTGAGTGATTGTGATCTGTGACTATTGTAATAAATTGCTAGTGAGTCGCGATCACAACTTCACCTGATAGTATTACTGTATTTACAACGTAGTAGTAGCCTATTACCATTACCATAATTAATAACTATAGGTACAGCAGTGACAGTGAGCAAAGTTAATTTAACTCAGCCTCAATCAATCAATAACAGTACCGAGAGATTCCACTATTACTGGATAAATGAATGTGCTTATTAATTTTAAACAATATTATACTTGCTATAGCTTATTATATTATTTAATTTTACTATTGAGTAATTTTTTAATTTTACAACAATAATTATAATATAATTTAATATAAATATAATAATAATTCTACAATAAGAACAAATAACAATTGAATTTATTTCATTGTCTTTCCAGTTCTAACTCACAACAACCGTACTGTATTCCTACTAATCACACTGTTAGTCCAAAGAAACCCAAAGTACACTCTTGCAATCACACCAATGTTAACTATATGAGATTGTCAGATTGTATAATTATTGTTCCAGGAATGCCACTAGTACAACTAGCTCCACGATCATTTTTTGAAATGAACAGAGAATTGTTCACGTGCTATCGAAAGTCCTTTATGGGTAGATAATTCTGTACAATAAGCCTATCATGTTAGCGATTAGAAATTTTAATACCCAATAATATGCGGTTTTGTTTTGGTTGACCAATCAACGCATTCACAGACTTTCTACCGATATACGCTGCCGTGCTAGTCGGTTACTAGTATTATTTGGTCGAGTAAACATCCATTCTTATTTTTCTTTAAAGTCCTATTTTACAAAGATATTTTTAAAATCACTATTATTGTGAAAAAGCAGAGATATTAATAAACAGTTTATACATAAATTCAAAACATTTTACACAAATAGTATTTGTAAATAACAGCGTTGAAAAATTTTATGTTTTATATATAATTGTAATGGTAACTAATGTAAACAAACGGATGAAATCCCCATCGCATCATGGCCGCTCGTGGGGAAAACTGGCATCAAGTGGCCAATCGGCGTTCAATAGCGGAAAATTTTTAAGTTCCTGCTCTATGGGGTGTTACCTCTATGCTATGTACCATAGAATTACCAATGATAATTATTATCATTGGGATTGCCTTATGCTAGATACCTACATGTAGATAAATGTAGTAACTTGGTTCATAGTGCTGCGAAACTTAGCACACTGGAGTTGAAATGTTCAACTCACAATGTATTTATGTAATATTATATTTGTGCAATATTTATATTAATATTTATATTTAATTTATTATATTTCAGTGATTTCAACACACACTATGTCCACTCGTTCGCAACCTTTCCACTCTGTTGCATGTCGTACTACCGCCTATCTAAAGAGCTTTCTGCTCAGGACTTCGAGGGAAAGTCGGACGGGGGACACAGTAACAGACTAACATCCAATCTCATGACGAACTGATGGTTCCCTTTTTCCTTTTAACTGAAAGGTGTTGGAACTCTATCCTAAAGAAAGAAAGAAAGTGATTTGAATTACGTCTGCAGCATTATGATTATGTTTATAATTTTATTAATTAATATTTATATTCATATTGGTAGGCCTACTCTTTGACAATGTCAATGTGTTTCATTAAATTATATTATTAAATAATTATGATAATTATAATCAATGATAATTATTATTAATTATAATTATATTAATATAAATATAATAATAATTATAATAATCATCATTAATAATCTAAATGATAATAAATAGCCTACTATAATTATAATAATAATTAATAATAATAATTAAACATGTTGGTTGATGGAGTTTTGTCCTCCTTTTCGTTAGTTGTCATCTGGTCATGGATGGTGCAATAGAACAAATCAATTATTATTATATACTGTCATATGAATATTTTTTTATCAAAACCATACAAAGAAAGTTTTTGTTGGGCTTTGAATAATATTATTGTCTTTGTTAGGCCTGCAACGATTCACAAAATACTGTTTCGATTTTTTCGATTCTGCCAATTAACTTTTTCGATTTTTTCGATTCGATACTTCACTGCGCAAAATCAACAGAAAATACACTAGTGAGGTCAATTAGACCAATAACAGTATCTCACAATTTTACTGAAATAATGTAACTATGTAGTACAACAATAGGCAAGTGTGTTACTGTAACCCCAAGCAAGCCGTAAATGAAGACAGTGAGCACAACTATCAATGTTGCTATTTATTTGAATCATTTACCCTGACACCATTTACGTTGCAGTAGTTCTTCGCAACAGTATTTTAGAACACTGTCAGTTGTAGTAATTGAGTTGATAATTCCATTTTAGAATCACACCCTACTAATTGTGTGGAATATCAAATACAAATTGTATGTTTGGGGCATTTATATAATTATAGACTTATATTAGTAATACATCTTAGCACATGATGTATTTTATAGCTATCCACTTATTGCCAACAAAATTACTAGAAAAAATTGTGCTTCACTGAGATTCGAACCCATGACCACACGTTTGTAAAGCGAGCGCTCTGCCACCATGCTATGGTGATAACTTGGGATTCCCAAGACTAAGTATATATTTAACAAGAATCGAAAATTGAGTGCAATGAATCGATGTTGAAAAGGCTGCAAATTAATCGTATCGAGAATCGTTATCGATTCATCGTTGCAGGCCTAATCTTTATAGGGCTTTGAACACAATATGAATATTATTATAATAGAACATTATCATATACGTATGCATGTATACTTGGTCTTGCATATATATATACATGGTTTTCTTTTTTCTACCATAAAATGATGGTTGCGTTAGCCTATGATACTTAATACTGTGCTTATCTAAAGAAGATGCTTCTCACTTTCCGAAGCAAATTTTAAATTATTATATAAGTATTTATATTAGAACCATAGCTTAGCTATTGAAAGTATGTAAATTGAAAATTATACGCAAGTCTCACTGCATTAGTTGCTCACTTCGCTCGCGTGTAATGATGGCTTGTGTTCATGTACTGTGGTCATGTAGGTACAGGACCTCTGGTGGCACGGCATGTTACGATGACTCCAAGAGGAGTTGTGCTCCCCTGCATTAGGAAGACAACTCCAAGTGGAAAGCCCGAGTTCCAACACCAATGTGTCGGTTGGGGTGGGTCAGGTACCCACCCCGCCCCGGGTAAGGGTTGAAGGCCTACGGCTACGGACCCGCTCCAGCAGCGATGTTGGTGGACCCAGTCCCAAGGTCCTAGCATCACACGGAGCTGAGATCCTGACCGGCAGCATTGCAACATATATAAATCACAGGTCTAGGAGATCTTCGCTGCCGGCATAGCCCGAGTTCCAACAATTATTCGGCGGGTGGGGTGAGTCGAGCACCTACCCCACTCTAGGTTGGATCCGAGGGCCTAAGGCTAGGGACCCGCCCCGGCAGCGATTCAGGGGGACCCGGTTCCAAGGTCCTAGCACCACCCAGAGCCGAGATACTGACCGGCCGCATTGCAAAATATACAACTCGTCCCAATTTTCGATCCCAAATCTGATTGGAGGATGGCAGACCGTAGACCGTTTTGTCTTTTGTTATAATGGAATAAGGGAAATATTAAAAAAGGAGGACTAAACACTGTCGTTCACAGGTCAAGGCCGGATGGAGGACACACAACTCTAAAGGAGGACAATCCGTCCTAAAACCGGACATCTGGCCACCCTAATGACCATACAGGAACATGGACATTCACATTGTTTGCATTAAACATTAACATCTGATTTTTAATTTTTTATGCAAGTATATTAAATATATTTGTTTCGTTTAATTTTAATCTTGGCCATAAAATGCAAAATTTAAATTATAGTAAATTGGCTTTGGTTCAATGATGATTGGAACAAATATTTGCAATTATTTAATCAATTAACCCATGATTAGCTGAGCAGTAAGTTATTAACGTACAGCCACAGCGAGCAAGTTGAAGTTCGTTGAATCAAGACAGAATGAGAGAGTAATGGTAAGAGAGAGGTGGAGTTTTTATTCACTTTCCCGTAGTACTCATCACACTGGACCACGCAAGAGGGAAGGGATGTGCAGCATAATGGTGAATGGGTTAAACAGTTTGTGGACATCAGTCTTGCTGAAGAGAGTCACAACTGGTCTGATTTGACTGGACAGGACTGTATAGCTTGTCTATGATGAGACCGCATTTGTGGACTGCTCTGGACCAACTCCTTGATTGGGTTCGATCTTGATATTCCTTATACATGTAGCCCTTGGGAGGAAACTATTGAGATATTTATTGTTATTCACCCCTACTGACCGTGGGAGTCCCATTGATTGGGAACCATTCTGTATGGCGTTCCCGGTTGGTTCAGCATATTAGGCCTATAACAAGCTGCACTGAGAGTGGGCTGCTGTTCTTCTTTCATCAGGGTATTTAGCAGAAGGCCAACTTTTTGGCTTTTCCTCTTCTGCTCAAGTGGTAGCAAGCAAAACTTTTCTAAGGCTCTCTCTACATCCCCTCAGCCCTTGATGTTGGTAAATCGCACAGCACCCACCGTCTCTATATCACTTTTTACTTGTTGGATCCCAGGCAGTGCTGGCGTCCTCAAGGTGTGGCAAACATGGCGTTGTAGGCAATTAGCCATGCTCTTTTAACAACACAGATCATAGCTATTTTGTCTTCAGGCACTCAGCACCTTCTTCGATATGTGTTTGTCTAGCCTGCAATCCGACTGTAGTGTCACGCCTGGTTATTCTACATTAAATACTCTACTGTATTCATACAATTCTGATACTGTATCGTACTCTTATTTCATAATGCATATAGCTAATTATTGTTGAATTAAGTAAAAAGCTCAAAGGGAATTCAAATTTTTTTGCACGTAACCTTAAAATCGTTTTAGAGCAGAAGGCGAATGAAGCTATTAATAAAATCAACTTGGAATGGTAAAAATGGTGATACTCCCCCCCCCCCCCCCCCCCCAAGCAGAAGGCCAAGTTGACAGCATACATTTAAATTATTATGCATAGTACATTGGTACTTGTAGTATGTTACTTAATATAACTGCAACTGTGTTATAATTTCTTAGGGACACTATGTCATGTGACTCCGATGAGGAGCTCGGGGCTTTCATGAATATGGACCCGCTTACACAACAGCTATTGCAGCAGGTAACTACTTACTGGACTATAGTTCTACAATGGGTTTAACGGTGTGTGCCCTTATAAAAAGTTGATAAACTACCAAAACTCGGTGGTAAAAGGTTAGCAAAGAAATGGTGCCGCAATAAGGCATACAGTGTACCATGTTTACTACAGAATTGCTTTGCTGTTTTCAATCACAAAAATAATAATATTATATTAATTTAAATTAATATTAATAATATTATTTATAGTGAACTATGTACATGTAGGCCTACAGTGAAGTGACTAGAGTTCACCAATCGGTGACCATATAAACCTGGTGCTATGTACCTACCCCCTGGGTCCGGACAAGTAAACTGAAAAATTGAGGTTAATTTCTGAAATCTGGTCACTTTTAGATTTTATCAGCTAAGAGAGGAGAAGCTAGCTCGTTGCCAAGTGCCTTTTTAGAAGACGAAATGTTTGAGGATCCTTATACTATGGAAGAGATTAAAGCTGACCCCCAGAAATATATTTTGTGGGCAGCTGAAAATAATAAACTTGATGAGGTCAAAAAATTATTTGATACCGATCCGTCCCTTGTGAATGCTATTGATGAAGACAGGTACACACCATTACACAGAGCATCTTACAATAACCATCTGGCAGTTATGGAGTTCCTAATCTCAAATGGTGCTGATTTACATGCAAAGACAATAGATGGATGGCAACCATTCCATAGTGCTTGCAGGTGGGACAATGTAGACGCCGCTAAGTTACTCATAGCCAAAGGTGCCGATGTGCATAGTGTAACCAATGGGAACAACACAGCCCTGCACTTGGCAGCCGTCAATGGAGAGGCGGAGTCTATGATTAAGTTTTTACTAACACAGACAGACATTGATGCGTCAAAGAGGAACGATGGTAAAGATACAGCTGAGGATGTAGCGAGCAGAAACTCTCCCTATGGCAAGCACTTCCGTAATGTTCAGAAGAGCAGTTCAGATTCGGCCAATGCTGCAGACTCCAGAGTATTGCCGTTAAGTTCAGGTGGGCTACTCCATATTTTATTTATATGTCTAAACAGTTGCAATAGGCAATGTCAGGACCTATTATTAACTTTTGAAAGTGCAGACTTCTCTTGGGTTGGTGTTGTTTAGACTTCTGCTGAAATGGCTCTGGATGGTTTTCTTCTAATAGAAATTGAAAAAAACGACAATGATGACCAAATGCGAGTCTCTGATCGACCAATTCTATATCTAACTATTTAAGTCTTGACCGTTTCCAGTTTGGTTTATATGGGACTATTGCTACTGGTTATAATATAGGCCACTTAGTTAGAATGTGCTGTATAAACAGCCTATTTTAAAAAGTGGTGTCCATTCTGTGACCGTCCACATCACCATATGCCTATAACATCCTATACTGCTGTAGGCCTACTAATAGTTCTAGTGTCTTTATCTACAGTAGTATACAATTGCAAATCTTGAACCAGACTGTCTTGGTTTTGCTATGCGGATTCATAGGCAGTTGTGTCTTACACCCGGCAGTGTATGTCGCAATGCTGTATATGCACTGACATTAATTTATAGGTGAGCGTGTTACCTCAGCGTCCAATATGAGACCACAGAGGGTGGTGATAGTACCTGGTAATGGTGGTGGAGACGTATATAGAGCTAACTGGTATGGCTGGGTGCACAGAACTATTAGTAAATGTGGCATTGAGTGTCGGTTGGAGAACATGCCTGATCCAGTGATAGCTAGTGAACGAGAGTGGATACCTTTTATGGAGAAGGACCTTAACTGTGATGAGAGTACTATAATCATAGGACATAGGTAAGTGTATAGTATAGAATATACTGTGCATGAAAATAATCACCTATTAACTTAGCATATACTTGTAGTATAATCCAAGATGGTGAACTTTCTGATACGCATTCTACTCTTGTATGATTCCATGCTCATTTATTGAACGAATAGCAGCTTGAAAAGCTTGCAAATGTGTTAAAAAATTGGAAAATGTACAGCGTAAAGGTTCGGTTTCACTAGAGGCCGTGAGCTTCGACAGGCCAAATCCTGTTGTTCATCAGCATGTGGCCTCTATTAATATCCAGCCAATAACCAATGCTGATTTTTAATGAATTATATAATTAGAGTCGTTGTATCTGATATTTACTAATTGCAATTGCAAGCACCAACATTTTGATCTTTGCATAAGCATAGGCGAGCCAATTTGCTCTAGCATGAGGCACCGTCTTCCGAAAAAGAACAAATGGCCTCAAGTGTAGCCGAGCCTTTAGACAATCCCTTTTTATTGGTTCAAATAGATTTCATGTGATTAAAGATTTATAGTAGCTTTAAACATTGTATTTTCACGTGGTTTTATTTACTAGTGATATATAATAGGGATTATGCTTCCATGACAGTTTGCAAACAATGGAAAAACAACTCCATAATAACTACATGACTGTATATTGTTGGATTTCTCTTCAGAGCTACATGTAAATAACAGCATACTAATCTACATGTAATCATATGGTAATGAGTTAATCATGCTCCAAGAATGCTTGTGTTTGGGGAGCAATTGTGCAATGTAAAGTTGCTCTGGCAAGAAAATTTATTGAAGATACACGGCTGTGTAATGCTTATAATTACTTAGGTGTGTTCAAAACATACTATATACAAAGTATGTACACAATGTAGGTCAGGAAATATCTATGGCTTATGCCGACTGTTGATAGAACTAGTTGTATCAGATTCCAGTCGTCAAGTGGAAGCCTGAATGTAAAAGTTCCAAGTAATGTTTACTACAATGTAAATAGTTAGTATGTGTCCCTTAGAAAGAATTATAGGTATCTGCCCAATATTAAGCCCTTTGTTAGAATTTGTAATTGCTAGCCTGAGTTGCAATTGGTGCAATAACTATTTTCCCATACCTGTTTTTGGAAAAAAATTGTAGTTCTGGAGCGGTAGCTGCGATGCGGTTCGCTGAAACCCGTAAAGTGTTCGCCATTATTCTAGTCTCTGCTTATGTCACTGATCTGGGTGATGAAACGGAGAGAAGAAGTGGATATTTCAGCAGACCTTGGAAATGGAGTGACATTAGAGCTAATTGCCAGCATATTATACAGTTTGGTTCCACAGACGATCCGTTCCTACCGTGGGAGGAACAAAGCCTCGTAGCTAAGGAAACGGAGTCAGCGTTGCACAAATCTGACTGTGCAGGACATTATATGAACTCAACCTTTCCAGATCTGGTGAAGGTGGTGAAGAAACTGATTTCCTTTTAAGGATACATACCAGGATATTTGATTGGTTGTTATGTCATCGCTGATCGGTTAGCGGTGAACCAAGGACATTAGTTGTATATTATATAGCGTATGAAAAATGGATAACAGTGAGTAATAGGACCCTCTCTACATTCTCAAAAAGCGAAATGTTATTTATGGCTTAAAAATAAAAGTGCAACATTTAGTATACTCTTTCTTGTGTACTCATCCTCAAGAGCTATATTGGGATTTCGTTATACCCTACCTGGTTGTTAGAAAAAAAACAGCTGCTCTGACATCATAGTCAACGTCTGGTTGCCCATGGTGACCGTGTCACGTAGCTGTTTTACTGGTGAGAGTTGAACTGGGTCTACATCTCCAAATACTGTCTGTAGTTTACCCACACGACCCCACCTGTTACTCTAAAAGATGGGTTAGGTGCTCAGGTTAGCTGGTTGATGGTCATTTTTTGGGTCGTAGAAGTGTTTATGCTCATCTCAAGGTAAGCCTGACAATGGTATAATCAAAATGGAACATTCACTGACGTAAGCTCTGCACTTGTATAGCTATTCAGTGTATAACTCTTTCATTTGTGCATGGTCATAGCTGGTAATTACTTAGGCTCTCATGCGAATCATAATCTTTTGTGAGGGAGTTATGCATTGTTTGAGCTTCTTCTATGCTAATCAATCATTATTTGTTTACAGACAACTTTTATTGATGATCAATTTTGGCTTTAGAAAGAAATCTTGAGGCACTATGCAGACAATGTGTTACTGTCATACATTTTCACCAGCCATGCTTTGGGTGACATAAATTATAAACTTTATAGGATGTAGTTATACAGCAGTAATAGTGGGTTAACTTTGTAACTTCAATTTTTAGCAGCATCTTTTACAATGAGGTGTAATACTGATACTGCTGTGGCTGCTACGGTTTCCATTCTTTTACTCTCTTGCTGTGGAAGTGTGTTTGCTGGCACTAAGAATGTTGAGCTTCAAGGTCAGTGTCCAAGTACTATCTTCTTTTCTCATTATTGGATACAGATATCCTGTAATCATATAAAACATTGTAAGATTGTGTTCGATAATCTTTCTCCACAACTAATTCCCAATTGTAAGTAGCAAAAGCTGCAGGGCCTTCACTAAGCCCAGCACAGACACGGGTATTAGTCTGGGCTTCAGGTTATTTCACAGGATAGCATATCAATTACCCAAAATTTTTATAATTACATATTACTAATTTCAGGTTTTGTTGATATCACTTTATAGAACTTCATTTATTTTGTGTGTAACATCTGCGTGTTCCTGGCATAGTTCAGATTTGATACAACATGCATTTTACATATACTTAGTTATCTCTATCAGTGCACCCATTTTTACATATTTTCTCACAATGTCGTAATGAGAGTTCTGCAACATTCATGTAACAGCAAAAGGAAATGCACATTTACTGCTCGTCTTAGACTTAAGTTTATATATCCTGCAGAATTTTGCTCTATTGGTGTTGAGGATAGTAAAGTAAGTAACAGTGAGATTACAGCCTCCAGCACAGATCATGGTTCAGCTTCCTCTGCCAGACTCAACTACGCAAGCACCTGGTATCCATCAGATACACATGTAGATTTCTGGCTCCAGGTGTGGCCTAGTCACATCTGGACATACCACCGTGTCGCCACTCAGGTAGGTGGTATCCATACATCAGAATATTTAATCTGTTATTATTATGCATGTACATATGTATTATGTTAATATAGTCTTATTGGAAAGGCTTAAACAGACTAGGAATTTTCAAGCCGTTTTTCGCTGTGAGACGACGGTGTAGTGACAGGACATCACAAAATTGAGCAGAAACCCCCTGCCCCCCCAAAATATTTTACACTTCACTTTTGATGGCACTGGCTTCTGATTGACCAGAAAAGTTTTAACCTACTCCATTCCACACTTTTGTCTGGAAACAAAATTCCCATGTTGAGCCGCTGTTATGACGTGATGTACGCGTATTTACGACAAGCGAAAATCTACATTGAGACACATATATAAAAATAGTTGCTTGCTGTGACTCACACACTCAGACTAGAGATTGCTTTCGTGAAAGAAATATTGCCAGTGTGCTTTGTCCAGTGGGGAAGACGGCGTCATGCTTGCCTTGCTTGGCTCCAATGCGGAAAAAATATTTGTTAGTCTGTTTCTGCCATACCAGTACCAATGGAAAGGCTGCAGAACTTGATGATGTTATTTCATACAAGCTAATTATGAATGTTGTAGGGAGTGGATACCAGTCCAGTGAGGTTTGTACAGAAGTACCAGCTAGCATTCTACAATGGTGGACAGTGGATCAAATATACAGAGAATGGTGCAGTTCGAGTAGGTGTTGTGACTAATTTACTACCTCATTAGATATATATATATGCAGTATATCAGCAAATACTAAGAGTTTATAACTTGACATCAGGAGAGTGAACACAATACTGTAGTCAACAGTGGGCCTCCCTGTATGCCATATCTAGTGTCATTTAATTTGTTGCTTATGTATTTTAGCTCTGTTATCCATTATCACAGGTGTCCTTCCGACCCTAAGTTACTACTAAAATGTCCAAGTGTTGCTGACCTAAGTTTAGGTCTAGGTAGATGTATGGGCAACGAATTGCAAGATTCCTTGTTTAATTTGTTGTTGTATGTTACTGCAGGAATTTGATGGTAATTCAGATGCTAACACTGTAGTAGTAAACAACCTTGTGGAACCTGCCACCTCTCCTGGTATCAGGTTTTATGCAACCTGCTGTGCTGGAGTTGTAGACTATAGTCTTAGAGTTGAAGCCTATGGAATCATGGGTAGGTATCGACTACTAGCCCATTCGGTTGATGACATACTGATTGGATATATATTAGTGCTTCCACTAGGCACCACTTGTATGTATAATTCTTCCCTGCCTGCTATCAACACCTAGAGCAGTAACAGCAATAAAATATTATAGCCATTTTGATGGAAGTCAATGTTAACCATTTACATAATGCTGTCTATGCAGGGGTTTCCTGTTGGTTACCCCATCTGGTCCACTATTATTGTTTGTTCTACAGCTCATGATTTATTCCCGCACTGTCTACCACCATTATACCACACAACCACTTCTCATACTATCTAATCACATGCTAAAGCATTTTTCTTCTACAAATTATACTCACCAGTGAAGAATGGAAACACTCACTTAATTCTTGTTGCAGGACTTTCCAGAGTTTTCCAGAGTGAATCAGTGAGGTCATGAATGCTCCCAACATCTTAGTATATTTGGATGTTAAAACCCAAGTACCAAATTCTTGAGTTTTGCTGAGTTAAATTTTTACTTTACTTACAGCTGACCTGGCATATGTGGACGTTGGTACGGCGTACGGTGGTTATATTCACCCAAACTCATTTGTTGCTGATAGTGGGACGACTCACTATTTAAGGATTGGCCAGTACAATTCATGGAATCCAGATGTCTCGGAGGGATCTAATATATCCATAGACCTGGGAACTCAGTATTTCCTACACGGTTACAAGCTGGAGGTGATCAACATTTATACTCTGTATTAATAACAATAGTGTTGCTATGTGGAGAATTATGCTAATAGAGATCTGTACCCTGTGTTTTGTATAATAGGCCATAACCATAAGACAAGTAATATTGGTGCGTTAAATTAAACCCTTCCACTAAGAATGGCAACTGCTACGAAAGCATCTATGTAAGCCGTTTTTCCTCTCACTACGCTGTGGATTTCCTTCTTTGCCTTTGCTAATATAGCAGTAGTTCCATTTATGAAACACTCAATATTTTAATTCATAACACCACCCCTGCTGATTGGCTGGAGTGTTGACTAGTAATTTTACAGGTATAGTTGTTGTTATATAAACACACACAGCTGGTGTATGAATTTATGTAGGGGTACAGCAGCTCAGACTATGTAACAAAGTTCCAGATTTACGTACTCACAGATAGTGCTGAATGGCGGTGTTATACAGTTGATGGAGTCTGTCAGGTAAGTATGTCTAGACTAGTGCTGGGCTGGTACTATAAATGCCGGTACTGGCCCAGCACTAATGTAGACTGTCACATTTAAAAGTCAGTTTTTTTGTTTGCTGGTTTTATTTCATCAATATAATAACAGACAAAACAGTTCAGAGGAGCTCTTGGAATATGCAGTGGTGTCTAGGACGGGTAATGGTGGGCTATATGCACTGTTGCCTAGCTAATTATGATACTTTAATCTAGAAAATAAGTCCTCATAACTCCCTTCAGCTAGTTAGCATGTTCACTTGGCCTCAAGCTATTGGTAACTCAATCTATAGTACAGCCTCTTAGTGAATTCTAATGTTACTATTTTAGAACTTTACCTCCGACACCCATTCTACTTCCTATGGGGTTTTCTCAGAGGTAATTGAAGCCAGACATATCACTGTAGTGCCAGTAGAATGGGAGGGCTCCGTCAAGATGAGGTTTGGATTACATGGACGGAAGAAAGGTTAGCACACATCCTCACTAATATTATATTATTGAGGATTTGCAGAGAATATTCTGTATTCAAACTTTTCTGTTGTATGGCGCAAATGTTGCGTGTTGTCATATTTGTTATATAAAATATAACTCACAAGAATAATTATGCTCCCCCTCATTATGAAAGATCAGTTGTGCAGTATGGCAGCATTTGATGTATATACAATACATAAGTATATTACATAGTGTATAATATTTCTATAACCGAATTTGAGCACATCTGGTGTAAATGATTTAAGTATTACTGTAGCTAAACTGTATCTCTTTGAATACTGTACACTGGCCACTGGTGGTCAGTAGTGGTCATTGTTCTTCAAATTATATTTAATCAACAGAGTGACAGAACTTCACCCTCCCTAACTAAATTTAGTCTTATTGAGTAGAGAATGAAGGTGTTCGCTGACTTGTCGAGTTTCATTCAACCCAGTCACATTACTGTATCTCATCATGGTGTATGTATGACTCATCATGGTTTATATATGACACATCATGGTGTATATATAACGCATCATGGTGTATACTTGATACATCATGGTGTATGTATGACTCATCATGGTGTATGTATGACACATCATGGTGTATGTATGACACATCATGGTGTATGTATGACACATCATGGTGTATGTATGACACATCATGGTGTATATGTGACTCATCGTGGTGTATGTACGATACATCATGGTGTATATATGACTCATCATTGTGTATATATGACTCATCATGGTGTATATGTGAGTCATCATGGTGTATATATAACGCATCATAGTGTATATATAACGCATCATGGTGTACATAATATGGCTCATCATGGTTTATGTTATATGGCACATCATGGTGTATGTGTGACTCATCGTAGTGTATATATAATCTTATAGTGATAGCGCCTGCGATCACGCTGACTGACGACGCTTACTCGGCCAGTTCGAATATCTACACAGATACTTACGCTAAGGCAGTCTACTTAAGCCCAACGTACGACTACTGGTGCTGGGAGTCTGACTCCTCTAATGAAACGGAATGGGCTCAGATTGAGTTTCCTACAGTCTACGACCTCCTTACTGTTAAATATAGAGTAAGCTAAGCCTTTGTGTTAGTGGATGCTATAGTCTCTTGGCAATAATGTAACTGATGGAGTACCTAGCCAACTGGTCTAATAAAAATGTACCACATTATTTGCCTAATATGTTATTGGCACATGCAACTGCAGCCCAAGTATATGATACATGTCGTATTGTGCATGCACATCATATGTGTACCTATGTATATACATAGTATATGCCTACTTTGGTGTAGCCCATAATAATTACATATCGTACATTGCTCTTGTTGCAGGGCAAATACTCCTCTTATACTAGTCAAGGTGCGAAATATTTCCAAATTCTCACAAGTTTCAATGGAGAAGATTTTGAGTGCATCAAGGAACCTGGGATGGCTAGTTGCAAGGTAACTCTGGCTATGTACTGCTGTAATATTATCTTTGTATTATTTTAATTTCGGTTTCACTCAGAGATTTACTCTTAGTTGCTGCGCCGGAGTTTAACTGAGGGTTATTAGTGGCTAATACAGAGTGAGTGGAAATATATGAGCTCATTATTGTTAGTTTGCTTGCAAATCTCCAGTGATTCTACTACTGAGAAGCGCCAGAGAAAGTTTCATCGGTAAACTTTCAAAAATATTCTGCATTCCATCTATTGTGCTTCAACATTCACTTACATTCCCGTTTGCAGATATATTACAACTCTGAGAATGGGGGTGTGGCCAGTGAAAATATGCTGCTGGATAGCCAATCATTTGTAACTGCAAAGTATGTCAGGTTTAAGCAGGTGACTCCTATTAACCCTGATGAGCCTGAAATGTGTGTGGTCTGGGATTTTACTGGCTACCCAGGTATTTTAGATGTTATTATATAACATATTGCTAGTTTATGCAGTTTTATGATATTATGAATTTATTTATTGTGCAAATTTGCCCCCTATTACAACTTTATATCAATGTGTTATCTTCAGCTATATAATGATTTATCTATAGGCCTACTACATGTATCTCAGATAATGGCCAAGTCTAGGTCTTTGCTATGCAGTAATTGAATATTTAGACACTTGAACATCATTCCTTCCCCTTAGATCGACAGGTAGCCTATACCACGGGCACACCATATGTGTAATATTCCTATGACTGTGTCATCATATCAAATGTCATTGCTGTAATTCCAGTCCCAGAGACATGTGTGGAGGCACAAATACGGTACTCGTTCCCGAATAGTGGCTGGTATTGGCTAGATATGGATGGTACAGGAAGTTCGCACAGTCCAATGAGAGTGCAGTGTGATATGTCTACCATACCAGCCGCCACACTGCTTAATCATGACCAGGAGGACCAATGGCTACACTCCAAAGGACACTGGCTACATATAGAGAACACGGACACTATTGAATATGATGTTGACATTGCAGAGGTAATTTATACATTTTATATTATATGCATACAATGTAATCACAGCATGGAAAATCTGATGTATGTATAAAAATCATACATCCAATATAATTATATTGTGTATGTATCATTAAATATGTTTGTATTGAATAAAATCGACTTATTGGTATATTATTATGAGGATAAGGGAACAATGAGAATCAATGTGACTCTTTGATCCACCATGTTGATTCCCATTGTTAGCTGACTGCAATAGGCATTGGTATTATACTTACTGAAGGTTAATGGATTACAAAGAGATAAAATGTATGACCATACACATTGTTCTGGGGCACAGCTGATGCATGCACGCACATGTGCCCCTCTGCTCTACTCTACTTTTTCACCTATCCGTCGGTCGTATTAATATATTTATTACCATGTAGAATGTATGTATGTGGTGCCTAACCTGTTTCTGTTTCTTGTCAGCCTGTATGTGGGTAAAGGAGAAATTAATTATGTATCTCAATTATTAACAGCAAGTAAGATCTGGTTGTAAATAGACATTTTCAGTGGAGTGATAACATAAAGTAGATTTGACTAAGTGGTTAAGTATTGGCTATAATCTGACTGTACAGTATGTGGTAGCTTGATTATTCTCTGTGTCGTGACATGTACCGAAACTGCAGCATTTAGTAAACTAATACCTTCGATTACTAATTATGTAATATAACCTAACCTACATACAACTAATGGGCATATCGGCTTAACGCATACATGTATAGATATAAGTCAGCTAACACGTGGTTGCTTTATTAGACATGGATAGATAGTATAGCAGAAACCGGTAAACAAGTATGTAAAGTAGGATACACTAATGGTTACTAGAATCACATAACAATCACAATTACTTTAAGATTTTGGTGTGTGTGAGAAGTTCTACGATACAAAGTTGCATTTCTTCTAATTTTTAATTCTGACACTAGTCCTAGTATCATGATCAGTATCATGATACTAGTCCTAGTATCGTGAACAGTATCGTGATCAGTATCATGACACTAGTCCTAGTATCATGATCAGTATCATGACACTAGTCCTAGTATCGTGATCAGTATCGTGATCAGTATCATGACACTAGTCCTAGTATCATGATCAGTATCATGACACTAGTCCTAGTATCATGATCAGTATCATGACACTAGTCCTAGTATCGTGATCAGTATCATGATCGGTATCATGTTCAGTATCATGACACTAGTCCTAGTATCATGATCAATATCATGTCACTAGTCCTAGTATCATGATCAGTATCATGACACTAATCCTAGTATCATGATCAGTATCATGACACTAGTCCTAGTATCATGATCAGTATCATGACACTAGTCCTAGTATCATGATCAGTATCATGACACTAGTCCTAGTGTCAAGATATCAAGAATAAAATAGTTGAAAAAATACATCTAGTACTACTTATAAATCACAATCACATATTGTGCACCTACAATATAATACATCTGTTACAATAGATCGTATCAGAGTTTTATTGGTTTGATTTACTATCAGTCACAGTGTTGTACTTAATAACTGAATCAATAACATTATCAATATAAAAGAGTATAAGTTGCACTGACCCCTCAGGTTTCTGTTAAGTCAGTGTTAACCTATATTCACAAAATCACATTATTTAGATAATGGGTGTGTTCTATTCATTCTGACATGAAAAGTAATTATTATTCGTTATAATAATAGACTTGGATTGACTACAGCATACATGATATCTACATGCAATTAACCAATTCCTTCCATACTCTTCCACTGACATGGTATAATATGTCTTCCCAAATAAAAATCACAACAAGGCCAACAAGAGCTCTCAGCATGCATTTCTGCTTGGTCATAGTAAACCATCTCTAGCTCATTAACGGCTCAATTCTGCCACAGAAAAGTTAATATTTGCATTTGGATTTGACGGGCGTGTCTGTGATCCATGCGCAAGAGGTGGGCTGGGAGACCCTGGACCAAATTGGACTGTACCTCATGTCTCAGAAGATGATTACTACCTTATGTTTAGTGGACTTGCGCAGAACAGGCACAAACATGAGTCTAGTCCAAGTATACCTGTGAGCAAGTCACTTGAGAATCATTTGAAAATCGGCAGCAGAGTAAATTGGAATTTGCCACCAATATTATTTCAATTTACAATATAGGTCAATTTGCGTTCAAGTTTCACTGTTGACTGTTACATTAGTTACTTAGCTTAACAAGTCCTACAAAATAGCTTTGGATGAATTCTTTAGCCTGTTGATTGGAATGTTAGAGATGATTCTATAAGAATAGTGGAGTCACTGGTTAGCTGCTAGTATTTCTTATGAAAGCAGTGAAACGTGGCGTTTGACTCCACTCGTATCAAGTTATGTCTTCTATCAGAACAGAATTTAAAGTAGGGTCACGTGCAACCTAGTAGTAATAGCAATAGCACTAGTAGTGGTAGGAGCAGTAGTAGTAGTGGTAGGAGCAGTAGTAGAGGAGTAAATATATGGCGTTTGTCTCCCATAGGTTGAGAAAATAGTGGAAAACTCCGTAAGTTGTGAACTGCCATTCGAAGCTCATGGTCGAGGTGTGTCCTTATCCTCAGCCTACTGGAGGCAAGATGCAGACGGTTGGAATGCTAATAGCTTTAGGAACCTGGAGGATGACCCAATTCCAACAGAGCAGCAGTCGTTCCCAAACACAACATACAATCTGACGGAGCACATAGCTCACATGTGGAGTTTTACTCCCCCAGAGGCAGACATTCCTGGGAGAAATGGGTTTCCAAATGCGGCTATTAAAATAGGTAGAATATCATATTATTTACTTGCATGACTTTACGCTGTAGCCATTTTCATATATTTATTTGTCCTCCGCAGAAATTATTGTTTTAAGTACATTGAGAATCGATAGACTGATTTTCTCAATGATGAAGTATTATTTATTGTTGTAAGCTATCTGCATGTTCATGTGTATTACTTCTGCTCAGAACCGATGATACTTTGAACGGAAGGTTCTAGAATCACTTTCTGTGTTGGAGTTATATTCTCTTGGTATTAATCATTTAGATGCTCTTATCTGCCGATTTACTAATGTTTTGCTACAATTTTTAGGAGACAGTTTCTATAAGAATTACACATTAAAACAGAGTGACAACGGGTCCAATGGTTCTTTCACCATATTTATGATAATAAAGTTGTATGCTGGTGAGTCAGACATGAGTTCTAGTATATTCCGCTCCGTTAGATCAGGAGGAGATGAGCTAGATATTCTCCATGGACCACACCAGTCACAGATAACTGTGAGAATGGCGGGTGAGTAGGAATACATCTAGAGACTCACTAGGTGACCAAAGGCTATACAATAGGTGTAATATTGCATTACATGACCTTAAAACCTTGCTTGTCGCTGGGGTAATTAAGGTAGAGGTGATATCATATATTTGATGAAGACAGTATCTTTATCTTGAATTTTAATGAGCAGCCTTGGGCATGTCAGATTTAGGTGACGTTATTCCCACCTGAAATTGTAAGAGATGTCTATGCTACCGGTTTTTAGCTCATTTTGATAAAATGGTGCAGCCATAGTTTTTTTGGTGCACAGTCTATAATACATTCTTTACGATTCGCCTCAAACTGTAAATGAAGTTATGTCATTTTTTTACTGTAGCCAACAATTCACAATGGCAGATGAGCACACCAATGTACTCTGTGCCACTAGGGCCATGGTTTAGCTTGGCCGTCAGCTATAACAGCGACACAGGGAAGTTGGTGATTATACGTGATTATAAACAGGTGCAATCTCAAGGTACTCAGGCTAATTTAGAGTTTTCTATATCTTCTGATACATACTTGGGTCAACCCGGAGCTGATGGTCAACAAGTTCGAAGTAGGTGAACCGTTCTCTGCCAAGCAATAAAAATAGCAGGCATTTCCTATCAGATCTATTTATATGTTACATCTTATTTTGGTTGCAAATTCTCGGGTTTTATAAGGATGGCTCTCAATTAGTCATGGTCGCTGTATGGTGGCCTATCCATACTGCATACCTGGGTGGCCGTAATTTGATTAGCTGAATAACTACAAAGTCTTCTGGAATGTACCATTACTGTTATGATTCTCTGAACTGGGTATTAGTATCCACTCTTTATAAAATCGCTGGTAGTTGTCCGCAAATTCAATCTTACGAACCATTTGGACAGAATACCCAATCTATTAATACAACTCCAACAAAGAGCTCACTTACTTGGGAATATACATGTGCAATAATGAACTATATGATATGTTGAACACCGCTACCGCTAAAATTCAGTACGCGTATCCACATATTATACTGTGCTTGTAGTGGATGTTGTAGTTGTACATGTGTATCCACATATTATACTGTGCTTGTAGTGGATGTTGTAGTTGTACATGGGTATCCGCATATTATACTGTGCTTGTAGTGGATGTTGTAGTTGTACATGTGTATCACATATTATACTGTACTTGTAGTGGATATTGTAGTTGTACATGTGTATCCACATATTATACTGTGCTTGTAGTGGATATTGTAGTTGTACATGTGTATCCACATATTATACTGTGCTTATAGTGGATTTTGTAGTTGTACATGTGTATCACATATTATACTGTACTTGTAGTGGATATTGTAGTTGTACATGTGTATCCACATATTATACTGTGCTTGTAGTGGATGTTGTAGTTGTACATGTGTATCACATATTATACTGTACTTGTAGTGGATATTGTAGTTGTACATGTGTATCCACATATTATACTGTGCTTGTAGTGGATGTTGTAGTTGTACATGTGTATCACATATTATACTGTACTTGTAGTGGATATTGTAGTTGTACATGTGTATCCACATGTTATACTGAGGATGTTGCAGATGTATACATGTGTACATACATTATACTGTGCCTGTAGTACTGTATATATTGTAGTTGTACATGTGTATCACATATTATACTGTGCTTGTAGTACTGTATATATTGTAGTTCTATGCGTGTATCACATATTATACTGTGCTTGTAGTACTGTATATATTGTAGTTCTATGCGTGTATCACATGTTATACTGTGCTTGTAGTACTGTATATATTGTAGTTCTATGCGTGTATCACATGTTATACTGTGCTTGTAGTACTGTATATATTGTAGTTCTATGCGTGTATCACATGTTATACTGTGCTTGTAGTACTGTATATATTGTAGTTCTATGCGTGTATCACAATGTTATACTGTGCTTGTAGTACTGTATATATTGTAGCTCTATGCGTGTATCACAATGTTATACTGTACTTGTAGTACTGCATATATTGTGGTTCTATGTGTGTATCACATGTTATACTGTGCTTGTAGTGGATATTGGAGATGTTGTTGTTCACCTGCTGATGCCGATTGATGAGGATTCATGTAATACTCTGCTGTCGTTGATAGACAACTCCGAATGTAAGTAGGCTATGTTTGCTGTACATACATGCACCAATACCACTATTGCATAGAATGTACCTGTAGAAATAGTATATAACATACCATCTATGTGATATTCTCATTATCAGCACTATTTTCTGTTATATGTTGACCTAGGTAAGCCTATCTAAATGTATCCGTGAAATAATTCATGTTGTTATGAAGTTTAGCACTTAGTGTTATAAACATACAACTTTACTTTGTTCTTTATAGCATTTGGTAGAGTTGAAAGTATTAGAGACTGCTCGGATCTGGTAGGAGTGGCTGGGAAGACTAGTGGAGTCTACAGAATTCACCCATTTAGGGTACCTGAAGGACTGTATGTATATTGTGATTTGGAGACAGCTGGTGAAGGCTGGACTGTAAGTAGCTGTGATTCATTCTCTTCGAGCATTTCTATGGCTTCCTATTTTGACACACACATACCATGTGAGATATCGTGTGATATACTCATGTGATATACTTGTGTGATATGTCCGTGTGATATACCACGTGATATACCATGTGACATATCATGTGACATGCCATGTAACATGACATGCGATGTACCATGTGACATACCATGTGACAGGCCATGTGACAGGCCATGTGATATACCATGTGGTATACCATGTGATATACCATGTAACATGCCATGTGATATACCATGTGACATGCCATGTAACATACCATGTGATATAACATGTAACTCATTGTTTGGCATACATTGTACTCTCTGACATACACTTCAACAGGTTTCTCAAGTAGAATTTCTTGAATTGGATAACTCATTCATGTGTCCTCTATTCCTACAGGTTGTATATAGAAGGTCTAGTGCAGAGCTGGACTTCAATCACTTGTGGGATGGTTATAGACATGGCTTTGGTTCAGTAGACGAGGACTACTTCCTTGGTGTGTATTACATGTTTAATTGACACACAGTATGCATGTGTCTAGTGGAAACATCTTACTAGCTTGATACTTACTAGATGTCCTTGTACGTGCCTTACTGAGGACACGGAAAGGGACCAAGGGTGGTTTATCGACTCTTCCTTAGTACATACACTGAGTGAAATGCAGACTTGCGTGTACTGGCTAGCTCAACTTGTGCATATGTACTGACCCACGGGTCCGAGTGTTCCATTTGTAGTTATTGAGACAGCATGAGTTTTATCTTACCCTAGCACTCTGGCTGTCAGTCATCGAGGGAACCTAGGCTAAGAGTCTATTAGCTAGAATAAATAACTTCGATCTGTATAAGTGTCATAGATGTGACTATGATAAAAAAACTCGCTCGTTTTATATAAAATATGCAAAAAGGACCGACCAGGGATCGGTCTATGTATATGTATACACTATATTATGTATACATCGTGCATATACGTATATTGTATGTATAGATACATACATGTATGTTATACATATACGAATACAAATATATGTATGCATGAATACATGTGTTATAATGTACATATACAGATGCTTACATATGTATGCATAGATTCACATGTTACACATACACGAATATAAATATATGCATGCATAGATACACAAGGTATACGTATGCGAAAGCATGTATCATATGTATGCATAGATACATATGTTTCACATCCACGAATACAGATATACAAGTATGTATGCACAAACAATGAATACTTGCAGGTCTTGAGTACATTCACCGACTCACCACTAGTAACCTGTACGAAGTGATGTTTGATGTAACTGGTTATGACGACGTGCTGCAGACGGCTACCTACAGTCACCTGATGCTGTTTGACGAGGAACAGGATTATGGTGTCAACATAGGAACTAAAACGGCTGGCTCTCTCGGTATGTCTTAATACTTGATATCTGCTTTATTGTTTGAATTTACAATACAATATTAATACATCTTATTCGGTGGTATAAATAGATTGTGATGTTATTTTAGGGTTATGTATTTTTTATATGAGCTTTACAAATTGGAATTTGTTTGACATCTACTCTAATCACATTATTGTAGTGGATGCCGTAACGATTTCTGCTGGTGTCTGGAACAAGTATGCCAAGTTTACCACACAGGATCGTGGATTTAAACAGAGCTGCTTGGTTGGTGGTACCTGGACTACTTATGCCAACTATTTTGAACATTGCTTTCATGTCAATATGTTCGGGAAATATATCAGCGGAGCTGATGGTTGCGAAATTTCAAAAACTTGTACAGCCCATGATCATCTCTACTGGTTAGTTAACATTCTGGTTAAACCCTGTATTGGTGTAGCTGCTAGCTCTGTAAATACAGTATATGCTGTATGTTGGTAGACATGATAAATTATAAAGTAAATAAAATGCAAAACACATTTTCTGATCTGGTATTGTATGCTCCATATATTGGGTTTGCGGTTCTATCACAAACCCAATGTCCTACCCATTATTATTCCTCACATTTGGAAAGCTTACTTGACTTTATCATCAGAGAGCTGCACTGGTGCATATAATACTTGTCGTATAATAAATTTTGTGTCAATTTGGATTTATTTGATAATATGTTTGGTGTTTCCACTTCAGATGTGGTGTTTCTTGTAGCGGGAAAAAACCAATGTCTTTAGCGAATATAATATATACTACAGCCTGATTGACCGAATAAATACTGTCACGTAATTGGCCGCATAAATATATCCACTTGATTGGCCACATATTATGTAGTTCGAGCTTACTGGTCACATGTACTAATAGTTCCACATGATTGGTCACATATTAATACGGCCACCTGATTGGTCACACACATTATATAGTTCTACCTGATTGGTCACACATGTTATATACTGCTACCTGACTGGTTATATATATATATTAATACTTCCACCAGCATACTACATGTATCTTATATTTCTAAAAGAGTATATAATAAACATGTGCTTATAAAAATGGCTATTTATAACTGTACAGTATTATGCGTTATAGTTGCATTATATGTATTTAACATGTATATCTCATTGTTTCATTCATAACTGCCATAATGTTGCTTTTTTAGGGGCAATTCTAACTACCGTACTCCAGCTAAAAGTATCGTAATGAAGCTAAGGCGTATCAGTAAGCAGCATCTTACACATTATACCTACATGTATCTTTGATAATGTTACACCATATAATTACATCAGCATATTTAAACCTGGACACCTCTTCTCTGAAGACGGTGCTATGAAGATTACTTTTACAAAGATAATATATTATTCATAGGGGTTCAGATCCTGATCTGGTGTCGGCTTGGATTATAGTAATTGACTACTTGCCTTTGTGAGACTGTGAGACATAGAGTTCATCATGAATAATTATCATCCTATTGTTAGCTATCTTTGTGTAAAATATTGACCTGGTTGACTTCCTGTAGGTGATCCAGAAAGTCATGCTTTGATGGTTTCCTTGAATCTTCCGGAACGAGCCCTTGTAGGTGATACGTACCCTGACTACCATGCCGGGCATGATCACCTAGGTACTAAGTATGCCCAACCAGTTGTGTGCCACACCTCACCCGCAACTAACTGTGCTTTTGCAGCACAAATATCGGGAAGTAATGTCGTTCCAGGGGCCTGGCTCCAGATTGATCTAGGTCAGACCTACTTAGTCACATCCTTAGCAAGTCAGGTTAGTTGGGATACACTGGTCGGTATGTGTAACATTAACAACTACGATTCGGTCATGTACAATACATAATTGTGACAATAACAACTATAATAGTCCAGTCATGTGGATACTTGGATTTATCTTCGTTTAATCAGAACAATGTGGTTATACATGTATACACACAATGTGGTTATACATGTATACACACAATGTGGTTATACATGTATACACACAATGTGGTTATATTTGTATACACTGTAGAAGAGGATGTGCACTGCTGGGATTCCTTCCCCCCCCCCCCCCCCGACTTTCTTGTTTTGTCACTCGTTTTTCACAAATCACATTGAAAATACAGTGCTTTACTTTTAAATCATGGTTTTCCATGAGAAAAAAATTGTAGGCCTTGTACGCATATAATGAAAATGAACTGGCTACTACGTGTACTGTACCATATGACATATAATTATTTTTTGTTGCTATATCTAGGCTATTAACTTCCATGGTTTTCTTTGTAGTGCCGATATGGCAGTCAATTTCAATGTTGGAGAACGTTTGAGTTGTATTTCTCCTATCAGGGAAGAAAATTTACTTGTTACGGTGAGAATGGCAACTGCCAGGTATGTATGTTTCAGAGTAACGGAAGAGTTTATTTATGTTAGGCCTTTGTTTGCATTGTGGTATCAAGTGGCATTCTATATAACAATAACAGTCGAATGGTTGATATTCATGGGGATGTTGGTATCAGATTATGAAACTGGCACAACAAGAAGAAGATTTAAGTTGCCCACAGAAAAAAGTTGACGTTGATGAATTCGATGTTGGAAAATTGAATACTGTTGATCACACACAATTTCTTGGTGTGACCTTGGATAAACATTGTAATTTTGAGTTCCATATCAATAACATTGTATACAAAATCACCTTTTTATTAATGATGTTTCGCTATTTGACAAAGCTTTTAGACCAGAAAACAATGGTAAATTTGTATTACACTTTTATATACCCACACCTTATATATGGTGTGGAATTTTGGGGACATGCCCCAGACTATTTAATATCCAGCATTTTAATCAGCCAGAAGAAATCATTGCGGATCATTTTAAGTCAACAGCCAAATTCATATGTTTCACACAGGTTTAAAGAATTTAAAATTATGCCTATTTCTATGATCTTCAAATATAGGCTTATAATATTTTATAAAAACCATATTTACCCCAACAAAAATAATCTTAATTTAATTGAGACTGTACACCTCATGACTACGCGTAAAACTTTGAAAAATCCACTGAAATCAATCAAAGTTAATTCGGAAATAGGAAAGAGGTCTATTTATTTTACTGCTGCTAACCTATTTGGTGAGCATGCGTGGGACCTACGGGACCTCTCCGGTGGGGTCTTTGCGAGGCGCCTGGCTGCTCGTCTCTGGGAGCTTGGCGCATAGTGTGTGGGCGCAGCATGTGTCCCTGGATGCGTGTGTCGGCCTTCTGTGGCTGGCGAACCTCTGGAACGGGGCTGTCACAACTCTAGTTTCTGATTAGCCCCATGTTTTATTACCTTATTTTAATATCACCACTGTTTAATAATGATGACATAAACTAATAAATGAAAAAAAAAAACTTGACCAGCATGCGTAGACTTGGCAGTCAGCCAAAATCTATTCATTTAAGCCCCCTTCCCCATCACTATTTTGTATTAGGGTGCAATAGCCTCTAAATGTTCCAGTAAGTGCTCCAGTAAGTGCTCCAGTAAATGCTCCAGTAAATAAAGTGGCTAAATGCACAGAAGCAAAGTATCATTGTTACGTCAATTTCTGAATGGTTTATAATTCAGAGCACGTATTTTTTCCTCTAGATCTGATGAATTGAAGCTAATCTTGAAACTTAGACTAAAAGTGTTTTAACTGACTCTTTTGGAGATTTATATATTGGCACTTACATGTAGATGCGCATGTTGGCACTTACATGTAGATGTACATGTTGATTGGTATTGGTTGTAGACACTTGACATGGACCACGGGGAGACGACAGCTACTAAGTACGAGTTTAAATTGACCACCTTAGACCTTTCACTTGTCCTTCCGTCACGATACATTCGTCTTGTACCTTTGACATTTTATGGTAGACCTAGCATTAGATTGGAGGTGTATGTGAAGTCCCCTACCAGTACAGGTGAGACAGTAACTGAATAAGGCACCCCGTGGCCATATATACTCCCATACTCTACCAGTTTTAGCAATAGGAATAACTACTGTTCTGGATTCTTTAATAATTACCCAATCAGATTTGTCTGTAACCCATCCAGCTATGTTCATTGCTCGAGACTAACAGCTGCTGGTGAACCAAAATAACGAATACATAAGGTCAGCAGGGTCACTTTCTTCAACTAGACAGTGTCATCACTCAATGGTCACCTCAACAACGTTGCTATGAAATCAAGTAGCGCTCAACTTATAATAAAACTATTAATGCTTTTGCGACCTCCAATATAAAGATAACAAGACATCCTCTTTACCCAGGGCAAAAGAGCTGCATTCATGTCATCTGCGCCAGAACTGGATCAAACATTTGATCGAATTGGATTGAGCCCTGACACATGTTGTGAAAGTGCTGTTTACTAAAATGCTACATATACATATAAATCATGAAACTATGTGTATAGTATTTGTCACCAGAGCCCATTACATTTGTGTGGTTATAATGGCTTTGTACATAAATATCACGTACATGGTTATATATCGTTTATTTCACTGTTATAGACCTTCCGACCAGATGTGCTGAAGGAAGAACTGATGGAGTTTACACCATATACCCTCCACAGCTGAACACCACAGTACCGGTTTACTGTGAATCTGGCTGGACAGTAAGTTACTTGTTCATTATATCGAGTATGTTACGTTACGTATACTTTTACATGTAACTGGATAACCTCATAGTGATTACATGTGCATAGCGATTCTTACGTACCATCAACCCCTCTTCTCTACAGTGTATGCTTTCACTCAGCAATGGGCAGCTCTCACACACCTTATATTTATTCTGGCCTCAGCTAGAATTTTCAGCTAAAACAATTGAGTCGTTGTGTATAGTTGCCTTAGTTCCATACCTTTGCTAAAAGAGTGTTGCTTTGGATCAGGTTATTATGCGACGAACTGGTGTAGATAGTAACTTTGCTGCTGCTACCCTCAATGACTATGTTGATGGTATAAATACTGAAGCTATGAATGGAGACTTCTGGCTTGGGTTGGAGAATCTACATCAGCTTACAAGATATCAGCCTCAGGACATGGTGATTGAACTGACAGACAGCAACAACCAGACAAGGATTGCCACCTATCTAGCTGTCAGGGTTAGTATGTACAGTCAGTCAGTCTATGCTTCGAATGCGTGGTCCATAGTCTATACAACACATGTGCTGGACAATCCCATATACCAAAATAACTTTATACATAGTTGTACCTGTGTGGGCAGCATTTGCTATCCAATTGCCTGTCATCACTGATATTGTTGTTAGTAAACACTAATAAGTAATCATGGAGTTGTCACCTCTTGCTAGACTGCCTATACTAGAATAACAATGTATATTACATTAGTTTCATGTTCATATTTAGATTCTGTCGATAAAAGACAACTATGCTATAAGGGGAGTGGAGGCTGAAGTTAACAGCTCTATTTCCGGTTAGTAAGTGAAGATATATCAAGTATACTTGTGTATCCGGTAGACATATTCGTATTCTTTTAATTTGAACACATGAGTCCTGAGGCACCTGCATTATATTACTCTAGCTCCCATAAATGAGTTCTAAATTTTAAAACTAAATTGTTTCATGGATTTAAGTAACCCTTAGTAATTATGTTCACCTTGTATACTTAACATCTGTGTTTTGTCGGCATAGAAGTGTTTAAGACCATAGAACCTATTTATCTTATTGCAACTGACATTTCTCTTCTATTAATTAATACAAGTATCATATTGTGCTATTGTTTTATCATTTTAGTGGGACGTACATGTACATGTATATAAACTTTTTGTTAGTTTACTGTCATTTTCAGCAATCAATATATTCAAAAGTATTTGCATAGATCGACTCTAGTTGTTGTTATCTTTGATTTACTGTTGTTAGCACTGCCTCAATTTCAATGTTCATAATATCTTTATTCTGGGGTATATATACGGGTACATGTGTATATGTATGTACAATGTATATATAGTACATACATTTTATATGTCTACATGTATGTGTAAGTGTGTATGTATATATTATAGTACATGAGATATTTTATTGTAGCTGGGAATTCTCTCTCAATGACTAATAAAGGCTTTACAGAGAGATGTGGTGAATTCTGGTGGTGGCCACTAGATGGCAGCTGTGAAAGTCGACTCACCGGAGCGTATCCCAGTCACCAGAGCTCAGATGAAGTCGGGTTTCAAACTGGTATCATCTGGAAGACGTTCAACTTTACCAATTCTAGTAACAATGTCATAACATCCGTCCTGGTGAAGATGCAGCCAACTGGTGAGCTTGCATGTGCTGCATATGCTATTGAGATATGGTACTCTTCTGTATACTTCTGTACACTTCTGTACACTCCTGTACACTCCTGTACACTTCTGTACTTCTTCTGTAGTCTTCTGGACCCTTCTGTTCTCTTCTGTGCTCTCTCTATCTCACCTTTGATAACAGCCTTCCATGAAACTCTGTTGATGGCCTCTTCACCTTGGCTCAATCTCTTTTAGTTTAAATTTCTATTCATTAATTTCTCAAATTTTTGTTTGTAATAAGCAGATATGATAATGAGTCTGCAAGAAGTAAAACATAGTATCTCAAATCTGATGAACTATACTACATGTATATAGTATGTGCTAACATAGTTACATGTGCATCATAGTGTTGATCAATATTCTACTCTCTCTTTTTCAAGAATTATATTAGTTTACATGTAATATTCCCTATTTTATTGTTGTATATAAACACCCATTGTATATATTATACACCCGTCGTATATATATAACGGGTGTATATATACACCCGTTGTATCTAAACACCCGTTGTATCTAAACACTCATTGTATATAAACACTCGGGTTTTGCCATATTTATATGATTTGTTTTAGCTGAAAGATATGCTGGTTCTAATCTACCTACCTATGCATATAGCGGGTCGTACAAAGCAGACCCACTATGCCACGCCCACAATGGACAGTTATACAGTGATGGTTTACTTGGAACTAAGGCTTGGTGTGCTCCGACTGCTGCAGTATCTGATAGTTACTACTTCCAGATTGACTTGAAGAACCAATTCTATATTGAGTGGATCATAACTCAGGGGCTGACTAGTGGTCAGGTCACACAGTTCAAGTGAGCATTTAGTTAGCCAATGGGTGTGACCCGTGTTAGCCAATAGCCAATGGATGTGACACGTGTTAGCCAATAGCCAATGGGTGCGACCCGTGTTAGCCAATAGCCAATGGGTGTGACACGTGTTAGCCAATAGCCAATGGGTGCGACTCGTGTTAGCCAATTGCCAATGGGTGTGACCCGTGTTAGCCAATAGCCAATAGATGTAACTCGTGTTAGCCAATAGCCAATGTGTGACACGTGTTAGCCAATAGCCAATGGGTGCGACTCGTGTTAGCCAATAGCCAATGGGTGTGACACGTGTTAGCCAATAGCCAATGGGTGCGACCTGTGTGGTATATCAGATTGTTTGAATTTAGTATGATGTGCGATCATGTGTATTTGTCACTTTCGGAGCTAGAAAATACTACCAGAACATCAAGGGTAAATTTTGAAAATTTGGCTAACTTTGTTCGATCATTCTTGGTTATATTGTCCCATGACCTAATAGCTAGACTGTTTAAAGTTTAAATAGAATGATTGCTGTTTACTGGTTTTGTTGTGAACATTAATTTGAATGGCGTTCATCTTTAGGATATTCCGAGTAGGTCTTTTAAGCTGTCACTACGAATTTACACTGAAAACATGGGAACATAGATTTATAAGTCAGAACACTGTTTGGTAAATGGATAATTACAAATGATTTAATGTTGCTCGGCGCTGAATTGCCATCCTTCTAAATTTTATAACGATTTGTTTAGATAAAAGTATACTGATCAGATTGCTATGTATGATGTTTTTATCGTGTTACTGTGATGTTAGTTAATGTCTTGGAGACAAGTTCGTTTTTTGCTTTTGTTTTCATTATTACTATGAGTCGTGTACTAGTATAATTTGTTCTTTAGATTGCTGCTGTCACAAAGTGGGTACATTTATGCCTGTTACTCTGAGACTAATAGTTCACAGGAGTGTTCTCTGCTGAATGTAGATACTTCAGACGACCTTGACCTTCTTAGTACTCATCAGATATTTCATCAGCATCCTGTGCGGTAATATGATTTATAGCATTATTGTCCTTGTTGTTATTGCCTAATTTGGTTTTGGTTAGTATACATGTAGTATCAAATGGCGATAGAAGGGTTATATGTTCAAATGTTGATTACCTCATGTCATTGTGTAGAATGTAGACTAGAAGAATCTAGTATATATTAGTCATATTGGTGATGTATACTTGCAACAAAGTTATAGTCTAGAACATTATACAAGCACAGATTGTATTCTGGAGTTATCCGCTCTCAGTAGGGAAGTAAATAAAATCTCAATTATATGTGAGTTGTAAGATAGTACTAACCTATGACAGTGGGTAATGACCTGCTGGCCTCATTCATACACATGTACTCATGTTCTATAGTTATGTCAGAATCCAACCGACTGCCTTCTCTGTCTACCCCAAGCTAAGGGTAGAGTTTATGTTAACCAGCGACACCAGTCACAGGGACACCTGGAAGCAGAAATGGTTTCATATGTATGGTGGTCTCATAGACAGCACAAGACGTCGTGCTCACCCTGTAACTAAGCTACATATAGGTATGTAACTATGTAGTACTTTATATAGGTCAGCATTTTATAGGTCAGAATTTATAGGTCACTATTATAATATAGGCCAGTATTCTATGGGTCAGTATTATATAGGTTAGTATTACATGCATGTATATGCAGGTCAGTGTTATCTAGGAGCCAGGAGGTCAGTATTAAACTGATCAGCATTATATAGGTCAGTATAAAATAGGTCAGTTTAAATATAGATGCTGTTTTACCTGACATAGTTTACTTTGGTACTTCACAGGGTCTACAGGAAATCCATTTAACATAGTGGAGTACAGAATACCAGGTCCTCTCAGGTGCTACAGTTCTTACAAAACATGTGCACAAGTGAAACAGGCAGGGCTACCTTCAGGCATGTATAGACTGGACCCTGATGGGGTGGGAGAAGACTCCGTACCCTTCTTAGTTGAATGCCGGACTGATGACTCTGAGGCTACTATGGGATCCATCTACCATGATAAAACTGAGGTTTGTGTGAAATAATTGCAGATTTATTCTAAATCTGATGTTATAAAAGTCTTATATTGCCATAGACATATAGACATTTGAAAGTAATATTAAATGGTTATACAGTATTAGTAACAAACCAGCTTTTAACTATATGTACCAGTGATAATGATAATGGTTGGTTTGTTGTATTTAGGAAGGACATACAGATTAGTACGACTTTTTAGGCTATTTTGACTACCCATATGCATTCAAATAACATACAATACAATACATACATACAATACAATATATTATAATAGTATAATATATATATATATATATTATACTTGGTGTGTGTAATGTATGTTATTTGAATGCATATGGGTAGTCAAAATAGCCTAAAAAGTCGTACTAATCTGTATGTCCTTCCTAAATACAACAAACCAACTGTCATCATCATCATCATCAGGTACATATATATATATGAACACCGAAACAGTACACTGTATGCAGATTGAGTATTACGCTCGAAATTGGTAGCAATACCAATTTCTTGAGCACTTTACCTGGGAGATACACTGAACTGGTGGCATTACGCAATTCTCGCTGTCTCTGGCAGCTTGAGAACTTTGGTTCAGTGGATTTCACACCTTTTAAATACGCTTTGCTGTAAATATACAGTATTGCTAAGGTGTTCTCCCAGGCATATCTCTGAGCTGCACTGATGAGGTGTTAAACACCGAAACAGTACACTGTATGCAGATTGAGTATATATATATATATATGTTTTACACAATACAATTACAATATGTATCACGATCCACGGTGATAATTTCATGTATAAAATGTTACAGATGACTGCAGTGGCCAATCAGATTCAGTCGCTACACTATGGAGAGGGTACGACCAGTAGTTACAAGGATTCCACTGAACATATAGAGGAACTCATATCTCTCTCTGGGTTAGTGGACCAAACATGTTTCACTCTGACGCACCACTCATTGTAGTTATGGTCTGTTATGCGGCCGTCATTTGATTCCACTATCATTGCCGTTCCTTACTTCTAACTTTATTCATTCACTCCATATCTTCCTTCTTATCTCCACTTGATTCACCTCTCTTAGATCTACCATCTCCTCCTATTCTACTTGTCTTATCTAAACTAGATACCATCACATTACTTTAGTCACTATAAATGTTTTACCTCATTTCTAATATTGATTTTTACTCTGACCTGATACATTATTCATATTGACTTGTCATATAATATTTACTGTTTACTACTAAAATAGAGAAATACATTTACCGAAGTACTGTATTGCTGCTCGGTTTAGATATGTACATGTAGTTTTACTTGTAGTTGTACATGGGTTGTGTAGAATAGTCAACCAGCAAGTGGACACTGTTCTTGACATTATGATATCATAGAGCCATCAAGTCCAAACCTCAGTCATGGCTGGGTTTCCCACAATGAATAATGCCAAGTATTGGTAGAGTTGTAATGTTCTCATATCTGTGTAATATTCAGGTGGAATGAGCAGTACATGAGGTATGAGACTGGCCACACTAGTTCTAGTGAAACTTCCAGCGCCTGGCGGTGGAGAGGTCAAGGAACAACGAGTGACAATGTTTACCGACCCAACTCCATACAGTCCCATTATTGTTCGTGTGAACCAATTGGTAGTTGCGCAGGAAGTAAGTAGGCCTACAGTACTCACGGAAAGATGGCTACTGATCTTACTGATGAATTAAAATTATTATTTGAAATTTTTACGAAAAGGCACTCCACTATAATCGTAATTCTTGTTCTTGAATCATTCTAATAATTTAACTAGAGCCTGTAGTTACTGCTTGTTGTGTGCAATGGATAGTTTTATTGGATCAAATTTTTAATTTCTTGTCTTGCATCATGCCCTTAATATTTGTACGTCATAGAATATAGTATAGTATTGGTGTACATAGTATTACTATTTTTATGTTTATTTTTCAACTGCTGTTCATTTTATGCTGTTGCTAGCCACTAAAGACTGCAACACGTTCGATACGTCTGTTGACACAGCAGAGGTAGATGAAGGGTATCTGATAGGTGTCAGCTCTAGTATCCCCCTTCCTGTTACCCAGTGGAAACCCAATACAAATGGGGGCAAGGCTTTCTTTGGACCTATAGACATTTACTTTGGTATGTATATCCTTACTTGATATGAGTGGTTTAGATTGTTTTTCTATGGTATACTGATGGTACATGGTAGTAACAGGCGATGATTAGATGAGCAAAGGAATTGCACTACATTTGCCTGCATGACATCACCGCAAGGCTACATGTTTGGTGTAGGAGACTGTCTGTTGTAAAGTGTAACAATAGTAACACCAGTAGTAGACGTCTCAGTATAGTTCATCTACTAGCATTTGATATCTGCAGCATATATATTAGCTGCACCATTTCTTGTCGCCAGGTTGTATAACAACCACTCGGTGGTAGCTATGCATTATCAGTTTTGGCTGTTTGGAGTTGTCCTGCATTAAGCTTCTTGCAAACAATTTAAAGCTATGTAAAAGTTCAACAAAAGGGGTGTAGTAATCCAGTGATCGACAACTACAATGTGCATAAATCTTATTTTATATTTGTAATTGTTTACTCTGAATTGAAGGTAAGACAAATCCAGATTGGTAAAGTTGGTTTAAGTCAGGTCTGTGGACAGTGTTATATTACCTATCTCAATGATCCCGCATAGATATTTTTTATATTATGCTTCAAATTCTTTGCTTGTTTTGTTTAAACCAGGGAAATTCACCAACATATGCATACTGTAGCCTACGGTACTTATAATGAAGATGCTTCTACAACATGTGTTGTGCATTATTCTTATTGTAGACGACCCAGATGGATACATCATAATGTCTACTTCATCCAGCCTTGACTATGATGATGCCGTTGACAGCTGTGCATCTGATGGCTATGTGCTTGCTACATTCGAGCAGCTTTACGCTGCCAACATAAATGGATTTGACTCTTTGTGCTATTACGGCTGGGTAAGTGATGGTTTGAAAATAGTAGTAAGCACAGCGTATATGGTATTCGAAGCAACTGCATTATTTCTGTAGAGCATATGTAATAGATCCTGTTATCCGTACAGTGTATTGTATTTTTGTGGGAGCAGGAGGTCTACGTTGCGTCATTTGCATACATGTATACCATCTAATCTCATCAGTTCACTGGGAAGGTGATATTTATCATAACCCGTTATATATAAATATAAATATACTAGGCGCCACCCTTGACACAGACCTCAATTTCCACACTCACACTACTGAAATATCAACTAAAGCCAATAAGATAATTTATCAAAACTTAAAAAATATATGAACGTTGAAGAGTCACTAAAGACCTTTAAAACATTAGTCCGCCCCATATTGGAATATTGCTCAGCAATTTATTTAGAAACTACTCAAAAAACAACAGATTTAATAGAGAGAGTACAAAATAAAGCCATTAGAATAATAATATCTGCACCCAAAAAATTTTCTATAACAAATGGCCGGTCACTTTTAAACCTACCAACACTCTATAGTTGAAGACTTTTTCTGTTTCACAAATTCACACATAAAAAATTATCAAAAAACAAAGCCTCAAAGCACATCTTGCATATTGTACAAAAATCTAACAGACATCAGCGCTCTTTACGTAGCAACTGCCTCATAATTAAACATTCATACAGAACCAATTATGGCAAATCAACCCTATTAAACCTTCTACATAAACTTACATTAAATAATCTTCCTTTCAAAAGTCTTTTATCCTTTACATGAATTAATAAATATACAATCACTTAAACCCAGTTTTGGACATTATGTCCCCTAGACCCTATTTAATAAATATCTTTCTGGATCCTATGCTGAAGTCTTTTCCTATCTTTCTCATTGACGTAGTGGGCAATCTCTTTATTCTTTCTTTCCGGTCACCCTTTCAGCTCTCAATCTTTATACGCTGACACCTATCTCTAATCTACTGCCACTATGTACATATTGTTGATAATTACTATATGCTTATTATAATATTGGCTCTGATCAGTAACAAATATGCTGATCCCTCTTTTTTTTGTATCACTATATACATTGTATGTATGTGTATATATTACCTTTTGGCATTAATATAGCACCCATCTCGCTATTCTGCCCTTTTCTTTCTCCTATTATTGTATACGCATTTGGTCATTATACATGTACACTAATGTAGCACCAATCCTGTCTCTCCTTTTTACCTAAACACCTATAATCTGCTATCACTTGTGCATACTTTTAATACTTGTTATCTATCTGTTATTAAATCACATTATACTATATTATTGGCTCTTGTCATAAGCAATGATATTTGCCTCCTTTTTTTTTGTTCTCTTTATTTATTTATTTATTCTCTCCTATGAGTTGTATATAATATATATATATATATTTTTTGTGGTCAACAAGTTACCTTTAACAAAATAATGTTATCTGTAAACTTTTAAAAAACCCAATAAATGTAAATGTAAATATAGGTATAGTAGGGTATTGTGTATGTCTACAATGCTGGTAGACATGGTAACTTAACATGTGACTTGACATCTTAGGTCTAAGATCAGATCAACTCCCAAATTCTCCCCATCTGGTTGCTCTCCTTGTATTATGTTACTTCAATATCAGTCGATGTAGTTGCCGTATTACTTGAAGGTTTAGCAAGGTAAACCATCAGTCTCCTGTCCCTATCAACTCACATGTAGTATACAGTATGTGTACAATGTGTATCCTATTCTGCATGCAGGTACAGGAAGGTATGGCATACGCTCTGTTTAGACCTAGAGTTATCAGTACCTCCTCCTGGTGTATTGGAGATGATGCTACCGTTGGAGTACATATGCGGACTAAATGGGACACTACCACAGGGAAGGCTTTCTGCTACACAGGTTCGTATTAGAACGTCATGACATACTATAAATTCCTTGCCTAAAATTATCAACTATGAATCTTGTTTTACATTACAGACCCTTAGATTATTTAGATGAATGGTTTCCCGTCAAGCTAACATGTACATTTATATTCTCACTCGATGTTTTCAGAAAACTTGAAACCATATTAATTACTCGCTGATTGTTCTAGAACATGTTATGCAATAACACACAGGGTGGTGATTCATGTTACAGGTGATGCTAAACTTAGAAACACTGCTGATGTGGAGAGCTCAGTCTACCCTGTCACACCAACTATTGGATGTAAGTTAATCATTGCAGAGACCCCAGTCTATAGTCCATGACCTAATCTAAAGGCAACAGCTTTTTTAAAAATTTTCATGGACAAACCGTTAGTCATGCACAGTCAAGGTGTAGAAACAGTTTAGCTGCTGGCTACTGGTCATATGACAGCAAGTTGGTAAAGGTAGTAGTCAAGCTATCTGTTATGGCAGGGCTCTATCTTCATGACTCTGAAGAGCAAGAGCTTTATGAGTTTACACTGTGAACTGCCACTATTCTTATCTACCGATCTTAATAATCATACAACATATTTGTTTGGATTGGTTTATTATGTTCGATCTATTCAAAGCTGCTTTTTAAATATAGCTTGTTATCTTACTCATCCTGTACCTGTACATGTAGATACAGACTATAGTCTTGTGGACTACTGTGCCAGCTCACCATGTAGAAGTCGAGCTACATGTGTGAATGATAAGGTACACCTTTACTATTGCATCTGTGTGGCCGAGACAGATCAAACTGAGCACTGTACGCAAGGTAAGGTGGTATTCAACTGTATAATATACATAACATATTGTGCACAAGGTAAGGTGGTATACTACTGTATATATACATAACATACTGTACACAAGGTAAGGTGGTATACTACTGTATAATATATATAACATACTGTACACAAGGTAAGGTGGTATACTACTGTATATATACATAACATACTGTACACAAGGTAAGGTAGTATACTACTGTATACATACATAACATACTGTACCCATGGTAAGGTGGTATACTACTGTATAATATACATAACATACTGTACACAAGGTAAGGTGGTATACTACTGCATGCATTTATTTTCAAAATTCACATTTTTGATTTCTAACGCAGCATTTTATAGGAAGAGAAGAGCTACTTACTAATTTGTTGATTGGTTACAATGTGACTAGTTGTATCGTATTCTAATGCTTTACTTGTTGTTTATTGCTTGTAGGTTTGAAAAGCTGTGGGGAATACCAGAGCATGTATAACAGTAGCTCAGGTTATTACTACATTGACCCTGATGGTGCGGATAGTGGAGAGGATCCCTATGAGGTCTATTGTGACATGTCTAGAGCTCCACCTCTCACTATTCTAGAGAACAATGCCGTCGGTGGCTTTAGCTTCACCAACCTGGCTGGTAAATGGGGCCAATACTCTGTGGAGGTAGATGTAGGTTACAAGGAAGGCCTGTCTGACCAGCAGCTGGACACGCTGATCAAGAGCTCTAGTGAGTGTCTGTTATACCACATAGGTACTCGTGTACTCAGGTGTTGTGTAGTTCAGATGCTCTTATTTGTTGAACCATCGACATAACATCAATTCACCTATGGCATTATGGATACTTTGACCTTTGGGATTGATGCAGTTGATGGTCCTTCTAGTGCAACTAGATTGACGGCATTCAACTCAAACTCTGGTGGTATTTTATAGAAAAGGATGTAGAATGTTTACTGCTGCTGCGAATGTCCGTAACACAGTTCTTTTAATGCCATTTAACTGCAGCATTTTATGCAGAACTGTTTACTGTGAGAGTTGCATTACTGGGGAAAATTATGGATGCCATTTTGGGCCCATAGAACCAATCAAAATTGCCGATATAAAGATTTGATTAATGTAATCCTTTGTTACATGAGCCCAATATGGCCTCTTGTTTACTTCAGGTGGCGTAACTCTCGCAATCAACGGCTCTGATTTTATGAAGGTAACATGTCGGGCTGGTCAACCCCCACCCTCAACCAAATATTCTCTAGCTGGTGCAGCTAAATGCTCTGTTGATATCTTCACTGTGGAAGTATTCCAACTGTATTATTTGTGGTTGTAGGTTTCTGTCACCAAGTAGTGGAGTATTACTGCTATAACAGTGGGACTACCAATGCTAGATATACTTATGGTACAACTTCCACCACTAGGATTGATGGCTGGCAATTCCATTGTGATTGCTACCCCGATTGTGATCCATGTATGTTATAGAATTTTGCTAAAATATTCTCCACAAATTTTACAAGCTGTTTCAGTTGACAATATTTTATTTCATTGAGTGTAAATGCCAATGCCACAAAGTGATACAAGGTACTGTAAAGTGTTAGAAACAAGGTTCCTTTCTTTTGGAGAATATAGTCTTTAAGTAAGATTATTTGAAAGGTGAAGAGTAATTTTCTCCATTCCTGGGCTATGTACACAAGCCTTGGTAGCCTATATAAACGTTATGGGACAAATGTTCATAAAGAAGAAACTTGTGATTACCTGTGCTTTTTCCTGTTTTGTGTGTGGTGAACTTTATTTCCATTTCAAACAGTTTATTTGAGGTTAGCTTTTTAAACTTTCAAATCAGCCTTAGGAACATCTGTTAGCCTTAGGAACAGTGAATATTGGACAATATAAACCTAGAAATTACATTCATGATTTGACTATCAAAACTATCCAGATTTTTCCTGGAGAAATCTGAATCAATTTATTACTTGTTGAACTCTTGAGACACATTCTAACATTATTGTCTAACCATTGATTGTAGCTGATAAGAAATGTAACTGCTATGAAAAGGAGACTGAGTATAAAAATGATACCATTACGATGACAAATAGAGATGAACTGCCTATCAGAACATTCTTTGTGGGTAACGTTGATGAGGAGACAGAATTTAACCACGTTAAAGTCAGCCACTTGAGTTGTATCACTGGTTAGTAGTAAAGTTTGATAGAAGTAGTGATGGTAATAGTGGTGGTAGTCGTAGAAGTGATAATGGTGCTGGTAGTAGTAGTAGTGGTAGTAGTGGTAGTAGTGGTAGTAGTAGCAGTGGTAGTAGTGGTAGTAGTGGTAGTAGTGGTAGTAGTGGTAGTAGTAGCAGTGGTAGTAGTGGTAGTAGTAGTAGTAGTAGTGGTAGTAGTGGTGGCAGTGGTAGCAGTGGTAGTAGTGGTAGTAGTAGTGGTAGTAGTAGTAGTAGTAGTAGTAGTAGTAGTAGTAGTAGTAGTAGTAGTAGTAGTAGTAGTGGTAGCAGCGGTGGTATTTGTGGTAAATGTAGTGGTGGTGGTGGTAGTGGTGGTGGTGGTAGTAGTGGCAATAAGGTCAACATTGTCCAATATTTGTTGTTTTTTTTTAGATAAATACTTTTCCAGTTGCTACCACTACAAGTATGCTGGCTATACTGACTCTGGTCATTATACCTTTGCAGATGGTAGTACTCAGTACTGTAACATGTCCCTCGGTTATATAGGTAAGTGTAACATGTCCCTCTGTTATACAGGTAAGTGTAACATGTCCCTTTGCTATACAGGTATGTGTAACAGGTCCCTCGGTTATATAGGTAAGTGTAACATGTCCCTCGGTTATACAGGTAAGTGTAACATGTCCCTCTGTTATACAGGTATGTGTAACATGTCCCTTGGTTATACAGGTATGTGTGACATGTCCTTTGGTATAGTGGTGGATCTATTTTTAAACCCTAACATAAGCTATATTATCTTAGTGGCAACAAAGCTACTTGTGTCTTTCCTACATGTAGTATTAGCATAATCATGTATTTGTACACGTAATGTGTGGATGGGTGCGGACTGTGGTATTGTTCCAATTATAGGTCCGGCGTGTCCAGATGGTTTTATCAATCGTGAAGGAACTTTGGACTGCTACTACGTTCATAGTCATAATTTGAACCAATGGGATGCAATGGATAACTGTGCTGAGGTATGTTAACTCTATGCTAATGCTGCCATCCACTTGGTTGATGGAATAGTGCCTATCCAATTAAATAAATTATTTTGTGGAAAGCATCAAATAAAAATTGACACAGGTCTATAACACAACTAAGTCTTCGGCACGGTAAAGTTTAGTACACTGAGCTAGGCATAATCGAGAGTCCCTACCCATCTTGGCCCTGGAAACTTAATCTGTAACTTCATTCTAAAAGGTTATCTATCTAGCCTGGGTTCTGTTCCCAAGAGTTATACATGTATATATAGCCTGTGTTCTGAAAGGTCATATCTAGTATGTGTTCTCAAAAGTACTGATTGCATTAGCCATCACACGGTACCGTAGTAATATAAACATGTTTTTGCAAAGCGCCAACAACTGAAAATAACTCATGAAGATTTCCTGAGTATAATACCATTGGGCTGTAAGTTTATGTATATATTTGTAATGTACGTGTATATAATGTATGCATGTGACGTACATGGATCCTGTATCCTCGTCTGGTTTGAATAATTTTTATAACTAAATAGCTAAATGTGGATCTATTTTGGAGCAAGTCCAACAAGTTTTGTGTAAAATTAACAGAAATCCGCTGGAGCACATTTGGCAATTCTTGGTTCAGATGAAGAGCAGACATTTGTTAACACTCTGCTACAGAGTAGCTGGATGTACCGAATTGGTATGCTATATGTAGGTAGGTCTCTCGCTATATTCAATATTATAGCAACATAGTTCACCGCTTGGCAATGCTCTCTGCAGTACTCTGGCCAACAAACCCAATATTGACTCAACATTTGGTGTCTGTCACCCATGTTTAGCTATGATGTCATCCTTAGCTGTGGTGTGAGTGTTGGGCCAATGTCCTGACATGTTATTGTACCATACATAATAAATTGTCACAATATTGGTACTAATATTGGTACTATTAATACTGGTCTCACTAGTAATGCAATAGTACAGAGTCAAATGTTTGTGTATTTTATGACTAATGACCAGTTGACTTGTATGATTGTATGAAAGTACAATTATACAACTGATTGAATCTACTGAAATCATTTCACCCTAATTTGTAATCATTTCATTAACCATGCAGTTAGTAAGTCATGTGGTCAAAGATGTACGTATGTTTGACAAACAGGTTCCGTTTTCTTTTCATTGACACATAAAACCTTTTCTTTTCCATTGACATATAAAGGCCTTGGCTGTATGTATGTACTATTAGTACATGGCACGGCCATTTGCTTAGCCAATTATCTTACAGCATAGGTGTTAGGGTAAATCTACAGTCATATAAATCATCAACAACATCAGCAGAAATATATGTTATACGTATTTAAGGTAATAATGCAGCACTTAATAAGTGGACGAGTCAGAAGTCTGAGGCGTGGAGTGGACCATCATACTTAGGAGTGGACGGGTCAATAGCAACCGGTTCTAGAGTCCATTCAGCCGATGAACAGTCCAGTGGTTTCTGGTGGTGGATGGTTGACCTCGGCACAGAGATTAATGCAACTGGTATTAAAATGACGAATAGATTGGAGTGCTGTGGTGAGCTGAACCCATTTACTGTGAAGCAGCTGTAACATCAATCATTTCTTCACATGTTAACCAAGTCTCTGGTTGTTTTTATTAGAGAAATTTGTATGTTCTATTTTTCTAGATACATGTATTTGATCATGAGGGCCTGGGTATATTTTTAACAATGATGTATCCAAAAGATACACATAGGCCTATATTATAGTTATTTTTGTATTATTACATACAAGTATTGTAATGGTTTCTGTAATTTGGTGCGGTCGTCTTTGGACGACTATCGACCCAGAAATGAAGTGCCTATGAGTGGTAATAGGACTTCGCATTACATGAAAGATCGAGCGGTCTCAGTAGCCCAAATACTACCAAAGACGACCCATCTGATCTCAAGTCCGACCTTCAGACTATACTATGAAAGACTATAGTTCGACCTAGTAGGCGGTTCGCTAAGGCGAAGGACCTATAAGCAGAAAAGAGAGTCTCTGTATCAAGTATAGATGTGTCTTTATTGAAAGCCAAGTGAAGACTGAGACAATGAATGGAAAAACAATGCCCTTTATATAGTATAAGAACTTCCGGCCGACGTGACGTCGGGAAAAGACGACGTGTGGTCGGGTGGAACTTGCGCAACAAGATGGCTGACTTCCGCCCGACGGCCGACCCAAAATAGGTCGGGCTTTACAAAAGTTGCTTAAAATGGTCCAATTCATGCACAAAATGAATATCAGTGGATTCTGAGAGGTCGGGCCTCTGTACATGGGTATAAAAGGCATTAAAAGACTTAGTAACATTCATGCAGTTATATAGTGAAACAATACATGAATAAGTAGTGAGTATTAGCACATAGAGACATGTATATAGACAGTAATTAATGGTTTAGACATGCAATACAGTCCAAGATAAGTATACGAACACTAATTATGAGAGTGTGAGTGTCAGATGAGTAGTGCTATAGCAACTACTGAACACTTAAGGTGCGGTGGAGCTTAGTCCGGGAGTTGAGGTTGTCTACGAATGTCCTGTATCATCACAGTATGTATACCTAGTCTCTATGTCCCTCTGCTGTGATGGTAATAGAAGAACTTGCGTGCCTCTTTTACTCTCACTGGATGAGAGTTTTTAAACAATTTAATTAATTTGTAATTATAATTAATTTTTAGAAGCAATGTCACTGGCCTATGTCAAACCATCAAGCCACCAATCTATTAAATCTCTTTAAGGTTATCGACTCTTAATGCTCCAAGCTATTTATATATAATGTATATAAAGTAGTTAGTGGGATTTTACTCTTCCATTTGTAACTCAGGTGGAGTTGTGTCCCATCCACATGCAATCTCAATTGTTCATTCAAGTACTTGCCTATTATTTGGGTATTACAGTACACCAGTCTTTACACCCTACGCGTATGAACTAAATTGTCTGAATGACCATGAGGGCCTATATTTCTAATTAGCCATGTTATTATTACATATAGGCTTTCGAACTAACGACTTCTACATCATGAACTCTCTGACGTCTACTGGCAGTCCTGATCCTGACCTGGATGAGTGGGAGATTCTGATTGATCATCCTGAGACTCTAGGAGATTCAGAAGAATGGACTATCAGCAAGACTCTAAAACGTGTGGGTGTTTATTTTCACAGCGTCGATGCCGCTGTCAACTGGTGTGAGCTAGAGATATGTAAGTTAACTCAGTATTACTAACCATAACAGTAAGTCACAGATAAACCATACATTATACATATACATGTACATGTATATACCAGGTCACAGTAGTGTGCAAGGTACAGATTGATACAGACATGTACATGTATTATGGATTGTTTATTCCAATAGACAGTTGTACTAATTATGCAGGCCCTCTCATGAGTTGTCCTTGCAGATCTCTTTAGATCTTTGCTTTCTTACCTGGGATTAATAGCGGGAACAAAGATTGGTAAGTTTTTTCTCATGAGCTGTCCTTCCCTACATTTTTGTGTGCAGAATTCCAAACGCTTGTAATGTTAGCTGCGGTAATTTATTGTTAGCAGCATTACGCTTTTGTTCCATTAAAATTCACAACTACATTTCTAGTTAAATCAACCATGTATCAACTTTATTGGAATTAGAAGCAAGCTTGAATTTGAATTTGCATTTTCGGTCACTGATTGACTAACCAATTGAATAACTGATGGACACTGCTTAATACTAAAAAGGACAGGAGAAATTTTGACTGGTGATCAATTGTGCTTGTTAAAAATCAGCTGGCCCAACTAATGTTTATTTTAAATGGAAATCATTTGTATGAAATGAAGACTCCCACAGGGTGAGATGAGTTCCCAGTGGGATGTAATGTAGTCCCAGAAATTAATTTTATCGTTGTAGTGCAGTTCAAGTTTTAGGAGTTCTTGTTCTACATTCTACACCTACCTAGAATTTTTATTCTTCTTGCTCTTGTCAGAATTGGCCTGGTACTATTTAGTACCTCCATTAAACACTACATGTATATCTAAATATGGATTTACCACAGCGTCTGTTGTTATTCCTAATTCGCTTTTGAGTGGTTTGGTCTAATAACTAACAGTAAATAAGATAAATGCATTTTTTGTCAAAATTGAAACTGGAGAAGTTGTGTTATTTGTTTATCTTTGGGTCACCACCCAACCCAATTTCCACAAACATAAATCTCAATCTATCAAAATGACATGCAGTATTGTAACTACCTGGCCACCTGAAAGGGTGACCACACGGGATATCGTTGGCTATTAAATCTCTTGTGACTTGCCTGTACGCAACAAATGTAAGACAGCGTAGCTGTTGCGGAAGGGGGAGGGGGTGCTGCCCGATAGTGTTACCAACTGGAACTTCCCAAAGGAAACGGGTCTCTGAAATAGAAAGCAGTTATTTAGTCTTCACTAACTTATCACAGTATGACTTCTGGTGCAGTATCATCGATAACTGCAAATGAAAATTAAAAACTTAGAATTAAAATTAACCCTTAGCTTACATTCTGTTTACACAGTATTGTTGATGCATTATTTAATTCTTAGTGTGTGTATATATTACATCCTACTGTATTTGTTGTCCAGTTTACGTCGCCCCGTATGTTGGCTACCAGTGGTTCGATGGGACCACACAAGATGACTACGCAGTCTGGGGGTCTAACTACCCTTCCAGTTCAGAACTACCATGTGTGGTACATGGGCAAGCACATAAGATGAGAGACCACAACTGTCACAGCGCAGATAAACCATCTATATGTGAAGAAAATGTGGCAAACGGTGGGTTAGCAATTGGCATCCTGTGTCGCTATGTGCTTTCTATATAATACGTATATCCCCCGACAACTGATAGGTATGATACAGATACAGTATTTATTACTTCCTAGTTTTGATTTCTGTCTAACATGTGAATTACTTAGTTAGATTTTATTTAATTTAGATCCACAATAAGGATTGTTTAATCTTGGCCATTACACGAATATGGAGTAATGTACATGTTTCATTAGTTGGTCCAGGTATTAGCAGCCTTCTTCAGAATCTGTTTCCATGAAAATAACTTTGTTAACCTACATGTATATTACCAGAGGCGTAGGTTAGAGAAATTGAGTAGAGAGGTAGAAAGTTGGGTGGGAGGGGGTGTGGGGGGGTGGGGTGGGGGCACCCCCCGCAAATGCACGTGCAGCGGAAAATTTTCAAATCTGACTTTCTGAAGTGCAAAAATTAGACATAGCAGCATGCTAGTTCTACCATCACTACAACAAGTACTCATTACTACTTCTGCTTAATACAGTTACTACTACTTGCAACAAGAGTGAAAGTGTTACAGTACTATTGCTAGCTAGTAGAATTTTATAACAACTACAATACTGCATGATTGTATCTTTTTACAAAGAGTCCAAAGGCGCAAGTGTATTTTATAAATTAAAATTTTCAAATTTTAATAGCTGATCAACAGCTATTGTCATTATAAATTAATTATTTTAAATAAAATGCATTTAAAATAAATATTTTTGCAAGAAAAGTGTGGCAGCCTATCAAAGCTAAGATAATATTAATAGCATAATTATATTATATATAAATTTAAAATTAAAATATTTCATTATTGTTATATTATTTTTTTATTTTTAAATTAGTATTTTTTCTTTACAATACATATTTAGTTGGTAGTAGTGAATGTAGCAGTAGAGTAGTAGCTGTCAGTGGAGTGACTGTAATGAATAACTAAAATGAATGCAAACACTTTTAATTATAATTATTAAAAGAATAAATCGTTATCATAAATATTTTTGAAAGAAGCCAAAAGAAAATAATATTGGAATTAAATTTCATGCATCTGCTCGTAGTCAGTGACAGGGAAGGAACCACCTCATGGATAACAGTGACTTACAAATTGATTCACCTGATTCAACTGTTCACCACTTTTACTTTTGCATTTATTACTTTTTCCTTGGTATAAATAACTATTCATAAAAATATTTATTCATTCATTCACGAGACCACAAGTTGTTAACCTTGGCATAGCCGTAGAGTATTTTAGCAGAGCACACAGTTTCATGGGCCCCTTTGTGTGCCACTTGCAATGTAGTAATTATTCCAAGATTACTGGTTATTGTTACGAAGCAACACCATAGAGTTATAAGTAGAGTGATAACGCCATAGAGTTAAGACTAGAGTGGTGACGCTTCGGTCGTAAACCGGAAATGAAGCAAATATTAAGGGAAAAAGTGTCAAATTTTCAAAAGTAGTGTTTTTAGGCCACTTTATTTTGGCAACAGGGGCGGCAGTGCCTCCCTGTCGCCCCTTAAAATACGCCCCTGTATTACTAATCATGATTTGATTCACAACCTTTCAGTGCTAAACTGTTTGTTACTAAATACATGATGACTTTCACAATTTATCTTTATTTGCATTTCAATTTAAATTTTCGTTGACACAGTGTGCTTATCATCACGATATTGAGATAGTTATATGTAGTACAGTAAGCTGATGTACAGGTACTTTAACTTGGCTGTACTGACTAAATAGTGTAAGATGCTGCTGTATATAACTATACAGTGTAACATGCTGCTGTATATAACTATACAGTGTAACATGCTGCTGTATATAACTATACAGTGTAACATGCTGCTGTGTATAACTATACAGTGTAACATGCTGCTGTATATAACTATATAGTGTAACATGCTGCTGTATATAACTATACAGTGTAACATGCTGCTGTATATAACTATACAGTGTAACATGCTGCTGTATATAACTATACAGTGTAACATGCTGCTGTATATAACTATATAGTGTAACATGCTGCTGTATATAACTATACAGTGTAACATGCTGCTGTATATAACTATACAGTGTAACATGCTGCTGTATATAACTATACAGTGTAACATGCTGCTGTATATAACTATACAGTGTAACATGCTGCTGTATATAACTATATAGTGTAACATGCTGCTGTATATAACTATACAGTGTAACATGCTGCTGTATATAACTATACAGTGTAACATGCTGCTGTATATAACTATACAGTGTAACATGCTGCTGTATATAACTATACAGTGTAACATGCTGCTGTATGTAACCATATTCACTGTGTTTATAGAGACACAGGTACAAGTAGAGACCTCAGTAGATGAGTACGCCACTCCGATACTCTCTGCTATCAACTTTAATGACTCTGAGCCTATAGATGAAGTTCAAGGTTGTATTTTTATATAATTATCTGACTATGTTGTAGCTACAATGTAGTGTTTTATGGTGTGGTGCTAAATTATTAGTGCTATAGTTTTATTATATACATGTACATTGTATATATCACACTGCATACAGCTAGTTAAAGAATATGAATATGAAGTCGTCCTCTCTTTCTACTACAATCAAAGTGCAGACAATTACTAAGTTTTTGATAGTCCTGATATATCTGCGCGTGGTACATACATCTATAAATGGATAATATATTTTGTTCTTTACCTTTTCCTGTTTGAACAGAATTGATGTTTACTAACCATGAGTTAGAGATCAAACATAGTAGCGGAGTACCATGAGTAGTGTTTGCATTGCATTCTGACCAACCACGGCTTCCGACTTCACATTGGTTAACCTTATTCCCTATGCAATGTGTGCTACTAATGAGAATCTGCGACTGTTGCTGTAAAGCGTGTTTAGAAAAATTAAAACTGGGAAAGTGATCTTAAACCCCCTCTCCACTCGCATCCCCAGCCTCATGTCACACACTGTTTCCATCCACTTACATGTGATTCTACACGGTACTGCATGTACATTGAATTATATTATTAGTATTTATTACATTACGTGTTGTTACAGGGGACGGTATGTGCTTATCAAATCCATGTCTAAACAACGGCACATGTACAGATGGCAACCTATTCACTCAAGATTATCAATGTCAATGTCTTGAGGGATTTATGGGTACAAATTGTGAGATCCCTCGAGTGTGCCCCTTTGACCCATTTCCTAATGATGTCAACATTACTCTGGTATGTATGCGTTCTACTCCATATTTAGAAATATTGTGTGATAAACAATATTGGTCCCACTTTTAGTTGTATTGGACCTCCTTATATTTATTTTTGGAGAGGGTTTACTATTTTAATTTGAGTTCATGTGTTCGCCATTGAGAGAAATGATGTTAGTTTTGGAGTTGTGACACCTTGCGTCTTCAACCAGATCTGCTTTTCTATTTATGCTGTAAACGAGAATGATCACAAAGTCAACATTGTTGTGGTTGATAGAGTGTTTTGGGTATTTACACTGTAATATATCTATCAGCTGTTGAGTTGTTAAAGTATTATATAACACGTATTATATAACATGTACATGTATATACGCAGGTGATGGATACTGGAGAGAGACACTGGATACAGAATTCCTCTACACTGATAGATGGTATACCTGCCAGTTCATATAACTATTCTGTTAGCAGCTACTTTGAGTACGCCTGTATAGAGAGTACTCTCATACAAGGATCTCTTAAGAAGACGTGTGGTACTGACCTCCAGTGGTCTGGCATTCCGCCAAAGTGTAAAGGTCAGCATTATGCACCTTTATGTAATTGGGTCACTCAGTGAAGAGGGGTGGTTTGACCAAGTAGATGAGTCTATGAGCGGACAACTCCAGGTTTTTCTATTTTCTGTTTTTCTAATCAGAAAGGTCAACTTTAGTATGAACATGTTCAGTGCTAATAATAGATATTGTGATGTAAAGGCAGAAAATTCACAGTGCCACTATCAGTGTTCCTACTCATAGTGTTGTGTGCAGCATATAAAGAGAGGGCAACTTCAGAATACGTCATAGCAATTGTTCAAAATATGTCACTATTCTCAAAATTATATCCATAATGCTAAATATTGCTATGATATCTATTAGTATAGATGAGCATTCTTTCACTATGTTGAACATTGTATCTTCATGGTCATTCTATTACTGCATCGTATTTCCGAGTGGTGTATGAAGAGAGGAAAAGAGACAGTTGAATTAACGACGTGAGGTTTTAGAAAATCCAACTGCATTATTTATCCTTTGTTTGTATTTGTAGTATTACATTCCTGCATTGACTACCGCATGCATTGCTATCCTTCTGGGTTATACGACCTTGACTTTGATGGGCCTGATGGATCCTTAGCTGCCGTGAAAGCGTACTGTGATATGTCCACTGTACCACCTACCACTATCATACACACAACAACTCCCTGTGACAACAAAGTTCAAGGATTTTCTAATGCTAAATCTTACAGCATGAACATTGCATACGGCATAGCTGATGAGGTTAGTACGGCATACACTATACTACTAACTAGATTTCACCACGTAATGTTTTATTCTACTAGTCTAGTTCAGACCAGATCTGTATGTTTTAGTGTGTTGCCATTTCGCTATTCAAATTTACCTGCATCAAGACATTCCTCGGCATTTTATGGACAATATTGTATACAAAGAGTGTTATGTCCATCAGCAATTGCCAGTGCTGAATCTCTTGGTACATGTTGTTAGATCATGATGCCTTCTCACTAGAGCAAAGTCCTCCCTAGACCTTTACATTAGCCAAAGACTGTAATTGACATTCAATGATGGCACCTTGTTTTTACAAGTATTTCATAACTCTGTGAGATAATGTTCCGTCATATATTATGTAACAAGCGGTATGCTCTGGCAGCATGTTCGCTTTCATTTACATCATTGCAAAAAATGTGCAGAAAGTTTGATATATTTCTTGGCTGGTAGTCTTCACGGATTTTCCAAATAATTCTCTCATTTCGTATTACAGTCATAATATCAAATTTTAATTTATAAGTTCATAGTCTAAAAGTTGTAAGCTATATATTTTCAATAATATGTCTATGTGAATGTGATTGTGATTATTAATCACCTATTATAATATACTTCACACTTGCCGGTAAAACAGTAAAAAAATTAAGGAGTTTTAAAATATGAATTCATACATGCAATGTACGTTATACATGTAGGTCCTGTGTGACAGTTGAAATAATATAGCTGTTTCTGTTTGATTGATTTACAGCATATTGATGCACTGATATTGGACAGCTTCTCCTGCAGTCAGCAGATAGAGTATGACTGTTATAAAAGTCCACTCAATGGAAGCTATGCATGGGTTGGGAAAGACGACTCCACACAGTATACTTATCTCGACTCTGGCACTCGGCACTGTAGCTGTTACAATGATATGCAGTGTGCTAGGGGTAAGTCAAGTCCTACATGTACAATAATTATTTATATTTGGTATCATATAATTTGGTGTATAGCACATGGCTGGTCGTGAAAATATCACACTGCAGTTACATTGTTTTAATGGGATTCTTTTATATAATGCAAATCCTCACACTTTAGTAATTTTCTGTCAGCCTTTAATTGGCCACACACCCCCAGGCTCGACTACATGCATAATTAAAAGGAATCTGATTTAATGTATTTATTGTAGGCCTGATATCATACATTATTACCTATGACTACCTCAAAATATATTAATGTAGTACATGCAAGGACTAAATTGGCTAGTGTAATACTACAGATACCTTTGTTACTTTCCACTTTTTTACAAGACTGGTTATTTTCGGTTTGCGGCTTATCTGAAACAATATACTGCTGTATATTGTGTTTACTTACGTGCATTTCATGGTAGTATTGCGTTTATCTATTTAATCACCAAAGTATTATTCCGTGCTCCTTGGAGTACATACAAATATTGACTATGAGTTGCGGAATTGATACACAATACCTGTCTAACCATTCACCTCCACATGTTGGTTGTATTCAGGTGAGGACAGTTGTAACTGTGACTACGATGATTATGTGTGGAGACAGGATGCAGGATACATTACAGAGAAGGATAAGCTCCCGATACGAAGAGTGTATTATGGTGGCCAGAAGTCTCCACTTTCTCTCGGTTTCCACAAAGTTGGTCCACTCAAGTGTCAACAAGGTTAGTTGGAATTGTCTTCTCTTAATAATAATTTGACGCTCGCTTGTATTGTCACTGCGTTGAACTAAGCTAATGCACTGTGCATTTAGATCGTAATATTTTCTCTTTATTGTGTGTGATTCTTTTGTTACAGAGATCAGTTAGCAATACAGTTATTAATAGTTTATATGACCTCCAACATTGGCCTTATACATACTCGTTTGTGACAATTTTTATCGTTTCAGTCTCATGCTATATTGTGTTCTATTTTGAACAGCATACGCTACTTGCGCAGACTACAAGAGTTATGGATATACTGAATCATTCGCATGGATAGACCCTGATGGGTTGGGTGGAATGCCCGCTGTCTATGTAAAGTGTGACTATGAATCTGAGACTATAACCTTTGCACATGACTATCCGCATACGGAGCCATACAATCCACATGGCTATGGGTATCACTATGCTGACCCTCTAAGTTGGTCTGAGACTGTGGACTACTCCCCTAACTCCGTCAGCACTATACACACATTCCTATCTGCTGTTAAATCTGTCACACAGATAGTCACATATGTGTAAGTATCGCATATGAAGTCCCCTATAATAGTATATGTCGAAGTATGCACTATTCATACCTATGGAGTTACTATGCCTACATGTGGAAGCTCTTTGCATAAAATACTAAATAGTTCGTGTTTTACATACACACGTGCATAATACACTCTATTTAGTTTGTGTGCCATGAGTTGAGTAGTAGCATACTATTGTATAGCTCCCTGTGACCATTCCATCAATCATAGACTGTAACATGTCCTATTGTGGTGGTGTATTTTGTATTTGCTTATCTATTATATTATGTAGCTGTAGGAATTCCTTCCTGTACTATGATGGAGTACAATATGGCGGCTGGGCTGATGCCGGTGCTCAGCTCCAGGAATCATTTGCCGGTACACCTGACAATGGGCAAGGCTGTGCTTGTGGGAACGATAGCTCATGTACAAGTGAGTTACATCATGCTCTCACCACTGTGACATTTCCCATAGTTATTTAACATACATATATTAGTTAATTATACTCATGGTACCAGCAGAAAGTCACTTGCTCGTGGATGTCGGGTGTAGGGTTTAGTCTTTTCTCTCGACATGTTTATACTAGTCAGTTCCTAGTAGTTGAGTACCTGTAGAACTTTTGCACTTGCATTGAATAATATATGCATATATGCATTTCAGTTGGTGACTAGCTTTAATATAAAGCAGTTCCTACATACTTTAAGGTATACACAGTAGGCCTACTTTGTAGAATGATATGATTTGAAATGTCAGTTTCATCTTTAACATTGTTCGTAGCACATAAATCACATGAGTAACTATTCTATATTGTATTGTTTCTATTACCAGATGGTTCAGTGTGCAACTGTGCCGACTCTTTCTACCACTGGGGGTACATGAACGACTCTTCTATCATCAGCAATGCTACCTTACTCCCTATAACAGCTCTCTACATGGGTGGTCTACTATACGAACACAGCTCATACTATAGATTTGGCCTCATGTTTCTTTCTTATCTAACAGCTGAAGTTAACAGTAAGTTCTAAAACATTTCTAAATCTAGCGACATTCTCACTCCTCTGCCATTCATGTCTGTACATGTGGTTGTTGATAAGTTAGTGATTGTAGTGGGAAGTTGTCCTTTCTTATTCTCTTTCATCCCGTTTGACTTTAGTGTGATGTCACACACTTATTGCAACTGTGAAAGTAGAGTGTAATGGATCAGAGACTGACTATATACTCTTGATACAGCATAGCAGAAATTGTTGTTTCAAAACACAGTTAATGTACTGCTGCTGCATTATGGTAATGGTAGTCATGTCAAGACTTGGGTGTACAAGAGGCTACAAGCTTCGGTGGAGCAACTTCGCTGTTCATTGACATGGCTCTATAGGCAATGCGTAGTACCAGTCCACCAGTGGTCTTGATTAATATTCAGCCAATAATCAAAGCTGATTTCTAATAAATTATATAATTGGAGTCGTTACATCGAATATTAATGTATCACACCAATGTGTTGCTCTAGATTCTAGAGCAAGGCTCCGAAGGCCGAAAAAGAACAAATTGGTCTTTCGTATAGCTGAGCATTTACACGTGCATTCCATTCTCTTATGTAATAATATCAGATAGTGAGCGAGCGGATAACTTCACCTAACAATATAGTAGCCAGCTATAAGCATGTCAGGAGGTGATAATACACAATGGCCTGGATGTTTGACCTGGAACTTTGTGTTCTGATATGATCATCCGATAGCCATGGTTTCAAAGTCCTCACACATATCAACATGCATCTAATATCTCTCTGGCAGCTGTATTGAAATCGTTCTATGTGTATTCTCCTTGGAAATACCAGGCAATGTAAACAAAACAACGCTAGACTAGTGGCAAAAAATGACATACAATTTGTATTGCATATCTATATATTACATGTGTTTGTCTTTTGCATGCAGTCATGTAAATATCCATAGGTGCCAATAACATTATTTACGGTAGGTAGATATTGCGATGGGATTCCAGGTGTTTGTGCTTATATTATCATAGCTCTATTGCTCCAAACTACACAGACATACTTCTATTTGTTTACCTCTGTTAATTCACTAAACACTCTGTTATTAACCAGATGTTGCTGCCTCTCCGAGTGATAAAGATTGTTCTGGAAACGCTAGCATATGTACAGGCAGGTGGACATGTCTAGCCGGGGTCAGCACTTGTGGATGTGACATGGTTAATGATGCAGACATGTTGGTCAACCCTCTACTGAGTCAGTGTAATGGTGAGTCATACACTGTGTCAGTGACCCAGGGGATGATGCCCTACTCTGCAGTAAAAGAGTTTGTAATGTTAACACAAGTACAATGTAATAATTAGTTAAATTTTCCTTTGTTACAGAACACACAGTTTGAGATAAATGCATGTTAATTATATACCGTAACGGTGGTAATTACTCTGTATCTGGTGTGTAATTGTTTTAATTTTTGGTTCCGATATCATTCTCCTTCACATCCATCCGCAATTGACAGGAAATAGATGAAGAAAAGACAACTAGTTCACAGTTACATTCTGTATTATTGTTAGTTGGTGAATCTTCTGCTATAACTACATCTAATTTGTTAGCCAAAGACCCGTGTTCTACAAGTGCACCTTGCCAGAACTCGGGGGTGTGTCACTGGGACCCGTGGTCAGACGAAAGGTTTTCCTGTGCATGTGCTGGTAGCTTTGGAGGACTGCTCTGTGATGAAGGTAGGCGACATTTTCTACACAAATTTTCAATTGTCAGAGCATCGGAGTGTTCATTGAGCCGTAGGAGACCAGAATTTCAATTTTTTTGTTTAGAGCTGAATAATTTTACAATTGAAAATGTTTGTAGTTATTGAAAATACTCAGAGAATTTTCTACCTGCAAGCAGAATCTCGGACTATTGCTGTCAACATTCTATACAAAGCAGTCATGTAAAGCTGTTATAATATCGTGATAAATAAATGCATAATAAATATGTAGAATAATTCTTTATTTTTACAATTAGCTGGTATCAGTAATGGTGGTTGGTCAGCCTGGGGTTCCTGGGGTACATGTGAAGGAGTATGTGGTAATGGAACACAAGCTAGGACTAAATCATGTAACAACCCTCCACCGACCAATAGCAGCTATACATGTGGTGGCTCAGCTATGGAGAGCCAGGTTTGTGATACTGGCAACCCTTGCCCTGGTGAGTTACTATGTTTATTAATCAAAATCTTCCTCAATTTTGTTTGTCGTACTCTCTTATCATGGTATTGGTAGTTTAATACTAGTCTTTATAATAATTATTAATTGTTATAATATTACAAGTGTTAGACATCCTAATGATGCTCTCTGCCAGGCTTACCAAGTCTCCCCGATTTTACAGGAGACTCCTTGATTTTCAACTCAAACTTAGGTACCCTACCCCAACCAAAATGAACACCCCCACCCCACCCAAATGATGAACTCTCTGATTTTCATTATGCAGTGGAATTTGGCAACCCTGCTCCCTGCCTGAAGTTGGAAGTAATTTTATAATCTATAGATAACCACTAGATGGAATTATAATAGTAATATACAGAATTTATGTTGGCCTTTATCACAATGTTGTCGAGTGTCTATTATTACAGTTGGAAAACAGTGTCGTCTCCATAGCAACAGTGAAGCTTTATTTGGAGTGGAGGTTGCTGGGAATAATCAAGTTTTTATCTTTTATTTACATTGCATTTGGGTGATATATACACTTACAGTTACATGGTACATGCATAGATATACGTTCTTAAACAAATATTATGGTGTAGTATGCCTGTACTGAGCAGCAAGCCGTGTGCACACGCTGATGGCGTGATCGTTGTTTATTGTTCGTATCAATACACACTATCTCATCAATCTGAACTTTGATATTTTTATAGAATCTTTTTGTAGATGAACTTTAGCAGAATAAATAACATTCTAATATTTGAAGGTTCCATGGCGATCTAAATGTGATCATGCTCTTCTGCTTTGCCAAATCATGGTGATTATGCAACACAATGGCCGATCACCTTGACTATATTTTGGTGGTTTCACGATGTTGTACCTATATTTACAGTTGATGGACAGTGGTCAGTATGGCAGGAGTGGACAGATTGTAATGTAACATGTGGTCAAGGTTTTCGGTGGCGAGAGAGGAACTGTAGTGACCCCGCACCCCAGTACGCTGGCAATGAGTGTGTGGGTAACGCTAGTAACTCTACTGAAATGGAGATGTGTAATGTACCTACACAGTGTCCGAGTAAGTCCTGTATCTACATCATGTATCATGTACAGTGTGTATTACTATCATATACGCCTTGTTCAATAGATATGCATCTATATACCACTCCATAACTACATGTATGCTGGGTGTACTCCATTATGTAGACCTATAAGAGAGGCTGTAGCTTTACAATGTCATATCTCATTCCAATGTTTACATTGTGCATCCCATTGCATTAGATAGCCCTATATCATCCTACTTGTGTATTGCATCCATGACTAAAGTTGTGCATTCACCAGAGCCCTTATTTACAGCTTGGCCATGTGGTGGCAAGTTTTGTCAGCACACTGGGTTATATTGCCAAAGTTCTAATGGCTGAGTGTTCAAGAATTACACTCAGCTTTAAAACTTTGGTTTGGTCGAGCTTTTACAATGTATACAGTTACATTACTATGCCCACTTACCAGATACATGCACATGTACACCCACTTCTACTACTACTGTTAACCATACGTACAACGCATGTGTATAACACTATGCACATTGTAATGGATAATTTACACTGTATATACAGTTCACGGAGGCTGGTCTGTCTGGGGAAACCGGTCCGAGTGCACAGCTACCTGCAACAACGGTACCGTTACCAGAGAGAGAACGTGTGATGATCCTAAGCCCAGGTTTGACGGAGATTACTGTGTTGGCTCTCCCAATGAGACCACCCGCTGTTTCATCATACCCTGCCCAAGTAGGAGCTCAGGCTATACTAGTTAATTTTTGATAAGCTAACTAGGTCTCAAATGTGCCAAATGGTCATTTCCAAAAAAATTGAGTTTTTATGCTGAGGTCACTTTGAGATGCTTGTTCTATCCAAAACTCAAAAATGAAAAAATTCTGCCCACTAGATCTCATTATTTGAATGACACATTTGTGCCATCTGGGTTTTGCCACTGTGTAAACGTAGAGCTCAATTGTGCCAACTGGCAAGTTTCATTGTTGTTCTATATATTTCCTCAGTCTATGCATACTGAAATCAAATATTAGCTATATATTTAGCCCTATAAACAATATTTACAGTATATATAGACTCATCAGCGGCATTTGCAGCGATAACTAGGTTCTATACCACATCATAAGAGGCTAACGTAAAATCGAGTTTTTGTCAACACTCAATTTAGTAATTGTGTTATTGCCTTCTTGTTCATTTGGTAAATACATGACTGTATGTACAGATATTATAGTAAACATAAATGATACTATGATTTATCTCACAACCCATCACAAACGAAATACCAAAGTATTTCTGGCATCCCAGTGCTAGAACTTGATCAAATATATAAAGAAGAAAGAACCTATTGCGAGAATTTCGCTAAAATAGCCCCATTGAATGAGATAGTCAAATCATTATTAACTTGTGACCTGCTTTAGTAAAACCGCAACCACTGAAATTTGCAGTGAGAAAATGCCAGACTTGTGGAACGTGTTTAAAAAGTTGACCTATTCAGTAAGCTCTAATGACAGTCTAAGGTACATCCACCAAAACTATGTAGGATATGCACTGCTGTCTCCATGTAGGCTATTATAATATTATATATATTATGCACATAACATAATAATAAAAATAATACATTACTTGTATATTACATTATTTTATTACGCGTATTGCATTTACATTCTATGATATAACATAACATAATAATTATTATAATGCGTAGTATTATGGTACTAGAAATGATATAATGTAGTGTACATGCATATTATAGTCTAATAAAGTTGTTAGGCGTGGAACTAATAATTGTTTTATCATATTATTTTTCTCCATCGCTCATTATATACATGTATATCTATCATATCATAATTATTGTCTTAAGTTTCACGAATATTATAATATATTATATTATAATATTATTAGTACACTGTATATCATATTGTATTATAGGCTACTAATTATTATATTAGATTATATTATGTTATATTATATTATTTTATATTATGTTGTATTATATTATACTATATCATATTATATTATAGTGATTTATATTATATTACATCATCTTTAAACAAGCTTGATCCACTGGCTGAAAATTGTGTTGAATTTCGTTGTGCAACCCTTACTACAGTCACTAATGTTATATTAGGACAAGCCAGTTGGCACATTTGTTCTCTGAATTCACAACAATTCAGTGAACAAATGTGCCATCACAGATTTGTTAATCCTTTGTTAATCTATGACAATGGGGATTTCAAACAATAACCACATATAAATAATTACATAGTTATAATGTGTAAATATTGTAAGTACTGGACAATTACATCTAAAAACAATGAAGCTACAGCTATCTGAACTTCAAACGTAAATTACTCAAAATCAGAATTTGTCCACTTGGCACATTTGAGCCCTGGGCCAGTGACTAGTTAATTTTTGATAAGCTAACTAGTGGATGTGCTTTTCAGTCAATTGATCACTTATTCAATCTTTGCGGCTGTAAATTAACCTCTTACATGTGTACCTTAGCGTTATATATAAAGTGTTCCATACATTGTTACTCTAAAACTTGTATTATATACACTAAGTAATAAATAAACACTGTACTGCTATAGTTCATGGTAACTGGTCCGAGTGGAGCCCCTGGTCTGACTGCTCCGTCACGTGTGAAAATGGTACACAAGTAAGAAACAGAAGCTGTACGAACCCAGAGCCTATGCACGGAGGAGATAACTGTACAGATATGAATGTTACACTTTCATGGCAGGGTTGTCATAATGCTATTATGTGCCCAGGTACGATGAATATTGTATTATAACATAATACAATATAGTACAAAGTACAAGTTTTTATACTATGTTATATTATGTTTACAATATTGTTGTATTATATCATATTCTGTTGGTAGTTGCTTTCTCCAGGCATTGTGTATAATTGCATGAGCTGTAGTCGCAGTACACTGGTAGTGTACTGGTAGTGTACTAGTAGATTTTGATAACACTATCACATTGGAACTTGCTTCTTTCATTTTGATCAAAGGTTAAAGCATGAAAGTAATACTGGTTTCCAAGTAGCCTGGGCCCCCCCCCCCCCCCCCCCCCCCCCAACACACTTGATTAGGTTGCAGTATGAGTCGTGTACAATAGTAAAATGTTTGGTTATATCATTTTTGTTTAGCTCTCCCCCTGCTATGACCTAGCATTAGTACAGAGGTTTGGCACATTTGCCATTAAACTGAATCTGCTATGATGTAAATCTGCTCAGGTATAATCTTGAAAATGTTTATAAAACTCCTATTCCATTGCATTGTAGTGAATGGTAGCTGGACAAATTGGACCGAGTGGTCAACGTGTTCTGATTCGTGTGGGGTCAATTGCATCATACCGTGTGGTAATGGGACCACCCAGAGGTACCGCAACTGTTCATCACCTCTGTTTGGTGGTTTTAACTGTATGGGAGAGGATATGGAGAACGTTACCTGCGCATTACCTATCAACTGTAAAAGTATGTTGCTGCTACTCCACTCTTTCATATATTGTTGGGAGAGCAATTACTTTGTTCTACTGCGTTCTACTGCATACTGAATTCCATGGATATGTTTACAATGTAACGTTGATGAAGTCTTCTATGTATCGATCTAAGTGAACCATCTACAATCTCTTCATCTCATCTCATCATCTTTGTTGTACGGAACTGTGTCGTGATGTAACATATGTGTGTGCTGTAGTACAGGCGTGTGTATACTGGTGGTACAGATGTGGTGTGATGTAGTAAGGTGTGTGTGCGTGCGTGCATGGGCTGTAGTACAGACGTGTTTGTGTGTACTACAGCGCAGTGTAGTGCAATGCAGTGCAGCGCAGTGTAGTGCAATGCAGTGCAGCGCAGTGTAGTGCAGTGCAGGACAGTGCAGTGCAGGGTAGTGCAGTGCAGAGCAGCACAGGGCATCTCAGGGCAGCAGTGTAGTGTAGTAGTTATGAGTTTTGCAGGACTGCAGAGTTTCCCCTAGGTAGCATACCACACTGCAGAGTTTCCCCTAGGTAGCATACCACACTGCAGAGTTTCCCCTGGGTAGCATACTGCGCTGCAGAGTTTCCCCTAGGTAGCATACTGCACTGGTAAGACTCATCATCTGTTTTATTTACTGCTAGTAGTTTAGTTCCCACAGTTGAGTTTTCTTCTCACCAACATTGCTTTCTCTAATACATGTATTTTAAAACATTTCTTCTGCATTCCAAGTTCAACTCTGCTTTAGAACTAACCGCTACACTCTGTGTTTTATCTAATATTCTGGCACTCTATTATTACTTGTATGTTTTCAACCCGGTATGGCTTCAGAACTTACGGTATGACAAACTGAAACTTTAGATGTTTGTTTGAAACTGTTATAAACTAATGCAAAGCAGAGTTAAGATTTGAAATTTGCGATGGTCTTCATGTAAAGTAGCTATGGCTCAACTACAACTAAATAATAACTAAAATAAGCTCCTCTGTGACAGTCAAGTTGATTTAATGAAAAATGTTGGTGTGGGATCGTATTGTAATGGTTTCTGTGATTTGGTGCGGCCGTCCTTGGACGACTATGGACCCAGAAATGAAGTGCCTATGAGTGGTGCTAGGCCTTCGCATTACATGAAAGATCGAGCGGTCTCAGTAGCCCAAAAACTACCAGAGACGACCCATCTGGTCCCAAGTCTGACCTTCAGACTATACAATGAAAGAGAGTGATCCGACCTAGTAGGCGGTTCGCTAAGCGAATGACCTGACAAAAGGAAGTGAAAGTCTCTGTATCAAGTATAGATGTGTCTTTATTGAAAGCCAAGTGAAGACTGAGACAATGAACAGTGAAACAATGCCCTTTATATAGTATAAGGACTTCCGCCCGACGTAGTGGAAAAGACCCGACGTAGTGTCGGAAAATACGACATAAGGTCGTCCGGAAGTTGCGCAACAACATGGCCGCCAGAAGCCCGACGGCCGACCCAAAATAGGTCGGGTTCTACAAAAGTTGCTTAAAATGGTCCAATTCATGTACAAAATGAATATCAATGGATTCTGAGAGGTCGGACCTCTGTACATGGGTATAAAAGGCATTAAAAGACTTAGTAATAATCATACACGTATATACAATAATATAGGAACAAGGTACAAGCAGATATATACATGTATATGCACAAGAATGAGTGTCAGATGTAAGATACGACTGGGCGTACCATTACAGTATTTTAATTATAAATAATAGTACAAGAAGCATTTTTTATTTATCGCCTAATATTTCGATACTCTACTATTTATAAGGTGATGTAAGCTGCAGAGAGACATGTCAAAGGTAGTCAGTGTGTTTACTTCAGTTCTAATTAGATTGGTATCTTCAGCTATATCATGTACATGTATATAATTTGGCTAGCTGTGTTGTGTTACATAACATAACCCTGGCGAAACAATGCTGGCAACAGTCATTCATTGTTGATTGTTGATCAAAGTTTGTCTGCATGAAAATAATATACTTTATGTGAGTTTATCCTGCCATAGAATTGAAATGAATTTTTTGCAATCTTGCTATAATTGAGATATTACTGATAGTATTATTATTCACAGGTTGTGGAATAGATTGAAGTGAAGATAGAATTCATGACAAGGGCATGGCTACGTAGGCTACCACAGAAGAGTGGCTGATAGACACCAGGATGATGATGATGATTACATGCCCCTCGCCTGGTTTAATATCAGATTGCTTTTCTAGTCAAGTTCGAACTTTCTCACAACCACATCTTACTTAAGTAAGCCTATATTATTTTACTAAGAATAGAATATACAAGTTGGGCGCAAAATTTAAGATAGGCGTGGTTCTTCCTAAATGCTAAAGAAGGGGAAACTGTTTATGTAACGAAACTATGCGTAACTTCGTCGCAGGGTACACGTTTTTATCATAATTATTAGTGTTTATCTACGGTTACGTGCATCATCTATGTTCACAGGTTTATACTTGATGTCAGCCAAGTGTCCAGTTTTATCAGGTGTCCAGTTATATCAGGGCATGTCCTGATTTGTGACCTTGTCTATAGTTTACTCTCAGTTATGATTATAGAGTCAAAAACCTGACTATTATGCAAGTCAGCACATGGTGCACCATTAAATTAGGGGGAGCACATGCAAGTAACTGGCGATTAATAGAAATGGTGAACTAAATCAAAAACATACAATGCCCTGGACATTTTCAGTCGATCTAAATCTGTGACCAGTATTGAATATTAGTACACTACTGCTTAGCCAGTAGGCCCCATTATGTGAAGTGCAGACAAACAGTCTAATGATTGTTAGTGCTACCTAGCTGTGTTTTATAACAGAATAATACTGTGACATGGGTATTGTGTAACAATGCTTTCACAGTACTACATCTCTACCCTGGATCTCTGTGATATACATCTATACTTAACTTTTCTAAGATGTATTTAACTTATTAAGTGATTCCATTTCTTCACCTTGTGAAAATACAATGTCAAGTCAGCAGGTCTTATGCAAACTTCAAATGTTATATAACCTAGAAAAAAATGTTATGCAAGTTTTAATAGTGAGAGGTGTAACTCAAACGTGAGAGATGTTGTTATACAACCAGCTTGCCAGGGCATGTTTACATTGTAGCCAATAGATGCTACCTAACAGCAAACGTATAAAAGGATCAGTTTTGGCAAGTCACAGTATTCTTGTGTCTTCTTCCACTGCAACACATCATCATGAGATCTCTCAGCTTTCTTGTCATCACCTTAGCTGTACTTCAGCTAGCATCTGCTGCACCATGGAATTGGTTAAGTAAGCTGTTCCAGTCGAGTAGCGAGAAAGTTTCCAAACCAGAGTTCTGTGGAGAACACGAGTGTCCAGAGTATACCGTACTCCAGGCATTCAATGTAAGCATTATTATTATTATTGCCAGCTTATTTACAAATTTTTTCACAGAATATAAGCTTTGTTTTCAAAACTACTAGTGTGAATGTAGATTTTGTACAGCAATGTAATTATACAGTGTACCAGTATGACATCTGAATGATTCGAATGTAATACTAGACATTGTAAGCATGAAGCTAGATACACACAAAAGCGTTTTTGAGCATGTGTCAACTGCTATAGCTTTAATACACATGCTGTTCGAGCATGGAGCATAGAAATTTTCCAGTTACCAAATCGCGTTTCAGGTGCTATGTTAACGAAATTTGTTAATCAATCAATCACTCACTAGCGAATCACCTCAATACTTCTGTTGAAATAGCTCGATCATTGTGTTACCCTATAGTCAGGCAAGGGAAGGTAATTGGTTCATATGCCGTTGGTCTAATAATCTGTGATGAATTTTTTCAGGGGTATGAGTTACGTGAATATAGCCCAAGTGTGTGGGCCTCCACTCCCGTCCCTAAGATGGATGGAGACTATTGGGAAAATACCGAGTACATGAAGGGCTCTTTCTGGAAACTATTCTATTATATTCAAGGAGTGAATGATCAGAGTAAGCTATCTCTGTGAACTACGTTTGATATTCTATATTACTGCATTGTTATATATACATGTACCTGGATGTATTTCAAGGTAAATGTTCATTTCATTGGTCAATTGAAGCATCTTGCTAACTAATTGAATCGTATTGTTGATTCCTCTAGACCAGACGATGGACATGACAGTTCCAGTGGTAAACAGTCATGCCAAGAACGAGGTGTGGATGAATTTCATGATTCCGTCAAACCACAGCGCGAATCCACCTAAACCTGATGACAAGACTGTGGAGATTTATAGAGCCAAAGCAGACCAGTACTATGTCAGGTAAGTTCTACCACTGCATTATTCAGTAACCTTTTAACTTGACCGTATAATACATGTATATGCTTATCTGATATCTTGTTCCCCTCGACATTCTCAACTTTAATCCAAATTTTCAGCCATGCCAGAATTACCATGCTTGGTCTCAGTGTAAATAGGGAGCCTCCCTCCCTCGGTGTGATCAAAGTACGGGTAGGAAATGTAACGTGACCGTTCATTTGAAGTCACATCTAGGGTAATGTTAGCCATAGATGCAAGCTACACAATTAGGTGGCATAGAAGGCCGGGTTCAAACCCCAGTCAGGGACTGGCATTTTCATGGGTGTGAAACAAATCTTTGACTGCTCAATAATAAATAAATCCCTTGAATAAAATTCGTTCAATCTATCCAATAATTTCCATGTATTTAATGACATCATAATGTACATGTACAAATGTATCAGATAAAATGGCTAAATCTCCTAATGCTTCCTATAGTAATAAAATACTACAGCAGTTACGTCATCTCCACCTTGCAGTTTCATCTCTATTTGACCAGCCATTACATTATTAATTTCAGATCTTTCAGTGGATGGGCCACTAGTATTTATGGCTACAACCGATTTCCTGCCGAGTTTGAAAGGCTGAAACGAGATTTGGAGAGAGATGGTCAATCTTGCACAGTAGATCCCATGTTCTTCACTGCCCAGTATAATGACCCATGGCAGATTTTTGGAAGACACAATGAAGTCTGGATCATGAAAAAATAAACACCCTTCACTGGGACAACCAATGAAACGGCATGAAGAAATAGTGTGATAATGTTACAGAAGCATCAAGAGACGATGATGACTTTTTGAAATAGCTAGATGCATCCATATTTTATGTGCATGGTGTATTTTAGTTGTATCTGGTCAATTTTGTGCAAGAATTGTAGTGTACTTTTTTAGTTTTGACATTGTTTATCTTTTATCTGGAATAATAACCCCCACTTACATGTACATGTACATGTACCAATATTATGTTATACCTTGTGATGTCATAAGGTTGCTGGCTTCATGACAATCTGCTACTAGCAAGAAAGTGTTGGCACAGGCAACTGAAAATTAGTATAATTATTTTGTTATAGAATTGGAATCATCCTTTGGGTTTGAAGAACTTGAATGCTGTAAGTCTACCAAAACTTCAGTTTAGTTCAGGATTGGTAGCATATCAAAATTAATAGCAGATTATCAAGGCATAACCTGCCCTAGTCCCTAGCCAACTCATCAAATATTCTAAACTGCCTATATGAAAGAAATACTAATGTTCAGGCCACTCAAGGCTTACTGTATTTAAACATTGTGTTCCTGCCGTACCACAACCGCAATTATTGAATCTCAAAGAGAAAATTATATAGTTATTGCTCTATTGTCTGAAAGTTGAGGGTATAATGCTGGCCCATCCTCGAAACTTTTGTGAATAGGTTGGGGATATTAAACAAGATTGTGGAAGTGAAAGGAGAACAGTGTAGTTTATTAGATGTGATAGACAAGTTCATTGATGTTAGTATCACTATGGCAGTGCATCAACATTGGAGGCATTTCTTCGAGGGAGTTGTCTTTTCTTCAATATACAAGTTTTCCACATTTACCTCAACCACAGCATATTTAAAGATCTCTCCTACCACATAGTATTTCCTGGGCATTGGCACTCATGAGCTATTGACTTAATAAGAAGTTGTCCTCCCCCAAGATTCTCACTCTTGCTCTCCAAGAGCTTGTGGGTGCCTGGATAAAAATAGCTGGTTGTAATGCAACCTGTATTCAATTGCTAATTGGGAGAACTACTGTATGTTACTAGTAGATTATGTTATGTAGATAACATTATATAAACAGCCAATGAAATTGCATGAACCAAGGAGATATTGTTGACCTACAGAGTATAAAAGGAAAATGTAGTCACAGGTTACAGTATTCTGGTGTCCTTTCCCACCGCAACATCATCATGAGATCTCTCAGCCTTCTTGCCGTTACTCTGGCTGTACTTCAGTTAACATCTGCTGCACCATGGAGCTGGTTCAGTCAACCAGAAACCACCGAGTATACTAAGCCAGATTTCTGTACAAGTTACGAATGCCCCAAGTACAAAGTGCTCAAGAAATTTAATGTAAGTATTAGCAAGTGGTAACAATGTAAGTATGGGCAATGGATATGCAGGGCATTTCCTATTGCAAGTTACAATGTAAATACTTTATTATAGGCTAATATATGCTTTGGTGATTTATGACAATTGGATACAGTATAGCCTACTGTACCTTGCAGGATTTGGCTTGATTTCATAAACCAATAATTATTCTTTTCTCTATTCCAAAATACAACTCTATAATATACACACCTACCTCCCACAATCTACTATCAAAAACAGTGATTGTACATAAATTATTTTAGGAACTGAAATTCATGAAACTACAGTAAAGAAAATACCTTTATTGTATGCAAGTAGGCCACTATCATGGTTAGCATATTTGTAGTAATACTGGTTGGATAATTAAATGAATCTCAGAGTATTGTTATAGTAAACTCAGTGGAAGCTGAGAGTGGAAACAATTTCAACCATCTTTTGACATTATAACACTAATTATTAGGTTTATGGCATTGTTTCAGGGATACGAGTTGCGTGAATACATGCCATCAGTGTGGGCCTCTACTCCAGTTGGTAAAATGACCGGCGACTACTGGGAGAACACGATGTTTACTAAAGGATCTTACTTTAAACTTCTCTACTATTTCAGCGGTGTAAATGACAGAAGTATGTGCAGTATTCCTTGGTATAACTAACATTCATCATATATGGGAATCCTTTACTAATTTCCTATTTGATGATGCACTCCTATGTATTTACCTATATGTAAAAACAATACATGACTGTTGCAAGTAGGTTCAGTCATTTCGCATTGTATCAGGATATACCCTCGTATTACATGGTCTTGGATAAAACGATTGTAGTGTTTGCATTACCAAACAGGTTTTTGTTAGCATGTTGGCATATATAAATGTTGTGTATTGTTTAATCCAATGGTGCTGACTTTAACTCTGCAGATGTAGCAATGGACAGAACTGTTCCAGTGGTGAAAAGTCATGCCAAGTCTGAGGTATGGATGAATTTCATGATTCCTTCAAACTATAGTGCCAACCCACCAACACCTACAGACAAAACTGTTGAGATTTACAACGCCAAGACTGACAAGTATTACGTGAGGTAATTATGGGTAATACTACATCCTTTCCCACTCCCAATTGTTGTTAAATCCAAGTAATTAAAACAACGCTGTAAAAGCTGTAAAAGCAGAGTATAAATTTGTTGACAGCCATACATTTATTGCGACAGAATTTTGGCAGCATATCAAGTATCGTTCTACTACAGAAAATGAAAATGGCATTTATCATAATTGTGTAAAATTATTGCTTTTAGAACATTCGGTGGTTGGGCTACTAGCGACAGTGGATGGGGCAGCAGTCTCCTTGGATACAGCCATTTCCCTACAGAGTTTGAACAGCTGAAGAAGGATTTGGATAGAGATAATGAAATGTACATAGTTGATCCCATGTTCTTCACAGCCGAGTATAACACACCATGGCAGATCTTTGGCAGACACAATGAAGTCTGGATCATGCAGAAATAAATTCATTCACTTGAACATGTGCAGCTAATAAAATGACAGTTGCTACCTTGTGGACTGAACAAAACATACATATTTTATTCCATTACTTTGAGAGATTATTAAATTCTCATACTTGTGTTTAAAAGCATACATGTAATTTGGATAAAATAAATTATAATATAATTACTTGTATATACAAACACCATAACAATATTATTCTTTATATGCATGTACCTAAACTGGGGTAGAAGGAAACTTTCCACAATTAATGACTTGAATGCTCATGTCAGCATATTGATACTGATAGTGTTGTTTGCACTTGGTACCTTGTACTTTTGGACTCTGAAACGCTAAGTGGAACATGATGAATATGGTAGATAATCAAAAGATAACTCCAGTCAAACTTGTTGTTTATTTATCTCTTGCACAAGATAGCATTGTATAGGCCATAGGCTATGTTAGCCAAGTTGTCTCCTCTTTTTATATCCAAGCTTACCCACATATGTGAGGGGTTGCCTTATTAGACTTCTTGCAATACACAAAGCAAGAAGGTTACAAGGTTACATGGTTTTCATACAAATTAAATGTAAACAATACAAATAATAATAATTGGCTTTATGTGAAAAAGTATTTATTTATTGAAATCAAAATGGTATATACTATAGACTATTGATCAAACAGTTACATGGTACTTCAGACAATCATGTTGTCTGTTGTTGATATAGGTTATCATTTTCATCATATATTTAGAACTAATCTTGTACAATGTATGTCGGCTAATATAATAACAGATAGTTGGCATCCTGCTCTGTGGTAGAGAGGTAGAAACTGCTAATCATGATTGTGATATGTTATAGATGATACAGCTGCATTCTCTCTGAATCGTGACTAGTAATAGTGCAGAACGTCAGGCTAGATGTAAATAGGTGTGTTGATGTAGTTTGATGAATTGGCCTAAATTCATGTACAATGTAGCTGGATGAATCGGCCTAAATTGCAATTGGACTGCCTAGCTATATACAGCTAGCTATATATGTAAAATATATAGAATATTAAGTGATATCAGTTTTCTACCTTTGCCATGAATAAATGTACATGTATTGCGAAATTATTTAAAACGATGTGTATTGAAAAAATAATAATTCCAAACAAAATTATTTCTATTGCCCAGTGTGAAGTGGAACATTGTTTTATCTAAAATTGTATCATTTTTCAATAAATAATATTATTTTGCATAGTTCTTTTTATTTAGGACTTTGTCAGCACTGCAGTACATGTACTGTACACATGTACACAATAGTTAAAGATAGGCCTATAGGCCTATCTTTAACTATTGTGTACATGTGTGTACAATTATTGTTTATATATATTTATATTAAATAGAGACAAACAGATACCAATGTCCTTTCTTTTCTCGCTACCAGAATGAAGCACACTATTTCGATTGTGACCAATAGCGAACCTCCTTTCTAAAACTATAAAACTATTAGAATCCTTTCTTACCTACATTGTCCATGTATATGTTTTAGCAAAGTTTGATAAGAGGCAAATAAACAGCAATAAAGAAACAGATTTCTATCATGATTTATCAAATAGGACGAAATAAATAATACAATATGATACAATATGTGTAGGAATTAGAGCTACGTACGGCTTGTGTAGTATGTTGGTTGTTATGTCAATATATTCATGAACAATGGCCTCTGAATACACCAAAATAAACTATGACAAGTTATAGAATAGAGACTTGAATTTCGATAACAAAATAATGTGCTAATGTGGGACTAATAAGCTGCAAAATAGAAGATATAGAGAGAGGGAAACTCCTAACCAAAACATAGTATTGCTGTGGATTTTTCCCTGGGAGCATTATGCTCTCGAACCACCGAAGCTCTCCCTAGCATGTGGCGCTGAGGCCGCTACCATCACGACCATCTCAATAGCCCCAAAAAAGGAAGCTTCAATGACCACATGTATAGCAGCAATCAGCCCACACACATGGCTGAGCTGTTCCACCATATTCTCCCCACTAATACAAACTGTGAGTCACTCAGCATCCCACTGCTGCTAACAGTGTAAAAGATTTGATCAAGTAGCTTGACCAAATCTTCACTCTCCTCAGCAGTAGCGAAAATATACTCTTGCAATTACTGCATGTTTTACGACTGTGTACCTGTACGTGTATGTGTTGATAATAGAATACATTGTTGCATAGCAAGCAGGTAGCCAGTATAAGCAAGGCATACATGTACAAGTACATGTAATTACAAGAGTATTCGTTTACTACTGTTGAGGAAAGTAAAGATTTAGTGAAACGACCTGATCAAATCCTTCAGAGCATGTTCTGGTCAGGAGTTGCCCTATCTTGGCACTCTATACACCATTGTACATAATATTGTAAAACTTTGCTATGTACAGGCAGGCAGGCTTTGCCACTACTATAATAATACAATAAATAGTGTAAACTATGAATGTATGCATATAACAACTACGAACCACCAGTTATTTAAATTTTACCAAAAATCAGTCTTGCAGTGTACCTATCCATCTTGTAATACCTGTAACTTGTAATTCATGTTTCTATCTATTACTGTTCTATTATAATAATAATATATTATTATTCTAGTATGTCAAGCACGACTCCAGATTAGTTACAAGTTGAGGGTATTTGTTCCTCAGTGAGATTGAAGTTGTTAAAATGTTTGGCTTTAGAGTTATTTGTTAGAGTTTGATTAAAAATTACACATCATGTAATTGGATGCTAGCATGTTGCATGTATCATGTGTGTAGGCGGAGCTAAAATTAAGAGGATGAGCAGGACTATATTGATTTGATCACAGGTGAGATTTCTTATACAATATAATTATATTATAGTATAATATTATACTGCAGCCTTTGATCTAACACTAAAAGCTACTTATTATTGTGCACAAAGTACAAAATGTGGATTTACTCACACAATGGAAATACAATTGGTAAAACATGAACTTAGAGGCTGTAACAATATAACTTACCTTTGAGTATAGAACATCAATCTAGTAGTCAGCAACAGTAGCAGCGCTAGAATACACTTCCCGTAATGTCTCACTCTTTAGCAATGCTTCGAGCGCAGCTGAAGAACATTGAAAAGCAGATGGAGGTAAATACTATTCTTGACACGGAAGGCGGCTAAAACCCGAATTACATACATGTATTTATTGATAAATGAAAAACATTCTATAAGATTGACAAAAGTAGTACTTCAACCCATAACGTTGCGCTAATGAGCCCAAGTTCCGGATATCAATCTATATGAGTAATACAATATTAATTAATTGATAGCACTGGCCTGACTCGTAATGTACATGTAGTAATAGTGTATGAATTTGTTGAGCCTGACTATTAGATAAACATCTACTTTATAAGTTCTATGCAAAACCACTTTACACAAGGATTCATGTAGTTCACTGTCAGATTGAGATGCTGCTTTGTTAGGTGCTGTGGCAGCAGACATGCACAACTAGTTGATGATAGACAAATCTTGTACTTGCATTCCCTTCAGTCATACAGCTTAAAGAGTCCAATTGGATACATGAAACCCATCAAGTAAATCTTGCATATTCATCATGGTCACTCAGAAGCAATTAGTCATAATTTGAAGTTATCCTCTCTCAATATGCTTTTCTGCCACTCACACAGCTCATAAAAGATCAGCTAAATACTAAAATACCAATGAGGTAATTATCATAATTATATATTTATATCCTGCTATGTGTACATGCACTTGCATATTCTAAAACCTTTCAACATGTTTTTATTTTCTTTGCGCTATCTGGTACAATGTGTACATATTTAAAAAAAATCCTGGACTGTTTACAAAAATTATTTTATTCTACTACACCTTTTCATTTCAGTAGCCAGTTTCCCAGCATAACATGTTTGCACTGGACACAAACTTTCACTGACTGCCAAAGCGCTAATGGCTGTATACATTGTAATGTTTTTTGATGGACACCATTCTAGAATTACGTAAGTAAAGTGGTTTGTGAGTGTGTGTGCATTATTATAGTATGCTGCAAATAGGTACATGTGCTAAGTTACATAATATGAAGCTGAAATAATTCTATAACAGACAAGTAGAGGGAATTCTATAAATTTAATTTAGTTATCAACCTATCCATATCTATCATTATGTAATAAGATGTATGTAAAATCAGCAAACACTAAAAAGTCAATTATTTCACTAAATTCAGTAAGAATGGCATTGTTCATGCCAAGTGATAACATTATGTAACCAGAATGGTCCTGTCAAGTATGGTATGGTACCATACATAGAAAAATATTCTTAAATTGTAGTACAAAGATGCATGTACATGTAGCAATGGACAGTTAAAATATTTTTTGACAGCACTGTAGGAACCAATCATAGCCTAGCAAATTCTTATTGATCAACTGCAGTCTAAGTGACAATAAAACAAAGTTAGAACTCCAATGATCTTTTTGTGTAATGTACATGTAGTTATTATTTAATGGGTCATTTTTGCTGCTGTGCTACCAGTCCATGGGCACTAATAAGCTATTGACCATAATTCAAAGTTGCCCTCTCCCAATTCCTTAAACCACCTTTGATGGCGAAAAAAATTAGTTTGTTCACATTGATTCCAGTATTTTAAAATTTCAGTGGCTTGCATAATTTCTATACTGTACACCATGAATTGTAATTTTAATGTACGTGCTTATACATAGATGAGACTACACACTATGTATCGGTCTAAAGTCATAATAATATTCATGTTCAGTTTGGAGATAAATTCATTTTATTTAACATTTTCAGTTAAAAACAATGACTTTAATAATAAAATCTTATGAGCGATGACAGCAATAAAATCTACCACAATCAGAGAAATCCTCAGCTATGACAGACACTATTAACATAAGAATTCATTATCAAATCATTATATTATTATGAGGTGAAAGAATAAAATATGTTTTGACAGTGCAAGATAGTAACTGTTATTTCATTGGCTGTTCCAAGGAAGGTTGTTCATTTCATTGGTTGTTCGGTGAAGGGTGTTTATCTCTTCATGATCCAGATCTCATTGTGTCTGCCGAAGTAAACAGATGGGTGGTCGTACTCAGCAGTGAAGAACTGGGTGACAGTGTAGCTCTTGCCATCTCTATCCAGATCCTTTCTCAGCTTGTTATATTGAGTGGGGAGGTGACTGTATCCAAGGAGACTGCTGCCAACTTCAATGTTCTCACTTGTAGACCAACCACCGAATGTTCTAAAAATAACAAATGGAACTGTATAGGCAAACATAGAGAAATAGCTGATCATGAATTCAAGGGAATTGGAGATTTTAAGTGAATACATGACAGTACATCCACCAGGGTATCTGAAAGAAAAAGGTTAGTGCGTATAAGACCGCTGCCAGTTTTATTCATAGAAGCTTCAAAAATACATTTTTTAAAAATTAATACTAACTTTCAATTAATTTAAAACTAGTGTTTAAGCAAGAGTGTAAACTGCCATATTTACCTGACGTAATACTGAGTCTTTGGCATTGCCTTGATCTCCACAGTTGGGTCGTTAGGTGTTGGTGGGTTCTGGCTGTAGTTGGCTGGGAGCATGTACCTCATGTGTACCTCGTTCTTGGTGTGGCTCTTCAGTACTGGAACTGTCATGTTAATGGTCTGGTCTGTAGGGAGAAAGATAAAAATTATTCGGAGACGATAGATATTTTCTGGTTCAAGACTGTTAAAATACGTGTAGACTGCTTATTAAAATTCTTCACCTCACTACATCATACTACATGTAGTACACCTGAGGTCAAGATCATCAATAATGCACATAATAACAGATAAGTAAGTCTGGGAATATGAAACTGGGTGGTTTGTATTGTGTATCTGGTCTATATTACAAGTTACTACAAGGTATTCTACAGACTGCACAGTATAAAGTACTTACTTTTGTCATTGATTCCATTGAAGTAGTACTGAAGTTTCAAGTTGGCTCCTTCAGTAAACCTGTGATGTTCCCAGAAGTCTCTAGACATCCTGTCAATCTTGGCAGAGACCCAGATTGATGGCATGTACTCTCGGAGCTCGTATCCCTAAACAAATATTTTCAATAAATACATTGTACATGTAATATTTAACCTACATTGTAGTTATGAGTAATAAAAAATAATTTTATAATATACAATGTATATTGACTTGTTTAAACTATTTGCGCTTCTTGGTAAAGTTGTTTATCATTCATATCACCCTGGGAAATAATGGAGTAAAGTTAAGTTGAAAGAGAAAACAATTTATAGGAGACAAATATGAAATAACGAGAGAGAAGAGAGTCTTGTTGAGACCATCAATACTTACATTGAGTTTCTCGAGCACCTTGTACCTGGGGCATTCGTATTCATCACAAAAGTCTGGTCTGCTGTACTCAGTATATCGTGGTTCAGTGAATATGCTGAATGACAAAGCAGATGTTAGCTGAAGTACAGCCAGAGCAATGGCAAGAAGGATGAGAGATCTCATGTTGTAGCTGAGTTGTGTTGCTATGGTAGAAGACAACAAGAATACTGTAACTTGTCAACAGCACTCCCTTTTATACTCTTTGTCCCTGATGATGTCATCACATTCCAGTTACCTTATTGGTTGATTAGTTTATTACAAATCCTACACGCAGGTTTACCCTGGATTTGAGTTATTTGGTATAGATAAGTTTGATGCAATGCAAGAAGCTGATGGCCAGCTCAAACTCGCAATTACAGATCTATCTGTTGGTACAGTGTTGTTAGAAATGTGGGATTGTGTCACTATTATTCTCACAACATTGGAGTAAAATATATTATTTTTATATTAAATAATATACATAACCATGTTGGTTAAGGTGTATGTACTGTAGGTTTAGTACAAGTATTCCGTATGAAGGTTGCATTGAATAGGCTACTGTTGAATGCAGCATCAGCAGTGATATTACACAAATGAACAAGTACACAGACATTTTTTGTGCCATAAATGTAGACTACACTTTTGGTGTGTTCATTCTTATACATGTATATCATACAATAAATGAAGAAAATTATTTAATTGAAGGAATTGGGCTCATTATTTATTGAAAATATACATTTTTTACTTTTTGTCAAGATGAGAATTTGTTTTCTACCGGTGCCTCGACTCATATGGTAGACTATGTATTTCCTCACATCAGGAACTGAGTTTAAATCTTACAACTTATTAATCCACATGCATCTAGCTAGAAGTTATTTCATCTCAACTCTGCAGGAACCCAGGCCCAAATTTAGTACTAGGCCACCAGATTCTTAGATGAAATAAAAACATGTAGTGATAGTAAAACATAAAGCAAAGTACAGGGTCTATATTTATACGATAATGTCACAGATAAAAAATCTGAAGAGTAAACATTAAAGTCTTTAATGACCAAAACAGAGTGACCTTGACATATTTAGATCATATTACATCACCTCATACCATGGACTTCTTTTCTGGTAAAATAAACTAAATATAGAATATAAACTCTATTCACTAGATATTCCCAAACAAATGAATACATAGATAATACATGGAGATAAACTGATATAAAGTTCATAATAATAATACCTTGTACTTTGGTATACAGTTATGGTCCCACCATTCCCAGATTTGAACATGGTGATCATGATTACAGAGGGTGACATGAAAATGAGGCAATAACAACAATATGATATGAATTCTATTATCAAGGTATGATTATAGGAAGAGTTCATGGAACAAAACTAGCCAGGGTTCCTGGACTATTCAACTACTTTGAAGCAAATTGTGAACTCTAGTAAAAATATAATTCATCCGGCACATATTATAAAGTATTCGGATGAGCAGAGCTTTTTAATGCTATTATAACGTAATATGGAACATATTAATACAACACTGTATTTAATTTAATTAATTATTAAGCTCACAAACAGAAAGTTTGTAATAAAATCTCGAATTTAACATAATATTCATTTTAGCAAAATAATCTAGTCCAACTAACTTCAACCAGCTGAGTAGGTTCGTATAAGTCCTTCGTAGTTCCCCTATTTACAAGGATTTGCTGTCAGATCGAAATGCTCCTTTGTGACCTGCTGTGGCAGCAGACATTTTTTACCATTATTAACTTCTTATTAGTTTAATTTGTTCAAGAGAGATGAAGCTCGTACCTGCATTCTCTCCAACCATTACCTACATGTAAGTTACTATATAATCATTTATTTATACTTTATAGCTGGTGGTTAAACATTTGTTGTATATTAAATTTATTTTAAAGCTGAATTCAACATTAAATACAATTTAATAAGATATTTATGATGTTTGATGACTACTAGTTTGGTGTGTGGGAAGTTTATGCAATCTGTGTAAATAGTTACATGTGCCAGTTTAAATAGATGCATGGAATATACAATTAGACGAGTGAAGGGAATTCTATAAATTTTACCGGTTTATTTATATTGAAGGACGTGTGCACCTTGATTATTATGTAATAGTAATAGATGCCAACCCTGGCCTATAAACTCTAAAAAAGCGAATTAATTCAATAAGAATGACGGTGTTTATGCCAAATAATATTACACAACTGAAACTGGTCTAGTATGGTATGGTACCATACAAGTAGGAATATTACCAGCTTGTGGTTCAGGTGCCACAGTAATGGAAATATTCTCTGACTGTTATATAAATACAAGATTATCCTGCCAGGTGTCTGCTGCTCTGCTACTAAAGGTCATGTGAATATAACAACAAATATCAACTTTGTAACATTGGTTCGCTGTAAATTATGATCTTCAAAAAGATCGGCAGTTGTACATGTCTGCTCTCTGCTCTCATTGGTACAGTAGTGTACATGTACATATATAGAATGAGATCCACGTTTGTGGTTGGGCAAACAATACTGATATCGTTCCCTTTTTCATGTGATTATGACATCCTTTACATAGGGTAAGTGTTCATAAGTCATAATTAGCAATGATGTCCTTTTTGCAATAAATAACAATGACCTCTCAATAACACACAATGTGGGTGACATTGAAAAGTAACTTACCTACATGTACATGTACATGTACATGTACATGTAGGTAGTGAAATCTCCTAAAGGTACCTCTATGCCGTCTATGGTATAGAAAGTGTCATAGAAATACTGGGTAAATAATTTATTTGTAGGTCAGAAATAATTTAATTCTGTTTTTGCTCAAACCCAACCAACTCACAGTCTTGTTTATGTTATCAAAGTTAAGCCAGATGTGATTGTCCCCTGAAAATAAGGATTTGTCATGTTTGAAGTCACCAGTGGGCACTTAGATGTGCATACCTATTACATGTTCCGCACTCCTACGCACATTACAGTCATGTACCTTTAAATCGTATTATAATTAATAGTTCCGAAGATACAGTCAGTAATTATGTGGAATTGAAGACAATGTTAGCCTGATTTTTGATATGGTGTAGAAGTGAGCAAGGTTGAAACTAAGGCTTGCTTTGTTACATGTATATGTTATACCAAAATTCAAATCATGTTGTTATTGTAATCCTGATTGTTGTCATTTTCTAATCAATACAGAGAATTGACTGACCACTCATGCATACCATAGTATAAGGTATTATTATTATGAACTTTATATCAGTTTATCTTCATGTATTATCTATGTATCCATTTGTTTGGGAATATCTTGTAACCAGAGTTTATATTCTATATTTAGTTTAATCTACTGGACAAATGAGGGCACGTAGACTTACATGTATTATATAATGCCATGGCATGGTATGGTGATGTAATTATAATAATATAAATAGTCTCAATATTTACGACATCAAGTCAAAGTTGAGAGTTGAATGTTTATTCTCCAGGTATTGTTTACCTGCCATCTGGAATATTAATGCGTCAGTCCTGCTGTACTTCATAATTGATCCCTCCAGCCCTGGTATGTAACAGTGATTTCATTTCTTTTCTGGTAAATTTAGATTGGCTGCCTACTATGCATTGATTCCACCACGAGAGTACTGTGGAATTCCACTACTATATTTCAATTTTTAAAGCAATAATTTTACTCAATGTTTGAATTTGGAGTTACATAAAGAACGTTGACACCATGTTATTAGTCTCAACTCATTACTGCAAATAGGATGAGCTTTTGTCTGCGAATGATCTAACATTATATAAAAATCTTATATGTCCATGTGCTGTGAAAGATAGATGTATATCTAACTCAAATACGTGTAAGTCGTTCATTTCTTTAAAATTATACACAGTCCACACATTACCTTCCTAACTGTTTATTTTGCATAAAATTATACTAATACATCTCTACTAAAATTGTGACTGTATCAGAATCAGTTGTTTAGTTGCAAGAAGAAAGTTTAAAAATAATAAGATTCTTATCCTTGGTTTTGTAAAGACTTATTGTAACAGAGTACTATGATCATAGTACATGATGTCTAATACTTTGCTTGTATGTCTTTGTACAAATTCATGCTACTTCATATAATGTCTAAGTAAAGCAACTTTAGAGCAGCTGATCCTGGTAAACTGGAACTATTTCTTGTACCAGGGTCATACAATGTTACAATCATTTGGACATCAAGTTTATGTTGAAAGACATTGATGTTTGTTTATTCTTTAGCCAGCGCTAAAACATCTGCTATTTGGCACAAACTTTGGACAAACAAACAGTGGACTCAAGCTTGTTTTTTGGTTTTGCTGTACTTTGTATTTTATCCAAGAGACCAGTTGCTGAGTGTACTAATTAAATGCAATAAGTATTTTCATGCCATTAGAGATTTTTTTATTATTTGGGAACAAGATTTCTGGTGTCATTATAAAATTACTGGTCTTACTTAGCATAATCAATCCCAGGTAAGGATCAGGATCAAAAAGATCAATGGAGAAGCGGTATGACTATGTGGAGGCAGAAATACTTCAAGTTTGGATGCCTTTCTGTCACCACCAATGAGCTTCGCAGGAGCTCTAAACCATTAAGCTGAGGCTACTCCCTTTTCTGGTTTCAATATATTATATGAAAAGCTTTTTTGTAATTGTTGTTCAGATACTGGAAAATAGTTTGTTGCAACATTTGGATGTTTTTGTTCATTTTACAGAAAGGGGTTTATAATGTGCTACGTATCACACTGATGTAAACACATTTACAATCTCTTCCCCACTAGAATGGTCATATAAGATGGTACACTCAGTTCCAGTAGTCCAATAAATGACGTTATTATTTGGTGTTGGTTTAGATAAAAGTGGTGATGCATTGAGTTTTTATCTTATCTTATGACTGGCATTGGTTTTATCTGGCAAATAGCCAGTATCTAGGGTATGTATAATTGTAGATTTATGTGTACAACCAGCCAATAAGATGGCTTGAATATGATGACATCATGAGACACAGAGAGTATAAAAGGGAGTCCTGTTGACAAATTACAGTATTCTTGTTGTCTTCTACCATAGCAACACAACATCATCATGAGATCTCTCTGCCTTCTTGCCGTTACTCTTGCTGTACTTCAGCTAACATCTGCTTTTTCATTCAGCTGGTTCAATGAGCCAGAAATCACTGATTTCACCAGACCAGAGTTCTGTGGTGACAAAGAATGTCCCAGGTACAAGGTGATAAAGCAGTTCAATGTAAGTATTAATAATTTATCATTCATCTCAAAATAATGTGCTGCCTCTTGTGAGAATTCTACAGAATTCTGCGATAGTTTTAGTTTATTTTGTCATAGAATTTTGTAGTGAATATTTCTGGAACTAGTTTTCACTCAAAATATACCATTAAAAAAAAGTGCTGTTCAAATAGCAAATAGTGGACCTACAGCAAATAGAATCTTTTAGTTTGTAACAGTACTTCTACCAAATCTGGATACTCTGTACATGCTATACTCAATTATTACATGGACTGTATTTCTGTTGATATAAAAATATTGTTCTATTTAGGGATATGAGCTCAGAGAGTACATGCCATCAGTATGGGCTTGTGCTAAGATTGACAGGATGTCTAGAGACTTCTGGGAACATCACAGATTTATGAAATTGGCCACCTTGAAACTTCAGTACTACTTCCTTGGAGTAAATGACAAAAGTAAGTGGATCTATATAGTGATACTGTATGTATATTATCACTAGATACCATGCGACATGTAGATACTAGAGGATCCTGTTTTACTGTTTATTTCTACAATATTATTACCACGTTGTGGCCATTGATGGTCTGCTGATCCATAACTTAATTTTTCACTGCAGACCAGACGATGAACATGACAACTCCAGTACTGAAGAGACACACCAAGAATGAGGTACACATGAGGGTCCTGATTCCAACCAACTTTAGCCAGTCTACACCAACACCTAATGACAAATCCGTGGAGATCAAGACAATGCCAAAGACTCAGTACTACGTCAGGTAAACATTGCTATTTCTTTCCAATGTTGTCTGGAGCTAGGTCTGAGATACGTTGTACTTGAATACCATACATTGTGATTATTCACACAGAAGTAAAATATGTGTTTACAGATACTGCAGTAGTTGCCTAGTTAGCAGAATAGAGAAAAGAATTAATACTAGTTTCTGTATAGTCTCATTTCTCTGGAGACCTAAAACATATACTGGAATCTATTTTCAGTTTTAGGTTCTATTCAGTGCACTGTATATTACATTCTAATTCAAATTGCATATCTACATGTACTAGAATTGCAATCATTATATTGTATGCACTGTAGATCCTTTGGTGGGTGGGCTACAAGCCATGACAGCAGAATGACAAGCCAACTGGTTGGTTACACTCACTTCCCTACCGAGTTGGACAACCTGAAGAAGGATCTGGAGAGAGATAGTCAGGAGTACACGATTGACACAGAGTTCTATACTGCTGAGTACGAAGACCCATATGATCATTTCATTGGTAAGCACAACGAAGTCTGGATCCTGAAGAAATAAGCCTCCAATTCACGAAAACTGTCACCGTCAGTGACGTGCATCTTGCTGACTTTATGAGACAATATGTTTAATTAACTCGCAGTAATATAACTTGATAAATTTTTGCAACGTCTAAAGAATATTCTGGTTCTTATGGACTTTACTGCTTCCACAATGTGCAAGTCTGTTTCATTGCTATTATTTTTATTGCAGATAAATTTAAATAAAATTAATTGAAATGCATTCGATTGTGTGGTATTATATAGATGCTTTAGACTAGTAAGTGATCGGTGATGTTTCTGAATACATTTCTAATTGTCTATACTTATAGAATCATAACAATTTACAGAAAGCTCAACTTTTCAATAATGCCAGTTCAAAACAGGACATTCCCAAAAAAAAACTTCATTTAGAAAACATCAATTTCGAAAGTCTACAGATTGCATGTAGGAGGACACAACTGCCGCTTGATTTTGATTTTAATTGCACTAGGTTTTGCAAATGTGCAACACTGACTAAATAAATCACTCCTTCTATATTTCCTGTTCACTGCTGAAATTCCTTCTGAACTCATTGTTAGTATTATTACTTGTACAGCTCTAAGAAGCTGCGAGAGTTCATATTAATATTAAAATGAATTCTTTCTTGTCCCGTGTATCAAGGTGAAGGGACCAAAAGGATTGTAATGGCTGACCCCCAGTGTGTTTGCAAGCCGAAGACCCCTAAGTAGTTTTCTTTCAGTATCTTCTTTATTGAGTGCTTATATATATTATAAGTAATGGCATTCATGCATATCTTTATCTGTATAAGGACGGCTCTATCTTGGGTCACCCTATTTTCTGAAAGGGCTATATGGTAACGACTGGAGCCCGCCAGAAGTAGTAGACAGCGTTCTTTGTCTCCTTTACCTATAAAAGGAATTGGATTATTGCCAATAGGGGCAGTCTCTTGTATGCTTTCATGCTGACAGGTTCGCTCAATACACTCTTATGTATACTTATATTGTAATGTTTTATGGGTTGGTCACACTGGTGCCGATGTAGACACGAGTGTGGGAAGTGCTTGGGAGTGGTCTGCCAAGTTGTACTTCCAACATTACATAAAGAGTGAACAGTTATGTATCTCTCATTAGTGTTGTAAGGACGCAGGCCCAATGCATAGACTCGCTGAAGGGTCAAGGATCGATCGGTGTAGGTCCGTTGTTTATACTCCTGAGAGTGTTAAAGTTCCTAATGTTGAAGTAAGGACGTTGGCCCGATGCTTAGATTCATTGAAGAATCAAGGATCGGCGTAGGTCCAATGTTTATACTCATAGAGTGTTGAAAGTGTCTTAAACAAGTATGAGGACAATCCCGGGTGCTAAAGGTCCAAATGGACCAAGGCTGGAGCTGCCTGCCTGCAAGACTCTGGAGGTTGAGTTAAGAGATCTTGCTTTATTGGAGCGCAATCAATAACTGACTAGCATAAGAAAGTGTGCTTGCCTTTATACTAAATCAGCTTCCGGTAAAAGTTCCAGTAAAAAGCCCGAAACAGTATCGGGTGGGACAATAGAGTATCGGCCCTGGAAATTGCATAACAATATGGCAGAAAGGTGCCCGTGGTTCGACCTAAAAAGAGTCGGCCATGGCAAAAAAGGCTGATAATCACGTGAAAGATATTATAATATGTAAAAACTAGTATGATCTGAAACGTCGGCCATTATTTATAATAGGCAAAAGACTTAGAAATAGTTAGTACAATGATATCCACTGGTCTATACCAGTTACCTTCACAACTTTGAAAAGTATAGTAATGGTCAGGACATTTGCCTACACGACCTCAGCTTGCCTGATGGACCCTATAGCACCCTAAGTGCCAAGTAGTTGTCACAGCTCTACTTATTTAGTCTTTGACACTCTGCACACATTGTAGCTGCCTCATGACTCATACCTACATGTACATTGTTATGTATGTTTTGACCATACCTTTATAATTACATATCACTTATATACTTATAATGTGCATTACTGAACAATTGTCCTTTTTATACCCGTGTAAAGAGGGCCGACCTCTCAGAATTACTTGACATTTATTTTGTACACGAGTTGTATGATTTTAAGCATCTTTTGTTGCACCCGACATGTTTTGGGTCGGCCTCGACTTCCGGCCGCCATCTGGTTGTGCAATTTTTGGGCAACACTACGTCGGCTTTTTCACTACGCCGGCCTTCCTCCGGAAGTTCTTATAGTATATAAAGCACATTGTTTTTGGAAAATGTTGGTGCGAGCAAGTATCTTAATAATGAATAGTAAGACGAGACGCATTTTTTAATTTTTATTGACTCCTAAAAAATAAAAAAGTGTGTCTCGTCTTACTATTCACATTGTTTATATGTTCATTGTCCCAGTTGATGCTTGGATCTCAATAAAGACACTTTTATACTACTTATACAGAGTTTTCACTTCGCAGTATTGGTTGCTCCAGTTGTCAAGGTCTTCGACCTTGCTTCCTGAGCTTTCTGCTAGGTTGGAACCGTACCCTTTCTCAGTATAGCAAACAAGCATTGACTCGGGACCAATGGGTCGTCTTGAGTGGTCACTAGTACCTGTTGATCTTTCATGTAATGAGAAGACCTAGCACCACTCATAGGTTCTTCATTTTGGGCAAGGAAGTCGTCTTAGGACGATAGCACAACCCCCAAAAAACTATTACAGTATCTTTTGTTAATAAATAATAGTAAGTAGGTAATATTAAGGAAATAGATTAGCAATAAACAATTTAGTTAGAGGGATATTTCTTTGGCCTTGTGGGCAATCCGCAAGTCTATTGAATGCACTAACCACCCAGCTTTTCTTTTTGGGGAAACTGTGCCACTAACCCTGCTTGAGCTGCCTGTCAAAGAGGGAAAATTTCCAAAATTGACCGAAACCAATCAAAACGCTGAATAGCGTGTTGGATAGTAATTGGTTAGAGCTATTCAAAAAGGTCTACCATTGCCAGGGCAGATGATGTCATGATGTCAAATTGATCTCAAACTACGGCAGTCTAGTATGTCATCTAAGTAACCCTGTTAACCTCGTTTTAAAGCACATGGAAAGGTTTTTATTTAATAACTTTTCTATTAATCAAGAGTTTATAAATTCCTTCTACACTTTTGATAACATGATACTTAGCCACATACTTGTTTTTTTGTCTTTCGAACATCAAGGAGGTGCAATTAGCAAGAAAGCTTCACATTTATTTGAGGATATACTACAATGAGAAGACAACTTCATATTTTCTAAAAGCTCTCACGAGTAATTGGAGGTAGTGGGTAGCCTATTTTCCCGTATTTCTCTAAAATACACATAATATACATGTACTTGGGTAAAACAATATTAGTGCTGAAAGAAAAATAAATAACTAAAATTAGCATAAATGGTTTACAAATATATTATTTCTCTGTTTCTACAAGAAAGGACAACTCAAGAAAACTACACAGCCTTTGGAGCTACTCCTACTTTAACTTGTTATTACATTGGTAGTAAGTGAATGACCAGGATAGTAAGGGGGTGGCAGTCAGTGGGATGAAAGTGGGTGTTCTTAGTGCACATCTGGAGGTTTTAACTTCTGAGATACTAGTGGATAAGAGTCTTCGTTCTTCAGGTTTGCTAAGTTATGGATTCCAGTACTTCTGATTGCTAGGATGCTTATTGATTTTAGGAACTCTAAACGTCTTGTGAAAAAGGAGACAACTTCTACATAACCTTGCTACAAGATAAATAGATATCTGAAAAAAATCTGGTATATTTTTCTTGACTTTTCTCTATGTAATTTACATGTATATTTCACCAACGCAGGTTTGTTACCAAGCCAAACCTTATAGTGCCAAGTACCAGTTTTTAACTAATTTTTAATTTAATTTATTCTTGAATTTGCTACTACTAACTTCTAGAACACAAAAAATATTGATAATTAATCATTCTCTCACATGTAACCTGCAAAGTCTCAAAAGAGATGTTTTTAAACAAGCGTTTTAGGAATGACCTATTTTGAAATACCATTTTCGAAATGTCCCTTTACCAATAAGATACATGTACACTGCGACTAAGTATACAGTCAGTACATCATATGGTTCTTGGGCTATGTAAAAAAATTTTTTATCCTGCCCATGCAATATGAAAAATCAGATGGAACAGGAAGCAAAGAATATTCTAGCCAAGAAAGGGGCCCAAATTCTGAATTACACACTGATTTCTCTATAAATATAAGATTGACAAATTTAGCACTTCAATCAAACTGTAACTGCGTGCTGAGCCAAGGTGCTGGAATAAAATATTTATTGATCACATTTAGCTGACGAGTAATATAGTAATGTAATTCACTGAACTGCCTTCTTTGGCCCTATCTAGTCAAGTATCTGTCATGCTAGCTACAGCTCAAAAGATTTTGTTGGAGTTATCGCTTCATGTTTTCTGAGTAATTTTGTTGCCATGTGGCTAAGCCCTTACTGTTTCTGGAGGCTGTGTAAGTACAACATTATAATAACAAATTATTGAAGCAATTACATGTACAACAATAGAGGTAGAGACAAATATGGACTGATAAAGTTATAAGGTAATACAGCTTGCTGATACAAGTAGAGGAGCGTTATTCCAAACTTCCAAGTTTTTTACTCAATCAAAATGAATTACTAGAGAATAGGTTTAGAAAAAATATTACCCATTCAATACTCATAGCCTTAGTAGGCTGATGCTATTATTTGCAGATTGGGCTAAAGAGAAACAACTTGCTTAAAAATTAATTTGATGACATGAGTGCAAACATTGGATGCTCAATCTCGATTCAGCATTTGATAATGTCAGGGATGAAAAAATGCTGTACATCAGAAGTTTTATGTTTGTTATGTATGTGGATGGGGCGAAGACACAGCACACTATGTCTAAATCATAATAATACTAGTGCTTGGATGAAGGCAAGTTCATTTTATTTGAAATTTTTAGGTAACTATAACAATAAATTCTTATGAGCGATAACAGCAATGAAATCAATCACAACCAGAGAAATCCTCAGCTATGACAGAAACATAAGAATTCATTATCAACTCATTTATTACGAGGCGAAGGAATAAGATACGTTTTCACAGCACAAGGTAGTAACTGTTATTTCATTGGCTGTTCCAAGGAAGGTTGTTCATTTCATTGGTTGTTCTGGTGAAGGGTGTTTATCTCTTCATGATCCAGATCTCATTGTGTCTGCCAAAGTAAACAGATGGGTGGTCGTACTCAGCAGTGAAGAATTGGGTGACAGTGTAGCTCTTGCCATCTCTGTCCAGATCCTTTCTCAGCTTGTTATATTGAGTGGGGAGGTGACTGTATCCAAGGAGACTGCTGCCAACTTCAATGTTCTCACTTGTAGACCAACCACCGAATGTTCTGAAAATAGCAATTGTAACATACATTATAGATGAAAATGAAAATAGTTAATTTTAGTTCGACAGAGACATAGCATCATCTTATGTGAAATCATGTCGGTAAGCATTTTTATTCACCAAATAATCTGAGGCAAAAGACTCTCATATTAAATTTAGTGGTTATAAGAGTGTTACCAGTTTTGTCCATAGAAAATCGAAAAAATATATTTCTTGAAAATTAATACTAACTTCAATTAATTTGCAGATAGTGTTTAAGCAAGAGTGTAAATAGCCATATTTACCTGACGTAATACTGTGTCTTTGGCATAGCCTTGATCTCCACAGTTTGGTCGTTAGGTGTTGGTGGGTTCTGGCTATAGTTGGCTGGGAGCATGTACCTCATGTGTACCTCATTCTTGGTGTGGCTCTTCAGTACTGGAACTGTCATGTTAATGGTCTGGTCTGTAGGGAGACAATAGATATTTTCTGGTTCAAGACTGTTAAAATACGTGTGGACTGCTTATTAAAATTCTTCACCTCACTACATTATACTACATGTAGTACACCTGAGGTCAAGACCATCGATAATGTGTATAATAACAGATAAGTAAGTCTGGGGATATGAAACTGGGTGGTTTGTATTGTGTATCTGGTCTATATGACAAGTTACTACAAGATATTCTACAGACTGCACAGCATAAAGTACTTACTTTTGTCGTTGATTCCATTGAAGTAGTACTGAAGTTTCAAGTTTGCTCCTTCGGTAAACATGTGATGTTCCCAGAAGTCTCTAGACATCCTGTCAATCTTGGCAGAAACCCAGACTGATGGCATGTACTCACGGAGCTCATATCCCTAAAGAGATAGTTTCATTAAACATTATGTAACCTACGTGTAGAAATTAATAAGCACCAAAAGATTATAAATTGGCTTGTTTAGACTATTATTTCTCTTCTTGGTAAAGTTATTTGCCACTCAGAATTCCTGTGAAATATTTCGCAGGATACTATAAGTAGTAAAAAACTACAGAATCAAATTAGAATGGAACAAAATTATAGGAAGAAAACTTCATCCATAATAACATATATAAAATAGAGATTTTGTTATAGTTACACTGTGGTTATCAATACTTACATTGAGTTTCTCGAGCACCTTGTACCTGGGGCACTCGTATTCATCACAGAAGTCTGGTCTGTTGTACTCAGTATATCGTGGTTCACTGACACCGAACCAGCCCAATGATATAGCAGATGTTAGCTGAAGTACAGCAAGAGTAACGGCAAGAAAGCTGAGAGATCTCATATTGATGCTGTATTGCTATGGCAGAAGACAACAAGAATGCTGTAACTTGTCAACCACACTCCTTTTTATACCCTCTGTGTCCCATGATGTCATCACACTCAAGCCATCTTATTGGTTGATTAGTTTATCACAAGCCATACAGATATGCCTACCCTGGATGTGAGTTATTTGGTATAGATGAGCTCCATGGAGAAATTTGGTATCATATGCACTCACAACCCTGAGAGCATTAAACTAACAGCATTTGTATGCCTTGAAATAATATTTTATTCAAGACACTAGACTCATAACGTGCAGATGGTTTAAGGAAATTGCGATTTGTTTTCTCTATTCACATGGACATTGTTCCTATGCCAGTACACTTTGTATGCTGAGTTACTATTAAAAAGGTGTTAAAAAGGAAATTTGCTTCCTCCTACCAAAAACTGTCCCAGTGTTTGTCTCCACCTCCAATCGCGGTCTGGATTAAGTAGGAAGTTTATGCACAAATCGTCCGATACTACGGACCATCGAGAAACATTTCGTTACACCAATCCAGTATAATCCTTCTACTTATATAAACAAATGTTATTACAGAATACTCAAAGTTGCAATCTTAAAACTGAAATTCTAGTCGAACAGATACCTAAAATTTCAGAAGATGGATGGCAGGAAAATGAATCGTGAATTTTCGGGACTGTCAAATTGGGTGTATTTGGTGGTACAAGGCAGTATTCAAAGTGTGGTTAAAGAGGAGTATATGGTGAGTAGCCACCTCAATTTTAGTTTGTTATGTGGCCAGCAGGCTTGCTCTCTTATTTTAATTTGGCTAGCTTTCACCATAGAGTTACTGTTGGTCTGATAGTGTGATGGTATAGTGCTCAATTATCATTCATAGGGACGAGGGTTTGAATCCCATCAAAGCATGATTTTTTCCTTCTAGAAATTCACTAATTTATTAGCTACTATAAGATTAAGTGGATAGCTGTACAATACTAACCTGTAAGATTCAGATAGGATCGCTGGGTGTGTAATTCTACATTCAACAATAGGGAATGCCCTAAGATTTCATGCACTGTGTAACCACCAAGTTTGTTCCTCTTCGAACACTGAGACAATTGGTATTATTATCGAGTAAACCATCTTTCCTTTGACCAACTTTGACTAATTAAACATGCATTTCCTCACAATGAGTATGTTTGTAGTCAAACCAAATCATCAGGAACTAAGTCTAAATCTTGCAGCTTGCTGATCCACATATTATTATCTAGGAATCAAGGCCTGAGTTTTATTCTAAGCAACCGGTTTCTTAGATGAAATACAAACATACAGTGATAGCGAAATATCAAGCAAAGTACAGGGTCTGCAGTTATAAGATAATGTCACAGATGACAGATAAACAAATCCCAAGTGTAATGTGAAAGTCTAGTAGGAACAGTTTGATATGACATCACGCCATAGCATGTCATGACATTATATATACAATGTACATGTAAGTGTACATATACTCTCTTGTCCAGTAAAATAAGCTAAATATAGAATATAAACTCTGTTCACTAGATATTCCCAAACAAATGGATACATAGATAATACATGTATGTGAAGATAAGCTGATATAAAGTTCATAATAATAATATTTTGTACTTTGATATACATTTATGGCCCGACCATTCCCAGATTTGCACCTGATGTTACATGATTACAGAGAGTGACATGGGAGTAAAACAATAACAACAATATAATATGGATTCTATTATCAAGGTATGATTATAGGAAGAGTCCATGGAACAAAACTAGCCAGGGTTCCTCGACTATTCAAACATAGGCGAGTTAGCTGCTGTGCCACCTCTCAATATACATTTATATGTATATCTAAGATTCCTAGACCATTCAATTATTTTTAAGCAAGATGTCAACTGACTCTAAACAATAATTTATTGGGCACATACAGTGTTAGGATGAGCAGAGCATATCAACGTCATCATAACGTGTAGAATATATTGATGCAACAATTTATTTAAATAATTATTATACAACTCATAAACAGGCTTATACAGCAAATAACAAAATCATAAATTAAAAATTTTATCTGCTGTAAATAGAATAATCATTTAGTCCACTTAACTCCAACCCACTGAGTTCAACAACTTATAGGTCTATAAACTAACCAATCGAGTGTTGTGGTCAGTATTTACATGTAGGTTTATCTTGACATTATAACTTCACAATCAGTATACAAAATCTGAGCTATCATTCGGGTCGTCCACCAATAGATTGTAATAATGCATCTATTTCATGTCTAATTAGCTGTTGGATAGAAGTAGCCTACTGCTTTCTTCTTAGCTAGGGGCTGTGGCAGCAATGACACACTACTATTAACTCAAAATAGATGGAACCTGCATTTGTATTTTTCCAACTTTAAATTTAAGCATTGGTTGAATTATTCCAAAGCTGCTTCAATATTAAAAATAAAATTTAATACAACATTAATGATGTTTGATGAATACTGTTTTGATGTGTAGACAAAATATTATGTAATCTGTGTAAATAGATACATGTGCCAATTTAAATAGATGCATGAAATATACAATTAGACAAGTGAAGGGAATTCTACGTGTATAAATTACATCTGTCTATTTACATTGAAGTACATATGCACCCTGATTATTATGTAATAGTAATAGATGTTCTACCTGGGCAGTAAACTCTAAAAATCGATGAATTCAATCAGAATGGCAGTGTTTATGCCAAATAATATTACACAACTGGAACTGGTCTATTCAAGTATTGTATGGCACCATTATGCATGTAGGAATATTCCCAACCTATAGCACAGATGCACACAGCAATGGATGTTGAAAATATTCTCTGAAGGCTATATAAATACAGTATTATACTGCCAGGTATCTGCTGCTCTGCTACTAAAGGTCATGTGAATATCACAACAAATATCAGCATCTTAGTATTGGGTCGCTGCACAACATGATCTCCAAAATATCGGCAGTTGTACATGTCTGCTCTCTACTCTCATTGATGCAGTGCAGAGCAGTACACTGCTGTTTCAAAAACTGTAGACTGATATTCATGTTTGTGTTTATGAAACACTTTACAAGGATACTACTTTACATATACAGTATTTGTATGTGGAAAGTACTCCTTAATTATCATTAGTGATCTTGTCTTAGATGCAGTAGTGATGACAATATTATCTCAGTAGTACACAAAGTGGGGGTCATGAAAAAGATCTCCTAAAGTCAGACGGTGTATAGCTCAGCTATAGAGGATGTCTTAGAAATACTGGAAAAATTATTTTTTGTAGGTCAGAAATAATTTTATTCTGTTTTTGCTCAAACCCAACAAACCCACAGCCTTGTTTGTGTTATCAAAGTTTTGCGAGTGCTATTGTCAATTGAAAATATGGATTGGTTATGTTTGAAAACACTAGCTACCTAGTAGGTACCTACAGTATTAGGTACGTTCTGTGTCCTATTATATACATGTATATTATTCATGTTGAAATAGTAATCTGCATATCTATATCCTATGTACAATACATGTACCCCTACTTTGAGAGAGTAGTATGACAATGTAATGTTTAATGCCGTGTATCACACGGGTACCGATGGTGCGAGTGTGGGAAGAGCCTAGAAGTGGTTGACTAGACTATACTTCCTGCATTATATACAGAGTGAACAGTACTTGTGGATTATTCAGGTGTAAGGGCCATAGGGCCGAGGCAATGCTTAGAAAGAGTATGTCATTCTAGCCTATAAGACAGCTGGTAAAGGGAAATTTCAAAAAAGACAGTTTGAAACGGGACGTTTCACAACTGCACAGTTCGAAACAGGACAGTCCGAAACTGTGTAGATTACATTTAGAAGAACACAACTTGCAGAAAATTAATTTTAATTAATTAATTTAAATAATTAAATAAAAAATAATATTAAAAATAAAAATTAGTTGAAGTCTGGTGGTTGGGGTTTGGGGTTAGGCGTTTCGGACTGTCCGGTGTTGAACTGTCCACTTTCGAAACGTCCTCCTTCAAACTATCTTTTTAGAACAGTCGCACATTCAAGACGGCTCGAGCTACCTGGTTTAATGAGACCAAGAGCGGGAACTGGCTTTGCTAAGAGATAAGACTCTGTATAGCTACTGAGAAGATGTGATTTTATTGGAGTCTGAGCATCAACTGATTACAATGTGAGAATGCTACCGCTTTTATACTAACTGCGTTCCCGGCGATAGTTCCGGTAAAAAGGACGATGTAGCATCATCTGGGGCGATGTAGCATCGGCCTCGGAAATTGCATAACAATATTGCGGCAAAAGGCCGCAGCCCGACCGTAAAAGGGTCGGCCATTATGAAAAGTGCTTATAGTGATATGAAACATATAATAATATGTGAAATGTAGCTAGTTCTGAGACCTCGGCCTCCCTTATGGTAGGCATACAAGGTAATTAGACATAGAATATAAAGCTGGTTACATTAATTACACATTATAAGGAAGTATATGAGTATAGGCACACACGACAGAGTAAGTATACAAGTACGGAAGATAACTAGTGCACATCAATGTCAGGCCCATAGGCTGATACGTTAATGTCCGTAGATGGGAGTGTCCTATATCACCACAATAATTCAGCAGATAATTATGTGGAGTTAATTGATGGCAGAGTTACTTTGAAATATTGTGAGCATTTGATATAGTCTATAATTTAGCAGGGTTAAACCTCAGGCTTGCTTTGTTATGTTACATCAAAGTTTGAAACATATTTTGTTTTATTATATTTTAATCTCACGTCACTTTCTGTAATCATGATCACCATGTTCAAATCTGGGAATGGTGGGACCATAACTGTATACCAAAGTACAAGGTATTATTATTATGAACTTTATATCAGTTTATCTTCATGTATATTATCTATGTATCCATTTGTTTGAGAATATCTAGTGAACAGAGTTTATATTCTATATTTAGTTTATTTTACTGGACAAGAGAGTAGATGCGCACTTGACTATTACGCAATGTCATGGAATGATGTGGCGTGATGTAATTATTAAAATATAAGTAGTCTCAATATTTATAACATCAGGTCACCGCTGAGGCTTGAATGTTTATTCTCCAGGTTTTGTTTACCTGCCATCTGGAATAATATTAATGTGTTAGCCCTGCTGTACTTTATCCTTGCAGCCCTGGTACGTAATAGCTATTTGATTTCCTTTCCAGCGTGTTGAGATTGGCAGCTTGCTATGCAAGAGCATTGAGGAATATTGTCCTACTAGTAAATACTAATTTTACTCTATGTTTGAATTTGGATTTACCCAAGAAAAGGTGAACATCATGCTGCTAGTCTTAATTCAATACTGAATATAATATAAGATAATGCCTTGTCTGCAAATGATATAAAATTAAATAGTGATCTTATATGTTTATGGCTAACTCAAATAACACAGTTCATTTCTTTGATGTTTTACACTGTCCAGACTCTTAACAGGTTATCTTCCTCACTGCTTCTCTGTTACCTACTAAGACACCTCTACTAAAACTGTCTCAGTGACTGTGACTGTATCTATTTGCAAGAAAAGAAAAAGTTCGAAGACCATAGGTAATGTTTACCATCACCCCCATCCTCCCTTGCCCGTTTCATAAAGACTGTTTGTTATAGAACCCGATGTTTAACTCTGTCCAAAGCATGTCCTGGAGAATTGTACAAACTTAATTTCTGTTGCATAATGTCGCAAAAAAACTAGAGTATAGCTGAATCTTATGAACTTGAATTATTTCTTGCACAAAGATCATGTAATGTTATAATTATTTGGACATCAAGTTTATGTTGAAAGACATTGGTATTTATTCATTCTTTACTCTTTATCCAGTGATGAAACATCTACTATCTGTCACAATCTTTGGACAAACAACCCCCCCCCCCCCCCCACAAATCAGCAATAGTTTAGTTATGCTGTACTTTGTATTTTAATCTAAGAGACCAGTTGCTGAGTCAATTAAACAAATAATAAGTATATTAGTGGACATTTTCATGCTGCCATAGATTTTGTTGTGGTTTGGGAACAGGTTATCTGGTGTCATTATAAACATACCAGGCTTAATTGTCTTGTAGTTTAATCTCAGGTAACATACTAAGATCTGAAGAGATCAGGAGAGCAGGAGTCTTTACCGTGCTGTACTCCGCACGGCAAACTTACTTTGTGGCACAGGAGCGTTTCGAGGTTTAATGTTCAGCCTAGCAACCCCAATTGCCTTTTCAGGAACTGAACTCTGATCTGTCCCATAGGTGTCCAAAGCTCTAAACCACTAGCCTACAACTGTTTTCTTTTCTAGTTTCATAATTTTATATAAAAAATTAATTATTTTGTACATATACTACATGTACATGCGATTATTACTTAGATACAAGAGAAACAATTTATTTTTGTGGCCAGTTTTACTTCACATTACTAATCCCAGAAAAGATCTAGGGTCTGAAGGATCAGCATTTTTTTCTAATTTTAGGTTAGAGGAAAGGGGAGGACAAGAGCATTAAGAGGTTGGATGCCCTTTCTAACACCACCATTGATGCTTACAAGAATAAAACCTAGACCTCTCACATGAAAGCTCAAAGCCCTAACCACTAGGCAATGGCTGCTTCCTGCAAGTATTTTACTGTAAACACATTCACAATTGGTCTCTCACTATAATGGCCATATAAGACACTATAATGCTCAGGCTCAGTCTTCCCATAAATTATAATTAACTAGCGTGTTGGTAGGAAGGAAATCAAAATGGTGGTGCATTGAGTTCTTATCATTCTTATCTTAGATTTATAACGGACATTGGTTCTAACCGGTTATAATCTGAAAAACAACCAACATCTAGAGTATGCATATGTTTATAACCAACCAATAAGATGTCTTGAATGTGATGACATCATGAGACACAAAGAGTATAAAAGGAAGTGTTGTTGACAAGTTACAGTATTCTTGTTGTCTTCTGCCATAGCAATACAACATCAATATGAGATCTCTCAGCTTTCTTGCCGTTACTCTGGCTGTACTTCAGCTAACATCTGCTCTAAAATGGAGCTGGTTCAATGAGCCAGAAATCACTGATTACACCAGACCAGAGTTCTGTGGAGATTATGAATGTCCCAGTTACAAGGTGATCAAGCAGTACAATGTAAGTATTCATAACATTATCATCATTCTTGTCAATAATGTATTTTTTTTGAGGATTCTACAGAATTCTGTGATTGTTTTTCTTATTTGCAAAGAAATATTGTAGTGAAAATTTGTACAATTAGGTTTTCACTCGAAATCGTCGGCTGTAAACAATATTATTAAAAAATAAGTAATGTCCCAAGTAGAGAATATTGTATAACCGAAACAAATAAATTTTTTTAGTTAGGTACAACATTTCTACTCTGGATACCTAAGACACGCTCCAACAATTTGTCCCATAATTCTACATTTATATTCCTATATTACAATGATATTACATGACATTTGTTTATAGGGATATGAGCTCAGAGAGTACATGCCATCAGTCTGGGTTTCTACTAAGATTGACAGGATGTCTAGAGACTTCTGGGAACATCACAGATTTATGAAATTGGCCAACTTGAAACTTCACTACTACTTCCTTGGAGTGAATGACAAAAGTAAGTGAAATTGTATAATATTGCTGTAGATGTTCCAATAGATACATGTGTGTTCTTATAACTTTTATGCACCTTTTTAACTGCTTATTTTTACAATATTATGACTTCAATGGTCTGCTGAACCAGGAAATTTTTGCCATCTCTTTACGACTTTTAACTTTTCACTACAGACCAGACCATGAACCAGACAGTTCCAATATTGAAGAGACACACCAGAGATGAGGTACACATGAGGTTCCTGATTCCAACCAACTATAGCCAGTCTACACCTACACCTCTTGACAAATCTGTGGAGATCAAGACCATTCCAAAGACTCAGTACTACGTCAGGTAAATACTATTATTTATTACCTGCACTGTCTGCAGCTAAGTCTGAAATACTTGAATATCACACATTGTGGTTATTCTCACAGAAGTGAAGAAATGCTACAGTAGTTGCCTAGCTGGCAGAGTAAAGAAGATAATTAATAGCAGTTTCTGTATAGTCTCATCTCTCTGTTGCTCTAACATGATATAAACTTCAATATGTTTTTAGTCTCAGGTCTTATTCAGTATACTGTATACTAGATCCCAGTTCTAATTGTATACCTACATGAACTAGAATTACAGTTATTATATTGTGTGCACTGTAGATCCTTTGGTGGATGGGCTACAACTCATGACAGTAGAATGACAAGCCAACTGGTTGGTTACACTCACTTCCCTACCGAGTTAGACAACCTGAGGAAGGATCTGGATAGAGATAACCGAGAGTACAAGATGGACACAGAGTTCTACACTGCTGAGTACGAAGACCCATATGATCGTTACATTGGAAAACACAACGAAGTTTGGATCCTGAAGAAATAAGCCTCCAACCACAGAAACTGTCATCGTCAGCTACGTGTTTCTTGCCGACTTTTTGAGACCATCACGTTTTCATCAACTTACAGTAAAATAACATGATAAATTGTTGCAATAGCTAACGAATATTTTGGTTCTTATAGACTTTTCTGCTCCCCACAATGCGCAAGTCTGTTTAATCATTATATTTTTATTATGAAAAAAAGTTAAATAAACTTAATTGAAATGCATCCAATTGTCTGGTATTATATAGAAGCTTTAGACTAATAAGTACTTTTTCAGGAAGGTAACCCCCCTTGGAAGTAGATACCATCGAAACTTTGATGGGGATTTTTCAGTAATAAACGATAGTAGCGGACACGCACAGCTATTATGATCTTGGTACTAGGTCAGGATAGACTAAGTTTGTATTTGCATTCTTATTTTATCCGCATCAGTCACCAGGTTCACATTGCATGTACATGTACATCTAAATCCTATCATAATTTTAGGAAGTCATATTGGCCTACTGTTTGCAAATATTTTATTCTGCACTTTTCATAGCAGTGACCATTTGCCATACATAGTATTATGCTTGAACTGGACAAAAAATGTAATGCAATTTATTTGATGAAAGCCGGTCTAGAACTAAGCAAAATATACCAGACAAGGAGAGGGAATTCAATCAATTTAATTTAGTTATCAACCTATCCATATCTATCATTACTTAATCATTATGTAATAAGACGGTATCAACATCAGCAAACACTAAAAAGTCAATTATCCCACTAAATTCAGTAAGAATAGCATTGTTCACACCAAGTGATATTATGTAACTGGAACTGCTCCAGTCAAGTATGGTATGGTACCATATCATAATGTACATGTAGAAATGTCCTCAACCTACAGCGCAGATGTACATGTATACAGAAACGGATGTTTAAAATATTTTCTGGCAGCAATTTATGAACCAATTATTGATCAAAGAGCAAAGATACTACATTACAGAACCAGTGAAGTTTTAGGAGTTATCATTTCATGCTAAATGGGAAATTTTGTTGTAATTAGACAGTCTCCTTACTGCTTCTGAAGGCTATTATATACATATACATGTGCATTGCATAATATAATAATAGTACGGTAAAATTTATGCATCTAATTACAATAATACAGATAGAGACAGTGTGTACTTAGATTTACACATGAATATAAAGCGACACAGTTGCTGATACACCTACGTGAGAAGGGAGTTATTCCAGATTTCCAAGGCACCCTAATTGAAGGTTCTGCACCAAATCAAACTGCATTGCTTCAAGTAATAGATTTAATTAGAAATATTATTCTACATACATAGCTATAGAATCTACTGCTGATGTATTTGCAGGTTGGCGAATGGAAAACTATTTTGATGAGTAAAGTGCAAAAGGTTAATTCTCAAACTTGCTTTTACTATTTTAGAATATCAGGTATGAGCACATGCCGTACCCCAGATACTGTATCTATCTGTATGTATTTGGGTGAGACCAGTGTAACTATTACACAAACAGTACACTAGGTACTGGTCTAAAATCATAATATTGTTGGTGTTGCTTAGGAGACAAATTTATTTCATTTAAGAATTTCAGTTAACAACAATATAATAATGAAGTCTTATGAGCGATGACAGGAATAAAATCTATCACAATCAGAGAAATCCTCAGCTATGACAGACACTATTAGCATAAGAATTCATTATCAAATCATTATATTATGAAGTGAAGGAATAAAATAATATGTTTTGACAGTGCAAGGTAGTAACTGTCATTTCATTGGCTGTTCCAGGGAAGGTTGTTCATTTCATTGGTTGTTCGGTGAAGGGTGTTTATCTCTTCATGATCCAGATCTCATTGTGTCTGCCAAAGTAAACAGATGGGTGGTCGTACTCAGCAGTGAAGAACTGGGTGACAGTGTAGCTCTTGTTGTCTCTATCCAGATCCTTTCTCAGCTTGTTATACTGAGTGGGGAGGTGACTGTATCCAAGGAGACTGCTGCCAACCTCAATGTTCTCACTTGTAGACCAACCACCGAATGTTCTAAAAATAGAATCATAACTTTCAGCAAACATAATAAAAATAGATAATTCTAATTCAAGACAAAATAGACATGACATTATATCATGTGAATGCATGCAGGTAAGTATTTCCATCCACCAAGGAATCCAATATTAATTTTAAGGGGTATAAAAGCTCAACCAATTTTATTCATAGAAACTTGAAAAACTTGAAAATATATTTGTACCAATTTCAATTAATTTACAGATAGTGTTTAAGCAAGAGTGTAAATAGCCATATTTACCTGACATAGTACTGAGTCTTTGGCATTGCCTTGATCTCCACGGTTGGGTCGTTAGGTGTTGGTGGGTTCTGGCTATAGTTGGCTGGGAGCATGTATCTCATGTGTACCTCGTTCTTGGTGTGGCTCTTCAGTACTGGAACTGTCATGTTAATGGTCTGGTCTGTAGGGAGAAGGATAGACATTATAATATGGAGACGACATACATTTTCTGGTTCAGCGTTATATAGGACCAATACTATTACATTACATGTAGAGTGTTTATTAAAATTCTTCGCCTCACTACATCATTCTACATATAGTACACCTGAGGGTAAGACCACCTATAATGTATATAATAACAGATAAGGAAGTCTAGGGCTATGAAACTGGGTGGATTGTATTGTGTATCTACATGTAGTCTATATTACAAGTTACTACAAGATATTCTACAGACTGCACAGTATAAAGTACTTACTTTTGTCGTTGATTCCATTGAAGTAGTACTGAAGTTTCAAGTTGGCTCCTTCAGTAAACCTGTGATGTTCATAGAAGTCTCTAGACATCCTGTCAATCTTGGCAGAAACCCAGACTGATGGCATGTACTCACGGAGCTCATATCCCTAAATAGATAGTTTCATTAAATATTATGCAACTTAATTAATAATACATGTAGGACCCAAAAGATTCTAAATTGGCTTGTTTAGACTTTTTGCTTTCTTGGTAAAGTTGTTTGTTACTCATGAAATCCTGCGAAATATTTTCCAGGATATTATAAAACTATTTTCAGCAAAGGAATTTTTTTGAGCAGTCAGAGACTTGTTTCAAATCTATGGAAATACCAGTCCCTGACTGGGGTTTGAACCCGAGGCCTCTACAACACCTAATCGCCTACCACAGTGAATAGAACATGCTACCACAACACCAGGTTGCTGAGCTGGTGCAGTGGTAGAATGTTCTGTTCACTGTGGTAGGCGATTGGGTGCTATTAGTGGAGGCCCTGGGTTCAAACCCCAGTCAGGGACTGGTATTTTCATGGATTTGAAACCAGTCTCTGACTGCTCAAAAAATTAAATTGCTTGCTGAAAAATAAACCAATACATAAAAAATGGCCAAACCCACTAAAATTATTATAATTAGTAGAAAACTTTGCCAAGAATCAAATTAGAAGGGATAACAGTTGTAGGAAGAAAACTTCATCCATAATAGCAACCACAATGCAGAGAGACTTTGATTTCGTAAGATATTTTAAGTAGTAAAAAACTACAGAATCAAATTAGAAGGGAAAACAATTATAGGAAGAAAACTTTATCTACAATAACAAATATAAAAAAAGAGATTTTGATATAGTTATACTTTGATGATCAATACTTACATTGAGTTTCTCGAGCACCTTGTACCTGGGGCACTCGTATTCATCACAGAAGTCTGGTCTGTTGTACTCAGTATATCGTGGTTCACTGAATATGTTCAATGAAAAACCAGATGTTAGCTGAAGTACAGCAAGAGTAACGGCAAGAAAGCTGAGAGATCTCATATTGATGTTGTGTTGCTATGGCAGAAGACAACAAGAATACTGTAACTTGTCAATAGCCCCCCCTTTTATACTCTCTGTGTCTCATGATGTCATCACACTCAAGACATCTTATTGGTTGGTCAGTTTATCACAAGCCATACACATATGCCTACCCTGGATGTGAGTTATTTGGTATAGATAAGAGCCAAAGAGAAATTTGGTATCATATGCACTCACAACTCTGAGAGTATTAAACTAACAGCATCTGTATGCCTTTGTTGTAGGTCTAAGGGTTACATTGAGCAGGTTACTGTTGAATATATTAGCGTAAATGACGTTACAGTTACACAAATGACTAAGTGCACAGACATTGATTGCTCCATAAACGCTGGCTATGTACATACAGGTGAAGTAAAAAAGAAATAATATTTTATTCAAGAGACTAGACCCATAACTTACAGATGGTTTGAGGAAACTACGATTTGCTCTCTCTATTAAAATGGACATTGTTCCTATGCCAGTACAATGTGTATGCTATGTTAAAAACAAAGTTTGTTCCCTCCGGCCAAAAACTATTCGTCCCCACCACCGATCGCGGTCTGGAATAAGTAAGGAATTGTGCCACCTTGTGTACAGATCCGCCAATACTATTGCTGTCCCGCGGACCAATAGGAAATGCTTCTTTACACCAAACCCATATAATCATTCTAATTAAATAAACAAATTTTTTTACAGGCTGCTCAAAGTTGCAATCGTTAAACTGTAATTCTAGTTGAACAGTTATCTAAAGTCTCAGAAGATGGATGGCAGGAAAATGAATAGTGAAATGTCTGGACCACCAATTTGGGCGTATTTAGTGAGACAAGGCAGTGTTCGAAGCGTGGTTATGCGGGAGCATACGGTGTGTATCCACCTCAATTTCAGAGGTCGTAGGACCAGCAGGTGTGTACCCTCGTTTTAATCAGCTAGTCAATGTTAGTCTGATAGTGTAATGGTATAGTGCTCAATTATCATTCATAGGGACGAGGGTTTGAATCCCATCAAAGCATGATTTTTTTCTTTTAGTAATTCACTAGTTTATTAGCTACTATAGAATTAAGTGGATAGCTGTACAATACTAATCTGTAAGATTCAGTTAGGATCGACGATCGCTACACGTGTAGTTCTATATTCAACTATAAGGAATGCACCAAGTTTGTTCCTCTTCGAACACTAAGACAAGGTACTATTATTGAGTAAACCATCTTTCCTTTTACCAACTTTGACTAATTATACTTGCAGTTCCTCACAGTAAATATGTTTGTAGTCAAACCAAATCATCAGGAACTAAGTCTAAATCTTGCAGCTTGCTGATCCACATATCTAGGAATCAAGGCCTGAGTTTTATTCTAAGCAACCGGTTTCTTAGATGAAATAAAAACATGCAGTGATAGTAAAACATTAATCAAAGTACAAGATCTGTATTTATAAGATAATGTCACAGATGACAGATAAAGAAATCTAAAGGGTAATGTTAAAGTCTTTAATATTGGGAAGAGTGTGATATGACATCACGCCATACCGTGTCATGACATTATATACGATACAAGTGTACATGTACTCTACTGTCCAGTAAAATAAACTAAATATAGAATATAAACTCTATTCACTAGATACTCTCAAACAAATGGATACATAAAAAATATGTGAGGATAAAAGGTTCATCTCAACATTATAACTTCATATTCAGTATACAGAATTTGAGCTATCTTGTGGAGCCGCCTACTAATAGATTGTGATAGTGTCTCCATTATTCATGTCTAATTAGCTGTTGGATAGAATTGCTGTTTTCTTAGCTAGGGGCTGGCTGTGGCAGCAAAGGCACACTACTATTAACTTAAAGTAGTTGGAGCTTGTATTTGCACTTTTCTAACTTATTTATTTATTCTACAGCCGGTGTTCAAGCAAGTACTAAATCTGTTTCAAAGCTAATTTTAACAGTAAAAATAAAGTTTAATACAAGATTAATGATGTTTGATGAATACTAATTTGGTGTGTGGGCAGTTTATGCAACCTGTGTAAAAATAGCTACATGTGCCAATTTAAATAGATGTATGAAATATACAATTAGACAAGTAAAGGGAATTCATCTGTTTATTTACATTGAAGTACACCTGCACCCGGATTATTATGTAATAGTTATAGCTGCTGACCCTGGGCTGTATAATCTAAAAATCGATGAATTCAATAAGAATGACAGTGTTTATGCCAAGTGATGTTACACAACTGAAACCGGTCTATTCAAGTATTGTATGGCACCATTATGCATGTAGGAATATTCCCAACCTATAGCACAGATGCGCAAAGTAATGGATGTTGAAATATTCTCTGAATGTTATATAAATGCAGTACTATTGCCAGGTATTTGCTGCTCTGGCACTAAAGGTTATGTGAATATTGTGGCGAGGCGGGACATTTCAATATATAGCCTCAACCACCGCCGGTCTGACATTCAATACACACTAGTGCCTGGTAGTTGTCTCCCTCAACTCATACTCGCATAATTACTCTTGTACTTACCTTGCCATGTATGCACGAGCTCATACTTTTGTATAATTTACATATATTATGCAACTCCGAGATTACTGATTGCAACTTAATTAATACTAAGTGTATAGCTTGTTTTTTATATCTGTTGCAATGGGGCCGAGATCTCAGAATTTAGTTGCAATCAATATGTTATATAAATCACAATTAGCATATTTTGTATATGGCCGACTTTAAAGAGGTCGGGCCCTCATGCTTTTATCAGACATCTTATTGAATAATTTTAGGACGATACCACATCGTCTTTTTGCATACCTATTATGTGCATGTGTCATGTAATTATATACATTGTATTACCTATGTTGAAATAGTAATCTGTATATCTATAATCATGCTCAACTGCCCTATATACATGTACACCTACTTAGAGATGATATTAATAATTCGGAAGATAATAATGTGAAATTGATGGTAGAGTTATATAATGAAATGTTGAGGGTTTTAGCTATTTCCCAGGCTTGCTTTGTTATATTATATCAAAATTCAAAGTATATTTTTATTATATTTTAGTCCTATGTCACTTTCTGTAATCATTTAACACTTGGGTTCAAATCAGGGAATGGTGCAGAAGTACAAGGTATTATTATTATGAACTTTATATCAGCTTATCTTCATAGATTATCTATGTATCCATTTGTTTGGGAATATCTAGTGAATAGAGTTTATATTCTATATTTAGTTTATTTTACTGGACAAGGGAGTACATGTAGACTTAGCTATTGCATCATGTTATGACACGATGTGGCGATGTGGCGTGATGTAATTATAAAAATATAAATAGTCTAATATATACAACATCAGGTCAACGTTGAGAGTTGAATGTTTATTCTCCAGATATTGTTTACCTGCCATCTGAAATAACATTAATGTGTTAGTCCTGCTGTACTTTATCCTTTCAGCCCTGGTATGTAATAGCTATTTGATAGCCTTTCAGGTGTTTTGAGATTGGCAGCTTGCTATGCACTTATTACAGCACAAGAGCGCTGAGGAATATTGTACTACTAATAAATAATAATTTTGCTTTATGCTTAAATTTGTAGTAACCCAAGGAAAGGTGAACATCATGTAGTTACTATCAACTTAATACTAAATAAAATATACATTGTAGTACAATGCCCAGTCTGCAGATGATATAAAATTACATAGTGATCTTATATGTCCATGTGTAATCTATATCTAGCTAGAATAACCCGACACTTTTTTTAAAAAATTTCTACTGACCGGACTTTCAACATATTATCTTCCTCATGCTTCTCTGTTACCTACTAGGACATATCTATTAAAACTGTCTCAGTGACTGTGATTGTATCTCCATCTGTTGGCTATTTGCAAGGAAAACAAATCCGAAGACAATAGGTAATTCTTACCCCCATCCCCTCCCCCGTTTTATAAAATCATGAGGTGCTACATTTATAGAACCCGATGTCTAATTCTGTCCTTGCATGTCATTATAAAAACTCATTTTCTGTCATATAATGTCGCAGAAAAACTAGAGTATAGCTGAATCTTATGAATTTGAATTATTTTTTGCACAAAGATCATATTATAATGTTATAATTATTTGAACATCAAGTTTATGTTGAAAGACTTTGGTATTTATTCATTCTTTACCTTTTAGCCAGTGATAAAACATCACTGCTATCTGTCACAATCTTTCGAGAAAACAAACCATGGACTTTTGCAATATTTTAGTTATGCTGTACTTTGTATTTTAATCTAAGAGACCAGTTGCTGAGCCTATTAAACAAATATAATACATGTAAGTATATCAGTAGACATTTTTATGCTGCCAGAGATTTTGTTGTGGTTTAGAAACAGATTTTTTGGTGTCATTATAAACATACCAGGCTTAACTGACTTGTAGATTAATCTCAAGTAACATACTAAGATCTGAAGAGATCAGTAGAGAAGGAGTCTTCACCGTGCTGTACTCTGCACGGCAAACTGGCACAGGAGCGTTTCAAGGCTGGATGTTTTGCTTAACTACACCAATGGCCTTCCTAAGAACTGAACCCTGATCTCTCTTATAAATGCCCAAAGCTCTAAACCGCTAGCCAAACAGCTACTTTATATTCTAGTCTCATTATGTTATATAAAAAGTTAATTATTTTGTACATTGTAATACATGCAATTACAGCCGGAAATTTTTGTTTGGATACAAGAGAAAAAATTTATTTTTGTGACTTGTACAATCCCAGTAAAACTCTGAAAGATCTGAAAGATCTGAAAGATCAGTATCTTTTCTAACTTTAGGATAGAGAAGAGGGGAATGTGCGACTGTTTCAAAAAAGACAGTTCGAAACAGGATATTTTGAAAGTGGACAGTTCAACACCGAACAATTCGAAACGCCCAACCCCAAACCCCATCTAACAGAATCCAACTAATTTTTATATCTTACATTATTTCTTTTTATTTCATTAATTAAATTAATTAATTAAAATTGATTATCTGCAGGTTGTGTTCTTCTAAATGTAATACACACAGTTTTGAACAAAATAGCGCAAGAGCATTATATGGTTGAATGCAGTGTTTGAATTATGGTGATACGGGAGTATACGGTGTGTACCCACCTCAGTTTTAGTGAGTACATGGTCAGCAGGTATGTGCCCTCATGTGAGACTAGGATGGAAATGTTAAGGCCCCTTTCAATAGCAGTTGAGCTAGTTTGCTTTTACTTGCAGCCCATTAGTACATTAGCTAGTTGTTAGTTGTTTTAGTAAAGGTATAGCACCCTTACTGACTGCAGCCAGTGGGCTGCCTCGCCTAAGAAATAGACGAGTCGCTAACCTCGTCAATCTACTATTTTGATTCAATTGGTTTCTAAAGTTTTTTCCATTTCAATATTAATAGGTTTTACAAAATAACATATGAGGAATGCATTTAGGTGGTTATAATGTGTGGCAAACATTTCTATATCAGCAAGTCCTAAATACTACTGTTTACCCACAAATATATAACATTTTAGATACTGACAGAAAGAAAAGGGAGACAAATCTAAATTTCTCAAACATTTTCTGCATGTACATGTATCTTGTACCCACCTCATGTCTTCCACTTTGAACACTGGTTGAATGCCCTTTCTAACACCACCAAAGGCGTTTACAGTAATAAAAACTGGACCTCTCGCATGAAAGCTCAGAGCCCTAACCACTGGGCAATGGCTGTTTCCTGTAAGTATTGTAATGGTCACATATAGCTCTGATCTAGCCTCCCGACTACATGACACTAATTACATGTACATGTATATACACTTACCTTGCATTACACTTGCTTGTACCAACTGTCTATGTAGTAGAATGTTTCTTATGTACCTCTTATATGCATTACTGAGCAATAATGTCCTTTTTATACCCATGCAAAGAGGCCCAACCTCTCAGAATTACCTGATATTGATTTTTGCATATGATTTAGATGATTTTACGCATCTTTTGTCAAACCCGACCTATTTTGGGTCAACCCTCGGGCTTCTGGCCGTCAGATTGTTGCGCAATTTCCGGACGACACTACGTCGTCTTTTTACGACACTACGTCGGCCTTTATACCGGAACTTCCTCCGAAAGTTCTTATACTGTATAAAGCACACTGTTTTCATGTTTGTTGTCTCAGTTCATGCTTGGATCTCAATAAAGACACATCTATACTTATATGCAGAAACTTTTACTTCGTAGATAGGTCATTTCAGCTGCTAAGGTCTTCGACCTTACAACCCGAGCTGCCTACTAGGTCGGATCACTCTTTCTCAGGATAGTAAGCAAGCATTGACTCGGGACCGTATGGGTCGTCTTTGGTGGTCATTTGACTACTAGTACCTGTTGATCTTTCATGTAATGAGAAGACCTAGCACCGCTCATAGGCTCTTCATTTTTGACACTGGAGTCTTCTTAGGACGGCAGTACCAAACCCCAAAAACCATTACAGTATTTCACTGTAAACACATTAGCAATTGGCCCCTCACTATAATGGCCATATAAGACACTAATGCTCAGTTTCAGTCTTCCCATAAATTATAATTAACTTGTTGGTAGGGAGGAAATCAAAATGATGGTGCATTGAGTTGTTATCATTCTTATCTTAGATTTATAACGAACATTGGTTCTAATCCAACAAATAACTTACATCTAGGGTATGCATAATTGTAACCAGCCAATAAGATGGCTTGAATATGATGACATCATGAGACACAGAGCGTATAAAAGGGAGTGTTTTGACAAGTTACAGTATTCTTGTTGTCTTCTGCCATAGCAATACAACATCAATATGAGATCTCTCAGCCTTCTTGCCGTTACTCTTGCTGTACTTCAGCTAACATCTGCTTTTTCATTCAGCTGGTTCAATGAGCCAGAAATCACTGATTACACCAGACCAGAGTTCTGTGGAGATTATGAATGTCCCAGTTACAAGGTGATCAAGCAGTTCAATGTAAGTAATCATATTATTATTATTCTAGTCAAATACTTTTTATGAGGATTCTTCAGAATTCTGTGATTGTTTTACCCTATTTGCAAAGGAATATTGTAGTTAAAATTCTTGTAAAATTAGTTTTTCACTCGAAATCGTCGGCTGTAAACAATATTCTTAAAAGATAAGCACTGTCTCAAGTAGAGAGTGTTGTATAACCAAAAAAAATAAATTGTTTAGTTAGGTACACCATTTCTACTCTGGATACCTAAGACACGCTCCAACAATTTGTCACGTAACTCGTTGTCATCAAGTTATTATTCTATATGTACATTCATATTCCGATATTATAAAGATATTACATGAAATCTTTTAGGGATATGAGCTCAGAGAGTACAACCAATCAGTGTGGGTTTCTACTAAGATTGACAGGATGTCTAGAGACTTCTGGGAACATCACAAGTTTATGAAACTGGCCAACTTGAAACTTCACTACTACTTCCTTGGAGTGAATGACAAAAGTAAGTAGATTTGTATATTGCTGTAGATATTCTTATAACTTTAATGCATCAGATGATCCTGTTTTACTGTTCATTTTTATAATATTATGACTTCATTGCGGCCATTGATGGTCTGCTGAACCAGGAATTGTTTTACCATCTCTTTACGATTTTGAACTTTTCACTACAGACCAGACCATGAACCAGACAGTTCCAGTACTGAAGAGACACACCAGAGATGAGGTACACATGAGGTTTCTGATTCCAACCAACTACAGCCAGTCTACACCTACACCTCTTGACAAATCCGTGGAGATCAAGACCATTCCAAAGACTCAGTACTACGTCAGGTAAATACTACTACTTATTACCTGCACTGTCTGCAGCTAAGTCTGAAATACTTGAATATCACACATTGTGGTTATTCTCACAGAAGTGAAGTATGTGTCTACTAAATGCTACTGTAGTTGTCTAGTTGACAGAATAAAAAAGATAATTAATAACAGTTTCTGTATATTCTCATCTCTCTGTTGATCTAACATGATATAAACTTCAATATGTTTTTAGTTTCAGGTCATATCCAGTATACTGTATACTAGATTCCAGTTTAATTTGTATACCTACATGAGCTAGAATTGCAAATATTACACTGTATGCTCTGTAGATCATTTGGTGGATGGGCTACAACTCATGACAGTAGAATGACAAGCCAACTGGTTGGTTACACTCACTTCCCTACCGAGTTAGACAACCTGAGGAAGGATCTGGATAGAGATAGTCAGCAGTACACGATCGACACCGAGTTTTATACTGCCGAGTACGAAGACCCATATGACCGTTACATTGGAAAACACAATGAAGTTTGGATCCTGAAGAAATAAGCCTCCAATTCACAGATGCTGTCATCGTCAGTGACGTATATCTTGCCGACTTTTTGAAACGATTATGTTTTCATTAACTTACAGTAGAATAACTTGATAAATTGTTGCAATAGCTAAAGAATATTTTGGTTCTTATAGACTTTTCTGCTCTCACTACGCACAAGTCTGTTTAATCATTATGTTTTTATTATGAACGAATTAAATAAACTTAATTGAAATGCATCCAATTGTCTAGTATTATATACATATACATGTAGATGTTTCAGACTAATAAGTAGTGGACGATATTGTAGAATTTAAATTTCTGCATATCTACATGTATGTTTATGCAATTATAATAATGTCAAAACTGTGACTTTTCGAAAGTGCCAGTGTGAAAAGGAAAATTCCACAAATATTCGTTTTGAAAACCATAAATTTCGAAATGAAAAATTCTTTGTGAACTTCTTGTTAGTATTCGCCATTTGAAAAACTTTAAAAATATATTAATCATCTGTGAAAGATCAAATCAATATAAAATGAGGGTTTTCTTTTTGCGCGTATCAAGGTGCAGGGGCCAGAAAGGTTTTTTCAAGCCCTGTTAACCTGTGATGCCATTCCTGGGCTGAGTCTCGCCTATTGAAGAAGTGATGACACCTAGAACGCAGTTGATGATTTCTGGCATCTGGATGTAAACATCCGAAGTGGATACCTTTGAAACTTTGAAGGGGATTTTTTTGGTAATAAATAATTATAGTAGCAGGCATACACAACTTGATAGTAGGTTAGGATACGTGAAACTTGTATTTGCATTTTTATGTAAATGCAAATATCATTATCATAATATAATGTCATAAAAATTTTTGAAAAAAATCATGTAGGCCTGCACTGTTTGCAGTTCGTTATTCTGCACTCTCTCATAGCAGTGACCATTTGCCATACATAATATGCTTGAACTAGACACAAACTGTAATACAAAATTAATTTTATTTGATGAAACCATTCCAGGACTAAGTAAAATGGTTGGTGATTGTATGTATAATGTTATACCAAGTTACGAAATAGAATATCTAACAGAAAAGGAAAGGGAGTTCAATAAATCTATCATTACCTAATCATTATGTAATAAGACATTGGCAAAGTCAGCAAATGCTAAAAAGTCAATTGTTCTACCAAATTCTGTATGCAGCAATGGAAGTTTGAAATTCTATAACAGACAAGTAGAGGGAATTCTATAAATTTAATTTAGTTATCAGCCTATCCTTATCTATCATAAACTAATCATTATGTAATAAGATGGTAGCAAAGTCAGCAAACACTAAAAAGTCAATTATTCCACCAAATTCAGTAAGAATGGCATTGTTCACACCAAGTGATGTTATGTAACTGGAACTGCTCCAGTCAAGTATGGTATGGTACCATAAATGTACATGTAGAAATGTTCTCAACCTACAGCGCAGATGTACATATATGCAGAAATGGCTGTAGAAAATGTTTTCTGGCAGCATTTTATGAATGAATCATAGTTTAACAAATATTAGAAATATTATTCCACATACACCGCTGTTAAGAATCTAATGCTGATGTTATTATTTGCAGATTGGACAAATGGAAAACTATTTTGATGAGTTGAGAGCAAAAATATTTTAGAATATCAGAGATGAAGACATGCTGTACCCCAGATATATTAGCCATCTGTACGTATTTGGATGAGACCAGTGTAATTATTACACAGATAAAGCACAGCAGATACTTGTCTAAAATCATAATATTGTTAGTGTTGCTTAGGTGACAAATTTATTTTATTTAAAGATTTCAGTTAGTAACAATATAATAATCAATTCTTATGAGTGATGACAGGAATAAAGTCTATCACAATCAGAGAAATTCTCAGCTATAACAGACACTATTGACATAAGAATTCATTATCAAATCATTATACATTATGAAGTGAAGGAATAAAATATGTTTTGACAGAACAAGATGGTAACTGTCATTTCATTGGCTGTTCAAGTGAAGGTTGTTCATTTCATTGGTTGTTCTGGTGAAGGGTGTTTATCTCTTCATGATCCAGATCTCATTGTGTCTGCCAAAGTAAACAGATGGGTGGTCGTACTCAGCAGTGAAGAACTGGGTGACAGTGTAGCTCTTGCCATCTCTATCCAGATCCTTTCTCAGCTTGTTATATTGAGTGGGGAGGTGACTGTATCCAAGGAGACTGCTGCCAACCTCAATGTTCTCACTTGTAGACCAACCACCGAATGTTCTAAAAATAGAATCATAACTTTCAGCAAACATAATATAAATAGATAATTCTAATTCAAGGCAACTGAGACATGACACTATATTATGTGAATGCAAGTAGGTAAGTATTTCCATCCACCAAGGAATCTAATGTTAATTTTAAGGGGTGTAAGAGATCAACCAGTTTTATTCATAGAAACTTGAAAAATATATTGTTACCAATTCTAATTAATTTACAGATAGTGTTTAAGCAAGAGTGTAAATAGCCATATTTACCTGACGTAGTACTGAGTCTTTGGCATTGCCTTGATCTCCACGGTTGGGTCGTTAGGTGTTGGTGGGTTCTGGCTATAGTTGGCTGGGAGCATGTATCTCATGTGTACCTCGTTCTTGGTGTGGCTCTTCAGTACTGGAACTGTCATGTTAATGGTCTGGTCTGTAGGGAGAAGGATAGACATTATACGGAGACAACAGGCATTTTCTGGTTCAGCGTTATATAGAACCAATACTATTAACTTACACGTAGAGTGCTTATTAAAATTCTTCATCTCACTACATCATACTACATGTAGTACACCTGAGGTCAAGATCATCAATAATGCACATAATAACAGATAAGTAAGTTTGGGGCTATGAAGCTGGGTGAATTGTTTTGTGTATCTACATGTAGTCTATAGTACAAGTTATTACAAAATATTCTACAGACTGCGCAGTATAAAGTACTTACTTTTGTCGTTGATTCCATTGAAGTAGTACTGAAGTTTCAGGTTGGCTCCTTCGGTAAACTTGGGATGTTCATAGAAGTCTCTAGACATCCTGTCAATCTTGGCAGAAACCCAGACTGATGGCATGTACTCACGGAGCTCATATCCCTAAAGAAATAGTTTTATTAAATATCATGCAAACTAGATATTAATAAAAACCAAAAGATTCTAAATTGGCTTGTTTAGACTAGTTGCTTTTCTTGGTAATGTTACTTACCACTCATGAAATCCTGTGAAATATTTCGCAAGATATTATAAGTAGTAAACAACCACCAAGAGTCAAATTAGAAAGAAAAACAATTATATGAAGAAAACTTTATCCACAATAACAAATATAAAAAAGATATTTTGATATAGTTATACTTTGATGATCAATACTCACATTGAGTTTCTCGAGCACCTTGTACCTGGGGCATTCGTAGTCGTCACAGAAGTCTGGTCTGTTGTACTCAGTATATCGTGGTTCAGTGAATATGTTCAATGAAAAACCAGATGTTAGCTGAAGTACAGCAAGAGTAACGGCAAGAAGACTGAGAGATCTCATGATGATGTTGTGTTGCTAGGGTAGAAGACAACAAGAATACTGTAACTTGTCAACAACCCTCCCTTTTATACTCTCTGTGTCCCATGACGTCGGCACACTCAAGACATCTTATTGGTTGATTAGTTTATCACAAGCCATACAGATATGCCTACCCTGGATGTGAGTTATTTGGTATAGATGAGCTCCAAGGAGAAATTTGTATCATATGCACTCACAACTCTGAGAGTATTAAACTAACAGCATCTGTATGCCTTTGTTGTAGGTCTAAGGGTTACATTGAGCAGGTTACTGTTGAATGTATTAGCATCAATTACACTACAGTTACACAAATGAACAAGTGCACAGACATTGATCGCTCCATAAACGCTGGCTATATACATATAAGTGAAATAAAAAAAAAATATTTTATTCAAGACACTAGACCCATAACTTGCAGATGGTTTGAGGAAACTGCGATTTGTCCCCTCAATTAAATTGGATATTGTACCAATGCCTGTGCAATGTGTATGCTGTGTTACTATTACAAAGGTGTTAAAAAGGAAGTTTGCTTCCTCCTGCTAAAATCTGTCTGTCTCCACCGCCAATCGCGGTTTGGATTAAGTAAGAAGTTTATGCACAAATCCTCTAATACTATTGGTGTTCTCCAGAAATAAGAAATGCTTCGTTACACCAAACCCATATAATCCTCCTATTTAAATAAACAAATGTTATTACAGGATACTCAAAGTTGCAATCGTTAAACTGTAATTCTAGTTGAACAGCGATCTAAAATCTCAGAAGATGGATGGCAGAAAAATGAATCGTGAAATGTCAGGACTGCCAATTTGGGTGTATTTATTGGGGCAAGACAATGTTTGAAGCGACGTGAGTTTTAATCTAAGCAACCGATTTCTTAGATGAAATAAAAGCATTTAGTGATAGTGAAACATAAACCAAAGAACAGGATCTGTGTTTACAAGATAATGTGTGAGATGGTAGATAAGAAATCTAGAGAGTAAACTTTAAAGCCTTTAATGACTGAAAATAGTTTGATATGACATAACGCCATACCGTGTCATGACATTAATATATAAAGACATATACACTGCAAGTGTACATGTACTCTGTTGTCTAGTAAAATAAACTAAATATAGAATATAAACTCTACTCACTAGATATTCCCAAACAAATCGATACATAGATAATACATGAAGATAAACTGATATAAAGTTCGCAATAATAACATCTTGTACTTTGGTATAAAATCTGAACTTTAATTTTATGGTCCGACCATTCTCTGATTTGCACCTGATGATCATGATTACAGAGAGTGACATGGGAGTAAAACAATAACAACAATACAATATGGATTATGTTATCAAGGTATGATTATAAGAAGAGTTCATGGAACAAAACTAGCCTGGGTTCCTAGACTATTCAAACATAGGCGAGTTAGCTGCAGTGCCACCCGTCAATATATACAAATGTACATGTATATGTATGCCCAGGGTTTCTAGACTATTCAATTATTTTTAAAAGAAATGCTAACTGACTCCAAACAATATTTTATTGGGCATGTACAGTATTAGGATGAATAGAGGCTATTAGCGTTATTATAACATGTAGAATATAATTATTGATACAACAATTTATTTAAATAATGATACAATTCACAAACATGCATATGCAACAAATAACAAAATCATAAACTTAAAATGTTATTTACTATAACAAAATAATTATCTAGTACATATCTAATTCCAACCAACTGAGTTCAACAATTTATGGGTCTATTAACTAACCAATAAAGTGTTGTGATAGCTATAAGTGTATCAGTTTGACCATGTAGGTTTATCTTAACATTATACAACTTCTCAGTCTTGCACCAAAGTCATATTCCGCGTACAGAATCTGAGCTATCTTGTAGAGCTGTCCACTAAGACACTGTGATAATGTATCCATTTTATGTCTATATTGTTCTCCCTGGACAAACATCTCATTCCCGAGTCCAATATATGACCAGCAACCAATAGAATGCTTACTACAGAATACTGTAAATTTATTGCCAACCTCTTTACTATACTACATTAAGTTATTTTACTTTTTACTACATCTATTTTGAATACCTCAGTATTGAGCAAGACTCAATTTTGAACAACTGCATTGACACGCTAAACTAGACTTCTGTGGAGCATATACATTTTACCTATCTACTTATAGGTCTTCGGTAAATACACTTTACCCAAGGATTCATATAATTAGCTGTTGGATAAAAATGCTGCTTTCTTAAGCACTGCAGCAACAGGCATGCACTACTATTAACTCAAAATAAATGGAGCCTGTATTTATATTTTTCCAACTATTATAATTATAATTATATTATAATTATGCATTTATTTATTCTTTAGCCAGTATGTAAGCATGTGCTAAATTTATTTCAAAGCTGTTTCAACAATAAAAATAAAATTTAATGTGAGATAAATTATCTTTGATGAATACTGTTTTGGTGCGTTGACATATTATGCAACCTGTGTAAATAGTTACATATGCCAATTTAAATAGATGCATGAAATATACAATTAGACAAGTGAAGGGAATTCTACATGTATAAATTACACCTGTCTATTTACATTGAAGTACATATGCACCCTGATTATTATGTAATAGTAATAGACGCTAACCGTCAGCTGTAAGCTCTAAAAAATTGATGAATTCAGCAAGAATGACAGTGTTTATGCCAAGTAACGTTGCGCAACTGGAACTGGTCTAGTAAAGCATGGTATGGTACCATACATGTAAGAATATTACCAGCTTTTTGTTCAGGTGCCACAGCAATGGAAATATTTTCTGAAAGTTATATAAATACAGTATTATACTGCCAGGTGTCTGCTGCTCTGCTACTAAAGGTCATGTGAATATTACAACAAATATCAACATCTTAGTGCTGACTCGCTGCACAATATTATCTCCAAAACGATCGGCAGTTATACATCTCTGCTCTCGACTCTCATTGGTGCAGTAGTGCACACTGCTCTTTCAAAAACTGAGAGTCATGTTTGTGTTTATGAAACACTTTACAAGGATACTACTTTACATAATTATACTTGTATGTGGAAAGTACTCCTTAATTATCATTAGTGATCTTGCCTTATTTTCAATAATAATGACAATGTCATCTCAGTAGAACACAATGTGGGGGTCATGAAAAAGATTTCCTAAAATCAGACAGTGTATACCTCAGCTACCTCTATGGTGAGACAGTGAGACGGTGTATAGCTCAGCTACCTCTATGGTGAGACAGTGAGACGGTGTATAGCTCAGCTACCTCTATGGTGAGACAGTGAGACGGTGTATAGCTCACGTGTCTCTATGGTAGAGAAGGTGTCTTAGAAATACCGGAAATATCATGTTATTGTAGGTTAGAATTAAATTAATTCTGTTTTTGCTCAAACCCAACAAACCCAAACAATCTTGTCTGTGTTATCAAAGTTGAGCCAATGCTATTTTTGAATGAAAATAAGGATTTGTTATGTTTGAGAACACTAGCTACCTGTTAGGTACGTTCTGTGTCCTATTATATGCATATACATTATATTCATGTTGAAACAGTAATATGCAAATCTATAATATTATACTCCACTATCCTATGTACATGTACCTCTACTTTGAGATAGTATTATGATAATGTAATGTTTTATGCTGTATATCACACGGGTACCGATGGTACGAGTGTGGGAAGAGCCTAGAAGTGGTTGACTGGACTATACTTCCTGCATTCCATGCAGAGTGAACAGTACTTGGGGATTATCCATGTGTAAGGGCCATAGGGCCGAGGCAATGATTAGAAAGAGTATGTTATTCTAGCCCATAAGACAGCTCGAGCTACCTGGTCCAATGGGACCAAGAGCGGGAACTGGCTTTGCTAAGAGATAAGACTCTGTATAGCTGCTGAGAAGATGTGATTTTATTGGAGTCTGAGCATCAACTGATTACAATGTGAGAATGCTACCGCTTTTATACTAACTGCGTTCCCGGCGATAGTTCCGGTAAAAAGGACGATGTAGCATCATCTGGGGCGATGTAGCATCGGCCTCGGAAATTGCATAACAATATTGCGGCAAAAGGCCACAGCCCGACCTTAAAAGGGTCGGCCATTATGAAAAGTGCTTATAGTGATATGAAACACATAATATGTGAAGTGTAGCTAGTTCTGAGACTTCGGCCTTCCTTATGGTAGGCATACAAGGCAATTAGACATAGAATATAAAACTGGTTACGTTAATTGCACAATATAAGCAAGTATATGAGTATAGGCACACACAACAGAGTAAGTATACAAGTAAGGAAGATAACTAGTGCACATCAATGTCAGGCCCGTAGGCTGATACGTTAATGTCAGTGCATGGGAGTGTCCATATCACCACAATAACTCAGAAAATAATTGTTCGAAGTTGATATTTTGAAATATTGTAATGTTTTTATGTTTAAATCACACTGGTACCAATGGTACGAGTGTGGGGAGAGTCTAGGAGTGGTCGACTAGACTATTCTTCCAACATTACATAAAGAGTGAACAGTACTTGTAGCTCATTCACGTGTAAAGGTCATAGGCCTGATGTTATGCTCAGAAAGAGTTGAAAGAGTATCTTCTGTCTAGCCTAAAAGTCAGTTCGGGTTGGTGGTCCAATGGGACCAAGAGATAGAACTGCTTTGCTAAGAGAGAAGACTCTGTATAGCTGGAGTTGGGAAATGCGACTTTACTGCAGTTTAATCATCAACCGATTTAGTACAGAAAATGATCACGCTTTTATACTATGAGCGTTCCTGGCGATAGTTCCGGTACAAAAGCCGATGTAGCATCGCCAGGAACAATATAGTATCGGCCCCGGAAATAGCATAACAATATGGTGGCAAAAAGCCGAGGGTCAACCTTGAAAGGGTCGGCCATTATGAAAAGCGCTTATAATGGTACAAAATACATAATATGTGAAAAATAACATATTCTGAGACCTCGGCCTCCATTATGGTAGACATACAAGATAATTGGACATAAAATAATAATACTGTTCCACATAATTGTATAATATAGACAAGTACAGGCAAATAATTATACATTAGGTAAGTACAGGGAAGGATAAGCACAAGTATATGCATCAATACAATAGCAGTATACAATTAACAGCCTATTACTGTAGTGTCAATGTGTGGCTGGGGAGGCTGTTCCTATTGGACATGTCTGGAACACCACAATTTTAAGAGCATTTTATATAGTGTATAATTTAGCAAAGTTAAAATTCAGGTTCGCTTGTTATATTAAAATTCGAAACATATTTTATTATACTTAATCTCACGTCACTTTCTGTAATCATGATCACCTGGTTCAAATCAGAGAATGGTGGGACCATAACTGTATACCAAAGTACAAGGTATTATTATTATGAACTTTATATCATTTTATCTTCACATATTATCTATGTATCCATTTATTTGGGAATATCTAGTGAACAGAGTTTATATTCTATATTTAGTTTATTTTACTGGACAACAGAGTACATGTACACTTAACCATTGCATCATGTCATGACCTAGTATGGCGTGATGTAATTATAAAAATATAAATAGTCTTAATATATACAACATCAGGTCAGCGCTATGACTTCGATGTTTATTCTCCAGGTATTGTTTATCTGGCATCTGGAATAATATTAATGTGTTAGTCTTACTGTACTTTATCCTTGCAAACCTGGTATGTAATAGAGATTTGATAGCCTCTCAGGTGTTTTGTGATTGGCTGCTTGCGATGCATTTATTACAGCACAGGAGCACTGAGGAATATTGTACAGCTAATAAATAATAATTTTACATCATGTTGCTAGTCTCAACTCAATACTGAATATAATATAGGATAATGCCTTGTCTGCAAATGATATAAAATTAAATAGTGATCTTATATGTTTATGGCTAACTCAAATAACACAGTCCATTTCTTTGAAGTTTTACACTGTCCAGACTCTTAACAGGTTATTTTCCTCACTGCTTCTCTGTTACATGTACCTACATTGTACTAGGACATCTCTATTTGCAGGAAAAAGAAAGTTCAAAGACCCTCATCCTCTCTCTCCCCCCCCCCCTTTTTTAGAAAGGCTGTTTGTTGTAGAATACTACATTCACAGAGCATGATGTCTAATTCTGTCCTTGCATGCACTGTACATATTCACTTTCTGTCGCATGATGTCGCAGAAACACTGGAGTATAGCTGAATCTTACAAATTTGAACTATTTCTTGCACAAGGGTCTTGTTGCAGTGGTAAAATGTAACTCTAAACTCAGCCTCCCAACTACATGATACTTGTTATTAAACATTCTTTGCATTAACTTGCCTGTGTTAACTTGTCTGTGTAGTAAACGATCACTTATATACATGTGCTTATAATGTGCATTACTGAGCAATTATGTCTTTCATACCCATGTAAAGAGGGCCGACCTCTCAGAATTACTTGATATTCATTTTGTACATGAATTGGATGATTTTAAGCATCTTTGGTTGTACCCGACATGTTTTGGGTCGGCCTCGGGCTTCCGGCCGCCATCTTGTTGTGCATTTCCGGACGCCACTACGTCGGCCTTTTTACCAAAACTTCTTCCGGAAGTTCTTATAGTATACAAAGCTCATTGTTTTTCTGTTCATTTTCGCAGTTGATGCTTGAATCTCAATAAAGACATTTCTACACTACTTATACAGAGTCTTCACTTCATAGTATTGGTCGCTCCAGTCGTCAAGGTCTTCCACCTTGCTTCCCGAGCTACCTGCTAGGTCGGAAAATACTCTTTCTCAGTATAGCAAACAAGCATTGATTCGGGACCACATGGGTCGTCTTGAGTAGTCATTGGAGAATGTACGACTGTTTGAACAAGACAGTTCAAAACAGGACGTTTCGAAAGTGGACAGTTCAACACTGGACAGTTCGAAATGCCTAACCCCACACCCCAACCACCAGATTTCAACTAATTTTTATTCTTAATGTTATTTTTTTCATTTAATTTAAATTAATTAATCAAAATTAATTATCTGCAAGTTGTGCTCTTCTAAATGTAATCTACACAGTTTCAAACTGTCCTGTTTCTAACTGTCCAGTTGTGAAGCGTCCTGTTTCGAACTGTCTTTTTCCAAATGTCTCTTTACCGTCATTGGACTACTAGTACCTGTTGATCTTTCATGTAATGAGAAGACCTAGCACCACTCATAGGTTTTTCATTTTGGACAAGGGGTCGTCTTAGGACGACATCACAACCCCCAAAAACCATTACAATATAATGTTCTAGTCATTTGTATATCAAGTTTATGTTGAAATACATTGATGTTTATTCATTCTTTAGCCAGTGCTAAGTCATCTACCATGGTACGATCTTTGGACATTCTAAACAAACCCTGGACTTAGCTATATTTTAGTTTTACTGTACTTTGTGCTTCATCTAAATTCTAAGAGACCAGTTGCTGAGTGTTCTAATCAAATATACTAAGTATTATTTTCATGCTGTCAGATATTTTTTATAGTTGGGAACATCCACTGAGTAGGCATATTTGTGCTGCTGGAGATTTCATTATAGTAGTGTAGCAACAAGGTCTCTAAGGTTATTATAAACTTGTTGGTTTCACTTCTCTAACTAATTCTAGGTAGAACCGTATTCTGAAAAAAGATCAGTAGAGTAGGGCTCTTCACCGTACTGGCACAGGAGTATTTTTCAAGGTTGGATGTTCTTCCTCACACCACTAATGGCCTTTAGAGGAACCCACATGGAAATCCAGGGCTCTTAACCACTATCCTGTGACTACTCTCCTTTATGGTGTCAGTACATGTATAAAACAATTGATAATTTTGTAACTTTCTTAATTGAATTATTTATAACTTATTTCTCACCAGACCGGTCTTATAAGACAGTATGCTCAATTTGAAATTTCCATAAATTAATATTTCCTGTTGGGTTAGATAAAAGTGGAGATGAGTTGAGTTGTTATCTTATCTTACATGTTGTACATGTATGATGGATATTGGTTCAAATCTGACAAATAACCAACATCCAGGGTATGCATATACATCGATGTTTACGTGTGTGTAACCAGCCAATCAGGTAGCTTGAATATGATGATATCATGAGACACAGGGAGTATAAAAGGGAGTGGTGTTGGCAAGTTACAGTATTCTTGTTGTCTTCTACCATAGCAATACAACATCAATATGAGATCTCTCAGCTTTCTTGCCGTTACTCTTGCTGTGCTTCAGCTAACATCTGCTCTAAAATGGAGCTGGTTCAATGAGCCAGAAATCACTGATTACACCAGACCAGAGTTCTGTGGAGACCATGAATGTCCCGGGTACAAGGTGATCAAGCAGTACAACGTAAGTATATCATATTATTATCATTTCTTCTCAAATGTGCTGTGTTTTGTGAGAATCCTACAGAGCTCCATGATTGTTTAATTCTATTTTGTTATGAAATATCGTAGTGAAAATTGGTGGAATTAGCTTCTCACTCAAAATCATGGCTGCAAACGATTACTAAAAATAAGTAGAAAGTTGTATAACCAAAGCCGATGAGTTTTTAAGTTGGTTGCACTATTTCTACTCTGGATACCTTAGAGATGCTTTACAAAACTGCTACGTACATGTACTTTTCAGTTATCAAAATATTTTAATATATGAAATTGATTTAGGGATATGAGCTCAGAGAATACAAGCCATCAGTCTGGGTTTCTACTAAGATTGACAGGATGTCTAGAGACTTCTGGGAACATCACAGATTTATGAAATTGGCCAACTTGAAACTTCAGTACTACTTCCTTGGAGTAAATGACAAAAGTAAGTAGATTTGTATAATACCGTTGTAGATAGTACATATAAAGAGCATATTCCAATAAGTACCTGTATGTTGTTACAGCAAATACATTAGAGGATCCTGTTTTACTCTGTGCTATTATAATAATATTATGATTACATTATTACTGGACTAGGAAGCAGTTGCTATTTCTGTATGAAGTTCAACTTTTCACCGTAAGGTATCTATCTTTCTCACTACAGACCAGACAATGAACATGACAGTTCCAGTACTGAAGAGACACACCAGAGATGAGGTACACTTGAGGTACCTGATTCCAGCCAACTATAGCCAGTCTACACCTACACCTCTTGACAAATCTGTGGAGATCAAGACCATTCCAACGACTCAGTACTACGTCAGGTAAATGAATGTGCGACTGATCGAAAAAAACAGTTCGAAACAGGATTTTTCAAAAGTGGACAGTTCAACAACGGGCAGTTCAAAATGCCTAATATTTTTAATGTTATTTTTCATTTAATTAATTACATTGATTAATTAAAATTAATTATCTGCAAGTTGTGTTCTTCTAAATGTAATCTACACAGTTTCAATTTGTCCTATTTCGAACTGTCCAGTTGTGAAACATCCTGTTTCGAACTGCCTTTTTAAAAATGCCCCTTTATCCAGGTAAATACTACTGTTTCTTACATGTGCTGTCAGCAGCCAAGTCTGAAATACTTGAATATCACACATTGTGGTTATTCTCCGGAAAAGAGGAATGTGTCTACTAAATGCTACAGTAGTTGCCTAGTTGACAGAATAAAAAAGAAAATTAATAACAGTTTCTGTATAGTCTCATCTCTCTGTTGCTCTAACATGATATAAACTTCAATATGTTTTTAATTTCAGGTCTTATCCAGTATACTGTATACTAGATTCCAGTTTAATTTGTATACCTACATCAACTAGGATTGCAATTATTGTTTATTGTATGCACTGCAGATCCTTTGGTGGTTGGGCTACAACCCATGACAGTAGAATGACAAGCCAACTGGTTGGTTACACTCACTTCCCTACCGAGTTGAACAACCTGAGGAAGGATCTGGATAGAGACAACCGAGAGTACATGATGGACACAGAGTTCTATACTGCCGAGTACGAAGACCCCTATGATCGTTACATTGGAAAACACAATGAAGTTTGGATCCTGAAGAAATAAGCCTCCAATTCACAGAAGCTGTCATCGTCAGTGACGTGGATATTGCCGACTTTATGAGACGATCATGTTTTCATAACTTGCAGTAGAATAACTTGATAAATTGTTGTAATAGCTAAAGAATATTTTGGTTCTTATGGACTTTTTTGCTCTTACAACGCACAAGTCTGTTTAATCATTATGTTTTTATTATAACTAAAATAAATAAACTTAACTGAAACGCATCCAAATAATGGTTTGGTATTACATACACAGCAGATGCTTTAGACTAAGAAGTAATCTGGTGATGTTGTAGAACACATTTCTACATATCTACATATCTACATATCTACATATCTACATTTCTACATATCTACATATCTACATATCTACATATCTACATATCTACATATCTACATATCTACATATCTACATATCTACATATCTACATATCTACATATCTACATATCTACATATCTACATATCTACATGTATATTTAGGCAATCATAATAATGCAAGAAATGCAACTTCCGAAAATGCCAGCTTGAAACAAAAAAATTCATTTTGTAAACAGCTAGTTCAAAAATCTACAATTCACATGAAAGAGCATACAACTAGCACTATTCCATTTCCTGTTCACTGTTGAAATTCCTTCTAAACTTATTGTCACTATTTATCATTTGCACAACTTTAAAAATGATTAATCATCAGTCTGTGAAAGGTCAAATCAATATAAAATGAATCACTGTAAGCCAGTGATACAGTTTCTGAACTAAGATCATTTTAGCAGTGGCCACTTGCCATACATAATATTATAATGGCCAGGACATTCGCTTATACTACCTCAGCTTGCCTGATGGACTTTACAGCACCCTAAGTGCCAAGTAGTTGTCACAGCTCTAGCTGCATCATGACTCATACCTACAATACATTGTTATGCATGTTTTGACCATCCCTTTATAATTACTATACACTTATATACTTATAATGCGCATTACTGAGCAATTGTGTCCTTTTTATACCCATGTAAAGAAGGCCGACCTCTCAGAATTACTTGATATTCATTTTGTACATGAATTGGATGATTTTAAGCATCTTTTGTTGTACCCGACATGTTTTGGGTGGACCTCGGGCTTCCGGCCGCCCTCTTGCTGTACAATTTCCAGGCGACACTATGTCGGCCTTTTTACGACACTACGTCGGCCTTTTACGACACTACGTCGGCCTTTTTACCGGAGCTTCCTGCGGAAGTTCTTACAGTATATAAAGCACATTGTTTTTATGTTCACTGTCGCAGTTGATGCTTGGATCTCAATAAAGACACATCTATACTACTTAGACAGAGTCTTCACTTCATAGTATTGGTCGTTCCATTTGTCAAGGTCCTCGACCTTGCTTCCCGAACTTCCTGCTAGGTCAGAGCATACTCTTTTTCAGTATAGCAAACAAGTATTGACTCGGGACCACATGTCTTGAGTAGTCATTGGACTACCAGTACCTGGTGATCTTTCATGTAATGAGAAGACCTAGCACCACACATAGGTTCTTCATTTTGGACATGCGGGCTCGTTTCAGGACGACATACAACAATCTCCCAAAACAATACAATATATGCTTGTACTGGACACAAACTGTCATACAAATTAATTTTATTTGATATAAACTATTTTAGAACTAAGTAAAATGGTTGGTGATTGTATGTATAATCAAAGTTTCTATATACCAAGTTTATCCAGCAAACGATGCGCATACGCATTTGCCGTGGTTCTCTCGCCAAAATTGGCAAACCGTTGCCCTCTAACGACCGCCCAACCTGTGGCCAGACGTTTAGGCTATAGAAATATAGGTCGGCAGTAGTAGTTGACAGTCTGCACAACGAGCGTACTTTTACCCTCTTTGGTTTACATGAGGCATAAATAGTCCAGACCACGTGATCAGTAGGATGGCTCGAACTTTTCGGGCCTTTTTCCTATATTTATGCTCTTCTAAATGCTTGCATCTTCTATTGATGCTATCGGTATAAATATCCTGTATTATGAAAATAATGGGCTAGCATTACAAGTACTTTTAGCCAATCTCAGGGCAATTTTTTCGCCAATCTTGAGAAGACTCCATTGTTTTATCGGTAATTTTTTGTTGCCGCTCAACTACTTTGAACTAGGCCGCTTATTAGGTCAGATTTCGCGCGATCCTATTGGTTTATAGAGCCGTGGAACAACTTATTAATTCTATAAACTTTGGTATAATGTTGTACCAAGTTACATATTGGGATATCTAACAGACAAGGAAGGGGAATTCAATAAATATATCATTACCTAATCATTATGTAATAAGATGTTGGCAAAGTCAGCAAATGCTAGAAGTCAATTATTCCACTTAATTCTGTGTGCAGCAATGGAAGTTTGTAATGTTTTCTTGCAGCATTTTATGAACCAATCATGGCCTAACAAAATGATCATTGATTAAAATAATGCAGTTTACTGCTGATCAAAGGGCAACTATACTACGTTACAGGACCAGTGAAGTTTTAGGAGTTATCATTTCACGTTAAATGGGTAATTTTTGTTGCCATTCGACAGTCCCCTTACTGCTTCTGAAGGCTATTATTATATACATATACATGTGCATTGCATATATAATAATAGTACGGTAAAATTTATGCATCTAATTACAATAACACAAAGAGAGACAACCTGTACTTAGATTTGCACATGCATATAAGGCTGCACAGTTGATGTTGCTGATGCAACTACATGAGAAGGAAGTTATTTCAGACTTCCAAGGCACCCTAATTGAAGGTTCTGCACCAAATCAAACTGCATTGCTTCAAGTAATTAGGTTTAATTAGAAATATTATTCCACATACATAGCTGTAGAATCTACTGCTGATGTATTTGCAGGTTGGTAAATGGAAAACAATTTTGATGAGTAAAGTGCAAAAAGTTGATTCTCAAACTTTTTACTATTTTAGAATATCAGGGATGAACACATGCTGTACCCCAGACAGAGCACACTATATACTTGTCTAAACGCACGATATTATTATTAGCACATATTTGAAGATGAATTCATTTTATTTGTAATTTTCTGGAAATGAAACTTTAACAATAAATTCTTATGAGCGATGACAGGAATAAAATCTATCACAATCAGAGAAATCCTCAGCTATGACAAACAATATTATCATAAGAATTCATTATCAACTCATTTATTACGAGGCGAAGGAATAAGATACGTTTTCACAGCACAAGGTAGTAACTGTCATTTCATTGGTCGTTCCAGGGGAGGTTGTTCATTTCATTGGTTGTTCGGTGAAGGGTGTTTATCTCTTCATGATCCAGATCTCATTGTGTCTGCCAAAGTAAACAGATGGGTGGTCGTACTCAGCAGTGAAGAATTGGGTGACAGTGTAGCTCTTGCCATCTCTATCCAGATCCTTCCTCAGCTTGTTATATTGAGTGGGGAGGTGACTGTATCCAAGGAGACTGCTGCCAACTTCAATGTTCTCACTTGTAGACCAACCACCGAATGTTCTAAAAATAACAAATGGAACTGTGTAGGGAAACATAGATAAATAGCTGATCATATATTCAAGGCAATTGGAGATGTTATGTGAATACATGACTGTGCGTAAACATCTCCATCCACCAAAGAAAAAGACTAATATTAATTTTAGTGTGCCAATTATTGTTCATAAAAGGTTCAAAACTACATTTTTTGAAAAAATAATACTAACTTCAAATGATTTAAAAATAGCATTTGAGCAAGAGTGAAAATAGCCATATTTACCTGACGTAGTACTGAGTCTTTGGCATTGCCTTGATCTCCACGGTTTGGTCGTTAGGTGTTGGTGGGTTCTGGCTATAGTTGGCTGGGAGCATGTACCTCATGTGTACCTCGTTCTTGGTGTGGCTCTTCAGTACTGGAACTGTCATGTTAATGGTCTGGTCTGTAGGGAGAAGGATAAACATTATAAGGAGACAACATACATTTTCTGGTTCCGCGTTATATAGGACCAATACTATTACATTACATGTAGAGTGTTCATTAAAATTCTTCACCTCACTACATCATACTACATATAGCAAACCTGAGGTCAAGACCATCGATAATGTGTATAATAACAGATAAGTAAGTCCTGGGGATATGAAACTGGGTGGTTTGTATTGTGTATCTGGTCTATATTACAAGTTACTACAAGGTATTCTACAGACTGCACAGCATAAAGTACTTACTTTTGTCATTGATTCCATTGAAGTAGTACTGAAGTTTCAAATTGGCTCCTTCGGTAAACTTGGGATGTTCCCAGAAGTCTCTAGACATCCTGTCAATCTTGGCAGAAACCCAGACTGATGGCATGTACTCTCTGAGCTCATATCCCTAAACAAATAGTTTCATTAAATATTACGTATGTAACCTAAATATTATTAATAACAAAAACATTATATATCGACTTGTTCAAACTATTGACTCTTCTTGATAAAGTTCTTTACTACTTCTAATATCCTGAGAAATATTCAATTTCACAGGATTGTATGAATCATAAAGAATTATATTAACAGAGAAAACTTAATAGGAGGCAAGCCTTCTCCATAATAACAAACGCAATGCAGAGAGATTTTATTACACTTACACTTTGATTATCAATACTTACATTGAGTTTCTCGAGCACCTTGTACCTGGGGCATTCGTAATCGTCACAGAAGTCTGGTCTGTTGTACTCAGTATATCGTGGTTCAGTGAATATGTTCAATGAAAAAGCAGATGTTAGCTGAAGTACAGCAAGAGTAACGGCAAGAAAGCTGAGAGAGCTCATGATGATGTTGTATTGCTATGGCAGAAGACAACAAGAATACTGTAACTTGTCAACAGCACTCCCTTTTATACTCTTTGTGTCTCATGATGTCATCACATTCAAGACATCTTATTGGTTGGTCAGTTTATCACAAGCCATACACATAAGCCTACCCTGGATGTGAGTTATTTGGTATGGATAAGAGCCAAAGAGTGTATAAGATTAATGCAATGCAATCAGTTGATATTTATACAAGCTCATACTATGAATTATAAATCTATCAGTTGATCCAGTGTTGTTATCATGTCTTACCATTATTCTCACTATATAATGTAGCTTGTCGACTGACATTACATCATAGTTATAAATGATGTGTATAAATACGTGTAGGCATTTATTCCATGCGAAAAAGTCTCATTGAACAGTTTATTGTTGACTATGTATTGTCATTGTCATGGATATTGCATTAATGTACTTGTATAAGTACACAGACATTTTTTGTTCCATAAACATTAATAATATACATTGTACATGTAGAGTGCATGTACATGCAATTAAATTAAATAAATGAAGAATGTTGTTTTATTCAAGATATTCGGCCCATGATTTGCAGATACCTTGAAGAAGCTATACTTTTTCAAGTTCTATTAAAATGTACATCTATCTTATATCAGTAAAAGTTGTGTTCTGTATTACTATACAAAGTCATATATTTTCCTACAATAAATATGTTTGTACTAAAGTCAAATAATGAGGAACTAAGTCTAAATCTTACAACTTACTGATTCATATATCTCACCAGAAGCTATTTCATCGTAACTTCTTACACGTAGTAATCAAGGCTCGAGTTTTATGCTGAGCAGCCGGTTTCTTAGATGAAAAAATCATGCAGTGATAGTGACACATCAAGCAAAGTACCAGGTCTGTATTTATAGGAAAATTTCTGAGATGGTCGTTAAAAAAATTTAAAGAGAAAACAGCAATAAATTGTTGAATGGTAAAAACAGTTTGAGCTCGTTAAGATTTAGGTGATATGACATCACGCGCATCTTGTCATGACATGATGTGATAGCTAAGTGTACATGTACTCTGTTGCCCAGTAAAATAAACTAAATATAAAATATAAACTCTGTTCATTAGATATTCCCAAACAAATGGATACATAGATAATACATGTATGTGAAGATAAACTGATATAAAGTTCATAATAATAATATTTTGTACTTTGGTAAACATTTATGATCCGACCATTCCCTGATTTGAACCTGATGATCATGATTACAGAGAGTGACGTGAGAGTAAAACAATAACAACAATATAATATAGATTATATTATCAAGGTATGACTATAGGAAGAGTCCATGGAAAAAAACCAGCCTAGGTTCCTCGACTATTCAAACATTTGAAACAGAATGTTAGCTCAGCAAAAACTGTTGTGTTATTGCATGTGCAGCTTGCATATCCTTTTATATTGACAGTAACTATAAAGCTGATTGCACAAATATAATGTTTCTCATGATATGTCAGTAAACAAGCTGTGGCTAATAGTAAGGTACATGTACATGTACTGTAGCTAGTGACAAGAGGCAAAGGCAGCAGAATGATTGTACTTAAACCAAAACATAATTTACTGGCTTCAAGAAAATGCTAACTGAAGCAAAACAATAATTTATTGTGCACATATACATGTACATTATTAGAATGAGCAGAGCATATTAACGTTGTTATAGCATCTGGAATCTATTGATGCTAGATTTTGTTTAAATAATCATTAAATAAGGGTGCTTTCGGCAGTGTGATCATCACATCACGTCACGTCACGTCACGTCACGTCACGTCACGTCACGTCACGTCACGTCACGTCACGTCACGTCACGTCTCGTCACGTCACGTCACGTCACGTCACGTCACATCACATCATATCACGAATCAAGCCACAATCAACAAATTTATAGTTTCACTGCCGAACAGCGATCATGATGCATCACGTTTTATTATTTTAACAAATAATAATAATATCCGTAGTGATTCGCAGTTCTCTCAAATCAAGAAAACAGAGATGCGTGAATATTTTTTATTATTTTCAAATTATTTTCTAAAAATAATCTGAAGCTGCCGAACACCTTTGCATCACCCTAATATTTCAAGCGATACATCGCACTGCCGAAAGTACCCCAAGTTCATTCAACATTTTTTATTAAAGATGTTATTTAATATACAAATGCAACTACATAATTATTTAGTCTAATTAACTTCAACCAACATCTGTCTTGTACCAGTACAAGTTGTGTACCGTGTTACTATACATGTATTTCCCTACAATGGGCATGTCTGTACTAAAATCATATCATCAGGAACTAAGTTTAAATTCTACGACTTATGGACACATCTGCATATATATGTATAATAAATTGTCCGAGCACACTAAGGGGTGTGTTGGAGGGCCAAGAGTGGTCTGCCGACCTTATATGTTATTACATGTGCTGAGTGACAGTGACTAAATGTTGACTAGCCCATGTTGTTACATGTGTCATTATGAAACCTGTAGGTCTGAGCGTTCCTTGTTGCCTAAGAGACTAAAGTTCGAATCCACAACTCAAACTATAAATCGACTGCTCAGGAACAATATTGAATCACATGTAAAATAATCTTTGCTTTTATATAAAAAATATTTTCGAGCCAGTTCTGGTGTTGGCCGGTATAAAGTCAATCTACAGCAGTCGCAAAAAATTATATAAAAAGATGTATGACGGGACGTCAGGAGGGACGACTAGGACATAGCAGGCACCCGGAGGCCGATAGGACAAAGTCGGACCCCTAGGTTGGGTGCCAAAACACAAGGTAGGTGTAATGACGCAAAAAAAACCATTAATTCATACAATAATTAAGAAAGAGCATCCGCTATGTCCCTCGGCCTATTATGTGTATAGTGTATACAAACAAATGACAACATGCAATAATATTTATAAACATTCATGACAAGTTATGTACAGTTTATGAGTTCGATTGTCCGTGTCATCACAACATAATCAGAAGTTATTCTATCACAACTTTGTAGGAATCAAGGCCTTAATTTTATTCTAAGCAACCGGTTTCTTAGATGAATAAAAACATGTAGTGATAGTGAAACATTATATCAAAGTACAAGATCTGTATTTATAAGATAATGTCACGGATGGTAGATGAAAAATCTAAAGAGTAAACATTGAATTCTTTAATGGTAGGAAAATAATATGACATCACGCCATACAGTGTCATGACATTATATATACATATAAGTATACATGCACTCTCTTGTCCAGTAAAATTAACTAAATATGGAATATAAACTCTATTCACTAGATATTCCCAAACAAATGGATACATAGATAATATGTGAAGATAAAATGATATAAAGTTCATAATAATATTAACTTGTACTTTGATATATAGTTATGGTCCGACCATTCTGGCCATTCTGACCATTTGTACCTGTTTATCATGATCACAGAGAGTGACATGAGAATAAAACAATAAAAACAATATAATATGGATTCCATTATTAAGGTATGATTATAGTCTATGGAAAAAAACCAGCCTGAGTTCTTAACTAATTGAACATGGGTGAACTGAGCTATGCTGCCACCTCTCAATATGTATGAAAGGTTGAACACTTACTATGCCTAAACTATCATATACTAAATGTACCAAAACTGTTTGAAAATAAAGCGGAGGAACTTATTTAAAGTATGTGCAAATGTTTGTGAGCGGTAATTACCTTGATGCATGAAGTATCATAACAACTGGGAATTCACTTACTCAGTGCACTCCTTGCAGAACATAAATAAACCAATTCAAATGGTATCTTCTAACACTGTGATTGATGGCATATTTATTTTATAATTTCATGTAATAAATTGAGACAAAGCATCTCCTAATGTAATAGTTAGCCTCTCTGTCAAGATATGGAGCTCCATCTCTAATCAACCAACCAACACTCTTGTCATATTTTCTATTTGGTTGCAAATAATTTCAACTGAAGCTAAAGAATAGTTTATTGTGACGTATAGCATGGTGAATATTATGTTAATAAAGCACTTTATTTAAATAATTATGTAACTCAAAATAGGGCTATCCACCAGCTTATATACAAAAATATATTAAAGTTATTATTTATTATAATAAAATAATCATTCAGTTTGATAAACTCTAACCAGCTGAGTAGGTTTAGTAACTTATGGGTCTGTAAATTAATACTATCTTTGCCTTGCACCAAAATATATCTGCAGGAAGTAAAGTCCTATCTTAACATTATAACTTTTCCAAGTATTGTACCAAAATCATATTCCGTATACAGAATCTGAGCTATCTTGTGGGGCTGTCCACTAAGACACTGTGATAATGTATTCATTTCATGTCTATATTGTTCTCCCTGGTCAAAAATCTCATTGCTGAATCCAATATATGACCGGCAAATAATAAAATACTTACTACAGTCTTCCAACTTACTTTAAAGTCTTTTGCAAGTCCACTTTTTACACGTAACTTGCTGTCAGGTTGAAATGCTGCTTTCTAAGGTGCTGTGGCAGCAGACATTCACTGTTATTATTAACTTAGTGTTATTTGAAGATAGATAAATCTTGTACTCGTATTCCCTCCAGTCATTTTCTGTGGTATTGAATGTATTTATTTTTAGCTTGCGTAAACCAAGTGTTAAATTTATTTTGAAACTGGTTTCAGTATTAAACGCAAAATTTAATGCGAGATTGATAATATTTTATTATTACTATTATTGTGTAAATAGGCGCATATGCCAATTTACGTATTTGCAAGGAATGTATAATAGACAAGTAAAGAGAATTCTATATTTTTTCTGTTTATTTTACATTAAAGCACATGTCAAGTAATATTATGCAACTGGATCTGGTCTAGTCAAGTATAGTATGGTACCATACATCTAAAAATATTACAAGCTTGTAGTTCAAATATACACATTAATAGAAATATTCTCTAAAAGTTAATATAAATAAATTATTGTCCTGCCAGGTGTCTGCTGCTCTGCTGTTAAAGGTCATGTGAATATTTCAGAGACTATCAATGCTTTAGCATTGGTTTGCTGTGTAATATATACTCGTCTCATTGGTGATGTATACTGTCACGATAGACTGAGATTCATATTGTTCTAGTTGGGCAAACAAAAATATTGTTATTGCTTTTTTTTATGTCATAATCAGCAATAATGTCTTGTCTGTAATAAAAGACAATGACCTCTCACTGGCACACAATTTTGCTGACATGAAAAAATAACTAAACTACATGTAGGTAGTAAGATCTAAATGTACAGGTACACCGGTAAAGAGACATTTCAAAAAAGATAGTTTGAAACAGGACGTTTTCCAATCGAATATTTCGAAATAGAGCAGTTTGAAACTGTGTAGGTTCCATTTAGAAGGACACAACTCACCAATGATTAATTTTAATTAATTAAATAAAAATATAATATTGAAAATGACAATTAGTTGAAATCTGGTGGTTGGGGCTTGGAGTTAGGAGTTTCGAACTGTCCGGTGTTGAACTGTCCGATTTCGGAACGTTCTGTTTCAAACTGTCTTCTTTGTACAGTCGCAAATTCAGGTACAACTTGTATTATTTTAGTCCTGCATCACTTCCCAATTATTGAACACTTGTGTTCAAATCTGGAAAATGTAAGACCATCAATGTATATGATACAAGGTATTATTATTATGAACCTTTTATCAGTTTATCTTCATGTATTATCTATGTATCCATTTGTTTGAGAAAATCTAGTGAACAGGGTTTATATTCTATATCAGTTCATTTTACTGGACAAGAGAGTACATGCACGCTTAACTATTACATCATATCATGACACGGTGTGGCGTGATGTAATTATCAAAATATAAATACCAAGTTCCAATTGATCCAAGAATTGAGATTATGTATAAGACTTTGATGTTTATTTTTTGTTAGATTCCATTTATCAACCACCTGACAGATACCAAGTTATTTTAAGTCCAATCTCTGCCTAAAAACAAGCTACTCAATATAACCTATAGCGTATACATGTTCATAGTTTTGACATTTTCAGGTTAGCCCAGATCACGCCCTGTTAGAATATTTATTTTGAGCACACTTTTTAAATTCTTGCTTGCTTTAAGATTGTTTGCCATACATTAACTTATAATATACATTGTAAATATCTAGTGAATAGAGTTTATATTCTATATTTAGTTTATTTTGCTGGACAAGTAAGAACACATAGACTTACATGTATATGCACATATCATGTCATGACCTGGTATGGCGTGATGTAATTATAAAAATATAAATAGTCTTAATATATACAACATCAGGTCAACGTTGAGAGTTGAATGTTTATTCTCCAGGTATTGTTTATCTGCCATCTGGAATAATATTAATGTGTTAGTCTTACTGTACTTTATCCGTCCAGCCCTGGTATGTAATAGCTATTTGATAGCCTCTCAGGTGTTTTGTGATTGGCTGCTTGCTATGCATTGATTCAATCACAAGAGAACCTTGGAATGATTTTGAGAAAATAATTTTTACTTTATGGTTGAATTTGGAGTTACCTAGATAAAGTTGAACATCATGTTAGTAAAAATATAGGTTGCTTTAGAGTTGTCTTCCCGATAGTTATTTTTTACGCTTTCGAACTGTCCGATTTTGGAATGTCCCTTTACCCTCAACACGATACTGAGTATAGGATGAGCTTGTGTCTGCAACTGATAATATAATCTTGCATGAATAATTAATTTGAAATTTGAAATTTTGCTTCATCCAGGCTCCACATAATGGACTACCTTCCTGACTCCGTCTCTGGAACATACAAAATACCAGAACTTCCCTGTCTCGGTGATTGTAGCTCTATCTGTTGGCTAATTGCCAAGAAAATTAGGTATTCCCCCTCCGGTTTGATAAAGGTTGTTTGTTATAAAGTTCTATATTCATAGAACGTGATGTCTAATTCTGTCTAGAGCATGTCCCGGAGCCTTGTACTAGTTCGTGTTCTCTCATATAATTTTGAAGTAGAGCAACTAGACAGTAACTGACTCTTGCAAACTGAAATTATTTCTTGCACAAAGATAATATAATGTTATAATCATTTGGACATAATGTTTATGTTGAAATACATGGTACATTGATGTTTATTCATTCTTTAGCCAGTGCTAAGCTATCTGCCATAGTACAATCTTTGGACATTCTAAACAAACAAACCCTGGACTTGGCTATATTTTAGTTTACTGTACTTTGTGTTTCATCTAAGAGACTAGTTGCTGAGTGTTTTAATCAAATACACTAAGTATTTTTATGCTACCAGATATTTTTTATAGTTGGGAACATGCATTAAGTAGCCATATTTGTGCGGAGATTTTATTACAGTTGTTTGGGAGCAAGGTCTCTAATGTTGTTATAAACTTGTTGGTTTTACTCCTCTAACTAATTCCAGGTAGAATATGAACCTGCATAAGGTCAGTAGAGAAGGAGCCTTCACCGTACTGTAATAAGCATGACAAACTAACAAACTGTAGCACAAGAGCGTTGGATGTTCTTCCGCACATCACCAATGGCCTTTACAGGAACCCACGTGGAAATTCATGCCTACTCTCTTTTCTCGGGTAAATATATTATTATATATGTTTAAAAGAGTTGATCATTTTGCAACTTTCTTAATCTAATTATAAAAAATTTTATTCTCACCAGAATGGTCATATTAGACAGCATGCTCAATTTTAATGTTTCCATAAATTAATATTTCCTGTTGGGTTAGATAAAAGTGGAGATGAGTTGAGTTGTTATCTTATCTTACATGTTGTACATGTATGATGGATATTGATTCAAATCTGACAAATAACCAACATCCAGGGTATGCATATACATCGATGTTTACATGTGTGTAACCAGCCAATCAAGTAGCTTGAATATTATGACATCATGAGACACAGAGCGTATAAAAGGGAGTGTTTTGACAAGTTACAGTATTCTTGTTGTCTTCTGCCATAGCAATACAACATCAATATGAGATCTCTCAGCTTTCTTGCCGTTACTCTTGCTGTTCTTCAGCTAACATCTGCTCTAAAATGGAGCTGGTTCAATGAGCCAGAAATCACTGATTACACCAGACCAGAGTTCTGCGGAGACCACGAATGTCCCGGGTACAAGGTGATCAAGCAGTACAACGTAAGTATATCATATTATTATCATTTCTTCTCAAATGTGCTGCCTTTTGTGAGAATTCTACAGAATTCTGCGATTCTTTTATTTTGTCACGGAATATCGTAGTGAAAATTAATGGAATTAGCTTTTCACTCAAAGTCATGGCTGCAAATGATTACTAAAAATAAGTAGAAAATTGTATAACCAAAGGTGATGAGTTTATATGTTGGTTGCACTACTTCTATTCTGGATACCTTAGAGTTGCTTTCCAAAATTGTTAATACATGTACGTTTTCTGCTATCACAATATTATTCTATTTTAATATATGAAATTGATTTAGGGATATGAGCTCAGAGAGTACAAGCCATCAGTGTGGGTTTCTACTAAGATTGATAGGATGTCTAGAGACTTCTGGGAACATCACAGATTTATGAAATTGGCCAACTTGAAACTTCAGTACTACTTCCTTGGAGTAAATGACAAAAGAAAGTAGATTTGTATAATACTGGTGTACATAGTACATATAAAGAGCATATTCCAATAAGTACCTGTATGTTGCTACAGCAAATACATTAGAGGACCCTGTTTTACTCTGTGCTATTATAATAATATTATGATTACATTATTACTGGACTAGGAAGCATTTGCTATTTCTGTATGAAGTTCAACTTTTCACCGTAAGGTATCTATCTTTCTCACTACAGACCAGACAATGAACATGACAGTTCCAGTACTGAAGAGACACACCAGAGATGAGGTACACTTGAGGTACCTGATTCCAGCCAACTATAGCCAGTCTACACCTACACCTCTTGACAAATCTGTGGAGATCAAGACCATTCCAACGACTCAGTACTACGTCAGGTAAATGAATGTGCGACTGATCGAAAAAGACAGTTCGAAACAGGACTTTTCAAAAGTGGACAGTTCAACAACGGACAGTTCAAAACGCCTAATATTTTTAATATTATTTTTTATTTAATTAATTACATTGATTAATTAAAATTAATTATCTGCAACTTGTGTTCTTCTAAATGTAATCTACAGAGTTTCAATTTGTCCTGTTTCGAACTGTCCAGTTTTGAAACATCCTGTTTCGAACTACCTTTTTCAAAATGCCCCGTCACCCAGGTAAATACTACTATTTCTTTCCTGTGCTGTCTACGGCCAAGTCTGAAATACTTGAATATCACACATTGTGGTTATTCTCCGGAAAAGAGGAATGTGTCTACTGAATGCTACAGTAGTTGCCTAGTTGGCAGAATAAAAAAGAAAATTAATAACAGTTTCTGTATAGTCTCATCTCTCTGTTGCTCTAACATGATATAAACTTCAATATGTTTTTAGTTTCAGGTCTTGTCCAGTATACTGTATACTAGATTCCAGTTTAATTTGTATACCTACATCAACTAGAATTGCAATTATTATTTATTGTATGCACTGCAGATCCTTTGGTGGTTGGGCTACAACCCATGACAGTAGAATGACAAGCCAACTGGTTGGTTACACTCACTTCCCTACCGAGTTGAACAACCTGAGGAAGGATCTGGATAGAGACAACCGAGAGTACATGATGGACACAGAGTTTTATACTGCCGAGTACGAAGACCCCTATGATCGTTACATTGGTAAGCACAACGAAGTTTGGATCCTGAAGAAATAAGCCTCCAATTCACAGAAGCTGTCATCGTCAGTGACGTGTACAGTATCTTGCCAACAACTTCATGAGACGATCATGTTTTCATTAACTTACAGTAAAATAACTTGATAAATTGTTGTAATAGCTTAAGAATATTTTGGTTCTTATGGACTCTTTTGCTCTCACAACGCACAAGTCTGTTTAATCATTATGTTTTTATTATGAATAAAATAAATAAACTTAACTGAAACGTATCCAAATAATGGTTTGATATTACATACACAGCAGATGCTTTAGACTAACAAATAGTCTGGTGATGTTGTAGAACACATTTCTGCATATTATCTACATGTATATTTAGGCAATCATAATAATGCAAGAAATGCAACTTCCGAAAATGCCAGCTTGAAACAAAAAATTTCATTTTGAAAACATCAAGTTCGAAAATCTACAAATCACATGTAAGAGAATACAACTAACACTATTCCATTTCCTGCTTACTGTTGAAATTCCTTCTAAACTTATTGTCACTATTTATCATTTGCACAACTTTAAAAATAATTAATCATCAGTCTGTGAAAGGTCAAATCAATATAAAATGAATCACTGTAAGCCAGTGATACAGTTTCTGAACTACAATGTAAGATCATTTTAGCAGTGGCCACTTGCCATACATAATATTATAATAGCCAGGACATTTGTTTATACGACCTCAGCTTGCCTGATGGACTTTATAGCACCCTAAGTGCCAAGTAGTTGTCACAGCTCTAGCTGCATCATGACTCATACCTACATTGTTATGCATGTTTTGACCATACCTTTATAATTACTATACACTTATATACTCATAATGTGCATTACTGAGCAATTATGTCCTTTTTATACCCATGTAAAGAGGGCTGACCTCTCAGAATTACTTGATATTCATTTTGTACATGACAAGCATCTTTTGTTGTACCCGACATGTTTTGGGTCGGCCTCGGGTTTCCGGCCGCCCTCTTGTGGTACAATTTCCGGATGACACTACGTCGGCCTTTTAACGACACTACGTAGGCCGTTTTACCGGAAGTTCTCAAAATAGTATATAAAGCACATTGTTTATATGTTCACTGTCACAGTTGATGCTTGGTTCTCAATAATGACATTTCTATACTACTTAGACAGAGTCTTCACTTCATAGTATTGGTCGCTCCATTTGTCAAGGTCCTCGACCTTGCTTTCCGAACTTCCTGCTAGGTTGGAGCATACTCTTTTTCAGTATAGCAAACAAGCATTGACTCGGGACCACATGTCTTGAGTAGTCATTGAACTACTAGTACCTGGTGATCTTTCATGTAATGAGAAGACCTAGCACCACACATATATTGTAGGTTTTTCATTTTGGATATGCGGGCTCGTTTCAGGACGGCATACAACAATCCCCCAAAACAATACAATATATGCTTGAACTGGACACAAACTGTCATACAAATTAATTTTATTTGATGCGAACTATTTTAGAACGAAATAAAATGGTTGGTGATTGTATGTATAACGTTGTACCAAGTTACATAATGGGATATCTAACAGACAAGGAAAGGGAATTCAATAAATATATCATTACATAATCATTATGTAATAAGATGTTGGCAAAGTCAGCAAATGCTAGAAAGTCAATTATTCCACCAAATTCTGTATGCAGCAATGGAAGTTTGTAATGTTTTCTGGCAGCAATTTATGAACAAATCATGGCCTAACAAAACGATCATTGATTAAATGCAGTTTACGGCTGATCAAAGGGCAACTATACTACATTACAGGACCAGTGAAGTTTTAGGAGTTATCATTTCACGTTAAACGAGTAATTTTTTTTGCCATTCGACAGTCCCCTTACTGCTTCTGAAGGCTATTATTATATACATATACATGTGCATTGCATATATAATAATAGTACAATAAAATTTATGCATCTAATTACAATAACACAAAGAGAGACAACCTGTACTTGATTTACACATGCATATAAGGTGATACAGTTGATGTTGCTGATGCAACTACATGAGAAGGAAGTTATTCCAGACTTCCAAGGCACCCTAACGAAAGGTTTTGCACCACATCAAACTGCATTGCTTCAAGTAATAAGTTTAATTAGAAATATTATTCCACATACATAGCTATAGAATCTAATGCTGATGTATTTGCAGGTTGGCAAATGGGAAACTATTTTGACGAGTAAAGTGCAAAAAGTTGATTCTCAAACTTGCTTTTACTATTTTAGAATATCAGGGATGAACACATGCTGTACCCCAGACAGAGCACACTATATACTTGTCTAAACGCACGATATTATTAGCACATATTTGAAGATGAATTCATTTTATTTATAATTTTCTGGAAATGAAACCTTAATAATAAATTCTTATGAGCGATGACAGGAATAAAATCTATCACAATCAGAGAAATCCTCAGCTATGACAAACAATGTTATCATAAGAATTCATTATCAAATCATTATATTACGAGGTGAAAGAATAAGAATATGTTTTGACAGTTCAAGGTAGCAACTGTCATTTCATTGGTCGTTCCAGGGGAGGTTGTTCATTTCATTGGTTGTTCGGTGAAGGGTGTTTATCTCTTCATGATCCAGATCTCATTGTGTCTGCCGAAGTAAACAGATGGGTGGTCGTACTCAGCAGTGAAGAATTGGGTGACAGTGTAGCTCTTGCCATCTCTATCCAGATCCTTCCTCAGCTTGTTATATTGAGTGGGGAGGTGAGTGTATCCAAGGAGACTGCTGCCAACTTCAATGTTCTCACTTGTAGACCAACCACCGAATGTTCTAAAAATAACAAATGGAACTGTATAAGCAAACGTAGAGAAATAGCTGATCATATATTCAAGGCAATTGGAGATGTTATGTGAATACATGACTGTGCGTAAACATTTCCATCCACCAAAGAAAAAGACTAACATAAATTTTAGCGTCCCAGTTTTATTTATAAAAGCCTTCAAAATACATTTTTTTGAAAAACAATACTAACTTCAAATAATTTAAAACTAGTTTTTAAGCAAGAGTGTAAATAGTCATATTTACCTGACGTAGTACTGAGTCTTTGGCATTGCCTTGATCTCCACGGTTTGGTCGTTAGGTGTTGGTGGGTTCTGGCTATAGTTGGCTGGGAGCATGTACCTCATGTGTACCTCGTTCTTGGTGTGGCTCTTCAGTACTGGAACTGTCATGTTAATGGTCTGGTCTGTAGGGAGAAGGATAGACATTATACGGAGACAACAGACATTTTCTGGTTCAGCGTTATATAGGACCAATACTATTAAATTACACATAGAGTGCTTATTAAAATTCTTCACCTCACTGCATCATGCTACATGTGGTATACCTGAGATCAAGACCATTGATAATGTATTTAATAACAGATAAGTAAGTCCTGGGGCTATGAAACTGGGTGAATTGTATTGTGTTTCTAGTCTGCGTTACAAGTTACTGCAAGATATTTCTACAGACTGCACAGTATAAAGTACTTACTTTTGTCGTTGATTCCATTGAAGTAGTACTGAAGTTTCAAATTGGCTCCTTCGGTAAACTTGGGATGTTCCCAGAAGTCTCTTGACATCCTGTCAATCTTAGCAGAAACCCAGACTGATGGCATGTACTCTCGGAGCTCATATCCCTAAACAAATAGTTCCATTAAATATTATGTAACCTAAATATCATTAATAACAAAAACATTATATGTCGACTTGTTCAAACTATTGACTCCTCTTGATAAACTTCTTTACTACTTCTAATAACCTGAGAAATATTCAATTTCACAGAATTGTATGAATCATAAAGAATTATATTAACAGAGAAAACAATTAATAGGAGGAAAGCCTTCTCCATAATAACAAACGCAATGCAGAGAGATTTTGTTACACTTACACTTTGATTAACAATACTTACATTGAGTTTCTCGAGCACCTTGTACCTGGGGCATTCATAGTCGTCACAGAAGTCTGGTCTGTTGTACTCAGTATATCGTGGTTCAGTGAATATGTTCAATGAAAAAGCAGATGTTAGCTGAAGTACAGCAAGAGTAACGGCAAGAAAGCTGAGAGAGCTCATGATGATGTTGTATTGCTATGGCAGAAGACAACAAGAATACTGTAACTTGTCAACAGCACTCCCTTTTATACTCTCTGTGTCTCATGATGTCATCACACTCAAGCCATCTTATTGGTTGATTAGTTTATCACAAGCCATACACATAAGCCTACCCTGGATGTGAGTTATTTGGTATGGATAAGAGCCAAAGAGTGTATAAGATTAATGCAATGCAATCAGTTGATATTTAGACAAGCTCATACTATGAGTTATAAATCTATCAGTTGATCCAGTGTTGTTACAGTGTGCTATCATGTCTTACCATTACTCTCACTATATAGCATGTCGACTGATAGTATAATTATTATAGTTATAAATGATGTGTATAAATACGTGTAGGCATTTATTACACGCAAAAAAGTCTCATTGAACAGTTTATTGTTGACTATGACTTGTAATGTCATTGTCATTGATATTGCAATAATGTACATGTATAAGTACACAGACATTTTTTGTTCCATCAACATTAATAATATACATTGTACACGTAGAGTGCATGTACATTAGGCCTGCAACGATTCACAAAATAGTGTTTCGATTTTTTCGATTCTGCCAATTAACTTTTTCGATTTTTTCGATTCGATACCATTTACGTTGCAGTAGTTCTTCGCAACAGTATTTTAGAACACTGTCAGTTGTAGTAGTTGAGTTGATAATTCCATTTTAGAATCAATAAAAAGAGTAGAATGAATAGATTCCAGAAGCATACCCTTCTGATTGTGTGGAATATCAAATACAAATTGCATGTTTGGGGCACTTATATAATTATAGACCTATATTAGTAATACATCTTAGCACATGATGTATTTTATAGCTATCCACTTATTGCCAACAAAATTACTAGAAAAAAATTGTGCTTCACTGAGACTCGAACTCATGACCACACGTTTGTAAAGCAAGCGCTCTGCCACCATGCTATAGTGATAACTTGGTATTACCAAGACTAAGTATATATTTAACAAGAATCGAAAATTGCGTGCAATGAATCGATATTGAAAATACTGCAAATTAATCGTATCGAGAATCGTTATCGATTCATCGTTGCAGGCCTAATGTACATGCAATTAAATAAAATAAATGAAGAATGTTATTTTATTCAAGATATTCGGCTCATAATTTGCAGATACCTTGAAGAAGCTATACTTTTTCATGTTCTATTAAAATGTACATCTGTCTTATATCAGTAAAAGTTGTTTTCTGTATTACTATACAAAGTCATATATTTTCCTACAATCAATATGTTTGCACTAAAGTCAAATAATGAGGAACTAAGTCTAAATCTTACAACTTACCGATTCATATATCTCACCAGGAGCTATTTTATCACATCACATCATATCATGTCACATTATGTCACGCCACGTCACATCACGTCACGTCACATCACGTCACACCACGTCACATCACATCACATCACGAATCAAGCCACAACCAACAAATTTATAGTTTCACTGCCGAACAGCGATTATGATGCATCACGTCTTATTATTTTAATAAATAATAATAATATCCGTAGTGATTCGCAGTTCTCTCAAATCAAGAAAACAGAGATGCGTGAATATCTTTTATTATTTTCAATTTATTTTTCAAAAATAGTCTGAAGCTGCCAGACACCTTTGCATCACCCTAATATTGTAATGGTTTCTGTGATTTGGTGCGGTCGCCCTTGGACGACTACCGAACCAGAATAGAAGTGCCTATGAGTGGTGCTAGGCCTTCGCATTACATGAAAGATCGAGCGGTCTCAGTAGCCCAATAACTACCAGAGACGACCCATCTGGTCCTGAGTCTGACCTTCAAACTATACTTTGAAAGAGAGTGATCCGACCTAGTAGGCGGTTCGCTAAGCGAATGACCTGACAAAAGGAAGTGAAAGTCTCTGTATCAAGTATAGATGTGTCTTTATTGAAAGTCAAGTGAAGACTGAGACAATGAACAGTGAAACAATGCCCTTTATATAGTATAAGGACTTCCGGCCGACGTAGTGTCGGGAAAAGATGACGTAAGGCCGTCTGGAAGTTGTGCAACAACATGGCCGCCGGAAGCCCGACGGCCGACCCAAAATAGGTCGGGTTATACAAAAGTTGCTTATAATGGTCCAATTCATGTACAAAATGAATATCAAGGGATTCTGAGGGGTCGGGCCTCTGTACATGGGTATACAAGGCATTAAAAGACTTAGTAATAATCATACAAGTATATACAATAGTATGTAATGGGTATAAACACATGGGTACACGTATATAGACAGTAATTAAATGGTTTAACATACAATACAATTGAATGTGGGTATACGAGCAGCTAGTTATGAGAGTTTGAGTGTTAGCTGAGTAGTACTGTGACAACTACTAGGCACTTAGGGTGCTGTAGGGCTTTGTCCGGTAGCTGGAGTCGTATACAAATGTCCTGTACCATTACAATATTTCAGGTGATGCATCGCACTGCCCAAAGTACCTTAAGTTCAGTCAACATTTTTTATTAAAGATGTTATTTAATATACAAATGCAACTAAATAATTATATAGTTTAATTAACTTCAACCAACATCTGTCTTGTACCAGTACAAGTTGTGTACCGTGTTACTATACATGTATTTCCCTACAATGGGCATGTCTGTACTAAAATCATATCACCAGGAACTAAGCTTAAATTCTACGACTTACCGACACATCTGCATGTATATGTATAATAAATTGTCCGAGCACACTAAGGGGTGTGTTGGAGGGCCAAGAGTGGTCTACCGACCTTATATGTTATTATATGTGCTGGGTGGCAGTGACTAAATGTTGACTAGCCCATGTTGTTACATGTGTCTTTATGAAAACTGTAGGTCTGAGCGTTCCTTGTTGCCTAAGAGACTAAAGTTCGAACCCACAACTCAAACTATAAATCGACTGCTCAGGAACTATATTGAATCACATGTAAAATAATTTTCGCTTTTATATGAAAAATATTTCCGGCCAGTTCTAGTGATGGCCGGTATAAAGTCAATCTACAGCAGTCGTAAAAAAATTATATAAAAAGATGTATGACGGGACGTCAGGAGGGACGACTAGGACATAGCAGGCACCCAGAGGCAGGTAGGACAAAGTCGGACCCCAAGGTTGGGTGCCAAAAACACAAGGTAGGTGTAATGATGCAAAAAAAAACCATTAATTCATACAATAATTAAGAAAGAGCATCCACTATGTTCATTGGTCTATTATGTGTATAGTGTATACAAACAAATGACAACATGCAATAATATTTATAAACATTCATGACAAGTTATGTACAGTTTATGAGTTTGATTGTCCGGGTCATCACAATATAATCAGAAGTTATTCTATCACAACTTTGTAGGAATCAAGGCCTTAATTTTATTCTAAGCAACCGGTACCTTAGATGAAATATAAAAACGTAGTGATAGTGAAACATAAATCAAAGGACAGGATCTGTGTTTACAAGATAATGTCACAGATGACAGATAAACTAAAGAGTAAACGTTGAATTCTTTAATGGTAGGAAAATAATATGACATCACGCCATACCGTATCATGACATTATATATACATATAAGTCTACATGCACTCTCTTGTCCAGTAAAATAAACTAAAGATAGAATATAAACTCTGTTCACAAGATATTCCCAAATAAATGGATACATAGATAATATGTGAAGATAAACTGATATAAAGTTCATAATTTAATAATACCTTGTACTTTGGTATACATTTATGGTCCCACCATTCCGGCCATTTGTACCTGATGATCATGATTACAGAGAGTGACATGAGAATAAAACAATAAAAACAATATAATATGGATTCTGTTATCAAGGTATAATTATAGTTTATGGAAAAAAACCAGCCTGAGTTCTTAACTAATTGAACATGGGTGAACTTAGCTATGTTACCACCTCTCAATATGTATGAAAGATTGAACGCTTACTATGCCTATACTATCATATACTAAATGTACCAAAACTGTTTGAAAATTATGTGAAGCAATTTATTTAAAGTAAGTGCAAATGTTAGTGTACAGTAATTATCTTGATGCATGAAGTATCATGGTAACTGGGAATTCACTTACTCAGTGTACTCCTTGCAGAACATAAATAAATCATTCAGTCCAATAAACTCCAACCAGTTGAGTAGATTTAGTAACCTATAAGTCTGTAAATTAATACTATCTTTGCCTTGCACCGAAATATATATGCATTGCCGTGTAGGAAGTAAAGTCCTATCTTAATGTTATAACCTCTCATAGCATTGTACCAAAGTCATATTCAGCATACAGAATCTGAGCTATCTTGTGGGGTTGTCCACTAAGAGACTGTGATAATATATTTATCTCATGTCTGTATTGTTCTCCCTGGACAAAAATCTCATTCCCGAATCCAAGATATGACTCGCAATTAATAGAATATTTACTATGAAGTCTTCCAACTTGCTGTAAAGTCTTTTGCAAGTCCACTTTTTACATGTAACTTGCTGTCAGATTGAAATGCTGCTTTCTAAGGTGCTATGGCAGCAGACATTCACTGTTATTATTAACATAATGCTGTTTGTAAATAGACAAATCTTGTACATGTACTTGCATTCCCTCCAGTCATTATCTGTGGTATTGTATGCATTTATTTTTATAGCTTGCATAAATCAAGTGTTAAATTTATTTCACAACTGGTTTCAGTATTAAAAGCAAAATTTAATACAAGATTGATGATATGTGATTATTACTATTATTATGTGTGGACATATTATGCAATCTGTGTAAATAGGCGTATATGCCAATTTACGTATTTGCAAGGAATGTATAATAGACAAGTAAAGAGAATCTTCTATTTTTTTCTGTTTGTTTACATTAAAGCACATGTCAAGTAATATTATGCAACTAGAACTGGTCTAGTCAAGTTTGGTATGGTACCATACATTTAAAAATATTACAAGCTTGTAGTTCAAACATACACATTAATAGAAATATTCTCTAAAAGTTAATATAAATAAATTATTGTCCTGCCAGGTGTCTGCTGCTCTGCTGTTAAAGGTCATGTGAATATTTCAGAGACTATCAATGCTTTAGCATTGGTTTGCTGTGTAATATATACTCTTGTCTCATTGGTGCAGTACACTGTTACCATAGACTGAGATCCATATTATTCTAGTTGGGCAAACAAAAATATAGTTATTACCTTTTTTCATGCCATAATCAGCAATAATGTCTTGTCTTTAATAAAAAAACCTCTCAATAGCACACAAATTGGCTGACATGAAAAAGTAACTATAGTTACTTTTTCATGTCAGCCAATTTGTGTGCTATAGTTTATAAACTACATGTAGGTAGTAAGATCTCCTAACTGTAGAGGTACATCGGTAAAGAGAAGTTTAAAAAAAGACAGTTCGAAACAGGACGTTTTGCAAGCATGCAGTTTGAAACAGGACGGTTTGAAACTGTGTAGGTTCCATTTAGAAAAACATAACTCACCAATAATTAATTTTTATTGAATAGTTTTATTAAGTAAATAAAAAAATAATATTAAAAGTGACAATTAGCTGAAATTTGGTGGTTGAGGCTTCGGGTTAGGTGTTTTGAACTGTCCGGTGTAGAACTGTTCGTTTGTGGAACTTTCTGTTTTGAACTGTCTTTTTCGTACAGTCGCAAATTCAGGTACAACTACGGTATAGAAGGTATCTTAGCAAATACTGGGTAAAGAATTTGTTTGTGGGTCAGGAATAATTAAATTCTGCTTGCTTGACAGACCAGCAATCTTGTTGGTGCTATCAAAGTTAAGCCAGCACTATTGTCAGCTGAAAGTAGGGATTTACTATGTTTGAGAAAAATACAGTAGTAACCATTTAGCCTTAAATAACTATTAGGTTATTGTAGCCTATAACACATATATATCTACATTCATGTTGAATAGTATTAAAATAATTCAGAAGCTACGTTGAAGAATTTGTGACAAAGGTACGAGTATAATGGAATTTTGATGATTTTGCTATGGAGTAGTATATGGCAGAGTTGAATCTCAGGCTTGCTGTGTTATACTATGTCAAAGTTTAAAACACGTTGCATTATTTTAGTCCTGCATCACTTCCCAATTATTCAACACTTGTGTTCGAATCTGGAAAACGTAAGACCATACATGTAAGTGTATATGATACAAGGTATTATTATTATGAACTTTTTATCAGCTTATCTTCATATATTATCTATGTATCCATTTGTTTGGGAATATCTAGTGAATATAGTTTATATTCTATATTTAGTTTATTTTACTGGACAACAGAGTACATGTACACTTAACTATTATATCATATCATGACACAATGTGACGTGATGTAATTATCAAAATATAAATACCAAGTTCCAATTGATCCAAGAATTAAGATTATGTATAAGACTTTGATGTTTATTTTTTGTTAGATTCCATTTATCAACCACCTGACAGATGCCAAGTTATTTTAAGTTCAATCTCTGCCTAAAAACAAGCTACTCAATATAACCTATAGCGTATACATGTCCATAGTGTTGTGATAATTTCAGGTTAGCCCAGATCATTCTTTGTTAGAATATTCATTTTGAGCACATTCTTGCTTGCTTTACGGTTATTTGCCATACATTTACTGATAATATACATGCAAATATCTTTTGAATAGAGTTTATATTCTATATTTAGTTTACTTTACTGGACAAGTAAAAACACATAGACTTACATGTATCTGTACATATCATGTCATGACCTGGTATGGCGTGATGTAATTACAAAAATATAGATAGTCTTAATATATACAACATCAGGTCAACGTTGAGAGTTGAATGTTTATTCTCCAGGTATTGTTTACCTGCCATCTGGAATAATATTAATGTGTTAGTCCTACTGTACTTTATCCTTTCAGCCCTGGTACGTAATAGCTATTTGATTTCCTTTCAGGTGTTTTGAGATTGGCAGCTTGCTATGCATTATTACAGCACAAGAGCACTGTGGAATATTGTACTACTAATAAATAATAATTTTACTCCATGTTTGAATTTGAAGTTAGCCAAGGAAATGTGAACATCATGTTGCTAGTCTCAACTCAATACTGAATATAGGGTAAGCTTATGTCTGCAAATGATAATAATGCCCTTGAAAAATTTGAAATTTTGCACCATTCAGTCTCCACTAAATGAACTACCTTCCTGACTCCGTCTCTGAAAAATACCAGAACTTCTCTGTTTCAGTGACTGTGACCATATCTGTTGGCTAATTGCAAAGAAAAGTAGGTATCTCCTCTCTCTCCGGTTTTATAAAGGCTGTTTGTTATAGAGTTCTATATTCATAGAACGTGATGTCTTTATGTACTTTCATATAACTTTGAAGTAGAGCAACTATACAGTAACTGACTCTTGCCAACTGAAATTATTTCCTGCACAAAGATCATATTATGTTCTAGTCATTTGTACATCAAGTTTATGTTGAAATACATTGATGTTTATTCATTCTTTAGCCAGTGCTAAGACATCTGCCATGGTACGATCTTTGGACATTCTAAACAAACCCTGGACTTGGCTATATTTTAGTTTTACTGTACTTTGTGTTTCATCTAAGAGACCGGTTGCTGAGTGTTTTAATCAAATACACTAAGTATTATTTTTATGCTGTCAGATATTTTTTATTAATAGTTGGGAACATACATTGACTAGCCATATTTGTGCTGCCTGAGATTTTATTATAGTAGTTTGGTAGCAAGGTCTCTAATATTATTATAAACTTATTGGTTTTGCTCTCCTAACTGATTCCAGGTAGAATCTGAATCTGCATAAGGTCAGTAGAGAAGGAGTTTTCACTGTACTGTACTAAGCATGACAAACTGACAAACTGTAGCACAAGAGCGTTGGATGTTCTTCCTCACATCACCAATGGCCTTTACAGGAACCCATATAGAAATCCATCGCTACTCTCTTTTCTCGTGTCAATATATTATTATACATGCATAAAAGAGTTGATCATTTTGTAACTTTCTTAATTGAATTATTTAAAATTTTATTCTCACCAGAACGGTCATATAAGACAGCATGCTCAATTTTAATGTTTCCATAAATTATTATTTTGTGTTTGTTTAGATAAAAGTGGAGATGAGTTGCTATCTTATCTTACATGTTGTATGATGGATATTGCTGGTCCTAATCTAACAAATAGCCAAGATCCAGGGTATGCATATACATTGATATTTACATGTGTGTAACCAACCAATAAGATGTCTTGAATATGATGACATCATGAGACACAGAGAGTATAAAAGGGAGGGTTGTTGACTAATTACAGTATTCTTGTTGTCTTCTGCCATAGCAATACAACATCAATATGAGATCTCTCAGCTTTCTTGCCGTTACTCTTGCTGTACTTCAGCTAACATCTGCTCTAAAATGGAGCTGGTTCAATGAGCCAGAAATCACCGATTTCACCAGACCAGAGTTCTGTGGAGACCATGAATGTCCTGGGTACAAGGTGATCAAGCAGTACAACGTAAGTGTATCATATTATTATCATTTCTTCTCAAATGTGCTGCCTTTTGTGAGAATTCTACAGAACTCTGTGCTTCTTTTATTTTGTCATGGAATATTGTAGCAAACATTACTGGAACTAGGTTTTCACTCAAAGTCATGGGCTGCAAACGATGACTAAAACTAAGTAGAAAATTGTGTAACTAGAACAGACGAGTTTTTTAGTTTGTTGCACTACTTCTATCCTGAATACCTTAGAGATGCTTTCCAAAACTGTTATTACATGTAATATTTCTGCTATCAAAATATTATTCTATTTTAATATAGTATGAAATTGATTTAGGGATATGAGCTCAGAGAATACAAGCCATCAGTGTGGGTTTCTACTAAGATTGACAGGATGTCTAGAGACTTCTGGGAACATCACAGATTTATGAAATTGGCAAACTTGAAACTTCAGTACTACTTCCTTGGAGTAAATGACAAAAGTAAGTAGATTTGTATAATAGTACTGTATATGCATATAAAGAGCATATTCCAATAAGTACATGTGTGCTCTTACAATGAATACATTAAAGCATCCTGTTTTATTCTGTTCTATTATAGTATTATTATGATTACATTGTTATTGGGCTAGGAAATATTTGCTATATCTGTATGATGTTTAACTTTTCACTGTAAGACATCTATTTTTCTCACTACAGACCAGACGATGAACCAGACAGTTCCAGTACTGAAGAGACACACCAGAGATGAGGTACACTTGAGGTACCTGATTCCAGCCAACTATAGCCAGTCTACACCTACACCTCTTGACAAATCCGTGGAGATCAAGACCATTCCATCAACTAAGTACTACGTCAGGTAAATATTGCCATTTCTTACCTGCGCTGTCTGCAGCTAAGCCTGAAATACTTGAATATCATATATTGCGATTCTATAAACAGAAGTACAGTGTATAGTATGTGTCTGCTAAATGCTACGTTAATTGCCTAATTGGCTGAATAGAGAAGTTAATGTATAGTCTGCATAGTGTCATCTCCCTGTTAATATAAATTATAAACTGGAATCTGCTTTTAGTTTTAGGTCTTATTTAGTATTATTGCATACTAGATTTCAGTTCAAATTGTGCACCTACATGTACTAGAATTACAGTTATTAGATTATATGCACTGTAGATCCTTTGGTGGTTGGGCTACAACTCATGACAGTAGAATGACAAGCCAACTGGTTGGTTACACTCACTTCCCTACTGAGTTGGAAAACCTCAGGAAGGATCTGGATAGAGATAACAAACAGTACATGATGGACACAGAGTTCTATACTGCCGAGTACGAAGACCCATATGACCGTTACATTGGAAAACACAACGAAGTTTGGATCCAGAAGAAATAAGCCTCCAATTCACAGAAGCTGTCATCGTCAGTGACGTGTTTCTTGCCGACTTTATGAGACGATCATGTTTTCATTAACTTACAGTAGAATAACTTGATAAATTGTTGCAATAGCTAAAGAATATTTTGGTTCTTATGGACTTTTCTGCTCTCACAATGCACAAGTCTGTTTAATCATTATGTTTTTATTATGAACAAATTAAATAAATTTAATTGAAATGCATCCAATTGTCTAGTATTATAATTTACATGTACATGTAGATGGTTTAGACTAATAAGTAATCGTGATGTTGTAGAATACATTTCTACATATGTTATCTACATTTACGCAATCATAATATGCATTGTACATACATGTATACATGTACATGTACATGTATACGTGTACATGTACATGTATATTGTACATGTACATGTACATGTATATTGTACATGTACATGTACATGTACATGTACATGTACATTGAGATAGTATTTAAAGGCAAAATGAAGTGTACACACGTTTGGTTCTTGGATTATTTGAATCATTCTATACTCCACGCATGCAACATGAAATAGCAACATGTTTGAAGAGAGTCAGGCTGCAATCTGAACTGCATGCTGATTGATAAGTGAGAAAGTTTTCTATAAATGTAAGACTGACAAAATAAGCTCTTAAATCTGTAAAATTTGCGTTATGCCCAGGGCTGGACTTTAATCTATACTAGTAATAACACTTTTACTGACTGGCCAATAAGATCTACATATAAAACCAAAAATTAAAAAACCTATATTAAAATTTTTGTACCCACAAATACAAAAACGAATAAGAATTACAAATTATGATGTTATTATTAGTATATTGCATTTCATATACAAGTACATGTATATCATTTAGCAATAGTTTTTTTAGTTGGGTTTACAAGTTGTTATAGATATTTAGCATTAGATAAATATCAATAAGCCTACTTTGCACAACTAATTAATACAAGCACTCCATGCTTGGTCTGCAACGCAAGTTTCACTGTAAAAAATTGCTCGCTTCGCTCACATGAAATGATGGCCTGTGCTCATGTAGTATGGTCACGCATGTGTATGATCTCTGTTGGTGCAGATAATATATTACAGTCTCTTCATGAGGAGTTGTACATATACTTCCTTGCATTAGGGAGACAACTCCAAGTACATAGCTCGAGTTCCAACTCCACTGTGTCAGGTGGAGTGGGTCGGGTACCCACCCCGCCCTGGGTCATGGTTAAGGGCCTAAGGCTACAGACTCGCCCAGCAGCGATGTCGGAGGGCCAGGTCCCAAAGTTCTAGCACCACCTGGAGCCAAGATCCTCGCTGGCAGCATTGCAACATATATACATTGTCCCGATTTTCAACCCCGAATTTGATTGGAGGACGACAAACCGTAGACCGCAGACCGACGATCGTTTCGTCTTTAGTTATAGTGATTATACATTAGCAGTGATTGGCTCGAGATAACTACGTAATAATATTATACATGGATACATGTATATTTGTCATTGAAGTAGCCCTCTGCAGAATTTTATGTAACACATGTACATGTATATATTACTGTGATGACGGCTTGCTAGCTACTGCTTCATTTTTCATGTAACTGTTATTCATGTAAATGCATGTATATTGGAGATTGTTTAGTGGATCAAAGGCAGTGCCAGCATGCTGTTTCACTGTGCTATCATACGGTTGCAAATATAAATATAGCAATGAGTTGTCAACAATAGCATATACAATGTAGTATTGTAGGCTGTAAGGTCATAGAACCACTCACTAATCAAACCAAAATTAACACATAACCGTCCTAAGCCTAGTGGTGCATTGGCCACAAATTCTGAATCAATGTTTTACTGGCAGTGCTTGCAGAACTGTTTACTTGTTTGTAAAACTTTGCTGTTGGTAGCAAGTGGTAGTAATCCTGGTCAGTTAAATTTGTTAGATCAACAGAGAAAGATGTGCTTTTTTAAAATGTTAGATAATTTTAATAAATAAACTATCACATACAATATAATGTTCAGATGAATATGTACTATTATAATGGCTATTGAAAATTGCAGAAAGATGGTGGGAAAAGTGAATCGTGGAGCATCACGACCACCAAACAAGGTGTCTTTAGTGGGACAGGGTGCTACTATTGAGTAAACCACCTTTCCTTTCACTGTCTTTGGTTATTAGCATTTATCATAAATCATGAAAAGGGATTCATAGCTACATAAAAAACGGTATCTACAATATTTTTGTCAACCCAACCACAAAATATGGATGTCTGCCTATGAAGGCCATGTACAGAACTGCACCAGTGAGAGTGAATAGTTGGATTATACTGCAGTTCAACGGCTACTATATCACATAAAAAGTGTTCTACACAGATTGAAGACACAATGTGTGATGTACATAAGTTCATCCATAACACAACAACTACTGTTGTGTTATATGATAACATGTTCCACTAACTACATGTACATGTAGATGAGAACATAACTCCAAAGGCACTATAGATATCTGCAACATATGCGCAGGTGCTTATCTATATATATATATTATAACGTACAGCAAGCCATTGCTGAAATGTTGATATTTTCTGAAATATTCACATGACCTTTAATAGCAGAGCAGCAGACACCTGGCAGGATAACAATTGTGTATCTGAACTACAAGCTGGTAATATTCCTACATGTATGGTACCATATCATACTTGACTAGACCAGTTCCAGTTGCATAGTATTCCTTGGCATAAACACCCTTATTTTGTTGAATTAGTCGATTTTTTGAGTTTATAGCCCAGGGTCAGCGTCTATTATTATTACATAATAAACAAAGTGCACATGTCTGTCAATATATAAATAATCTGGTAAAATATATAGAATTACCTTCACTTGTCTATTATATGGTTTATGTATATGTTATGTAGATTGGCACATTCACCTACATTTGTATTTGCAACCCATTGCCTAATACATAATTACGTCAACAGTTTTATGCTAAACAGCTGCTGACAAGTGAAATACAAAGTACATGTATGGTAGAAACCTAGAGTTCATCGATCATTTGTTTATTTGTAATGTCCAAATATTTTACCAGAAAACACAGATGTTTTATCATCACCTGAAGAATAATTAAATACATTATAATATTGTTACAGATAAATGTTCTAAATTTTGTTGAGGTAGTAAATATACATGTGCATGTTCGAAAATTGTACTGTGAACGCTCCGGCGTGACTAATGTTTGCTATTTGTTTATAAAAAATAATGTTACCAGGCAGCCTAGCTGAGCGTGATAGCCGCTGTGGAACATTGAATAAAAAAGTGGTTATTATTGCACATTACAAGTTATCTAGTGTGCACGTTTAGAATCCGAGTATGCTTATAGAAGTACATTTTGGTAATGGGGATGGGATTAATAAGCATAATATTTACTGCAGGCAAGCTGAAGCACGAGGCATTAACATTTACTATAAATACATAATAGCAAACTTCGTATATGTTATAATGCAGCGAAAACTTAGTGAATCTTAAAAAAATAAGAGTTGTCTTCTCCTTATTTTGTAAGTTGTAACTTTTAGTAACTGTTAATTTCTTGGAGTCTATGTACATGCACTAAACAATGCTCGTACCCTTATATACATTGTAAATAACCATTAATACCAGGGAAGTCTACTTCAAAAAATATCTGTACGTCCCTGGGTGGGCTTGAACCACCAACCTTTCGGTTAACAGCCGAACGCGCTAACCGATTGCGCCACAGAGACCACGTATGATATGTCAAACAACTGATAGTGAGACATCCCCCACATTTATCACAGTATTCATTTGTGGAGAAAGTTGTAACCATGGCAACCCAATCACCATTCAGTGGTTAGCCTTTCCATGTCAGGTTTAAAAATTTTTCACCGCACTAAGGAAAAATTTACAAAACATGCATTCATTAGGACTTTGTCTCTCACCTCTTCCACTGTTAAAATGTGCCCAGGGAATGAAGTAAGTAAATATTGAACACAGTGTGAATATTTTTTATAGGAATAAGTGGGAATTGCATGACGTAAACTTAGATGAAATTATACTAAAATTTTATTCAAGCATGCAAGTAATTCTCATTTATTTTGCAGTAAGCTTCATTCTATTTGTGCAGAACTGTAAGAAGACAGCTTTGTATTGCAATACATGTGAGCCATAGCAGAAGACAAAATCAAATTATATTTTTTAAATGGCATTAATATCCCTAGTACCATTATTCAAATTTGTTGATGCAGGGAGCAACTGGTAGCCTAGTGGTTAGGGAGCTGAACTTGTGTTGGGAGTTCCAGTTTTAACTCTCATAAAAGGTCATTGGTGGAGTTAGAAAGATCATCTGACCTTATAATGCTCCTGTGTTACCTTGGCACAGTCATTGCAGCCTATATTTTATTACTCTCAACACCCAAGTGTTGGTGATAGAATTGGTATAGAAAAGATACATGCATTTTGAAAACAACTGGTAGGAAATTGTTCCAGCCTTCCAAACAACTCCAATTGGAAGTTGTGCATCATGTCAAAATGAATTATTATAAGTAATAGGTTTTAGCATAAATTGACTCTACAAGCGTGGCCTTAGTAGCATTGGGAACAGGGAAACTGTTTACTTATTCATGTGATAGAGTAGGTACAACCACTGAGTTCTCAAACTTAATTTCACCGTTTTAGAATATCAGGGATGAACACATGGTGAGCACCAGATATTTTAGGTATCTGTACGTATTTGGATGAGACAGAGCACGCTAGATACCAGTCTAAACTCACAATATTATTAGCACATGTTTGAAGATGAATTCATTTTATTTATAATTTTCTGAAAATGAAACTATAATAATAAATTCTTATGAGTGATGACAGGAATAAAATCTATCACAATCAGAGAAATCCTCAGCTATGACAGACAATATTATCATGAATTTGTTATGAAATCATTTCATTATAAGGTGAAGGAATAAAAATGGGTTTCGACAGTGCAAGGTAGCAACTGTCATTTCATAGGTCGTTCCAGGAAATGTTGTTCATTTTCTTGGTTGTTCAAGTGAAGGACGTTTATCTCTTCATGATCAAGACCTCGTTGTGTCTTCCAAAGTAGTCTGAAGCGTCGTTATACTCAGCAGTATAGAACCCAGAGTCGATTGTGTATCTCTCACCATCTCTGGCTAGATCCATCCTCAGCTGTCCAAGCTCTGAAGGAACGTGACGGTATCCAAGGAGAATGCTGATAAATCTCATGTTCTCACTTGTAGCCCAACCACCGAATGTTCTAAAAATAATTATTAATACAATGTATAATATTAGAGTAAACATATATTCAATATGATACCTCATATTACGTGAATGCGTACATGTAGGGAAGTATTTCCATTCACTGAGGAATCTGATGCAAAGGGCCCTGGTGGTTATTTAAGTGGGTATACGTAATGACATGACCAGGTTCACTTACTAAAGCTTAAACTATGTTTTATAAACAGATTTATAATACAAATCAGTCTGTAGTGTGAACATTGCAAGTAAAAAGTAAAAATAACTGATTTGACTTTTATGAACAAGCAATGCTGCTCAAGGTAATTGGTTTCAGTTAATGTACAGAAGATGATATATGAGTAAGAGTATAGATTACCTGACGTAGCACTGAATCCGTGGCATGGCCTTGATCTCCACGGTTGGGTCATTAGGTGTGGGTGGATTTCGACTGTAGTTTTGTGGGATCATATATCTCATGTGTACCTCATTCTTGGTGTGCATCTTCAGGAGTGGAACTGTCATGTTCATAGTCTGGTCTGTAGAAAGAATATAAGCACTTCATGGAATTATCAACAGATTTCTGGTTCAGCAAACTATCAATAGCCACTATGTAAGCATTATAAAACACTCAACAAGACAGGATCATCCAATGTACATTTTATAAGAAATAACAAGTATTTATGTGTATTTAGAGTACTATTATATAAATCTACTTACTTTGGTTGTTAACTCCAAGGAAGTAGTATTGGAGTTTTACGTTGGCTCCTTCGGTAAACTCGTGATGTTCCCAGAAGTCCACAGACATCTTGTCGATCTTAGCAGAAGCATACACTGATGGCATGTACTCTCGGAGCTCATATCCCTAAATAAATATTTTAATTAAATATTTTATGTCACCTAATTAATAATGAGAATAGAACAAATTTTAGAAGTTGACTTGCCGAATTATTTGCACTTCTTTGAAATTCATAACCTCCTGTGAAATAATAATGGAGTCCTACAACTCGCATTCGAATTAAATTGGAATTGAGAAAACAAGTTACTGAAAGTGAAGCTTCCTCCATAATAATAAATATAAAAAAGAGATACTTGTATTGAAATCAGTAGCACTTACGTTGAATTTCTTGATCACTTTGTACTTGGGGCATTCAGCCTCTCCACAGAAGTTTGGTCTGGTGTAGTCGTCGGTTTCGGTTCGACTGCCAAAGCCCCATGATATAGCAGATGTTAGCTGAAGTACAGCAAGAGTAACGGCAAGAAAGCTGAGAGATCTCATGATGATGTTGTATTGCTATGGTAGAAGACAACAAGAATACTGTAACTTGTCAACAACCCTTCCTTTTATACTAGAGCCATCTTATTGGTTGATTAATTTATCACAAGTCATACACATAGGTTTACTCTAGATATGAGTTATTTTGTATACATGTAGATAAAGGCCAATATATATAATATATATACATTGTATATATATATATATAATATACATGTATATTCAGTGTATAATTATATAATAAGCATGCAAGAGTGATACAATGCAAAGAGCATAGTATATTCAGATCAATTCATACTTTGAATACCAAAACGTCCATATTGTTGGACTATTAACATATTTTTATAAATGACTATATTATTATAATATTCTTGGGGTGTCCGTATGGTCGAGGGACGACCTACTTGCGCAAGTGAAGAGCCTATGAGTGGCGCTAGGCCCTCTACATTACATGAAAGATCGCCAGGTACTTGTAGTTATAGTGTTAACCAAGACGACCCATGTGGTCCCGAGCCAACACTTGTTGCTATACTTGAGAAAGAATATGCTCAGTCCTAGTAGATTGTTTGGGCATCAAGGTCGTCCACACTCTAGTGTGGGTCTTTTTAGTGCGGGTCGTGGCCGTATCAGGCGTGCTCTAGGGTTATAATCACATCGGTTGGCCATGGTGGAGAACTGCTCTATGAAGAGTTCCACATCTTGTCGTCCATCATAATTATGTGAGTGTATTAAGGTCTTGTCCGGTCCAGTACATTATCTGCTGGAGCACATCCTTTAGTCAGTCCATTTCGGTAAGCTTGTCTTGGTAGTAGGTGAGTTGAGTTTGGGTTGTAGGCTGGGTCAGCCTAGTACGACATACTAAGCACTGTCAATCTGTTCTGGGTTCATGATCGGTCCTATAGTTGAAGAGCCGACATAGACAAGGGCTACATCTACAGAGCCACGACAATAAAGGGTACGTTTAGCTTGTTGCCTTCTAGTAAAGGGTTGCCGGGTCTGAGTCCAACGTCAATGAGGCTTGAAGTGTGGTCGGCAAGGGCTACATCCGCAGAGCCACGAGGGAACGTGCTTTAAACTCTGTACAGAGCCTCGTGTGGTTTAAAGCTCCCGAGCCTGAGTCCGACGTCACCTTCTTTCTGCTTCATAAACTGGAAGAGTGTGACCTTGATCTCACCACTGCCACCAATGTAATGGTTTTTGTGTTATGTGTGTATGTCATCTGGGACGGCCCACCTACAAAAGGTGAAGAGCATAGGAGTGGTGCTAGGCTTTCACCATTACATAAAAGATCGACAGGTGCTAGTAGTCCAAGGACTAACCAAAACGACCCATGTGGTCCTGAGTTAATACCACCTTGCTATACTGAGAAAGAGTATATAGTTCAGTCTTAGTAGGCAGTTCGGACATCAAAGTCTGGGACCTTGTTTGCTGCAACGATCTATACTACGAGAGAAGACTCTGTATAAGTAGCATAGAAGTGTCTTTATTGAGATCCAAGCATCAAGTGATACAATGATAGTAAAAACAATGCACTTTATACAGTATTGAGACTTCCGGAGGAAGTTCCAGTCAAAAAGTTGACGTAGTATGGTTCGGAAATTGCTCAACAAGATGGGGGCCGGAAGACCGAGGCCAACTCAAAATAGGTCGAGTTTAACAAAAGATGCTTAAAAGCATCAGATTCATATGCAAACTGAATTATAGCTAATTCTTAGTGGTCGGCCCTCTTTACATGGGTATAAAAAGGGTATAATTGCTCAGTAATGCATACAACAAGTACATAAAAGATATGTTTCCGCATAAGCTTAACTTACTTACGATGAATTGTTCATGACCATGCAATGCAGTATGATTGGCTAAGTCTATAGAGTTACATTTACCGGTGCAATATAATATGAAGATAAACTGATATAAAGTTCACAATAATAATACCTTGTACTTTGGTATAAAATCTGAACTTTAAATTTATGTTCCGACTATTCTCTGATTTGCACCTGGAGTTACATTGTACATGATCATAGAAAGTGACGTGAGGAGTAAAACTATAACAACGATATGATGTTGATTCTATCATCAAGGTATGATTATAGGAAGAGTTCATGGAACAAAACTAGCCTAAGTACCTCGACTATTCAAACATAGGCGAGTTAGCTGCCGTGCCACCCCTCAATACTACATGGAACTCCATCTGCAATGTACCAAAACTGTTTGAATATTATTAAGTGAAGCAACTTATTTAAAGTTAATACAAATAGTTTATGTGCACAAAAACTACATTTATGCATGGAAGTATCTTAAACTCTCTTTGATATCGGTCAAAATATGAGAAATGATACCTGGTAATATCATATGATATGACAACCACGTAGTTATAGTATATATTTGCATAATGAATAATAATTCATTAATGATACTGCTATTAATAATTAAATTTATTAATAATTATCGTGTTCATGTAATAATATAAAGTAATTAGTATATCATCATCATTTTTATTGTTTATAATAAATAATAATTACATTATTTATTATAAAAAAAGGCCAAGTCCAAACAACACCTAGAACTAAATGGTTGTAGTAATTAATAAAGATACTCATACTGATACTCGATACTCATACTGATACTCGATACTCATACTGATACTCGATACTCTACATATTATATATAACTGATATATGCATGTACAAGTGCAATAATCATCAACAACACGAACAACGAGATGTAATTTAGCAGTGGTGATTACTAGTCATATTTACCTCGTTCAGACTCACAAAAGACAAGAACTGAAAATTGAAATAGAGTATTGAAAATGAAAATCGCAATTACATACACATGTAGTTTTAGTATAATAGTTATGACTAAAGCGTGCCAACATAGTCTGCTGCTAGTAAACTTAGCTGAAAATCTAACAACATATTTTGGAAGCCAGGCTACTGTAACTGAGGATGACAATACTACAGCTATGAGCGCATCTACAATACTGCCCATAGAGTTATTGCTCTCTATGATGCTGCCTGAAAGAAGAAAGCACAGAAAAATCTAAAAGATTGCAAAAAGGTTTTGTTTATTAATTCATAACATGCTCCTGAAATGATTTTGCTCTCTGCGAAATTTTTATTACAAAAACAACTAAATTACTGAAAAATTCTATACAAGCTACAGCGCGACTTGTTGCGTCTTCATTTTCAAGTTGCGTTTGAATCAGCATCCAATAGCGTCACAAGATTTAGCGTAGTCAAGAGAGCACAACTCTGTGACTTTCAAGTCAATTCTTGGCAGACATGTGCCAAGCAGACAAATACTCAAGTCAAGAGTCAAGTAAGAGTATACATTCCCGATTGATAAAAAGTAATTTAGAGTCAACTCATCGGATGAAGCAAGTCAAAAGTAGAGTAAGAGTAAATAAACAGCCATTTTGAAAAGTAAAGTAAGAGTCAAGCAACTAGTGCCAAAATGCTAGAGTCAGAGTAGAGTCAAAAGTACAGCGGTATGTCAAAGAGAATACCAATGGGAATTTTGTAGAACACAAATTTCTGATGTATACAAGTGTGACAACACACAATAGGTAATACTTAGTGTTAGATCTGATTTTCTGTCAGTTAAAGTAGTTCTGAGGAACAAAAGCTATTTCAAATTTGCACTTATTATAATTGTAGGTCTGTTTATCTATAAGCCTCTCAGCTTCTTTATGGTGAACGAGACTTATTACATAATCACACCAAACCAATAGAGTCATCATTGATAGCTGAGAGATTAGAGTAAAGTAAGAGTCAAGCATCATGCTTTGTAGGAGAGTAGAATTAAAAGTCAATTCTCAGCTTTCACACAATACAAAAGCACAAGTCAATTAAAAGTAATGAAAAGCTGTTGCTCGAGTTAACTTGAGTCGAGTAAAATGACTCGAGTGCCCATGTCTGATTCTTGGTAACCTGAATAACAGAGTCTGGTTTGAATATGGGCATTAAACAGATGGCATAACCTCTCATAGAAGTCATTGGTGGAGTTGGAATGATCATCTAACTTGATAATGCTCCTGTGTTACCTTGGCGTAGTTATTGCAGCCTATATTTTATTACTCCCAACACCCAGGTGTTAGTGATAGTATTGGTATAGAAAAGATACATGCATTTTGAAAACAATTGTTCCAGCCTTCCAAAGAACTGCAATTGGAAGTTGTGCATCATGTCAAAATGAATTATTATAAGTAATAGGTTTTAGCATAAATTGACTCTACATGCATAACCATAGTAGCATTGGGAACAGAGAAACTGTTTACTTATTCATGTGATGGAGTAGGTAAAACCACTGAATTCTCAAACTTGATTTCAGTATTTTAGAATATTAGGGATGAACACATGCTGTACCCCATATATTTTAGCCATCTGTATGTATTTGGATGAGACCAGTGTAACTACATCTATTACACAGACAGAGCACACTAGATACTGGTCTAAACTCACAATATTATTATTAGCGCATATTTGAAGATGAATTCATTTTATTTATAATTTTCTGGAAATGGAACTATAATAATAAATTCTTATGAGTGATGACAGGAATAAAATCTATCACAATCAGAGAAATCCTCAGCTATGACAAACAATATTATCATAAGAATTCATTATCAAATCATTATATTACGAGGTGAAAGAATAAGAATATGTTTCGACAGTGCAAGGTTGCAACTATCGTTTCATTGGTCGTTCTGCGGAAGGTTGTTCATTTTGTTGGTTGTTCGAGTGAAAGACGTTTATCTCTTCATGATCCAGACCTCGTTGTGTCGTCCAAAGTAGTCTGCAGGGTCGTTATACTCGGCAGTGTAGAAACCGGAGTCGATTGTGTATCTCTCACCATCTCTGGCCAGATCTCTCTTCAGCTGTTCAAACTCTGTAGGGAAGTGACTGTATCCAAGGAGACTGCTGCCAAATCCCATGTTCTCACTTGTGGCCCAACCACCGAATGTTCTAAAAATTATAATTATAACTTAGAGTAAATATGACAAAATATCGAACTATATATTCAACACGATACTATATTATATGAATGCTTGTACATGTAGGGAAGTATTTCCATTCTGATGCAAAGGGCCCTGGTGGTTATTTAAGTGGGTATACGTAATGACATGACCAGGTTCACTTACTACAGCTTAAACTATGTTTTATAAACAGATTTATTATACAAATCAGTCTTTAGTGTAAACATTGCAAGTAAAAAGTAAAAATAACTGATTTGATTTTTGTGAACGTACAATGCTGATCAAGGTAATATTGGTTTCAGTTATTGTACAGATAATTACGACGTGTACATGTAAGTAAGAGTATAAACAGTAGTATTTACCTGACGTAGCACTGAATCTTTGTCATTGCTTTGATCTCCACGGTTTGGTCGTTAGGTGTTGGTGGGTTCTGGCTGTAGTTTTGTGGGATCATGTATCTCATGTGTACCTCATTCTTGGTGTGAATCTTCAAGAGTGGAACTGTCATGTTCATGGTCTGGTCTGTAGAAAAATATAAGCATTTCATAGAATTATCAACAGATGTCTGGTTCTGCAGGCCATCAATAGCCACTAGGTAAGCATTATAAAACACTCAACAAGACAGGATCATCCAATGTACATTTTATAAGAAATAACAAATATTTATGTGTATTTAGAGTACTATTATATAAATCTACATTACTTACTTTTGTTGTTAACTCCAAGGAAGTAGTATCGGAGTTTTACGTTGGCTCCCTCGGTGAATTCGTTATGTTCCCAGTAGTCCATAGACAGCCTGTCGATCTTAGCAGAAGCATACACTGATGGCATGTACTCTCGGAGCTCATATCCCTAAACAAATATTTTAATTAAATATTTTATGTCACCTAATTAATAATGAGAATAGAACCAATTTTAGAAGTTGACTTGAATTATTTGCACTTCTTTGAAATTCATAACCTCCTGTGAAATAATAATGGAGTCCTACAACTCGCATTCGAATTAAATTGGGATTGAGAGAACAAATTACTGAAAGTGAAGCTTCCTCCATAATAACAAATATAAAAAAGAGATACTTGTAGTGAGATCAGCAGCACTTACGTTGAATTTCCTGATTACTTTGTACTTGGGGCACTCAGCCTGTCCACAGAAGTTTGGTCTGTTGTACTCGTTGGTTTCTGTTCGACTGCCAAAGCCCCATAATGAAGCAGTTGTCAGCTGAAGTACAGCAAGAGTAACAGCAAGAGCGATGAGAGATCTCATATTGATGTTGTATTGCTATGGTAGAAGACAACAAGAATGCTGTAACTTGCCAACAACACTCCCTTTTATACTCTCTGTGCCTGATGATGTCATCACACTCAAGCTACCTTATTGGTTGATTAGTTTATCACAAATCATACACAAAGGTCTACCCTGGATATGAGTTATTTGGTATAGATAAAGGCCAATAAACATGCAAGAGTGATGCAATGCAAAGAGCATAGTATCCTCAGATCGATTCAAACTCTGAATACCAAAACGCTCATGTCGTTAGACTAATAATACTCTGTATGTTTTTATAGCTGACAAAATTACAAATGTAAGTACTTGTAGGCTTTCATTGTAGGTCAACAGGTTACAGTAAACAGGTTGGTGTTGTTCCATAAGCATCGACTACATGATTATATAACTATGCTTTTGGTGTGATCTAATTAATAATTTAGCATCCAATGAATGACGAACTTAATTACATATATATGTATGTAGCCTACATGAAGTAACTGGGTTTACAATTTGAAGATGGCTAAGAAAGCCATGATTTGTAGTTTCTATTAAAGTGAGCATTTGTCTGTTACCAGTACAAGTTGTGTACTGTGTTACTATACATACGACGGATAGGCTTGTATTAAAACCAAATCATTTGGAACTAAGTCTAAACTTTGCAACTTTCTGATCCACCCACATGTATCTGACTATACTAATACTATAGAAGTTATTTCATCATAACGTTGTAGGAATCAAGGCCTGAGTTTTCTTCTAAGCAACCGGTTTCTTAGATGAAAAAAACATGTAAAGATAGTGAAACACAAAACAAAGTACAGGGTCTGCATTTAGAAGATAATGTCACAGATGACAGATAAAGAAATCTAAAGAGTAAACATTAAAGGCTTTAATGACTGAAGCAGTTCGAGTTTGATACAGTTCAGTGATATGACATCACGGCTTGCCATGTCATATCATGATATATACATTGCACATGGCATAATGGTTAAGTGTACATGTACTCTGTTGTTCAGCAAAATAGTCTAAATATAGAATATAAACTATATTCACAAGATATTCCCAAACAAATGATACCTAGATAATACATTGTATATGGAGATAAACTGATATAAAGTTCACAATAATAATACCTTGTACTTTGGTATAAAATCTGAACTTTAAATTTATGGTCCGGCCATTCCCTGATTTGCACCTGATGATCATGATTACAGGGAGTGACATGGACATGAGAGTAAAACAATAAAAACAATATAATATGGATTATATTATTATCAAGGTATGATTATAAGAATAGTTAATGGAACAAAACTAACCTGGGTTCCTGGACTATTCAGACATAGGTGAGTTAGCTGCTGTGCCACCCCTCAATATTATATCAGACATTGAAGGGAACGGTAAAGGGACATTTCGAAAAAAGCAGTTCGAAACAGGACGTTTCACAACTGGACAGTTCGAAACAGGGCAGTTCGAAACTGTGTAGATTACATTTAAAAGAACACAACTTGCAGACAATTAATTTTAACTAATTAATTTAATTAAATAAATAAAAAAATAATATTAAAAATTAAAATTAGTTGAAATCTGGTGGTTTGGGCTTGGGGTTATAGGCGTTTCGAACTGTCCGGTGTTGAACTGTCCACTTTTAAAACGTCCTGTTTCGAGCTGTCTTTTTCAAACAGTCGCACATTCGAAGGGAACTCTATTTACGATGTACCAAAGCTGCTTGAATATTAAGTGAAGCAACTTATTTAAAGTTAGTACAAATAACGTATGTGCACAAAAGTTTGCTGGATACATGCAAGTATCTTAACATTAAGGAACTCACTTGCATAGTGCATTGCTCAGTGCAGATGTACCAATGGAGATGTACCTTCTAGCGCTGGCAGCTGATACCATATCTATTTTATATTCTTACGTAATGCATATAGTCAGGAACATAAATTTATTAGTCAAAGTTGGTCACTGATTGGGTAACTGTAATAGTTAGCCTCATCTCTAACCTATAAACACCTGCTATTGCTCCCAAGTTTACACAAAATGTCAACTGAAGCTAAACAATAATTTATTGACATGTACATGTACATGTATAAAGTATTGTTATACCTGTAACATATAGAACATATTGATACAACACTAGTTATATGGTGTTCTTTAGGCTAGAAATTTTCGAGCAGCCAGAGACTTGTTTCACATCCATGAAAATACCATTCCTGACTGGAGTTTGAACCTGAGACCTCTACGGCACCTAATCGCCTAGCACAATGAACAGAACATGCTACCCACTACACCATCTCAGCAACATTAAAAAAGAGGAAGCTTCACCAGTGAGCAGTAGATATGCTCTAAGCCAACTGCACGCAAGGCAACCCTTGTATTATGATTACCTTGATATAGAGTGTTAGGAGTTTGGTTATTCCTTATATTACGATGTTTTTTGGGCAAGCAGCTTTTTTAAATAATTATATAACTCACAGATAGGCTCATGCAATAGTTATTAGTAATAAAATCATGGACTAAAGATATTATTTATTATAACTTGACAATAATCTGCTCCAATTAAGTTAAGGAATTAAGAGCTGCTAAATATGTGCTAGAATATGTCTATATGTTTTGGTTAGAGTTTGGGGTAAGAGCAGACAACTTACAAAATTAAGAGAAGGCAACTCCCTGTTAGCTTCATTATAACACAATTGTATGACAATTGTTGTCAAGTATCTAGTATAAAGAAATGCCCCACTTATGGATTTGTAGAATGTTCAATCAAGTGCATGTGCTGTGAGTCTCAGGGCACCTGCTATGTATATACATGTATATAGGAAGTGAAGCCTTGGCTTCGCAATATCACCTCTCTAAGTCTTGCACCAAAGTTTGAGAGGAAATCATATTCAGCATACAGAATCTGTGCAATCTTGTGGGGCTGTCTATTAAGATATTGTGACAATGTATTCATTTCATGTCTATATTGTTCTCCCTGGGCAAAAATTTCATTCCCGAATCCAATAAACCACTCGGGATCGAAAATACTCAATTGTCTATATCCGTATACCTCTGTACATACGCATGTACACTGTACATGTAGCGTATATTTACTAACTACCAATCTTGACACGAATCCTGGCTTTCCTTCATATTCCCGAGCAGTTCCCTTTTGTTTGTAATGTATTTTGTCTATTTCTTAGCCAGTGCTCAAACATCTGTTATCTGACACAATCTTTGGACATTCCAACCAACAAACAGTGGACTTTTGCTCATCTTTTATTTGTACTTTGCATTTACTGTAACTTCCCAGCTGCCCACTACAAAAACATTTGAACTAGATACAAACTAACCCAGAGTAATAGCAACTGATTTGTTATCTTTATTTTCAACACTGATTCCAGTATTAAATAAAATGCTGCATGAGATTATTATTCTTTGACAGATATTATTTTAGTAGACATATTATGTAATATGCTATGACTGAGGCAGAGTGCATGTGCCAATTTGTAGGCTATATATAATATACATAAAATATATAAAAGCAGAAAGAGTCCTATAAATTATTGTCTGTTAAATTTTCAACATTAAAAATAAAATTAAATGCAAGATTAATGATGTTTGATGAATACTAATTTGATGTGTGGGCAGTTTATGCAATCTGTGTAAATAGTTACATGTGCCAATTTAAATAGATGCATCGAATATACAATTAGACAAGTAAAGGGAATTCTATAAATTACATCTGTTTATTTACATTGAAGTACACCTGCACCTTTCTACTTATCATTTAATAATAATAATAGACCCTGACCCTGGACAGTAAACTGTAAAAAATCGATTAACTCAATAAGAATGACAGTGTTTATGCCAAGTGATGTTACACAACTGGATCTGGTCTAGTCAAGTATGGTGTGGTACCATACAAAGTGTACATGTAGAAACTTTACTAGCTGGTAGTACCAAGGCACATGTACACGGTAATGGAAAAATTTTTCTGAAGGCTATATAACTCCAGTACTATACTGCCTAATATCTGCTGCTCTGCTACTAAAGGTCATGTGAGTATTTCTGAGAATATCAACATTGGTTTGCTGTACAATATTTATACAAAAGTGATAAGCAGCTGTACATGTTAATTATAGTGTCTGTAGAGCCTTAGGAGTTGTGTTCTCATCTACATGTACAATCATGTAGTTAGTGAAGCATGTTATCATATAACACAACAGTAGTTGTTATGTTATGGATGAACTCATGTACATCACACAATGTATCTTCAATCTGTGTAGAACACTTTTTATGTGATATAGTAGCCGTTGGACTGCAGTATAATCCAACTATTCACTCTCACTGACGCAGTACTGTAGAGGCCTTCATAGGCATAGTATTCGTGTTCATGTTTAGGCGGACATATAAGAATATGTTATTTCATTTTCTCATGTGGTTATGAAACTCTTACAGACATATTTTGGTAAATGCTCATAAGACATCATTTTAGCAATGATGTCTTGCCTACAATAAATAATAATGACCTCTCAGTAGCACATCCATGTACTTGGACATAAATTCAATTACTGCAGGTGACCTGAAAAACTAACTTTACTAGGCAGTCAAATCTTCTAAAATCAGCTACTTCAATGGTATACACTATAGGCTAGAGGGTGTCTTAGCAAATACAGAGTAAAAAATTTGTACCTGTAGGTCAGAAATAATTTAATTCTGTTTTTGCTCAAACCCAACAAACTCACAGTCTTGTTTGTGCTTTCAAAGTTAAGCCAGTGCTATTTGTCAGCTGAAAATAAGGATTTGCTATGTTTGAAGACAATACAATGTGGTTACCTCTTAGCTTTGCATACCTATTTGATAACTGTTGTAGCCTACATGTACAATATAACTACATATAATATACATGTGTGTTGAAATAGTATTATAACAATCCGGAAGCTACTTTTGGGGAACTGATTAAATTTTGAAGGTATTTGTCAAGGTGCATAGTATTTTGCAGGGTTGAAACCCAGGGTTGCTTGGCTACATTATGTCAAAGTTGAAAGCACGTCATTATCATTTTAATTCTGCGTCACTTTCCAATTATTTAACACTTGGGTTCAAATCTGGGAAATGTTGGATGATAAATGTATATCAAAGTACAAGATATTATTATTGTGAACTTTATATCAGTTTATCTTCACGTATTATCTATATATCCATTTGTTTGGGAATATCTAGTGAACAGAGTTTATATTCTATATTTAGTTTATTTTACTGGACAACAGAGTACATGTACACTTAACTATTACACCATGTCATGACACGATGTGGCGTGATGTAATTATCAAAATATAAATACAATGTACCAAGTTCCAATTGATCCAAGAATTGAGATTATGTATAAGACTTTGATGTTTATTTTTTGTTAAATTCCATTTATCAACCACCTGACAGATACTAATGACTAAGCTCAATATCTGCCTTTATCACCTAAAATCAAATTACTCAGTATAAAATATAACATGTACAGTCATGTACAATGTTCAATGTACAAGTTATGTAGTTGTAATAACTCCAGGTTAGCTCAGATCATTTCCTTCCTAAATATTATTAATTTTAAGCACACTTTTTGTTTTTGATTGCTTTGAGATTATTCTACTCACAGTTTAGTAGTAATTATAGGGCAAATACAGAAATGCAATTTTAAGATGCAGCAGCGATGCATGCATAGTAAGAGTAACAAAGAATACTGGAGAATATTCTTTAGTTCTTCATACCTTACAGCTAGTGTGATGATAATTACCAACTTATATGCACTTATACCCTTGTTTACTTGATAGGTTATTGCAGTCAATTATTGTATAAATTTGAATGTTACAAAATTATAATTTGTGCTGTAGAGAAGGCAGAGCCACATGTCTGCCTGTCTGGTTCCAGCTGAATAATGTCTCTGAAACTGGTTTAGTCTAGTACCTTATTGTCTCGCAAAGTGTTACTGAAACAATAATTTAGCATTCTGTTATGGCAGTATCTGCAGCTCCAAATGTAACAAACATGTTCTCGATAGTTCTGGCTCTTCAGTAGCTAATACCTAGTGCCCTATTTCTTCAGGTGTCCGGTTATCTTTGTGTCATAGTCATTATAGCGAAAATTTTATCATGATTCTTGTAAGATAACTATGAATAGTGTACCTTTAGAATTTACTTTTCTAACATTGATTAGTTTCTTTGCACGCTGAAGGGCAGTTGGTAAAGATTCAAGCTATCACTTAGTGCAAACTAAGCTATGCAGCCACATTGTAAGACTGTCAAAAAATTTTTCGCCACAAGTCACATTTTAACATTTTAAAATTTTATAGCTCACCAATGGACGTATGTAGAAATGTTGCCAAGGTCATGTGACTAAAAGGCATTACCTATTACCAGTATCTGTAGGCATATACAGAAGCAGAAAATAGCAATATAATGATCATAAAGCTTTCAACTGGTACATGTAGCTATCAACCTGGTGTATTAAAGAATTGGTAGAGAGAATCAAAGCATTTACATAAGCCTCCAAAAAAATTTTAGAATTCTTTGAACTTCCAAGGGCACTCTATTCTGTATAAGTGCCTCCATATTTGCAATACTTGTGCAGAATATAGCTGTAGCATAGTTGTATATGGCAGGAAGTCGCTAGCTTCCTAATTCTGTAAATTCAGCCATTTGTTTTAGTTTTGCAATGCCTCTGAATCTATTTGTAGGTACGCACATGTCAAATCAAAATCCATCTAGGTGTGATGTTTGACATATTCATGTACATACAGATGTACAGGAATGGTTGCCATGTAGAAGTACGGATGTATAAAATCTCTGTTTCTAAACAGACCTGCTTCACTGTTGGAGCTGCTGACGCAGGATGAAGGTTTTAATTATCCTTGGAGCTGTAGCCACAGTTCATACAGTAACAGCATTTTCATGGTGGTGGAATGCTTTTCATTCACTAGGATGGAGGAGCGTAAATAACATCCAACCTAAGTCTGCTTGTGCGAATTATGAGTGCCCAAAGTATAAGGTAGTGGAGAAACATAAGGTAAGTAGAGCAATAACCGTCGGCTGCCTGTAGGCAGATGTAAGTAAATCTTCTGTTCTCTAGTCTTCGAGTCAACCTACAACAGATAGGTTTTTAACATACTGCTGATAGGAATTAATTGTAATCATAGAACCTGTGCAGTATAGATTGTAAGCCGACTTTCAGTATATATACATGTATGTGTGTATTTATTTGACCTTCAGGAGGGTTTTTTCTATTATGTAGCCAAGGCTTACAAGCTGATTTACCAAAACCGACTCATTCCACAAACGTAGTGATTTTCTGCATGTCTACATTGTATATTATAATGGAATAAGCAGCATTGTTTCAAATAATGTAACATTGCAAAATAAATATACAATTTTATAGGGCTATGAGCTGAGGTCTTACAAACCGGCAGTCTGGGTGGTAGCTAGAGTCACCCTTACTTCGGACGGTGAGAAACAAAGAGAATTCATTAATGAAGCTACAGAAAAACTTGCTAGATACATGAATGGAGACAACATGGAAGGTAAGCCATAGAAAATAAAAATCGACGTAAGGCATCAAATCCTTGCTATCATGCTACGCACTATGTAGTCATACACTGTACATGTATTAATATGCATTTTTAATATGGTAATACATTGCAGATACCTCATACTATAAATACATATTATATACATGTACATTGTACATATATACCCATAATACACTCTTGTGCTTGCTTTGTATAGTATCATTCACTAGTACCCTTTATCATCACGATACACTACAAGAAATTTGTGTAAAGGATATAAAATTCTACCAAGAACTAGAATGCCAATACCACATGATTTTATATATTCATGTATATTCATGTATATTCATGTATACGAGTATTTTGCAATCGTTTGAAACCAATCACTGCAATGTTACTGTTAGCCTACATTATTTTGTTCAGAACGAACACTGAATTGGACTGTACCAGCAGTGCTGCATACGACTTTGACGTTGCCTTCCGTGATCGGAGATGTCTATGTGGCACGTATGATACCCAAACGGCATTCTAAAAATCCACCCATACCAACAGATAATAGTCTATATTTCAAGAAGACTCAGAGAACAAAAGCCTATGTCAGGTAAATATCCCAGTTTTCTACTCAGTACATGTAAATAATTTAATTAATTAAATGGTTACTTGATTTACCTTGCAAATTGAAAATTTATAAGTGGAAGAGGCGGTTATTCGAAATTATTCTTAGCTAAATGCTAAGCTATTAAAAACAGATATACTGATGAGGTAGTTGGGATGGTGTAGTGAATAACTTGCTGCTTTCCAGACCTTCTGGTCATAGGTTCAAGTTCCTCGCACTCCTGTCATGGAAGGTGAGCTCTTCTACTCAGAGCCCAGCTCTTGCTGCTCATGCAAGCTTCAGCTTCTGAAGTCCGTTGAATAGGATGGCTAAATGTCCTGAAGGCAGCAACATTTGGATGTGGTACTCTGTAGTAATTATTCTATTTATTGCAGGTCATATATTGGATTCGGAAATGAGATGTTTGTCCAGGGAGAGCAATATAGACATGAAATGAATATATTATCACAGTCTCTTAGTGAACGGCCCCACAAAATAGCTCAGATTCTGTATACTGAATATGATCTCCCTTCAGACTTTGGTGCAAGACTTAGAGAAGTTATAATGTTAAGATAAACCTATACTGTACACCATGCCTTGAGGCTAACACAACACTTGATTGGTGGGTTCAAAGATCCATAAGTTACTGAACCAGGCTGGTTGGAGTTTATTGCACTAGATAGTTTTTTTGTTACAATGAACATCATGATTTTATTTAAAACTGTTGCATAGGCTTATTTGTGAGTTGTATAAATACTTAAATAAGAAATGTTGCATTAACGTGTATATTCTACATGTTATAATAGCATCAATATGCTCTGTTCATCCTAATACTTTATATGTGTCTAATAAATTATTGTTTAGAGTCAGTTGACATTTTGTTTAAAAATTATTGAATAGTCTAGAAACATAGGGTATTTTATACTGAGGGGTGGTGCTATAACACTAATCCACCATGTATGAATAGTCGAGGAACCCTGGCTAGTTTTGTTCCATGGACTCTTTCTATAATTATGCCTTGATAACATAATCTACACTATATTATATTGTTGTTATTGTTTTACTTCCATGTCACTCTCTGTAATCATGTAACATCAGGTGCAAATCTGGTAATGGTGGGACCATAAATGTATACCAAAGTACAAGGTGTTATAATTGTGAACTTTATATCAGTTTATCTTCATCTAAGAAACCAGTTACTCAGTGTGCAACTGAGGGCTGAATTCTTACTAAGTTATGATAAAATAACTTCTGGTTAGATGCATTGTGCATGTATGTAGGTGGATCAGTGAGTTGTAAGATTTAGACTTAGTTCCTGATGATTTGACTTTAGTACAAACATACCCATTGAGGGAAATACAGACTATTATACACTTGCCCCAATGAATTCACCTTTCCTGCCATCCATCTTCTGAAATTTTAGATCGCTGTTGGAATAGAATTACAGTTTTACGACTGCAACTTTGAGTATCCTGTAATAGGATTTATTGTGGAGAAGGAAACACATGCATAGCAATGTGCAGCATACAACTTGTACTTTGACAATACAAATTTCCATTGGTCCGAATCTCACTAGAGCATCATTTTTTTCATTTTAGTATTTTACTAATTTCTTTGCTACTATAAGATTAATTGGACAGCTATACAATACTAATCTGTAAGATCACATGCACCGTGTACCCACCTCATTTGTTCCACTTTGAAACAAACACACTAATCGCCATGCAGCATACAACTTGTACTGGTACAAGACAATGTCCGTCATAAAGAAAGTACAAAGCATAGCTTCCTCAAACCCTCTGCAAATTATGAGCCTTTTACTCAAAATGCATGTCTTCATTGATGGTAAATTTATATGAACATCCAACATAATTATATGATAATTTGTAAACTACATTCATGGTAAACAAAACTTTCATTTGTGTCGTATGACTGCAGGTAATGTGATATAGTCAACAGTAGCCTCTTCACTACAACCTCCATACAAATACAGAATACCTGTACTAGACCTACAATGTACATGTACATATACAATACATCATTATACTGTACATCGTTAAATATAACAGTTACAATTAGTCTCGTGTTGCAAAACAAATGACAACATACTACTACATTTCTGACAACTTTGGACCAACAGATCGATTTGCAATTGGGAGTTTGAACTAGTTTACATATCAGCTGATTGTATTGTATCAAACTTATCCATACCAAATAACTCACATCCAGGGTAGCCCTATGTGTATGGCTTGTGATAAACTAATCAACCAATAAAATGGCTTGAGTGTGATGACATCATGAGACACAGAGAGTATAAAAGGGAGTGTTGTTGACAAGTTACAGTATTCTTGTTGTCTTCTGTCATAGCAATACAACTCGGCTACAACATGAGATCTCTCATCCTTCTTGCTGTTACTGTTGCTGTACTTCAGCTCACATCTGCCATCTCATTTGGTTCCGGCAGCCGTAGAGAAAACAATGAGTACAACAGACCAGATTTCTGTGGAAACCAGGAATGCCCCAAGTACAAAGTGATCAAGACCTTCAATGTAAGTGCTGCTGATCTCAATACAGGTGTCTCTATTTTATATTTGTTATTATAGAGCAAGCTTCACTTTCAGTAATTTGTTTTCTCAATCCCAATTTAATTCGAATGCAGGTTGTAGGACTTCATTAATACTTCGCAGGATGCTATGAATTATAAATTACTTATGGAGAAGAACAAATAATTCTAAATGAGTTAATTTTTAAACTGTTTCCTTTCTCATTATTAGTCATCTCCATTAATTGTTTAGGATGCATCATACTACATTGTATTATTTATTGAAAATATTTGTTTAGGGATATGAGCTCAGAGAGTACATGCCAACAGTGTATGTTTCTACCAAGATCGCCAGGTTGTCTATGGACTTCTGGGAACATCACATGTTTACCGAAGGAGCTAACTTGAAACTCCACTATTACTTCCTTGGAGTGAACGAGAAAAGTAAGTAGATTTATATAATAGTACTCTAGATTCACATACAGTAAATGCTTGTTATCTTTTACAACAGGTACATTGGATGATCTAGACTTACTGGGTATTATTATAATACTTACAGTATGACTGTTCATCGTATGCAGAACGAGAAAATTGTTGCCATTTCTGTGAAATATTTACGTTTTTTACTACAGACCAGACCATGAACACTACAGTTCCACTGATGAAGGTACACACCAAGGATGAGGTACACATGAGATTCATGATCCCACAGAACTACAGCCAGAACCCAATTAAGCCTAACGACCCAACCGTGGAGATCAAAACAATGCCAAAGATGCAGTGCTATGTCAGGTAAATACTGCTATTTATTCTGCTACTTGCACATCATCATCTGTATATTAACTGAAACTAACGACCTTGAATTACAGTATACTCGTATATTTATAAAAATCAAATCAGTCGTTTTTACTTTTTACAACTAATGCTAACACTACTGGCTGATTCGTATTTTATATAAAACTGTTCATGAAATATGTTTTAAGCTTTAGTAAATCAACCTGGCCATTTGCTTCAGATTCATTAGTGGTTAGAAATACTTACCCAATGCTATCACATAATACAATTGAGCTTTTCCATTGCCTTGAATATACAACTAACTATTTTCTTATGTTTACTCAAAGTTACAATGAATATTTTTAGAACATTCGGTGGTTGGGCTACAACTCAGCACGTTGGATTTGGCAGCAGTCTCCTTGGATACAGAAACTTCCCTGAGCAGTTCGAACAGCTGAAGAGAGATCTGGCCAGAGATGGTGAGAGATACACAATCGACTCCGGTTTCTACACTGCTGAGTATAACGACGCTTCCGACTACTTTGGACGACACAACGAGGTCTTGATCATGAAGAGATAAACACCCTTCACTCGACCAACCAATGAAATGAACAACCTTTCCTGGAACGACCAATGAAATGACAGTTACTACCCTGCACTGTCAAAACATATTCTTAACATTTCACCTCATAATAAAATGATTTTATTATGAATTCTTATGATAATAGTTTCTATCATAGCTGAGGATTTCTCTGATTGTGATAGATTTTATTCCTGTCATCGCTCATAAGATTTTATCGTCATGTTTTAACTACAGAAAAATCAAAATAAAATGCCATCACTGCAGATATTACATTGTCTATGTTTCAAATAGTGTCCAATTATATGTGATTGACTTAGAGTATACCTAGTGAGTGATAAGTTATCATAACCCACAAGGCAAAGTCGCATAGCTAGACACATGAAATTATATAAATTATAGTTTTAACACAACACTGAAAACAAAACTAGATTGATTCAACAAGTTTTGAAATGATTTACCACACTGTAATTGAGTAGACCAGCTCCATCCACATTATAGTAGTTGGCACAAACACTGCAGTTATACGTAGATAAAATAATAAATGCACAAAATGTCCTTTACTTGTGAGTTTTTGTAAGATATGCTAGCCAATGTCAGGCTCTTGTTTGTTGCTTCCCAGTAGCGTTTATGACCTTTGGTATCAATATTACATAACTACAGTATGTCGTAACAAGCAAGCACTCCAGAGTTGATAATGTAAATAAACAACATTTTTATTTAGTTTTACTGATTGGCTCATATAGCTTATTATAATCATTAGCATACCTAGTGGGTACATGTGCACCAAAGCCAGTGTTTGATATTAATGCTCTAAAGATTGTGTAAGAGACTAAAATATGAGATTTGATTGAATGTTGGTCACGAAAATGGATTTTAATTTGGCCTAATAGTAAAAGAATATTCTAGTCCTGATCTGCAAAGTTACAAAGGAGTCTATCTGGAGTTTTGCTTTCAATGAAAATAAATAAATATAGAAGTTTTCTATATGAACCAGCCAAGTCCCTTTGGATTTTGGTCACATTTTCAAAGTTATCTTCCCTTGAGTAACTGACATTGCATCCGAAAAGATCCAACCCACTAGCAGCATTAAGTTATTAATAATATTAATTAGTCACTCAGTGTTATTTATTAGGAGTTGTGCCCTTATGTTTATTGCATAATGGGGATTTATTTTTTTTGTGACAATTTCAGCATTATTAGTACATGTACATGTATGTCCCTGCGGATCAAGACTTAAAATATGGAGGTCCCCTGTGTGTATTTCATCTGCATGCAGGATGAACATCTGCCCTCTTCGATCCAAGAGCACCCATATCACGGTGGGGCAAGTGAAAAATGACAGCACCAGCACTGTCTGCTCCGGCTTTGAAGCAGCGCTTCAAGCTGGGTTCATAACAGGCAGTGACTGAAGAGTGGTGGTAAGAACTTGGTAAACTCACACATCACTATAAAATAAGACACACCTAGCCGTGGTATAAAATACCACCGACATACTCAGAATTGAGGGTTTGCCATTATCTATCTTATATCTAGTACATGTATGTTGATGAATTATTGGGGTAAAGAGCATCTAGCAGGTCTGGAGGTGATTGAAATTCCACAATAGAGTTGTCAAATTTATAATGCTAAAATTTTATCAGAAAAAACCTTTTTAATGCAAAGTACACATCGCAGGGTAGGCCTATACATGCATAGGTGTGGATCCTATAATATTTTACAATTTGTATTCTGAATGATGTTCTGATACGAGATTGAATGTTTTGCTATGTATCAAGATCATGTTGCTTATCAAAATGCACTATAGAAAAGGGGTGAATGACTAGTAACGTAATAGAGCTTAATCCATTCTGTAGTTCCCAATCAATTGTTGCCATTTTGCAATAACTATGCCCCTGTTTCCAAATATACATACATGACAAACAAGATCCATCTAAATGTAATGCTTGACATATTTATGTACATACGGTGTATATATTATTCATGCATAGTTGCCGCATAAAGGTATGGATGTATAAAGTCTCTGTTTCTAAACAGACGAGTGTCATTATTGGAACTGCTGTCACAGAATGAAGGTGCTCATTCTCCTTGTAACTGTAGCCATAGCCCAGTCATCTCTCACAGTTTCAAGGTGGGGGGGCACAGTCTTGACTCAATGACTCTAAGTTACCTGTTGAATATGTATTTACACTTGCTACTTTGTGTGTTGGGTGTGGACCAAAATAAAGTCTTAGGAAACATTGAAATTAGTAATTGGCTATAATTGTTATTACAAGAGTTGCCTCCTCTCTGCTTGTCCACCCCTAATAAGAGTGGGGACGCTGTGAGTACAACACTGAGCAGTATATACAGTAGGTTGTCATCACCATTGGCTGGTGTTTGAGTTACTTTTAATCTGTATGAATAGGAAGTGATATTTGTAGGTCATGAATTGGTAACAGGAGTTATCACACCTTACTTACATTAGAACACTCTATACATGCTGTATTATTTGACACGGTGTGCCCATTAGGGAATGGATTATTCAATGTCATATTGTTTCATTAAATAAACAGGAATCCTGAGTTAAATTTAGCTGCATTACAATTATAGTTGCATAGTACCACTGCAGTTTATAATAATATATAGCATGGTACGATAACTCCAACTTGCTGTTTTGTATAGCACTATTTTGGGTATTGTAATAATCTGCTTACAACAATGAAACAAACATTTTAATTTAAATATCATCTCATTACGCCCAACAATCAAATTTAAACTTTTACAACAATCAAAAATACAACTTGATGACACAAAGTCACAAACTATACTGCAATCTGTAAAGTCGGCTGTGTGTATTACTGTATCACTGAGTTATTCTCATAAATATAATTCTAAACAAGTATTATGAACATGAGCTTCTTGGGATTTAGTAAAGGAGATGCAATGTGGAAAAGGAGAGCGATTCAAACTAAACCTGCAGTAAGTCATGTGTTATGTATCTCATTACGCCATGTACTTGCATAGATATTCTTACGGAGCTACTAGTACATAGAAGTAATTTATATACATTGTACATCGATATGTACCAGACTACACTTGTATCTCACCTACCTGTCATCACATTATACCTGCATGCTTTTAGAGACTGACACCATAGTTATATTAAATAAATAAGAAGCTTCCAAATTTTTACAGCGAGTGCAAAGAGAGTTAGAGGAAGAGTTGAAGGCAGTTTATGGAATGTTCCAGAACTCGTATATTACAAGAAATCAACTCATAAGGGTACAGGAAATCATATTAACTCAGGTTAGTAGCACATCTAGAAATACAGTATATAAAGATATGGATGTCTAATAAGAAATATTTGTATAAAATATAGTATAGTATACATGTACAATCACAAAATAGTAATGTGCAGGTATTGAGAGTACTCAATTTCTTGTATCCATTGCACCCTTGCATTTAATTATAGTCATAGTTGTTATCATCCTATTGAAGGAAAGCCCCCAGGGTAGTATTTATGTTGTGTTGTACAGTAAGATTTGGAGTTATCCACCTGTGTATCTATTTATATACAGACAGTCAAAGAGTCTTCTCAGATGTTAAGAACTCGTGCTGTAAACCAAGTATTGTATGTGGCAGAGAGATATGACAACTCCAAACCAGAAATATGCATAAAGGTACATTTAAGTTGGTTGTATTACTGGACAATGATGTGTATGACTGTTACCTTACATGTCTATTATTCTATAACATGTAATATATTATATGTATATATATTGTATTACAGGAAAGAGTACAGATAGTGTTTGAAAGTAATGTGCAGGACAAGGTCTCCATGTTTCAACAGAAATGGAAGTGAATAGAATATACATGTAGCTGTTATAAGGATTGAGAACGGTTTGGATCAAGATATAGAAAGATGGAGTATGAAGATGTAGTAATACATGTGTAGAGATATGGGATGAGGACATGTGTACTGTGTACTCTATATATACAGAGTAGAGTATAGTTATGATTTACATATCAGTATATTATTATTATTATACTGTATAACATGTTAGATGTTACTTGTTGTATGGATTGGTGAATGTACTGAATGTGTTATTTCATGTGTTACCAATACTGTTTACTGTTTACACTGTTTCAGTTAATATAAATATATTATATGTGGGGTTTATATGAATGTATACTGAACTAGTTCAATAAATATTCATACCTACTTCCATATTCAGGAATCCTCCTACAAAAAATAAACATGCACAAGTGATGCACATTATTAGAAATGATTCCCAGACAGGTTGCTGTTTATTGGATAAATAATCCAGTTTAATGTCATCAATATTGTTAAAATTATACTGATCTAAAGCAAGCCTGGTTCCTGATGTTATAAAATTTCAACTTGGAAGGCAATGTAATATTATGAAACACAAGTTGTGAAGTTGTGCCCTCTTTCCTCTCAGTTTTAAAATATAGCAAGAAAGCACAACTTCAGAAAAGAGGACATGTGAGTCGTTGGTTCTTGGTTGTCGGCTATTATTGGCATCTGCTGATTATAATTTGCGGAAATTTGTGATATCTCTTTTGCAAGGAATTGATTTTATGTTTTATTTTACACTGTACACTAAACTATGCTACACGCTATTGGAGCACAGGCCTACCATAATACCTATCATGTGCAATAAGACAATGTAATGAAGGATGCGAAATCTACCAGACAAAAAAGAGACAGTTTGTTTCAATGGAAGAATTTCTGTATTATTATGAAACCAACACTGCATTAAACCAGATATAGAGAACAAGAAAAAGGATATGATGTAGCCGTAGTAATATTGTAATGGTTCAGGACATTTGTATATACGACTCCAGCCACCCTGATGGACCTTATAGCACCCTAAGTGCGTAGTAGTTGCCACAGCACTACTCATCTAACACTTATTCTCTTGTACTTAGTTCTTTCTATACTCATACTTGCCTTGTATTGAATGTCCAGCCATACGTTTGATAATTACATACCTGTATATAGCATTACTGAGTCATTGTACTGTTTTTATACCCGTGTAAAGAGGCTCGACCTCTCCGAATTACTTGATATTAGTTTTGCATATGAACTAGATGATTCTAAGCATCTTTTTGTAATAACCCGACCCATTTTGGGTCGGGCATCGGGCTTCCGGCCGCCATATTGTTGCGCAATTTCCGGACGACCCTACATCGTCTTTTCCCGACACTACATTGGCCTATTTACCAGAACTTCCTCCGGAAGTTCTGTTACTATATAAAGGGCATTGTTTCTATGTTTGTTGTCTCAGCTCTTGCTTGGATCTCAATAAAGACATTTCTATACTTATATATAGAGACTTTCACTTCGTAGATAGGTCATTCTAGTTGTTAAGGTCCTCGACCTTGCAACACGAACTGCCTACTAGGTCGGATCACTCTCTTTCTCAGTATAGTAAACAAGCATAACTCGGGATCATATGGGTCGTCTTTGGTAGTTCTTTGACTACTGACACCGATCGATCTTTCATGTAATGAGAAGGCCTAGCACCACTCATAGGTACTTCACTTTGGACTCGGGAGTCGTCTCAAGACGACTGCACCAAAAACCAGAATTCATTACAATATTGACATGAAATTGAAAGTGCTTCAGTAAAATATCATCACAAATAACAATAATATTTTACAACAACCATAAAATTATAAAATCATAATAAAATGAATAAAAATCATTATAATTATAAAGATAATATAGGCCTACTTAGTAAATGAGGTTAATAATAACATGATTATTATAAATATTTTAATATAAAACGTCATTAGTATAATCAGTATGTTATTATAAATAAATATACAATTACACGTATCCAGTGCTATGAGCTGAGATCCTACAAATCAGCTGTTTGGGTGGTTGCTAGAGTCACCCTTACTTTGGATGGTGAGAAGTAAAGAGAGTTCATTAATGAAGCTACAGAAAAACTTGCTAGATACATGAATGGAGACAACATGGAGGGTGAGAAATAGAAGATAAAACATGGAATAAGATATTAAATCCTTACTATCATACTACGCACTATGTAGTCATACACTGTACATGTATTAATATGCAATGTTACTGTTAGCCTACATTATTGTGTTAAGGACAAACACTGAATTAGACTGTACCAGCAGTGCTGCATACGACTTTGACGTTGCCTTCTGTGATCGGAGATGTCTACGTGGTACGTATGATACCCAAAAAGTATTCTAAAGATCCACCAATACCAACAGATAATAGTCTATATTTCAAGAAGACTCGGAGAACAAACGCCTATGTCAGGTAAATATTCTAATTTACTACTCAGCACATGTAAATAATTTAATTAATTAAATTGTTACTTGATTTGCCTTGCAGATTAAAAAATTAATAAATAAGAGAAGGGGCTGTTCAGAATTATTCTTAGCTAAATGTTTAGATATGAAAAATAAATATAATGATGAAGTTGGAGTGTCGGCATGGTGTAGTGGATATATTGCTGCTTTGCAGACCTTCTGTTCATAGTCCTAGTCCCACGCAGTCCTGTCATGGAAGGTGAGCTCTTCCACTTAGAGTCTAGCACCTGCTGCTCATACAAGCTTCAACTTTTGAAGCTTTTGAAGATTATATTACAGGCCCATAAATTACTGAACCAGGCTGGTTGGAGTTTATTTACTAGATGATTACTTTGTTATAATAAACTTCATCTTTAATTTAGGATTTCATTTTAAACTGCTGCTCATTTATATAAAAAGTTGCATGAAAAAACTTTACATTTCATAATAACATTAATATGCTCTGTTTATCCTAATACTTCATATTATGTGCCCAATAAATTATTGTTTGGAGTCAGTTGACATTTTGTTTGAAGATAATTGAATAGTCTAGAAACCTAGGGTATATTATACTGAGGGGTGGTGCTACAACTAACCCACCATAGTCGAAGAACCTTGACTAGCTTTGCTCCATGGACTCTTCCTATAATCATACCTTGATAATAGAATCCATATCATAATGTTGTTATTGTATTACTCCCATGTCACTTTCTGTAATCATGTAACATCAGGTGCAAATCAGGAAATGGTCGGACCATAAATTTAAAGTTCAGATTTTATACCAAAGTACAAAATACTATTATATGAACTTTATATCAGTTTATCTTCATCTAAGAAACCAGTTACTCAGTGTGCAACTGAGGGCTGAATTCTTACTAAGTTATGATAAAATAACTTCTGGTTAGATACATTACGCATGTATGTAGGCGGATAAGTGATTTGTGAGATTTAGACTTTGTTCCTGATAATTTGACTTCAGTACAAGCATACCCAATGAGGAAAATGCAGGTATAATAGTAAAAAATTATTTTTAGCAAGCAAATTATTTTTGAGCTGTCAGAGACTTGTTTCAAACCCATGAAAATACCAGTCCCTGACCGGGGCTTGAACCCGAAGCTTTCATGGCACCTAATCGTCTAGCACAGTGAACAGAACATGCTACCACTCCACCAGCTCAGCAACCTTAAAAAACGGAAGCTTCACCAGTGAGCAATGAGCGAATTAAACACAAGGCACTCCTCTAATTAGGTGTCTTCGCGACCTCTTGGGCGGACCCGGGTCCCAAATAAAAGTCATAAGATGGCCGTCCGACCAAGGCCAGAAGAGCTATATGCCTAGGATTTTGCTTGGCTGGACGCAACCATCCCTAGCTCATGTGACAGATGTGTGCCGGAAAATATTTTTGCAAATTGGCCTGGGTCTGAAATTCAAGTCGCGAAGACACCTTATTTATTATGCAGAATTCGCTGATTATGGCCACCTTGCGCTTAGAGCATGTCTACTGCTCACTGGTGAAGCTTCTTTTTTCAAGGTTGCTCAGCTGGTGTAGTAGTAACATGTTCGGTTCACTGTTCTAGGCAATTAGGTGCCGTAGAGGCCTCGGGTTCAAACCCCGGTCAGGGACTGGTATTTTCATGGATTTGAACTAAGTGTCCAACTGCTCAAAAAGAGAATTCTTTGCTTAAAAATGCATCACTATATAAAAAAATAGCCAAACCCCCTAACATCAAAGACTCTTGCAAACACTTTATAATAGTCAAAGACTATTATACCCTTGTCCCACTAAATGCGCACAATTTAGCGATCCCAACGCTTCATGATTCATTTTCCTGCCATCCATCTTCTGAGACTTTAGATACCTGTTCGACAGTTTAACGATTGCAATTTTGAGTGTCATGTACTAAGATTCATTGTGAGGAAGGAAATAATAGCAATATGCAGCATACAACTTGTGCTGGTACGACAAATGTCCATCATAAAAGGAAGTACGATGCATAGCTTCCTCAAACCATCGGTAAACTATGAGCCTTAAACAAAATACATGTGTTCATAGATGGTATGTTAAGTTAATATGAACATCCAACATACAATGTAATTATATGATAATTTGTAGTCTACATTCATGGTAAAAGAAACTTTCATTTGTGTAATATGACTGCATGTGATATATAGTCAATAGCAACCTGTTCAATGCAACCTCCATACAAATACGGAATATTTGTACTAAACCTACATGTACATAATTGTGGACTACATAAAAGTATTTATACTGTACGACATTAAATATAACAGTTACAATTAGTCTAGTGTTGTAGCCCAAATGACAACATACTACTACATTTCTGACAATACTGGATCAACAGATCGATTAGCAATTGAGAGTTTGAGCTAGTTTACATATCAGCTGATTGCATTGTATCAAATTATCTATACCTAATAACTCAGACCCAGGGTAAACCTATTTGTGGGACTTGTGATAACTAATCAACCAATTAAATGACTTGAATGTGATGACATCATCAGGAATAGAGAGTATAAAAGGGAGTGCTGTTGACAAGTTACAGTATTCTTGTTGTCTTCTTCTGCCATAGCAACACAACTCAGCTACATCATGAGATCTCTCATCCTTCTTGCTGTTACTCTTGCTGTACTTCAGCTCACATCTGCTGTATCATTGGGTTCTGACAGCCGTAGAGAAAACAATGAGTACAACAGACCAGATTTCTGTGGAAACCAGGAATGCCCCAAGTACAAAGTGATCAAGACCTTCAACGTAAGTGCTGTTAATCTCAATACAGGTGTCTCTATTTCATATTTGTTATTATAGGGCAAGCTTCACTTTCAGTAATTTGTTTTCTTAATTCTAGTTTAATTTGAATGTGAGTTGTAGGACTTCGTTAATACTTCACAGGACGCTATGAATTATAAATTGTTTATGGAGAAGAACAAAATAATAATTTTAAATGAGTTAATTTTTAAACTGCTTCCATCCTCATAATTGATTATCTCCAGTTAATAGTTTAAGATGCATTATTCTGCATTGTATTATTAATTGAAAATATTTGTTTAGGGATATGAGCTCAGAGAGTACATGCCAACAGTGTATGTTTCTACCAAGATCGCCAGGATGTCTATGGACTTCTGGGAACATCACATGTTTACCGAAGGCGCCAACTTGAAACTCCACTACTACTTCCTTGGAGTGAACGAGAAAAGTAAGTAGATTTATATAATAGTGCTCTAGATTCACATACAGTAAATGCTTGTTATCTTTTACAACAGGTACATTGGATGATCCAGTCTTACTGGGTATTATTATAATACTTACATTGTGACTTTTCATAGTATGCAGAACCAGGAATTGTTGCCAATTCTGTGAAATGTTTACGTTTTTTACAGACCAGACCATGAACACTACAGTTCCACTGATGAAGGTACACACCAAGGATGAGGTACACATGAGATTCATGATCCCACAGAACTACAGCCAGAACCCAATCAAGCCTAACGACCCAACTGTGGAGATCAAAACAATGCCAAAGATGCAGTGCTATGTCAGGTAAATACTGCTATTTATTCTATTACTTACACATTATCATCCGTAAATTAACTAAAACTAACGACCTTGAACAACGGTATACTCGTATTTTTATAAAAATCGAATAAGTTGTTTTTACTTTTTACATCTAAAGCTAACACTACTGACTGATTTGTATTTTATATAACAGTATTCATAAAGTCTATTTTAAGCTTTTGCTTAAGATTATTACCCACATGCTATCATATAATATGATGTTATGTCTCCATTGCCTTGAATATACAACTAGCTAGCTCAAAGTTGCAATGAATATTTTTAGAACATTCGGTGGTTGGGCTACAACTCAGCACGTTGGATTTGGCAGCAGTCTCCTTGGATACAGAAACTTCCCTGAGCAGTTCGAACAGCTGAAGAGAGATCTGGCCAGAGATGGTGAGAGATACACAATCGACTCCGGTTTCTACACTGCTGAGTATAACGACGCTTCAGACTACTTTGGACGACACAACGAGGTTTTGATCATGAAGAGATAAACGTCCTTCACTCGACCAACCAATGAAATGAACAACCTTCCCCTGACCGACCAATGAAATGACAGTTACTACCTTGACCTGTCGAAACTTATTCTAAATCTTTCACATCGTAATATAACGATTTGATAATGAATTCTTATGATAATATTGTCTGTCATAGCTGAGGATTTCTCTGATTGTGATAGATTTTATTCCTGCCATCTCTCATAAGATTCTATTGTCATGTTTTAACTACAGAAAAATCAAAATAAAATGCCTTCACTGCAGATATTACACTGTCTATGTTTCTAATAAAATCCAATTATATGTGAATGACTTAGAGCATACCTAATGAGTGATAAGTTATCATAACCCACAAGGCAAAGTCGCATAGCTAGACACATGAAATAATATAAATTATAATTTTAACACAACACTGAAAACAAAACTAGAGTACCATATTTTGTATAGAAATATGTAGGTTTTCCAAAACTACATGTATGTGATAGTTGTAGGGCATGTACATGCACACCAATTCGAACTTCTCAGTGCGCAGAACAAAAACACTTAATGACAGCATGGTTTTGATAAGTTATCATAAAACTCATCAGGGTAACTATAATAACATTTTGATAAGCAACATGATCTTGATACATTGTACATAGTAAAACTTTCAATCTTGTATCAGAACGTGATTCAGAATAAGAATTGTAAAATATTGTTGGCTTCTCACCTATGCATGTATTAATAGGCCTACCTGCAATGTGTGGTTTGCATTACAAAAAATCTTTTGATAAAATTTTAACATTAAATTTGCCAACTCTATCGCTTCATTTCAATCACCCCAAAAATTCATCAACATGATAATAATGTTGAAATTGTCACAAAGAAAATAACTCCAAATTATGCAGTGGACATAGGAGCACAACTCCTAACAAATAAATAAACACTGAGTGGCCAATTAATATTATTAATAGCTTAATGCTGCTAGTGGGTTGGATCTTTTCGTATGCAACGTTTCAGTTGCTCAAGGGAAGATACTGTGAGAATATGACCAAAATCCAAAGGGGATTGGCGATCTGATACAAAGATTTTCTATATTTATTTAATTTCATTGAATGCTTGACTTCAGATGGACTCTTGAATAACTTGACATATCAGGGCTAAAATATTCTTTTACTCTCAGGCCAAACTTAAAAAATTCTCTATGACCAACATTCAATCAAATCTCAAACTTTAGTATCTTACACTGTTTTTACAGTATAATTAATATTAAACACTGATTCTCTAGGAAGAATCTCCAATCCTGTTCCCTCAACAAAGAGGATGTTCAGGACAGTATTAGATGGAGAAGTTTGATTGAGCTAGGCCTCCGGCAGACACCCGCTACCTGTACGGAACAGAGCGGAGATAGGTGAGCATAGGTGAGCACTGATTCTGGTGCACATGTACCCACTAGGTATGCTAATGATTATAATAAGCTATGTAAGCCAATCAGTAAAACTAAATAAAGATGTTGTTTATTTACATTATCTACTCTGGAGTGCTTGCTTGTTACGACATACTGTAGTTATGTAATATTTATACCAAAGGTCATAAACGCTACTGGGAAGCAACAAACAAGAGCCTGACATTGGCTAGCATATCTTACAAAAACTCACAAGTAAAGGGCATTTTGTGTATTTTTTATTTTATCTATGTATAACCGCAGTGTTTGTGCCAAGTACTAGAATGTAGATGGAACTGGTCTAGTCAATTACAGTGTGGTAAATCATTTCAAAACTTGTTGAATCAATCATAATGGAGATTAAAAGTATTTGCTGACTGTTATCAATACAATAGGAAACCTTCCAGTCAGGCATCTTTTTACAGTGAAGTTGGGAGTTGTTTTCCCATAATAACAAAACAATGAAAGAATCGAGAGGACAACTCCATTTTACAGTCAATACCCAGTTCTGTTCCTAAGCAGAAACAATATTTCTAAGTGAAACCCAAAGCTCATTTCATGAAGCATTTCAGAATGAGATCTCCGACACTAGAAAACACCTGTCTCCTAAAATACACTAAAGAAAGGGAGTCAGAGACTTCTAGTAATGAGTATAATCCATTTTGCCATTTTGCAGCATGCCTCTGTTTCTGGATATACCTACAGTACATACAGCAATTATTGCTGCTAAAGTCTATTATTCCAACGACTTCTAAACCTTCTATATATTTTATATCCTGATAACTAAGTAATGGCATCACTATTTCAATATGGGGAGAGGGGGGCTTTGCACATAACAATGACCATCTGTGTGGGCTAAAGAACACAATTAGCAAAAGTATTGTCCCACTTATAAACAGCAGGTGATACCTATACCTGGGATAATACTCAAGCATTCCTCCATGAACATGCAGCCATCAACTCCCTTCTTTGCTCAGTCTGTTAAGTGCACGGTTGGGTTGTACTATGTATTACAATACATTCATGTACATACTGCATACTGTATCATATAAAGGTATCCCAAGTGCATTGCATTACTGCCATATGGTCAGTTGACTTGAGGAATATGTATTTACACTTGCTACTTTGGTGTGTTGGGTCTGGACTAAAATAAAATCTTAGGCAACATTGAAATTAGCAATTGGCAATAATTGTTATTATAAGAGTTGCCTCCTCTCTGCTTGTCCACCCCTAATAAGAGTGGGGACGCTGTGAGTACAATGCTGAGCAGTATATTGGTTGCCATCTCCATTGGCTGGTGTTTAGGTCGGCTTTAATCTCTATGCAGAGCCATGTTTAGGCCAAAACGAATGAATAGAATCATCCACTGGGAAGTGTTGTTTGTAGGTCATGAATTGATAACAGGAGTTATCGCATCTTACTTACTCATTAGAACACTTTATACATGCTGTATTATTTGACACGGCATGTTCATTAGGAAATAGATCATTCAATGTCATATTGTTTCATTAAATAAACAGGAATCCTGAGTTAAATTTAGCTGCATTACAATTATAGTTGCATAGTACCACTGCAGTTTATAATATATAGCATGGTACGATAACTCCAACTTGCTGTTTTGTATAGCACTATTTTGGGTATTGTAATAATCTGCTTACAACAATGAAACAAACATTTTAATTTAAATATCATCTCATTACGCCCAACAATCAAATTTAAACTTTTACAACAATCAAAAATGTAACATTGATGACACAAAGTCGCAAACTAGACTGCAATCTGTAAATTTGGCTGCGTGTATTGTTGCATCACTGAGTTATTCTCATAAATATAATTCTAAACAAATATTATGAATATGAGCTTCTTGGGATTTAGTAAAGGAGATGCCATGTGGACTAGGAGAGTAATTCAAACTAAACCTGCAGTAAGTTATGTGTTATGTATCTCATTGCGTCATGTATTTGTAGTATAGATATTATTATGAAACTAGTAGTATATGAAAGTAACCAGATATACACGTAGATTACTACCTCTTCTACCTGTCATCACATTCAGACCTACATGTTGTCAGATACTGCTACCACAGTAATATTAAATATTTTGAAAAGTTTTCTAATTTTTACAGCGAGTGCAAAGAGAGTTAGAGGAAGAGTTGAAGGCAGTTTATGGAATGTTCCAGAACTCGTGTGTTACAAGAAATCAACTCACAAGGCTACAGGAAGTCATATTAACTCAGGTTAGTAATATATCTAGAACTACATGTAGATAAATATACCGGTGTCTAATAAGCAATATTTGTACATGTACAATAGCAAAATAGTACTGTGTAGATATTGAGATTACTCAATTTCTTGTATCGTTGCATTCTTGCAATGAATTCAAGTCATAATTGTTATCTTTCTATTGAAGGAGAACCCCCAGACTAGTTTATGTTGTATTGTACAGTAAGATTTGGAGTTATCTACCTGTGTATCTATTTATTTACAGACAGTCAAAGAGTCTTCTCAAGTGTTAAGAACTCGTGCTGTAAGCAAAGTAGCGTATATGGCGGAGAGATATGACAACTCCAAACCAGAAATATACATAAAGGTACATTTAAGTTGGTTGTATTACTGGGCAATGATGTGTATGACTGTTACCTTACATGTCTATTATTCTATAACATGTAATATATTATACAAATGTATGTATATACTGTATATTGTATTACAGGAAAGAGTAAAGATAATATTTGATACTAAGGTGCAGGACAAGATCCACATGTTTCAACACAAATGGAAGAAGTGAATAGAATATACATGTAGCTGTTATAAAGATGGAGGTTGGTTTGGATCAAGATATAGCGAGATGGAGTATGAAGATGTAGTAATACATGTGTAGAGATATGGGATGAGGACATATGTACTCTATATATACAGAGTAGAGTTTAGTTATGATTTACCTATCAGTATGTTATTATTGTACTGTATAACATGTAATATGTTACTTATTGTATGGATTGGTGAATATACTGAATGTATTATTCCATGTATTATTAATACTGTTTACCGTTTACACTGTTTCAATTAATATTTATATTATATGTGGCGTTTATATGAATATATTGGATTAGTTCAATAAATATTCATACACACTTCACCATTCAGCAATTCCCCTGCAATAAAAAAATAAACATGCACGAGTAATGCATATTATCATCTTATTTTGGAAGAGAAATTGAGAGAGGACAACTTCTAATTATACTCAATAACTTATGAGTGCCCACGCTTAGAAGGTAATGCAATAAAACTCAATTCATAGATTTTAGAAGTTATGCCCTCTTTTGTCTCAATTTGAAAATGTGACAAGAGAGCACAACTTTAAAAAGAGGACATACAAGTCTTTGTTTGTCAGCTATGATTAGCACTTGCTTATTATGATTTGAGGCAACCTGTATTTTGGGATATTCTTTTACAATATTATGTTTTATTCTACACTATACTATTACTACACACTATTGGAGTATAGACCTACTATAATACCTACATGTGCAGTAAGACAATGTAATGAAGCTACTAGACAAGAGACGGTCTGTTCTAATAGAAGGATTTCTCCTTTATTATAACTGCAACACAGTATTAAATCAGTTATAGAGAATAATAAAGAAGGATATGGAGCTGTTGCAACATTAACATGGTCATCATACATATTATAAAAATAACGTCCGGCTTTCAACACTTAGAAACCCGACTACAAACTACCTTCATGTGTAGCAACGTTTACATGTTCATATACAGCAAACTGTATGGTAGTTCTAATATAGGCCTATAATATGCCCCACAGGATCTGCACCTGTCTATCAGCAGCCTAGTGTATATTGTACAAAAAATAGAATTATTTAAACACTGGAAATAATTGTGCGTACACATTTGTGAATGTGCAAATAGGATCATCCTGTAGACGTAGCCACCTTGTATCATCAGTTATCAAACCTTAGCCAAATATTTGGCAGATTTTCTGAACCATGGAAAGGTCGGTAAATGAATGTACACTATATAAAAAGGAAAACTAAACATTCATCAGCTATGTGTTCATACTGAATATGAATAAGATATCTTGTACTTTTTACATGGGGAGATAAGTTTAAATTTTGTGATAATTTCTCCTAGTATGCCTTTGTAAAATTAATATTATTCAATTGTTTCTCTTTAGCAACCATTTTTAGACTATTACATACATATTCAAAGCGACATCCTTATCTTCGACACTTTATTTTGACTTGGATGCAAAGTTCCGGAGGTATAAAACCCGCAATCACTGACACCAGTCACACTAATGGTTCACAGCCACAGGATGAAGGTTCTAGTAGTTCTTGCTATTATAGCCTTAATTCAGGCAGACGCTGAAGTTTCATGGTGGAAATCAGCTCTGAGATATCTCGGATGGAGCAAAGTCAAGACGTCCCAACCTAGAGGAGTTTGTAGGAATTATGAATGCCCTGAATATACTGTTGTAAAGCAATATGATGTGAGTAAAGCTATAAATAATAAGATGGAAATGGTTTTAGATTCATAACTGCTTCGGTTGTGATACAATTGCGTTTGTGATTAGTAGAGAATGTCGTTCACCTCCATGTCAATGAACCAATAACACACAACCACCTGGTATAATAATTTATACTACGATGATCTGATATGTACGTTATATGTACATCTGCAGGGGTATGAACTCAGAGCTTACGAACCAGCTGTTTGGATTGTTGCCAAATCACGGTTTGCTGGAAAACCTACAATTTCTGAGAACGCTGAGAAGATCTCCAGATACATGAGAGAAGAGAACAAAAAAGGTAACTTACTGAATGTGCAAATAATTCTGGTAACCTTCTACATTATGTACATGTGGGGCGTCCCATATTTACTTGTGGACAACGTGTATAACAATGCATATACAAGTAGATGTTGCTTATCAGCATATACATGTATTACAAAGAATGTGTATAATTTTTCTCAAGACCAAGTTTAGTTGTTTGTATACTGCACATCTACATATGTATGTATACAAACTACGAAGCTCATATAAATGCATAACTTGGTATAATGAATATTTTATGAATAATAAATTCATGAATGGCTACTTGACATGCGCAAAATATAAATTTTACTATTGTATATTATAAGGGGAGGTTATGAAGGATACTGTTCCATTACTATCCATCTACAACTTTGGAAGGAGAAACAACTTGCAGCTTTACATGGGGCGCATGATTCCAAAACAGTTTGCTGAGAATCCACCCAAACCAACAGATAAGAGTTTATCTTTAGAAAAATCTGTCAAAGCACTCATCTATGTCAGGTACTTAGCCTACTTGGCATTATTTCAGTATAGAAAATATTATTTTACATGCAAACCCACCAGCCCCATACAGCATCAACAAAGTAACATATTTGAATAATGTCAACAATGCATTTAAAGTAGATAGTAGTATTTGCGGTGCTACAGAGTAATTTATTGCATTTATTTTACTGAGACCTTTGTCTGACTGCATTGATTGTCTTTTGCAGGTCCTTTGATGGGCTTCCATATCAGATAACTGAGAAGAAGAACAGAACACGTTTTACCCGCGAGCTGCGATCACTAAGGAAGTATCTTAAGGAAGATAAGCAGAGGTTTCGGGAAGATCTCTTTCCTCTATTTGCTGAATATGACTTACTGGCAGAACAGACTACAAGATATAATGAAGTCGGATATATTAAGGGATGGATTTATACGGCCAACTCAACATCTTACACACTGTAGAAACTATCGAACAAAATTCTATATACACTGCAAGTAGCTACAATATTGGTAACATGATGACTAAGGTCACTAGAAATGTACATGTACCAATATATTCAAGGGCACTCATAAGCTATCGATCATAATTAAAAGTTGTCATCTCTCAGTATGTTCACTACATGTACTTTTTGAGAGAGAAAAATCAGAAAGTAGATTGAGAGAGGACAACTTCTAGTTATGGTCGATAGCTTGTGCGTGCCAATGAGTATATTGTAGTAAATTATGATTTGATTCAATAATGATAATTATATGATACGTATATAATTATTTGTGTAGTGTGTTCATGTAACTGTAAACTATAGATCATTGAGTAAGCACTAAATTGTACATAACATATTAGTGTGGTATACAATGTACATGTACATGTATAATTATCCTGCTGTATTGTGTTAACAGTAAAAATGTGGAGAGCTTTTATTCTTATGTGGATATTTTTTTTGTTTCTGATGTGAAAAATTCTATAATATTAAATTTGAGTCAAATTTCTTTCTAGAAAATATATTATGCTCAGCACATGTACTACCATTGGCATTTCTTGTTCAAAGATACAAAACAATAATGTTTGCTGTAGGTCATAATATGCTTTGTTTAGCAACTGGTAGACTTGGTGCTAATGATACTATGAGCTAAAATAAGATTGGACAAATCCAATAGATGAATTAATAATAATATTTAAGTTGACATGTTTATTCCATGTACATGTACATTGAGTTTTCTTGTATTGAAGTGCTTAATTTGAAGTACAATTGTACATAATACAATGTACATGTACTTGTACATGCATATGTACAATATATATTGGCCGAGACTAGACCTATATACAATATACATACAGCATAATAATTATATTAAATATTATTTACAATACAAAACATGTATGAAAATAATATTATGCATATGTATATGCTTATATTATAAAATATAAATAAATATATGTAAATGAAAAACCTTGACAATTAAGACATAGTTTAGTCAAACCCCTTTTATTTTTTTGTCTTGAGCAGTCAGAAACAGTCTTCGGCTGCTCAAAGAGACAAGTTCCCTCCCTAAAAAACATCCTAATTCAATCTCAAATTATATTTCACACTGTGTAGTGCTCACTTATCTACTGATGAGTATACAGTATCACTTGGTGATTCATACATGCACCTGCCCTGTAAAGATTGAAATCACTCTGCTTTAAAAGCTAGAGTGGATATGCTGCATTATCCCATCAAGATTCTCTAGCCTTCTATAAACCGTATTTATGATGCAAAGTGGTACAAAGTGATGTGTAGTGGTAAAACAGAGGTCAAATGTTTAACATCTTAGTTTAACTAAAACTGTAGATTTATATTTGCGTGAAGCTTTTGTTATTTTTGTTTTGAATTTCTCAACAACTTGTGAGACATGTATGAATATTAGAATCTACTTGGTTTGTGTTCCAAGCTCTCTAGAAATAAAAATAATGGATAGTTTACTGCGCTTAAGCACTCTTATTTATGAGGGCTTGTAGCCTAGGATGATTCTTACGAAAAGTTGTTTAATTTTCACACAACTTACTGCAGGTTTAGTTTGAGTCACTGTGAGAAACAGCAAAAGACAATATTATGCATCAAGGAGTTATCACCTCTCCAAACAAGAAAAAGACATTAGAATAGTACACCAAGAAGTGATCTGCTCTTCAAACAAGTAAAGGACATTAGAAGCGTACATCAAGAAGTTATCTTCTCGCTGAACAAGAAAAGACAATTTTATTATAGCCTCACCCAGATATATATATTATATAGACTAACTTTCTATCATATTATGGAATACACAGTGTCTTTCTTAGTTAGCCAATGAAATTATATGCAAACTGAAACAGAAGCTCCCTTAACACCTGACAATATTTTAGCGCAATAATATTATGTACTTACTTGGTAATTGGTTGTAATAGTAATAACAAGTCGTTGATTATTATTTTGGAAAATTGGTAATTGATTTTAATAGTAGTAACAAGTCGCTGTTTATTATTTTGGTAACTTGCTAATTGATTTTAATAGTAGTAACAAGTCGCTGTTGATTATTTAGGTATCTCATATATTAATTGACTCGTGTTCTTTAAGAAGGTTTCTTGTTGTATTATACCGATATATTTCTGTACGTATAAAAATATTTATATATAGCTATACATTAGTAGTATTGTGATTAAATAGAAGTGTGAATTAGATTAAAGGATTTGTTTAATTAAAGTGAATAATTGAAATTGAGAAATTGAATTCGCATAGTCATAAGGTTACTCTTGCTATACTAGTCGTAATTTAATTGAAGGCTTGAGAAAATACCTGCGTACAAATGTAAATTAGTCCTAATAACTTCAAATAATTGTGTATTGGCTTATGTGCATTGCCTGCTCGGTGAGCTTCCCTAAACTGGCCCATTCTTCAAGGAGGCCGAATGATTCCTATGGACCTACAGTGATATCCCCATTGGAGCCAACAAGTATCGTCTTCCTTGGATTTATTCCCATATCTTTCTATAGTAGCTCCGTATATCCTTGACTGTTCGGATCTCCTGACGAACCCCGCATTCTGTAATATTCATTGGACATTGACATTCATTATTGGAATTATCCATTTATACAAAGCAGAAGTAGATGCTAATTAAGGTAAGTGAGAAGTTAGTATAAGTAAGTCATATTTTAAAAAGGTAAGTCTCTGATTGTCCCCCTCTTGAATCATCCTCCCACAATTCCCAATATAGCAGTTATAGAGGTTATATTCTCTCATAATTTATGTGATGGTTTCTTATTGATGGTATTGAAAAACATAAATAGACTCTAATTTCAGTCCCATCACATCACTCTCCTAGTCCACATGGCATCTCCTTTACTAAATCCCCAGAAGCTCATGTTCATAATACTTGCTTAGAATTATATTTATGAGAATAACTCAGTGATACACACGGCCAACTTTACAGGTTGCAGTCTAGTTTGTGACTTTGTGTCAGCAACGTTGTAATTTTGATTGTTGGTCATAGAGCAATTTTGAAAGACATTGTTGGCACAACAATGCACGTAATTACAACAGCTATTATTATAAAACATGAATTTTTTAGCATTGTTCACTTACAGAGTCTTGCCAGATACGTTTTGAGTTTTGAGTTTTGTTAAGAGTTACTCCTCCTGGTTTTTATGCTGAAATGCAAAATTTTCCATGTATACTTTGTACTGAATTCATAAAGTTCTTTGCAATAATGATGCTGGGTGGGTTCTGGGTCTTCAGACAATGTGTGATATATTGTACATGTACATATTTTTATGTCTGTATTTACATGTAAACACAATGTACATGTACAATGTAAGGGACGGATGTGTTATACTTGTATTCTAATCAATTCATTGACAATTATAAATTGAGATGCTAGTAGTCCAAGGAGTCGAACCGGTGATAGCATAGAATGTACTTGTCATTGCTTTCCCATGCTCCCTTTAGCTGCCCATGCTAAGATTCTATTTTAACAAGTCTATTGTGGATTTTAATTGACATAAAAAAAACTCAAAAGAAACCCAGAAAGAAATATTCCAAGCCTCTATCATATTGTACCATTAACCACTCTGATATGCCATAACTCTCTCTACAGTGCATTGGCACAACATGACTGACAGCTACTGCATCCTGTAGAACAAAATGAGTGGAAGCTAGGAGTTCAGTCTAATATGCAATCATTTTACATGTGACTTACATAATTTTATCAAATTATTAATTGCTATCTTGTATTATTTAATGGTTATTGTTTTACTTTTGCAATCTTTGTCAGCATGCATATTTATTACATCATATACACATAGTGTATTTATCACATAATATACATGTGTATACAATATACATCCAAATATTATGATAAACCTAAATTTTATGTAGACAATGCAACATTTCCGACACTTTATTTTGACTTGAGTATAGAGTCCTGGAGGTATAAAACCTGTAATCACTGACACCAGTCACACTGATGGACCACAGCCACAGCATGAAGGTTCTAGTAGCTCTTGTTACTGTAGCCTTAGTTCCAACAATAGTTGAAGCTTCATGGTGGAACACAGTATTGGAATGGGCTCAGATTGATACGTCTGACCCTAAATTTTTTTGTGGAGATTATGAATGTCCTGACTACACCGTTGTGAAGAAATACGACGTAAGTTGAATTTATGGTTGATATGTTTTGTTTTCATTTCATGTACCAAAACATATAAGTAGATTACCTAATAATAGACATAATATGGTTTACATGTATATGCAGTATATTGTACTGGTCTACGGTCTACGTTTACATTATACTTGTTTACATTTATATTACATTTATATTACACTTATATTACATTTATATTACACTTATATTACATTTATATTACATTTATATTACATTTATATTACACTTATATTACATTTATATTACACTTATATTACACTTATATTACATTTATATTGCATTTAATAGGGATATGAGTTGAGGTCTTATGAACCAGCAGTTTGGGTGGTTGCAAACTTATGGTTCACTTGGTACATCGGGAGAGACTACCACACAATGTTGGATAAAGGTTCTCACAAGTTACATAGATACATGAGAGGAGCCAACTCTGAAGGTAAACGAATATTACAAAGCGCACAATATACATGTACATTTTACCGTGCGATTATAGGTGCAAATATAATGCAGACTTTCTGCATTAACCTGTATGAATCTAGTCTACAGTGTACATACATATACTTCTGAAATATTATGCATGAAATTATGTTGGGAGAAGATAACTCTATAGTGGTATTATGTACATGTACATACATGTAATACCACTATAAGTTGCAAGGCTATCAGTAGCACTGTTCTTCATACAGTCAGTCATCAGCTATCAATTTTGTTATTTACATGTACAATGTTATAAATTTAGGACGGGTGTTGATGAAGACGGTCCCTTTGGTAACAGTGTACAAGTTTGAGAACAACAGCTACAGTGACTTACAGCTTTACATGGGTCGAATGATTCCCAAAGAATTCAGCGAGAATCCTCCTAAACCCACAGCTAAGCATTTATCTCTACAGAAGACTGGTAGAACTCTACTCTATGTCAGGTATCTACATGTATTTAATATTGCACTAAAAATCCAAGTCATAACTCAGTGCATACATGTATATAAAACTGTATTTTTCAGAGTAGTGATTTGTTCAGATTGAAGTTGTGCTCAAACTCAAGTTGTGTTCATACTCAAGTTGTGTTCATGCTCAAGTTGTGTTCATACTCAAGTTGTGTTCATACTCAAGTTGTGTTCATACTCAAGTTGTGTTCATACTCAAGTTGTGTTCATACTCAAGTTGTGTCCTTACTGTACATACAGTGTATAGACTTTAACCAGCTATAACCACTGGCCGGTCACTAAACACAATGTGGTTTATTGTGCTATAGTATACAAGTCATGTTTGAGTAAGTGTTGGGATTCAAGTTCAGCTTGTTGAACTTGCTGACCCCATCGCTCATTAGAACCTGCCACTGTAGGTTTTCCCGGTTATACTCATTTCTAGCAACCAAATAAAAGCTACAGTGTAAATATTACTTAATTATAATTTATGTCTATAACATTATTTTAGCGTAGAAAAATGTGTACTACTAGAAAATGTGCATCTTGTATAAAATGAACGATAGTACTCAACAGTGTATGTCATTTTTACATGTTGTACATTTTTTTATGAATGCACATGTAGGTTCCATGTTAGGAAAATCATTATAATTAATTGTTTTTACACTGTAGATCCTTCACTGGATACGGTTATGAAGGGATAGGTGAGAAGGGCAGCAAGAATTATATTACTGAGATGCTGGCACTTAGACAGAATCTGGAGAGAGATAGACAAACGTATCTCTCTGACCTCTCCCCTCTGTTTGCTAAATATAATTCACCTTGGCAGGTCTTTGGGAGACACAATGAGGTCGCATACCTTAAAGAAATACCAAATACAAACCAGGAAATCACTACTTTGCCACGCTAAACAACATACAATGTGTTTTCCTCACAACTTCTTGCTCTTTTACAAATGACCTATTATCAAGCTTAGCTCAAAAATTCTACTAAAATGTTATATTTATTATGCTCAGATATGAATATTGTAACTCATATTATGTAATAAAGGTTTTGCCTACTGCTATAAAGAACTTACTGCTAAGCAGAGCAAGACGTACAATTCAGACTCGAATAGAGCTGTGATGTGTATTATACATGTACACATGTGCATGTCTGTGTATCCAGGCCTACAGGTAACTGCAGTGTACTATGCTTATATAGAATAGAAATATAATTTTGAACAAAGTTATAATTTGTAATACATGCACATTCAAGCAGGTGTTTGGTTTAAGCATTGAAGAAATTGAAGGAATGAAAAATCTACTCAAAATAAAGGAAATAAAGTGATCATCTAAAACATAAAAATATAATCAAAAGCACTTCGTGCTTGGTCTGCGGGGCAAGTCTCACTGCATTAGTTGCCCGCTTCACTCGCACATAGTGATGGCTTGTGTTCATGTACTGTGGTCAAGCATATGCATGACCTCTGGTGGCACAAGCATGTTAGAGTGATTCCATGAGGAGTTACATAGCCATAGCCCCACTTAATAATAAATATTACATGTATGGAGCAGTTCTAAACTCATAACTCGTAAAAGATATTTTCATAGCACTAGTTGATAAAATCCCATTCCATTCTGAGCTACATGTATATTATATAGAGGAGTGAAGGAAAATACGTATGTTCAGAAAAAACATGTGTATAGGGTATAATATGCAACGTAGCATTCAGTGATACAGTAATACACTGCAGATTGCTGTCTAGTTTGTGACTTTGTGTCATCAAAGATACAGCAAGTTTATTTCTTGTTGAAAGCAACATAGTCCTAGAACTTGCATTCATTGTCCCACATCAAATACAGTACATCATGCATATACATTATACATGTAGTATATTTTTATGTCGTACAAATAAGCCTACAAATTAATAATAAAATGAGAGCAATGATGTAAATGAGGGGTCAGTTTGACCATGTGGACTATTACAAAAGTAACAAGAATACTTTACTTTTTATATACAATTAATTTAAATGAGATACAATGTAGCAATCATGTGTTTTATAGGTCACATTATACTGAAATCATATAAATGGCTGTACATATAGCGTAACCACTGAACTCGCTTGAAAGAGTCCTACTTTTGCAGCGGAAAATTAGAACTTTTAGGAACACAAACTCTCAAAACTTCAGTTTTGTATCACTCCTTGGTATTACTATTACAATGTTCTACAATATTACACAGACTTTACTCTTTGCTGTCTTCTGGCTGGCCTGTGATTCAGCTGTGAGCTGAGCAGATATCTGCAGTATTCTATTCATGCTGTCTACAATAAGCTGTGTGTCTCCTTTATACCCAGCCTTGGCAGCGTTTGCTACGAGCTCCACCAAGGGCTCCTACAGAACACAAGGTATAGACTCACATAAATTGTTATAAAATTATTGTTGCATTAAACAACTACAACATGTTTGTGCATGTATCAGCTAATACATTAAATCACAGCATTCTATCCCATTGGTTATGATAAATCTATCTACATTCTACAGTCCAAGTACTTTTATTTCTATTGGGTAACTGATATCTTCATATATCCATCAGTATAAATGTAATTTACTTGCATAATATAATTATAATCATATTTACTAAAGGCATATTTCAGTTTACAGGACATTAACTGGTTGATCCGTAAACTAAAAGGGGTACAGTTTCAAATCTTATACATTCGTGGCCATGTAATGCAAGCCTTTCTGCTCAGAGTCCAGTTCCTGTTGTTTATACAAGCGTCAACTTTCAAAATGAGTGTGGAATAGGGTGAGATAGGACATTTAAACTGACCTGTTTAGTGTGTATCTGACCTTGGTTGACCATGACAGTGGCTACTGCTGATGCTATTACTGAGGTGACTAAAGAGTGAGCAATCCTTCGGAGTTGTTTCCTCACACATTTATCTGAGATGGTGTGAGGTTTGTGTGACTCTTCGTACTCCTTCTTAGCCATGTCTATCTCCTCTGATATATTAGACCTCCAGTTTACCCTTGGTGCCTGTAGGTCAGGTGTAGATACAAGTAAGTGTACACAATGTGCTTTGTAGTACCAACAGTCACGTATTGATATACGTAACTTGGTGTGTAGGCAGTACAGTTACGTGCAAGTCATATACAGGTAATTGTCACTGTATTCACATCAGTCATTAACTATCCTCTAATTTAATTAGCTCAATCTAGATATAACGTCCTTATTAGTCGCTTCTTATTATTTATTGATTTTTTTTATAATTGCTAGAGAGATGTGTGTAAGCAATTATGCAATGAATAACTATTCGTGTGTTTGTCGGAAACGAAATCAGTTTTACAGAACTGAAAGACATGATTAAATTAGTAAGTGTAATTAATCTACCCATAATTCAACTCTGAAGGCCTCAGTGAGAAAAGGATAGCAAGCACCAGTAGGCACTACCTCACAATGTCTATCTAGTGTAGCATAACCTGCTAATATCTTATATAATATTATCTACTTACCCGACGAGAGCTCTTTGGTTTAGCCTTGGAGTTGTCTATTTGGTACAGAACTGGTTGCTCTATCTCTATGACATCTTGAATAGTCAGTCCTGGACATATAGCATCTACCCAGCTATCATGTTTACCTGAGGCTATGTTCTCTAAGAATATACAAACCATATTCATATTCTATACTATGAAAGTATAGTGATGTCATTCATGAAATCATAAGCAAAAGAAGACAACTTCAAGAATAATAATAAATGTTCAACAAGCGTTACCTAAGCACGCATATACTGTAAATGTAATATCTTATTATATTATTGATCATTGGATATGTAATGTTATCTGATAGGCTGCTACAACGTAAGCTTTATTAAAATCTCAAGTGACACTTGATCTAATGTAGAATTACCACTACGTTTGTTCAGTAGATAAGATGGCTCCCAAACCCATACTATGGTGGCTGACAATATTTTGGTATGTCATTGAAATTAATGTGATGAGGTTTAACCTACCTTTTATAGGTGAAAACACCATGTCCAAGTCTAGTTGTGTTCCATTGTTAGTTAGCGCATGTTCATCCAAAAGATAACTGTGGAGACAACTCCATATACTATGACGTATTGAGCTTGTCTTTCTCGATGCAACTGCATCCATTTTCATTACTAGTGGACTTCCTTTTGCTTCTATATCAACCTGCATATAAGGTATATACACTGTATATGTTTGTTTACATGACTGTGTACAGTATTCATTTACATTAAATCCTTGAGGCTTATGTCTGTTCAGTTCAATAATACCACAAATACACGTATATGTACATTATGTGACCATAGCAGTCGTGTACTATGCATCATGTGTGACACTTTGTAAATGACGGGTGGCAAACGTGTTTTTGGTAAAAAGTACAATGAGAAACTCAATGCTCGTGCCCCAATCTCCAAATCAGTTTTGAAGTACTTGGTTACTAAACTCTAAATTTGTGAAGGGCGTCTATCCGCAATGCACCATCGTAATTAAATATGCACTTATAACAAGATATATTGTAGCAATATTTCTCACTTAGTGCTGGAAATTAAGATATAATAAAATGCCCACGGAGATAGAGCTAAGGCTAGAGACTCACATGATAGACAATACCAGGGTAGTCTGTCAGGCAGCCATGTATGATGTGCAATGGTGGTTTTAAGGCTAGCCACATTTTTCTAATGAGGTCAGTGTCTACATCATAAGGTCCCCGACAGCATGCATACAACTCACCGTCTTCAGTATAGTATACATGGGCTGTTACCTACAAACACAGTCTAAGAAGTTAATTCCATTCAAATTTCTTGGTCCCAGAAGATAAACATAATATGTATTAAAAAATGATTAGTTTAAGTTAAGAAGCCAAGTAAAGTGGCTACTGGCTGGACCTATAAACACGTAAATAGTTCCCACCATTGTACTAGTAAAGGCTCACCGGCTACACAAGAGCTCGATTGTTCTATTTTGGCCAACGGAACCTCATTCTAGAGCAAATCGGCACGTAGTTTGTTCGACTATGCAAATACCGACATGTTGGACTTTTTAATCGCCGGCATCATGAAGCGCTGGTGTAACTGGTTCATATTAGAAACAACTATCCCAATTATATAGTTTATTAGAATACAGCTTGGTTATTGGTTGGATGTTAATTAAGGTCACTGGTGCTACTCTTTGCCTATAGAGCAGTGCTAACAAACAATGAAGTTGTTCTGCCGAAGCTCATGACCCTGTGTGTACCTGATCCATAGCAGGTAACATCAGTAATATAAGAGAAGACAACTTAGAAATTATTGTTTTGTGGCAGTCAATTATTAATTCATTAGCCTCACCTCCTCTTTGTATTTGCATAGCAATCCATTATCCCACAGGTATTTGTACGTCTGTTTACTAGGGTGGTTATTGTACTGCTGCTGGATCTGTTTGAACAACCATCTTGTATCATCTTTATTAGGGAAGGAGAAGATAAATCCAAAGTGAACATCTCCAACAAATAGTTCATCCGACCAGTTTACACCCTGCAAGAGTTAATAGCATGACTTGTATGTTTGCCATGAGTATTTATTCAACCAACAGACATAATATGGGTGACGCCAGACGTGTCCTATTTTACCTCTGTGCTAGAATATTTTGGTTTTGCCGTATCATATTAATATTTCGTTTATGATGTAACTATCTGTTAGTGCTAGGTAAACGAGCAATTTGAATTCATGAATATAATATGTACATCAAAAATTTAAAAGAAAATTGTAGAAATTCTGCCTTATTAATCTATGCTATCATATCCCAAGTGGAAATAAGGTAGTAGTGGGAAATTATATTTCTCATCAAATTCTGGACCAGTTTAGATGCAGAAATGAAATCTGGACAAAGTCACTGAGTTGACTTAAAGTTGTTCGTTTCACCCATGAGAGCAAGACTCAATTTCTGTGTTTGATCTCATGGTATTTGGGAAAATCTAGATGCTGTCGATATCCAGTGTAATCAGTAAGGCAATTTATTCCAGTGATTCCAGTGATTAAGTATTTTAATCTGATTTAAGTTGAACATATTAGACAGTACATATACATTGTAGGTAAACCCTATGTTCTCATGACTCATAGGGCCTCCACTTACAGGTTTGCAGGTATTTAGAGTTCCTAATAAGGGTAAGAAGTGTTGAGTATGTGTTGACAAGGAGGGGTAGTTGGGCAAATGCAAGTCTTCCATTGGCTGATCACTTTCTGTTGGATTGTGGACAGGGGGTGACAGCAGGTTACGCTCCCTCAGTACAGACAGCATGAGTTTAATCTGGTCTTCTGAGTATTTCTTTTCCTTCAAATATAAAATATTTCTTTTTCTCACAAGATTTGTTTAAAAAGAATAATTATAATCGTAGCGTTCGCCTGTAAGACTGCCGTAGTTTGGGTCAATATTTGGACTGCATATCTGTTTAGGCTGATTCTAAGTGACAAATTATCTCTTTGTATAGTTGACAAGTTGATTTCTAAAATCATATATTACGTTTGTATACATTAATAATATACATGTGCATGTGCTCATATAAACAGATGTAGTATTCGAATTAATTAATATCTGATACAATGGCGCTACACAGCGTTTGTTTTCACCAAAAAAAAACTAATTGATATTTTATAGAAGTCCCATCAGTTCATAGGAAAGAATTGCACAAAAGCATAGTCACATGCATGTGCAATAAAATATGGGACATTTGTAAATATTCAAAATATTGCATTTAAAAAGACGACATACCATTTTAAAAATGCAACGTACAAAAGCAAGTTAATTAGTTACGAATAAAGATTAACACCAACCTGCCAGAGCAGAGGAAATAGCACCTCTCTTATCACCCCAGATGTTGGGATCTCCTCTAACGCTTTGACCAACAGTCCTGGGTCAGGTCTAGCATGACCAGAGTCCTTAGGCCAAAATCTGTAAGCTTCTAACTGAATGCGTTTGTTTAAATCGTCAAAATGAAACAGGCAGGATGCATTGGCAAGTTGCATAGGGTCTATACAGATCCGCTCTGTTTCTGGAGGTTTTGGTGATTGCATTTTCATTATGAGGCCCTGAAATTTGAGATTATTATGTCACTAGTTATGTTATAGGCGGTAAATAAAGTGAAATTTATATTGCATATCGTATACACTTAATGCAAGTACATAGATATTGTGAATGGCTCTGCTCTGTAGGAATGGATTCATTGCAAAGGTATTCCCTCTCTAAAGTTCAAAGAGAGGACAACTACAGGAATGATAGTGGTTGGTAGGTGAAACAGCCAAATACACTAGCATATCCAAGTCAAGGATTAGTACAATAGATTCTTTGAATTTCAATTGCTCTCACCAAAATTTTTGAATAGTTTCAAATTTTGATTCAAGTAGTTTTTTGGATTTTGATGCTGATGGCCTAGTCATTTCATATGGTTTGAGCCAAAGAATTTTTAATGTTTTTTTCTGTGTAATTTTTCTGTGTAATTAAACCTATATTTTAAATAGGCTAAACCAACCTTAGAAACCAGTTGGTTCATGGTATTATCATGGTTACTCTGCTCTGTACTGGTAGTGTCCACGGGTGCCCCCTTTCCACTACTGTCCACCCTCTCTATAGTGATTTCGCTAGGGGAGACAATTATCTGATCACGTGACTTTAACTCAGACAGCTGCAGAGCAAGAATTCTGTGATCCATCGGTGGGTCTTCTGGGAGAAAGTTGTTCAGTTTATCCTCATCTGATTGCAGCAGAATTGTTTGCAGGATAGAAGCCATACATGTCTCTAGTCCCTATTAATATTACATGAATTAACACTGTAGCATACTGTATATTAGAGGAGATGCACTTACATGTACATGTATATTTAGAAGACAACTACAGAAAAGTATAATACCATTTCCAATATTTGACTATTTAGAATTTCAGGACAGAAGGGGAAGTGAAATACAAGCTAAGTTGATAAGCTTACTTGAAAGCTATTCGCTAATCGCTATTCTAAATACCAAACACAGGTCCATATCAACCGATAGGCTATATGCATAATACGGAGATTTTTACAATGTAATGATGTATGTTCATATAACCATATTATAACCAAGTACAGTGAAACTTGCTTAATTCAAACTCCAAGAGACCACCATAAATGGTTTGAATAAGGCCGAGTTTGAATTACATGTATGTGATACCTTCATTTTATATAATGACATGCATCCTATGTACAGGACAACAGTATAAAAACGCATTTAGATAAGGAACAGTAAAGCAATTAGTGGGTTTTCCCAGCTTAGTTTGAGCAGAAACATATTGCATTAGTAGCTGCTAATTACTAGCAACGATTATTAGGTGACTAATGCTACATTCACATTGCCGTTTATACCAACCACTAGCGGCGAGATTCCAACGCTAACCACAACTACATTATATAGTGACATGCTCCAGTGAGCGGTAGGGGTCAACGAGTTCAACATGCTGAACTTTAAACCCCGCCGCTAACTAACACTGCCAGCTATAGTATAGTAATAGTTAACCACATTGTGGTTAGCGTTGGCCGCTCGCCGCTAGTAGTTGGTATAAACGGCAGTGTGAATGTTGCATAATGCTGGCTGTGATAGTATCACCATTGATTATAGTGTGAGCCTAAGCCGCATGAAGTTTGAATTACAGATGGCAATTTTGAATAATTTGAAGCCATTTATATAGTGTTCAGCAGGGACCAAGGCAAACAGTTTGAACTAACCAAGTTTTTGAATTATCCAGGGTTGAATTAAGCAAGTTCCACTGTACATGAATGAAGTCGCGTCACTCTAATCACGATATACATACTAAACGACTTTGCAAGTCCACCTCTAGAATCTCTCTGTGAACATTCAATGTTCTGATTAGTAGGTCCTCATATTTGGCGACTTCTTTCAAAGCAAGAGGACTCTCAGTACATTCTCTACAAAGTACAAAATTTAAATATGAGTTATGTCTTAAACTGCAGAAATCGCATTAGCATTGTGACATTGTTGCTAAACATCATCCAAAAAGAAATTTTAAATATGCAAATTTGTTGGTTTCAAGATATGCTCGTATGAGTGAACCAGTGAACCATGTGCATGCATGAATGAGCCAGTAAACCATGAATGTATGAGTGAACAAGTGAATGAACCAGTGAACCATGCATGTATGAGTTAACCAGTGAACAGTGCATGCATGAGTTAACCAGTGAACCATGCTCTTGTAGCCGATAGCGAGTACCTGATTGAGTTCATTTCATCTATTAGAATATTTGAGGTTTCTGTTTCCAATTGTTTGATTTTCTCTTGAAGTTCCCTTTTTACCTTCTCCAGAACTCTTTCACTTCTGGTGTCTCCTGACCGTGTCACTGTGAGTATGATTAGACTCCCTGGAACCTACAATGAGTTAACCAAATCATGTGACAAATCCAAAAGAAGTAAATACATGACATGACAAAACAGCCCTACAATATCTGTGCTTGCCCTCAAAGCTGGTTACTTAGATCTGTTCTGAAGCTTTGTCTTTTGATTCCTTATTTAACATCAAAATTATATTTTCGACACTCCACCATGTTCTAGATGTACGTATAATGTATAACATGGCTTACCTTCTGCTGTACCAGTCGAATGAAATAGAATGCACTCTCAACACTTTCCTCTTTCAACCAGTTGAACATGATAAGATAGGTGGAGGTTGGAGTGAAGTAGCTCTGATGTATTGGCCAGCAACACTAAAATACAATGCAAGTTTCCAAGCACTATTGACATGTACATACATTATATGTATAAAATGTTATAAGAATAGATGAAATTAATGATGTTTGTTTATTTAATTCATTTTACTACTATAATATAGTTTCGTACTTGTAAGTACTCATCAGGTAAAATGAAATCATACATTATGTTCAATGTTTATACTAGCTCTAGGACAATATCACATCCTATAGAGCACTTTACCTGACGATACAAAATTCAATATTTATACATTATATGTACATGTATATATATACAGCGATTGCACAACGGAGGAGATTGCAATAAGAAAACTGATCGTGATATTAAGAAGCTGTTCCATGACTTTTGGGAATAGTTGAACCAACCAACTGTTGAACTATTAATATTGTACAGTTTGTGAATGTGTTGAGGGATCAAAGTCTTAACTCATTGCATCGTATCTGAGCTGGAAAGGAGGCAGATACCATAATTGGTTCCCCAACTTCCAATATCGGCTTCTAATTCAACTATGATCTGCATTTTACACCAATGAGCATGTAATAACAGGATATACATCATGTAGAGCTATGCTCAGCTATATACATGTAAGTGTGCAAGAATATGTTACCCTCCGGCCAGTCATGTCCCATAATTCAATTTTTATGCTTTCTGGGTTTTGTACTCCTAACTTCTTCAGTATTCCACCTGCAATAGACAGTAGTACACAGTATACATCATCCACCAGACGCCATAAAATTATTTTATGACAATACAGCCATATATAGCCCCATACATCCTACATGTAATGCGATTTCGAGCCAGAAATCGCTTACGTTAATGCTTACGGCTTTGTAACTGGGGTAGTCAAATATTATTTCCTTGTAACACTAGAAGGCATGCTACCAGGAATTTCAGAAGAAAAAATTGGGTAGATCTACGGAATATTTTTCAAGTAACTTTGGAGTGCTTTTACTGCATCAAATAAGCATGCTGGTTAGACTGTGAACTTACTTGCAGTATAAGAGTCAACAGCGGGCTGCCACTCCGTCACCTCCACACCATCCGTTGGCGTGTAGTTCAGTTCACATATCCCTGACTTTAGTGAACCTATTAAACTAGTCTTACCACTCCTTCTGTCTCCAAGTACTACTATTCTATGACTAGGCATCCTAAAGCACATTATATTATCAAAGTAGCAGCACACATGCTGCCATTACTCTGTACAAGTGTGTTCTGGGAAGGTACTATTTACCGCATTCTTTGATTTTCGTGTGATGCATAGATGTACAATTTATATCGTTTTCCAGATAATAATAACAAAGGCGTCCAATATCTTCTCTCTCAAGGGAACCATGATACTAATATTAACATGGGCTGTAATATCTATACACAAGCACATGCTGACAAAAGTGTATATCAGTGTCGTGTAGTTTGGGAACATAGGCTTGTCGAGCTCCCAAGCAGGTCAATATCTATATTATAGCCCACAAAGTCATAATCTCATACTGTATAATATAACCTATGCAAAAACTATAATATTAATGACTTGTTTAATATGGTATATTGCATATTAAACTTACCCAAACTTTTGCAACCGAGTAGCCGAGCGAGTATCTACCATAGCTGTGGCATTACAGTACTATTTATTAACTCATGGTAGAATATATATGAAGCAGTGCTGACTCTGACATTCATGTACATTACATCATACCATCAGCTAATAATAGTCTTATTCTAACATTAATCTTCATTTTATTGATTCTGAATCGAATTATGTTTGCTTCCCTAATAACCAATAACTTTACTGTCACATATTAATGATGCAGTGAGTGTCACAATCTCTGTAGTCATGACGACAGCTGCGTGTGTACGTCCGCAAGATTAGCTCTATACCAAATTACATTGTACATGTGTATAATCTAGAAGTTACAAAATAAGTAACTTCTTTTCTATAAAATATCTTCCCATTGATGCATTATTATAATATTCTGTTATTTTGAAAATATCATACACAAGTTTGTTGTAAAATATTTGGCAGTTTTTTCTTATTTTATCGGCATGTACAGCTAATATTCTTCAAGTCAGTATAAATAATAACCCTGTGCTATAATCACAACCACATACACATGCTACATGTACACTATATACACATGCTACATGCATAATACACATGCTACATGTACATACACATGCTACATGTATATACACATGCTACATGTATATACACATGCTACATGTATATACACATGCTACATGTATAATACACATGCTACATGTACATACACATGCTACACGTATAATACACATGCTACACGTATATACATATGCTACATGTACATGCATGTAGCATGTATATACACATGCTACACGCATAATACACATGCTACATGTACTTACACATGCTACATGTACTTACACATGCTACACGTATATACACATGCTACATGTGTATACACATGCCACATGTATATACACATGCTACATGCATATACAGTGTACATATACATAAGTTTACATTATAGTGTTTCATAGATTTGTATTTGTACATAGCATGCTTTCGGTGACCAAGGTTTTCAAATAAAGGATAAAGTAGTAGTAAGAGACTGGCATAAACATTTTATTTACTTTACATTAATTATTCAGATGTAAAATTAAAAATAAACTTATTAGTGGTTAAGTAAAAATAGCCAAATATTATTTTAAATATTTGTAATCAATATGTCCAACAGCTTCTTCAATTACTTCTCTTCAATAGCGTTCAAGATGAGATTCTTTCATCTCCCTCATCAGCCATTGATTGTATTAGCATTTTATCACTTTCACCTGTGCTTGTGCTAGGTCTGTTGAAACAACTTAGAAATGTTTTGAATACATGCAGTAGACTTCAAGTTGTTAGTGCAATGTTTATTTCAAAGCAAAACTTAAGAAAGGAACTTGGAAATGAAGCAATAATTGAAAACTTTGAAGTAATAAATTGAGTATTTTTCTTATAAAATTATGTTAATTAGTGCAATTGAATCGTTGACATGTACATGGACTTCAATAAATCTGCTCGTAGTTGAAAACAACATATTTTAATAAATACTTAATGTAACAAACATCTCTGAGATTTTGTTTGTCTTATAGCATATCTTTTATATAGTTTGTATTAGTGTTCATCACACATAAACATAGAACTTTCTTTTTGTAAAACTAGAAATGATAGGATAAATTAAGTTATAACATAACTAAGGTCTCCATTTATATGTTTTGTATTGTCAATTTTTTCATTGTCTTGGAGTTGGCATACGGAGTTATGGCCTCTTATACGACACCATCATACATGATATTGTTTACTAGCATAATTTACCACTATGATAGTGGAAACTATATCAACTGCTGCTCAGGAGTTGCTCTCTCGTATTAACCACTATGATAGTGGAAACTATATCAACTGCTGCTCAGGAGTTGCTCTCTCGTATTAACCACTATGATAGTGGAAACTATATCAACTGCTGCTCAGGAGTTGCCCTCTCTCTTATTAACAAGGCAAGATAACTCTACAAGAAAATTCCTAGCGTTCTCTGATCATGGCTTCAACTCTTATTGTTATTGTAATATAATATAATAATAGTAATATATATATAATAATAGTAATATATATATAATAATAGTAATATATATATTATAATATATATTATGTGATCAATACAATATTATGATTTATATCATAAAATAACATTATATAAACAATAATATGTACTGTGCAAATATAAATACAATGTAGAATGTACATGTCAGATAGAAATCCAATGGAAAAGATAACATATCTACAAACAAAAATTCATGAGTTAAAGGTATAGGTTGCAACAGCCTAAAAACCAAGAAGCAGATCTTGCTGTTGCTTTCTGTTTTAAAGCGACAAAGTGATTGGTGTTTAGTAGGGTTGTCCTCTCTCTGATTAATAGATTGCTGTTAGGTACATACAGTAGTGGGTAAAACTAAATTCCAATAGTACTTGAGAATGAATAAAACAGGCAATTTTTCACGATTTTGATTTTGGTGAATAAAGTTATATTGTATGAATTTATCCATATCTCCCACTTAGGCTATATATAAATCTTATATTACCTATTCAACTGCATAGAAAAAAAATTCAAATGTTATCACACATGTGCGTGTACATGGTATGCTGTTTGCTCATGCGTGAATTACACTTACATAACAATATTTTATGCCCATAATAATTACTACTTATTATATTAGTTCTGAGGAATTAGGATAATTCTGTGAGAGGTACTATTACAATATTGGCTAATAACATATTACATCACACTATCCAATATAATATTAGATTGATTACTAGGGTATATGCACATTATTAGTATAATTTAGCTTGTATAATGTGCTATTTGACCTGCAGCATATTTTTATGGCTAATGATGTAGATCTAGTCCAATATCACTATTGTATACAATGATACTACAATAATATGAGTTACAGCATGTATGTAGCTACTCAGTGTTACTACAAAGTGAACTGTTATTATGTACAAAGTATGTACCTACGAAAGGAGGAGCAGCAGACTATCAACCAGCTTCTGTTCTTTCTCATTCAGAGCAGACTAAACTCTATAGACAAGAGATTCCAGGCTAATTCCCTGAAACAACAAAAACAATTGTAATGCTAATATTGCTTTCTGCTTAGACCTTATAATATACAGACATACATGTAAATACTGGATGTAGACCTACTTTATAATTGTTGCAGAAATGAGAGAAACCATGGATATGCCATGATGATTAGTAATCATCAGAAGAATTCTGTCTACTTTACAATGAACTCTCTTGGGGTAGGTGCAGTAAAACCATCAAAATTGAAACAGAAGAAGTTGTCTTCTTATTGTTGTAATCATACTATTTTGTTTACATGTACTGTACAGTGCATGTGTACATGCATGTAAGTAATAGCAATGTGCTGTAAGTTAGGCCCAATTTATTTTCAGGTATAGGAGAAAGCAACTCCTCAAAGCTCTTCATTCAATCTGTATAATGCTTTGTCACAAATAACTGCATAATAACAATTATGTAAATTTTGTAACAGCAAGACTTAATTGATGATCTCATAGGCATTCAGAAATATTGCGGAGTCATGTCTGTTATCATACCATATCACGTCGGAGTAATGAGATAACACATTGTTTCAGTTTGACATAACATCAACAATTATTCGTGTCGTGAAATTTTTTGCTTGTGCGAATTTATTTACATAATATTCCGCTCATCGAACGTGTCAGATTACCATAAATATGTTTGTTGTATATTAATAACTCTACCATAATCATTCAAAACACTTTGAAGCAAAATATTATGTACTTGTACACTGTACCTTTTCCTTTGTTTATAATCAACAAAATCTGCAGAAAACTAAAACATTTGCATCTTTAAACCGCCACTTAAACACAGGCAAAAATTTCAAACATGATTGTAGCATTGGGTGTGAACACTGTCTAGCTTCTCCTTGTATGGTGCCCGTACAAACATGTCACCTCATTAACACCACAGGCTATGTTATATTGATCAGACTCTATGCTTTACCTAACATCAATTTTAATAACAAACTGGGCAAAGGTTAACATCTTGCAAATTATCAATATAATGATTTTTGATGTAAAATAACCTTGACATCGGAAAAATATCATTGACCAGTTCATCGCCCACTATTCTCTCGAACTGTCAACAGTTGAAATTTAATCTAATTTTATTGATTGTTTCAGTAGATCAGCATTGGCTCATCAGATAACAGCCAATAACGCTACTAGCACTCGCTCTATAACTACCCTATAGTGTTAGCTACGTATAACAGCACATTAATATACTACTCATGTTAGGTATATATATAATTTGCTATTAATATATCAACACTAGAGTAGAATCAATATAAACTGTAGCAACTAAATGGTGCTACAGTGTAGCTAGTGTAGCCAGGTCATGTGACTAAGTCAATAGTTAGCTGAGGACACTCACTGTCAGAGTGTATTATATAATTATATCTGTACGGTCCTGTTATATATTTTGTTCTACTCCAAACAATCCTCAACCTGTGGATAATTGGATATAATGTAAAGATGACAAACACATTGGATCGCCAATAGAACAGGTAAGTGTTTTTATCTCCAAATAATTCTGATCCAGGTGATAAAATAACAAAACTTGTACGACTTTTGTTGCTAATGCAGCAGCACTACTTTTACATAACATGCTGTATATTAATATTAATAATGGAAGCTTGTATGTATCCATATTTGTCTAGGTTTCTTATTAGATTAAAGTGAGTGTATGTGGTGAGAAATTTGGATATGGATACCAAATTTTTTGGTCTAAATTTCTCTACATGTAGACGTCTTGTGAAATCAGGAAAACGTAGCAAATCACTATAACATTGGCATAATGTATATTGTATTCCCACATTTTGTACGATTGATCTTTGGTTTCTGGTTCCATGGCAAATTGCCAAATGGATTAGAGTTTGAGGTCATCATTAGCTGCTTGGGGTTACCTTCTCATGATGAGACGCTAAGAGTTAGCCCTCAGTAGCTGGAATAGTATGCTACTCGTAATATGTATTGATACAACACTCGGACCCAATTAATTAAAATTAGTCAAAATTGTATTCAATCTTAAACTCTCAAGTTTTCATGTTACATTGACTTTTTTAGATTTTGTATTTTTATATTATGCATACTTGCTATGTTTACGGCTGATGTTGGTTGTACATGTAGCTTCACATTTGTAGCTGTAAAGGGTTAGTTTTGTGTGATTAACCTCTCTAAGTTGGTATAAACTAGAATATCTCCAAAAATGCCAGAATAGTTAAAGGATGATGTTTAGCACTAATTTATTAATTAGAAATAGCTAAGAGTTCATAGCCATCAACTAATCGCTGTGGGTGGGTATAGCGTCCACTCTAACTTGCTTAATGAGGCTAATTTTGAAAGTAGCATTTGAATTTGTGTTAGAACAATTCTATGATAGTGTTTTTGATCTGGTAGATGTTAGAAACTATGAGCATCATCAACATAATGTTTGCTATAGCTTAGCTAATCAATGCATCAGAAATATTGCTTTTGAAAGGTTAACATGTAAAATATTATGTGTATGATGTACATGTATTACCACATGAAGCTAGCCTATATATTGCAATCAAGTTACATAAGACCGTTATATACATGGTACATGCAACGCAACTATGTAGTTCTGTACATCATCTATGGCCTTGAGCACTTCAGGCTTTAAATTCATGAGCATGTGTACAACTATATTGCCTATGTTACCATATGTACACATATGATAGATTATATCTGATGTGTATATACGATGCTGATTTGTACAATTGTACAAAACTATGTTCAAGTCCATGCTTATTACCAACTTTAACAAATGCTCAATTTACCCACATCTTTCTCACTGCAACAAATGGTTAACGGTAAACAAAATTTTATAGAGTGTAATCAATGTACTATCTGGTTGTACATGACTGTGTCAGCTAGTCATTCATATCTCTGAAGATATTTACAGTTAATTAATTGACGCTTAGATATTCCCAAGTGCTACCAATGACTTGTGAGCTCTGTACGACAGTAGAATTATTCATCATTATCTCATTAAAGCTCATTTATATGTTAATTTCCACCTGCAGTAGTAATACATGTAATTTGTAGCTTCCATTATACAGGTTAGCATACTAAAATATCTTCATTTTTGTTCTAGAAAATGTGTGTACAACAGGTAGACCTAGGGTTGATTGGGGTACATCCACTGATGAGCGTGTTGATTTTTGTGGCCTCAAAATGTTCAGTGTATTGCAATTGTTACCTCGTTATGGCAGGGTTTCAGCCTAAAACACTTTCAATCTGCAAAAATACTATTAGACATTTTTTGTAAAATGTCCCGATTTTTGAAATTCTACTTCTACAATGATGCAAGCCCGCTGTAATACTTGAAACCCGATTACAAGCTCTAAATAGGTCATACGCCAATATTCTACTTGTAGAGTGAGTGCGGCTCTATGTAAGGGGACCATGTATATATATATGGTACGTAAAATTTTGTATTAAATAACCACACAGTGAGGATGGCAGATACTTTAGGACACACATAATTGTTATTTAAATACATGTAATACTGGTCTGCCACTTTTATATTATGCAAATAAAACCTGAAACTCAATCCCTCTAGCTGAAAGTGTCAACTTAGAAGTGTATTATAGTAATACGTGACTATTATATTGTGATGGTACAGGACATTTGTATACGACCCCAACTCCCGGACGAAGCTCCACCGCACCCTAAGTGCCTAGTAGTTGTTACAGCGCTACTCACCTGACACTAACATTCTCACAATTAGTGCTCGTATACTTACCTTTAACTGCATTGCATGTTCAAAGTACTTAATTACCGTCTATATACATGTCTCCATGTGTTTATGCTCATTCCTTATTCATGTATCTTACTATATGCTGTTGTACATAGTCACATGAATGTTACTAAGTCCTTTTTTATGCCTTTTATACCCATGTACAGAGGCCCGACCTCTCAGAATCCTTTGATATTCATTTTGTACATGAATTGGACCATTATAAGCAACTTTTGTAGAACCCGACCTATTTTGGGTCGGCCGTCGGGCTTCCGGCGGCCATCTTGTTGCGCAACTTCCGGACGACCACACGTCGTCTTTTCCCGACGTCACGTCGGCCGGAAGTCCTTATACTATATAAAGGGCACTGTTTTACTGTTCATTGTCTCAGTCTACACTTGGCTTTCAATAAAGACACATCTATACTTGATACAGGGACTTTCTCTTCCTTTTACTAGGTCATTCGCTGTGCGAACCGCCTACTAGGTTGAACTACTCTCTTTCACTGTATAGTCTGAAGGTCGGACTTGAGATCAGATGGGTCGTCTTTGGTAGTATTTGGGCTACTGAGACCGCTCGATCTTTCATGTAATGCGAAGTCCTATTACCACTCATAGGCACTTCATTTCTGGGTCGATAGTCGTCCAAGGACGACCGCACCAAATCACAGAAACCATTACAATATTTGCATATATTAAGAAGTAAATGTCAACGGGGTAAGTGATGGTGAGAATATATTTTAACCATGCTATGACCTTTGAGATATAGACCTATCTGGTGGCTACTAACTTCACGGCGAAGTAGCGTTGGTATTCTGCATCATAATTATATATATTTTATGAGATATGGCATTGCTATACCTCAGATGTTGTAAGGAAGCTCCTTTTACCGTGTGACCTACAGGAGGCAGAGAGGTGCCACCTTCCCCCCCCCCCCCCCCCCCAGTTATCACGACAAAGTGATTATTTTCTCTTCCATCCTTCCACATGTCCACAGTACATTATTACATAACACTCAATGTACAAGTGGTATTAGAGGGTATTACATGAAAGCTACTAATATACTAAAAACAGAGAAGATAGTGTCATTCCTTAGAAGTTATGGCTCATTGCCAAATGAGATGCATGTTGATAACCTTCCATGCGCCAATTATTACGACAAAGTGGCCTAAAACACTTGTATGCCTCCACATTTTCTAACCTACAGCCCTGACTTGTTATAGTACTCCCATGTGTAAGTGTCATGTGACAGCTACAAAATTTTGCAACAAAAGTAAGTAGATTGATAGCTGCAGCGTATTGTGATTAATTTAAATATAGGTACATGTAAATTTCTAATTTAGCACTTAGTATTTCGGTCTGCTTTTCAGGTCGTCCTTAGAAAGTGATCACGTGCTGTGATAATAGCAATAATAGTTGCTATCTGGGCTGTTTGTAGCATACAGCACAGTCACGTCGACTCACTGTTCAAACTACTTTCCAACAATCCAACAAGTTGTGGTTGATATGCCTTATATTTCCATACCAGGATATCTACCATCAACCCTACCCTCAAACAAGTGCTATAAATAGTGATGTCACTATGGCTCGATCAATATCTGATATAGTACCACTATAATCACATGGTTGGCTATTCTAGTCTATAACATGTAGCTAAAACTGTAACGAAAATTGTTATATACTTGCAATTATTGTAAGTTCGCTGGTCTGTATTTTTTGCATTTCAATGTACTTGCATCTGTATGTAGGTGCATATCACTTGGACCACGCTATGATTGTACGTACGTATGTATGTACCAATGCACTATGCTACTAAATATATGCAGAACATGTCAGTTATTATTACAATACTGCCTTGCATGCTCTAGTCCATTACTTGAGCTAATGTAATTGTATCTAAGATGACCTTGAGCATCTGCTGGACAGTCCACCTTTGTCCACTCAGTAGCCATGACATCACAGCTCACTGTTGACATCATACTGATGAAGTAGCCAAGTCTCGTACGCACTGTAATAAAATTTCCAATTACCGAAATAAAAATGTAAATTTTAATAATATTTTGTCACTACAGACAGGTGAGGAATTTCCCATTAGCATTTTATTGAAATAGAGTTACACAGTTTGCCAAATCTCATATTCATGGTCACATTACTTGTACCTGTGCCAATGACCAATAGATTTTTTTTAAAACTCAGCGTCTCTGTATGTGCAGGGGGCTGGGAAATAGGAAATACATATATCTCAGTTCTCCATATTCCATATCTCTCCTCTTTTGTATCTTATTGGATGTAGAAAGAGATTTTCTGGTTCAAGCTAAAGTATTCGCTTCTTTAGCTAACTTTGACTGAACGTACTGGATAATATTCTTCTTTTTTTGATATATTATGTATATTATATAAATTGAAAGTTGAAATTAACCACTAATCTCATCTAATTTGCTTACACAATTTCAGCCGCGATGCTTGTTTGTGACAATGTTGAACTCTTCACGTTGCATAAGATTTAGTACCCGATTAACAGAATGTAGTACTATACACACAATAAATATCAATGCCTCAAGATACTTAACTACTATAAGTTAACTATATTCTAAACTTTACACACATTTCAAACAAAAATAGCTCAATAAAATCCAGGGTTGAGTTCATCGCATGAGATGTAAATGTACACTATGTGTGAACCTGTTAACTATGCTCATACTATTCAAGGGCTTCTCTTGGGAAATCAATGATATCCAATTGATATTTGAAGTGTAAATGGAAGATATCAAAGTATATCATCGCTCCTTTAATATAACTTTTGAGTCTAGTTGCCTAATCTACATAGGCAATAAATATCCCTTGTCTATATTATGTAGTCTATTACAGGATCAACTAAAAATAGTATGTATTGTCTAATTTTATAAATTGCTATTCACACACCAATTATGATGTAGTATGTATGAAATATGCTGCCAATATCATTTGTCTGGACTGATATAAATAAATTTCTGAAATAAGCTTCATTTTATGACCAAAAGCTAACGATTATGATGTGAAGTTGTCCTCTCTTTGCCTTCTGTTCTTAAAAACTCGAGAAGAAAGAAAAAGGATAGGTCGGTTTAATATGTCACTGGCTTACTGTAAAAACCACTACTGCCAACAATGAGCAGCTCACTCTCCTGTGACAGAATATTGCCAACGCATAAATGAAAAAGCAGCTTATTGATAGTTCGGTCCAGTGTCGTTGTTATAGGAATTTAGTTATTCCAGCACATCGGCTTATACTCAAACTGTAGACGTTGTATTTTTATATTGCTGTTAATCTGCGAGTTACATATCTTGAATTTACAATAAACCGACTCTACACTCGTAGATCAGGATCAGAAGTAGGAATATAATTTTTTCTGGCCACACTGACCATGCAAGTTGTAAATACAATGTAATTCCATTGCTATTTATAAGTACCAGCACTCTTTCTCTCAGTATTCATATGCATTTCTTGTTCACATAACCAAGGTTTCCACGTAACCATATCTAAAGAATCAATATTATTAATATTCATGTGCATATACATACTGTATACTTACATGCTGCTGAGAACTGTTCCAATGTAGACTAGTTACTCATGTCGGCAGAGGACACTGGGTTATATTCAGTTGACAGCTCCCAGGCACCTGCTAGCTGTGTCTCCAGTGGTTCTGTACTTACAGATACTTGTAGAAACTGATATTCCGTTCCGATAGGGGAGATTTAATATATTCTGCTTACCTATTTTATGTCAGACATTTTTAAAGTATTATGAAAAAATTTAGACCAAATGGAAATTAACATAATTTAGTAAACAAAACCCTTCGAGCATGGCTCAGTGCCAGATTTGAGAAGAATGAAAGGAAATTAAAATTGTATTTCTTTTGTAAAAAAGATATTTTAATATAATCGATAATCTAGTTACATGTATACTGTCTAGTTTATTTTTGTTGGATCGTTATCCTGGTTCCCCAGCTTATGTAAATTATGTAATAACATAATGCTAGAAAATATTGTGTTATGTACAGAGCATCTTAGATTAAGAGTATACAAGTACCATAAGAATACAGGATAAAGGCAAACATAGATACAGGAGGTGGTGGCAAATAATAGGCAGTGGCTGTCATATACAATGGCATCTACATATTGTACACTTATTGTTCTTTTTAATAAATATTTGAAAAATCATCATTTTATTGTAAATAATTCTGATTAATAGCACACTAGGAACACGATGAGTCATTGAACAGGAATAAAATTTGCTTTGAAATTCATCAAGCAGATAATCAATCAATCAATCATACTCCATTTTATAACATTGGGAGAATCGATCCTGGAAAACAAATCCCTTGCAAATACGTTTATAAAACTAATGTCTCTTGTGACACATTGAATAAATTAACCCTTGATGGATGCTTCTGGCAAGTTTTGCTTTCATTTTTTTATGTTTACATGGCGATAGGAGTGGCTGCTGCAAGCTCACCATCTGCTATCACCTGAGCTTGAGCCAACTAGTAGAGAAAACATTTTGCAGTCTGCAGGGTCAGCCTTCCTTGCAGCCTAAGAGCTAGAATTTAAAACTTATTGATATATTCTTATTTTTCACTATCAGAAAACGGAGAGAATGCAGAAAGGATTACGAATCAACGAGCACCAACTGAACTTGTTAGCCTCTAAGGCTAAAGTAGAGAACACACACAGCGGGCCGCTATTCAGACGCTACATAGACTCGGCCAAGTGGCAGCTTAAGTGGTTTGCTCTGCAGCACAATATCCTCTACTGTTACGATGCAGAAGGCAGTCAGAAGCTCAATAGTTATACAATATTGGAGGGTTGCTACGCTGAGGAGCTTGTCTTACCTTCAGTTAAAGATCATACACAGGTAAGTTAGCTTACGTACAGACGTAAAGATCATGCACAGGTAAGTTAGCTTACGTACATACGTAAAGATCATACACGGGTAAGTTAGCTTACGTACAGACGTAAAGATCATACACAGGTAAGTTAGTTTGCATAGACAAAGGCCACACACATATAGTTGCTACGTAGAATATGCGAATGTAGAGTTTTTTATGTACAAGTGTATCATCGCATGTGCACACACATGCACACCCATTTACAGCGCACATGTATTTATACATCAGAAAGTAAACAAACAAAATCGTACTCAGTGGTGGAAGCAGAGCATAAAATAGGAATTAAAATTTATAAAATCTACTGAAAATAGAGCGACTACTGCTGCATGCCTTTTTAAAAACAGGAATTTGATCAGCTCAATTTACTTCCAGTAGGTTATGTACATGTACATGCATCACAGATGTGCTTAGTGTGCTCTGAAGTTAAAGCAGGCATACACTAATGATACATGTAGAGTTGCTAATAATAAAGTTATATCACCATCCTACGCACACAACACATGGTATGAACTAGGCCAATCTCTGCTAAAGATAGGTCACTAATACAACACTGCTTGCAGATGCAAGTGGTGATACATTGCCATTTTATGGGTTATAAGTGATTATTCAGAACTTGATTGATTGAGGCCTTCATAAATCACCCATTTCACTGGTGAAACTATGTCAGAATTGTAACTGAGAATTTTAGTCATTACTTGTATTTGCTCACATCTTTGAGCGTAATCATGGGCCTGTGTGCAACCTGTCTACCAAATTTACAATGCAACAGTTTGCAGTGGTGCGGAGTTCTAGGTTCAACGTAAACTTTTTCACCTCGGTTCATCTTCAGTGTTTTTAGACATGACTTTGTGTTTTTCTGATCTTGTTTCCATGAGAACAGTAACGAAGGTCTACCGAAGTGTCCAACCTAAGAAAGTGCTAAAACGCTTAGGCTATTTTGCTTGAGTGTAAAGCGGGCGATACTATCGGACAGAAAACTCCCTTGTTCTCTGGAAAGTTTGACCATGTTTACACCAAATAGGCAGATAACTTGCAATTAAACATGCTTTGTTTTAATATATTGAAGCATCAAAAGCAAGTGTATGTTCATAACACGTAATGTGCATGTAAAACATACATGTACATGTATTATGCCTACCTAATGTATAGCGAAGTAGTTAACATGTGAATCTACATTATTGCTTGAACAGAGTGTGTCAATTGTGTATTCATGAGTTGTGTTACTGTAATACTATAAGTAGTACTGCATAATCTGCGATACTCTGCTATGCATTCGTAATCTTTAGTCTCAAGGGAAAGTAAATTCGTATTAAAAGATCATACTACAAACATTGAGACAGAGTACATGCAAACTGAGTTGTTTTTCTATGAATTCTATTCGGTATGGCTGCGGCCTTGACAGATGTCACACGACGTCATTGTTATGTAATATGGTAATATTGGTATGTAGGTTGATACTCCACAGGTGGTATGGTATCAGGCAGAATTATCAAAGTTGCTAACTGGATTTGACATATTTAGCATTTCTACTTATTTTGGCATATTGTAAATGCATATCTGGGGATTAGTTCGCAGCTAATGTATATACATAGAAATGAATAAGTGACAGAAATAAAATCTTGTGTATTAATCTGCAGTGTAGTTCAAAGTGTAATGTCAAAAGCATTTACCTTCCATACCTTTAAGGTATAACTATCAATACCCAAAGATTGAGTTTGTAGGGCAGGGAACGTACCTCCCCCACACTAAAACCTGGAAGCCATGGGCTATAACATTATTCCCTGCAGAAAGGGTGGATGAATGACACCTCGTAAATTAGTAGGAACTAAATACCTACCTGTGTGGGCCACGCGTTCGTGCAGATGTACAGAATAAGACTGGTGTGTTTATTATTTGCGGACCAGAGTTCACTATTTACAAGACAATTATGTATGATATAACAAGGACAGGAAGTACATCTAAGCTGATGTAAGACTTTCGGCTAAAATTGCTCTTATTCCCACAAGTAATAATTACACAAGTGTAGGCGGTTACGATATGGATCCGTCACGATTACCTTCCTACATGCATGACATATGTAAACAATCTTGGTAGACCTTTACATAATATAGCCTAGGTTACTTGGCACATGTGAATAGGGCTTACATATTTTAGTATAGACAAATGTACTTTAGGCTATTCGGCACATGTGAACAGGTCTTACATTTAGTACAGATACATGTATGTCTAACAAAAAGAAACTAATTCTGTCGACAAGCCAGATAAGCATACCATCAGGCTCGCAATCACATGACGATGTATGGCATATGTATATCATAGACACATCGCACTTCCGTCTAATTCTGCGTGCGTTCTAGAGGTCATAAAATATCACACTGTATATAGTGCATCTTGAAAATTTTAATTTTTCAAATCAAATCGCATAACTATAACGAGTTACAAATAATCTCAAAACATAATATTTGTTACAGTATGGATTGGCCTTATATCTAATCAGTGACCATAACAAAATGTTTGAGTTGAGAGCTGAGAACGAGGCTGGTCTACGCAACTGGATGGATTGTTTAAATAATGCCAAGTAAGTAGCATGATGCAATGTTAATACGATATTGTGTTTCGAGTAGATATTGATAACATATTAGAATTTGGCTGACGGCAATATTCCACATGACTCTGGTTTCCTGGCATATCATCTGATAACAGATTAAATATCCATAGTTGTATTTGTATTTTTCCAAATGTGCTTTGAGCAATTTATTCAATCAAAAACATAATCTAAATTTTAGTTTCATAACACATTTTATGCAGTATAGCCGTCAACCACAAATTCTTCGATCAAAAATCTTAGAGGTAGTCGAGCTTAAGTTTAGGTTAGCGCTGTTACAGGAATTACCTAAACGTTGTGTCCATATTTGAAAAAGTAATTTAGTAAAATATGTTATAAATGAGAATACAAAAGGGTTGCAACTTACATGCCCTGGTGAATTCTGTCATTTATGGAAACTAATGCTTCCTTTTACCGATTGATACTAATTATTGAACGGCATGATGTCATCATCTTAGACAACGGCCATTGTAATAACAGTAATTGTCATGTGGCTGGTAAACAATATGTACAGGTACAGCAGACTCCAGGAGGACAAGGAGCAACTGGAACAGAAACATGATCATGTGCTACACATACTAGAGGCGGAGAGGAATGCCAAGTGGCACTGTATGAGACAGATAGAGGAGCTATCTGAAGAGAACCGACAGCTTAAATCAGAGGTAGAGAACCCAGGCTATTTAATTGAGTGAGTGTGGTGGAGCTCAGGCCAACAAATAGGATAGGTAGCCAGGTGCTAGTTCAACATTTCCTCCCACATTCATCGATGCTGTTACTGGCAGTAGATTTACAAAGACGTTATTAGCCTACCTTTGCATGATTTATGCATTGCATTTCTGAACATTATAACAAATAAATTGATAGTTATAATAAACAGTTAATGTTTGCTGAAAGGTAAAATACACATCTGTCTATGCTTGCACTGCCTGACTAATAAATATGGAGATTACTTTTCAAATTATATCTAAAACTCTGTTTACCATAATCCATTGTGTACAGTACATGTAGCATATCTGTTCTAATGGCCTCCTGTATTGCCGATTTTGATCTTTAGCTGATCTGATGTTTATTATTTATATTGATAAGACAATATGGCATAATAATATTATCCTTTTCACCCATGAGTAGCGTAGTCGGTGCAGATCTGCATTGACTATTTACTTCTCCTACGATTCTGAGCGACTCTCTTTGTTTTCAGCTCAGAAAATACAAAGCAGAAATGATTAATAAACAGAGAGAAGAAGAATCTCCAGAGATACGCAAGATTAAAAAGGTGGGTGTCTGTATATGGGGGTGGGGGGTAGTCACTCAAAGAAGGGGTAGTCACTCATAGGAGGGGTGGTAACTTATAGAAGGAGTGGTCATTCATAGAAGGGGTGGTCACTTATTGGAGGGGTGGTCACTTACAGGAGGGGTGGTCACTTATAGAAGGGGTAGTCATTTATAGGAGGGGTGGTTACTCATAGAAGGGGTGGTCACTCATAGGAGAAGTGGTCACTCAAAGGAGTGGTGGTCACTCATAGAAGGGGTGGTCACTCATAGGTGGGGTGGTCATTTTCAGGAGGGGTGGTCACTTACAGGAGGGGTGGTCACATCTAGAAGGGGTGGTCACTTATAGAAGGGGTAGTCACTCATTTAAATCAGTAGCCTATAGAATGACGAAGAGATTCCATATTATATTGCAGTTTATTTTTCTTATAATATTTAAATAAATGTATTGTTAATGACTTTACCTTTGGCTTGGGAATATTTTCAGGTATTTCTTTTTCTCAAGGGAAACTCTGAGATAGACAAAATAGCTTAGATCACCGATGACTAAGATATCAAAACAAGTGCAATAAATAATGTAGATTCCGTTGCTAAAATAGCGAGGTTTTCTAAGCTGTCATATATTCGCACTTGTAAGTGCAAGTATCTTCTATTTGTGTAGAAAAATTATAGCGTTCTGTTCCTTGTGTTGCAATTTTTGTCAGGTCCAAATTATTATTTTCTGCTCTCAACTCTTTATTTCCGCTGTTTTCCTTTTACATTAATGCATTGTTATAAGCAGCGAGATGAATGTGAAGAGAAACCAATCACAAATGAGATGGTCGCCAAGGTAACACATTGTATTGGTTGTTAAGTGTATTTTTCTACTGTCTATTAGTTTCCTGTCAGCCAACTAGCTAGATACCAATGTCCTTTGCTAGAGTTTGTTATGTTATAGTGAGGTTGAGCTTTGTAGAAACTTACATGTAGCTAATCCTAGAGAGTAGAATTCCCCTAATACATAATACATACGTGTATTACTGTATTACTGTACTGTAATACATACGTGTATTACTGTATTACTGTACTGTAATACATACGTGTATTACTGTATTACTGTACTGTAATACATACATGTATTACTGTACTATGTACATGCGTGTATTACTGTACTATATACATGTGTGTATTACTATATTACTGTACTGTAATACATACGTGTATTACTGTATTACTGTACTGTAATACATACGTGTATTACTGCATGCTGACTTGTATCTTTCTCAGGAGATTGGTGCATGAGAATAGAAATGATGACGGAAATGGGTTTAGCATTCTGACGCATGCATTTTGCTATAATTATTATGTTTATAATTTTAATAATACAACTATTAACTATTATACGAGGCCTACATGATTAATTTCTACCTTGAAATTCGAGCTTTGTTCTACAAGTAATACTGTGTGATGAACCTGAGGCTATAAAGACCCCAAACACATCACCCCAGGCTCAATGTTTACCAGTTTATCAAGTCTACGTTTGGCACCTTGTTTTGATCTAGTGTGTATCACAGAGCATCATCTATTAAGTTTATTTGATAAAAATGTGAGGCAATCGTAGTTGAAAGTATGGGAGTATCCCGTGGAGTCAGGGTGACTTAACAGGTGTGCTGTAACATGTAGTTACTTCCCAGATTAAGAGAGATAAAGAGGGAATAACTTCTCAATGCCATAGTAGTCGAAATTCTTCATCCTTTAGTGTATAAGATAGACAGTCCAGCTGTTCACTTTATTAGCCTGTGTTTCTGAGCACTCTATCTGCAACCCTCTTTCAAATAAGTCTTATTCTGATATAAATACATGTAAAATACATGTAAATTAGCCTTCTGGCTTGTTTTAGCTTGTTTATTTAAGTTGCTATGTCTAGTGTTCTTCCTGCATCTCCCTGTAGTCCATAGGCTGTTTCATAATCCTCTTTTTGCCTTTAGATTTAGACATCCATGTCCATGTATGTGTAATGCTACTCATTGCTACTCATTACACTTAACACTTTTCATTTTTTACCTTATTTCTATTGGGCTGTCTGCATTTTCTTGAATTATTGTTTGAAGATACATGTGCATGTAAATATAGGATATAAAAATATTACACAGTCATGTATTGGTACACTAAATGCTTGGCTTATTGTATGACTCTAAAGCACTAATTCATAAACACCACCCATGCAATATTTTTACATAAATATTTTCCTGGTCCGTAATTTTCCACGCACTCTTCTGCAATCTATACAGTGTACTATGGCTCCACATTGCCATATAATTATACCTCTTATGACTATTATTACAATACATCACTATATGCCTGAAATCTCACTATTTTGTAATCAAACACATTTTTCTCGATTTCTATATTGCCACTTATTACATGTACGTTATAGGTGCAATAAGTACATGTATAATATAATACATGTATATGATGACTGTAATTAATATAACTATTGCTCCATACTACTGTTTTTAATGGTATGTACAGTGTACATATGACTATGCACATGTAGGGAAGTGAGGTAGTAAGATATCAAATTGAACGTGTACAATGTCTTGCCAGGATCACTGGGTTATATTCAATGCACCATGCACCAATCAGTAGTTATGTTCTCCTACGTACTGCTATAGAGAATAGAGAATGACTGCTTGTATATAATGGTTGTAGGTGCAGAGCTTCTTTAGAGGTTGGCTCTGTAGACGGAGGTGGAAACAGATAGTAGAGATGTACATCAAATCTCCACATGCAGAGAGTATGAGGACCAGAAACAATGTCGTGTTTGGTAGGCTTATAGCCATATGTACATTGTATACTATGCAATGTACATAATATACATGTATAACGTACAAAATGTGCATACATGCATAATATAATGAACATGCTCGTATATAATGTTCAATATGCAAAGGTTATTACACATCACATAATATTATTGCATACCCATGTGCTATGTAGTACATCCACATAATTATATACTTATATACCAAATAACACTTTCGCATAATATTGCACATCCATGTGTCTCTAGGGATGGTGGAGGATGAAGAAGACTATGTAAAGAATCTCACTACTTTAGTCACATGTTTCCTCCGACCCCTCAGAATGGCGGCCAGCTCCAAGAAGCCTCTCATAACACACGATGATGTAAACTCTATATTCCTAAACAGGTACCTGTCTCTGTTGCATGTTGATATGTGGATATACATGTAGTACGCGCAAAGCATTTGTGGGAGTCTGAAAATACTACTCACTTGTGGCATGACTGCAAAAACTGTGTTCTGCTCTTCATTCTTTTTTCCATTTATGCATAGGCCACACTGCTGCAAACTTTTTGCCAATAGTGAACTTCGGCCAATGGCAAATTCGCAAATATGTGTGAATTTGTGTAAAATTTGCGATGTCGTATTAGCTGTACTGAATCAGCAAATTCGCGTCTCGCAAATTTGTGATTGGATAATTTTACTTGTCACTGTCACGAATGAGAAACGTGACAAGTAGTAATATGATTGATTGGGTGAAATCAAACATTCCACAGTGTGAATTCGCTTACAGCTTTTGCAGTGTAGCACGGTAAATTTGAATTTGCAAATTTGCCATTGGGAAAAATTCGCTATTCACAAAGAGCTTGCGGCAGTGTGGCCTATGCTTTATTCTACAAAAATACAAAAAGATGATAACTTGGAAGTGCAGATGTTCTGCAGTGTTCAATGTACAGTCATATTACGTGCTTAAATGCGTATATTTATTTATGACATGTAGTTGCACCTTGTCATCTTAACTTATTACCATGTTTATCAATATCAATATCAAACATTAGATTAAATACGACCTAATTTTTGAACGTTTAGAAAATTCAGTTAGTAAATCTATATTTAGACTAGCCTAAGCTCATAGACAAGCAGAAGGGAAGCAGATATACACTACACAACCCAACCACATAGTTTAATGACTAGAAGATAGTGTACTCTTAAACTATACTCTCAGCAGATGTATAGCCTATGCATGCTAATAAAACATGGGGTTGTATTTAGTCAATGTCCTCCATGTGCTTGTCTATGTTTCAGTGAAACAGTTCTGTTCCTCCATCAGATATTTCTCAAAGGTCTAACAGCACGTATGGAAAATTGGCCTACACTAGTGATTGGTAAGAAACTAGCTTGTACATACAATGTACATGTACATGTAAAAATGGAAATCAAAATTCAGTAGTAGGCTAAATGGGAAATCCAACTATTCTTCAGTTGTGGGTTGCCTACGAAATTTATTCTTGCTTTAACGTTAATTAGTTCCAACGTTGGTGCACCATCTATTATCATTATAATTTAGGTTAAAATAGCCTCCAGGAAACTAAATTCTCGTTTATATTCGTTAATTGTAGTTATAACTCATGTGAAGGATTGCAATGCCTTATTGTATATACAAACGTACATGCATTTTGTGGTTGATCACTACCAAAAACTTTTCACGACTGCGGTGGTGCTTACGGTAATCAAGGAGCATGTGTTGAATGTATTTCTTCATCAGGTGACCTGTTTGACATGCTGCTGCCGATGTTAGGAATCTACCAAGAATACGTACGCAATCATCACTATAGTCTGCAGGTGCTTGCTGAATACAAACAGAAACCAGAGTTCAATCACCTGCTCAAAAGGTTTGAGGAGAAACCATCCTGTGAGAATAAAGTCCTGGAGACGTTTCTAACCTACCCTATGCACCAGGTACATGAAAACATCTATGTAGTATATATACTTGTGAGAAAATAAATTAGCACGTACAACCTCAAACCGCAATTAAAAAAACATTTACAAAAACAAATTTGTTGCAGATATGCATGTACATATATGTAGATTTGAGACTGCTCCATGTTACAAACCCCTGCAAAGGAAATTTTAAAATACATGAGTTTGCTGTTTCACAACTCTCTGGCCTTTAGCCTGGCTTCTTCTGGGCAATGGTAACTTTCATGGAGTAAATATGCTATTGCAGATACCAAAGTACATATTAGCTCTCCATGAACTCTTAGCTCACACACCTTATGAACACGTAGAGAGGGCACAGCTGGAGTATGCCAGAAGTAAACTAGATGAGCTGTCAATGGTGCGAGTTAAACATCTAAATTATTTATGCTATATATTCTAGCAACACACCAACAAATCTTGAGCAAAACCATCATGTTGGTGATGCACATGTACATGTACATTGTCACAGTACATGTAGATACGTTGTGCTTATTGATGTGCAGTGTTACAGTACATGTAGATAACAGTACTGTATATTTTAGATCATGCATGACGAGGTGAGTGAAACCGAGAATATCAGAAAGAATCTAGCGATAGAGAGAATGATAACAGAAGGATGTGATATCTTATTGGACACATCACAGGTGTTTGTGAGACAAGGTTAGTTTTCTATCCCTACCCTACCGACAGTCAGGGGTCTGCATGAGTGTGTGTATACAATAGTTTTACAGTACAAGTATTTTTGTATCACCATAACAAAGACATTCACATTAACCAATGTGTGCATTTCTCCATCAATGTTGATGCTCATATCTCTTTTATGCACTCACGGTTTCTGTTGAGCAATAACGTTTGCCGATGTCAAAATCTTTTAGAAATTATAAAGCGATTCTAAATACACTTTAACTAGCATTTCCTAAAATTATTTTGTAAATGTTTTTAACTAACAGGAACTCTGCTACAAGTCGCTACTGAGAAGTCTAAATACGGTGGACTAAGGCTGTCTAACTTCAGCGCCACCTTCAAGGACAAGGACATTCCTAGGAAGGTGTTTCTTTTCACTCATCATCTGCTGATCGCTAATCGAACTTCTAATGGCCGCCTTCATCTTGCCAAGGTAGGCATGATACTCTCTACCTTGACATTGCTACCTGAATCGGTAGGACTCAACTCTCTTGCTTTTTGGGATTATGCATTTAACATCATTAGTGTGACAAGAATCTGGGTTATTGTAGACATTTTGCATCATTCTTACATATGCTAATCCACCGTGTCTCGCCGCCAATTCCTAGCTAACTGCGTCACACTGTCACCATATTGCTACCTCAGACAGTATGTTGTACATATTACACTACATACAGTAGTTATAATATGGTACATTGACAGTATTATCAAAATAATGAAAATCGATTGCAGATTCTTACTACACGAACTGGTTCCATTCTCTAATCCCAGTATGGAGATCAAACAATAATTGAACTTCTAACCCATGATCTCTAAATGTTTATGTTGAAAATATGATATCTCTGTAGAACTACGGTAAGATCCCGCTAGCTCAGTGTACATTGATTGAAGACATGAGTGGTGACGCTAGCCTCTACGAAGATGAAGGTATAATTATTAGTTATCACATACATTATATCTGAAGATATCAATGTAAATGTAAATATGAGAGGCTGAATACTGTCACTTTAAAACATACATTCCTCTCTATGTATGGCACGAGCATGACAAAAATATCGTATAATTGTACAAACTGATGTCAAATTCCAGCTGGCATCAGTATGATCTCCAAGAAAGTGTGATTATTACATTGCATGTGAATTGAATGTGCTTATAGAAAAATTGAACTTGGAAACCTTAAGTTGGTACCACTAGCTACTGTGTATGTGTATACTTATTATACATGTATACGCGTATGATAGATTGATAGCTGCTTGGCTAAAGTATTTACAAGTTGTGATAAAAATATTCATGAACATTGCATATACATTAATCATTAAAGAATAGCATGGTTGATTTTTTGTGCAATGTACCTGAAAAAGTTTGTTTATGGCTATTTATTCTCTTGGAAGATTTCTTAGCTTCATGAACGTTTTAATTACAGCGGAACTATCAAGAAATGGAGAAGGCACCGCTGGATCCAGACCTCAAACACCGAACAGCTCTACAGCTTCATCCCAAAATGGCTGGTGCAACCGATATGATTTCAAAATTATAGTACATTCCAAGGATAGAGAAATACCTGCCGTCTCTCTGACATTCGTAGCTTCATCTCTTCAAGAAAAATCTTCTTGGTGTAGCGACATAAGCCAGGTAAGTTGACTAATTCTATTTTCTACCCACTTTCTTTGTACTTTTATTGTCAAAAAATAAAATCGCAGTGAAATTTTCTATGATCATTTGAAATAGACTCTGAGTGACTCCAACTAAACCTATTGTTGTTGTCAAAACTATAGATATTTTCAGCACTAAAAATAACTTGACATCTAACAGAGATAGTTGTGAAGTGATCTATGACTGCATTTTGGTAACAAGTCAGGTTAAAGACATTTGACATATGAGTAAATAATATATAATGCGGAATGTGATAAGTCTTCTGTATTGTCACATTATCGTATTATAGTATTATTGTGTGATTGCATTATTGTACATGTATTATTGTACTATTGTATTATTGTATTGTTATTGTATTATATTTACTGCTATAATATATCGTAGTGTATGGAGAATCTACACTATACAGAAGATACAGGAAATGACCATACAACTGGTAGTTTACCTCAATCAGTAAGGTGAGTCCATTACTATGTTATGTTATACAAGTACGTCTGACCATTTATAATTTATGTATACATGTGATTTGCCATGCTTACACAATTACAGTTCTCACAATGCACACATGGGAGTCATGCTCTCTCTTCTTGGCTTAAAGCAATACTGGTAGAGAGAGAAGACAACTTTAGTCCAATATTCGTAATACTTTATATACATGTACTTGGAAATACCATTATTCTGTTGCGTACAACATGAAGTGTGTGAACACCATGCATGTATATATAAATGTACAATATTATATTTCAGAGTCGATCATAATCTGTTCAGAGATGATAGGTCAGTCAAGTACTGTAGAAATGTTAATAATTCCTGCAAAATACCTCAGGTTGGTCCATTTATATATTAAATTAGTTCAAATGGGCAGCTTTACACAAAGTACTTCAGGTTTCGACCACCATTTATTTGAAATGTAAAAATATTTGAGAGAATAGTCTTTGCTTCCGCTACTAATAAATTGCACAGTTGCATAATAAAGATGATGGATACTTCTAAAGAAATATACCAACTAAAAGATTTTCTACAATAATTTTCTTCTAAACTGCATAACATTACGTGTACATGTATATTATCAACTTGTCAATTGAATTGGTATCCAAACTTAGATGGTAAACACAGTAGGCTGCAAGCACTTGTACTAGTTCCTTTATGATATACATTGTACTACTTTCACAACTATCCCAGCAGCTCAAAGGAAAGTACACTGATTACATTGTGGTTTCAGATTAGACATGCTACTGTGGAGAAATTACTGGAGAGATTAACAGACCTACGATTCCTGAGTATTGACTTTCTCAACACATTCCTGCTCACTTACAAAGTCTTCACCAACAATGAGACGGTGATTGATTCACTGAGAACTACAGTACAGAACTCGTGTCTTGCTAGAGAGCAAGAGGACAGCAGCTCGTAAGTTCATGCTCTTACTATACATTACAACCATGTACATGTACTAAGTGTAAATTGTATTCTAGTACAGCTACAACCACAGCTTTAAGAAATGTCTGTGTTTAGTGGTACATGTACATGTGTAGATGACTTTATATAATCATCTTACATGTATATTTATCTGTTGAATTCCTATAATATAGTTTATTCTCTATGTACATATACTTGTACATTGTAGCACATACAATTCAGTTCTCATATGCATGCATATATTACTTATACTTGAACACCGAAACAGTACACTGTATGCAGATTGAGTATTACTTATACTATGTACATGTTATGTGAACAGGCCTACATGTGCATTGAAAAGGTATAACAGAACACAATATACAAGTCTATTTGTTCCTTTAATTGTACATGAAAATATAATCTTCTCTGTGAACTGTCAACTCGTCTGTTCTAGAGGGGAAGACACAGATAAAGAATCCACTGTCCTATTCAGCCCAGCCATTGCTGCTCGTCAGTTTGTAGGTTTGTATCCTTCACTTCTCTCAGTGTATTAATACTGCTACCCATATAAACAAAAGTATATGTACTAGACTTGCATTGCTCTCATACATACTATTTATAAGTTCCATCGAATGCCGTACCTTGCAGTTGTCTGCTCTCTTCAACACATTTTCGCAGGGGCCATATATTTGTGATACATGTAATTATAGCTAAAGGTTTCTAAGTGATTAGAGTAGGTTGTTTACACTGAGTAGGTGGTCACTTCTTAGCTATGATTGGTCATCATCAGAAACAAATGTTTTGTGTATTCTTCAGACAAAGCTAAACCAAATAGGCTAGACTCGATACAGGAATCAAGACCACCTTCTCAAGATCTAGAGGAACACAACTCCAACTTCAATCTTAATGATGCAAAGGTCTAAATTACTATTATAATATATACATGTACATTGTAGATTGTATTTACAGGTCTCTATCACTCAATGAGTTCACAGTCTCACTGTACATGTGCATGCACTGTACATGCATGTTGTGTGCAGTACTTTGATACTCTGAGATGAGCTGAGCTACAGTTCAGTTTTTCAGCTAATATTAATTTGTAATATCAAAACTGAGGTGTTAAACTCAGTGTCATGTGGACAAGCTATTGCTCAAATTCCAAGAGCGCAACACCCTATACAGCAATGGTCGTATTGCATAGATGTATATGAGCCCCGAGGGTTGTTTATACATTATCTACAGTAAGTGCTCACATACAATGTACAATGTATGTTGGCTTAATATTAGTTCAGGTAAAATTGCTGCTATAAATTATTTGTGTGGAAAAAGAGTGCAATGTGTAATAATATAAAATCCAAATTACAGTAGAATAGTGCTCTTCATTAAATGACGATATCCTGTGTATTCTAATCGCTACATACTTATGTCCAGGTAATTGAAAGTGCTGTATCGCAATCAGGGATAGATAGTTCTGACCTCTCATTGGTTGAATCTAATCAGATCAACCTTGACCTTCAGTCTGAGGATACAGTGTTTGTCCCTGATGGTAAATATGATGAGAACAGTAACAAGATCTCTAAACAGCCAATAGCTAAGTGTATTGAACCTCTCAAGTCACCAACTCTGAGATCACCTACTGCCAAGTCACCAACTCCTCCACGTCTCAGCTCTCGTAAGTACGAGTATGACACTCTATAGTCACTCTATCAAGATGATACAACAACTCAATCCTGTAGCAATCGTATCCAAACAATATAGTCATGAATCACCATCTATGGACAGATTACGTTATTCAATGATGAATTATAGCTATGTGACATACATGTAGTTGTGTAGTACTCTGTAATTGAATAACTCAGTACTGATACTTGTACAGTAATATACAGCAACAGTATACTACATTTGTAGCTCGACCATTATTACCTCTTGCACACAAGAATATTGAGAGTCATATGCCTATGGGAGGCGGAGTCATCACCTCATCCCGAATATCACGTCGCAGGTAAACCCGTACATGTGTTTTGTATACAATATCTGCATATATTTTACCTGCAAAATGAATTAATGAGACATACATTGTACATGTATGTGAACACATGACTAGTTTGGACATTAATTCTTTTTTGAGAAAACAAGTACCTTACATCAACTGCCACCACAAATTCTTAAACAGTTTATTTTGCTAATGTGTAATGTGGTAGAACATGAGCAATATCCCGTTATAAAAGTTTCAGCAATAGGAGCACGTGTCTATAGTTTTGTGAGCATCTATTATCCAAAGATTTTTATCTAAATCACATGAGGTATGCTTCATGCCCTCACAAACTCAAGTATATATCTTTAATTTGACCAATCCATAGAAGGATAGAGCCATGTGTCTCTTGCTGGAACTTTTAGATATTCCTTCAGTTCTCAGTTGATATGTTATGATATACAATTGTACAATATTGCCCTGCTAGATCATACACGATGGCCACAGAAAGATACATTAGGAGGAGGTAATTACCAACATGTTAGTGTATTAGTGAACAGGTGTCTTCATGTCCAAGGGTTCAACTAAAGCTCCATTAATGTTGCCCCTTCTCAAGCAGACGCCGTAAATACACCAGCCAAAATATCACATACATTGTACAACATGATTTTAGAGAAAAACTAAATTGTGTCATTGAGCTAGAGACAGTCTGTCTTGGCTGGGAAACATTGCAGGCTGGTAGAACATTTTGGCCTAGGTTGAATGAATCATGAAGACACCAAATATCTAACATCTAAAAACTAAACATCTAGATTTGTAACAGCTGGTGTACAGTAATCTAAATAACTAATCTGCCAGTGTGTGAATGTTCATAGTATTATTATGGCCATTCACTGGTTATTGATTATTGATTGAAGTCGTCCTCTCTCTCTTCTCTCAAATCAACATCGTATATTTGTGGACACAGACTTATATCTACAAGTACATGTACAGTGTATATTATACACGAGCTCAAAAGTGCATGCATTAGTTTTAGCTACACATGTAGCTTGCAGTAGAACCCCATGCTTGATTACCATCTAGAGTCAATATCATTGAGTATCAAAATTTAATTCAAATCAAATTTGCTGATGTTTTTTTCTTATTCTCTAGCATAGGAATGCATATACTCCAATATGTCTAAATAGTACATGCAACATGGGTTGCAATTATACTAATTTATATAACCAAGATGAGGTCTGGTAACTCCAGCTTTCTAACATGCGGATGGGTATGTCACACCTACCGTTTATCTTTGTGGGAATGGAACCCAAGCTACTAATATGATCTGGATGTGTGATAGGCTACATATCGTTTTATTTTTGGTGAAAAGTGTCAGAATCTCTCCCTCTAGCAATGTCTACCAAAACACTGACATGTAGCCTCCATCGAAAAGACTGGTTTATGCTGCCAGTTACACTTACCAAAAATCCAAAATTATATTTTTAAAAATTGGTTATCGGTCTTTCACCCAAAAAAAATAGTTTGGCATAAATTTGAAATTACCGACAGTCATGCATGTCCTAGCGGAGTCATATTAGTCCAGTAGCTAGATTGTAATTGCTGTCTAGTTAGGTAGATTTCAAAACTACATGTTGTGTTTCATTTTGACTAAAAAACTTTCGAATTGTTAGTTCTATAGTTAATTCAGAAACTAGAGGTGAAAATTTTCACTCTTTTCTTAACATATATATCTTGTTATCATTTTAGATGCTACAGTCATTGTTAGTGTGTGGATGTACTTCCGTATGTCATGTAGGATTACTCCCTTTCAAATAATATAACATCTACATGTATAACAAATGTATTATCACCACTTTTACTAACAGTTGTTCAAACACTGTTTGGTCTATTTCTACCAAGAGCTGTACATTTGAAAGTTTATATTATGGACTTACTCTTTCGTTAATAGACCTAAGATACATGTATGTAATTTAATGCCAATACAACTTCTTCTGTAGATTTCATGCCCACTATTTCACAGTAAAAAAATGTAGTTTATCTTTAATTCTAAAGCTTGGGAGAAGACAACTTCTTATTATTCTCAAAGTAAAGCAGCTAATGTGCATGTACATGATTGTACACAATAGATTAACCTTGTCTTTACTTCTAGTTATGTCTTTTTAACACCATCAAATGACTGATGAGTGAAATTTTAACCTACATTGTAACAACGTACATGTATGTAACTCCATTATCCTTTTATTAGTGCATAATATATTGATATACACAATATTATGTACATGTATATCAAAACTAACAAGGTGTAAGAAAAGGGCTTGAGCAATCCAAACTCTGAATAATATCACATGATCTATTTGCCTGTCATTTGGCTTGGTTTTAGATGCAGCTCTTCAGCCGCCACTACAGCCTTTGCTGTTGCCACTGCCGGGGCGTCAGCAGCTGCCATGTACATCAGGCATTCATCTGTTGGTGTCGCACGTAAGTAGTGCATGTGTGCCAGTTTTCAAATACAATTACATTGCAATCGTATCAGTCCTCAGCCTTCAGATATTCAGTCATTTCTTACAGAGAATCAATGCGTCTGCATTATAATTATAATCAACAAGATATGGGCACTTTAGTTTATTGAATTTTCAGCATACTGTACATGTATAACATAAATCATGATACACACTTTTCACTTGAAACTGTGTACTTTTTCCCCAATTCATTTACTAGATAATGTGCTTTAAGAAATGTGTTGCTACCCAACATTAATTCATCATTCTTGTTTCAGCTTCTGGAAAATCAGCAGCAAATGAAACATCAACAGCCATCATGAGAGCACTGAATGTTTTCAAACACTGGGTGTCCAAGTACCCCCAAGTAAGATATTGCTATTGCCTCTACAGTCCACAGTCTACATGCAACGTAGTTACTACTACTTATTGGTTGCTATGACAACTTCATCACTGCCAATTATTGTTCAGCCTTGCATGTATTATTTTGTTCGCCACCTGTGAAATATATTTCAGTATTTTAGCACCATCCAATGGGAAACAAGAAGAGTAATCCTTCTAACAAAATACCAATCTTGTAGACCTGCAGTAAAAGGAGCGTACTCTCAAAAATTCAGATAATGCAGTGTGCTATTCTCAAAACGAGCTTTTACACCTGTGGCCTTGTTTAATTACACGTCCTTTAGCAGGTCAGCAGAGAGCGTTATTTTCCTACACTGTTATTCAAGTATTATTTCACTTGAAGAATTTCCGTCAAGATGCACAGTTGGCAGCTAGCGTGAAGAAGTTTCTAGAAGATCTGATAGTCAGCTCACATCTTGTACCAGCCGAACAGAAACTTGCGTCCAACATATTTAAGACTTTAACAAAGGTGGTTATAGAATAATATATACCTTCAACAGCTATTATATGCTTCACACTATTGTATAACATGCACTGTAGTAGATACATGTATGCTCTCGAACAGATGGGCATAGTTGAACTACATGTACATGTATATATCGAAATGTACTACATGTAAATGCTTCATTGCAACAACTTCATTGCTTTAGGAACTGGAAGAGTTTGTTGATTCGGAAAGTCTGAAGATTTTACTGAACTTAGCGTCTCAACCAGTTCCATATCACGGGACGTTTGAGACTATAGCAGCACTAGACCTTGCCGAGCAGATTACGTACCTAGACCATCAAATAATCATGTCGATATCAAGCGAGTGAGTGTATAGATAGATTTTGCTTTATTTTATCTTCTATTGGCATGGTAATCACAGAAAGTGCATTATATAGAGTTTGGTTGATTATAGGCAGCCATTGAAACCATTAATCATAATAGAAAGTTGTCCTCTCTCCAGTAAAGAGGGGAATTGATTGGGAGAAGACAACTTCTTAGTATGATCAATATTGTTTATGACGGCTTTATGTGAAGAATTAATATATATTTGCAGGGAACTCCTAGGACAGGCCTGGATGAAGGTAGATAAGATGTATAAGGCCCCACATGTCATCCAAGCCAGCCAGAGATTTAATGAGGTATGTCCGTCCGCGTTCAACCATGTATTTTACTACTATACCAAGGTCAAAGTTTACTTGTTTGACTGTAATTAGTATAAGAAGACAACTCCTTCTAATTAGACATTGATTATTAATGTTTACACTGCAGGTCAGCAAGCTGGTTGTAACTGAAATAGTGCTCAGGTCGAACATTCAAGACCGAGTGGCCTGCATAGAGAAATGGACAGCTGTAGCCGATATTCTACTCTGTATGCAAAACTATAACGGAGTCCTTCAGATATGCGCCGCATTTGTTAACAGTTCTATATATAGATTGAGCAAAACATGGGAGAAGCTAACGAAACAAATAAAACAAACAATTTCTAGACTTCAAAACATTGTCTCCTCCGACGGAAGGTTCAAGAACATGAGAGAGATTTTACACAAGTGAGTAGTAGTAGACAGACCAATACCTTATTTTCTTACATGTATTTCTAGCTTATAGCTTACTCTTGTACATCTATGTCCTATAGACCTGCATCCTGTACTCTATAATAGGCTTACACTCTGTTTTGTTGTACTTTTATACATGGAACTGATCTAATCCATCAATTATTTCTGCTGCAATTTGAATCAGCAGCTCTATAAAGTACTTGTAAACTGTTAAGTGTTTAGTCCACATTCTATCTACTGCACCCTACTCTGCAGGTGTGACGGCCCAGCGATACCCTACCTTGGCATGTATCTCTCAGATCTCAGCTATATTGAAGAAGGCTCACCTAACTTTGTAGAGGACGGGCTAGTCAACTACTCTAAGATGAGAATGGTGAGGACCTCCTGCTAAATAATATGTAGGGTACAGATTATAGACACTATCTTGGTCATATCATTTAGTAGTCAACCTGCAGCATTTCGAAAAAGACAGTTGGAAACGGGACAGTTTAAAACTGTATAGATTACGTTTAGATGAACACAACTCACAGATAATTAATTTGATTGATTAAATCAAAAAATAATGTTGAATACAAAATTAGTTAAAATCTGGCGGTTGGGGTTTGGGATTTTGAACTGTCCGGTTTCGAAATACCCTGTTTTGAACTGTCTTGAACAGTCGCAAACTCCCAGCAAACTGCAACCGCTGCTGTGGAAGGTGAGATCTTCCACTGAGAGCCAAGGTCTGTTAGTTGAGATAGATGGCTAAATAAATGGCAACATCTCAAAAATGTCAAATGTGTACACAATATACATGTACGATGTACATGTACATGTAGATGGTATACTGAAAGCTCTTAATATTTAAAGTTATCTTCTCCTGTAAGCTAACAATAACAAGAGAAGACAACTTTAAAATTATGTTTATTCATGTTGTAGAGGCTTGTAAAACATAAAAAAATGATTAGTAGAATTTCATTTTACTCAATTGCTAATACGTTTTACTTTTGCAAAATCTACTGAGTATTTCCATCAAATTTTAAGCTGACGAGCTACAGCTACATTGTAATCAAAAACATGTGTAAAAATAAGATTCAATGTAGCTAGCTATATGCTCTCTGTTTCTTCCAGATTTCTAATGTGATAGGAGAAATACAACAATATCAACAGCAGAGCTACACAATACAATACAGCCCCGCCGTGTGTGCATATCTGTTAGACAAGAGTCGTCTTCTCACGGATGAACAGACATACCAGCAATCCCTAATGATAGAGCCAAGGCTAAGCAAGACAAACAATCAGTCCAATGATATGGTTGATAAATCAAGAGAGGTTCCAAACGGGTAAACTGAACATTGTCCCATGTGATACTGTAAACAGACAGAACACAGAGCCACAATCTATGTGGTGAAAAACCCAAGGAGAGATGGTAAAACTAGGTACATGTAATTGGTGATTGACTGTGCAACTCAAACAGCCCAGGAGCTATGTACAGTCAACACCCAGCATAAGCATGATCTTTGCTAAGAACTTAGGCTGATTTACTGCATACTTTTTAAGCACATGTTGAAAACAACTCCCATACTACACAATTTAAAAATAAGTTAACTCATTAATATGCAAATTGGTAGAATGTGACCAGGTAAAGCAGTGTGAAAAGAAAGTGGAGTAAATGAGCAAGGTACACTGCACTTACAACTTCAGGTTAGTGTCTATCACAGTATAGGCTCAAGTTCAAAGGTTGTTACTCTTCATGTACCCTCAGTTCTTGCTATACACTCAAGCAGAGTATGTGAAAAATGTTTTCTAGTATTCTGTATTCTTGTTATGCATGCATAATAGTATCATTCAGCAGCTAAAGGCATATCAATACAATAATTTATAGTGTATGATATTTATAATTGTAGTCCATTCTCAGCTCAATCTATACTTCTTTGCTATTTCATAGATATACTTGTATACTCTTTGACTACGCATGTCTCTCTTCTACATTACTCCTAAGGTACTTTGCCATACAGGAGCAAGTATAACTGAATTGTAATTGTAATATTATATAACATGTGTCATTATCTGCATTATACATGTACTTGGTTGCTTGCAGATGGCATAATTACAGAAAAATGTTTCAATACTGTGGTAGTGGTATTTAGTTGGCAAGTTATTCATCTATATTGTACATGTACATAGAAGAAATACAGCTATTTTTCTACCTCTGATTACTCTTGCTTTTCCTTATAACTCTGCAATAAATATTTTATTATATTATTCTATATTATTTGTAATAAAACAGAGTTGATCTATATATTTGTATGATAATAAGGACTAACAGCATATCCTGCAATAGAGTGGTGTTTGACTTACAATACACACTGCAGTACTATCGATATATCGCACTCAATGAGAGTAGCACATTTATTGGCCAGGTGGATACTCTACTAGCTAGACATCATATAATTACATCCTTTTAGTAAAAAATACATATATAATAAAATAATATAATTATTGTATTGCATGCATAAATGCAACAATATATATTAAATTATATTGTTTACTAAGGTAAAAACTACTTGCAGAAGGGTAAACAATTGTAGGACGAGAAACTTAGTGATATAATGTGAAGTTGTTCTTCCATGTTGCCTTGCTTTCGAGAGAGAGAAAACAACTCCACATTACAGTCAAGCGCCCATGCTATGGCAGTAGGTAGTGATGCCTAGCCTATCACTACCTAGAAATTAATCTCATACTGCTCAATGTAGCTTCTATCAAGTAATAGGAGAGTGGTGGGAGCAATAAACGCAAACATTTTTCCCCACAGCATAACATAAATATTGGAATGGAGCAAATTATAGAGCACCTTAATAAAACTGTACACAGCTGTCAATGTGACCAAACAAGGATCAACATACAATACCATATTGCATAATCTATTGTATCATAGGACCTACTTACCCATCAGCATTATAAATGCCTATATTATAGTTAACACATACTAGTGCCAACACTAGAGTATAATTACACATAGGAGACAGGGATAAGTATAAGTTACATATAAGTATCAATAGTTACAGACGTATTCATAGGCATGAGTGTAAGACCACTAGTTCTCTCTCCTGTAATCATCTATCCATTGTGTGATGATTCCAATCTCCGTATCTCTGGCAGCGATCACATCAACAGGGTCAGCACTATCCTTACCTCTCAGATCCAGGTGGTGAGCGCCGTTAGGTATGAGTATAGCTGTTATATTCTGCTCTGGATAACTTCTCAGCACACCACCTCCATGCCATGGGTCCAACATACCGTTGCTATGGGAACAAAATAAGAGAATACTGTTAAAAGAACATAAAAGATTTTGCAAATGGTGCAGTCAGTCAGTCAGTCAGTCAGTCAGTCAGTCAGTCAGTCAGTCAGTCAGTCAGTCAGTCAGTCAGTCAGTCAGTCAGTCAGTCAGATGAGAAAGAGAATGAGTTGGTAAAGAGAGAAAATGAGTGAGAGAATCAGTGAAATGGATACCTGAATATGATGTTGGTTGCCCCGGTGACATTTACTCCAAGGTAGTTAGTCATCACCCAGTAAGGTCTGGGTGCAATCTTATAGTTCTTAGCACAGGAAGTGAGGTATGAATCCAGATTCCATGCTGATGGCTCAAACATGTCGTTCTTGTTGTCAGCACACATGGGCATGATCATCTCACTGCATGCCTACAATAGCAATAACAGTCAATATAAGAAATTATTAAAATATTATACACATTATATTTCTACTATTGATACTAGACCAGATGGTAAAACAGCTCCAGATGAGGTAAAGAAATAGTTGTTCAAACAATTGCAGTGGGTATGATCACCAATGTTGTTTAAATGTAGATGCTCCATTGGCTTACCCAAAAGGTGTCTACTGGGCAAATAGTGCTTTTCAAACTTGAGTCTATTAGACTTGTTTGACCCATCAGTGTAAGCAGTTCCAGGTCTATGGTAGAAGTACGATGTTCACAATAAATACATAATTAAATAGTGTGCTGTAGCCATCAGCTCCAAGCTCGTTAGTGGTTTATTAGTTGGGTATTCTATACAAACTCACCTGAAAACCCCAACCTTTGTCAGCGCCTAGGTCATCTGGCTCGGCTGAAGTGTCGAAACATTTTCCGCTAAAACTACCAGAGTAGTTAAAGTAAGCTTGTGCTGCCTGTGATATCTGATAAACCAGTGTCTCAGAATTGTTCCAATAGGGCTGTTGTAGATGGTTGCACACACCCTACAGAACAGAATAAACACTATAATATATAAATAGTAACTTCAGGACAAATGTCACAAATAAAATTATCAAGAATAGCAGACAGTACCAACAGGTGCTTGATGTCAATAGACATCATAGGCAGGTACTTGATATTGACAGACTTTACGGAGAATAACTCACATGAACAGGCCATGCAGGGAGATGCTGGAGGAAGTCAGCAGGGTATGGATACTCCACCATCACAATGTTACCCCAAGCACCTGTCAGCCAGCCCTTAAGTGATGCTACATCATCAGGAGACTTGACATCATTGCATAGGTTGAAGGCCTTCTTGAGAAATGCCTGACCGCTAGCTGGAAGTCAACAAGAGAGTAAATTAAAATGAGAGAGTGGTAACGCGGCAATAGACCTCTAGCCCTACAGCCTATACAATCACAACTCGGTGACTCCTTACAAGTGATGGCTAAATGTACAACGAATGCGCTCTTTTCATTTTCATAGCCTATATATTCTGTGATGACGGGTGACTGAAAACAAGTGAAAATCAGAACTTTCTCAGCAACTAAGTCGGCCAAAGAATCGATTCAAGGCACATAAGATGTGCTACGGGCAAACAAATACAAAATATAGATGTTTGAATCTCACCTCCAGAGTTGAAGACATCAGTGAAAGCTTGCCATGATCTCCTCACATTCTCAACACAATTAGATCCATATCTAGCGAACGTGTTTGTAGTTATCTGGTTGTATGATTCACACGGTGTCACACCTTCAAACTGTAGAACTGGTGCCGATGCTGCCAAAGCTCTACATTAATTGGTAAGACAAAGCATTACAAATCTATGTGAAACTAGATGCAATGTACATGCACACATATATACTAGATGAATGCCATGAGAATTCATAACCTGTTGAATCCAAATGGATGTTATTTTCTCTATACAATAGTATTTCAGCTGCATGGTTACATAGAGTAGTAGCGTTAGTTCATGACTTGTATAAGTACAAAAATACACTAAGAGGCTGGATACCCTACACACCCAATAACAATGTTTGGATATTTAGCTCTCATCCACGCAGCCAACATCCCACCGTATGATCCACCAAAGGCCACCACCGGACTGTTCTTGGCACCAGTGACATTCATCTTGAAGTTAGTCAGGAACACAGCGTAGTCAGCCAGCGCCTGTTCTGACGTCAGGTAACCCACGTGGGCCGCATCCTACAACACACAACAGATGTGAATACGCAGACAGAGTAAGCCATGCAGATGACACAATGGCTGATTTGTAATCTGCAACCTTGAGCGTCATTTGATTTCACTCACACCTGTCATGGAAGATGGACTCAGCATAAGAAGTCAATCAATGTAATAAAACCCTACAGTACCCCAACAGAAAAAAGCATAGATAGTCAGTAGATTGGTTTCAGCGTTTAGTTACAATGTAATTTGATTAGGCTACAGCTATATACATGTAAATCTAACCTTGAATGAATCGTTTCCATATGGTAGTGATTTACCATAATACCTGTGCTCAGCAAACAGTACCATGGCCTTCATATCTTTAGACATATCCCACATCAGACCCTGTGAAATACATTTTGTAATTACACAAAGTATTCACCTTAAGAAACATCACCATGCTTATAGAGCACAGCTACAAGCAACAATTACAAATAGTAACATTATTAAAGTTGTAGTATGCTTCAAAATTATATTTACCGAGTTTTGAGCAAAGGTTTCAATGTCTCCTTCATTGCCACAATAGAATAATATAGGTCCACCATTCTTGTCCCAGTAATCAACATTGTACAGATACCTCATCTGATACCTGTCTGTGTTGGTGAATCCAAAGTGGTCAACCTGCAGCAGATGTTGAATTATATGATCTATTTGATATAATATTATATTATAAATAATTAATTTTCACACTGTAAAATTCCTGCAGGTCAGATCAACCTAAACGTGCATGCAGAAGTTGAAGGAAAATGAGAGATAAAAATAATAATATTAGGCCTACATAATTCTGCAACAGCCAATCCATATTAGGCCGTTAGTCATTGATATTAAACAAAATAGTCACTTGTTTCTTCTGCACAGTGAGACTGATAATACTATCCTTCTGACTATGACTAAACAATTAGTAGTGAAAGAGTGGTTCCAATACATCTAGGATATTCTATTGTCATTTCATTCAGTGTTAGTAATGAGCATTCCGAAGTCATAAGCATCTGGGTGTGCATATTTTAGCACTAGGCCTGGCGTCTCCTCTCAATATTTTACCATCTTGTCCATTTTCTTCTCAAATTTACAGTGAAATGCCATTCTGTTTTAGAATTGAATTGGTAATAACTGTTTGCTGTCTTCAATTCTGGTATTAATTTAATCCTAGACCTGATTGGTTTGTTCGCATCCTTTATGTATAATCACTCAGTGGTATATTCACATTACAGTTTGAAATATCAATATAGGCCTACATGATATTTCAAACTTTAATATTGATATTCTACATAATACCTAGGGATATGCTGTTTCATTTTGGACTTTTACATGTACTCTTCGCTTATTTACATGCCAAGCAGCAATTGAACATACTGACAGACACCGTAATTGTTTATTACAGATGAGATTACACCGAGGGCCAAGGGCAGAGTAATAAATACACAGGTTGTGAATCTAGTACACTAAGACTAATCCAGTGTCAAATCTTATTGATCTTGAATGTAAATACAATACATTAGTATTAAAAAATACCGATATTTATTATATAATGATCAAATAACAATATATTTAATAAACAAAAGCAACATAACATTACATATATAATATACTATATAGGCCTACTAACTATAGGCCTAGGCTAATATAACATAACGACGTTGCCATACTGATTACTGAGTGATACTCACTGTCACTCATATGATATTACTATAAGCTTCTGCTATACTATTTAACTAACTTTATATGATGATACCCGACTTTACTCACTGGAAGGGAGGCAAACCCTGTTAGATACTGGTACTTTAAAAATCCGTTTGGTTTTGTTGCATGGTGCTCCAATGCACGGGTGCTAGATGCAAGAATGGCACTGAGCAATATCAACATATGTATGAAATGTGAATTCAGATACATTTTTATTTCCGAGCTCAAACTGGTGCACTCAAAGTCTAAGGGATAACACCATGAATTCTGCCAAAACCCAAATCGATGAATGGATTAACGTCCAAACAACTGAAAATCCAAGTGGGAAGTGGTCACGAGGATGGCCTCGACATTTTAGTTTCATTCCTCATGTCCATTTCAGATATATTAAGGGCGTACTCCGTAGATGCCATAAAACTGCTGATACAATTTCTAAGGTACTTTAGGCTTTTGAATTAGCTCATGTGATTTGGCGCATAGAGTTATCTAGGGGTGTTACCTCTATGATTCGGCGTAACAACAGATCATAGAATTACCTCCTATGCAACAGATGGTCTTTTTATTGGCTGATAGCAAGAATACAGAATGTTTATTGGTTCATTGAAAACGTTTCAATAATATCCAATTCAGAAACCGAGCAGGTAACAGTGAGTACTAGTACACGATAAATCAGTTTTAAAGACTATAACCAACTGCAGATATTGACGGTTCAAACCCCAGTATATTTATGGATTTGAAGCAAGTCCTAGTCTCCGACTGCTCACGAAATAAAATGAATTCCTTACCTATAAAACATCATTGTGCTCATTGTTCATATGGATATTCATATGATATTCTATTGTTTCAATGTTTGTATTCAGATATTTATATTTATATTAATAGTTTTTTATTTTATTATTATTAGATGTTTTCATTATGTGGTCTATTAATCACGACCATCAATCAGTTCAATCATTACGTAGACGGAGAAACAAAATATTTAGGAATCACAAGACAATCGGCAATGCAAGCAGATTTGAGGTTTCGCTTGATAAACACAGGTCTAATCAACTAGTCCATCAGAGCCACAAGTCACAAAACTAGTAGCATACACGCAAGCCTTTGCCATCCCATTCTTGAATGTGCTGATATCCTGTGGGACCCAGCAAAACTACTACAAACAATGAGGTGGAACATGTACAAAACAAAGTCACTAGCTTTGTAAAGAACATCGAAGAACAGCATGGCGTCGCAAAAGGACGTACTGATCTTGGTCTACAAACATTAAAGAAAGGAGAAAAATTCACTGACTCTCGTTTAATGAGAATTCTCTCACATGAAGACAAACATGAAGCCCTATCCTCTGCATAAATAGCAAATGTCAAGTCTCTGTACTTACAACAGCCGTGAAAAGAGGAGAACCTACTCCGATCTATGCTACATAACATACCTATCATAACAGTTTTCTACCAAGAACCATATGAGATCTAAAGATAGCGCCTCTACAGTCCCAATCTGAGAATTGAAAATGGCAAATTACTGGAACGCTGCACAACCACTTTTTCCCCTTGTCTTAAAAGTATGAGGCCCTCTAATGTTATACCATTATGGTGGAGTTCAAGTGTCCTAAATTCATTGAGGTAAGAATAATCTCCAGTGCCAGCATCCAGCTGTGACTTTGAAAACTTGTTTTTTTGCAAGTCATTTATCGTTTCCAGTCTGCAACAATAGAAGACAATTTGACAGTTTTTGCAGCTAGACACCCGGAGGGATAAGTAATGGACTACCAGTAGGTAGAACATTCCAGTCCTTTGCAGTCTGAATGAAGATCGACCTCTGGTACTGGAGCGTGTTCGAAGTTGGTAGGAAGTAATGTATGGCAGTTTTCTAGCTGATGGGAAATTGTACTTCGTGCTTCATGATTATGAATGTGAAGTAAACCTGTGATTTAGAGAAATTTGAATTAGAATAGCTAATATTTGATCACCGACGAAGATAGTAAGTTTACTATGGCCTAGCCACTCCCACATTTCTTTGGGCAAGTGATGTCACAGATTCACCTGTCAATCAAACTTGAGCAGTTTAAAAATGCAAGAAAATTCAGAATAGCATAACACCCAAGTAGAGGTATTAAACCTAGACAAAGTGTGCATCATTTGAAGCTAAAAATATGCAGTGAAACCCTGAAAGATGCGGTTTTAGCTACACTCCTGGATCCATGTACCATATACTCATAAATAAGTCCAAATCTATATCTGCATCAGACATGCTTTTACTTCACTCAGATCCCTCCATGACTGCAACAACAGCTGCTCATTACTTGTATTTGTCCTCTTGCATTGTGGGAAAGCTGGGGATTGATTTCTACTTTTCTACAAAGCATTGTTGCTGGAATAGAATAGTCCCACCTTGGCTTGACTCTGCAGATGCTTTCGACATTCAGCTTTCAATGACCATTTATTTGGTGATGTTATGTAACAATTCTTGTCTGCAATAGAATAGCTGAAAGGCTTGCAGCTACAAACTACAATAAGTAGATGCAGAAGTGGAGAAATTTGAGATGGTCTTTGTTCTTCACCACTACTGCACCTAATAGTAAATAGCATCACAAATGTAAATATAGCCTACTCATTGTCTGTTTAAAAACCTCTGTAGACTCTGCCCCTCTGCATCTTTTCCGTGGCAAAATTAATATGTGCACAGCATATGCATGGCACACACATATGAGTGGCGGTTAATCAAATCAACTGCTCCTTGGCACAGACTCTTTAGTGATCAACAAATTACTACTAGTTTATAAGTAATAGTGATGTACATAAAGGATTTTGTAATGGGTGCATCTTATTATTTTTGCAGGAGATATTATTCGGTGTTGCACCCATGGACCTGCTAACAGCTCTGTCACTGGTTGGTGTTCTATTCATTACCTTGCTGGTGGCCACATCCGGTTACTTTGTGGTGTTACTGCTTCATTTGCATTCCAAGTACGATCATCTACCCGGACCAAAGAGAACAAGGTTTGTATGAAATATTTTCCTAAAGTAACTTGTATTATTGATAATACTGATATCAACTAATGTACTTTGTATTTTCCCATCAAATAATGTATTTTTATGTAACCTGATTGACTTCTGGACTATTCCTTCTGGATCATCATGCTAAGTTTGCTGTCAGCACCTAATTGGTGCCAACAGCAGTTGAATCTAGATTATATGTGCTTACGGATACAGAACCTTTCTAGATATTCAGAGCAGCAAAAGCAGCTCAAAATTACCATATACGTATTCTATAGACATGCATTATTAAATATTAATGTAAGTCTTTTTGTGATCGATGTATGATTGAGATTGTTAGTTAGTACTTAAATGTATGATGTAAGTTATAAAATAACAAGGAAAATTTATTTGATTTTTAAGGAGCACATTATGTGGTTATTTGGTTGACTTCTGGATCGTTTGAAAAATATGGTTAAGGTTATTGTAGCCCTTGCAGGATATCTGTTGTATAGAGTTTATATTTAGGTCATACGACATTCTGAACGCATTTGGTAGTTTTCTCCGTTTCTCTTAAAAAGTAATAAAGCGTTTTATTTTACAGCTTTTTCCTCGGGAATATTACTGAGTTAACAAAATGTGCCAGAGATCCTCAGGACTGTATAGCTCTACCAGCTAACCAGGAAAATGTGAAACCACTGGGGTATCAAGTGCTTGCTGAATGGTGGGTTGGTTGATTTTTAAGACATTAACTGTACTACAATATGAACTGCCATAAAGGAAATTACTAGTACATCATACTCCATGGTAGGCTTATATACCTAGTGAACTTTTGTATTCGCTGACTTTACTTTTCGTGACTTTGGAATGCTGTCAGCGGTACATAGCATTTTGTATGAACAATAAAATATAATCGCTCATATTAACGATCAGACGAACATATTTTGCCTAATATTCACTCAGCTGGCGTCAGCTCTCATCGCTTATCTGTTTTCAAAATGGCTCACGCTTGTCTAATCCTTATAAAAGCCCTTTCAAACTGCCGTTTATACTGAGTACTAGCGGCCAGCGCTAACCACAATGTGGTTAGCTATTACTATACTATAGCTGGCATATGTCAGTTAGCAATGAGGTTTAGAGTTCAACTTGTTGAACTTGTTGACCTCTACCGCTCACTGAGCATGTCACTATATAATATAATTGTGGTTAGCGTTGGCCGCTCACCGCTAGTCATTAGTATAACCAGCAGTCTGAAAGAGATCTAAAGATGATTACTGTTACACACCCAATAGTAAATAATGGACAGTTATGCATGAATACATGAGGTCACTGTATAATTTGTGGTTGCACCATCTTACACTCTGATATAACGCTGGTGTTTGCTAAGTTGGCCGATCCTGCTTCCATGTTGATTTTGATCTTCTACCATTTTAATTACTATCATCTTTTCTACTATGCTCACAAATAATCAATATTCTATTTTAGGTTTAACAAGTATGGCGACACTTACCTGGTGTTTCTACTTAACCGTCCTCTAATCATAACCAGAGATCGTAATGTTCTAAAAACAATTATGGTTAGCGGTGACCCCAAGAACTTCCTTAAGACAGAGTTTCTTAAAGTACGAGCCTTACATGGACAAAGGTACTTCATGTACCCGTATATTATTTGTTACCCCAAGCTTTAACTTGGCACTTTGCTTCAGTTCTTAGTAGTTCCAATCAAATTTGATGTGAACACCTTAAATTTGATGACCTAGTTTTATTAATTGTGTTTAATTATTTATAAAAACAAGCAAATCCAAATTTGCCAATGGCTGTAGGGAGGAAAACCTCTAGTTATAAACGCAATGCTTGTCCAATCTAAAGGAACTCAATCAGAGCAATCTAATTATAGCTTACACGACAAATTGTAACATCCTAAGGTAATGTGATACTTCTGATCAAAATTTCCAATTTGCCTACCGTCGTTTCTATCTTGGATTTCTTTTATTTGTCTACAGATACATGATGGATGGGTTAGCTACGACTATAGATCATGACGCTTGGTATATTCGCAGAAAAATTGTAGACCCAACATTTCATAGACATCAACTGCAGAATTCAATTGATGCCTTCAACTGCGCAGGGGATCAACTGGTCGCTGAACTTCAGAAATATGCGGATTCTGGAGAGGAGTGTAGCCTGGGGCACCTCTTTCAGTGTACTACAGTTGACGTCATCATGAAGGTAAAGTTGTTGCACTCCATTTATTGTTAATATGGTTACTGGTATTTGAAGTTGTATAAAGTATTATAATATTTACTATTAAAGTCTACTTTAGTGCATACTTCTGTTGAACTTAAAATTGTTGATCAATCCGCATGATTCATGTTTAATACATGTATATAAAATATATATCAATTAAAATTTAATATCCACTCAAGTCATATTGAACCTCAACAGTGCCACAGCATCAGGAATATTGTAATGTTTTTGTGTATGGGTTTCACACGGGTGCCAATGTTAGCACAAGTGTGGGAAGCACTTGGTAGTGGTAGTGGCCCGCCAAGGTAAACTTCCACACATTACATAAAGAGCGAACAGTTAAGGAAGCTCTTGTAGTTATTGTAGAGGACATAGGCCGATGCTGGGACTCATTAAAGAGCCAAGGGTCGACGCAGGTCCGACGGTTTAGACTCCGTAGGAGTGTAGAAAGTGTATATTTTGTTGAAGAGGGGACGTAGGCCCGATGCTTAAATTTATTTAAGAATCAAGGATCGACTAAGGTCCGAGGTTTATTCTCAGCAAGGAGTGTAGTAGGAGACTTATACGAGTATGAGGACGAGCTCGGTGCTAAAGGTCCAGAGGACCAAGGCTGGAGCTGCCTGCCTGCCTGCAAGAGTAAGACTCTGTAGGTTGAGTTAGGAGATGTTGCTTTATTGAAGCGAAATCAACAACTGATTTGGCATAGAAAATATGCTGGCTTTTATATGATTCAAACTTCTGGCAAAAGGGCCGACAGGGGGTCGGGCTGTATGATAAGGTATCGTCCCCAGAAATTGCGTAACAAGATGGCTAAAAAATGCCCGAGGTCTGACCATAAAGGGGTCGGCCATGCACAAAAAGTGCTTACAATAGTGAGAAATTGATTATATATTAGTATGAGAAATATCCATGACATCGGCCATCAATCACAATAGGCAAAAAGACAGAAAGTAATCAGGTAATAAGTGTACTTGTAATAATAGTATAATTAGTCACAGGCAAGTACAGAGACCTGATTGGTTGAATAAGAACAATAATACACATTAGCCAGGCAGTTATTAACAAGTATATAATAAGTATGTAAGTATAGTCCGTGCAGTTTCAGGCTATGTGAGCTGGAACACCACAATATCACAGCAAACATCATCCCTAATGGAAAAAGCCTATACCGTCAATTGAGAGAAGTTACTATTCAATTATTGATTATTTTGGTAGCCATTCGTTCACTAAAGCTTGTAATTCAGTGATTACTCACTCCTGTCTACTAACAATCTTTCCCTTGGTAAACTCGGGAATGACAAATACTGCACTCAATCGAATGCAAGGGTTACTAAGTAAGATAATAACCATTTGTTGAACAGTTTTATAGTCACTATGATTACACAACATGAGCTATTTCTAAATTTGATCTCTGTTTTCACATTTACCGCAACACATCACTGTTACAAGTGAATACATGTTTGATTTGCGTTCCCTCAAGTCTGTGTAGTAGTATGTGTTTACTTACAGAGCATGTTCTCAATGGATGCATCTGATATTCACTCAGATTTCCACAAGACTTGTGTCAACTTTGTGAATGAATCTTTCTCAGCTGTCCAGCTCAGTGCCATTCCATTTATTGATGTAAGTAAAAGTCTAACTTGTTCACCAAAGACTAATGCTACATTCACATTGCCGTTTATACTAACTACTAGCGGCGAGCGGCCGACGCTAACCACAACTATCTTATATAGTGACATGCTCTAGTGAGCGGTAGGGGTCAACGAGTTCAACAAGCTGAACTTTGAACCTCGTCGCTAACTAACACGTGCCAGCTATAGTATAGTAATAGTTAACCACATTGTGGTTAGCGCTGGCCGCTCGCCGCTAGTAGTTAGTATAAACGGCAATGTGAATGGACCATTAGTCACGCTGGTGTATATTTGTACTAATTGCAATGATTTTACCTTTTTTGTTGTATATATACATGTAGGCCTACATTTATGTGCATATAGTTATACATGTAAGTTTGGTTCTCAAACATAATGCTGCAGCCTTCATATTTCTACTTATGAGTACAAAAAATGTGATACACTTTGTATATCTTGCAGTACAACCCACTGTTCTACAACCATATAAGGAAGACTCGGAAACTTATCCAGTCATTCCGTGACATTGGAGCGAATATGATTAATGCTCGAAAGTCAGCCATCTGTAATGATGAGGTGGTACCTAGTGATCTACTTACTACCATGGTTAAAGCTCACTGTGAGTTACCAAGAACCTAAGGCTGTGTGTATTACTAGTATATAACAATAATCACTATAATTATAGTATATAAAAAATGATGCCAGAGGTAAACACAGATGTGTGCTATACAAGCCCTCCATGACATAAATTGCGTGAAATATTTTTGCAATCTGCTCAACAAGCCTGCTGGTACTAGTACTTTTAGAGTATATACAAGTATTATTATTCATGCACAGTCAACATTAAACACACACGCAGCATACAGTACTAGTTACAATATCTTGCATCGCCAGGTTAAAATAGTACCTACTTAGTACGAACATACTAGGTAGGTACTTGGAAACATTGCATGCCCTATATATTGGCCTACTCTAAGTTTAATTTAGACTATTTGCAACTAGCATTCTTTTACTTGGCTGATTGGCCTTGTGTTTTAGGAGAAGCAGCACAAGCTGCTCATCTGTGTAGGATTGAAGGCTATTAGTTCCAATGAACTATTTTGTAGCAGGTCGTATGCGCAACCCTTAGTATACCGAAAGTCGAGCATGTCAGTTCGAGTATGTGAATATTGTCGTAGTAAACTTATATCACTCATAGCACTAGAACTGGTATAGTTTGCCAGAAATGGTGTTCTCTATTCTCTCTACTGAATTGGTGTTGCCACCAACTCTTGTCGGTGGTGCTAAAATAAGTATGTAACACCAGTGTAAACCAATGGGCTACAAGCAGTACTTGGCACTTGCTTGCTAATTGACCCTTTTAATGGTTTTTTTTACAAAACTGGTTGTTTACTGGATTACTTGGCTTCTTCCTTTCTGATATAGTTTCTTGTATGATTACTGGAATGATTTTGAGATTACAAGACTGATTCCGTGATTACTGCTGGAATAATTCCGTGATTACTGGAATAATTCTGTGCTTGCTTGCATGAAAACTTTCGATTATAGGGCGAGAAACTGCTCTGTTGGAGCCTACTAAACGTTTAAAAACCCTGTCCTATGTAGACATGGCAGCTTGAATCACTGGCAAGTTGCTTATGATTTACCTAATGAAACAGCCAGTGAAAAGGTTTGAAATGATAGCTGCTGGTGAAAAAATAATGAAATACACCCTCCAACATTAGAAGCTGGCCCCTCATGTCTCTTGTCCTCCTGGATCCGTAAGCCGTACATTGTCTCCAGAGCTTTTTATTGATTCCAAAGGTTGCCCAGACTTACAGAACCACTTATTGGTCGTAAGGGCTGTGAATCTGGATGTTGTCTCCAGTTTGCACTGTCAAGTCTGAACAGCATGGAATGCCCTATCCTCTACTTTGCCCAGTATATGAAGAAAAAGCTTAATGTGGCAGCAAGGACTAGTTTCAAATGCCAACAAACGGGAAGCATCCATCTCCACTGGCATTAAAGGAAGGTCCTAATCTGTTTTTCTTTGCACACTCAACTCGATCATAAAAAAAACGGGAGTAGACTGTCTAAGAAAGCCTGGGGTTTCATGCCCATTTTCAAGCAACCTTCTAACTCTTAAGAGTTTCTGGAATCCAGAGGCTTTGAGTTGATAGCCTGCTTTTCTCTTATATGAGCTGCCCAATCCCATGTTGGCGACCGTGCAGCATGTAATTTACAAACACATAGGGTGGATATCGGTATCCAGCCAGTAAACTGTAAGATTTGATTAGCTGCATGTCATTAGTGTACCTGCATACACAACAAATGGCATAATAGCATTCGCTGTCAAAGTCCAATGATTCTTATGATTTATTGTTTCTGAATTCTGAGTACACCACAGTTATTGCTGTTTATAATATGAGAGAAGGCTATACCTCTTTGACCATGGATGGGCTATATTTCTCATGAAAAGGCTGTGGGCGACTGATAAGGGTACAACTCTGTCATGTAGCCAACTGTTCAATCAGTGATATCCACCAGTAATAGTAGACGTTGTACTATGTTGTAGGGGTGAGCTTCTTGTATGGAATATCAGGTTAATATATGACTTGAATCAATGATTTCGTTAGGCGTATACATGATATTACTGTGTTGCTCCCAATTGGGTCAGAAAGAGAATTTGAATATTTTGTTAAAATTTCAGTGGATCCCTCCTCTGGATATGATTTTGAGACTCTGATTGATGAGTTTGTTACAATATTCATTGCTGGTATGGAGACTACCGCGAACACTTTGGCTTTTGTGTTTATGGAACTTGGGCGTTGCCCTGACCTCCTTGAAAGGTACGTTTTGATATCCGAGATATGTAAGGACATGTTTTTGAGACCAAACATGCTATTCTTGGTGGTATTGTGTCAATTTTACGTAGAGCCGTAGAACTTCGAGTGAATCAAACAAACAAATAGGAAGTTTGGAATGCCCATCACCGCTTGATCACCATGTTGATTGCAATAGCAACTATTCTCATTGACAGGCTGCTTGCTGAAGTTGAGGATGTAGTCGGACAGAAGTCGTTTATACCGAGTGAGGACATCAGTAAACTATCTTTCTCCTCAATGGTGATTAAAGAATCTTTGAGAAAATATTCAATAGCTCCTGCAATAATGAGGCAATGTGTTAATGAAGCGACAGTAGATGGCATACGCCTGCCAGCTGGAAGTCAAATATTTGTAAGTATTTACTATAAGTTTACTTCTGAAGTTGCATCGGCTTGTATAAGACTTTCTCTTGAGATTATTGGGCATTTGCCGATTCTCATTACTAAAAGAAGTTGAATGATGTCAGGTTGCGTATTTTATGTTCAATTGTTTCAATTTAAGGAAGATTTGTTAAAGCTCCATAAAAAAAAATCATTTTCAACCTAACTTCATAATGTGGTTATACCTTGGTTATTTTTAACATTGACTCACTGTTACCTACGGTGATTTTTGTTAGTATAGTTACTTAGTTCTAGTGCTTTAACCACAATATAATAAATAAATAAGCCAACCCATCACCAAATTACACAAATTCAAATATAGGCTATGGATTAGGCTTATTGACTCCTTCTACACTAGCACTGCAAGACCATTTGGCATGTAACTTCTGTTCCCGACATTAAATTAATTGTAATAGCACATTTATAGCTACACTTAGGGGCAGCTAACAACGACATAAGATATCTGGACAATCCTGAAGAGTTTAAACCTGAGAGATTCGATCATCGATTGGAGAAAAGGTAGCACAGTTAAACATATGCATTTATCACGTTCAATGACCAATGTGCATGTAGGCCCACTTGTAAATGATAAGTTATTCGCTACATGTTGATGGTATGTGTACTAAATCAGCTAGGTGTGGGCATTGATATTCTTTTTTGTTCTCATTTGTTTTCTCTATTGTTGCTTAATCAATTTATTTAAGGGTACCAATCTACTCCTTCTCTCTAGGACCAAGGAACTGCGTTGGACAAGTTTTTGCTCAGGTAATAATTTCCCTAATACATATAATAAAAATCCACTGTATAGGTGCTTTTATACATGTACATGTATCTATGTCTGCATGTTTTTTATACTTGTCATGCATTTAGACATTGTATTTAACAAACCTCGGAAGCTGAAGGTTGTATGGACGACAGAAGTTGGACTCTGAGTGGAAGAGCTTAGCTTCCACAACAGGAGTTTGTGGGATTTGAACCTGTGACCCTAGGCTCGACAAATAAGCAAGTCAGCACTACACCATCCTACCACCCTTATATATTTCCGTGAGACTACAGTTACGGAAATTTACACTATAGCTATAGCATTTGACATTTGCTATCAAAATGCTTGCTCAAATAATTCCCTTCTTTGTTTCTACCGTTATTACTCATTTTGGTGTTGTAATAATTCATTTTGATTCATCACTTGGTTATAACTTTTAGATGGAGATGAAGGTTGTGATAGCCAAGTTTTTTCAGCATTTCACTTTCAAACTAGACAAGGGGGAGACATTCCTGCTCGGCCAGAGAGCGACAGTGTTCCCCATCAGTGGCGTCAAGTGCACAGTATCACCTAGATAGTCCAGCATTATGCTGGAAACCCAAGAGAGCGCTTTTGGGTTAATTTGGAGCTCAAATTTTTGCCGAGGTTCTAATGCTATAGCTGTGCCAACAGCAGTATGAAACACTTCGCTACTAGTTATTGTCTGGTGAACAAATTAATAAATATCAACAGCTGAGTTGTTTGCTGCGCAGTAGATAAAAGCTAAAATATGATTTCCTGATTGGCGCATCGCTCCACGTTCGTCTTGTATACCTCTCAAAGCTATAGCATTTGACACTTGCTATCAAAATGCTTGCTCAAAGAATTCCCTTCTTTGTTTCTACCGTTATGACAGTGTTATGCAGTTTTTTTACATTTTAAACGTCAGTTTGTCACAATTTACAAATAATTGTTATCTATGATTTACTGGCAATTTAACTGATACCAGTATTTATACAATGTACATCAAGAAACATCTAATTTGTTGCTATTTTATATCCTGAACTGGCGAAATACAAATCGAGTGGCTACGATTTCAATTGATATCGGGAACATTTTATCATTTATTGAATTATTTATGTTTTGTTCTGTGCTGATGTTATGCTTAACTTCTGGGTTCTTTATGAACATTAACCCCCCCCCCCACATGTGTTACTAGTAACCCATGCGCAGGAACAAATTATGCTGCTTTTCAGCAAGGCCATTTGGAGTGTTCTAATTCTGCTGAAATCAGGTGCATGTGCAGCAATATTTTGTTAGCACAGGTAATATACTGGCGATTATCCATCCGTGATCGATTACTGCATTTTTTCAGCTTCTGACCATTAATCCTCTAGCGTTGGAGAATAATGTCACGAGTGATTTCTGGCATACTAAGAACTTGGTTTTTTGAGGCAGGCCCCTTGTTACCACTTTCATGCATTGTAGTGTTTGAATGTCCATATCTTTCCTTTCCAGTCAACTTATTTTTACCACTATTATATTATCCTGACAGTTCTACATTGTACTTAAAGTCTTAAACCCTAACAGCTGTTTAGAGGCAGTTACAGTTATCTTCATTTTATTAAATTATTATGTGATTATGCTTATGATTATACTTATGATTATGAATAATAAGACGAGACGCATTTTCATATTTTTATTGACTCCTTATATTTCGATGTATATCCATACATGATCATCATCTGATGATCATGTATGGATATACATCGAAATAAAAGGAGTCAATAAAAATATAAAATTGTGTCTCGTCTTATTATTCATCATTAAGATACTCGCTCACACCAACATTTTCTAACCTATGATTATACTGTTATTTATTCTCATGGCAGTTTCAGGGAAGGCATGACCTAACTTTTATTCCATAAAATGAAAAGCAGAGTGTTGTTAAGGTTATTGACTGTTTTGTTATTTATTATAACCAAAAATTGAACTTGCAACGCACAGGCAATTAAAGATCCTGGTTTTCTCCCTGTACATTTTGTAGTGTGAGCAATTTAATCTAAAATACAGCTGTTCTATCTCACCTTTATCTAGCCTGTCTTCGCTCTGTCCTGTGTGGGTAACTGAACATACAGCTGCAATATACACGAGAATTAGGTTAAAAAAAGACGTACCAGTTTGGCTATGGATACCTACACAAGATAGCAATATACTGTCATTTCAATATGTTTGAAGTTGTGTATATATCAGTATAGACACACCCATATACACGTAGATGTAGCTTACCACTGCAATGCTGCTGAAAATTCAGGGTAGTGATGCTATTGTTGTGGATGTGTCCCAGACGGCCCAAGGTCTGTACACAAGCCACAGACGACTTGTTGGTGCAGATGCAGAGAACGGCTACCTAGCCAAAACAACCTCCCTAGCGTATGTTCAAAGTGTAATGCTCAAGTATCAATTGATCAACGCATCAATATAACTCATAGAATATATAAGTGTATGTATGATGTATTGAGTGATCTTGAGGGCACGAAGGCATACAAGAGATTGCAAAGTACAACAAGAATCAGGCTCCTTATATAGCTGAAGGAGACAAAGGAAATACTAGACAAAGAAAACCACTAGTTCCGGCCGAGTTGGCCGTTTACATTAGTAAGCCGTTCACAATAGTAGGTCGTTTACACAAGGTCGTTCAGATAGCAATAAGGCCGTTCATAGAATGAGACGGCTAGTAATCAAACACTATAATTAGCTATAGAAAAGGTTACATAATCATATACTAAGGATTATGTAACAAGCTAAGCACTTACAGGATACTATTTAGGATACAGCAAAGACGACTATAATGGTAGACTATTATATAATAACATAAAGGGCTCGACGGCCTTAAGTGTCGTCGGCTAGCAAACGGACTGGGGTCGTCCATTACACTATTTATTTTAGATCTTAAACATTCGGCAATCAATTCATTGATCTGGGTATTCAACTCACCGCTTTCCAAGTTTTAGAATAATCTGTACCGTTTTATTTTTGTAGTGGATAGTGTTCGATTTTGGACCCATGGATTTACTAACAGCCCTGTCACTGGTTGGTATTCTATTCATTACCCTGCTGGTAGCTACATGCGGTTACTTTGTGGTGTCACTGCTTCATTTGCACGCCAAATACGATCATCTGCCTGGACCACAGAGAACAAGGTTTGCTTGAAGTTACTGTAAAAAGTGTTCCAAAGTACCTTACTGAATGCAAGAGGCAATGTTAGATTTGCCAGAGATCTTTGGTTAACAAGTTTTGGTTTAGACTTCTTCTGAGATTATATGGTTGACTTGGGCAGTTGCGTAGTGTAGGATATTCATGTACATGCGGACTTATTCTCATGTGATTGGAATGACTTTACGACTGTTCGAAAATGTCAGTTAGAAACGGGACATTCTGAAAACGTCTGTTTGGAAACCAACCATTTAGAAACTCTAAACCCCAACCTCCAGCTTTCAACTAATTTTTGTTTTAATACTATCTATTTTTTGTTTTTACTACTACTAACTTGTAGAATACTAAAACTAAAGTTTTCAGAACGTCCTATTTCTAACTGACATTTTCGAAATGTCACTTTACTGATTGGAATGTGTTGCTTCCATGAAGGTATGTATGGTATGGCATCTGTGACCACAGCATGGATAGCTACATCTTAATGTTCACACATATGCCCTTGCCATATGCTAATAACGCATGTGCATTGTTTTCTGTAGCTTTTTTCGTGGAAACCTCGATCAGCTATTACAACGTAATAGAAAACCTCAAGAATGTATTGCTCTACCTGCTAACCATGGCAATGAGAAGCTGAAACCACTGGGGTATGAGACATTTAGAGACTGGTGAGTGTAAACATTCGTGAAACTAGTGGGTGTGGTCATGAGGGCTCCCCCCCCCCCTCAAACTACGCAATTGGCTGCTTAGCCTGCCTTGCTTTCGAGAAATTTTCCAACTTGAAATATCGCGACTTCGAAATACTCGTATAGCCGTCCTAACCTTGCTCAGTAATGATTTGACACAGGGCATTGTTGAAGCCTTAAGTTATCTCTTTTACTTGGAGTCTGAGGTTAACTTGTTTTTAATCTCTCCATGTAAACTATTAGTTACACAAAATGTTCGGAAATGAGTTGCTGCTGGTGATAGGTCACTCGACTGATCATTATGGTGTTATGTTAATATTATGTGTCTGTTGCCGTAAAAGGTCCAACACAGACATAAAGAAGGAAAAACCTATCGGTTGTTATCTGATGTACAGTCAAATATACAGTCATATACTGTAGTCTATCAAACTATTTAATTCTATGGGCATCAGGCATTAATGCTTCTTGCATTGTGTCGATTGGTTCATTTCAGGTTTAACGATTATGGCGACACTTACCTGGTATTTATACTTAACCGTCCCATGATCTTAACCAGAGATCGTAACATCTTGAAGACAATTCTGGTTAGTGGTGATCCCAAGAACTTCCCCAAATTGGGGTTTTCTGTTCGAAGTTTGCATGGGCAAAGGTACGAAATATCTATTATGCCTTTACCTTCTAATTTTGTCATGGTCACCAAGGTAACATGTTGAGTATCTTATTAAATATTATATAATTATTGGTAAAAATATCTCTATTATTAGTTATTTCTTTTTAATACAATATATGTTTTAGTCTAAATTGTCAATTGGTCTGGTCCTACTGTTTTCTGGAGTTACACATGTTATTTACTAAATAGCTGATGCTATATTTGATTGTTCACCAGGTATCTGATGGATGGGCTAGCCACAGCTGTGGATCACGACTCTTGGTATATACGCAGGAAGATTGTAGACCCAGCGTTCCATGGCAATCAACTACGTAATTTTCTCGATGCCTTCAACTGCGCAGGAGATCAGCTGGTCTCTGAACTTCAGAAATATGCTGATTCTGGAGAGGAGTGTAGCCTGGCACATCTTTTCCAACGTACTACAGTTGACGTCATCATTAAGGTAATGTCTGCATGGAACTATGGCTTTTGGTTTGCTAACACTAGCTGAAAATTTTGGTATTTCTTTATTGCTATCATACTTGCCGGTTTTACTTCCCGTCATCAAACTCAGGTAAGAAGCTAGGATCTGAAGAGATCAGCGCATTGTGAAGTGACATTTTCAGGTTAGATGCGCTTCCCAACACCACACCTTTGCAGGAAGGAGACCTTGACTTCCCGCGTAAAAGTCCAGAACTTTTAACCACCAGGTCACAGCTGCTCTCATTTACTTTCTTTTTATACTGTAATCCAAATAAGGTTTATTCAATAGTCTGAAAATTAGAATTAACGTTTCTTTTTCAGGCCCCGGCGATCTTCTGTTGCGAAGAAACCTTTCATAGTAAAATTAATTATTATAATATGTTCTTTTATTTGTTATCCTTGGTGATGGTTAGCCTTCACTGTTAGCTTTCCAAAATCCAAATGTGACCGCTCAGTATTTGATTCCCGTTTTACCTGCTTACAAATACGAGCCTGCGAATAAGAATACTCTTTTGTCTAATTTACATTTATGCATGTATGGACATTTTTTGCATTATATTTTGGCTGTTATTTAAATCGACCCTATTGATAATCTTTTTTTCATGCCAAGTGACGTTGAAACAAAGTTACGTGTGACTCACATTGTCTCATGTCATTGAGTGTCATCAAAGTAGTCATATTGTATATATATTTACTTGCAGGCCATCTTCTCAATGGATGCAACTGATCTTCACTCAGATTTCCATGAGATCTGTATCCGCTTTGTAAATGACTCTTTCGCAGCTGTCCAGCTTAGTCATATTCCATTCATTGATGTAAGTTATATAATAGTGTGTATATTAGTACATAACTGAAGCCTCATAGAATTCAAGAAATAATGATTGTAGTCTTATTATTATCACAAACATAGTTATTCTAATAGTACAACAAATATTATACTTGTGAATTCTGTTGTTTCCGTCTTTGCATTAGTTTCTGCAGCTACCAAATGATATTTACTCTTAGTCTATCATCTTAAAGGTAGAAACAGACTTAACAAATTTTGCACCATTATTCGCTGCAAGATGAAGGTGGAGCAACAGGGCGTCAAAAAATTGAGTGAAAACACCCTGTTCTTCCAACATCAAGCATGTTTGATATTTTACGTTTCACTTAATAACGCTGGCTTATGATTGGCCAGCTAAGTTTTAGCGACAACAATCCTCAGTTTTGTCTGCCAATACCCATTCCAAATTGAGTCGCTATTATAATATGATACGTATCCTACATAGGAGGCATATATAAAAATAATTGCCTGCCTTGGCACACACGCTCAAACTAGGAATCACGTTCGTGAAGGTAGTGTCGCTAGTGTGCTTTGTCCAGCAGGAAAACCTTAGTCACGTTAGCAAAACATGACGAAAACGCGGCAAAAAATTCGCTAGTCTGTTTCTACCTTAGTGCCCAATGCACAAGAATGCAAAGGTTGTATGAATAAGCTTATTACATATACTGATATATCTTGTAGTTCAACCCACTATACTACAACCATATCAGGAAGACCAGGAAACTTATCCAGTCTTTCCGTGACATTGGAGCAAATGTGATCAATGCTCGCAAGTCAGCCATCTGTAATGATGAGGTGGTACCTAGTGATCTGCTTACTACTATGGTTAGAGCTCACTGTAAGTTATCAATGATCTAAGGCTGACCTCGTATAAGACATCAATAACTATATTATATGTAATGATGTCAAGGGTGAACAATAAGGAACGGGGGATGTTTCTGCGACAATCTCAAATCTGCCGTGTCTACACCTGACAAATTCTATCGAGATACCTTAACGCATCATATTGCTATCGGCATGGAGTTCAGTTATCTCTCCTGTCCCATGCCCTTCACTACTCAATGCCGTATACATATATATCACACACTGTCGATATTGCTTAATCATACAAAAGCACACCTCGAGGATAGGTAAAGCCATAGTGATAAGGTGTTATCATAGAGTGTCCTATCTTCTCCACTATCTTTCATACCGTTATCTCTGTTCTTAGCTCCAATAATCATCAAGAGAAGACAGTTTATAATATTGTAATGTTTCAGTGTATGGTTGTCACACGAATGCAGATGTAAGCATGGGTGTGGGAAGTACTTAGTAGTGGTAGTGGGCTGCCAAGGAAAACTTCCACACATTACATAAAGAGTGAACAGTTAAGTTAAGCTCTTGTAGTTATTGGAGAGGACGTAGGCCGATGCTTAGACTCAATAAAGAGTCAAGGGTCGACGTAGGTCCTATAGTTTATACTCCGAGGGAGTGTTGATGAAGGGACGTAGACCCGATGCTAGATTCATTGAAGAATCCGGAATCGGCTAAGATCCGATGGTTTATACTCAGCAAGGAGTGTAGAAAGAGGCTTAAACGAGTATGAGGACGAGCTCGGGCGCTAAAGTTCCAGGGGACCAATGCTGGAGCTGCCTGCCTGCAAGAGTAAGACTCTGTAGGTTGGGTTAGGAGATGTTGCTTTATTAAAGCGCAATCAACAACTGATTTGAGATAGCAAATGTGCTAGCTTTTATACGTAATGAACTTTCGGCAAAAGGGGCCGATATGGTATCGGGCGGTACGATAAGGTATCGTACCCGGAAATTGCGTAACAACATGGCTGAAAATGCCCGAGGTCTGACCATCAAAAGTGTCAGCCTTGCACAAAAAGTGCTTACAATAAGATGAAAAGGATAGTATGTAATTATGAGCATGATCTGTGACATCGGCCATGATTGTGTAACAGGCAAAAGACTTAGACTATAATAAGGGAGTATATGTACATTATTTCACAAGTAATTTAGACATAAAGACATTCTTAGAGTCACTCAAGACGGAAAGTATTCGTTTGGGTGACAAAGCCTTCTTGATGACCTGTGCATAGGTCGGCCTAGGTGTCGGATCAGTCGGCCAATCCATCACAATATTTATGGAATATGTGCAGTGTAAATCCACATGAGCTACAAACTGCTTCCCTGAAACATTTTAGCAATACGCTTTAGATGGCGCGGCGGCTTGTTAGTGTGCTCAGTGAGCTCACATGTTTTACTACATAGATCGTGCTTGGCAGTATTGTAAATTGGGGTATGAATGTGAAAGTTCGGCCTTTTCAGAAATTGGCTCAGCATTAGTCTGGTAGTTTCACTGGTAATGATGATATCTGCATATTGCATGCTAATGAGTTTTACTAAAGTTTATTTGAAATTATGGGTGTTGGTTGGGTGAATGAATTCAAATTAGTTAGCATAAAGTCAGTCAATGTCGGACTTACCTGATCCCAAGAATTGACCATTTTTTTTCAAATCTTAATTCATAAATCATTGTTCACAAAGAACACTTGGTAAACTGCTTCTGAATGTTCACATGATTGATTTCCATTATTTTGAGTAAAATGTTTGCACTTAAAACTGCAACATGTGTTTGGTGTATTAAAATTTTAGTGGATCCCTCTACTGGATATGATTTTGAGATCATGGTTGATGACTTTACTACAATCTTTATTGCTGGCATGGAGACAACTTCAAGCACTTTGAGTTTTATGTTTATGGAGCTAGGGCGTCGCCCTGACCTTCTTAAAAGGTGAGGCCTGTACATGTAAATATACATGTTCTGCTCCGCACTATTACACCACTGTTGTAAGAAATGCCTGTGTCAACTAAAATGCAATAAGAAATTATTTTAAAATATAGCCTGCTTAGCTTTGAGGCTCAATAGCTAATTTGTCTCATTGGCAGGCTGCTTTCTGAGATAGATGATGTAGTCGGACAGAAATCATTTATTCTAAATGATGACTTCAGTAAGCTAACTTTCTCCTCGATGTTGATCAAAGAAACTTTGAGAAAATATACAATTGCTCCTATGATATTGAGGGAGTGTGTTAACCAGACAACAATAGACGGCATTCGACTACCAGCTGGAAGCAACATCTTTGTAAGTACTGTCTGTATGAACGATGAGGTTCTGACACAAGCAGTAAATTTTATGTTGGAAGTTTGAATTGTAGCAAAGGTACTGGGTAGCTTTTCTCCTTATTCATTTAAATGATTCAGTTGTTGACATCATGTCATTATTAATGGTTTTAACTGATTGAATACTTTATTATGTTAGTAATTCTTTTCGTCTCACCAAACTTACATGTATTAGCTTACGGCCTTTGTGTTTGATTGAGAGTGCCATCTTCTAATTGAAATGACAATTACTGCTGGGACTCCAATGAACTTCATGTGCGACTGCACTGGTCTCACTTGATCCTAGTGGCGTTTTGTAGTTAGATTTTAGCATACTCGTTGTAATATATCACGTATTTAATTCTTATAAATTACGAATCACTTGGTAAATTAATGTGGCTAACGTGCACGTTCAATAATTTTCATAGATTTACACTTCAATAGTACTTGATAACTTGTTAGAGCATTCAAATAATAATGAATAAGATGATTGAGATTGGTTTCAAGCCACTGAAAAAGGTTAAATTGTAATATGATTTAAATATCCTAAAATGTTTATGTTATGTAAAATTCTATATTCATTATTTTATCACCATGACTGTGTCTATCACCAGGATGAGAGGCTTTGAATCTTTTTTATTTTAGCATAGTTATGAAATAAGTTGAAAGATGAAAAATGTTTATGATAATCTAATAATGTTTATTTCACGATGTTGTAAGCATTAGGCGTATTTGGAAACTGTACTGGTTCATATAGGTCTGCTCTAACTATCTGAACGCAACTTGAGCGTTCAGGCGTGACTAATGCTTGATTTGAAGAGGCTTCCCCTTGTTTACAATCAATATTATTACCATGCACGCCGGTGCCGGAAAAACACCGAACCACCGAACAGCGGAATGGAAATCACCGAACAGATCGAGCCAGTATAAAGACATGTCGACCTAATATAAAATCGCCCATCTTTCATAAAATTGATCAATAATAAACAATATTAATATATCAACTGTGTTAGACAATAACAATAATCATTATGATTATCACAACAAATCAAATACCAATTAAATAAAAATACCATGTGTATTGTATAATATAACAATACTTATCACATTGACATTATGATTATATTAATTTACATTAATTTATTTTATATCAATGGGTTCATATTCTACTGTGCAGAAGTTCCATATGAATTTTCATAGTGCTGAAACAACAAATTAAAATAAAATAATCATTTTTTAACCTTCCAAACTACTACTAATTAGTATTATGGGTTTGTTCTACTAAAACTTAAAATAAAAATTAAAGTCAATAGCTCATTGATTGTAAATTACCATAACCACGGCACAGTTGGGAATTCCGAAAAGCGAAGTCACACTTTGCTACCATCCACACAAAAGAAAAGTACCCTTTTCAGCAAACGCACATTGCGCCGCTGATCTTTATCTGATTATCTGTTTATTTTCCGAACTGTGTAGTTCTAGTGAAGAAATGGCAAGTTTGAACTTAGTCGAAATGTCTTGAGCTGCAATAAAAATCTTGAGCTAATAAAATTTGGGACTCATTATATTCATCACTATTTCCCAGGAACACTCACCGTTCATCAATGCATAAGTTGCCTTTTATTGCTAAAGCTGTCCATTGTCATTGTGATTTAGCCTACAACTTATTAAATACGTTAGTAAAATATTTTTTGCACAAAATATTATGTTTATTGCCACTCAGCCCAGGAACATTGTGGGCTAGATATTTGAGAGTCGAGATGTTTAGATTCTACTTACTCACTTATTTATTGCTCGTCTGAATAAAAACTCATAATTAATTTTTTATAATTATAAATGACATAGTTGAATTGCGCAAGAGTTTTATGAGTTCATAACAGTAAAATGGTGGTTATAATGGCCTAATATCATGCTATAAGTAAGGCATACAAAGAAATTCTATTCTGTTAAATTCATCCGCTGTTCGGTGAATTCCATTCCGCTGTTCGGTGGTTCGGTGTTTTTCCGGCATCGCCAGGCACGCCTAACCTAGCGTTAGAGCTAGCGCTATATTATTGATTAAAATATATTGCTATTGCCGCAGATTGCTATTTATCATCTTGCACAGTGCAATATCCGAATAAGCCTATTGTTTAAATTTTGAAAATGATTAAAATGAAAGTGATAATCTACTGGCTTATGGAGAAATATTAAATTTAAATACTGGAGATACATTCACATTGTCAACTTATGATTATTTTGCTACTATGTCCTATCGGTTTTTGATTTTTATTTTTTAATTGCAAATAGTTTGTGCGCATGAATGCAAAAGGTCACCAGTGTATGTACTTTTGTTTTGATGAATTCTTCACCTTTATTCCGAATCAGCATCTAAATTTGTTATACATGTAAATAGCTAAGACCTATTGTGTGACAAATTGAAATAGATCGGTTTCAATTGTGATTATCTTTTCCATCCGTGTTTCTTCCTTGTCTATAATCAATAACTTACTGTAATGCCAATTTTATAGCTACATTTAGCGGCAGCTAACAACGATGAACGATATTTGGACAATCCTGAGATATTTGACCCTGATAGATTTGATTATCAAAAGGAGAAAAGGTAGCATATCTTCATCGATTCTAATATTGTTTTTGTGTACTAAATATTACTGCAATAGAATATTGGGCATGGACTAAGGAATAATTCCAAAAATATACTACAATTTATAATATAAAATTGACTGCTTCGCCTTTCTATCAACATCTAATGGGTATTGTTTTCTGTTACTCTAGAGTACCTCTCTACTCCTTCCTAAGTTTCTCTCTTGGACCCAGAAACTGTATTGGACAAGTATTCGCTCAGGTAATGATTTTATCATTATACCTTGTACATGCACATCGGAAACGTGTACATTGTACATGTACATTTGTGTCTATAAAGCGCATTGTACATGCATGACATAGCACAATATTGTGCATGATTTTTGTGTATCAGAACTATGAAAATTTCCAATGTTTTGTTATTCAAAGTATGCAAGTATGCAATTAGCAGTTTCGTTAGGTTTACGTGTACAGATGCGTTTCACCATTTCACCATTCTAACAAACTATTTCTAATTAATCAATTATAATTTTCAGATGGAGATGAAGGTTGTGATCGCCAAGTTCTTTCAACATTTCACTTTCAAATTAGACAAGGGCGAGAAATTTCTACTTGGCCAAAGAACTACGGTGTTCCCCATTAGTGGAGTTAAGTGCACAGTATCTGCTAGATAATGGGGAATGATGAGCATTAATTATTTACAGATTCTACTTGATGACTCATTAATCCAAGCAAACATGACAGTATAATAATATCAGTTGTATTGCATAAATTTTATTATTCCTCTACATTCTGGCAAATTTACAACTGTTCGAAAATGTCAGTTCGAAACAGGACTTCCTGAAAACTTCAGAACCCCATCCCCAACCCTGAATCCCTAAATCCCAACCCCCCACCCCGAGTTCTAATCCCAAACTCCAAAAGAAAGTTTTCGGAATGTCCTGTTTCAAACTGGCATTTTCAAAATGTTCCTTTACCCATTTTGACATGTGAAATGCAAATCAAACAGCTATAATTCTAATTGACATCAACAGGACGTAATTTGTCTTTTAAAATTAGTACTAAATATTTTGATGTGAACCTACATAATCTATGATTTTGGTTTTTTGTAAGCGTTATGCCAAACAGACATGCAGTGGTGCTAGGTGTATAGTGTATGCTAGATAGTCTTTAAATAATGGGCGTGTTATAATGAATAATTTACATTTTGGAAAATCCCTTTGTAACCGATATGCACATTGTGCTTTGCAAAATAATTGTGATTAATCAAAACCGTATAACAAGATTTTATACAATCATGTATCATCTATTTTTTATGATTTTTTGCTTCGTATTTTTTTTTTTGCCACATTTCAATATTGAAAATGCATATCGAACTGCTAATTAATATCAGGAGTCCATTGTCAATTTGTTGAGTTATTATTTGTTTTACATTAGTACCAGATCATTCAATGTGCACAAGAATATCTTTTGTTCCGGTTTTAGTAAAATTTATCCTGCGGTCATATACTTGTGGCACCTAATGTATAAGCAACATGCTTTGCCGAGCTATTCTGTTTAGATAGCTGCAACAGTGTTACAAAAGTTCGAGAATCTGAGAGTTATTTTGACTAACAGTTATGATAGTAGTTTGGATGTGGATAGGCAAATTCACTCTGCTTTCGGGGTACTCCAACATATTGGAATTTAAAGTAAACCAATGTTATGTAAAATATTCGAACTTTTCGGTTTTTCCTTCATTTAAAATTTAAAAGATATGCTGTAATGGTGAGAGGGTGTCATCTCTCTTAAGTTGATGGTGTAAATGCCCAATATTATTATAAAACTGAAATGCCACCAACCAAACATGGATAGTATTTGAAAACATCCGTTTGGCTAATACGAATAAATCATCAAATTGTGGTGACAGGTTTTAATAGCTCTCAAAAATATGCAACCTTGATTTGCTGGTATATTTATGTGTGAATTTTGAGTGTGTTATGCTTAGCTGATATCATAATTATTTTTATTGCAAGGGCATCAAAAAATTTGATAGTGCCGAAGTAGGTATAACCTATGTCTGGCGCATAATCAAAAATGTTTGGGGCCACCAGAAAAAAGAATTTCGATGCTAGTGGAGTATGCATCTTCTGCCTGGGATCTGTGTGATTATTGAAAATTTTTGTGCTGCTATAGAAATAGGGTGTTTTACTAAAGTTGGAATACCATGTGAAAGTTGAGTTACCATGTGAACAGTTATTGCATGAAATAATGCAAGTAGAGACTGCGCAATTGGATACTGGTGAACACATACATGTATATAGTGCTTTTCTTCTATCCAGTTACATGTAGATAATAAATACTGACAGCTGTTTTATAGCAGAACAGTATAATGCATACAACCCAGCAGTGTGGTACTCAACCCGCATGCTTCCTCCTTGACAGCATGAATTACTCCTGGTTTATATGCTAAAGAGGAAAACTAGAAAATTCCAACTTCCAACCAATTTTTATTACTCTATTATTTATGATGTAATTCTACTGGAACCTATTCACTTACCATCTTAATGGTGACAAACTGGTTCTATCACCCCCTCATTATCATTATTAATTGTTATTATGATTATATCTATTTATTTTCTTTGTCAATCAATTTAATCTTCCTCCACACATTAGTGTATCGCTTATTTTGTGATTTTTTTCATTTAGTAAAATCATCTGGGTCTTCAGGAACCTTGCACATTCTGGGAGTAGACACTTCCAAAGCCCCTTTTTATGCGGTGTCACTTTTCCTTCTGCCAAAGTTAAGAGGATCATGGATATTTACCACATGCTTATTGGCTGTTTGCAAAATTTTTCTAATTCAATGTTAAAAGGGCATTGCATAACACTGAAGGATGAGTCAACCTCATGTGAACATACTGATCATTGCTAGGATCTAGGTGTTTTTCAACTGGCCACGGGTGGTTGCAATTATTTGGGGCAAGGCAAATTCAGCCTGTCCCATTTTGAAATTGGGATTTTAAAGACTCGATAGGTGTCCTGCTACATACACTGTATGTGAGATTCAAGAGTGACAATGTGTGCAAAGGCACTCATGGTTCATGGAACAGGCCCCATCCTGCCCAATGCTAGTGGTTTTCACTGGTTATTCCGCTTTCTTTCATAATGAATTCCCCATGATTAATTACCTGGATGGGGCAGTGATTAGCTTAGGTCAGTTGAATAGGATGGCTAGGTGCATGACAGTAATAAAAACGTTTCAAAACACTGAACGACCCAAAGATGTTGGAAAATTCAATCTCAAGAAGGAAGAAAATTTTCTAGTATTCAATGCTTCTGAACACAGTCAACCAAGTTCTGGAGTGAAAGCGTTATTAGACAGCAATTGTATTGTACCCAAAGCCCTTCACAGATACGACCTCATCAAGAGCGAGCAAAATAGACATCACATGTACAATTATTTTACATGTCGAATTGAATTTTCACTCAAGATAGCTAGCGCATGTCAAGCTCCTCTAACAAAGCTGAGAAGTCAAGACACCAAAATGTTGATTGAAAATGGAGGAGCCTCGTGTTGAATGGAGGGGACTTGACAGGTATACCGCACCTTTCTAATGCCACATCTAGACGAAAAACAAATGCTGTGTGATAGCTTCTACGGGTCTATGTCTAAAATTTCATAGCTGAACATTAAACCCACAGCTTCGGAAATTAAAACAGTGGACTTTACTAACTGAACCATCTTGGTTTCTATCCATGATTCCTATCCATAGATTTTTTTCGATCCATCATAAAACTACACCAGCCTCTACATTTACAGAGATACCATGTTATTGCATGTAAATCAGAAAAATAACATTCTGATAAATTTTTCTTTGTATAAACATCTAAAATTAGCATTTGTTTTCCCAATAATATTTTGCAGTTTTACTCTCAACATAATTGCTAGTGTTATTGTATATATCCATATGGTATAGAAAAGCTATATAGAACAGTGCTTAACCTGCTGCCATCCTGCCAGACATCTTAGTTTTGGGAAGTGAACTATGTCATCCTTGTTAGTCATGCCATTTAGTCATTAGCCCATGTTCAGATGTTAATACCTACATTATCATGATTTGTCATTATAATATTGTAGAAAGAAATAGTTATTTTTATTCTACATGTATGTTGCTAGCAGAGCATGGCACGAAGCATACCTTTAATTGACTCTGCTTTCAGTTACTTTTGTCCAAGTCAAAAATTATTTCATTTGATCGAGGCAAAGATCTGATATTATTAACAAAAATTTGTTCTAGCATGTAGCTTGTATTCTTGTAGTGAATAGTGCTCAGTGTTATACCCATGGATCTGCTAACAGCTCTATCACTGGTTGGTGTTCTATTCATTACCCTGCTGGTTGCCACATGCGGTTACATTGTGGTATTACTGCTTCATTTGCATTCCAAGTACGATCATCTACCTGGACCAAAGAGAACAAGGTTAGCATGAATTGTTGTTTCATGAAGTAACTTATTAATGCAATGTATTATTGATACTACTGATATCAAATAATCTACTTTGTATTTTCTAGCCCCATTGAATAGTGTATTGCTATGTATGCTATGTGGTTGTTTGGTTGAATTCTGGATCATTTGCATAACTTGATAAGTTTGCTGTCCCCACTTCCACCCAGGATCTCTTTTTATATGGTGTCTTCGCGACCTAAATTTTAGGCATAGGCAAACTTGCTAAAATATATTCCTGCACACTTCTGTCACAGAATCGCGAACACACCGGCCTGGGCCAAAAGCAAAATCCTCATTGTCATGCGAGAAACCTAGGTGTGCCAATGAGCTAGGGATGGCTTTATATGACCAAGCAAAATCCCAGGTCAATAGCCCTTTGGGCTTAGACCAGAGGCCCATCCTTGGATTTTTATTTGCGACCAAGGTCGTGAAGACACTAAAATATAGTACTCATAAAAAATTAGTATCATGTGACATCACACGGAGCTGTATGCAAGCACTGTTATTAAAGGGGTTATGCCACGTGTTTTACCGTAGCATTAAGACGCACTCAACTACATATGTATATAGTGGCCCAATATATTGAGTGCCTAGATATTTTGTTATTCTAGGACTGTAACTATCCTATTGTTTGTACCTTCCAGGCTATATTTAGAACAACTAGACCACAACACAATGTGTAGGCATATAGAAGAACGCAATAATAGCCGCTGTATATAGTTTGGCCAGATGAAATACCAGACCTACGAATAAAGGCAGCTATTTGTTGCCAGCAAAAGGAAAGCTCAGAAAAATTCAAAAACTTGCACAAGTTATCCTGCAGCTATATTAGTAAACACTGTGAAATCATCTGTTTACTACTGTACTCTTTCTATGCAAACACCTTGGATTCAACAATTTTCTCTATAAGACATAAAGCACGCAGTTGCGTCTTCATAACAAAGTTGCGTTTGAAGCAGCATTGAATAGTGCTAATGAGTCAAGCATGGGCAAGAGGACACAACTCCGCTTATAGTAGCACAAATGCAACAAACCCAAATAAGAGGTGCTGCATTGAATATAGACATAAACCACATGTCATAACCCCTTTAATAGTGTTTTTATACAGGTCCATGCGATGTCCCACGACACTAGTTTTCTATGAGTGCATCTTTTAAATCTAATTGCTACTCTTGAAAGCTGGTAATAATTGTCTTTTACAGCTTTTTCCTCGGAAATGTTGGCGAGTTATCAAAGTGTGCCAGAAGTCTTCATGACTGTATAGCTCTACCAGCTAATCATGAAAATCTGAAGCCACTCTCACACCAAGTGTTTGCTGAATGGTGAGTGTCGTGATTTATCAGACTTTCAGAGCTACATGTATGTGTGACTGATTGACTACTTAACTAAGGACCACTGGCATTCTGTAAAATAATAAGCAAAAGCAAATGGACAAAGCTAGCTAAAGCGAGAGTGGGTTCAGAACTTTCTGAAGCAATACAACACTCTGACTATATTGTTTCGCTTTTGCTCCAGATTCTCCTTCCTTGTGTAGGTGCAGTTGCTATTATTTCTGCTGTCTGCTTTCTTGATGGCTGTTCTATTTCAGGTTTAACAAGTATGGTGACACCTATGTGGTCTTTATATTTCACCGTCCTCTACTCTTAACCAGAGATCGAGACATCTTAAAAACAGTTATGGTTAGCGGTGATCCTAAGAACTTCCCTAAAACAAAATCTGTCAAAATACGAATTCTACATGGACAAAGGTAGCTATTCCATTTTGCCATCAGATAAAAAGATTCATAAAACTTGGTGACCTTTTGCATGGGCGGATTTACTGTAGGTCGCCAGGGTCTCGCGACCCCCCTTTTATTTGCTGAAAAAAAAATTGAAATTGATTGATTTTTTGGCCATATTCAAGGATTCTCCCATTTAGAAAGATTTTCTATGGAGGTCGCCATGATTTCCGTAGTTACTTACTAGGATCGCAGTGAATATAGCTTAAGCTCATATTCCTGCATGTAACTCTCAGGTAGATTAGCAAAGTCAATTGATTGTGCTATCAATAAACTTCTTGTAGACGTTCTTGTTTACTGTACATTCAAAGTTTGCTTGGCTAAATCACTGAATGAATCGGTGATTGCTTAAAAATTTAATTAGAATAATAACAATATCACCGTTACATTTTCCAGAAAGAGTTTATTGTACCACTTTGCATTTTAGCAAAGGTAATTCTCTTTTCCTGTTTTGTCCTGGGTAATTTCCTAGATTAGGGTAAAAGAGGAACTATCACTCAGAGTTATGAATATATGGATTTTCAATTTTCTCATTTATTTTTTATTTAATACCAGAACATCATGAACATTATGATTATCTTATGAATGATAATCCTAATGTTGCTTACAATAACAATGATTGTCTTTTTAAAATGTATTTTATAAATGATTACAAATTGAAAATATTAAATTAATAAAGTATAAATAATATATTATTCACATTTTATTAATTTAATATTTGAAAATTATAATCGTTTAGGTTGTCATTTTATTGTTTTGTAATGCAGCCTAAACAATATTGTTGATGTTATTATTATTAGTTGTATGAATTTTTGTATAAAAAATTATTTAATGTCATATCTATTAATCACTATCAAGCGCAGTTTTTAGTTTTTCATAGCATAACTTTCTGCCTCCAGCGTCCAAGAGTGAGAGTTTTTCCAAGGCTTGAAATCCCCCAGCACAAAGGGTCCTCTTCATTTTTTAGTCCTTAGTTTCAAGTTTTCATGGTCTCTATGAAGCCGAAAAAGCTTCGGGGGGGGCTTACAGCGCCCCCAAACCCCCCAGATATTGGTCTCGGGCGCTTCGCGCCCTCGGTTCGGGTGCTGCGCACCCTCAATAAATCTCCTTGGTGGGCAGGAGACCCCCTTTCTGAAAGTTGAAAATCCGCCCCTGTTTTGTATTGCCCTACATGAAGTAGTCGCTGTCGCAAAGTGGTAAACTGTATACACACATTCACATTCAAATGTACATTTAATGTTTTGATCAACTCTACCACTAGATACATGTATGTGTAGTTTTTCCACATTTTGTTTATTATACATTTTACATACATGTGCATGTATATGAGTATTATTTGTGGTATGTTTTCATTTGTCAACAGATACATGATGGATGGGCTAGTCACAGCTGTGGATCACGATGCTTGGTATATTCGTAGAAAAATTGTAGACCCAGCATTTCACAGAAATCAACTACAGAATTCAATTGATGCTTTCAACTGCGCAGGGGATCAGCTGGTCTCTGAACTTCAGAAATATGCTGATTCCGGAGAGGAGTGTAGCCTGGCACACCTCTTTCAATGCACTACAGTGGACGTCATCATGAAGGTATTTTTATTCTTCATGGTAAATGAAGTTAAAAATCTAAAAATGCATGCAGCTCTACCATCAGTTCGCATAGCTGGAATTTTTAATTCACTCCAAGATTGTTAAATTGAATCTACAATGTACATCATACTGCTCATTGTGTTTTGAAAGTGCTAGTATTCACTAAAAACATGCGAACTGTTTGATGATTGTTACTTTCAGGCTGATCTCCAGGACATTACTGTTTCAATAATTTTGAGTGAAATTTCTATTTGCTTCACATTCTGTCATACTGTTTACTTTGTAACCTTGTGTCTGCTTACTTTGTAACCTCGCATCTGCTTACTTTGTAACCTCGTATGTGTTTACTTTGTAACCTCGTATGTGTTTACTTACAGAGCATGTTCTCAATAGATGCAACTGATCTTCACTCAGATTTCCACAAGACTTGTGTCGACTTTGTGAACAAATCTTTCTCAGCTGTCCAGCTTAGCACCCTTCCATTCATTGATGTAAGTAAAAGTCTAACTTGTTCACCAAAGACCTAGACACGCTGGTGTATATTTGGTTGATAATGGCAGACATGAAATTTTAAACAGGTTCAGCTCAAAAGGCAAGAATCTTGACTGGGGTTTGCAGCAACAATGATTTTTATGACCATTTTTTGGTTCTGAGTTCACAAATTATATACCTCTAAATCATATCACAACACTCACGCAATACTGTAGGTACTAACATCACAACGTAATGTTGAGACAACGTCAACCTTGGTGTGAATATTGGACTGTGACATCAGCACAGTATGTAAGATCGCCTCAATGAGAACAAATCAACATTGGATCTACATTGGGCCCAATTTAGTTACAAAAATCTGTTCTGTTCTGTAATAAGTCAGCACTATACTGAAGATGGTTAGCTGAGTGACTGACTGGGTGGCACCAGTCCAACGACTTTACGAACCCATTTCAGACTCCCAATTAATCCCTGCTCTAATATTCCTGATTGTAGTAACAAGTTTAATGCAGATGACTCAATAGGATTTCTCTCTGTTCAGTGTGTTTTCCTTTTTTCATCAAACAAACGTTTGTGAGCTTGTCACAACTGCTTGGATGGCAACATGTTTAACTCAACATGTAATAACCTGCCAACCCCATCATCTTCATATATGTAAGCATCTTTCAATATAATGTTTTATATCTTGTAGTACAACCCACTGTTCTACAACCATATAAGGAAGACTCGGAAACTTGTCCAGTCATTCCGTGACATTGGAGCGAATATGATTAATGCTCGCAAGTCAGCCATCTGTAATGATGAGGTGGTACCTAGTGATCTACTTACTACTATGGTTAGATCTCACTGTAAGTTACCACTATTTATATTATTTTAAGTTAACATTTAAAATGCATATTCCTATATACATTCAAACCATAACAAGAGTTCTTGTATTTTGTTAAAATTTCAGTGGACTCCTCTGGATATGACTTTGAGACCCTTGTCGATGAGTTCGTCACAATAATCGTTGCTGGGATGGAGACGACCTCAAACACTCTGGGTTTTGTGTTTATGGAACTTGGGCGTCGCCCTGACCTACTTAAAAGGTGAGTGACTACTACACTCTGATTGCTGTTAGCTGCATCAATTGGATAGCATGACAAAACCTGATGCACTAATTAATGTTTCAAGTCGGATCATTTTTATTTTTATTGTTCTCATTGACAGGCTGCTTGCCGAAGTTGATGATGTAGTTGGGCAGAAGTCGTTTATACCGAGTGAGGACATTAGTAAACTATCTTTCTCCTCAATGCTGATCAAAGAATCTTTGAGAAAATATTCCATAGCTCCAGTAATAGTGAGGCACTGCCGTGACGAAACTACACTAAGCGGTGTCTGCCTGCCTGCTGGATCTGAAATTATTGTAGGTTTAATTGAAGACTTTTTATCAAATGCTCACTCCTTTTTTTAGAAGAGTATCATCTTCATATGAGGACATTTTTATTTTGCGAATTGTTCCTCCATTGACACCAGAATGTAAATTTGAGATTTTGGTAAAACCAAGCACGTATGCCTATGGTCGCGAATTGATCTCCACTGTTTATCCAACATATCTTGTCATTTGTATTGTTTGTCATGTAATAGATAACATTGTTTATAAGTTGTTGTTATTCCGCTTTCATAGTTGCATCTAATGGCAGCTAACAATGATGACAGATATCTGGACAATCCTGAGGAGTTTAACCCTGACAGATTTGATTATCAAGAGGAGAAAAGGTTGGATATACTGTCTTATTATTGATGTACATTGTATTTTAAAATATAAATGACCTACAAAAGTGAATGATTACCTTATGTACATTGTATGCTAGTTATGAGTATAAACACACTGTAGGTCCTGCTTATTCTTTCCTGTCTGTTAACATTCTACATGTATGTCTGAATTTTAGGGTACCTCTGTACTCTTTCTCTCTTGGACCAAGAAACTGTGTTGGACAAGTCTTTGCTCAGGTAATAATTTCTCAAGTAGTGACATGCATATGTAGGTTTACAAGATGTAGGTATTTGTGGCCTTTTTGTACAGGCCCATCAACTATTTATCATAGTACGAAGTTGTCTTCTCTTATCCTGCTTCTAAACAAGTTGGAGGAGGACAACTACTTATTATGATCAATGCAATCATCCTGTATCATCATGCACCCAGATACTTATAATACTTATCTAGACATGCAGAGTACTGACTGCAGTATAGGTTTCCTGTTGGATAAACAGCAAGGTTACAGTAGCAACTCTTCTAAGAAGCATGTATATCTACATTCAATTTAAAATATGTACAAAATATATTTCTTAATTCATTTGATTATAATTTTTAGATGGAAATGAAGGTTGTAATAGCCAAATTTCTTCAGCATTTCTCTTTCAAACTAGACAAGGGGGAGACATTCCTGCTTGGCCAAAGGGCTACAGTTTTCCCCATCAGTGGAGTTAAGTGCACAGTATCTGCCAGATAGTGGGAAATAATGAGTGTCTTAAGATGTTTGTTTCATATTTTCATTTATACTTTAAAATGTTATATAATCTACAAGTTGTGTTCTATCATTTATAAGAATCTAATAGCTACTTGATCTAGCATGTATTTTATTACTATTTTATATTATTTTAAATCATGTTTAAAATCAAAATTCTTACCTTTTATATGAAGAAAGCAACAAAATTCAGTGTCAAAAAATAGCATACAGTAAAAAAATAGAGGGGGAATTTAATACTATGGACTGATATTTGATTATGGAAAGTTGGCACTTCTGTGTAACCATGTTTAGGGTGTCATATATCCACTCTTATTGCTTGCCTCTCATAGCTTGCTGCATAGGTTTGATATGCTTGTGGTATAATGGGTGAACTTGTGAATAATCAAGGCATAATAGACACAAAACTATTTACTTTTGCCAGTATTTTTTATAAACCAGTATCAAGCACATTTGACATAAATATGTGTATAAATAATAAAACTCGTTTTGTGTAAAACAGAATCAAGTCTTTTGCATACACATGTATGTACAAGTATATGAAATTGCTAGTCACTCTGGTCTTGCAGCAATGACACGAGTTATCTGCAACGATGTACGTCGAGTCCCGCCAACGACCTAGAGGTTTTCATCCCGAAGGTTTTCCCGCCATGCCGAACTACATGTATAATGATATCCGAATTTTTCTTTCGAAAAGTGGTATGATTTGTGATTATGAAACGGTATTATGTAAAATATTACAAGCAGAACAAAGTAGGATTCACTGGAATTGAAATTTTTTAGGCAAATTTATTTTTCGCTGCTGTGAGGTGCTAACTGGATAAATCTTTATTCTAATTTGTACATGGATAAATGTGGAAATTTGCTATGCAAGTAGCGAGAAATAAAAAGTATGAATTCCTCAACAATCAACTTTATGTCAATATCTCACCAATGAATTTAAACTGTCGTTATTCCACCTCAACATGCCCCCAAATAGCCTTAAATCACCTCAGGTTTCACCAGAGCTTCAGAGTCCCCAAACCCCCAGCTGTTGGGTTCGGGAGCTGCGCGCCCTCAATAAATCGCCCTCCCCATCTAAAATTGATTGGAGACCCCCTTGTACAAATAAAAATCTGCCCCTGTGGACAGTATTCAAAAACATCCGTTTGGCTGAATGAATCATTAAATTGTGGTGAGCGGTTTTAATAGCTCTAGTATATTCATGTGTGAATTTTGAGTGTGTTATGCTTAGCTGATATCAGAGTTGGGTCCAAGTCGACTTGCAAGTCAACAAGTCAAGTCATTTCTAAAATTTTGGAGGCAAGTCAAGTCGAAGTCAAGTCAGTGCTGCCTCAAGTCAAGTCAAGTAACTTCTAAAATTTTGAAGGCAAGTCAAGTCGAAGTCAAGTCAGTGATGCCTCAAGTCAAGTCAAGTCAGCTGCCATGCAAGTCACAAGTCAAGTCAAAGTCAAGTCAAGTCGAAATGCAAGTCAAGTGGAAGACAACTTCAAAAAATTTTACATTTTCCAAAACATCATTTTTTTCGTTTAGTAGGCATCCCAATCCATGGAAAACCTATGCCAAGGTGTAGCAGGGCATGTACATGTATGTTATGCAATCATGGTAAAGAACTAGTCTATATAAGTAGTATTATTGGCACTACAGTCGAGACTGGTCATATAGTATTATATACTGTATATTGTAATGGTGATGCAGTGTTACATAGCATGTAAACAGCACATGGTACAGCACAGAGTGTCCACTGGCCAGTCCTGCAATTTAACTCTAGTAATTATTGCACTGTACATTATATTCACTACTTACACCACACCTAGGCTACACTTACACTACTTGCACTGTGTGTACTTGTGGCTATGCATTGTCGTTGTGTAGTCTCACGTACACACAGCCTAGATATTGCCTGAATTGTGTATCCTCATAGCTAACCTTGATATACTCTGAGTGCTGCTAGTAGCACTGACCCAGTACAAATGATAAATAGGTAGACAATTGAGACCTTTTGTCCATGTTGGCTAAACACTATACAAAATTTTTATTTGCCAGATTGACTTGGCAGAACCCAAGTCAGAATCACAAGTCATTCATGTGTCCAAGTCAAGTCAAGTCACATTGATGTGCAAGTCAAAGTCAAGTCAAAATCACAAGTCATTCATGTGTCCAAGTCAAGTCAAGTCACATTGATGCGCAAGTCAAAGTCAAGTCAGCAAGTCCAAGTCAAGTCGACTTGTGACTTGACTTGACTTGGCAAGTCAAGTCAAATCTATGACTTGGACCCAGCTCTGGCTGATATCATAATTATTTTTGTTGCAATGTGATTGTATTATGGGCATCAAAAAATTTGATTGTGCTGATGTAGGTATAACCTATGTCTAGCTGCTGCTTGAACGTAAAGCTCTATGGCGCATAATCAAAAATGTCTGGCTGCTGCCACCAGATAATAGAATTTTTATGCTAGTGGAATATGCATTTTCTGCCTGGGATCTGTGTGAATATTGAACATTTTATGCTGCTATAGAAATGGGGTGTTTTACTAAATTTGGAATATATTATCATATGAATAGGCATTACATGAAATAATGCAAGTAAAGACTGCTCAATTGGATGCAGGTGAACGCATATACATTATACATGTATATTATGCTTTCTATTTAGTTAGATAGCAGAACAGTATAATACGTACAACGGAGCATGCTTCCTCCGAGAAAGCATGAATTACTCATGGTCTATATGCTAAAGAGGAAGACTAGAAAAGTCCAGCTCCCAACTAATTTGTATTGTAACGGTTTCTGTGATTTGGTGCGGTCGTCCTTGGACGACTATCGACCCAGAAATGAAGTGCCTATGAGTGGTAATAGGACTTCGCATTACATGAAAGGTCGAGCGGTCTCAGTAGCCCAATAACTACCAGAGACGACCCATCTGGTCCCAAGTCTGACCTTCAGACTATACGTTGAAAGAGAGTGATCCGACCTAGTAGGCGGTTCGCTAAGCGAATGACCTGACAAAAGGAAGTGAAAGTCTCTGTATCAAGTATAGATGTGTCTTTATTGAAAGCCAAGTGAAGACTGAGACAATGAACAGTAAAACAGTGCCCTTTATATAGTATAAGGACTTCCGGCCGACGTAAGGTCGGGAAAAGACGACGTGAGGTCGTCTGGAAGTTGCGCAACAACATGGCCGCCGGAAGCCCGACGGCCGACCCAAAATAGGTCGGGTTATACAAAAGTTGCTTATAATGGTCCAATTCATGTACAAAATGAATATCAATAGATTCTGAGAGGTCGGGCCTCTGTACATGGGTATAAAAGGCATAAAAGACTTAGTAATAATCATACATGAATGCATATCAGTATGTAATGGGTATAAACACATGAATACACGTATATAGACAGTAATTAAATGGTTTAACATGCAATACAATTGAATGTGAGTATACAAGCAGCTAATTATGAGAGTTTGAGTGCCAGCTGAGTAGCGCTGTGACAACTACTAGGCACTTAGGGTGCTGTAGGTCTTTGTCCGGTAGCTGGAGTCGTATACAAATGTCCTGTACCATTACAGTATTACCCTATTATTTATGCTGTAATTCTATTTAAACCTAATCACTTACCATCTTAATGGTGGCAAGTATTATTATCAATTATTATCAATTGTTATGATTATATTTATTTTCCTTCTTTGTCAATGAATTTAATCTTCCTCTGTACATTAATGTATCCATTATTTTGTGATTTTTTTTCATTTAGTAAAATCATCTGGGTCTTCAGGAACCTTGCACATTCTGGGAGTAAACACTTCAAAAGCCCCTTTTTTGCGATGTCACTTTTCCTTCTGCCAAAGTTAAGAGGATCATGGATATTTACCACATGCTTATTAGCTGTTTGCAAAAAAATTTTTAGTATAATGTTAACAAGGCACTGTATAACACTGAAGAATGAGTCAACCTCATGTGAACATACTGATCATTGCTAGAATCTAGATGTTTTTCAACTGGCCACAGGTGATTGCGTTGATTTGGAGCAAGGCAAATTCAGCCTGTCACATTTTAAAATTGGGATTTTAGAGATTCGATAGGTGTTCTGCTACATACACTGTATGTGAGGTTCAAGAGTGACAATATGTACGAAGGCACTCATGGTGCCTGGAGCAAGTCCCATCCTGCCCAATGCTAGTGGTTTTCACTGGTTATTCCGTTTTCTTTCATAATGAATTCTCCATGATTAATTACCTGGATGGTGCAGTGATTAGTTTAGGTTCAATTCCAACACACACCTATGGTGGAAGATGAGGTCAGCTGAATAGGATGGCTAGGTGCATGACAGTAATAAAACAGTGTCAAAAGACTGAATGACCCAAAGATGTTGGAAAAGCCGATCTCAGGAAGGAAGAAAATTGACTGTGTTCAATGCAGTCAACCAAGTTCCGGAGTGAAAGCATTATGAGACAGCAATTGTATTGTCAACTGTGCCCAAAACATTTCACAGATACGACCTCATAAAGAGTGAGCGAAAGAGACATGGCGTGTGCAGTTATTTTACAAATTGAATTGAATTTTCACTCAAGATAGCTAGCGCATGTCAAGCTCCTCTAACAAAGCTGAGAAGTCAAGACAGTAAAATGTTGATTGGAAATGGAGGAGTCTCTTGTTAAATGGAGGGGACTTGACAGGTATACCGCACCTTTCTAATACCACATCTAAACGAAAAACAAATGCTGTGTGATAGCTTCTACGGGTCTATGTCTAAAATTTCATAGCTGAACATTAAACCCACAGCCTCGGAAATTAAAACAGTGGACTTTACCAACTGAACCATCTTGGTTTCTATCCATGATTCCTATCCATAGACTTTTTCGATCCATCATAAAACTACACCAACTTCTACATTTACAGAGATATCATGTTATTACATATAAATCAGAAAAATAACATTCTGATAAATTTTTCTTTGGATAAACATCTAAAATTAGCATTTGTTTTCCCAATAATATTTTGCAGTTTTACTCTCAACATAATTGCTAGTGTTATTGTATATATCCACATGGTATAGAAAAGCTATATAGAACAGTGCTTAACCTGCTGCCATCCTGCCAGACAAGTTTTAGGAAGTGAACTATGTCATCCTTGTTAGTCATGCCATTTAGTCATTAGCCCATATTCAAATGGTAATACCTACATTATCATGATTAGTCATTATAATAACCATGCATTGTAGAAAAAAATAGTTATTTTGATTCTACATGTGTGTTGCTAATAGAGCCTGGCACGAAGCATCCCTTTACTTGACTCTCCTTTCAGTTACTTTTGTCCAAGTCAAAAATTATTTCATTTGATCGAGTCAAAGATCTGATATTATTAACAAAAATTGGTTCTAGCATTCTGGAATAACTTACGGCTTGTATTCTTGTAGTGAATAGTGCTCAGTGTTATACCCATGGATCTGCTAACAGCTCTGTCACTGGTTGGTATTCTATTCATTACCTTGCTGGTTGCCACATGCGGTTACATTGTGGCATTACTGCTTCATTTGCATTCCAAGTACGACCATCTGCCTGGACCAAAGAGAACAAGGTTAGCAGGAATTGTTGTTTCATGAAGTAACTTATTGATACAATGTATTATTGATCATACTGATATCAAATAATCTACTTTGTATTTTCTAGCCCCATTGAATAATGTATTGCTATGTATGATATGTGGTTGTTTGGTTGAATTCTGGATCATTTGCATAACTCGATAAGTTTGCTGTCCCCACTTCCAGCCAGGATCTCTTTTTATATAGTGTCTTCGCGACCTAAATTTTACGCATAGGCAAACTTGCTAAAATATATTCCTGCACACTTCCGTCACAGAGTCGCGAACACACCGGCCATGGCCAAAGGCAAAATTCTCATTGCCATATGAGAAACCTAGGTGTGCCAGTGAGCTAAGGCTGGTTTTCTCCGAACAAGCAACATCCCAGGTCAATAGCCCTTTGGGCCTAGGCCGGACGGCCATCTTTGCATTTTTATTTTCGAATGAAGTTGAGAAGACACTAAAATATAGTACTCATAAAAAATTAGTGTCATATGACATCACACAGAGCTGTATGCAAACACTGTTATTAATAGTGTTTGCATGCAAGTCCATGTGATGCCCCATGACACTAATTTTCTATGAGAAAATCTTTGAAATCTATTTGCTACTCTTGAAAGCTGGTAATAATTGTCTTTTACAGCTTTTTCCTCGGAAATGTTGGCGAGTTATCAAAGTGTGCCAGAAGTCCTCATGACTGTATAGCTCTGCCTGCTAATCATGAGAATCTGAAACCACTCTCATACCAAGTGTTTGCTGAATGGTGAGTGTCGTGATTTGTAAGACTTCAATCGTAGTCTAGTATCTGTAAGCATGTTTATTTTATACAATGTGCAATTTCTACCTCGAGTTTGTTCGTCACCTAAACACTACAATGCTCATTGCGTGTCGCCCTTTTGACCTGCCCTTGCCGATAATGACTTTGCTTACTTTAAATAATCATTAGTAAGCTCTGGCCCGTCAACTATTACACTTTCAACAGAATAAAATTTTAAAGAACCAACTGATGGGGTTATTTCTGTTTCGAAGGCCAATATTATGCCAGTTATTGGGGCCTCACAGTAAATCTGTAAGTCTACCATGGAAGCTTCATGCTTTGAAAATTTACCTTCTACTACTTCTACCCACACTAATTTCCAAGACTGCTTGCCTACTTTACTAAAGGCCACTGGCATTCTATATAAAGCTAGAGTCAGTTCAGAACGTTTTGAAGCAATACAACACTCTGGCTATATTGTCTTGTTTTTGCTCCAGATTTTCTTTCCTTGTGTAGGTGAAGTTGCTATTACTGCTGCTGTCTGCTTTCTTCATGACTGTTCCATCCATTTCAGGTTTAACAAGTATGGTGACACCTATGTGATATTTATATTTCACCGTCCTCTAATCTTAACCAGAGATCGAGATATCTTAAAAACAATTATGGTCAGCGGTGATCCCAAGAACTTCCCTAAAGCAGAATCTATCAAAATACGAATTCTACATGGACAAAGGTATCTGCTACATTTTGCTATCAAATTAAGTATCTTGCACTCATATTTTAGTATAGCTATTTGGCCTACCCCAGCTTTCATTTCCATACAAGATTCAAATACCCGGTGACCTTTTGTATTGTTGTACACAAAATAATCAATGTCCCAAAGTATTCAACTGTGAATTCTGGATATTTTTCTTACATACACATTTTGCATATATGAAAGTGTTCAAATGTGCTTATAATGTTTTGGTCATCTCTACCAATAGATACATGTACATGTAGTTTTCTTCAGATTTTGCATATACAATTTACATGCATGTATACCATACATGACAGCTCTCCCGGTGACAGGACCCTCCCGTTTTCACAATCAATCTCCTGCAAACTCCCAAGCTCCTGCAAGCCCTCCCGGTTTGGGACTTAGTCAATAATAATTTTCATTTGCTATTATTTGATGATTATTCAGGGGCTGCTATAGGCACCCACCCATCCTAGGTGTGTGTTCAATCAAGCATGCAATACTAGCTGTGCTCTGTAAACTATTAATACTAAGCATGCCCAGGGTTCAGTTCATTTTCTATTTACTTGCTCAGGTAGTAGTCATTGTATAGTACTGTAATGGTCATGTTATCTGTGTAGACTGTCAGTACTCATGCATGTTCATGTTTCACACCTATCTTGTATTAACTAACTCAGACATCAGCTTGTACATCTAATGTTTATATGATATAATTTGCTTTGGAGCTATCTTATTTTTTAATGCTATGAAAGCTTAGTCTCTCCAACTATATAAATGAAGAACTTTTGTTTGTTTGGCAATAGATAGTAAATGGATAGAATATACATGTAGTATCTCATGGTCATACACAGTATCAGATAGTAATTAATGTTCCTTCATGGTCTTTAATAAATCGCCTCAAAACACAACAGTGACCAGATTGGTTACAAACAGTCAGTATATTATGTAATGTGAGTTATGTGGCAACCTCTAAACTAATTGCAACAATTTAAATTAATATTCTATTGTTTTATCTTATATTATCTTCACACTTCTATGAGACATCATGGTTGCCTTAGTCTGAGACCTAGCCTGTCTTCACTAGTTTTGTGCGGGCAAACAACTCCGTGTACTAGTATTTATAGCAACCTAGTACATGTACTTGTACTTGAAGTAAGACATTTTTCACCTGCTTAGTTTGTAACTACATGTAACTGAGAGCTGTGCCCACAGCAGACAGCCCATAACATGTGGTGCTCATTGTTAAAAGACATTTTAGCAGAGTTGGTGAGGGTTGTCTCACGCGGGTAGAAATCTCCCTCTTTGATGTCAGCCCAACTTGTCATGTATGATGTATACATGTATTCTTTATGGTTTGTTTTCCTTTTTCAATAGATACATGATGGATGGGCTAGTCACGGCTGTGGACCACGATGCTTGGTATATACGCAGGAAGATTGTAGACCCAGCATTTCACAGAAATCAACTGCAGAATTCAATTGATGCCTTCAACTGTGCAGGAGATCAGCTGGTCTCTGAACTTCAGAAATATGCGGATTCCGGGGAAGAATGTAGCCTGGCACACCTCTTCCAATGTACTACAGTTGATGTCATCATGAAGGTATTTTCTTTCATCATGGTGGCTAAAGCTAAAAATTTAAACTATCCATGTCACGAATAAAGGTGAATACACTTTATAAGGTAATTTGATATGAACCTTTCAAATTTGTCGCTAAAAATAAAAAATACAACCTGCAAACATGTTTTTGGAGCAGTTGTTTTAAAAAAATATACACTGTGACATCACAGTGTATTCTGCAGGAGATGGCAATTAGAAACCTCCTTTCACATGCCCAATAACAACGCTCGTAGCCAAAGCAAAATTGTGCACAGTGATTAGATAATAAAACCTACTGTTTATCTTATCTTAAAACATTAATTATTAATTTTTATATTCTATTTTATGCACAGGTTTACACTAATTATTGGACATGTGAAAGGAGGTTTCCAATTGCCATCTCCTGCAGAATAATCAACTTCTGATTGGGCAGTGGATATTTTTAAAAACTGCTCCAAAAACGTATTTGCAGGTTGTATTTTTTATTTTTGGTGACAAATTTGAAATTTTCATATCAAATTACCTTATAAATTGTATTTAGCTGTATTTGTGGCATGAATACATACAAATTCTACCAACTTATAGCTGACATTTAAATTTTTACGCTATTCCAGGCCTATTAATACAACCTACATAATGCAGCTCATTGCATATTGAGAGTTCTACTATTCACAGAAAAACATTTATTATTCTTCTAGTCCAAAAGGTGTTAACACAAATGCAGATTTTATGAAGTGTCACAAAATATCCATGGAGTATTTCTTTCGGTTTCTTTGGCATCTATTGGAAATATTTTATCTATTACGGGGTTTCCTGTCGAAAAAGATGCAGACCCATTAATGACTATTATTTTCAGGCTGATCTCAAAGACGTTGCTGTTTCAATAATTTTGAGTGAAATTTCTATTTGCTTCACATTCTGTCATACTGCTTGCTTTATAGCCTGGTATGTGCTTACTTACAGAGCATGTTCTCAATAGATGCAACTGATCTTCACTCAGATTTCCACAAGACTTGTGTCGACTTTGTGAATGAATCTTTCTCAGCTGTCCAGCTTAGTGCCATCCCATTCATTGATGTAAGTAGGATATAGCTTATCCAATAAAGGCCCAGACACATATATCGGCCATGCTGGCAGACATGAAGTTTTCATACAGATTTAGCTCAAGAGGCAAGAGTTATGACTCCGGTTTGCAGTAGCAATCATTATTGTGACAAACACTGGGGTCTGAGTGACTGATGGGGTGGCACCAGTCCGACTCCAGAAACATAGACCAATTTCAAACTCTAAGTTAATCCCTGATCTAATATTCCTGTAATAATAAATTTGTAGCAGATGACTCAGTAGGATTTCTATCCGCTCAGTGTGTTTGGCCCTTTCATCAACGAAAATTGTGAGCTTTTTCTCAACTGCTTGGTCGGCACATTATGTTTAACTCAAAATATAAAAACCTATCAAGCCCATTAGCCCAATGACTTCATCTTCATATATAAGCATCTCTAAATATAATGTTTTATATCTTGTAGTACAACCCACTGTTCTACAACCATATAAGGAAGACTCGGAAACTTATTCAGTCATTCCGTGACATTGGAGCGAATATGATCAATGCGCGCAAGTCAGCCATCTGTAATGATGAGGTGGTACCTAGTGATCTACTTACTACTATGGTTAGATCTCACTGTAAGTTACCACTATTTATATTATTTTAAGTTAACATTTAAAATGCATATTCCTATATACATTCAGAGCATTACAAGAATTTGCGTATTTTGTTAAAATTTCAGTGGACTCCTCTGGATATGACTTTGAGACTCTAGTCGATGAGTTTGTCACAATAATCGTTGCTGGGATGGAGACGACCTCAAACACTCTGGGTTTTGTGTTTATGGAACTTGGGCGTCGCCCTGACCTACTTAAAAGGTGGGTGACTACTACACTGTGATTGCTGTTAGCTGCATCAGTTGGAAAGTGAGACCGAACTTGATGTACTAATTAATGCTTCTAGTTGGTTTATTTTTGCAAAAGTATATTCTCATTGACAGGCTGCTTGCCGAAGTTGATGATGTAGTCGGACAGAAGTCGTTTATACCTAGTGATGACATCAGTAAACTATCTTTCTCCTCAATGGTGATCAAAGAATCTTTGAGAAGATATTCCATAGCTCCAGGAATAGTGAGGCACTGCCGTGATGAAACTACAATAGGTGGTGTCCGTCTGCCTGCTGGATCTGAAATTATTGTAGGTTTGATCAACTATTTAATCGTTTTTTAGAAAAATATCATTTTATTATGAGGATAATTTTATTTTTCAAATTGTTCCTCCATTGACATCAAAATGTAAATTTGAGATTTTGGTAAAACCAAGCACGTATGCCTATGGTCGCGAATTGATCTCCACTGTTTATCCAACATATCTTGTCATTTGTATTGTTTGTCATGTAATAGATAACATTGTTTATAAGTTGTTGTTATTCCGCTTTCATAGTTGCATCTAATGGCAGCTAACAATGATGACAGATATCTGGACAATCCTGAGGAGTTTAACCCTGACAGATTTGATTATCAAGAGGAGAAAAGGTTGGATATACTGTCTTATTATCGATGTACAGTGGAACCTTAGATAATTTAAAAGCTTGGTTAGTTCAAACTATTAGCCTTGGTCTCTGCTGAGCACTATATGAATGGCTTCAGATAATTCAAACTTACCATATTATGTAATTCAAACTTAATGTGGCTTGGGCTCACACTATAATCAATGATAATACTCTCACAGCCAGCATTAGTCACCCACCTAAAAATCGTTGCTAGCATACATGACAAGTTGGGCTGACATCAAAGAGGGAGATTTTTACACCCGTGAGACAACCCTCACCGACTCTTTGGACTGCTAAAATACCTAAATTTTTTTTAACGATGAGCACCTCACTTTATGGGCTCTTTGCTGTGGGCACAGTTCTCAGTTACATGTAGTTACACACTAAACTGGTGAAAAATGCTTTGCTTCATGTAATAGGCTGCTACAAATACTAGTACACATGTTGTTTGTCAGCACAAAACTAGTGAAGACAGGCTAGGTCTCAGACTAAGGCAACCATGATGTCTCATATAAGTGTGAAGATAATATAAGATAAAATAATATTAATTTAAATTGTTGCAATTAGTTTAGAGGCTGTCACATTACATTTCCTGACTGTTTGCAACCAATCTGGTCACAGTCGTGTTTTGAGGTGGTTTATTAACGACCATGAAGGAACATTAATTACTATCTGATACTGTGTATGACCATGAGATACTATCTTCTATTCATTTACTATCCATTGCAAAACAAACAAAAGTTCTTTGTTTATATAGTTGGAGAGACTAAGCTAGCTTGCATAGCATTAATAAACAAAATAGCTCCAAAGCAAATTATATCATATACACATTAAATGTATGAGCTGCTAGCTTGGTAGTCAGCTGCCTTATATGTCCAAAATAGTCACCACAATAGCAAATAAAAGTTTTTATTGACTAAAATCCCAAACCGGGAGGGCTTGCAGGAGCTTGGGAGTTTGCAGGAGATGGGTTCTGAAAACGGGAGGGTCCCGGTGAGTCCGGGAGAGTTGTCATGTATGGTTGCTAGTAGTTAGTAGTTATTAGTATTTACTACTGCAATATGTTTCTGCTCAAGCTAAGCTGGGAAAACCCACTAACTGCTTTACTGTTCCTTAGCTAGATGCGTTTTTATACTGTTGTCCTGTACATGTGATGCATGCCATTATATAAAATGAAGGGATCACATAATTCAACCTCGGCCTAATTCAAACAACTATGGTGGTCCCTTGGAGTTTGAATTAAGCAAGTTCCACTGTATTTTAAAATATAAATCACCTACAAAAGTGAATGATAACCTTATGTATGTACATTGTATGCTAGTTTTGAGTATAAACACATTTTAGGTCCTGCTTATTCTTTCTTGTCTATTAACATGTATGTCTGAATTTTAGGGTACCTCTGTACTCTTTCTCTCTTGGACCAAGAAACTGTGTTGGACAAGTCTTTGCTCAGGTAATGAATTTCACAATTAGTGACATGCATATGTATATTATTTAAAAGGTGGTACAGCATGTACATGTAGCCTATATGTGGCCTTTTGTACACGCCCATAAACTATTGATCACAGTAAGAAGTTGTCTTCTCTCATTCTGTTTATGCTTCTAAACTAGTTGGAGGAGGACAACTTCTTATTCTGATCAATAGCTGTGGAGTACCCATATTATGTAGAAACGCAATCATCCTGTATCCTCATGCACCCATATACTTCTAATACTTATCTAGACATGCAGAGTGCTGACTGCAGTAAAGGTTTCCTGTTGGATAAACAGCAAGGTTACAGTAGCAACTCTTCTAAGAAACATGTATATCTACATTCAATTTAAAATATGTACAAAACATATTTTTTTAACTTATTTGGTTATAATTTTCAGATGGAGATGAAGGTTGTAATAGCCAAGTTTCTTCAGCATTTCACTTTCAAACTAGACAAGGGGGAGACATTTCTATGTGGACAGAGGGCTACAGTTTTCCCCATCAGTGGAGTTAAGTGCACAGTATCTGCCAGATAGTGGGTAATAATGAGTGTCTTAATATGTTTGTTTTATATTTTCATTTATACTTTAAAATGTTATATAATCTACAAGTTGTGTTCTATCATTTATAAGAATCTAATAGATACTTGATGTAACATGTATTTTATTACTATTTTATATTATTTTAAATCATGTTTAAAATCAAAATTCTTACCTTTTATATGAAGTTAGTACCAAATCTACAGTGTCAAAAAATAGCATACAGTATAAAAATAGAGGGCGAATTAATAATATGGACTGATTTTTGATTATAGAAAGTTGGCACTTCTGTGTAACACTGTTTAGGGGCGTCATATCTCCACTCTTATAGCTTGGCTCTCATAGCTTGCTGCATAGGTTTGATATACTTGTGGTATGATGGGTGAACCTGTGAATAATCAAAGCATAATAGACACAAAACTATTTATTTTTGCCAATATGTTTTCTAAATTAGTATCAAGCATATTTGACATAAATAATAAAACTCGTTTTGTGTAAAACAGAATCAAGTCTTTTGCATACACATGTATGTACATGAAAACGCGTTTACATGTATTTGGTGGTCTAGCGCTAGTCACTCTGGTCTTGCAGCAATGACACGAGTTATCTGCAAGGACTTAGGTTAAGTGCCGCCAACGACCTGTAGGTTTCATCCCGAAGGTTTCCCTCCATGCCATATCGAATTATACATGTAATATCCAGCTCTAGGAGCTGTAATGGCCCCTCTGCTATTGGGCAGCCACGTAAAAGAATTGTGTTTGGCACCACGGATATTATTATTATTATTAATAGAATGTCGTAAATAGTAGTGTAATTAGTGACATGTAGATGTTACACACCTGATGTTGGTTGAGTGAAGAACTCTTAGCGTACTCATACAGAGCCTCATACACATTACCATCATATCTACCCAGACAACTGTTTAGCAGACGATCTGGATAATCAAATGCATCTACTAGTGTCACAGCATTAGGTCTCAGTTCTGTCAGTAACTCTGTTCGTCTCTGTCTCAATACAGACACCTGGTCAGGAGTTACGATTCCGTTCTACAAGTAATTACATGGAGTATGACTGAGCCGTTTCAATGTTAAAAGAAATAGGATTGGTCATAATTATGAAGTCAGTTTAGATATACCAACCAGTTGAACCATATAACAAAAGGCGAAACAGTCTGCGGTTGGTTGGTGGTCAACGGTCTGCCATCCTCCAGATTTGGGGTCAAAAATTGGGACGATATATATGTACTACAATGCTGCTGGTCAGGATCTCGGCTCCGGGTGATGCTAGAACCTTGGGACCCACCCCACCAGCCGAATGTGTGTTGGAACCTGAGCTATGCTAGCAGTGGAAATCCTCCTGGACCTGTGATTCATATTATGTTGCAATGCTGTCAGTCTGGATTTCGGCTCCGGGTGGTGCTAGGACCTTGGGACCGGGTCCCCAGGCATCGCTGTTGGGCATAGGCATAGCCTTAGGGCCTCAACCCCCAACCGCTATGTTGGTGTTGGAACGTGGGTTATCCACTTGGAGCCGTCTCCCCAATGCAAGGAAACACAACTCCTCATGGAATCCATGTAAAATGCCTACGCCACCTGGATGACCACAGTACATGAACACAAGCCATCATTACATGCAAGCGAAGCGAGCAAATATTAAAGTGAGACTTTTGTGGCAGACCAAACACAAAGTGCTTGTCACATAATAGACAAATGATGATTCTCATATAGGTGCACTAAAGAATATGTATTATTGCACATGGTCGACAAAAAGAATTAGATAAATGTTTTGTAGGATCCGTCAATACCATACATATAGAGAAACCAAATATGTAACGTCCTGATTGTCACACAATCGGAGAAAGGAAATACATACTAAATAGTTCATTTACCTGCAGAAACTGTCCACTAGAGTCCACAAGGTTGTGGACAGCATTGAACTCGCAGACGTGCAGCATGACCTTCTTAACATTAGCCTCCAGTTCCATTCCAGCAATTGCATCAATAAACAGCTTCACTACCATATACTGTGCATACGACTGCAATAGAAGAATAACATAGTGCGTTTTCATGTCATATTTATTATGCTCCTATGTTACGCCAAACTGACGAGGAGGAACCATAATATTATCATAATGGTCAAGTCATGTGATCATCTCATTGCCATTAACACATCTTCCCTCGAGTCTAAATGAATTTGTTTTTTCTACATCGCCACTTTATTCTTCCAGACAAGTGCAATTTGCATACATTATGAGTCAAAGCAAATTGAGACAATGAGCCATGCAGTGAAAACACTATATATTAGTATAAAGGGTGTCGACATAATATTGATTTGAATTGGTTGTTTGCAGTTTAGCTTACCATTGCGGCTTCCACAAGTTTCACGGAATTATTTGTAAATGCAGTCTGCGCATCGACCGAACCACTGGCAACGGATTGGTATATCTGGTCGGCAACTCTCCGGGTTAAACTAAAGTTAGATGTGCAGTACAAGGTTAGCTATAAGCCATAGATACATATTCATGGGTGCAATGATGAGCCCATGGACATCAAAGTAGAACTGTGTATTCATCAATTCATAATACAGTAGAGATCCGAGATTAATAAAAACCACTCTACATCATTCTAATACCCTTCATAGAGCTCAACGCAACTTTTATGGGCAAAATCATCTCAACTATTATGTAACACTGAATAACCTGAAAATCGACCCCAAACAGTTTCCAATTAACAAATGGAAATCTTGTTTCTGAATACTGTGACTCACTATTACTCACTGTTACTCACTGTGACTCACTATTACTCACTGTTACTCACTGTCACTCACTGTCACTCACTGTTACTCCCTATCACTCACTGTCACTCACTGTTACTCCCTATCACTCACTGTCACTCACTGTCACTCACTGTTACTCCCTGTCACTCACTGTCACTCACTGTCACTCACTGTCACTCACTGTTACTCACTGTTACTCCCTGTCACTCACTGTCACTCACTGTCACTCACTGTCACTCACTGTTATATAGTTAGTATTGCTAGTAGACACTATGATAGCTTTATACTGACGTTGAATACCCCACATACCAGAGTACATTGAGTTTGAACATTTCACTGTAAAGGTCAAGGTTGAACCTCTGTGCCGATTTAATGTATGGTGGTAGAATAGGCGACTCGGAGAGGAAAGACATGGTAGCGGGTAGCGACTCTCCAGACTCCGCCTTTCTCACGTACTTCATTAGTGACCTGCATATATATAGTATATACTGTATGTGGAGTACATGTATTATATAGATTAGGTAGGTATGTATTATGTATGTACACTACATACATTTGTAGGTATGTATGTACATAGTATTACGTGCAGGTATATTGAAAAGTCCAGCGTAAAATGGAACAACATGTACACAATACATAGTTACAGTAATGGAAGGGAAGACAACTGCCATGTCCATACCTGTATACAGTAGTTATGTACCCTGGGTCATATAGCTAGTTTAGTAGGCTATGAAGTGAAGCAAATTTCTATTTTCTGCTGATTTGAAGACATAAAATTTATTTGGTGTTATTCTTTATCAAAATAGATCGTATAAATGGGCCCTATAGTATATAAACACTTTTCACCAAGATTATTGAGCCAACCTTGGAGTACCTCAAGAGACTGAAGTTTTTAGAGTTGCCTCCTCTCTGTGATTTCATTGATAGTTTTTCGGAGTCGGTATTTAGGAAGATTGCATCTACTGTCTAATCGTATTGTTTTAAATCAAGCTAGGGCTTCCTCTCACTTAAACACTGTATACCGCCCACCTAAGTGCCTAAAGAGCTTTTTTCTACACTATACTCGGCTCATAACAAATAATGATTTTCTTTCTATGTTACAATCCAATCTTACCACTTGTTTATACAAGGATTGAAATAATAAACGTAACCTAAACATACGTCACACACTCACCTGGCCACTTGTAGATACAGCACTGTGCTCTCTCCTTCAGCTGTACTATTAATAGTATTCAATCCATAAATAGTCGGGATACCGCTAGCGTGACTATAACCGTGACCTCCACATGACCTTCGGCATGTCTCTATGTGTTGGCTACCTGTATCAGCAGCAAATGCCTTCAGTCCTGACGTCATATAGTGCATCTACAGTTGGGTGTAAAAGTTCATCAACTACCCTCCATACAAGAAAGCAAGGATTCCACTATTCCTGCCTCTAAAGAGGTTCCACAAGATACATGTAGAACCCAGGCTATATTTAATCTGAAACTACAGATAAGCCTCAACAAATTCTACCAGAACTATTTGTACTTATTGTCCACATACACTAATATTAAGCGAACTATAATATTAAGCGAATACATGCATAGTATGATACTTGCATCATCCCCCGTCTAATTAATATTAGTACACTGTCCTCTACATGATCTGACCAAAGGTACAAAGACTGACATACCTCTGGTAGCCTAGACAAGTCCCCCTTGTTAACAGCAGCTACTGTATCATTGTATACAGTCATTAAGGCAGCCCCAGAGAAATGGAGAGCGTAAGCAGCACATATAGCTGGAAACAGCTTCATCTGCTGTGTCTGGTAATCCAGAATCTGTGGTTCAACTCTGAAACAAGTGAAGAGAATCACACTAGCTAGAATAAGCATGTATACACAACTTACATATATATGTTTACATACATGTGTTTTAGATCAGTTCGTTGCCTCTCTTGGGAAATTTCAAGTGTAATTAAGATCTATCACTTCCTACCATTTGAGGTACAGGTATTATATACAATGTATATACATATAGTAAGGCAGATGTTTAGTACAATATTCACAATGACAACTGAATCATTGCCATTAAATCGTGGACACTCCATAAGCTATAGATTGTAATTCAAAGTTGTCTTCAAAAAGGAAGGAATGAACAAATTTAGAAAAGATAACTTCAAATTCTACGTGAACAATCAACAGCTTAGGAGTGCCATGCTTTGAGAAAATTGTGTCACAAACTGGCTTTCAGAGTTGTTTACCGCCTATAGTAAGGGAATGACAACTCCAATAAGAAAAAATCATGTCTGAGTGAATTGTTTTAGGAGAAGTAATTTAGACCATCCAAGACTATTCTAGGTTGAGAGCTATCAAATATGATTCAGCAATAAAAATTGAAGTAAAAGAATCAGCCTGTGCTAACTATAACACATTCAACTAGAGACCCATGTGAAATAATGCTATGTTTACTAACAGCAATTTGTGATATGGAGCTATCATTCCTTCCGCCAACAACAGAATAACTACAGTAATGGAACTTCACCTTTAGTCAACAGTACCCTTACACTAATATTTAGCAGACACACTCCCACCACATGTATCGTAGATGTATATAGATGCGTAAATGTGTATGTACATGCACATGTGTATAATTTGTCCAAAATCTCTGTACATTATGTCATTAGGCTGACCTACCCCTGAGAGTTTGCTGTCTGTCTCCTAACTGCACTGTATCTGGTTGCTATGGTAACAGCTCGAGCTAGTTCACTAGCGCATCCTGCAACTATAGCAGTCCTTAGATTGCTCATAGAGAGGTAAGCTACTTGAGGGGGTACATCCTGTCTGGTGTAGGTGCCGTCTGGTAATACCTGATACGTGCCCACAGTATTACATTAATCAGAATAAGTTGGGTATCAGATTCTTTGAATGCAAGTTCAATTCTTTTAACTCAGATTTAATTTGCAAGTCCCACACAACCACTATTCACTAGTTTATATTTCATTACTGTTACAAATAACATAATGGTGACTGCAACCGTAGGTACCCACTAACACTATTTAACGCTCCACCCAGCAGTCACTAATGATACTATAACACACACGGATTCGCAATAAACGCATAGAAATACGATAGCAATGAGCCTGCCTGTAGAGATATGTACAGTATATAGATATAAATCAGTTACCTGAGCATATCTCATTAGCATATGAGTCCTCGGTATTCTGTGCCCTGTTAGTCTCATATATCCGTTGTCACTGGCGTTAAAATTAAACTTGCTGTTTATATCACCCACCTCAACACCTATATATGTATATATACACATGTACATGTATTGTAATATCACACTATGAGGCAGTAGTTAGCAAATCAATTTATAATAGTCACAAGTTCATTGTACACCTGACAGGTAACAGCAACGATAGCTGAAACTATTAATACTTCTAACCAATCGTCCATATTGTGCTTACATCTACAAAATCACATTGTCTCACAACGTTGGAAGTTTCCATTTCCTGTTCAAAAAATAATGACTAGGGTCTGATATACATGTACAAGTACATGTATATACAAAAACATTGACCATTAAGCCAATCCAAATAGGATGACTATGCCAGTAAGGTTTACATCATGGTATCTTACCAGGTAGTGGTTCATGTGTCTCTATATCCCTTAGCTGACACATAAAAGGATGTACTCCATACTTCTTACCGTCTATCACCAGTTGGGCCATGAGTACCACATAGTTAGATGATCTGCCCACTGAAACACAATGCTGCCTTATTATAATACTCACGATACACCATCTCCAAATAAATTACACAAACACACTTCCATGTAATATTCCACTGCATATTGGTCAACTGAATCACATAGAGAATGTGAGGGGTCAAACTTGACCAGCACATATTTCAACGGAAATCAACAGCCGAAACGTTGAATAAAGCATACATGTATATATGGTACACAATGTATTCATGGATCACCATTTCACCTTATTACCCAGATAAAAGCTAACCATTATCTTAGTCATCATTTGCCTTCCAATTGTACATCAAACTAGATTCACTACAATCATTAGTTAAAATATATTCAAATAGTAAAAGAACAGTTACACCTACTGAGCCCAAACGCTGAGCCCAAACGCTGAGCCCAAACGCTGAGCCCAAACGCTGAGCCCAAACGCTGAGCCCAAACGCTGAGCCCAAACGCTGAGCCCAAACGCTGAGCCCAAACGCTGAGCCCAAACGCTGAGCCCAAACACTGAGCCTACATGTGTGGAAAAAAGATACCCGAGTGTGTATATTTGCTGTAATACAGTTCACCATGGGCAGACAACTGCAGCATTCATAGTATAAAGCAACTAAACTATACTTACGGCCGCCAGGCCAGAACTTGAGAGAGGAAAGTTGAGGTGTATCCAGTATAAACTGCTGGTTCTGTCTATCATAAGTGGCGGTTGTCTCCAGTCCTCTGACAAATGAGCCTGAATATATTACTATATTATATGAAGTGCTGGTACATAATATTCCATTATAATCACTGCACACAGTATGATACAAACTCGAGTCGTACCTAACAATATATCCTGTATACTGATAAACTGGGAACGAGACAGTTTACCACCTTAGTCTATTATTTTAAACAGCAGAACCGAGTGGATAAATAGTCCACCATGTATAAAAACAATATTCTATGTTACTATTCCATACAAATGTAAAGCAGCCACAGAAAAACTAGAATATATGTAGCCATTATTCATATTAGATATCTATGTCACAATTGATTAACACAGAAGGCATATTGAGGGGAGATAAACGCAATATTGATATGGACACAAAAATGCAGGCATGCTCCAAGTTATTGAAATAACATTATGGTAGCATGTAGCAGCTCATAGATTCTAACATTTCATTCAGTACAGCAGGGGAGACAACTACTGAACATCAGAGCAGGGGAGATAACTACTGAACACCATGAGACACCAACACTACTTACCATGACCAATCTCAGTCTGACAGTAGGTACCAACGTACTCCAAGTTCTCTGACTTGGTAAGAAACTCTGCTATCTGTTCAGGAGTACCCTGACCTTTAATGCTCGGTATGAATCCACCAGAGTGTATCATAAACGGGTGGCTGCCAATGAAAGCTGCCCTGTAGTTTAGCAAATTCAATGGCATAAAAATTGTGTATTTTAAAAGAAATACGTAGAACATATTTTCAATAACAACAAAATATTAATGCAGGCTTACATAGCCTACCAACCTACTTTTTGTACATTATATACATAGGCATAACATTTTTAATAAAAGAGTGAATTGTTTGCTGTTGAAATTGTGTTGGTAGATTAGGGTTTAAGTGCAGATTTGAATAAGTTCAGCTGTGAATTGCGCATGTTGAAGAGCAGAGAATTAAAAGATTGATTCTGTTATTATAGGTAAAAGAGCTACTACTGCAAGTAGAAGAGCTACATGTACTACCGCAGGTAGAAGAGCTACTACTGCAGGTAGAAGAGCTACTACCGCAGGTAGAAGAGCTACTACCGCAGGTAGAAGAGCTACTACCGCAGATAGAAGAGCTACATGTACTACCGCAGGCAGAAGAGCTACTACCGCAGGTAGAAGAGCTACATGTACTACCGCAGCTAGAAGAGCTACTGCCGCAGGTAGAAGAGCTACTACCGCAGGTAGAAGAGCTACTGCCGCAGGTAGAAGAGCTACTACCGCAGGTAGAAGAGCTACTACCGCTGGTAGAAGAACTACTGCAAGTAGAAGAACTACTACTGCAGGTAATTTGGTGAGTTGGACCTCAAGCTAATTGTATGAATGAATCATGTTACAGATTATTTTCACTACAGCATTAAATTTCTTTCCCAATGAGGTCATGAGCTGTTACAAACTAAATGTAACATAACCCATAGAAGTATAGCAATGGATAGAGATCTATTCTGTGTCAAACCGTGTCTTACTGCGTCAAACCATGTCTTACTGTGTCAAATTGTGTCTTACTGTGTCAAACTGTGTCTTACTGCGTCAAACCATGTCTTACTGTGTCAAACTGTGTCAGACTGTGTCTTACTGTGTCAAACTGAACTCACTGAATAAAGTTTGCATTGTCAGCTGTTGCAGTGGGTTCATCATACCCATACTCTCTGATTCTGAGGGCGGCTACCATCTCCATCCGTACTGCTTCATCGTAAACATCGTCACGATCCATAACTGCAAACTTCTCAGATTTGGCAAACTCGGGATCTTCTGAGGCCCTTTTAACTAATTAATAGTAAAATTATATTATTGAATTAGTACCATAAATATAATATAATACGATATAAATATCGTACTACATAGTACTATACCATATCAACTCATATCACATCGCATTTCGTGTATATAATAATGTTTCATCAAACAGTATCGCATAGCACTATATAATACCATGTTATACCATACTATATCATATCACATTATATCATACATGTACATAATACCGAGATCATATGTATAGCATTACATCAGATAGTATCATATTACATATTAATACTATGAAACACAGACCAATGGCATGCAACAGCAAAAATTCTCCATGTAGTTCAAGGATTTTACAACTACACAGGAAATGCAAGATCTATCTAAATAGCACAACTTTGTGCACTTGATTCTTAGGAATAAGTAAACAAACCTAGTGGAATCAAATTATAAGACATTTAAATTGTATAACTATGGTCCAACATAATATATTAAAACTGAGTTTTAAGTTTGCAAATTTTAATATTTAAGTAAAAGTAAACCTCTCATTATACTTAACCAATTCATTCTACGATAACTGGAAGACATACTTACATGCTGTCCTTCTTCTACGAGTTCCATCTCTACCATACAAAGCAAATGTCAACTCCTCGACAATAAATGTACTTTTTAATCTTTCTGCAGCTAAATCTTTGCTCACACCCATTCTATTATTAGCCACACTCTGTCAATATGTTGACCTAATATATAATAAAATTGTTTACACAGTAATTATATCATCAGCCTAATATTGAAAAAGATTACCCTTCTGCTCTATGTTGGTGGAAAGAATGTGAGAGACTTGCCGAGTCACTAGTCATTTGGGCCTATGGCACTGGATTAGTCGAGGTGGCTGCTTGAAGACAGCTTAAGAAAGTTTTTTTCTCTCACACCATTCCATTCCCATGTCACGTTTAGAAAGTTCGTTGTTTGTGCCTACAGGTCACTTGTTGACTAATACAGAGCACAAGTTAAGACTCTAAAGGTTTCAATTGATTATCTGACACACAACGCGAAAGAGGAATGTTGCCACAGATACACTGTCTGGACACAACGGAGCAATTGCAGAGCAGGTGAAAATCTAGAAAACAGTGAGAACTTTCATCACTTTAAAGCACTAGACAATAGGTTGAAAATTTTGCATAGTGCACAGAGGAATAGTGAGGTGAAGTGCTTCATTGGTTTCGTAGCAGAGGGTTGGCAATGCCATTCGTCTTCTGTAGCGACTCAACAACATAATTATATTATGTACATGTATTTGGAATTCGGGAGGGGCAAACTAGTAATAACAATAGAGAGCAGTAGTGGTACAGGGACCGAGGGGGCGTAACTCCTAATGGCAATTATACAAATGATGACTGTACCCACAGTTTACTGGGTTGTGTTTTCAGTAACTGTGGGCACAGTCATCATTTGTATTGTTATCATTTGGAGTTACACCCCCTGTGCCCGGTAGTAGTTATGTAGTAGCCTAGTAGTACTTCTTTCTTGCAGTGGTGATTGGACTTATAATATAATTCATGGCCGTAACTATCTAGGCGGCTCAGGCGGCCCTAGCCGCCTGAACTTTTTGTTAAAAGAAGAAAAAATCAGGCTAATATCGGAAGGCATAGTTAACCGTACCCCACATGATATAAACATACTCTAATGAAATGATGCTACTATGTGTATCATTATATTGATGGCTAATTTTCGCAGGAAGCTACTGCTGATTTGATAGCGTAATTGGTAGAGTGCTTGGTCTTTATGCATAGGAACACGAGTTCGAATCCCACTGAGGGATAATTTTTTTTCATTTTAGTAGTTCACTCAATTCGTTAGCTATACAATGACAATACTAATCTCATCTGTAAGATAAGATCACTGCATGTGTAATTCTGTATTCAACAATAGGAAATGCCCGAAGATTGCATGCATAGTGTGCCCACCCACCTCATTTGTTCTACTTCGAACACTGTTCTTCAGGGTTTGGGAACCCTAGAATACCACTCTCCATCTCTACCCACCAACTAATTTTGCACAATTTCCCCTCTTATTAATGTGTGTACATTTTTAGGCCTAAATCATGCAATGATGTAAAGGACTACAATGGTACGTCATGGCCAAGCCAAACAGAGAAGCACTATTTTGCAGTATACTAATTTGAAGTTTACTATTTGCAGATTACTATGCAACATTTTGGACTTTGTACCATCACGTATAGCTCAAATATTCATCAAATATGCATCAAAATGGCTGTTTTTGTGTGAATTTTCAAAAACTTCCATGTGGGAGGTGCCCCACCCTCCTTCTGCCCCCATCCTGCACACACCCTTCCCACACCGCTACTGTTAGTCAGTCCAGTTTTAGCCGCCTCAACTTTTTCAGGAAAGTTACCCCCCTGTAATTTAATATCCTACTACCCTAAGTCTTATGCATATTTTTGCATTTCGCAGAGCAAGACTTAGACTAAGACTTGAAATCTTTTGGTGTGCGTGAATCAACATTATATTTCATTAAACTAATATTTAAATTTATTGCATTGCATTACATCTATTAATAATTTTACTCATCACCTACTAATAAAACTATTATTATTTTTATTATTAACTCCTTGTCATAAATTATTAAAACAATAACAGTTATAACAATTATTATTATTATTATCTAATCACCTAAACTCAAGTCACTGGGAGACCGCCATTATAGTCAGGACAATGTTGGAGATTGATGAACATGGCTAACTAATAATATAATTTTTATTATAGGCTTGACTTTTGAGACACCATGGCTAAACTGCAAAAAGCTAAAGTTGAGCTGAGTGAACCAATAAATGAAAAAGTAGAGTTCTTGAATGGAGCGGTTGACTTTGTTCTGAGGAAAAATCGAAGTGGGCGTGGTTCTCTCAGATATTATTAGTCAACTATTCCAGCCAATATACTTTTAAAGATCATTTATCGTAATATTTCGCTAGCTTTAATCAAAGTAGAAAAGACAACTTCGCACAACCAATGATCAGTGCTAGCTACATTATGTACATGACTTTGTATATTGTGCATGTATATTTATATTATACATGTGCATGTAAATATACATGTAATATAAAACCACCAGAAAGGGAAGATTTAAAATTCACGCAAGGTTGTAATATTGAATATGTATACTTATTTATAGGGCATCTTCTGGAACCTAAATTAAAAGCTGTGAGGAGAGAAATGAGTCGAACTAGAGAAGCATCTACACAAGAGGTTGTTTGCTCATTATTGACCAACGGTTTCACTGCTAAAGTCAAGTAGCATGCTGTTTGTTCACCTCAACAAATGTCAAATAATGCCCTCCTCTCCAAAAAGGGTCTTGCTGTAGTTGATTAATATTGTGATGGTACAGGACATTTGTATACGACTCCAACTCCCGGACGAAGCTCCACCGCACCCTAAGTGCCTAGTAGTTGTTACAGCGCTACTCACCTGACACTAACATTCTCACAATTAGTGCTCGTATACTTACCCTTAACTGCATTGCATGTTCAAAGTACTTAATTACCGTCTATATATATATGTCTCCATGTGTTTATGCTCATTCCTTATTCATGTATCTTACTATATGTTGTTATACATAGTCACATGAATGTTTCTAAGTCTTTTAATGCCTTTTATACCCATGTACAGAGGCCCGACCTCTCAGAATCCATTGATATTCATTTTGTACATGAATTGGACCATTATAAGCAACTTTTGTAGAACCCGACCTATTTTGGGTCGGCCGTCGGGCTTCCGGCGGCCATCTTGTTGCGCAACTTCCGGACGACCACACGTCGTCTTTTCCCGACGTCATGTCGGCCGGAAGTCCTTATACTATATAAAGGGCACTGTTTTACTGTTCATTGTCTCAGTCTACGCTTGGCTTTCAATAAAGACACATCTATACTTGATACAGGGACTTTCTCTTCCTTTTACTAGGTCATTCGCTTTGCGAACCGCCTACTAGGTTGAATTACTCTCTTTCACTGTATAGTCTGAAGGTCGGACTTGAGATCAGATGGGTCGTCTTTGGTAGTATTTGGGCTACTGAGACCGCTCGATCTTTCATGTAATGCGAAGTCCTATTACCACTCATAGACACTTCATTTCTGGGTCGATAGTCGTCCAAGGACGACCGCACCAAAACACAGAAACCATTACATTGGTGGCAGCGGTGGGATTCTAAGGTCGTACTCTTACGATACGAAGAGAAGGAAGGTGACCTCGGCCTCGGGTGACCGACCGACCTCATTCTTCAATACTTCTACGGCGATTTAGGACTCGGACCCGGGAACCTTGGATACGAGAAGGTGACAAACGCTAAAGTGCACCCATAATTCTCGTGGTTCCGCTGGATGTAGCCCGACCTACGCCGGATCTTCAATCAAAGACCGACCTCGGATCCAGAACAGATTGACGGTACTCAGTACGACCATCAGGCCGACCCGGCCTAACAAACTACGGTAGTTAACTAACTACCCGACACCCTACAGACATCAAACCGAGGACGACACGTCCCCTTCACCAAAGAGGCTCCATCTATACTCAGCAATGGCTAGCGATATAGACAGGCTAGTAGAGGTAATCGGACAGTACATAGAAGTAGCTCGACCTCAGCCGCCTCAACCCTCTTTCAAGACACCACAGTTCGACGGACAAGGAGACGTCGAGTTCTTTATAGAACAGTTCCTGACCATAGCCGAGGCAAACGACTGGAGCCCGGCAGCCATGTACCTTCACCTAAGAGAGGCCCTCAAGGGACCGGCACAAGAGTGTGGCCGACCCGGCACCTCAGAAGGGATCTTCGAAGCTCTACGCGCCCGATACGGGTTAACTGATAAAGAAGCTAGACTCCAGCTCATACAGCTGCGGAAAGATCCCGGCATGTCATTACAGGAACATGCCACCCTAGTCAAGAAACTTGTACATGTGGCTTTCCAGGAACTACCCGAAGCGCACCGCCGGGTATTGGCTGTGGAAAACTTCAGTAACTCTCTTGAGGACGGACACCTACAGAGACACCTCTTGGCAATAAACCCCAGAGATGTGGACTCGGCCGTCCGAGCCGGAAACGACTTCTTGCTCGTCAAGGGACCTTCCCGTGGAAGTAAAGCACACCAAATCAGGGCAGTCACAGAACCCGAGCCGGAGACACCCCAAATAAATACAGTGGACTCCGACCTGACCTGGATCAACGACCTGAAAGAGGCCATCCAGACACTCAGCCAAGAAGTCAGACGACTTCGAGGACTACTAGACGCCCCCAGAGCGCCAGGACCTCGGAACAGACCCTCCTGGCAGACCAGCAAAAAGCCTGGTCCCCCTCCTCAACGGACCAATGGGAACACTCTCCCCACATATCCTGAGCCGCCAGTACCCGAGTCGGGAAAAGGCTCCGGCCCGAGACAGTAGAGGCTGGCACTCGGGCCCTACAAGTTCCTCACACCTCTCACATTTCCATCTCGGAAGACCGTCCCAAGTATCCGGTCGGCAAGGCCGACCCCCCTTCTAAAACAGTGACTCAAGTGACGTATGTAAAGCCGCATGTACCTAGCCTGTACATACAAGGACGACTATGTAGCCAAGACGTAACCCTACTCTTGGACACGGGCTGTACGACCAACCTCATATCACCCCGCACCCTGAAGAAGCTGCAGAGACCCGACCTAGAGGTCCTACCAGTAAGTCAGCCATATGGCAAGATGGCCGACGGCTCGACTCTCAGGTTCGAGGGAATGGTAAGGCTACCTATGGTAGTCGGTCGTACCTTTAGCCAAGAACTGTTCCTCATCGGCTCCATACCAGAAGAGGGCGTCCTAGGGATGCCCTACCTGACTAAACACAAGTGCTCTGTAAACTGCCATACCGCAAAGGTATACACCAGCCGAGATCAATGGCCGTGTGTCAATAGAACGGGAAGCCCTTATACATTGAGGACGATGCCTGAGATGAAGCCTAGTACGCCTCCGCCCGACGTCGATGACCCATGCCGACGTCCTGGACACCCACACAGAGGACCAGGGGCCGAGGGAGGAACGGATAATTCAGTACCTAGTACACCTGCGCCCGACGTTGATGATCAATGCCGACGTCAAGGACACCCCAACAGAGGATCCAGGGCCAAGGGAGGAACGGGAAGCTCATCACTTAGTACACCTGCGCCCGACGTCGATGATCAATGCCGACGTCAAGGACACCCCCACAGAGGATCCAGGGCCAAGGGAGGAAAAGGATCATTACCGCCCAGTACAACTCCGCATGGCGTCGAAGTACAATGCCGACGCCCTGGCCACCCGATAGGGGGGCTAGAAGCCGAGGGAGGAACAGCGAAGAAAAAGAGGCAAGTAGAGGACCAGGGCCGACAGGCTAAAAAGCCGCGCATCCAGGAGCGTAGACAAGGCGCAAACCGCCTCGAGGAAGGAGCTGTCGACTATTTCCAGCACCCGATATTCCCGCCGCCCGACTGGGGCAGAGGTTCAAAAGGTAGACCCTCCTACGTCCGGATGCTAACGCCCTACACTAGGGAAAACAGACCCTTATCATACAGGAGGAAGGCCCGGTGGAAGCGAGGCCGACCCCCAGAGGTTATACTAGAAGAAATTCATCACAAATGGGCTGCCCAGACGACTACCTATCGTAGGCCGACACGGCCAGGCCCGTGTTTACTCTCCAATTCCACAGACGGATCCGGTGACCCAGACAACCTTGAGATCAAAATAGATCTAACAACAGGGGTCAGACAAGTGCACTCCCGCCGCAACGTAGTTCTACTACATGGTGAGAAGCCAGGTGTTGCAGGCATAACGTCGCACACCACAAGGAGAACCAGGGCAGCCCCCACACCTATAAAAGGCCAGGATCCAGATGGATCCCCCAGTACCTTCACCACCACCACTCAGTCAACACCTAGTCGGACAACAGAGCACTCTATTCGAGACTCCTCAACAAGGACGGTGCCCTCCCTAGTCGGCCTACTCATGGACTTGCCAGGTGAGCCAATAGACTTGGACGAGGTACTGTTGCTTTTGGACGACGACGACTTATATGCTGATCTCGGGAACTCCTCGAGGGATGAGGTCGTGCCAGTCGGGTCGGGTCATACTGAAGTACCTTCGGTGCTTCGGGACGATGCCGTCCTAACCGACTCGGACATGCACCGCCTCCCCTCCGGGACGACCTCGGACACGCATATGTACTCCAATAACATTGTACACCATGTGACTGAGTCGGGTGACGAAGACGACTCGGCCTACGCAAACATTGATAATCTAAATGATCAACCTCTTGTATCTACACTTTCTCTTATAGAGACCTCTCCAGAGACGCCTATGCCGCAGTCTCAACTTTGCTGGATCTCTCCACGGACCAGTAGTGATATACGTCGGACAGCCCGATGTAAAGGAAGGAACTCCTATTGTCGACTATGTAAGCTAGAAGGGACGGAGAACACCATCAAGGCTCACACACGCCAACACTTTACCCAGTTCTTCTGTTCCTGTGGAGTCAGCGCCCGTGATGCAGAGACTGTCTATCGGCACCAAAGCCAGACAGGCCACGGAGCCATCCAGTATGAAGTGGATTCCCACATGTTCCAGCTTTTCCTCAAGGCGATGAAGCTCGACAAGAGGGTCGCTTACCCCTCATGCATCCCAGCAGACGTAGGACCGAAACCTTTCACTATACCAGCTCCTCCAGAAGCTGAAGCCAGAGCAGCAGTGGTGCGACTGACACCTCCTCCTGCCCCAAAGAAAACAAGTAAAAGAAAGTCGCCCTGGGAGCGACTAGGCAGTCCAAAGCGACCACAGACTCGTATGGACCCTCCAGCCTTGGATCACCGAGGGACTGATACTTACGACATACCCAAACGTCGGCCCCGGCCGCCTAAGGCTAGACCCGGACCAGACAAGGCCGTCCCGTTGTCGACCAGCCCTCCAGATACTAAAAATACAAAGAAGACTCTTGAATCCCGCACCCCTACAGCAGAATTCCAGAAGGAGAGAGAACGATTGTGTGCTACTCTGAACAACCGTCTCGGACGTCTCAGGCACCAATTGCACATACTCCAGCAGAGACTTCTTCACTCACATGTTAGAGACCGGCTTACTATAGTCCAGCAGACGGAAGCCGTACAGGACGAAATATCCCTCCACCAACGGCTCACGGAGCAGATCCTTAGACATACTCGGAGAGATAGTGCCAAGGATCGGGGGGCTATGTGATGGTACAGGACATTTGTATACGACTCCAACTCCCGGACGAAGCTCCACCGCACCCTAAGTGCCTAGTAGTTGTTACAGCGCTACTCACCTGACACTAACATTCTCACAATTAGTGCTCGTATACTTACCCTTAACTGCATTGCATGTTCAAAGTACTTAATTACCGTCTATATATATATGTCTCCATGTGTTTATGCTCATTCCTTATTCATGTATCTTACTATATGTTGTTATACATAGTCACATGAATGTTTCTAAGTCTTTTAATGCCTTTTATACCCATGTACAGAGGCCCGACCTCTCAGAATCCATTGATATTCATTTTGTACATGAATTGGACCATTATAAGCAACTTTTGTAGAACCCGACCTATTTTGGGTCGGCCGTCGGGCTTCCGGCGGCCATCTTGTTGCGCAACTTCCGGACGACCACACGTCGTCTTTTCCCGACGTCATGTCGGCCGGAAGTCCTTATACTATATAAAGGGCACTGTTTTACTGTTCATTGTCTCAGTCTACGCTTGGCTTTCAATAAAGACACATCTATACTTGATACAGGGACTTTCTCTTCCTTTTACTAGGTCATTCGCTTTGCGAACCGCCTACTAGGTTGAATTACTCTCTTTCACTGTATAGTCTGAAGGTCGGACTTGGTAGTATTTGGGCTACTGAGACCGCTCGATCTTTCATGTAATGCGAAGTCCTATTACCACTCATAGACACTTCATTTCTGGGTCGATAGTCGTCCAAGGACGACCGCACCAAAACACAGAAACCATTACAATATTATAATGGTTACGCACAGTCTCCCAACCACCTATATGCGTATCCATGTGTATATCTGCTTGTGTTCCTTGTTACTTAGCTGAATGTTATTTGTATACCTGAATGTAGCATTACTGAGTCATTGTACTGCTTTTTATACCCACGTAAAGAGGCCCGATCTCTCAGAATTACTTGATATTGATTTTGCATATGATCTAGATGATTCTAAGCATCTTTTGTCATAACCCGACCCATTTTGAGCCGGGCATCGGGCTTCCGGCTGCAATGCTGTTGCGCAATTTCCGGACAACCCTACGTCATTTTTTTCCGACACTATGTCGGCTTTTTTACCGAAACTTCCTCCGCAAGTTCTATTACTATATAAAGGAAAAGCGCATTGTTTTTACGATTGTTGTCTCAGTTCATGCTTGGATCTCAGTAAAGACACTTCTATACTTATATATAGAGACTTTCACTCCGTAGATAGGTCATTCTAGTTGTTAAGGTCTTCAACCTTGCAACACAAACCGCCTACTAGGTCGGATCACTCTCTTTCTCAGTATAGTAAACAAGCATTGACTCGGGATCATATGGGTCGTCTTTGGTAGTTCTTTGACTACTGACACCGACCAATCTTTCATGTAATGAGAAGGCCTAGCACCACTCATAGGCACTTCATTTTGGACTCGGGAGTCATCTTAGGACGACCGCACCAAAACCCAAAAACCATTACAATATTAGATACACATGCACCATAATATTAAGTTAGATCATTTACTAAAATTACGCTGCTGTTATTGGTTGGAATAATAATCAAGCCTTGAGAGTCTGATGAACCCAGAGTCGTTTATTGTGATTATAGATTTATATCTTAATAATAGACGGCTCTGGGGGAACCTGCATTACACAAAGTTCATGGAATCAGGCTGATGATAAATGGAACAGGCCTGCCAACGCTCAGTCTTTGGTGTAACTACAGTACATGTATGTCATGTATAAAACAGAATTTGTGATTGCTCATTTTCTTTACCATGTATTGTATACTTCTAGGTACTTTCCTATTAGTTTCCTATTAGAATATTATTTCTAAGCTACTGCCTTGCCTTATGTTACTCTAGTGGTTATTGGTGGCTGGTGCTGAATAGAGTGAATACACAGGAATCTACTAAATAGTAGAAGATGAGTCCAATTACTTATAGTAATAATTATCAATAAAACTGCATCTAATGAGAATGAGAGAAACATATATTTCATAATTTATAGTTCAAATAACCCGATAAAATCCATAGTTATGTAAGCAAACAGTAGTTTTTCATCAAATGGCATAATTTATATAGTGTAGATATTATTGTGTCATTGTCATGTAAATATCACAAAATAAAATGAATTCATGCAAGTGAAGATGGCAACACTTAGGGACCCAAGCTTGTACCACACAATAACACAGGTAACAACAATCCAACAAATGTGATCCCATAAATGCAGCCTACACATTGTATACTGTAAATGAACTCAATAAGCTAATAAGGCATACTGCATACTACACTGTATACAAGTCAAGATAAGTCAAAAGTTTATCAAAATATGTAATACAGTGCTCTTATGTAGAGAATACTGGAGTCTAGATAGTATAATAAATATGTGTCCCAAACCAAGCACTGCAGTGTATTGTATCTACTAGCAGCTTTGTGAGTCCCATGTGTGTGACCCATGGGCAGTGGCCTTGCATTGTTTCTAATGGTCTTACAATGAATTTCTAGTGAAGTCTTCTTCTTTTAAAGCACATTGGAGATCTCGTTTCTTCGTCCCTATCATCATCGTCGTCACTTGAACGCCTTCTCTTTCTGCTAGCATTCCCTACAATATAATATACATTGTACATATTATAAACAGACCCAGATTTGCAATTAATAAACACTTCTTACATTTTACGTTTTGCATCTTCTTTAAATAATACTCTAGTTGTCAATTGCTATTCCAGCATAAAAATGGAATAAATACTAATTAATTGGTGCCATTATTTTCCTTTGCAACAGTGAAAGGCTTTATACCTGTTGATTTCATTCCACACCATCGAAAAATTAGACAAATCACAATATAAAAACTTACTATATTGACCAGAATAAACATACAACATACCAATTATACACGTATACCACATAAGCTATATGCAGCAAGCATATAACTACAGTGGAACTTGCTTAATTCAAACTCCAAGGGACCACCATAATTGGTTTGACATAGGCCGAGTTTGAATTATGTGATCCCTTCATTTTATATAATGACATGCATCACATGTACAGGACAACAGTATAAAAACGCATTTAGCTAAGGAACAGTAAAGCAATTAGTGGGTTTCCCTGCTTAGTTTGAGTAAAGACATTGCAGTAGTAACTACTAACAACTACCAACTACCAGCAACAATTATTAGGTGACAAATGCTGGCTGTGATAGTGTTAATATTGATTATAGTGTGAGCCTAAGCTGCATGAAGTTTGAATTACAGACTGATGATGTTTGAATTAATTGAAGCCATCTATATAGTTTGAATTGCAAGATCACTTCACTTCGACCAAGGTTAGCAGTTCGAACTAACCAAGTTTTTGAATTATCCAAGGTTGAATTAAGCAAGTTCCACTGTATACCCGATAAAAATGTACCACATAACATCATACAAACACACCTCATACACCACATAATTATACATTGTAAATGTATACTATATAAACATAAATTATTATGAGCTACATGTACATGTATATCATACCTTACGAAAGGGAATCTGATTAATATTCCCAAGCCTGGTGGTGGAGATGGGCCCTCCGGCCCCAGTGCAGTAACTAAACAGATGCTACAATATAACACAATATACTCGTATATACCTTGAACATGTACAGCATATTGAAAGTCTACATCATCCTCAGATAGTTGCTCAGCCATTTCCTCCTCGTGATCGCCAATTGGTATGCTGTATGCGTCACCCATTTCATCAACAAGCACACCAACTATCTCTTCTTCGTTTTCAGCACCTACATTACAATTGCGTCGCCAACATGACCATGATAATAAACCTGGCCTTTATCATCACAACGCTCGACATTTTCAACAAAATTTCCAGTGTCATTAATACTTATGTATGCAGCAGTTCTATCAATATTAGAGTTTTCAACATGTTCAGCAAAGATCTCGCCATTATTGGTATCAATACTTTAATATAATCATATTCTCATTACTATAAATATCATATTATAATATTTATAGTAATGAGAATATGATTAATACCAATATTATATTATAAGTTCAATATAAGCATTGTTACCATCGGCATCTTGAATTTCACCGTTTTCGGCAACATGGCCATCACCATGAACAAAAAATCCCTGGTGCATATTCTGTGGCTCGTCTTGGTAGATGACATTAGCGCCTATGATGGCATTGTCTCCATTGTAAAAAATTTCGTCATTGTAAACAACATGGCCATCACCACCTTCACTGACACGGTGTGCATTCTGTGGGTCATTTCGGTAAAAACCATTTACATTTCTATTGGTGTTGTCACCATCCGCAACAAAATATTCACCATTGTCATCAACAATGTCATTTCTGTGACTATGTAACACATGAACTACATGATGTGGGTTACTGTGATAAATAACATGTACAGCATGCATGTCTTCCAAGTCTATATCGGGATAGTAATTTTCACCATTTTCATTTATATGGTCATCTCCATGACTTGGAAACTCATAGTGCATGTATAAATGTTCATTGTGGTAAACAACATCCCAATTTATGTTGTTTGGGTCTCTATCGCTGTCACAATTTTCACCATTGTTTCCAAAATAGTCATCTCCTTGACTACGCAACACGTCATGCATATTTTGGTGCACAATAGATTGATCGATAGATCCACATGTTTGCTGATTGATTTGAATGTTGCTCATAGTGAAATCTCCATTTTCAGAACTTGTGGCTTGATCGATGTTATCTGTTCCGGTAACAGAAGAATTCATTCGTTTAATGGTATAGTCAATAGCTTGAGCAATAGAGCCTTGTGTTTGCCGATTGGTTTCGATGTCGCCCATATTGACATCATCATTTTCGGAACATGTGACTTGATCAACGTGTTTTGTTCCACTAAGAGAGGCATGTATTTGCTGATTGGCTCTGATGTCATCCATAACGACATCATCATTTTCACAACTTCTGGCTTGATCGAAGTTGTTTGTTCCGTTAACAGAAGAATTAATTCGTTTAATGGTATAGTCAATGGCTTGAGCAATAGAGTCATGTGTTTGCTGATTGGTTCCGATATCCCTCATAGTGAAATCAACATTCTCGGAAGGTGTGGTTTGATGAACATGTTTCGTTCCACCAAGAGAGGCATGTATTTGCCGATTGGTTTCGATGTCGCCCATATTGACATCACCATTTTCGGAACATGTGACTTGATCAACGTGTTTTGTTCCACTAAGAGAGGCTTGTATTTGCTGATTGGCTCCAATGTCATCCATGACGACATCATCATTTTCACAACTTCTGGCTTGATCGAAGTTGTTTGTTCCGTTAACAGAAGAACTCACTCGTTTAATGGTATAATCAATAGCTTGAGCAATAGAGTCATGTGTTTGCTGATTGGTTCCGATATCCCTCATAGTGAAATCAACATTCTCGGAAGGTGTGGTTTGATGAACATGTTTCGTTCCACTAAGAGAGGCATGTATTTGCTGATTGGTTTCGATGTCGCCCATATTGACATCATCATTTTCAGAACTTGTGGCTTGATCGATGTTATTTGTTCCGTTAGCAGAAGAATTCATTCGTTTAATGGTATAGTCAATAGCTTGTGCAATAGAGCCATGTGTTTGCTGATTGGTTCCGATATCCCTCATAGCGAAATCAACATTCTCGGAAGGTGTGGTTTGATGAACATGTTTCGTTCCACTAAGAAAGGCATGTATTTGCCGATTGGTTTCGATCTCGCCCATATTAACATCACCATTTTCGGAACATGTGACTTGATCAACGTGTTTTGTTCCACTAAGAGAGGCATGTATTTGCTGATTGGTTTCGATGTCACCCATATTGACATCATCATTTTCAGAACTTGTGGCTTGATCGATGTTATTTGTTCCGTTAGCAGAAGAATTCATTCGTTTAATGGTATAGTCAATAGCTTGTGCAATAGAGCCATGTGTTTGCTGATTGGTTCCGATATCCCTCATAGCGAAATCAACATTTTCAGAACTTGTGTCTTGATCAACATGTTTTGTTCTACTAAGAGAGGCATGTATTTGCTGATTGGTTTGAATATCACTCATAGTGAAATCATCATTACCAGAATTTTTGACTCGATCCAAGTTGTTTGTTCCATTAACAAAAGACTGGATCTGCTGATTACAATAATAGATTGGCGGATAAAGTGAGTTTGGTTGCTCAGGGACATGTTGTATCTCTTGGTTGAAATGGGCATTTTGGTAAACAACATTTTCAGTGTTATTGCCGTTATTGAACTCCACTATGTCATGTACCACTTTATTACTACCACTTGAACAGTGACCTGATGAATCCACTGCTTGGCATGATTTATTATTTCTACAAAAAAAACATTCGAAAATGTAATACACTTAAGTCACTGTAATATGCATTTATTACATGCGCTGTATGCAAATTACAATGTACATGTCTTTACTACTACCTTAAATCTTCGAAATCAGATCAAACAAAAAATACAACCACAAAAGAAAACAAATTTTTCTTTTTTAAAAGATTGAACAATGCTGCTTAACCGAACTAAAAAGCAAATGCATTATCGTACATTAAACATTATAATGTCTGCAAGCTATGTACTAGTATAAAATAATTCACGATAATCATACAAGAGAAGAGGGAGATTTTCATCTTGTTTAAGAAGATCTTCTAACAACTTCTGTCGATCATTCAGGAAGTACTCTACAAGGACCTGATGAAAAGCGTTCAGTATTTTGACAAAGTTGTTTCTTGACCCCCGTCTTTCCATTACTCCCTATGAAAATATAAATAACACATTTGAACAACATAACAGAGTTATAGTTTAGCGGAAAAGTAAATTTTCATCAAACTGGGCTGTGATGTAAAAATGAGTCTAATTTCTAGACCCTAGGACCAATATACAGAACCCTAGGACCCTAGAACCAATATACAGAACCCTAGGACCAATATACAGGACCCTTGGACCCTAGGATCAATATACAGGAACCTTGAACACTGAACCTCAGCATGCCATGTCATGCAATTGATCTACCCATATGACAGAATACTCTGAAGAGATGTGTTACTGGTCATAACTGAACACAATAAAAAAAGATGGGTTCAAACTTTTTCAAGCAATGCACTACGTCATGCACATGTAGTAAGTAAATGCACAGCTATGGATACACCTGCACATTCAATGTAGCAAGTGTTGAAGATTCCAGCCACAAAGTATACAGCTAAGTATAAGTCATAACAACATTATACATTGTAGTTCATGGTCCATGCTTGTTACCAGACTCTAGTCTGGTTTAATCTAGGTGAGAGGAATTGGTTCAGAGAAAGGTGAATGCTGGCAGATACTGCATAGCCACATCAATTCTAGCAATCAAAAATTATACCTCAGCTACATAGAAAGTGTATGCAGAATTTTCACTTACCAGTAGAAACTCGTAACCTTTCTCTCCTGCAATTCTAATCTCCTCTCTTGTAGCCTGATGCAAATGAGTAAACATTCCAAACTTGGTTACCAGACTAATAAAACCTTGTGCAATCATATCATCAAACTAAAATAGAAAACTAAGTATTAATGCTAATTTTTGAGGTAGCTGCAGACTTACAACAAGTTAATATACTGTTTTGAAGTTTTCTTAAAACTAGGTATTGCCGAAGGAGAGATCCATCCATTGTCACTGCATCCCACCTCCCATCTTGAGGAGCTCGCACTGAAAATCTTGGCTAGAAATCTCTCTTACCAGATAAATAGAGCTACCAGATTCCAAAGGCAGCACTCGACCACCCATGTCAGAAAAACTTGCCTCAACTTGACCACTTCTAAATGGATCATGACGGTTGTGTGAGAACCAGAGCGATATCTTTTTAATGATAGCTCTGACTAGCACTAGAAGCTTCAGTCAACTCTAATGTTTATCTCAGTAATGTAGAACATTGTAGGTGGAGAAATATTTGAGACAGCATTATTGCTTTTCATCAAAACTGATTCAGGAGAGGTGGTCTTCTCTATATTTTCTTGATTTACTGGCCTTATACTAGACCCCCCCCCCCCCCCACCACATAAACAAGGAACTAAGGCGATCCACATTTTTCGATCACTCCATTTAGCAGTACAAGAACAAAGCCAGTGGCACAAAGCACAAGGTCCCTTTCAAAAGGGGGACGATAAATAACATAACTAATAACGAAGCAGTACGTTTGTGGTTTGCCATTTTCCGGGTGGTGCTGGGACCTTGGGACCAGGTTCTCCGGTATCGCTGCCAAGGCCCTGGCTTTTAGCCTCCGATCCCAACCAAGGGCAGACCCAGTCCACTCAACAAATGGGTTGAACATATAATTATATCACCTCCATGTAATCTATCTACTATACTATATTTTTGACCTATCATACAGTTAACTAATTAGCTATATGTACTTACAAGCATTTCTATGATGTCCTTTGGAAGTTTAGATTCCAGGAATAAATTAATGGAACTTATGTGACCTAAGTCCACTTTTCTTTTACAGATCTTGTAAAACTTTTGAGGCAGGTGCTTTTCCTTTGCTGAAGAGAACATTTTTTCAATCTGCCAGCCTCTTCTTCTTGCGTCTCGTAAACTTTCAGGACACCAACGCCAAATAGGTGGAACAGTTTTGTCCACATTTATGATGTCGCGGATATTTACACAGCTCATAGAAGCTTTCTGTAACAAAACGAAGCTCTCTGTTATTAGTCTTAGCAATGGGTATTTTTAGTTGTGTGCTGTCCTTTTGTGCTTGTGTGTGAATAATTATGTAACAGAGACATCTTCCTATGATATCCTTCATAGAGTGCTTCACAACTTGCGATTTTTGGATTCACTAACTCGTGACGATAGTTATGGGGCACGGCAATGTTAAATTCTGCGATTGGTCACTGGCTTGCGAGATCACACACTATGTAAAACTGTCTGCTACAGAAGAAAAGCAGAGTATGCTAAATGTTCCAACTAAACATAACCCACAGTGCAACCCATAATGGTAAGTACTACTCACGGGGCTCTTTTGACCATAATTCAACCTCTTTTTCTCTTCATTCAGTCTGCCATCACTCAAGGAGGCTCGAACATGGGCTGGCTAAAACAAAAATCCGTAATTACGTAACAAAGTAATGTAATAGAAGAACAGAACTCGGCATGAATAGCCTCTTCTATTGGTAGGTAACCAATGCAACCAACAGGTAACAATATTTGGTCAACGAGTTTGCGTTAGCCGAAGCTTCTCCTACTCAAGGTAAGTACACGCCCTAGTCCTTATATTAGCATGTCACAAAAAGTAGAATATAATATGATCCAAGTGAGAACTATGTTACAAGATTCTTGCAGCAAACAAGGTAATAAAAATTACGGCAAAAAAAACACAATAGTGTTACAATCAACACTTTAGAAGGTACAACATAAGGAAGACCCATCAAGATCAAGTGAAGATTGTGACATAGGTAAAATATTACAGACAAGCACAACATATAATTTAGTATGACATTATCAATTGGCCCATATTATCCATGCAACATCAACATATTTAGAGCTAGGTTTCTTACAATATGAATAAGATTTATGAAGCCTGATATGTGTGACCGCCAAGCTATAATTCAGGTAGATAATATACATGTAGACTCTAAACAAGATTCAGTGGTTTACCACAATAATGATTTATGCGACATAACTTGGCTTCTGTGGGGACTGGAATCTTTACCCCTATGTTAAACCAGGCACCTCTACTGGAATTTCTGAGACAAAGATGCATATACAAGTCCCAAGCTAGCAATTAGGTGCAATGTCACACAATCTGATGTAGTCTTAGATCTTTGTTTGTGGTTGGGGCAATTGGGCTGGGGATGACATCAAATATAATAGAGAACACAGCTTCTTTGCCATGAATTTCACTAAAGAACCGAAAAGCAAAAAGCACAAAGTTACATCTACCTCCTAACTAGAACAGCATATCACAGCTAGCATAAGTATAATAAACTTTCAATTAATCACTACTGACTAGATGACTGCTACTGGATGACTGCTACTGGATGACTGCTACTGGATGACTGCTACTGGATGACTGCTACTGGATGACTGCTACTGGATGACTGCTACTGGATGACTGCTACTGGATGACTGCTACTGCATGACTGCTACTGCATGACTGCTACTGGATGACTGCTACTGGATGACTGCTACTGCATGACTGCTACTGCATGACTGCTACTGCATGACTGCTACTGTGTTATGGATTTTACTGTTCATTCCATAAACCTTTTCTGGGTCGTCTTAGACACTTGCAGATCTAACTTTTACTTTATTAACACTTCAACTTCTCTTCCACTTTCTCTCTACTTACTCTACTCCTCTTTTGTATATAAAAATCCCTTATATATATGTATCTAAAATAGCTACATGCAGCTAGAGCTACATGTAGCTAACTCCTATTATATACATGTAGGTAAAAAAGCAACAGCTTCCCTAGCCTTACAACACCAGCTTGCAAAAACACTTCTAGAATCTACCACATTCTCCCCTCCTAGATGAGGTGTGGGTATTACCTACACCTACATCGATAAACACAATGGATAACCTGATCATAAAAAGTAGAAGAAAGTTTTAGTATAAATTAATATGTCCATTAGTTTTAAAACTTAGTTTCTACACTATTGTCCTGTCTGGTCTTTAGCATCAGCGGTAGCAGATACAAAGATATTCCTTTGCCTCCTCAATATTCTGGACATCACACCTGTGCTCACTCCGATGTTAGTAGTATACGTCCCACAAATAGAAGGTTAGAGGCTCCTATAGGTTGCATTATACCATTCTACAGTAGACACTGGATACACCATCTGAATATCGCACCAGTGCTCTCTTCAATGCAAGCAGTATCAGTCCAACCAAGCAGAGGTTTAGAGGCTCCTATAGGTTGCATTAAACCGTGTTAAGCTACAGTAGACTTTGGATATGCCAGCTGAACATCAATATATAGTAGGCAACAGACAAGTACTCCTTAGTTAGAAATCTCCGTTTTATACCATTGTCCTGTTTTGTCTTTAGCACCATTAGATACAAGTGATTCTCGTGTCTCCTCAATATGTTTGAACATCACACCTGTGCTCACTTCAATGTTAGTAGTATACGTCCCACAAATAGAAGGTTAGAGGCTCCTATAGGTTGCAGTACACCATTCTACAGTAGACACTGGATACACCATCTGAACATCACACCTGTGCTCACTTCAATGTTAGTAGTATTGATTCCACAAATAGAAGGTTAGAGGCTCCTATAGGTTGCATTATACCATTCTACCGCAGATTCTGGATACACGATCTGAACGACGAGATATAACAGGCACCAACAAACAGTACTCATACAATTAAAATAATTACAAAAACTAAAATAAATACATAACACAATAATTTCTATCCAATTGTCATTAGAGAGAAAGTATCCTCCAGCTTCCTGGTTCACTACTCCTAGGTGTAGATCCTGATGAGCTATACACAGCTTGATAGGCTATGGCTTAAACACCACGCTCACGCTGGACTCTTACAAGATAGTCTACCCTATCCATCTAAGCATGACTTTCCATACGAGTTGTAAGTGTTAGAGAGAAAGTATCCTCCAGCTTCCTGGCTCACTACTCCTAGGTGTAGATCCTGATGAGCTATACACAGCTTGATAGGCTATGGCATAAACACCACGCTCACGCTGGACTCTTACAAGATAGTCTACCCTATCCATCTAAGCATGACTGTCCAAGTCAGTCGGTGTAATACGAGTTGTAAGTGTTGAGCAGTTAGAGTGTTTAGACCGGAATCCCACTGCTGCCACCAATGTTATGGATTTTACTGTTCATTCCATAAACCTTTTCTGGGTTGTCTTAGACACTTGCAGATCTAACTTTTACTTTATTAACACTTCAACTTCTCTTCCACTTTCTCTCTACTTACTCTACTCCTCTTTTGTATATAAAAATCCCTTATATATATGTATCTAAAATAGCTACATGCAGCTAGAGCTACATGTAGCTAACTCCTATTATATACATGTAGGTAAAAAAGCAACAGCTTCCCTAGCCTTACAACACCAGCTTGCAAAAACACTTCTAGAATCTACCACATTTGCATGACTGCTACTGCATGACTGCTACTGCACATATAAATGCTACTGCTACTGTACATATAAATAATATAAGAATAATTAATTGTATATCATTATGGTTATATTTAATATTATATTTATTATAATATAATTAATAAATTATTATTATACTTTTATAACAAAATATAAATATAATATTTTAAATGATTGATTTTTAAATATCATATCATTACTACATAAATAATTATAATTATAATTCAATAATAAAAAAACTTTCTCTTTCTCTATAACAATAATTAATAATAAATATAATATTAAATATAACTTGACTTTATTAAACAAAATTATACTAATACTATACTTATTTATACTTTACTAACTTTTAAAATTAAAAATATAAATAATTTAAATTTTAAATTTATAATTTTATTTAATAAAATTATAGAACTAGCTTCATTCACACAGTAAAATACGTACCGATGCCAGTGCATGCGCCATGTTTATATTTCTGAATCTCAATGTCAATCTACTAGACTTGATGAAGTTGGTCTGTGTGTTATCTAGACCTAGTACTTGTACTAGTTGTAGTCGTAGTTCGAATTTGAGTTCGGTGTGTCGCTCGATTACGGAGAGAATCAATGATATTGTTGTGATGACTAATCTCAAGCAATCGGGATTCATAAATGTAGCTATCGCATAAAGATAAATCATTTCATAGTACTGCAGCACGATGAATCGACGTATCTTCAATCACAAGATTTGGGTGAACATTTATAGCAAGATCACCATTATCTTTGACGTAACAATGGTAAGCATCCTACCTCTATGGCATCGACTGCATGTAGTACTTGCATAGGAACATAGCCCTTGTCGTATAATACATATCTGTACCGACTTATTTGAAGACGCAATTGCCCAAGCATTACGTTCGTTGATGATGGGTAAAGACAACTCCTAATAGGTTAGTGCAATCAAAAGTTGTCATTCCTATCATAGCTCATATTCATAATAAATGCAAGCAGTGCTCGAAGTGGAACAAATAAGGTGGGTGCACGGTACATGCAATCTTATAGATCAGTATTGCATAGCTATCCACCTAATCTTATAGCACTGTAGCTAAGAGATTAGTGAATTACTAAAATAAAAACAATTATACGCTGGTGAGATAGAACTCAAGACCCTATTAATAATATTTCAAGAACTCTTCCACTAAACCAGGGGTTCCCAACCTAGGATACATGTACCCCTAGGGGTACATTTTAGAAATCTAGGGGGTACAAAACAAGTTATCAACTTAATACCTTTTAAACAGTGATTTTTTACAGACTTTAGACAATGATGAGTTATCACACTCAATACTATATTTTCAAAATCCACAATGTGTGATTGGACTTTCAGTAAGCTATTAAAAGGAGGGTACACGCCTGCTGCTCATATAAACACTAAAACTGAGGTGGGTAAAAGCCGTATACTCCCGTATAGCCACACTTTGAACACTGAATACAAGTACATCAGTGTTTGAAGTGTTGTTAAAGTGTACCCACCTCAATTTTAGTGGTTATACGGTCAGCCGGCGTATACCCTTATTTTAGCAGCTAATTTTCCCCATCCAGTCACTGTGGACCTGATGGTGAATAGTGGTAGAGTGCTTGACTTTCATTCATAGGGTCTTGAGTTTGAATCCCACTAGAGCATAACTTTTTCTCATTTTAGTAATTCACTAATTTTTTAGCTACTATAAGATTAAATGGATAGATATACAATACTAATCTGTAAGATTGCATGCATCGTGTACCCATCTCATTTGTTCCAATTTGAACACTAAAGTACATTGTATATGTACATGTATAATATTATATATAATGTATATAATTATGTTGCATGTGCAAGAGATGCATGTACAATTTTATGTTGTGCCTGCACTTGTTCATAAATGCATGCATATATACTCAGACCTTTGATAGACCTAATAGCTACATGTACATGTATTCAAGTAGCCAAAATCTGTTCACAGGTAAAACTATAATTCTAGTGATCAATGTTTGACACTATTATAATAATTACAATTATTATTTATTAGTAACATCATCACAGTCATGTAAAATGGCAAAGACAACAGAAGAGATTGGCAAATATGTGATTTTAAACACATGTGCAATACACAAGATAGATAGGCTACAATAGTGCATGCTGACAGCATGTGTGAGAAAAATTAATCAATCGTAAAAATGTTCCATGCAGGCTTACACTGCTGTATGAACACTTTTTCATGTGATTTGTTTAATTTTTATTATCTCCCAAGTTTAGAATTATTAATCTTTGATTGTATGCATACTGGGCATATTGATATGATTGAATAATGTGATTGATCCATTGCTAGGATTCATCTGACAATAACAGAGCATTTTAGACTTATTGTTTCTATAAAAATGCTACTGTGTTTTTACTTTCCATTGAAAAATGTAACACTCCAGTATTTTCATTGCCAAAAAATTTTCATGATGTTTCATACATCACAATATTGTGGAACTCATGTATACTAGAATATTTTGCTATGAAAATATTACCAGTAGTAGTCCATATACATGTTGTTGTATTGTTGTAATAAAATAAAGACCTGACTAGGCATGTCAATCATCAGTTCAACTGTACTGTTCATTAAATAAATACACATACATGTAAGTATAATTACATCATGCTATATAAATAGTAATAGACATCTAAAGTAGATAATATAGTCATAGTGTGCTATAGAATACAGATTATTCCATCTATTTATAGTTAGTAGTGCTGCCGCCGCTGCTGCTGCCCGTTGTTTAACTACCAGAGTAGTTGTAAATAGAATGTTTATGAAGAACCTTTTCATAGATTTAAGTATTGGACTATATTAGAATATCATACAATAATTAACCTACTTCTATAAAAAGTATGTCATCGATGTCAAGTAGGCCTACTTAGATTGGTATAACAATCAAATGGTCTGGGCCATCACAATGGAATACAATGTTTTAAATCGCACAATAGATTGTTTCACAGCAAATAAAGCATTAAAATAATCTTGCTGTGCTAGTCTGTAAATTATTCTGTTCTTCTATACGTAATAGCCATTTGGTCAATGGTCATTTTAAATGTCTACTTAGTTTTTTCCTATACCAAGTTGCAGGTGTTATTCTTGCAAGATGGAAGGTCACTTAGTATTGGTTGATTCTGACTTCATCCGCAATGTGCTTCTCCTTCTCCTGCCAAATCTGAGGAAAGTCAGCTGATTCCCGTATGGTGAGGGCTGCTTCTTTCCAGGGGGAGATTGTCTTTTAGCCGTACCTTGATGATATAAATTTGGTTAATATGATATATAAAAAGTTGTACATGTATATTACCATCCTATCACTTGTATTAGTATCAAGTACACATAGCCAACAGTATAATAAAAAATTATGTGTTATGATATAGGGTGATGTACATGTACACGTATGTTTATCCTAACTCCCGAAAACATTCACCCACCTGTCCATATGATTGTTAACTCAAAAAGACTTGTGATAGTATGCTCGTTGTACGCTTAAAAGGGTATAATAGTGCATTTCTATTGTGCTGTCACTGTTATAACAATATATACTGTAGATATATGTACAAATGTAACAAAGCAAAAAGTAGCCTACCTGATGAATACGATGGTGTGAACTCTTTTTTAAATAGGATCTGGCACAGGGAAGCATCACAAGAGTTAACTTCTGGATTTAAACAGAGACCTTTAATGTGTTCAATCAGACTAACTAAGCTGCCTTGGTTGGCACTAGTTTCCCATTCCCAGTCTGCAATAGCTACAGATATTCCAACTAACACAGAGAGTGTTAATATGACAGCACTTGTTCTGTTCATTCTGTAGACTCGGCTCTAAAAAGTTAAACTGTGTATATAGAAGAGCTGAAGTGTTGCTGTAGCCTGTATACTGCTACTCCAAAGAATTTGAACTGCAAAGCCTGTCAAACTGTGTCGTCTGTATATACATCTTTATAAAATAGGTATATATAGCAATTAATGTAATTAATAACCCCCTAATATAATATTTATTATACACGCACATATTACATGGATACATGGATGTATTACACTTAAATCTCATTTAAGAAATCTATCTAATGAGTGAGAAAGTATCAAGACATAGGATTTCACTAAATAAATAATATGGATCTAATTATGACACTGCATTAGCAAACTGTTTACATGTAACTATAATATTGTAACATAGCTACACTGTTGAATTGCATTTTATACTCAGAACTTTGAAAGCAGCTCAGACATTGTTAAGACAATCTGGAGTAAGAAGAGTGCTACTTACATTTGATAGATTGACTTATGCTAAAAGTGTAAACCGTTTGCAGAGAGTATAAAACACTAAGAGTTTATCTTCTTTCCAGAGCAAATATTTAGCTAATGATATTAGAATCCTAGTTGGTATCATTTTATACCATCAAATGTCTTGCCTCCTGGGATTTGAAAGGTGTACAAAACGCGATAATCAAACTTGTAATTTGTGTTCCAACCTCCATATTTCTTGTTGTGTAACACATTAGCTTCCTAATTGCTGGTCCACAGAGCTAGGGACCACTAATGATAATGTAGTTAATTAAGTTAGAGCCGAAATATTTAGATAGGGAGATTCATCCGTAAATTGTAGAAGCCAATTTACTATAATATATTTACTGCATGCCGCGCCATACTATACACTTCATATCCAACATATTTACGTAGTATCTGTGAGTACATAAAACATCATAATTATATAACTTGTTACATGTAAAAACATCCAAGTAAACAGAGTAACAGATATACAACTAAACTAGGGGTTGGGTCGGTAGGCTGAGAACTGTACGAGTAGACCATCTTTTTTACCTTCATCTGTGTGCATTTGAGTGTCGGTGTACAGTCCACCCACACCTTGTATATACATGCATATTGGACATGCATATACATTGTACATAAATATGTAATGTGGTGAACAATACTCTTCCCCATGCTGAAGTCTCATTAAGACATCAAATGGGGAAGGTGGCTTAGTGAACCAAAGTTAATCTTGTAATGGCTGCTCATATCTACCAAAGTTCACTTGCCACAGTTCCAGAGCTTTTACTAATTGAGTCCAGTGTGAGCAATATAGTACATTCCATATATTTAGTAATATAGTAAGTGTATATATATATGTATATAGTACATTCCATATATTTAATTATAGCTATAGGTTAACGACCTTAAATATAATTACAGCAATGGCATGAGATAAGAACTGTTTTATATTTTCCTAGAACTGGTACGTAATTAAAATGTGATTATAGTAAAATATTAAATACGATTGATTAAATGCATCTACATATTTATATGTTCTTATTCTACACAGTATAATATAATGCAGTCAGCAGCCAATGGCTGACATAAGATTGTCATTGGCCACGGCCATGTGCACTGTAGATAGCTTTGTACATTTATTATAGGTTTACATTGTAGTAAACTGACTAGATGCCCATATTACGTATTACCAGAGCAAGATTTAAAAAGTAGGAGAATCTGCTACACCAGCTAGCATTGCACACCCCAAAAATGTGTGGACTGAATGCACATACATTTCTATGGCAGACAAGACAAGTATCAACTCAAGATCTTAGCTTATGAGCATAAGCAGGTGCTCCAAGAAATTTCTCTTACAACAAATAAAGAAGTGTTTATCTCACATCCATTCACCACAACATACATTTTAGTCCTTTATATAACTTTCAATCTTAGATGACATGAATATACAAAGCTTTTCTTGCATTGCAGTACCACCATTTTATTTGATGATTGTGAACTTTTTTTAATTTGCATAAAACTATTAGTGGCCTAGTGGTAAGGGCTCTGGACTTTCATCTGGGTGTCCCAGGTTCAATTCCCATAAGGGATCTTGGTGGTGTTAGGAAGGGCATCCAACCTTTAATGCTCCTGTGCTACTTCAGTAGCTTCGCCATTGGTGAAGTGCCTTCTCCACCCCAAATTAGAAAAAATGCAGATCTCTTTAGATCTTTGATTTCTTACCTGGAATTCATAGCGGGAAGTAAAATTGGTAAGTTTCTTTTATTAGTAATAAAATGGTTTAGAACTTGATCAGTTCTGTAATATTACAGATTTTTCTCTCAGCCATGATTTAATATAATATCTTTATGTCATATTATAATAAAACAAGTACGTATGTGTAAAATACTAAGACGAATCAGTTATTATTATAACATTCACTAGTGCAATATTCACAAAGATATAAAACATCTAAATATTACTCATATTTTATACTTTGAAAGCATCTTCATATTCATGGGTAATACTTTCATTGTTGCTGGCAATATTATAATCAATAGTACAGTTGTAGCATCTGCCACCCTTCAGGATCTACATGTATTGAGAGAGGCCACACACTTGGTAGAGAAACTATGTTAGCAATATCGTGGCTATTTCTTTAGCCAAATCTGTTGAAATGGGCCGTGTTTCCTCTTTTCCATTGTACAAGGGGATCTCTTTCTACCAGTCTATTGTTGAATAATCTGTAAAAGAATAAAGAAAAATCAAATTATTGTGAATAATTTGGCCACGAAATAAGAATTGCAAAATTTCCAGCGCCTACTTGCGTAGGATTGGTAGTGATGTGAAGTAGTCAAATATTATTTTTTTTATTATATCTCAAACCGGCATCAACAATAACAATCATGTACATATTATCATGTGTGGAGTTGTACATGTACATGTAGCCATTACATTCTGTACACAAGGGAAATCTAAGCTTAAATAGAAAAAGTGTAAATCAGCATCATTTAATCTTAATTGAAATTAGGATCTTACACAGCCCGAGGGATATTTACTGTGTACATGATGCATATTGTACTAATCCAGTTGGATAGTGGGTGACCGGCCCACAATTCTGTGGAGGGGAACAACAAACATCATCATGTGCCGAAACATTGCCTGCACGTTTTGTTGATAGTTGCATGCACGTAGGTCTTATTTTTTTATCAAATCAATGATAGTATATTTTTTTTCACAATCATCATGTACAAGCGTAAATACTATTTCTAGGTAGCGATCTACAAGGGCACGCATGAAGTACATGTACATAATTATATACATGTACATTTTTTATTTATAAACAAGCAATACTTTGCAATACTCAAAAGCCTTTCAGAAAAGTCAGATAGTAAAATAACTGTTTATTCAATGCCAGTCTTCAGATAAGGCAGGGGGTAGGAGTTAGGAGGGAGACTTTTATTTAAGTTGGGATTTGTCGAACCAAGCACTGTATAGTAATATTTTTATCTTCATATCTACACCATGTAGCAGTTAGTCATCCTCAAATCTAGGAACTTATCAAATCAACAGAAAGAGTTCAAGTGAAGCCAATACTCGTGAGCATGAGGAAAAGGAGACTACATTGATTTGGCCATGTGTATCACCTAAAGGGAGATGAGGATATTAGGAAAGTTGTTGACCTAACAATAGCTGGTAAAAAGAGGGCCAAAACAGATATGGAAAGACATCATCAACTCCGATCTACAAATGTATGGCCTAGGCAGTAATCATTTAGAGGACAGGATATGATAGTGCTCTTTGATTGAGTTAGGAAGCCTGCAGGGCAGCCACCCGAACAGGACTACGGCCGCTTAGGTATGAAAGAAGGAAATAAAATCTTCCACCTTGTACTACTGAGTACATCCCATACTCCAATAATTTACCTGCTTGGGTAGTAAGATTGATGGCTGTAAATACTAGATGGATAGGGAGGTGACTCCCAAGTCTTCCATTCAGAGCTCTCAGCATCTCTATCGTCTACTTCGAGGGTTTCCACTACAGCAAAACCAGTGAAATCACAACCTGTGCCATTGGTCATTTCAAAAAAGTACTTAAACTTGCAAGTTTCTGTAAAATGTGGAAATTGTGTTCCTAGTAGAAACTAATTTCATAACTTACTCTTAATTTTGCACCTGTACTGCATGTACAATGTATTTGCAAAGCCCATTACAATGTATGTACTCATATTTTAAAAACAAGGCAAAAATATTACATTATATGTCTACAGTCTATACTACCTACTTTCCAGTCTCTATTGCCCCACACTATGTTTATAGTATAAATCACATAACAATATATTTTAATACAGAGTCATTTATTATATATTATATCAGATCAGTCAATGGCCCATGGCTAGAGCTGGCCTACATCTATATCCTGTTTTTAAACACATAAATTTATTAGAAAAACTACAAAGTAAACCAAAGACTAGAGTGTGATTAAAAATTACACAAAGTTCTAAATGGATATCTGTAGATTTCTATAGATACACGTATAGAGTTCTATGGATAAACGTAGAGTTCTATAGATACACGTATAGCTCTATGGGTACACATAGAGTTCTATAAATATACATAGAGTTCTATAGATATACATGGAGTTCTATAGATACACATAAAGTTCTATAGATACACATAAAGTTCTATAGTTACACACAGGTCACATTGAACAAGCTATAAGCAAGATTTAGCTCATTGATCTAGTGAGCACCCAATACAGGGTCTTTGAACGTGGTAATCAATAACACTTCATTCTTCTTAATACCAATATGCATGTATATTATAAATATGTAACTGAGTAGCTGTGGTGAAACATTAATTACATAAAGTGAGCAAAGTATATTATTATTATTATCACATTAGGTGCATAATAAAATAAAATGCATTAAATTGTCTTTATCCCATATTTATTCTAATGGAACAGGTATATATCCTGCAAGATGTGGAACTGATCATGTGATCAGAACTATTGAATATACATAAGTTTAGAGACTGGAGGTTTCACCAAACACTATTATTAATTTGGACACACTATAAATTAATCTACATTAACACATTTACATACAGCTAACATTGTATGGCCATAGTGAAATAGTATAATACAGCACTTACATTTAGCAAGAGCCAGGCAGAGTGAATACATGTCCTTATCCTCCAGTTCCATGTATACATCACAGTCTCTAGAGTTGGAGCTAGCTGATACAGGAAACCCATGCACACTATAGAGCAGTGCCAGAAGTGCTAGAACAATTAGCTGTTTACCTACTTTCATCTTCTCAACAGATGCTTCCCAGTACCCTCCTGTATGTGATGTTGGTCTATAAAATATCATGCCATAGCTATAAAATAATTGCAGCAAAATTTTCAATTCACAACTTTTTTTTAAATAGGCCTACACACCCAGTCTCCAAGCTCAGCAAGAATTACTGTACATAAATATATCAGATTGTTTAAAGTCCCTGCATCTAACAGTATGTGTAAGAAGATAGATTGTTAGACTATTTGCAAATAGAATTGTTATTACCTTTAGAATGGGTTGATGCCAATTAATATGCCACTTTTAGAGCTGTCTGATACTGATGCTTGCTGCTATATCCCTGCAGGCAAATTCTATTACTTCAAACTGTCACCTGATGCCACCTCAACAAATTACGTTCTTAAATGCAATGAAAGATGAATAATGTTGTTAAACTTATATATGGCTTAATAATTATAATTTCAATAGATTAAAATGAAGACTTGTTTAGTTATTGATTTAATTTAAATTGTTTTTGTTACTCGTTATGACAACACATAAGAGGGAATATCTCTTTATCTTTGATATAATGTGTGCGTGGAAGGTGTATTGAATTGGAAGTTAGTAGGTATAATACAGAGAAGAGGAAATGCAATCTGTATCCTTCCTGTACTGATCGAGCACCTAATGGGTGATTGTGCTGTGCTACACCTCAGTTCACCTCTGCCAATAATCCATTAATACTTGTTCAATTTTTACTATCACGTGGCATTAACTTGTGCTAACGATTGAGCGATTTTTAAAATAAAAGGACTCTGGTAGAATGTAAATTGTACCAGTTTTATTATGTAATACTGTATGTACATAATATGATCTATGAAAGCATAAAATGTGTGTAATATAATATTATTATATACAATCCATGTAAATGTACATATTCATTCAACAATTAATCTTTAACATCCCAAAGATGGGTACTCTAGAAAACATACTGCTGGGGGAGGAGGACCCAGAATATATCACACTCTAATCACAATACAACCCTAAATGCCACAGCATTACCGATAATCATGTAGGTGAAAACATGATGTAACCTTTACATCTCTGATTGGCTGACATTAAAACCAGTGAGAAATTGGCCATTTAATGTTGTGGTGTCCAGTGTTAGTACAAGATCAATGAACTTGGTAAAGGTTCAGTATTTACTACTAGTATTTCGATACTGTCTGTCTGTGTTGTTAGCCTCAGAGAAACGGAGGTGTAGTGCCCAATAGCAGACAAACGGCAAAGTGAAAATCAGCATTTCCTGTTTGACTAGCGTAGTGTTTGGTTACAAAGGATTCTCATCTAATTTCATCTGTAAGAATTTCTCATGAGAATAGAACTTTGCTCTGACTATACGGCCTCCAAAATATCTTCCGTTTAAATCGATAGCAGCTGAAAAGGTAGAAGGAACTAACGTGATTAATTTGAATACAAAGATTTGTTCAGCCAACTTGAGTCAAGTGATTGAGGCGGCTAATGTGATGCTATAAAACAATAGACAGGTAATTTAAATCAGATAAGGCAAACAATTATCTACCAGGCTGAGAAATGACATTAGCAAAGCCAAAACTATATAATAGGATTAATTTATTATTGAATAACAACTGTCCCAATACAATTACTCCCAGGTAAAAGAAACGAAATTACATCAATATTTGATTAGAGCTTCTAATATTTGATTTGAGTAGCTTTATAGTAATTAAGTCACATACAGTCATGTGACCAGAAGAATATTACGAGTCTGAAAACTTGACAAAAGTTAGTACTAAAATATTTAGGAAATGTACCTGGGTGTAATATACATGCACATAACATAATATAATAGTTACTTGGGTGTAATATACATGTACAAAACATAATATAATAGTTACTTGGGTGTAATATACATGTACATAACATAATATAATAGTTACTTGGGTGTAATATACATGTACATAACATAATATAATAGTTACTTGGGTGTAATATACATGTACATAACATAATATAATAGTTACTTGGGTGTAATGTGCATAACATACAGGAAGTAGGATATACATGCACATGTACATAATATACAGCTTACCTTTTATTGCAAATGATATTTTATCAAACTCAACGAATATCCGAACTGCTAAGTCATCAGGAACATTTTGTAGCTACAAAACATTACATCAAATAAGGATCAACACAGCCAACTGCAGCATCAGGTTTCTTCTCAAGTTACTACTGAGGAGAGGGAGGGTCTCTATTTGGATAGAAAAAGTTCAGGTCTACCGTTATCTATTAGGTGTGTCGCAGAATTATGGGCCAAATTAGGTACCAAAATACGGTCATAAAGATACTATTGCGTTATAATATCACTACGCGACTGGATTAGATTGAATGTCTAGCTGCGCGTATATTAAAACCAACTTTGATCCATTAGAGCAATGAACTCCATCTACTTTCACTTGCTCTAATACCATTTGGTCTGGATATACAGCTTGGGTGTAACAAGGTTGACACATAAAATATCGGTAGGTAGTTCACTAAACTACCAATATTGTGTTTGTGCTTCAAATGAGATTTCTGATTTATCGAGTAAAAAAGGGGCCAGACAGGACAGGCCTTTGGGAAATAAGAGAAATGAGTGAGAATTGGATTAATATTTGCCCACAAAAACATAGACCAAATTAAAAAGTATCGCTGACCAATATTTCCACACAGCAAACATTAATTGGAGTGTGGGGGAGGAGCAGTGTAAAGGCAGCGGCTCATTACACTATCAGTGCAAGACTTGAGAGTTTCCAATTAACTGCTTTAAGCGACAGCCTTTGTGAGGTAATAATGTGTAGTGAAGGAAGGGTACTGCAGCTAGACATCATTAATATTGATTTCATTTGGAGCACTCTATTATGATATAAACTGCGGACTTGTTTGCTAAAGTCAATTTCTTTCGCCTGTTAAATCAGGAGTATAAGAGTAAACATTGAACTTCCTGTTGTATCTACCCACCTAGGCACCAAGAAAGTACTTAAGTCACAATTATTTTAGATATTTGTTAATTAACCAAAATAATGTAATTTAATGCACTCTCACATACAATGTACATGTATACCATATGCATGTAGGTGGTACACCTCCATAGTTGACGCAAATGACCCAATATTGCAGAAATTATGTCATGCATATGAGGGAATGCACTTAATTTATCATTCTAGAGAAAAATCATATTTCTATCAAACATTCACAGAGTAATATCTATATTCACTGAAAACCATTATCTAATTTGGCTGCCGAGGATAAAGTGTAGCTACACCCACCCCCAGCTTACTCTTAGCCCTTGGTCCTACAGGCTTTGGCTGCCATAAGTTTTGATACCATAATTAGCTACCAGATGTTGATCACAACATGGAGTTCACATACATCTGTGTGACAGTGTGGGGCATTTTGACCATTTAAAGGACATTTAGAAAAAATCAGTTCTAGAATTTCGTGTAGAACAAAGGTCCATAAAACGGTAGGCTCTTTGACGCGTATGGAGTGTGGAGTAAAGTCTCTCACCTCATATATCACACATTTGATAACCTTTCCATATTTACTACATTCTTCTGCTGTTTCAGGCTCCAAATCATTGTCTACTTCACCTGGTCCAACCATATTCTAAAGAAGCGGATATCAACCAATCAGTATTCATGTTACCAATAACACAAGAACTATATCCTCTTTAATTATATCTTACCCTGGAACTCCCATTACTATAAGAGAAAACCCTGATCACTATAAGAGTAAACTGTACAGGCATACACTGTACTATATTGTCACCATACACTGTAGACTCTCCCAATATATGCCCCAAACTGTTGACTTCCATAAGGCAGACAGATGATAAACACAATACTAATTACCGTTAGTAAAAGGACTTTAGACGGGTTACGTAACAACTCGGCGTGTGGAACACCAGTGTCACATTTAACTGGGCCACCAGCAGCTGCCATTTCTAAAACATACAATAGCATACATACTATATTATAATACTGCTATGTTGGCCTATGTATCAAACATAGTAGATTTGGGGTGTTTATTGGGCATGTAGATTACAGCATAAATTATGATATTCACCAATATGCAATAATTTTGCACGGCAGAATTCGCTTCAACTATTTTTTTATTTCTGTAGAATCAACTCTGTTTACACATCTAATCATTGTTACTAGCTATACGGTATAATCAGAATAATATAGTCTGCCATGTAGAACACTGATGTCTTTAGTTATCAGCCTCTGTATAACAGTATAACCAGCTCACAATTGGATTTGAGAGAAACAACACATCTCTGCTAAGTGCCCAGGTGCCCACTAGTTGCTGCCAAATATAGAACGCTTACAACTCTAGTCTATTTTGAGTAACTTGACTGGGATGTTATTACTACACAGGAAAGTTATTTTCATTTCTATGAGGATCTCATTATGACTCAATTAGTATTGATTCAGCCAGGATGCGAGTGTTTTACGTCTAGATTGCAATATACAGCTACACTGTAACATGTAAACAGCGTAGTTGCGACACCTGGCAGCAACTAATACCATTTGTTTCCTGTTTTTATTGTCGAGTGAAATGTCAAAAGGTTACTACGATATTGATAGAAAAACTAAAGCTACGTATTCCTAGAATATATGTCCCAGAGTTATCTGTCCTACTACACCGTGTGTAATGGATATCGTAGGAGTGTTTTTAAACAGATACTCCAGGGAGGCCTTTCCATACTCTCTCTTTACTATCACCATCAACAGTGAATTGGATTTGACCTAAACTAGTAATTGTTTGGGATGTATTTTGGTTCAACACCGAAATTCGACCAACACATATTTATGTAGGATTACAGTACATACATATCATGTGTACATACACATGGGCAACTACACATACATGCACATGCATATATATACACACATACATATTACATACATGTACTTACACATATTCATATATGCAAGCACATATACACACATTCTTATTACATACTTGCACATACGCACGCACCTATACGTATACACATTACATGCCCATACATAATTATACTGTTGACGTATGTGTACAACGCATTCTACTTGAGCATATTTATGACTTCACTAGCAATTAGTGCAGTAGCACACAGTGTAGTACACTACTGTGTGTGAGACATACTACCTTTTGATGCTATATCTTTCTCATGCAAAATCTTTCCACCTCTACGGCTAGTCTTCTCCACTTGAAGAGCTCTACTCATACCTTGCTCTTCTCTACCGAGGCCACTGCCGTGTCTGTAACCCATCTTAGCCATGATCTTAGAGGCTACACTTCCACTGTAACATTACACACATATACTATAACATACCCGTAATGTTACATAATATACATTCAAGTTGTAAAATAGTGACCACAAGACCTGAGGGTCAATCAACACGACTATAGGCATGTCCTCCACATGATGGTTGATGGTGTATCTCTAAACATGTCTGTTCAGTTAACAGACATCATTGAGGTGTATCTAATATAACTATACATCAACCTGCATTGTCTCGTGCACATCTGAGATGAAAGGTAGAGTCACCTGGGAACACAGTGATCAATGTCCGAGAGGAGAAAGTTCATAAACACAAGTATATTCATAAACTATGAACAACAATAACACTATGACACATATGGAGCACTAACAGTGCTAAACAACAGTTAAAACACAATAGCCTTAAAAACATATTTTGTTAGTAAAAAATAAGCAAAGCATTGGGGAACTATCCAACAGTGACTAAGATAGGTAGCTCCTCTGAGAGAAAACCATAATATTATACAATGTAATTACAAAAACATTTACTCCGTTATTAAACGTTTACACATGCGGTAGGCCAAACTTATTCATATTTTAAGGAAAACATTGTATTTGCTGCACAGTGTATCACATTTGCAAGCAATTAATTTTAATTTAGTTGTCCTCTCTCAACTTTTAAGGGCCTAAAAATCTTTCTAAAAAGTAATTTTTCACCCGGTATTTGACAAAATTGGCTAATGAGTTTGTTAGATTCCTCCAAAGTCAAAGTTGCTCATGTTAACTTGCTATTAGCCCACACAGATACTGTTTGGCATGCATACTGGAATTAAAACATGCTACGGGCTGAAAGATACATTGTATTTAACTGTTTAAAAGATCAACATGCAATATTAGGTCGGGTATGTTTAACTACAGTTTTGTAAAAAGTTTAGAAGTGTGTTCGATTTTGGGGAAGAACAAGAGAGAGAGAGAGAGGACAACTTCACATTATGACCAATAGACCCATAGTTAGACAGTATACACAAGTATGTACATATAAGAACATAAAACTTCACAGAGTAGATGCTAAAAATTTCATAATATAATGCATCCTCCAACGGCTATAACATAGAGGGAACATGACTCCAAATAAGCCACTACTTGCAACCATACAACTCATTTACATCATCATCATCATTATTGTTACTAGCAGGACATTCTATCTTCTGTGTATATTACACACAGCATGTACAATGTATACAAACGCACTTACCCCTTGCCCTCTATTTTAAAGCCTGGGGCGGCCTCTCCCTCTTCCATGGCCGCATTATATGAACCAGAAAATGGAGGCGGAGTCATTGGCTTAGACTCTTCTAATAAACTAGGAGGGGGAGCAAACTCCATGCTACCTGCAGTGAGCATAATATATTAACCACTTCCATACAAATATCATTAGGTTCTCATTTTTACCATGATATTATTACAAATATCCAATAGCATGTGTGTTGTACCATTTGAATGCTTCCACTGCCTCACAATAAGAGAAAGTACATATAAGATCGTGCATCGAGAGCAAAGGACTGTTTAATCAAAGTTATATAAAAGTTTTCACTGTTTGACCCTAAACTATCATCAAATAGAATTTCACTGAATTATACTTGGCTTTATCAATATTGCAATAAATTATAAAACTACACTGACTCATTGTGATCACATGACTGAGACTAAGTAGTTACCTTTATTTTTATATTTACTCTTCTCATCTTCATCGCTGTCCGACGATGAGTCATACAAGGCGAGTCTCTTTGTACTTTCCGTTTGTTTAGGTTCTTCGTTGTACAGATTTGATGGCGGTTTAAAGGATGCAGCTATCTTCTCTAACTTCTCCTTGCGCTCCTCTTCTCGTTTCCTAATAATAATTCCAAGATTCAATGTTGGAACAATACGTGGCAATCGAAAAGACTATATAAAATGCAGGCATGGTAACAGCATAATCTTTTGAGCAATCTTAATCACAAACAACGCAATACTAAGTGCTTTACAGCATGAGATGAGAATATATACATGTATGCATGACGAGATGTAGACATTGCACTGAATATATTAGCGCAGGTTTGTCTTCCAGATTAACAGCATGACAACCAGATTCACTTGTTGACTGTACCACAGCCTAGCTCAATCCTGCTTGGAGGGACAGCAATTGATTTGACTTACTGTAGAATCGCCCGTAGCTCTGTATAAGATTGACTACTGTTACACGTATAGAATAACAAATACCTTAGACGTTCCTCAGATTCTTTGCGTCTTTCATTTTCCTTCTCCTGTTCCTCTTTTTCTCTTTCTTGATTTCTTAGCTTTTTTAGTTTTCTAGAAAAGTCTGCATATTCATTGGGAAATCCTGGATCGTATTCCATACTCATATCAGCAAATGGTGATCCTGCAGGGTAGGTTTTCACACCAAGCTGTGTGTACGATCTTGGCATAGGGCCAGCCTCCATCTAATTAGAATAAGAAACAATGTATTATTAAGAAGCAATAAAAGGCGCATAAAACTAACCATAGAGTTATGTGGTACTCTGTCTTCAAATAGTATAATTCATTAATGGTGATACGTAGCGCACCATGTTTGGCTAAACACAATGTATTAGGCCTAAATAGGAATTCGCCACCTCGATCATGGGGACTGCCAACTTAGTCATTGAAAAGTTGACCATTATCATATATAAACATGCTGGTATAATGATATGAGACTGCATGTACATGTAGATCGACTCAAGAGAGAACACAACTCCATGATACTGATAACTGGAGAGAATTATGTGACATCCTCCATAACAGATTTTGTGAATAAATAAACCAAAAGGATGTAATATCTCATCTAAACCAGTTACCTTTCCAGTAATATGATTGAATCTAATTTCCCCATCATGAGATGAGATGCCACCACCTCCACCTCCATAACTACCTCCTCCTCCTCCTGACCCACCACCACTGTTTAAATCCACTACAGGTGCAAGTGCTGAGTTCTGACGCCTCTGCAACGATAAATATTAGATGGTATAGAGTACAAAATCCATGTACACATATAAATAATATATTATTCATATGTACATGTATATATTATGTATATGAGTATAAATACACAAAGTGAATAAATAAATATGTAGGCTACATGCACGTTAGACACAATAAGAAAACCGCCGTATAAGCTGTCTCTACATTTTAAAAATACTTCACCTGCACTACAACAAGATGTGCCAACATTCTAATCTTATATAACTGAGATAAAGCATGCATTTACCTTACTACTCGATGTAGAACTTCCCACAGCATATTTCTTGCTTTTGGAATGGGAATGCAGTAATTTGTGACCAACCGACCATCCAGCTGAAACAGCCTTGACATAATATACATGTACATACGTTCATAGTAATCATTCATTCAATGATCAAATAGGTCTAAACCACAAGGGAAAGTAATATTCTAAACTAAATTCTACATAGCAACAGCGGATACTGCACGTCCCTCTCTTAGAATCCCTGGAAATACTTACACACATCGCTCTTGGTGTCACTAGATTTACTGTCAAGATCAATGTCATCATATAGAGACATGTCTCCCTGTTTATCAGATTCCAGAAAACAAATTATCCAATCACTGTCTCGTTAACAAGAATCCACCTACAACTGCATGACATGTTACGAATGGTATACCTACAGTGTATGTAGTGACTATAGCTGTTTTTATCATCTCTGTGTTAGGCACATATGCATTAAATCTTTGCTTGGTATTTGTTCCAACGACAATGACACCACTTAGATCAGATTTTGGTATATAGGCCTAATTCTTTGGCTATATTGTCATGAGTTTTCTCACAAGAACATACTCACAGTGAATGTAGCTATAAAAGCATAGTGAGTGTAGCATAGAAGGAGAGTAATGTTTATCATGGCATGAGTTTCTTATAAGAGCTTAAGAGTCCTACTGTTTACCACTACCCCTGGTTAAGAATATGAATTAGTATAACACAGAAGCCTGAACAAAACTCTAACACACCTACATTTGTACAATAAAACTTGAAACTACATGTAATTCTCTAATATCCCCATAGTAAATATAGGATAGATTTATTATTGGCTTCATTATTTTATATGGCTTACCAAATCAACTTAGGTTAATCATAACCCAATTTGTTCATTAATATTTAACACAGGTCTCCTTGATTCCATAGGAGACTCTCGGAGTTTTAACTAAAATTTTGGTACTCCATCCCATCCAAACGCTGAAAATCCCTCACTTTTACCAGGGGAACTTGGCAAGCCTATTTAACGTTACTTTCATTATTGATTATAAATTTATAAAATAAAAGCATTATACTCATCAAGTGTTTATGATAACAAGTCCTAGTAGCCTATTCTAATTGAGGTAAGGTAAGAATAACTATAGCCGTTAAGCCAATTTAATTTAGCCTTTCTATAATTTTATTAATTTAACTGATTATCATAACCAATTAACAGACACTAAGTCTAATATTTTAATAACTAATTAACACAATATCGATATGACATATGTCATTATGCGTATGTCTTTTTATTATAATGATAATAATGAAATAACAACACCGTGTACCATGTAGTAATTATAATATACAATGTTATTTAAGGAAATTACATGAAATGAAATAAATTTGAATATTATAATATTAATATAAATACATGTATATGTAGGCTGTAGGCCTATCATTCAATCCACATCAGCTTATGAACTGACTACACTTACACTATGCACACAGTCGAAGTGAAAGTGACCAAAGACAAAGGCGTGCTCGTGCTTATGCTCATAAGCAGACATTTGACCATTTTAACAAAATCAAATGTTCAGTTTATCTTATCTTTTATGGTCTTAAAGTTAATAAAATAAAAATATTACATTTGGACATCACATTTATACGCTCGCAAAATAAACAGGTAATTCTAACTCAACTGAACTTTTACATCTGTTAGGATTGACTAATACTATTTAGTCTTGCCATAAATTCGTTAATACAGCATTTATAACTTTTCAGCCAAAACAAAAAACGGTTCGATGCGGACACCATTCATCGAAATAAATAATATTGGGTTGAAATAAAATGGATTTTTCCTTTGCTTCGAGACATGGAGCCCTTGTTCTTATATCTTTAAAATAGCCCTTTCCCAAATCTAGTTGAATAAACAAGCACAAAAATAATAGCAACGACGGCGCAACAGCTATGGCATTAACGTTTCCATTTACAACTTTTCTTTGACAAAATTTTCTATGTGTATTTCTAGAAGAAGGAAGCGTAACTTCATAACATGGCCCTAGTTTTTCCTTGAACATCAAGGTTTTTAACATATTCCAACTTACACAAATCTAGTTTGTATCATTTTGATCCGGATGAAACCCATAACAACGAACAAACTGTTTTATTTCACCAAACACAATTGCAAGCAGTCAATACGAGAATTTAACCACAAAGTGGGCTATAATCATTATACAGAAGGAAGAGGTAACTAAGTTTTTATTGTGCAACTTTGCAACTAAATTCAAGCAAGCATCTGCTACACCTACTACATTGATCTTTTTGAAAGTAAAATTAGAATATCTTTCTATTGCAGGAAATTTACCAAAATATAGCAAAAGATGATGATCAACAATCCTGCAACATCATAAATTTATATTATACATTTAGTAAGATAATCTAGTAAAATTAGAATGGGTATTGCAAACTAACCAATGAAAATACATTACTAAATAATATTTACATTATATCACCAGGTTGTGATTTGGAACTACAAATTTGTTTACATGCAATGCGCACTTAACTTGCATATTCTTTACAATATTCTGAGCATATCAGATACTATTACATTGAGTCAAACACAAAAAAACACAAGATTGGAGGGAAATTATTTAACGTGTCTAATTGAACTGCAATTCAATTGACAAGGAACTGATATATTTATAATTAAAATATAATTAATGGTTAATGTCTAGAAGGACATATCATGTGTAAGAATAAATATAATACCTGCATTGTAACCTACTAACATACCCCAGCTAGCATACTGTAGAGTTGAAATTATTTTCAACAATTACAATGATAATCAAATCGCATTACGATTAACTAATTAATAAAATATTTATATATTCTTATTTGGGAATAACTATACAACACTATTACTGACCTAACATATGAGAGTTAGTTGAAGAAACAACTATAAATACAACGTAATAATTGAGTTATCACTCATTAATCATCCCACTCGATATCCGAGTCGCTTTCCTTCCCCACCGATTCCATCTGAGGATCATTTTCAGATATTCTACAACAGATGACTCAGTGTAACTCATTGCTGTTACACATATATAATATAATATAAAATAATGCAGTTACACTACACATAATACTTTACATGTAATGAAGTTTATTACATGTGTCACAGCACACATGTAGTGCAAGAGTGTAAGGCAAAGACAAGTATATGGTTGCATATCCCTATAAAGAGAAGAGAAATGCTACAGATCTACCACTAAATAGTAGCTTAGACAAATACTATTGGGAATTACACTAGCATTTCTGAATACAAAGCAGGTACATAACTAGCCAGGTACATTTTCTTGAAAGCTTACAACTGACAAAAGAAAATTTTGCAAATATGTGATTCTAATAATAATCAATAAGTACATGTATTTATTTGGGTCCCTCCCACAAAATAGTTGTAGGCATAATACTAAGTTTTGAAGAATACGGTGAAATAACAGCCATACCTGTGAGCAAACTTTGTTAGAGGTAGGGGATCAGTGATAAGATGCGTAGATGTGTGATGCTGGTCAGTAACAGAAGGAGCACATACTATCTGTCCGCTGTTCTGGTCTTTTATGCTCCCATCTTTATGAATGACCTGCCGAATCACAGGGATATGTGCTGCGTTCCGCTTCGGCGAGGCATCTAGTAGCTTTGGCTCCTATGACACAAATCATACCATAACAGCATTTCAACGCAGATATATTATGCAATCTAATGTTATTACATCAAACAGTTTAGTAACCAGTCGGAAACCAGTCGGAAAATCAAAAGACAATTGTGGCCTCAAAAGATATACCGAGATGAAATGATAGCAAAACAAACCTACTGGTCATGTATATGGTTTAGCATACCTCTGGGGACTGAGATTTTAATTTTCCCTGCTGTAGCAGTTTGAGATCACGATAACTAGCAGATCGCAGATCAAATCCTTCAGGTATATTGTCCAGCCGAATAGGAGCTGATCCCATCATCTCTAGGTTTTGGAAACCAGCTGTAACACCCTGGATTAAACATATTATTATGTACTTTTATAATGAAATTTGAATCAAAACTATACATTTGTTTGACAAGTGAAGTCCTGTCCAAGTTATACTTACATCAAAGATAATATTATCATAAAAGTATGAAAAGTAGACTATGGTTAAGTACATACCACGTGGTTATAAGGATTTGATGTTGCAGGGAATCGAGGTCCACTATCCACGCCACTGTCTGAGTCATCAGAGGATATCTTCTGTAATAATTTACCAGTTGCAGGCATATGTAGAATAGGAGACCTCCCACGGCCAACACTAGTTCCTCTGTAAATCAATCAGCATATAAACAATACAACAATGCAGATGAGATGGAAAACATAAGGATGCACTATGTGTATATAGCTATATAGTACTATACTAAATGTAAACAACTATATTGGATAGCTGGTGTATTAGTAGGAATAGTCACCTTCTTGCATTACCGATCACTCCGGACATATTCCTACCACAAGGACTGAGTGGAGAGGAGATCAATGCAGCACCAGGAGAAGGGATAGCACCATCAACAGCTCTAACATGTAATAAACATGTAGACTTAGACAGATATTAATAGCTTATTACCATGATAAGATAGTAGTATCAACTTTTGGAGTGCAATGTCAGACCTATACTGATGAGGTATCACACACTTAAACAGTAACTGTTACCAAGCTTAGAGGAGTTATCATATCATACAGAACAACTCACCGAGCCTGTTGTTTCATTGGAGGCGTTGAGCCAACAGAGGAGTGGCCAACTCTAGAATCAGGACTAGTATTATTTGATAAAAGGGTAGTTGAGAGACAACTAGAACCTGAATCTACAAATATAACACAGCTGTGTGCCAATCGTGTAGTCTGCATACATAATATGTAGGGGAGAGCGGGGTAAGTTGGGACAATTTTTGGTTTTTTGGGAATAATACGAAGTCTAGAGGTCATAGCATCATCATTTTTTGCATGGAGGTACTTTAATATGTTGTCTAACTGTAGCCTGAAGCAGACACATTGATAAGTCAGCATAGTGCGGTAATCCATGATTTGGCAGCGCCTGTCAAACGTCCCAACTTACCCCACTGACGGGGTAAGTTGGGACAGGTGTGGGGCAAGTTGGGACACCATTGAAAATATAGATTTTACATTTAGATTAGTCTCATTTTTTATCATGAACAGATAGAATTGAAATGTTACAATAATATTACACATATTTAAAATTATTGCCACATGTATGTATGTCAAAAAACATGTCTGTAAAAAACTGCTGGACTTTAATTTAGTTCGGCCTCGAAGTGTTTATTTTCTTTTATTACAAGATAGTCTAGGGAAGGTATGAAAGTTGTTTTGATGTAAGAGAGAATTTTTTTGTTAAGTAAATCTTGGTTAGAATAGCAGGATGCCAGCTTGAACATGAAAAGCCCTTAAGTCGTTTGGCGCCTTATAGGTGTAATAATTTATAATAGCTCTATTAGCTGTAATAATTTATAAAGCTCTTTTTTGACTAAGTTCCAGTCTACTTATGCATATTAGACTTAAAACTATAAAATAAACTAGCGCATCGTAGGTGACCATTTTTCTAATTTTGGCACAGCAAAATTTTCTTATGCTTTAAGTTTGTCACTTAAAATAAATAGAATATAAAGCCAAAACACCAGAAATAACCCAATACTAGAAAATATAGGCAAAAATGTTGATTTTTACTATAATTATTATTAGAGTTTGATGTACAATTGAACAACTGACACTCTAGATAAAATGAAATCATTGAGCAGAAAAAAGATTGTTGAATTATAATTCCACTTGGCAACCCAACCCAGAGTTCACGGCAGCATTTATGACACAGGCGATAGTAGTCAATCCGCCTCATTCATGTGATGGAGTCGATCCAACCTGCGTCTTTCTCTTGGTGCTAATTACCTTTCTTGGGTTTTGAACAGTGGTAAATTGGATATTTACAGATGGAAAACCTATAACTTTGTAAATAGATTATTGATGATGTTTGATTAAACTATTCCTTGGTACTCTCACCGAAGATGGCAGTTCAACTGGGGTTGGGTAACAATAAGTGTGGAGAAACATTGAGTGTACATGTATATAGCCTACTTGTCTAGTTTGAACAACAAAGAGTGAATCCCCCAAACTTTATAACTAAATTATACCTAATAATCCATTGAATTATTAGCTTGGTGCTGCCTGATGGTGTTAGTTGGTCTGGTGGGGGTTTCAAGAGGCGCAGAAACGGTTTTCGAAGTGTAGGTATGAGTAGGAAAAGGATGTAGTTTATACAATGTGTTGGTGCTACCCACTGCTGTCAGGATCATGAGTAAAGTGAGGACAGAACAGAGATCAAAAGCTGTTGTAGCAATCAGTCAGGTTTGACCTGTTTCTACTACGAGTAATATCAATACCAGCTATAGTGCCATCCCCACACAGGATTGGAGTTCTTTACCAAAGTCAAATGCTATCCAAGATTCATCAAACAACTTTTAGTTAGAGAAAAGGTGAAATTACAGTGTCATCTTGGATTCATATCATTCCACAAACATGATTTATTATTATAAATGGTGTCCCAACTTGCCCCACTTCCAGCGTCCCAACTTGCCCCACACTCCCAACTTTTGGTAAAACACAATTTTTATTAAGATTTTTGACTTGAGCTAATTTTAACTTTAGTTCCTGTAACTAGATGCTATAGACTCTCTATGTGCAAATTTTCAAAACTATGGAGTCATTCTTTCATTAAGAAAATAAGAAACTCGTCAAGAAAAAAAAATTTACTCAAACACGCAAATATTACATTATTGCAAATTGCAAAAAAAATATTTATTCAACTTAAAAAACAAAATAGTGGGTTATGTTCATTTATGTTGATCTAACCTTTGGTCCATACCATAAAAATGTAATGGGTCTCATAATACCCTAAACAGCCCTGTCCCAACTTACCCCGCGTCCCAACTTACCCCGCTCTCCCCTATACTACCAAGTATACTATGTGCTTGATACAGGATGGAGGGAAAGAAAAATGAATGATATCATAGTTGCACTGATACATGCATTCACATTCATACAATATGTAAATAGGATATGTACATAATGTTGGTAAGTATTCCAACAGTAAAAAAATATAACAGCTGATAGCACTCTGTTCACAACATAGCCTGCATACACTAAGAGACCTACTCACCGTATCATACAAACAAACACTTACCAGATTCTAGTAGGGGAGATTCAAATTTCTTACTGAGCTCCGACTGCGAACTCGAGCAGCTTGAAGGTACACTTGACTGCTTCTTAGGACTATCGGCAGGTAAACTTGACTGCTTTTTAGGACTATGACCCAAAGATAAGCGTGACTGCTTCTTAGGACTATCGGCAGGTGAACTTGACTGTTGTCCACTTGAACTATTGGCATGTAGCTTGAGCGGTCGACTGGCTGTAGATGAGGTAGTTGAGGACTTAGAGCTGCCAGAGTTGACGTTTTTTGGTAATTCCTTTTCCAGATATGAAGGAACAACATATCTTTGAGCAACAGGTTTGTGCTGTTTCACTACACCTACATGTATAATATACCACCAAACCTAAATGCATAGACCTACTATTTGGTGTTATCTATAAGGAATGGTACTATAATGACTAAAACTAAATAATTTACATCTTTAATAAAAGTCGAGTCAACATCTAAACATGTAGAGATTTAAAGTATTACAGAAAGGATCGTACAAGTTCATGGTAAAACAATACAGGGTCAGCTACACTTAAACACTAGTGATATTTCCTTATAATTCATATCAACATACCCTTGGTAGCTAGCTTAGACTTGTCGTGGCATATGGAGTCTCTGCGGTGTACAATCTCTTTAGGATAGTCGATATTCTCAACGAAACCATGAGGGTTGACCTGGTCAGCCTCATCTTTCAGTCGTTCACTAACAGAACGTCTCATGTCACGCCTTTGTAGGTATTTAAATATTTGTGGAAGATGATGAGGTTCTTGCTACAATTCAGCATACAGCTTGTTATAGTATAATGTTACTACATGTAGTAGACACAGTAATTGTATGAATTGTATTACACAAATGTATGTTTTGCTTGAGATTAAGCATTCTTTTGTGTGCTGAGAACAGAGTATTATTATCTGGATTGTATAGTACTGTAGTGTGTTGGTGTTTGGCATATAATTGTTTGGTGTATTATTATATACATAATTGCACTCTAGATTATATATCATTATCTGTGATAATTGTCTGAGTAGTTGCGCTGTGTGGAGCAGCTTGAGGGCTTTGATACCAATGAAACCGTTTTACTGATAGGGATGAGAACTGAGGTCAACATGACAACATAACTACATGGTCCAAAATGGTGCCAACTTCTCCATACAGTATAGACTGTTGCAGTACAGTAATGATGCAGTAACACAAAATGCAATCACGCAAACAATGAAATGTTACATAATACAAACAATGCACCCCTGTCCCCAACCCCCCCCCCCCCCCCCCATCTAACCTGGGGCAATCGCCTTTCGGCATCAGTTTGGTCTCGGATCATGCTGACGTAAGAGTCCATAGCAACAAAGAAGTCACTCATCATCTCATTCAACAGCGGCTGCCTTAGCTCAACGAGGTATGAGGCTGTCTTGGCCAAAGAGTCCAAAAGGTAGCCATGCAATGGTCTAGTGCTCCACAGCTGCTCCTCCGTCTAACATTATATGTAACATGGCATAACATTCGGCACTGTATCCGTACTACACAGTACAAGTAACAAGACCAGCTAGAGAGAATAAATTGAAATAATCATAAACTATACCACAAAAGCCCTTCAGACATAGAAATAATTTTTGCAGTGTTCAAATTGTGGTCGATATACCTTTCTCCACCCTTCACTATTAGTGAAAAGCCTGTAATTTTCTATTTTTCTTATTGCAAGAAAGATCACGTATAAAAAGAATAGCCAAACCCCTAACACCTGTAACTTTTGTTTTAGTATAAAATGATTCTTGCCATACAACGGGTTTAGAACACTTTTATAAGGTGTGAAATACTCCTAGGTGCTAGTACTAATACTCACATCTTTAAATGCTTGTCTTATCTTGTAGACATGGTACTCATCTTCCTCCAGGGGAAGATAATCCTCCACCAGGGTCTGCAGACTTTTAACATAAGCCGGTAAGTCTCCACCATGTCGTACCCTGTAAGCCAGCACTGCTGCCACCTGCAATGTAGACATACCAGTGTATAATAGCTTACAGAAACTTTATAGTGATAAATGTCTATCAAGTTAGCAGGACTGTGCCATCAGTCAATCACCCATTACCCTTCAATAGCTAAAAAAATAGACACAATATGGATTACGCAGCGGCATTCCTCAAGCTCCCGTAGTATCTTTCACTGCACTTCTTTGATTTAAACTGGAGTAGGTCCCATTGATTATATAGCTAAGCTCAGCAAGTTGGTTATTTATAGTTCACTAATAAAGTCATCCCATAGATTGGGTAGAGAACAAGTGCACAACGCACCGAGTCTGAACAGTAAAAACCCACTGTGTGTGACTGTAAATCTCATTCGAGCTTGATGTTAGTTCCCTCGATCATTCAGTTTGAGAACACAACATGTACACCTACAGTAACATCATGAACCAAACAATTTATTTTCCCAATTTAGTTTGACAAGGGGAAGTAGAGAAATAAAAGAGTTGACTTACTTGAGTATCAAACACATTGATTATCTTCATATCGTAGTTGTGGAATACAAAATCTGATATCCACCGACAATCATGGATCACCTGGTACAGCAACAAAAATTTTTATAATAATAACAAATTAGATTATGTTTTACTGTTACAACCCGACTTATAAAGAAATCTAAACCATAGAACCTTTGTAAAACGGTATACAGGTGCAGATAGCCCTAGTTGAACATAACGCATCAAGGTAACTTCCAAAGCCCTACTCAATATGGTACAAAAAACCTGTGTTTGTAGCACAACCACCAATGTACATGAATCATCTACAGTTTATACAATGACTATTAATAAACCTACACAACCAAAAGCCATCTTGGGTTTACATGTACAGTACAGGATGAAGACTTACCTTTAGTATTCTCTGACTAGCGAATACATCACCAAGACCATAGGATATGCAGGCATGGCCCATAGCACATACATCAAACATATACACCAAGTCTGAGGTGGCCACCTAGAACATAAATATGTTGCAACCTATAATCAGGTGTATTGCTCTGCTGAAGCTGTGATCAGGATTGTCTATTAGAAGGCAGATGGAGTATCAATTGAACCGAGTAGATGAAAATTTATTCTGGCTGTATAACCTCCCAGAGTGTTTAGTTACTTGAGCATGTATTGCAAATGTTGGCTTCACCCACAGTAGACACAATCTAGTTCACCTTGCAATTCAGTGGGGCTACAAAGAAGGGTATTTCACCTTAAAGACTACAGCGCTACATATAATTGTCCACTGCCAGCATGGTGGAGGAACCTCCTCTGCCCCAGAAAATAAAAAAATTCCTCACCAGGCATCAACAGTAGGCAGTAAAAATGGTACGATTTTTATTACCAAAAATGATTCTTTTGGGTACTATAATACCAGTATATATATGACCCAGTACCTGAATCCAGCAGAGCTGGCCATATCTACCAATGTTGATGCCGGTAAACGCTACTCCGATAGTATCTTCAGCTTTTATTCTATATATAGCCTCGTCAAACTGTTTTCCAAGCTCATCGATGATAATATAGGATGTAGGCCTCACTCCTTTCTTAACCTTACTCCACTCCTCTCTCGGTGATACTACAATACAAAATGGACAAACAATGTAATTGGCAGTATGTACTTCAGCACAGTATGTACTATCAGCCTTTCAAAGATATTATATAATGCTAACTTGGCAACTAACCAAAATGGCCATAATTATAAATATTCAACAATCAATGAAACAGGTTCATACTATGCTTTCTATCGAATGCTCAACTGCATATAAATTATGGATACTTACATTCATTTATTGGCTTGTATAAGTTGGCTGTAACAATATTCTTAGGCAATTCTGAGGGATTTTCCAGTTTCTCTAAATATTTAAGGAATGAAGCGAGTTGAAACTTCTCCTTCTGGACATCAGCATTAACAGGTAAGTGCGGGCTATCCCTTTTAGATCCTCGCCTCTCTATACTCATGGATTTTTGTTCATTGCTAAGAACCAACATATTCGTATTCAGAGGCATATATTATGTCAACGCATGCATCCAGGATCAGCAATTTACAGCTCTAATATTGAATAAAGGTGCATTCTATATGACCTGAATTCTAATATTCCTTTGTTGTATTCTTCATCAAATAATTCCCACAGTAGGCCTACATGAAAAAACACTTGCGCTTTCCAAATGAACCAAACAACAGGTAACATGATCCCCTCTATTGGCCATCTCATCACCTCGATCTACAGTCCTCCGCCTCCCCCCCCCCCCCCCCCCCCCATCTATCCCAGTAGGCCTATCCTGTGCACAAGGACCACCATATAGGCCCTACACTGTAGGCATGTGACGACACAGAGGCTAACTAAAGAAAAAAACAGGTAAGAGTAGGTGGATACTTACAGCGAGCATTTGTCCAACTTGATCTTTGCATTAGTAACTTCATCTGTTACCACCACTATAGACAAAAACAATATATTGACCAATAGCACAAGAAAAACCATAGCCTATTAACCAGTATTACCAATCCGAAACAGGATATAGCATACCCTCAGGTCATATTACCTACTGTAAAGAATGTTAGTAGATAAATAGTCAACATTAATTACTATTGAACACTGCTTTTCCTCTTTAGACACCAAGCTACTCACAGGAATCTGTAACAATGTCCTCTTCATAATATGTCTGGGTGCCGGGTAGTTTCTTCCCAGTAGAGATACATGTAACTGTAAAATAATCATAAAGCTAGAGAATCAGAATTAAAATGAATATGAACGTATAGCCTAATAGGCTAACTGATAATGTAGTGTGTAAGACAGCGGTAAAAACATGCTTGTCTCAGGGTCTTGAACCCAACCCACCAAACTGAAAATCTTCAAATTGCCGCATATGCACGGGTCACCCTTTCCTGCAATTTTGAATGTGTAACCTAGAAGCGATTAGTTCTGTAAACTAGTGATATGCTAGATTTATCGCTTAAAGATCGTAATCTTGCAGAAGATTTACCAAACTTGTGAGATAAAAATAGCTACTTCTAACACCTCCCGTCATATTTAGGTCTTTGGTACGGCAAAATCCAGTAGACTTGGACTGTGGTCAATCCTCAATTTAGCAAAATATAAATTCATTTAATCAGTCCAGATAAATTACTGAATGAAAAGGCCGAAGGATTTGGTAAAAATGAATAGCAATATCAATAGCTACAGGCAATCTTATATACTCTGTGTTTGAGAATCTGGATAAATGATAAATTACTCACAATAGCCAATTAGGCCGATATTAAATAGAATGATCTTAGCTTACCTAACCACCAAGTTAGGCCCATATTCACATGAGGTTACAATTGAGGCCTAACTATTGAGGGTCTATCTCTGAATAGAGTGGAAAACAGTAAAAGTTCAAAGTAGCTGCTAGGCCTACTCCACTCACCCAGGAGCAAGGACTGTTACATTTTAAAAGGTAACTCAAGATCAGTGCGAGTGTGACTTGGGCCTACTAGGCCTACTCAACACTCGCAATCTCTCAAATCGAGACTTATAAGACACAGATCCAGACTAGTACTGAATATATTGGAACATCGATAGAATATCTATGACTCATTGACTGTGATGTCAGATGAAATCAGAAAATAGATACCTTAGCAATGCTAATTCTAATAGCCTCCTTATCATTTTAGTTTTACTTCATCTTTCCTTTTTTAATAGTCTATTCATTAGTCTCATATATTATTATTAAATATATTATATTATAACCATTAGTCAGAACACCACATTCTTAAGATGAATATCAATATCGAATATGAATTGTATAGTCATAGTGTAGTCATAGACTAGTCTTAGTCAAAGTCAAGTGAAAGCAAAGTCAGTCAGTGAGCCCTCAAGGCCTAAGTAGGCCTATAGTCCTAACCATCAACATCATAGTTCATTAGCCTAATAGAATCTTTATTTGTAACAAAAGATAATTAAACTCACCTTTTGAAAGCACAATTTTGCCCTTGACGTGATCTTGGGAGATTAATCGCCCACAAAACTTTCCACCCTCATCTTTCAATTGGAGTGTGACTGTGTGCCCAATATAAGCCGCCATTCTAAGTGAATCTCAATGTAGCCTAATCACATTAATACGTTACTAAACTAAATACTTACAAACTATAAGACAAGCATAAAACATTCAAGTGAGTGATTAGCACACCACTGATCATGATGCTCAATCTGAAACTCGACTAATCTAAACCTCGTGGATTATTCAATCACAACAAATACCAGTATGAAGTAATATACTGGGTGTTGTACAAGACGTTTTGAAGGTCGTAGTTTTGGTACAAAACCGGTTGATTGGTGGCCTCCAATATTTACATCTTTTGTCGCGCCAACGATTTTACCATCTTCATTCACGTTCGCTTACCATCATAGGACAACTCTCGCTATTTTGCCAATTTATTAGACTGATGTATGCTTTGGTAGTTGCATTCTCTATCATAATCATCTACATCCACATAGTGCATTTACTGAGGAAGCAACTCTTAAATATACATTGTACGTGCATGTGCATACAATGACATGTATTGTGTTTTTCACAGAATAGAGAATACCACACTGTAGTAGAGTAGATTATAGCAAGGAAAGTCTCCCACTGTTTTCTGCGACAACTCCCTAGAGTTGTATGACCGCTGGCAACGGCTGCCTTGTATGTTATCATTATAATGTCATACCTTATATGTACTAGACAGCAGAACTCAGATCTTTGGTAGCGTAGTAATAAGTATATTTATAGTTCCAGCAGCATAGAAAAAGGTATAATAGTTCAGATACAGTAGATGATTGAATACAAAAATGATTAGGAATCGTACACCTTATATGCATGTGTTTGATTGCAGACGCACCAATAAGAAGTAGAGTGCTTCCAACGGAAGGCCGGAAACCAATCATACAAAAGATTGAAAACGATGGCAGATGAAAATACTTATAATAAAGCCGTTAATCAATTACACACAAGTGTATAATGAAATGAACCTATGTTTTTGATTTACACAATAAAGATTGTCAGTAAGAAAGAATTGTCTGTCTATTACTATTGATGGTAAAAATATATAATAAAAGACTGCTAGTAATTTAAAACTATTGTAATGTTTTTGTGTATGTATATGGTCGAGGGACAACCTACTAGCACAAGTGAAGAGCCTATGACTATGGGTGGTGCTAAGCCTTCTGCATTACATGAAAGATCGACATGTATTTGTAGTTATAATGTTAACCAAGACGACCCATGTGGTCCTGAGTCAATGCTTATGTGCTATACTTCAGAAAGAGTATGTTCAGTCCTAGTAGGTTGTTCGGGCATCAAAGACCTTGTCACCTGGAACTAACCTTAGCTACGAGAGAAGACTGTATAAGTAGTAAATGGATGTGTCTTTATTGCGATCCAAGTATCAGCTGAGACAACAACAGTATAAAACATTCGCTTTATATAGTTTTCAACTTCCGGGAAAAGGTTCCGGTAAAATGCTGACGTAGCGTCATCCGAAAATTGCCCAACAAGACGGCGGCCAGAAAGCCGAGGCCCGACCTAACATGGGTCAGCCACAACAAAATGTACTTAAAAACATACACAATATGACTGTGCAAAATTAATTACATCAATTTCTGAGACGTCGACCCCAGTTACACGGGTATAAAAAGGGGTATTTAGACTTAGTAATTATACAGCAGGTAAATATTAGATATGGTTATGCACAAGATAGTCATCATACATAATAAATACCTGTAATGTTCATAACAATGGTGTAACAAGACACTGTAGTACGAGATGGCTATGTCTATTGTAGTGATAGTCTTGCCACTACACTATAAGTGTATACGTGTACAATGTATGTACGATAATATGGAAGTTACTCTATATTATGTACTCGTATAAAATGTGTTCGGTATAACCACCACAATACTCCAACAAATATGAATAAATATGAATATGTTGTAGTGATCAGGACAATTGCTTCATACGTCCTCAGCCCGCCTGATGGACAATGTGCCTGTAGTTGTCATTGCTCAACTCGTCTATGTCCTAAACCTCTTGTACTTACCTACATTAGTCACATATCTCTATTGATATGCATTGTTTTGACTTTATGGTTATAATTACTGTACATTTATACACTATTGTATGCATAACTGAGCAATTATACCCTTTTTATACCCGTGTAAAGAGGGCCGACCTCTCAGAAATAGCTGTAGTTGATTTTACACATGAATCTCATGATTTTAAGCAACTTTTGTTATGGCCGACCTATTTTGGGTCGGCCCTCGGCCTTCCGGCCGCCATCTTGTTGTGCAATCTCCGGACAACGCTACGTCGGCCTTTACCTGAACTATTCTCCGGAAGTTAGAATACTATATAAAGCGAATGGTTTTTACTATCATTGTCTCAGTTGATGCTTGGATCTCAATAAAGACACTTCTGTACTACTTATACAGAGTCTTCTCTCGTAGTACAGGTAGTTCCAGCTGATAAGGTCTTTGACCTTGATGCCCAAACAACCTACTAGGACTAAACATACTCTTTCTCAGTATAGCACGCTAGCATTAACTCGGGACCAGGTGGGTCTTCTTGGTTAGTTAGCCTATTGACTATAAGTACCTGTTGATCTTTCATGTAATGATGGAGGCCTAGCACCACTCATAAGTTCTTCACTTTTGCAAGTAGGTCGTCCCAGACGACACACACATGCAAAACCATCACAATGAAACCATGCAACCTTTGTAACTAGACGTGGCAGCGCTATAAATATAACCATTGTAACTACTGGCACTTGTAACCTGTGTAACTATGTAACCTGTGAATATACATAATATTATTATATAAATAGTATTATATGTAACCTTGTAACCAAATAAATTGAGCTGCAGGCAAGGGTAGGGTTCTGAGTCGTGCCAGTCCATATGGGTATGCATGCCTCTACTGCAATAGACTGTGTCAGTCCACTGACTGGTAATTGGTTATTTTGTCTATTTTTATTATTTTATTATTTATTTTGCCACCAGTCCACTCGTATAGACTGTGGACTAGTAATTTAGCGCTGATATGTGGGGTAGACATAGGATGTGCCAACAATTTCAAAATTTCAAACAACTATTATCATCAGCTATTATATGTATTTGGACTGATGCAGTCTGTATATAGGGGAGGAATAGAGTGGTACCAATAATTACATATCTGGGATGACTTTTGTACCTACTGCTATGTCAGCCCATCAGGTTTGAACCAAATATTTCATGGTTGGTGCTTATTATATTACATCTCCCCACTTGATTGTGAATTCATGTTTTATGAATTAAAGGCTAGCCATTGTTCTCTGTGGTAGCTTATTAACCTAAGATTAATGTCTTTCTGTGTGGCAGGCACAAGCAAGTACCAACCATAGAAACTGTTAATAGCCATACATTCAGGCTACATCTCTGCATTTTCGAAATGTCTCTTGATCTCTGGTACTGCAAGGTAACACAACGTGCTGCCATTCATGCTCTGAAATTCAAGGTGAGATGACCTAACAATAAAATCTTTGATTGCTTGCCTGTTTGATGTTGTTTTAATTTAGTTTTTATTCTAAATTAATTACATTGAAAGCTATGTAATCATGCTTTTCAAGTGTTCCATTGTACTTGGTAAAAATAAAATATTGATATTATTATTATAATTGTTATTATAATTATTATTTTATAGGTTTATTATACTAAATATAAAACTTGAGCAGTCGAGTTGTTTTGGTTTTATCATTTTCATTTTGGTAGAGTAACAGAATAGAATTTGAGAAATTTAGAAAGTGTCATGATGACAAGGAAGGTCAGGCTATCTTAGCAAGCAAGTACATATATATGGTTATTTTTATAAAATGAAAATTCACCTGAAGTAGAATATAAATAATATATATTTACATTTTCAATATGAATATCTACATGTAGGCTACATATGATAATACTTTTGTTAATAACAAGGAGTGAAAGGTTAATTCAACTAAAAATCATTAATCAGGTTAATTAATTAGGCAAGAGATATAGTCATAGTGAAAGCAGTCTCAGTCTGATTTATTTTCTTTTGTATTTCATCATGGAATCTAGAAGTATCAATCACCATCAGGACTGCTGGTAGAAGTTTGACTTTTTTGGGGAAAAGTCGTATTGGCAAGATTAATGCATATTTTAAAAATGAGCATATATGTATCATTTGTACCAAATTATAAATGAACCCTAACATCTGTCATAGAGACAACAGCAATGCTACATGTATTTACATGTTTTATAAGTGATGTTAATTTGTATGCGACTGTCGCCTTTACAAAAGAGGACAAAACTGGCATTTCAAAACTAATAACGTGCTTTCTTGTTTTGCAGTATTCACAAGGATTGAAATGGAAAATTCAAGTAAGTAGCAGTGTTTAAAGTTCGGTTTAATACCAAAGGCTTATCTGCAAAAGTTGTAATTCGGTTGCTCATGATATTGCTCAATAAAAATGTAAAAATATATGCTGCAGATATACAAAAAACTACTGTACCTGTACTATTTCCATTTTAGATAGTATTACATTTTCCTGTACCAAATGCGGCATTTCGGTAACCAGGGGAAAGCCGAGAAGACCAAACTTTGCCAAGAAATGTGCTAAGTGTGGTAAGTGAATATCACTTGGTTGTTGATATCACAACTACCTATTCATACATTACCATTTACCATGTCGTAAATAAACTGGATAAAATATAGTAAACCCATCACATGGGATTGAAATTATTCTTGACAGTTCATAATGTGTCGCACATAAAATAGCAGTCAAAGTTTACTGTATGAATTTGATAACGCCTATGACTGCTTGCTGATAAATATCCACTGAATGTAACTATGCGCTACTGAGCCTATGGTAGGAAGTCATAAACAAAGCAGATTGAGTTTTGTTTTGGAAGGCTATGGTGTAATACTCATCCTCTGAGGCAATGTGAAAAGTCTCAGGGAATTTGATTTCAAAACGCAGAATTGCAATATTTTTCTAAATTTTTTTTATGACTGCCCAGTCTAAGTAAGGAAATAAGTCTAAGAATCACAAAATCAGACTTTGTTGTCATTTACTAAGGGTGAATTTGCGACTGTTCGAAAAAGACAGTTCGATATTATTTATCTGTGAGTTGTGCTCTTTTAAATGTTCGAAACACAGTTTCGAACTGTCCTGTTGTGAAACGTCCTGTTTCGAACTGTCTTTTTCGAAATATCCCTTTACCACTAAGGGTAGATACTTTTGAGCATAATTCATAACAGCTACAGAATTAATGCCTTTGTAGCCTACAGTTTCATCCATGAGTATGTACGTGTATAGAGCATAGACCTGAACTTATATTTCTATAGCAATGAATCGAGAATGTATCAGTTGTGGGGAGCTGGTGAGAATCAATGTTAAGAGATGCACAAGTTGTAGTAAGTTTTACAATAATTAGTGCATTGTGTAACGTCTGTAAGCTTTCTCACTAGTATTCGTAGTATTCCCTTGAACCACACTCCAACTAATCCAACTGTCTCTGCTTCTCTTCATTATGCTTGTCTTCCAGCTATTCCTGAACTATACTTATATAATGGTATAGCTTCCCCTTAGACTTAGCCATTGCACCATTTATTATTTGTGTTGTTGCTTGATCAGATGCTAATTTAGATTGAGTTAATATTATTTTATAAAATTTAAGCAATTTAATAAAATAGCGATGTAACCTACCAACCACTATTTCTGTAATATATATTTTATTTATTTATAGATTTATGTAATATACGAGTATATTGCATAAATTTATATCCTTGTATATTTTACTAAATGTTATGATTTAGTCTTGGAATTTTGTGTAGCGGAATCAGCTTCCCAATTGGGTGCTACTATAGCTAACGCCTAACGGTAGCCTAACTATAATTGTTGTATGTATTTTTAGAAGTTGAAATACCAACCAGCAACAAGAAGGAGAAACGACTGGAAAAAAAGAGAGATGACGGGAAAAATTTGGCCAGAGGACCCTCGTACGCCCTACAAAAGTTGAAAGATGCTGTAAGAAAGTACTTATAGTTATAGACTTGGTACCTTTGAGCCATCATGAAAGTGTCTTATGCACAATATGTGAGGCTGTGGATAGGCAATATGATAATAACTGTATAAACGACTTGGCAATTTGAAAACAATTGCAGCAAAGTATTTTGTACAAACAAAATATTGGCAATGGAAGACATAGACAAACATTGGGTGAAGAGTATTACAACACCTGATTTTTTGGGCATTAGAGAGATGCACTAAAATAAAAAGTACCCAGAACAGTGGCATGGTTCGAAATATATTAGCGTAGTTTTGGTAATAAGGCTCACACAGCTTTGTTCCGTCTGGTGCAAAATGTGGTATTGAAAAAGTGGAAAAAAAGGGCAGCCCTTACTCAACTGGTGAAGATTTGAAAGTATCTTTTTCAACATTTGCTGTTCTGAAGACTTTTGACTTTGTAATTATGTAAAACTTGTTCTGACAGTAAACTTTCAGGGAAATAACTGATTATTCGATGGGTTCCAAAGCTAGTATTTGGCCCATAAGGATGAAGTCGGCTGTCATAACTTATTTTTTCAGCAGCTGCCATGATCTAATTGTTTAGTAGTTAATACACAGTATAAAATATTCATATTATTAATGAAACCATGTCGTCTGTATCACAGATAAATATACTGGGTATATCCTTCATGTAGGCCCTAAGACACCCACCAAAAATATTGCAAATATACTACTTATTATACAAGTTGTTGTAGTATATACAATGTATATAGTAGGGTAGTTATATTTTCATGGATGTCTTAGATGAAGGATATACCGAATAAGGTTAATACTTTTTATTACCAAAATTGTGCATGCTATGAGCAGAGAATGTACAGTCATGTATAATGTATGATGTCACAATTAAACTTTGTAACGAGTAAAGTGCTTTCAGCTCTGGAAATATAATTTCAATTTTGAAAATATGAGATATGTGACTTTGAATTAATTTTATTTGCCGCTAAAACTTAACTGTGTTACATTAGAAGAAAGAGCTGTTGCGTTAATTTGAGGTAGAATAGCCTAGATATACCCTGTTTTACATATCCTCTCGAAAATTAAAGTCTGATTATTTTTTATGCTAGAGACTTGCAGCTAAGGGCTGTCACTATTTACCATGTTACAAGAACAATCTGATGAATTGCTAATGCGCATAGAAGTTGGCCCCAACCAGTAAAAGGCTATTTTCAAATGTTACTAGTATGCCTATGTTGTAATGTTTTAGGCAGCTTATGCTAGTGGTGCCCAGTTCTCTGTCATTTCTATAGCTGTTAGAAATGGCAGAGTTCGTATTATCACAGAAGGGATTGACCAGGAGGACAATGTGGTCAAAGGTGGAATCGATGCAATGGCCAAAATTATGAATTGGCATAAACGTGGTAGGTGTACGATTTTGTTTGGTTATCAATTCCTGGTGCAACTTGTATATAATAATATGTAACATGTTCTTGTTTTTGTTTTATATTTGATACAAATAAATTTGATTAATCTGTTTTAGGAAGAAATACTCGGAGTGACCTATCTATTACCTCACACTCATCTCCTACTTCGCCAGCCAGCTTACCCATTACGTCACACTCATCTCCTATTTCGCCAGCCAGTCTATTCATCACCTCACACTCTCCTAGTTCTGCTCACACTGTACCATTCATGCCTCTCGCTAACAATACGACCACAATTCCTTCAACAATTTCACCAGCCAGTTTACCCATCACCTCACACTCTCCTAATTCTATTTACACTAGACCGATCACCCCTTCTAAAATTACTTCTACTGTTCCTCTCTGTCTTCATCATTCGATAGCCCCTCCCTTAACTTCTATCCCTCTTCCTACCACCATAGTATCACCTTCTTACACACGGACCGATTCAACTTATACAATGAAGGAACAAGGTAATTCCAACTGTTTTCACCTCTTACCGTTCTGTTGCATAGCTAGTTCCGGTTGACAATAACCTTGATTGAAAAATTTACCAGACTATACTGCTTACTAGCTATTTGCTCTGCAATTAGAAACACGGGTCAGGGTAATTCCGTTTCCAGAATCTTAATAACAAATCTAGAATTTTACAAAGTTCATTCAGTTTTTAGGAAGGTAGTTGTAAGTGTAGTTGCTGTATTCAACTCTGGAGATATATAAACCATGTAGATGCTCAACATATTAGATTTGTTGTAGATACAAATAACCAGTTAAGCAAAGAAGATGTACCTGTGTGCATGTATCACGTGAAAGAGATAAAGGGAGACCGGATCAATGTAAGTTTGCATATGAATATGATAGGTGGGGACAGGATGTGAAAAGCAAAAATTGAGCATTGCTATTAGTAGCTAAGCTGCAATACATGTATACAGTTGAGCTGTAGTATAGTGCCAAATATAAACACGATTTTTTAAGCATAACCTTATATTTGTTGTTTTCTTGCAGATAATAACCAATAGGGAGGAATATTTGGTTAGCTGGGTTGGATTTGAAGAGAGGTATGTGATAGTTTGCATCAATATTAAATCTTTTGTATACATGCAAGTACGAGTACTAGAGGCTTTTTAGTCTCTGTTAGTCAATTCAAGTCTCTATTTCATCATCGGATAAAGTAAAATATCTTGTGGAAATTCCTCAGATGTGTGTCAGGAACTTTTTGTAATAGATTTAAGGATTTTTACTGCAGATTATCTTTAATAAAAATCTAATACCCGAACTTTCCAAAAATATTTAGAAGTACCTCTGATGAATATCTACGCCTGCTGTTTATTTCACTGCACAAAAGTTTATTAGAGACGGAGACGTCTAGGAAAAAGCTAAACATAAATTATGATTTCATAGTTTTTTTCATATAATATTATAATGACCAAATCATGAAATAGAAACTGTTAACGGACTGCAAATATTTTAGTGAGAATACCTGGGAGCCAGAGGAATATCTGAAACATTGCATTCCCTTCCAAGAATATATGGTAAGTAATATGTATGGTGTGTATGACATATGTGCTGTAATACCTCAGCTGAATATAAACCCATCAATACCACCTGATGTGTTAGCATAACCAGGAAATAGCTACAGTCGTGGCCAAAAGTACAAACACTGTGAAAATTTCTTATGAAAGCAGCCCAAATACAGATTGTAGCATTGTAACATTCAAAACTGTTTTAATCCTGCAAAATTCCACACATGGCTAAGTTGTAGATGAATATTGTTGAATTTCAAGAATTATTTGCTTAGTTGCTATGTATTACATTTGGTGTATAATTACACGTCTCACCACAAAATTTGGTTCTCGAATTTGGGTTTGTTTCTAAAACCATGTGCTGAGTAGATACGTTTTCAATGCAAAATTCTTGATACCGGTAGAAAAAGTCTGTGTTCGGCTTTACCTTTATGTATAACTTGCATTTTGTAAATAAACTATGTAATGTGTAAATTTTGTTAAAATGTATGTACATCCCATTTATATTTAATGGCCATGGTGATAATGGGGGAGGGGATGTTCGTACATTTTTGGCTATGGCTGTCGTGTGCTTTTGGGCTGTTTTTCTAGCGATACTGATTTACATGTAGTTGTTGCCATTGAACGTATATAAAACAGTACTCCAATAGGCTCTGTCTGGCATTCTGTTTTCACCCTCACTTTATCAGTTACAAGCCTGACGAAAGTTGCTCTTCCGATTAAATTAATAATACATCAAATAGATCTACAAAAATAATAATATATTCGGTGTTTGATTATTGTTTAGCTCCAATTCTGCTATTTTCAGGAACAGAAAACAAAAGAAAATCAAAGAAAAAGAAGAAAGACTGTGTAAAATTTTTTATTCAATAGTGTTGTATTTATTCAAAATAAATTTTAGATATGGTAATAATTCTCATGGACTTATATATACCAAACACCAAAATACACATGTACATGTACATGTACATGTATGTTTGGTATTTACACTGTATGTTATGTTTACTGTTTACTGTTACAATAATAACTCAAATGGAAAATAGGACGCAAGTCTATTTATCCATCATAATGCCAGGCATTTTGACTGTACATGTAATATTGGTCACTGGTGAATGGAGGCGAGGGAGGGGATTTAATATAAATACAATAATAAAATTCAGTTTCTGCCTTGTGTAGTGTTGTTAGGATCTGTAATGACCATAGAGCGGCATAGGCAATTAGTTGCACTTGTTCCCACAGTACATGCAGTATATATCACACAATTCATAGTTCATGGATCAATACTGTATTTACGATAATATTGCAAAACCATGTGGTGGCTCATCCAAAATCTGTTTCTAGCAATTATGTCACATTTGAACAAAAAGTGTATTCTATGCATGTGTCTTAGCCTATATTACCTTGACATTATTCCATTGCACTAAACGGCAACAATATTGTGAATTATGCATTATTATGTGGTGAAGTTGTCTTCTCTTTTCACTTATGTTTCACCGAAAGAGGGTGTGCAACTCCAAAAATTGTCCTTTTTAACTGGTGTAAACCATGTACACCAGCTCAAGGTTTGATCATTTTAGTTCATGTGTGATGTTATACCAACATCATACACATGTATGAAGTAAAATGGCCCACTACCCCATTTATAGCAAGGTGGCCATAAAGCCCATAATACAATGAGTGCCTTGTGTGCAGTTTGCTCAGTCCACATTATTATACTGCTTGCCAGGTAAGCTTCTTTTCTAAGGTTGCTTACTGTTGTTACCATACTTGCCAAAGAGCAGGAGCAAATAATCTGGACTTTTTGGCTCAAAATCCCTGGACAAGCACCAGAATCCATGGACATAGTTTGGGTGTACATTATTTGAAGGAAACTTATCACTGAAAAGTATCAAATCAATCATTTTAGTGTTATTTAGTGGCTTGTAGGATATTTTTTCAATGTAAATGACTTAGTTTAGGTTGTATCTTGCGTTTTATGAGGTTTGGTAACATTTTCACCATACATAAAAAATCAGGACAGCTGGAAAATTAGTAGGGACAGGCTTAAAAACCAGAGGGTGTCCTGACAAAATCTGGACACTTGGCAAGTATGGTTGTTACTGTGTATTACATTTCGTAATTGCACTGCAAATGTTTGAACTACATATAAGATTTAGCATTTATAGCTATAATTTTATGACTGTGTCTTATACATACATGTATTTTTACAATGTCAGATTACAGCATCCTAATAGAGGTGTAGGGCTAAGATGGCTGGAACTATTTAATATAAAAATTCTTGAAACACAAATAAATGAACTGAACTATTAGATCTCTAACGGCTGCCAAGCAGTAATAATGTGCCATGCATATGCCAGTTAGTACTTCAAACTTCTGAAGGATCGCTTATGTTACTCAGTTGGTGATTAATTATAACAAGCTAAATAAATTCTACCCACATGTATGTAGGGTATGCTTGGTGCTTCATTCAACTATGGTAGATCATGTATGTTTATAATAATATTGTTATATTGTGTTGTAATTATATTCATTTATGTATTCATAAACTTTGGGATAATTCCATAATAATGCTAGAAGTAGATTCAGGTGGAAGCTCCATATTCATACATAGTACCTAATTACCTTAGTGTTTAGTATAATAATGTTATGGTGAGCCTGTTACTGATTGTTTACTATTGACGTCGCCTCTAGAGAATGAAATGGATACTTATACTTACCTTTGAAAGCAACACTATTCGATCCTTTAAGTAAATTGTACTTACCTGTATTCCTTGTGTAAATACTCCTCAGAATCCAGTTCCATTGCATATAAAATAATTACTTACTCTCTTTACTCATGTCAACTTGACAGTTCAACTTCCTGCGGCGGTAGCATCAGTATAAGCTCGCTGCCTCTGTTACCATTATCCTTAGTCTGACTCTGAGGACTGGCTATTCTCTAGTCTATTGTACAACTCCAGTTTGAGTCTTTCCACTATTCATGGGGCTTTTGCTATGACCAACCCACCAAGTAAGATCTTGGAACAGAAGCAGAGTAATTTAGCACAAATAGATCCTCATTCTCTCACACTCTTCAGTCTATTTTTAGCATCTCTCCACTTACATGTATAACTACTATCATAACTTCTAGGACTGGTTAGAAGTCTTTCAGCTGGGTTTCAATTAAGAACCAGCACTTGAAGCGCAGCACAGTTAAGATACAATAAAAACAGCTCAGGCGATGTTAGTCCTCCAATTTTAGCAAAATAATCGTATATGTTGCATCAACTAATCATTTTTCATCATAAGGATTCTGTCCTCACACATTATATGCTACAACAGAGACGTTGTAGATATACCATCCACTTGGTTCAAATACTACATGTATATATTATACAAATTACACTCTGAACTTGTACTGGTCGTCATACTGTATAGGTACATGTTTTGTCAGTATAGCACTGTGCTATCTAGCTAGTTACAATATAAACACCACTTACCATGGTAGAAAAGACACAACACACCACATAGACTACAATTATACAATTCTATAATATACATACTTATATATTATATACTTTGTATACTTCCACTAGCTAATACATGTATGTTATATCATTAGTATTTACAGTCAACACTGGGTGTGATTTCAGAGACTTTGGGAATCTTGTTTACCCCAAATTTTGTTGAATCTGACCATATTTTTACCTGTTAATTGATATTTGCTGTATTATCATGGCAATGTGGAAAGCTGTACATACATGGTACCTACCACCTACCTGCAATATTGTGTGCAATTATGGTAGTATGAATATAATATTCCGTAATATTGGTATATATGCCATGGTATTTGGAGTTCTAGCAAGCATATAAGCAAAAGTAAAAGGACCTGTCACAAGCTTGTTTCTTTAACAAAATTAAAGGAGAATTCCCATATTCTGGTTAGGTGACTGTCGGTGGCCTATAAGGTAGACCTACAAAAGTGTGAATGGCAATGGATAGACTGGTGGAATGAGGAGAGTACATGTACATGTATAATGTAGGATGCAGTTGACAGGACACAATGAATCAATTGCATAACCTATTTATTTGAGGTAATTATGTGACATAATTCAACAAATTACTTGTAGCATAATAATTATTACAACCACCCTGTACAAGAGTAGCATGATAGTTGTACAATATAATTGTCTGATAATTAATAAAATATCAATGGAGTTTCAGAAATATTGCCAATGATATGTGAAAAATCAGCACAACACTACACTATATATCAAACACTACAGATCTTTCAGTCAGTTTCTTCTTCCTAACTTCGTTGAGCAAAGCCTCTTCTTCCTCCTGGTATATGGTAGAGTGCGCAGTACGTGGAGATGACAATCTCGGGCTCTTCTCAAAGGAATTCCTATGCAGTCCACCATTCCAACTTGATAAATCAGAACCTATGCTAAGATTGGTGCACATTGACGAGCCGGCACTATTCTGTCTAAGCAACTTCTTTTTTTCTAGTTGATCCAGTTTTTCCTGCTTTAGGATCGCTCGAATTTCTTCCCTTTCCACAAACCTTTTATATATAGCTTGTGAGGTTGGCGTTTTGTAGACACCAAAACCAATTAGACAAGCAAAGATGAGTCCACCATACCATAAGAAGAAAAACAGGATGTAATATACCATTGTAACTTTCTGCTCATCAGTCAACTCTGCAACAGCCGGCAAAGATGATGTCATATTTGCATCGCTCACGTTGCTACTGGTTAGTATGATACTACTAGGTGCTGTTGTAGTAATGCTGACTGGGTCTTTCAGATGATCGTGTGATACGTTATGTAAAAGGGTAGAGAGCAAGTTCCAAAGTTGCTTTTCGGATAAGATATATGATTTCTCCACCACCATTGGTGGCTGAGTTGGTGCTGTTATGGTTGTAGTGGTAGAAACATTAGCCATAGGTTCGCCCAGCAGTGTTGACTCTAGCTTGCTAAAATGATAACATAAATGACTGGAAACTATACACTCTATTTTCATCTACACTGCATAACATTATATATTATAATAACATTTCGGAGACAAGAGTGTGAAGCTGTAAACCCTTTATTTGCCGCTTTGGGAAATCTGAATGTTTGTAAATGACGGTTGAAATGACAAAAGTGCAAGTAAATCTAACTTGAAACCTCCAACATGCATTCCTTAATTTAGAATTCAGTTGTGAAAGAGTTCAGTTACCAGCCATTATTTTTGAAGCCTCTGTCTGCAAACCTATTTTTAATATACCATCGAATACTAAAGCAAGCTATTATCATACACACATTGTAATACAGTTACAGAAATACACTATTCTTAGAGCCCCATGTGTGATTTGTAAATTCAGTTATGGACAGTTGGTTGAAATTGGATTTTTTTTTGTATTATATAGTACAGAAATAAGTCCAATTTCAACCAACTGTATATACTGCAACTGAATTTATGAATCACACACAGAGCTCTACGAAAAATGCAAGTTTGAAATAATAATAAAGTACTACCTGAGGAGCTGATCAATAGAAGATAATGCAGTGTGTGAACTCATCGACATAATACTTCTCTATCGATGTCTAATGATTGTGGTTGTTAACAGACCAATCTACATGTAATCTAATAGTCCTAAATGCGTTTATGTAATATAACATAGTCCCTTATTGTTAATAATGCAAAGCAAATTTCATAATTTCCAATCAATATTTGGACTCATTATGTTTTTTCAAAGTAATATTGTTTTAAAGCAAATCTCACAATAATAAAAATTTAACAAAAGCAATCCAGATGTTATTATTCAAAATAATATTATGTTGTTAATGAACAGTGAAAGGAATCTGGCAATATTTTAGCTTTGCCTATTACACCTGAAAACCCTATAAAATGGTTTGAGGAGTCCTAATGGACTTAGTTAAGCGCCCATCTTTTGACAGTTTACTGTTTTGTGGCTAAACATATTTATTGCATTTCAATCCACTTAATTATTTTAATAAACAAAGAAGCATAACTAGAATGAACAATTATATAATAATATAGCATGTACACTAGATGTATGTTGAAATAATAAGTGCTGCACTAATTACATGTTTTCATATCATTATTACACACCCTTACCTTGTAGTTACTATACCTGGCTGTAGATATGCCTCTATACTACGCACGCACCCAGTCTGTGCAACTGTTTAATGTTGAGGTTAGGTGCAACAACAAAAAGCTAATTTATATGGTAGCATTTAATAGGAATTTCTGTATATATAGCCAACTGTAGTATCTCCTGCAGGAATATATCAAATATATATAATATTATATTCTCTATTTATATATTGATCAATACATTGCTACGTCAGAAACCCCCAATTATTTCTAATCTTAATGTAATAATTATTACGTATATGCAATTAGCATTGTCTAATAAAAGTTTATATCACAGCACTGCATTTATGGTATTTTCTATTTTTGTTAAATCATATTGACCATTTGATGGTGACAGCCAATGTGGACTACCTTTTTATTTGATGATACAGTTTGGCACCATGCCAACTTCCGACTAGCCATCTCAGACACATAATAAATGTCAGTTATGAGACACTGGAATTGTCCCTTGAGACAATTAACAATGGAGGTGAAGGCTCGTGTGCTTCTCGGAAATGCTCCACCTCTCAAATGATGAACATTTTCAGGTTGTTGTGTGAAAAATTGTATTTTAAAACACTAGTAGTAACAATTACTATTATTGTGTAATAACAGTGTATCTGTATTATTTAAACATGATGCATGTAATACTGCAGATATAAAATCAGTATAACATAACATATCACACTGTTTATATGATATAATTATACACTGTCTCAAAAATATGTTTCCCTGATCCAGAAAATGGTTATTGTTTTGCATAAACTTCAGATGAGACGAACATAAAATTTATTATAGTTATTATTTAGTCCAAATACCAAACTTAGGGAATTTCACTACAGCTTGCATGACTTTGTAGAGTCATAATTGTTTCCTGTAACTGGTTGGTTATATTGTAAACACTGTACTATGTGCATTTTAGTCATGTATTTTATTCAAACAGGCATACTACGTGCATTTAAAAACATGTGCAATATAAAAACAAACTAATAGTATACATTGTAAATTGACCAAAATAAATGTGTATATATACAAGAAAGCCAAAGCTTATAAATACAAAATATACAGCATCATTGCCAAATAATAATATAATATATACAATGTACATGATTGTTGTGTATATAATGTAGTGCATATAAAAAGATAATGTACAGTGGAAGTCTTTGATTGGAATAGTCAACTCTACAATATAAACTTGCCAGTCAACACTATACAGGCCTCACCAGCCACTAATATTCTCCCCGATTCTTCATTTACATTGAGAGTGAGGTTGCCACCACGGCTACTACATTGACCAGCTACAACATGTACAAGAAAAATTCAATATCTGTTTATATAATCCATACAACAATTATATAACATTGGTCCATAGGTATGGAGTCTAGCATACCATCAGTAGCATATATTTGGATAATCTGGAAGTCAAACCTAATTTTTTAACCACTTGCAGATACTAAAAAATAATCTGTGTTTGTAATATGAGCAGCACCATCTAACTTGTATGAACTGCAAATGAGGAATGGCTGTGCCTATGGATAAATCTATATTTGGTAGAGTACAGGCTAACATTTACTGACTGCAAATGAGGAATGGATATGCCTATGGCCTAGTCTATATTCGTCAGAGTCCAGGATTTCCAGCTTCCGATCACTAACATGTATGTAATATACACAGTCATGAAGTAGAGGTATTTGTATGCCAAATTAGGATGATTGTTTAGCTCTTACCATATAACTGGGATTTCCCAAGCTCTTCCTTCCAGTATTTCCCCAGAACTGTGTGAGCTGAACCTACATGTATATAATATCAATTAACCTGTATTATGATGTCATCATTTATATAACTCGTTGGAAAAGACAACAGTCAAGTCTTGGAACTACAAGGAAAAATCTGGTATATAGAAATTACTGAATCAAACGAAATAAATGAATTTTTTAAAAATATTGACATGAAAGTCAGAAACATGTTAAAATATAACCATAGCTAGTAAACTATGTCTATTAGTCGCTCCTATCAGGCGAACTAGCAGCAATAGTAAGGCTATGCAATGAGACTCAATCTAGGAAAGCATACTTATAGTGACATAAATAAGATGCCCAATAAATATTAGTCACTAAAATTTATCAGTATGAAAAATTTATTCAATATTTTCTGCTCCGTAAGTTTGGAATTTTTTTCTCAAGTAAGTCCGCCCGCAAAGTTAGGAGTAACAGAATAGTTTGAATTCATAGAATTCATACCTGTGACGGGGTCTTCCTGAATACCGACCCAAGGAGCAAAGTATCTGGAGACAAAGTCATAAGGCTTGTTGTTGCCATCTGCACCACCACCAGACAAAGTGAGGATAACTCCCCTAATATCTGTACCATCATGTACTTTCAGCATATCAGCAGATACTGGCACAGGAATGGATTCCAACATTGACCTGAGGAGCAGAATGTAAACTCATGGTTGTTGATAATATGGTGCTGATTAGCTTACAACTATACAAAGGACAGATGACTCCTAATGCTACAAATGAGCACATGTATATAGAATCATTGACACTGATGAACTACTGATTACAGTCAATAAATTTCATCAGTAAGGCAGTGACAAAACTCAACCAGGTGGTCCATACATAGCTAAGCACTGTGCCAGTCAGACACGCTCAGATCATGACATCAATTAACTAGAATGTTTATTTGGATTAATTTTTGACATTGTCGTATCTTCAAGCTTCAACAAAAAGTAAACAATTTCAATGACCATAAAATCTTTCTACCATGTTTAACATTTTGAAGAAAATAATGTGGAGCTGTCTTATATTCAAACAGGGCTAAGCTCCAACTTATATTCTCATTATGGTCTTTGAAATTGTTTATTACAAATTAAAAACAAAACAAGTCTATATTGGTGATGTATTATATATGAATTGAAAGTCGTTGTTATGATGCAAGGATGTTCTCTCCTTATCTATTCACTTGGTCTATGTGGTAAACAGAGCAAGTAAATAAATTGGGAGAGGACAACTTCACATCCTAATCAATGGTAGTGTAGTTTATAGGTACCCATGGTGCTGTACAATAAAACAGAAAATGCATAAGATGGATGTTACACCTATCATTTAAAAACCACCTACTACAAAACATATAACAACCTAAGAATATTATTAATACATGCTGCAAGTAATTTCATTGGTGTATAGGAATTGTACCTTGACCATTCATCTGGAAGACGCACCACCAACTTTTTTGTCTTGGGAGAATAAAACAACTTGCAGTCCGATAACTTTGCGCCAACGGATACCCCAGAGCTAAATTCAATATTCTACAGAATAATACAATACTATAACGTATATTGTTAAATGCTGTTGAACAAAATCTAGTGTTGGACTGGAGAAAAAATATGTACAAAGTTTAAAAATCATTTAAAAGAAATAGTAAGGAAAAACACATTGGCGATTAGTATTCTAATACATAGACTCCATCCGATTGTGAGTCCAACAGAAGCAGCAGAATTGTATAGTAGACTCCCTGTAGATCACCAACTAGGAGACTCACACTAATGGATCACCAATAGAATTACTAAAGTAACACAATCCTTCAGGGTAATGTTCAAAATATATTGCACCATTTTCAAAACACATTTTAACCAATTGCTGACTGAAAATAACAGCAAATAGATACAGTGTATATATATAACTTACCTGTAGGATAACTGCCGCTGATTCAGGAACCTGCAAGATAATAATCACTGTACATGTATATATACACATAAATAATAAAAGTTCTTAGGTATAGATAGGCAACATTAGCTATTCCATTGGGTATCGAATTCACTGTAAAACTAGAAATATTGACATGATTTATCCGTCATTACTCTATGTACTTTGTTCGACAGAGGAATATATTTTTTCATTTTGACAAAACTGATCGCCATCCTATCAACAAAACACCTGTTTACAACTGATCAACAGCAGTTATTGCCAAAATTTTGCTTTAAAATACCTGTGCAGTACATATGGCCAGTTTTACTCTTCTTTACGCTAATTTCACCGTAGGGGTCTTCAACCAGAACAGTTTATCCCAAACTTAGGATATTAACCCATTGCGTAACAAATTCAGTAAACAATGTCAAGGAAAACACAATTCCCAATACATAATATACATGTAAATGTCAAGTAATGCAAGTATATGATAACCTTGTCTGAGATATCAGCAAGTGGTAGATCCAAGGTAATTAGACCATCGTTCTTCTCTGCTGTGAGAATACCGCTCAGTGTGCTGAACCTAATCATCTTATCGTGACAGACCTCGGGGTAGTGTTTATATAGAACAGCAGCAGATGCCAACGTTGCGTGACCACATAGGTTCACCTCCGTGGTAGGCGTAAACCATCGCAACCCAAAGACACTTTCTACAATTTATTTTACTTTTTATAAGCAGTCTGATTTATGTGTAGTCTGCACTATATACATATTGGATGACTCAGGCCTTCATAACAATTTAATTTAATACAGTTGAGATTGGAGCCGCTAACAAAACGCTAACGAGTAATTAAAATCATATACAATGTACATGCACATGATTGTATAAAATAAATTCATGTCATGATATCAAGTATCCTAATTATTAACAAAAGGAAAAATCAGATGAACTAACTGATTGAGCTTCTGGTACAGAAGCCAATCTTATACTATTATCTGTGAGCTACGTATACAGTATCTTTTTTTGATGCTTGCCACTTTTTGTAATGCATGTATATTAAATGTTAAACAAGCACCAAATGGCACGGGGACGGTAGAGATTTCCTGTCAGAAATCACTTGCAAATCATGTAAATTCATAATCTTACCTGAATTATTGGCATTAGGTTCTGTTAGTTGTATGAATGCGGTTTCTGAGAGGTTCATTTCTCGAGCAATAGATTGCATTACAGCGGCCTCCACAACCTAGCAAGGAAATATATCATCATGGAGGAAAGGAAATTACTATATTATTTATTGATATGCAAAACTGTAAATCTAAGGAAATGAAAATAACATCAGAGTCTAGGTAGATTGTGTTTCCTGACTAGACCATTTTTGAAAATTATTGCTATTGATTATTTACATGTATGTAACAATACAGACTTCACTTTGCCAAAACATAATGCACATGTTTTAGAGCTTCTATACATTAAAAAGTAAAATTACTGATAGAATGTACAGAAAAAAATCACTTTACATGTAAGTCATGTACATGCAGCATAGATTATTGCCTTCAAGTTATTGCACTTTTCTAACAGTAAGATTATAGCTACCACCTGTTCAGGTTTGATGATGCAAACACTGGCAGGGTTTCCCTCAAATGGACTTGATGTAAAAGCATCTACTGTAAATATCGGCAACTCCATATTTCAGCTCTCTACAAAAAGCAAGAACTTATATCAATATGTGAGTTTGACTGCTCTGCTTCAGATAAAATGCATTTTGCTGCTGTGGAGACTACAGGTAACAATATGTGCGGCTAATATACTGCAGGCTTACAAAAGATATAATTGTTTACCTGAAAATTTGAAATTATAAATAAAACTTGAACATAAATCAAGGGGTGGTTAAACTGTAAGAACAAAAAAGGTAAGGGCAGGACCAGTGGTATATACATGCAAAAGGCACTATATTTATCTGTTTAGTTCAGTTGGAGCTTGAAGCACAATAGAGCCATTTCTATCTTCTTATAAGCTCTGCGTCTTTAATAGAAGGTTATAGGACTACTAGTGTCTTTGTGTCCTCTTGGACCGGCCTGAGTCGCAAATAAAAATTTCAAGATGGCCACTTGGTTGAGACCAAAAGTACTATCAATCTGGGACTTTTATTGGTCAGAGGAAACCATCCCTCGATCATCGGCATACTCGGGTATCTTGCCCAAAAAATAAGGACTTGGCTTTTGACCCAGGATGGTGTGTTTATGACCCTGCGATGGAAGTTGGCCGGCAAATTATGGAGCAAGTTGGTCTGCGCCTACAACTTACATGCAGATTGCCAAGACACTATACCTAGAAGCCTCCCATTCTAGTTCCTTGTGGAACTGAAGACGTGGAGTAACTAGCATAGTCAAACATAACTTAATACAAGCTCGGTCCTGAAAACAGTGGTCAATCCTCTACATGCACAATAATTACATGATAGGAGCATGCCAGACCGGTTGGTCAGTTGTATCTTAAGGTCTCTCTTGGAAATTCAGCACTTGCTAGGTAAGCACTAGAGCTACATTGATCGGATTTTCAGTTAATGTAGTGTGTCCTGTGTCGAACATTGCAGACACTTAGCTTTTCCAAAACATATAGCGGTACTTACTTGCCAACACTGCTAGCTGTTTGTACTCATAATTGCTACACTTCTAACAGTCATGAGTAGATCTTAATATGGAGAGAGAGGGGATATTATATTATTTAGATTTTTCCTGGCCTGATAGTAGATATCAATTTAGACCTTTTACCTAAGCTGTAATTAGGCCCACAGCTACGCTGAGCACTGTAATGAATTAGCTACAGCTGATAACATAGCAAATCTTGTATGCTTTTGCTGCTTTTTAGGGAGCAGCCGTGGCCTAGTGGTATGGGCTCTGGACTCCATGTGGGAGTCCCAGGTTCAATTCCCATAAGGGTAATTGGTGGTGTTAGGAAGGGCATCTAACCTTACGATGTTCCTATGCTACACCAATTAACTTTGCCATTGGTGAAGCGCCTTGCCTTCTCCACCCGAAATTAGAGAAAAATGTGAATCTCTTTAGATCATATTGCGGTGAAACAGCCTCCGTGGTAATGGCACCTAGGCCAGCCACACTGACAATTATAATAGCTGACATTTAATCACATTATCTTATCCATGCATTGTTAACCATATTCATCTATGCATTCATTATTATCTTATATACTGCGTGTCTTATATATATCTGTACTAGCAATCAAGCCTTGGGATTACGTTCTATTGCAACTTGGTTTTTCCCACACTTATATACCTATTTAGTAATTGTCTGTACTTGCTTGATTGTGCATTATTAGAGTCTTTTTGCTACTTTACATAGTAACTTCGTGGCCGACCGTATAGATTTAGCTCATAATTATATACGACATGTTTCTCCTTATTGTAAGCACATTTTGTGCAAAGGCCGACCTTTTATGTAGCCGAGTCGGGCGGAACCAGACATATTGTTGCATCAGTTCCAGAGCCGATCCTATGTCGGCTAGACGACACCATGTCGTACATTTTTGCCGGAAGTTTGTTATGTATATAAGGCAGCGCATTTTGTGTTGTAATTCAGTTGTTGATTGCGCTTGAATAAAGCAACATCTCCTAACTCAACCTACAGAGGCTTACTCTTTAGGCGGGTAGCTCCCCCTGAGAATCCTTTGGATTCAGTACGGTTCGAGCTCACCTCATCCTAGGCTAAGCACACCTCTATCCACCCCTTAGGCTTAGGCCGATCCCGGGTTCTAATGAACCTAGCGTCGGACTTAGGCTCTTAAGGTTAGACACTCTTTCTCTACACTCCCTTGGAGTATAAACCCTGCATGACCTACGTCGGTCCTGAGCTCCAATGAGTCTCGGCATCGGCCTACGTCTGATATAATCTACAATCTACACTATAAAGAGCACCCATAACTGTTCACTCTTTTATGTAATGAGCAGAAGGTACACTTGGTCGGCCTCTACCACCTTCCAAGCCCTTCACATAATTGTAGCCCTCAGCTCTCGTATGCAATAGTACTCAAAAACATTACAATATCATCAGTTTCTTACATGGGAAGTAAAATTGGCAAGTTTGCTGCCTTTGCACTTGGTGATTTGTTCCTGTACTTGATCTCAATGTAAAATAAACTATTGTACCTGTACCTCTCAGTCTTGGTGTAGGACTTTGTACTTTATTGTACTTGGCTTAATTCTTTCTCAGAACAACACCTCTGAGTTTAGTTTTCAATTGATCACCCGAACTTACTCGAAGTAGTAATCACACTGGACTGCCCATAAGAGAAGAAGCCTAAAAGGGGGTGGAGGTGCTGCATATAGCTAATGGGTTGAAAAATAGAGTTTAGAAACTAGAATAATCAAACTTTATGGGTTGAAACCGTTGATTCAATCAACGGTTTCAACCCATAAAGTTGATTGAACAGTGTGAGTGTGTGGCAGTAGAGTAGTCTAAGTCTAGCCGGTCATGCGGAGATCACGCTTCCTATTTAGGACTAGGGATTGAACCAATGGTGGTTGGGAGAAACAATTTTGGAATATAGTAACAGAGCAGTGCTAGTGCATAGCCTAAAGTGGTCTTACGTCTTCTTCTTTAGAACGTACTAGAGCTTGTTGCAAGGGGTACGCCTCATCTGATTTTGGTTTTTGTCAAGATTACTATGGTCATATATTTATGTTATGCTAACATGTTGCACTAATATAGATTTGTTGCTATGTTTATTGTAATAACTGTGGTACAATTTTACCACTTCGCATAACCCTGACTTGGAGATTACATCAAAGACTTTTGATTACATGCATTTGATAGTAAGAGCGCATACATTTAAAATACTAACCGGAAACGCTAATGAACCCAAATCTATTTATACAAATATTACCATTTACTTGAATATGCATTTTTTAAAATAAACTTTTTCAAATTATGGAATAAAAGTTATTTATTTGTATTAATGTTGCACAAACCTTGTGTAAAAAACAGTGGAAGTAAAAGAGATTTAGGTGGCTCACTAATTGTTTACGCCATCTTTCCCAATTTTGCTTAGCTACTGGGTTCAATTTTGTATGTAATACTTTTTAAGGTGATCCATGGATACTCCACATGTTCAATGTAGGCAGTGGCAGTGACAAAAAGGAGCGTTTTACCATTAACCGTGGAAACATAGCAATGGTGGCATTTGTACCGAGCTGATTAGACTGCCTATTGCTTATAAAGACGCCTAATTACAGGTTCCTCTGTGCTTCCGATATTCATTGGCGCTAGACCGGCTCGGCTTTTCTGAACTTTAGAGATCAACAACTCATTGTACAGTACATTTTATTTCATGAAGCGGTAGCTGAAGAATCACCCACCAGTCATTTATATTTGGGGACAGACCTTCCAATCCCATCTCATTTGGAAGTCGAAGCGAGATGGCGGAAGCAGGTGGTGGGAACCCTAATACGGCCGAAGAGCAAGTATCCAAAACACAACCTACCAAAGAGAGGATAGTTAAAAGTAAGTTAGAGTCAACACTATAGTTGGGTTTATGTTGTCATTGTGTGTATAATGTTGTGTTATAGGCTATTCTATTTGAACAGCTGAGTTTATGCCTACGTTCTACATAGTAAATAGTTAGTAACCAGATAGTAATAGTTATTATAAATTAAAATTTAGCTTGTTTTATTCTGTAATTCTTTCCCATGTCATTAGATTATTTGTTTCCAGTATTTAGTAAGCTTAGAACCAAGGCTATTGGTTATTACTATACCCTGAGCCTGTTGCTAAGCTGTAGAATAATATAATTAGGGCCTATATGAACACTTACGCCGCCTTAAAAGATTTTTTCTTGCACTATTACATTATTTTATAGCTGTGCCATTACCACCAAGTAAACGACTAACAGTAGCGGATGTATATGATTCAAAAGGAAAACCAAGACCTGATGTGCTAAAGCAGCATTTTGTTTTGGAGGGAAGGCTTAGTAATGAATGTGCACTAAGGATTATAAATGATGGCACTGCATTATTACGTGCTGAAAAAACCATGATAGATATTGAAGCTCCAGTCACGGGTAAGTTATCTTTTCCCAGAATGTTGTTACTCTTGTAATCATGAGGGTAATATACCTATGTTCATATTGTTATTGTGTGCTATAATAAATATAGCAAATATTAGTCCATGTATCGGTGATGTAAAATCTTGCACCTTTGTGTAGATTATTTAGCTAAGTAGTATTTGATGACTCCCTGTGTTTTATTTTTGTAGTGTGTGGCGATATCCATGGGCAGTTTTATGATCTAATGAAGCTGTTCGAAGTGGGAGGACCTCCTGCCACTACTAGATATCTTTTCCTAGGAGATTATGTTGATAGGGGCTATTTTAGCATAGAAGTAAGTGCAGCTAATAGATTTTGTATTCGGAAAATATCAATAATTTAGCAATGATGATGACCTACATCCTAAATGATTTGAACATACAAGCTTTAGCTATCAGTTTTTACAAGTACTACTTTTTTCTGCAACCATGGCTGCAGATTGTCAAGTTCTATTCTGAAGCTATTTACACCTAGGCCCAATGCTATTACTTTTGGTCCAGCAGTTTACCAGGGCCTGTAGCTATTCCAAATGTAGTAATCTACTGTGCTTATCATGCGTCCTGTTTATACATAGAATTAAACTTTGTTTTGCTGTTTTATTTTAGTGTGTTTTATATTTATGGACACTGAAGATTTTGTATCCAAACACACTGTTTCTTCTTCGGGGTAACCATGAATGTAGACATCTCACGGAATATTTCACATTCAAGCAAGAATGTAAGTATAGTCGTACATATAAGCTACATGGGCCAACATGTGGGCATGTTCGAGTGTATACATAATATAGTTATGCAGGTTTACCCAAAGTGCATTATAATATTATCTTGGAATATTTTTCAATGGGGCAATTTCCTTGCCAAATTGAAATATTGTTATAAAACAGAGTGTTGGAAGTACTAGGAAGATGATTTTCTGTACTGAAACTGTTTTAAGTAATAATTCTTTTCATGATATCAATATTAATATTTTCATGTAAATATCAGCGTATTGATGATATCGTTTTCTGTGACATTTAGAAATAACGATTAATTTTACAACAACTGCTGCATTCTAATGCTACTGCATGCTAAGGTTCCCATATTATAATAATATTATCATTAGTTCAGTATCACAATGTTCCTGTATTACTGTTATGCATACTTGCATTTTAAAAATATGTTGACTTAATTTGTTCCAGAGTTTCAGCAGTTGGTTTATCTGTTTTAGGTCAGATAAAGTATTCGACACAGGTATATGATACATGCATGGACTCCTTTGATTGTCTACCTCTAGCTGCCCTCATGAACCAGCAGTTCCTGTGCGTACACGGCGGTCTCTCCCCAGAGCTTCACAATCTAGATGACATTAGAAAGGTGGGCAACATTCTAATCCACACGTATTCATATATGCTACCCATGGTTGATAGTACATTCTTTTACATCACTACCCTTCTCTTGGTTGATACCATCTACACTAGTTACCTGCGTATTCGATCACAAACTAGATGGTGCAGTACTTGTCAACATAGGTCACTCTGCTGTTGGCTGGGAATGAATGTTTCCAGACTTTGATTAAACTAGCAAGAAGTGAGGGAATGTCACTAACCTATGTGTATGAATAGTTGTACAATACATACATGTGTTGTATCAACTAACTCGCAACAACTGCAAATAATATCAATAGCAAAGCAGGTGCTAATGTCAGTGTATATATCCAATGGGTCTATGTTACTAGAGCTTGGAAATAGTTCAGTTCTAGTAGATCAATGATGTATGCTGACTTACCAACTCCTATTTATGTCTCATTCAATTACATCCACATCTTGAATGGGTATACAGTGAACTATTCTTCCTCTCTTGTCAACTCTAATTACTAGTGAGTAGTGACATTTGAGAGTCACAGGGTTGATTCCTCATCCTTCATTGATTACACACGATGAGTTGATGTGCTGTTCTCCAACGCCACAATCACCAGCTTTTCTATATTCTAAGTAATGCTTATTTTCCTAAAACATTTTGGTCTTAGTTAATTCTGTAAGTGCTTTTAAATGAAATGAAACATGTAGCATATAGTGAGCCTAGACGTAGGCCTAGTTACTAGAAAGCATTGCAATGATGATAAGTAGGCCTAGTGCTATGCTCACACTCACAAGGTCAAACAGACTACGCTGCCAACGTTATCCTACATCAATCACATAATAAGTCTTTGTTAGCCAATTGTACTGACCTCTTGTGATAAAAGATGTACAATTTTGATTTATAGAATGTAATTCCAAAACCTACTGCAAGTGATTTGGTTGTATCTGGTTGTTTTAATGTTATTTCTGATTTGATTTTGAAAACTGACTATAGTTCCTGGAATCCTGTTTTTGGGACTAAATTCTCGTTATAAGAATGTTATTTTATCTTGTATTTCATCCTCTTTCCTGTCAGCTGGACCGGTTCAAGGAGCCCCCTGCCTTTGGACCGATGTGTGATATGTTGTGGTCGGATCCTCTCGAGGACTTTGGAAACGAAAAGAGTGCAGAACATTTCAGTCATAATAGTGTGAGAGGATGTTCATATTTCTACAGGTGCGTAACCTACTTCTTCCTACACTGGTACCAGAAACCAAGTGCCAGCGTGCTGTCTCGTGTACTAACATACCCCCTCTGTGTGCGTTCTCTGTCTGTGTACGGGTATATTCAAATTAAAAGATGCTGTGGAAAATCTATTTGATGCGATTTTGGAAGCTAAATGTGTATTGCCCAAGGTTTTTGTTGTAGAAAATGTGCTGGCTTCATCCACTCTACACATATTTTCATTTTATCATCAGACCAAATTCACATTCAATGTGAGACTTTGGTATTCTACGTAGAGTCCAATTTCTTCTGTGATGGCATTGGGTGCCCGACTTGAATTATTTTGGTCTGTTTCATATATTTACTGCTAATCAGGCTAAAAGTCGATCCATCATAGCATTATAGTGTACTAGAGACTGAATTATAGTGATTAGGTGAAGTCTATTGCTACTAGTTTGGGTATTGGTTAGAAGTATAAAACTGTCGGGTGGTGGTAATGGGTTGATGTTTGATTGATAGGTTTATGTGGAGTAGTGCTAAGTATTTATGATTTACATAAAATTACCAGGCAATAAGCTAGTGAAACTATGCCTAGTAGTATTTGCAGTGAAGTCAAGGGTGTGATTTCTTTCAATACATGAAATGTATACTAGCACACTTTTTGTGCTAGTATACAAAGCTACAAGTTATTTACACATGACTTGCTTAATGTTTACTTTGGTCTGCATTAAAATCACTGGCTACTAGTATACTGGATACAATATACACTGTGTGAGTAGGCTACTTGGAACTTCCTCTAGCCAAGGCTACTATTTACTTTCCATCAACTGATGATGACCTGAGCATCTTTAGTGTCAGTTTGACCAGCACTTCCCTTAAGTTGTCTGTTTGCTATTTATATCAACAGCATTTTTACTCTGAATCCCTGTTTATACAATTTGTATTATTATAAGATAGGTTGATGTTATATCATCACTACATATATGTAAATATACAGTAGTACATCCATGTACATGTACACACACAGTACAAGCTGTAAGGGTAGATGAATAGATGAGTGGTGTTAGTGTAATTAGGTGTGGGTGTGTTTTCTCATTATTTTCAGATATTTGTAATGTTGATAATAGACCACTAGTAATAACTAGATCGTTATAATATTATTGTTTCTATTCTACTAGCATAATTCAGTGCAGAAACTATGAGCTATTTCCCTTCTCCTCTTCTAATAACTACATATACATGCCTGTACCAGTGTCGGAGTATTGCTGTATTAGTATAGCAGACTGACTACCTTGATTGAGTAATTTATTAGAATATTATGTATTACATAATTATAGATAGTGCAGATATTTATAACTCATTAAACCAGTAAGCAGTACATATTTTGCTGAGTCTGGGGCTGTGATATCTACCAGTGTTATTTTTCATGATTGTTTGTCCAAAACTTGAAGACTTTTGGCATGGGATTGGGATAAAATTGTTATTTTATGGAAACTGTCTATGTACAGAGCAGCTTTTTACTTTTAGAGAAATGTGTAGGCGTAGGGGATTTATTTATAGGTATAAGCGGGAGAGCAACTCCCACCTATTAATTCGAGGCAGCATTGGGCCAGCAGTAGTAGGCAGAACCATCTATCTACTCACAGTACAATGCCATAGACTGATTGTATGAGATACAGCTAGGGGCTGGTGTGGTTTGGCCATGATATGATTTATATTGATCTGCCCCCACTTTCCTATACTAATGTTGAAAGCCTGCAGGCTGTCTAACTGCATTCATGCCATTCCCCTGATACAGACAGAGGCACAGCCACAGGACTGTATTTTGTGTAGTGATGGTCTCATTCGGTCCTCCTCTCCTACTTTACACTGCCCTGCCTACCCTTTATCATAGCATAGGTGTCATCAGTAGCTCAATCATGCCTCTCTGAAACCCTTCACAAGCTATGTAAACTATAAATTATCTACTTGACCAGGTCTGAATAGAGATACAAGCAGACATGGATAGATAACCTACTTGTGTGGTACTGCTGTACATTTACAATAGATGGATCATTCACTGCTGTCACACTAAATACTCATAGATGTATCTACATATAATCAAGTCCTGTGTACATGGTTATGATTACCATCCATTTATGATGGTGTCATGTATGAAATATAGGGTATCCTTGAGAAATAATAAGATGTTGTTCCATGCTAAATGATTATTACCGTTAAGTGCTGTACGTGTCTACCAAGCCTTACATCTCACTGTTGCCTCTTTTACAGCTATGCAGCGTGTTGTGACTTCTTGCAGCACAATAGCTTACTTTCTATAATTAGAGCTCACGAGGCTCAAGATGCTGGGTATCGAATGTATAGAAAAAGTCAAACCACCGGATTTCCTTCGCTCATTACTATATTCTCAGCACCCAACTACCTTGATGTATATAACAATAAAGGTATGCTAGGCTGGTCTAGTCTACTGCATTATATTCAAGTTGAGATTTCTCATTTATTTGATTGATTTCTTAGAAAATGATTATCCAAATGCTCTACATAATATGTCGTTGAAAGATGCATTTTTTGTCATTGTGCATTTGAATGTTTTATCAATTGAGGGAGTTTTCCATAATGCTAATATTATCACTTGACCCTCTATCCCCATCTGCCTCTCCAGTGGTTGAATGTATGGTAATGGTGGCACATTTTAGCGGTTGAGCTAGGCTGTAATTCTCATCTAAGTGCTCCAGGAATGATTGTGATAGTATAGACAGCCAACCTACCATGCTCTTGTCTTAAGGCAAACCTACTTTTAACTTGATTCTGTTTTAGCGGCCATCTTGAAATACGAGAATAATGTAATGAATATCCGACAGTTCAACTGTTCTCCACACCCCTACTGGTTGCCAAACTTCATGGACGTCTTCACATGGTCATTGCCCTTTGTCGGTGAGAAAGGTGAGTGAGTTAGCTTTGTCTGCCACGGTCCAGCTATACTCTGGAGCTATTTGAGTGGTAGGATAATGAGGGCTGTTATGCTGGCAAGAGAGCACATGATATGTACTAAGGAGTTTTAATTGATGAAGGGATACAGGGAGAGAGTGGAGCCTGGTATTTTAATCAACAGGGAAAACCTTGTTGTGGGTTTCTATGTGGATAAGCCAGTGGCTACCAGGTAGTATAGGACTAGTCATGTACACTGTAGGTAGTGTATTACACATCCATTAGGTATATTGTATATTGTGGTGTAATAATCGGTGTGTGGTTTTAGTGACAGAGATGTTGGTGAATGTGCTGAACATCTGCACAGATGAGGAACTGGTTGATGGTGAGGAAGATGGAGACATAGATGGTATGTACATGAGTCTAGACTTGGTTTATATAACCTACCATCCCTGTGGTGTCTTCACTCCTCTAATACTCTTGTGTACGATGTATTGTAGAGTTCATTCAGCTCACACCAACCCTTCATATATTATATCACTTCTCAACTGCATGTTTCTTCATCAAATTCTAGATTATTTTTGTTATTACTACTACTTTAGTTGTAGTACTATAACGTAGTAATGTACACGACTCTGCATAAAGATTTTGTGTGAACATCATACTGTTTATAGACAGGGAGCATAACTCTGTTTCCTTTCAGCATTATATATAATATTCTTTCCAATTCAACTGGTTGGTTCCCAAGGGTATTGGTTTCATTGAATAATGTATGAAATAGGAGTTTTGGTGTACATGTAGGCCTATAATGTACATCAAGTAAGAATAGTGGCTAGGCTTGCTAGCCAGTGGTCCACTTTCTATGTTATTATGCATTAGTTGTTAGACTAATTGTAGCGAGGTACGCTCAGCCAACATTATAGCTGTTAGCATTAGAATTATTGTTAATAGCAGCATGTACAATGTTGGCATAATCTCCCAGGGGACCCACTCAGTTGTCCAACTCTGTACTATCAGCTAGCAGCACCTGGACTGGACTTGGATGGGCATAGAAAATAGCTTACATGTTGTGCATTATATTAATTTGGTCAATATAGTAGGTTAAACTACCATGTCTGGAAACCCATTCTATACAGCTACCTACAACAGACTCTAGCATGAAACTGGTAGAGTTGTATTATGAATAAAACTTTGTACAGTGCCTCGATGATCTTCTCGTCCAGAATTTGTAACTACGATACGGCTTGAGAAGTGAAATTTGGTATTCACATGATTAGCTTAGTAGCTACATGTATGTATGTACATTTAGTAGCTACATATATGTATGTACATTTAGTAGCTACATGTATGTATGTACATTTAGCTTATTATTGGACAGAAGGTAGTTGTAGTTAACCAATCACTATAAAAAACCTTGAATTTTCTCAATCGTAGGAGTAGGAGGTGGCTCAGTGGGTTAGAGCGCCTGCCCTGAGGCATGGAAGTGCTGAAGGTTCAGGGTTCAAATCCCGCTGATGTCTACTGACTACTGGGTCTTTGTACCACTGGTGTGCTCCGACCTGCCTACAAACCGAGAGCAAAAAACTTGCGCAGCCATTGCAGCCTTGTATGTGTACCATCAATTCCATCGTCAGTGCCAATGTCACTGGGTGATGCTGTATGGTAATTTTAAATTTTATTTTTTTTAAAAGAGGCGGTAGGTTTGTATTTAGTTTGGTTGAAATATTCTGACACGTTTCACTTCAGGTGATGAAGATAGTGAAACTGACCCAAGCAAAAAAGGTAAAATTGATCTAGCAGTGGTTAGTCATTGATCACTTGTGTCCTATTTCTTTCCTATCCTCATATAGACAGTATATTCATAGAGTCGTCTTTCCAGAAGCTATTGGTGATGCAGAGTGTTTTGTATAGACAGACGTATTGTGTTAGAAAACTCTAATGGATGGCCAAGAGCTGATGGTGTGCTCCCTGCTCGTTTCCTTATTTTTACCTCCTGTATGTTTGACGTGATTGCTCACAATCCTGGCTCTCTATGCAGCACCAACACCTCGCCGCCTGTCTGTCCATCCCACCACTGCCACTAGTCAGGCTGTATGCAGTGCACAAACGACAGTGCTATGTTTGTGCTGACTGCTGTCAGTTTACTAGGTCTACAGTGTATGTACGGCTCCTGACTGCAATAATGTGCATGACGAGAGCTAAATTGGATCAGCCTGTCAGTACTGATGCATTGTCAACTTTTAAAAAACCTGGCTAGTTGCGCACACCTAGAGTCAGGAAGGAAGCACGGTGTTTCAATGTCTTACCAACTTGACACTTTTAGGTATTCCTATCGGAGATCTATCTAAGGCCTTGTCAGCTTCGCCTGTCAAATCTAATCCATTAGCTCATGATTCAAATGATGTGCCAAGTACCGACAACTCTAGTCATTCTCCACAAACGGCAATACGGCTACGTAGCCGTAGTAAGTGCATTGCTGTTGATGTGATGGGTGTGATCTATTTGTGGCCATACTTATCGTGTGTGGCTGTAAATGCTCTGACAACATCACATGCTTTGCTAGATGCGTGCGTGGCCAATAGTTGTTTACCATATTCTGCGACTGGACTATTATTTACATTGTGATTGTACTAGTGTTGCTGGCTAATATTTCGCTTTGTAGAATTGCTGATTTCGGGTGTTTTTCATATGCAATAGAGAGGTTGATGCATGCCGATGCTACGCAAAACAGCTGGCTTGTTGACCTCTAGCCGTATTTCCTCGCCTGTTTACTCACCTTCTGACTTAGTTAATGCTGTTTAACAGGGTCGAACAACCAACTGCTTATTATTACTACTAAATAGTGGTATTTGCTATCTAGTATGATACTACCATCAGTTTTATTGTTGCCTCTAGTTGGTCTAACTGCTGTTGCTGTGTAGTATATCTATAACAACATTATTATCACACCTTAGATTGACAGCCACTTTTTATGCAATGTGTAATAGAACGAATATGTTGTAAATTGTAGCATGATGATTATAATTACTCTTTTAGCTGCAGCAATGGCTGCCCGCAGGGAGGTTATCAGAAATAAGATACGAGCTATTGGAAAAATGGCACGGGTCTTCACTGTACTCAGGTATAACGTGCATCAGCATTCGCCTATGCTGCGGTCTCCTCACTTGCATCCAACCACATCTCATCATTCAATCTAAATTCCCACTGTCTTACCTTCACCTTTGCATGATTCTTTTAGTGTTGCTCAAAACTAATAAGAGTGTAAGAAGAGAAGAAATGAGACGTAAGATTAATGCTATTTCAAAGTTGCTCAAAGTCTACTCCTTGCTCAGGTACTGCTGTGGTAACAGCTGCTCCATTTCTCTCTCTCTCTCTCCCTCCTCTGTCTGCCTACTTCACAAGCTCTGCTATAATTATAGGTTCAAATGTTCTTGTTCTCTTCTCATTCTATCTATTTGGTTAGTATTTAATTGTTTATTTTGTGGTTGTATAAATTTGTTCCATCGATGTATAGGCCTACAGGTGTCTTCCTGCTCTAGGTCACAAGTAATGATTAGAAAATGTATGATGGTCAAAGGAAAATGAAATATCAAAAATAAAAGTCAAAAAATGAGTCTAGACTAGTAGGCCTACTACCTTATTAATAATCTTGTTTTCAACATCTTCGAATTATGATTGCTGTAGCTACATTTTCGAGTAGTTACTTGTATTTTTGGAGGAGAGATACAGCATTTTTTCTTGGAAAACCTGTTTCAATTTTTAACTGAATTTTAGTTACTTTATACAGTGCGCAGTGTTCCTTTAGGATGACTGTTACATTTATTAATTATTGTGTAGGATATATTTTATTGACTGCTGTATAATATGTTTATAGAGAGGAGAGCGAGACTGTGCTGCAGCTCAAGGGTCTTACTCCAAATGGTATGCTACCTGTTGGGGCATTGTCTGGTGGTAAAGAAACAATGGTCAATGGTTAGTATGAGGAGTATAAACTACAGAACTATTCATTATCCAGTCGTGTTCATTTGTAACATAGCTACAGTGTACATGTAATGGACATTATGAGAAGCAACATACTTTTGAATTGTCTTCTCATGGATTATCATCTTTTTGCATAGAGAAAACAACTCCTATTCACATGTGCTTTCAGCTGTTAGTGGCGTATCACCCCATCACAAGATAGCAAGCTTTGAAGAGGCGAGGAGCCTAGATAAAACCAATGAGCGAATGCCTCCTAGGAGAGATGCAGCTCACCACAAGAAGTAGTGCTGGGTATTATGGAGTGGTGGTATATTTTTAGACCATGAACTAACTGTAAGGCTATTTTCTAGACAGTAGGCAGCGTTTTACTGAACAAGACTAAAAAAGAAACATTGTGAGAGAGATGTCTCACATCTAGTCAAAACACTGGACAGTCTATTTTCGTTGTTGGCTGCTATTGTAACTGCCTATGTAATATAATTAACTAACCAAAATGAACCAAACATTTGTACAGTGGTCAGTTGCTCTAACTCTTGGAAATGTGAAAAAATATGTTTGGTGGTTTCGTAATTGTTATGCTAGTTAAGTTTACTATGGCTGCTGCATGTTGGATGTTATGGGAGCCAAGTGACTGGCAGATATCACTGAGCCCATGTAATATACTTTATCAGTGCCAATATGGATTCTAGATTTCATTTTATGTACTATTGTCTTTGCTTCACTAAGATTGTAACAAGTTAATTATTTATATTATATTAATTATTATATGCATCAACTAAAAGGGTGATATGACTAATGGGGTATCTATTACAGTATATATATATACATTATTAACAAATAAAATCATTGTACACCAGTCATTAAAATGTGTCTGTTCATTGCGGAGGTGGTGGTGGTGGGAGAGGAGCCTGCATGTAGTTGCTGCCGTAGCTGGAGGGTGGTGGTGGAGGGGGTGGTGCTGCAGGATTTGATCCACCGTAACTGCCTTGACTCTGCCATGGAGGGGTGGGGGCTGAAGGTTGATGCCAAGGGGCATTACTTGCTGTAGATAGAAACATAGCAAGCACTACAGTATTGAACAATATTGATATATACAGTACATGTATTCATTTCTGAAAAACCTGCTTAATATTGTGTATTAGTACAGAGATGCCATACTTAGTAGTTTTCATTGGGAATTTTTAAACGGGAATGAATAGATGAAGTAACCACTACCAGAATTAGTGAAGTCATAACATTTTTATCCAAAACAGCGACATTTTGTTCTGAAATTTTAACTTCTGGCTCCACCTACAATGTAGTTGCAAATATTCCGCCAAAACTTAGAAAAATCTACTTAAACAACCTTGATGTTCAAAACTTCTTGCGCAGAAAAGCAATGGACTTGATGAATTACATGTTGTATAGTTGTACATAATTATAAAAACCATGAAGCTATGTTTCAACTTACAAGGTGGTTGTGACCAGGAACCAGATGGTGGTGGTGGAGGTGGTCCACCATAGGAGCTAGACATTGGTGGTGGAACTGCAATATAGAATTCAATGTTTTAATATGAAATGCTGGGACTACAGTGAGGGGGCGTATTCGTGAACAAGGCACAGTTGATATTTTGGAGTTATTCCCTCATTGGAATACAAATGTGATTAGGTTTAATAATCTGGTGATCAAAGCTAAAGTAGCGTTAGATTATAAGTATCTTACCTGGTGGAGTCATCTTTGGGGGAGGTGGAGGACCAACCGCAGCTGGAGAACCCCATCTGTTGCTGTTCATCATACCAGACTGGGGAGATGCATCCCAGCTACAAGCATCACATGATTAATGTTGGTCATAGCGGTATTTCTAAATACATTGACAGCGGTAGTAACATTTATGAACTTCAATGATTATCATAATACTATTCTAGCTTCACAATACCTTCGGTGTGATTGATGGCCAGGAGGACCACGGTCATACTGGCTACCAGAAGGTGGGCCTCGTTGATCAAACCGAGATGGTGGCTGATCATAATGACGATTCCCGTGATCAAATGGGGGTGGTCCTTGGTTATACGGCATAGGAGGTCGTCCATGGTCAAATCTGTTTGGAGGTGGACCTTGATCGAACCGTGAAGGAGGTTGATTTGACCGCGAATGTTCATTAGATCTACCAAACTGTCCACCAGGGCCCCCTGGTCTACTATTAAATGACTGGTGACCTCCATATCTATCACCGCCATGATTTCTTGACTCAAATTCATCAAACCTTGACCTCCGGCCACCATAGCCATAGTCAGCACTGAGTGCTGGAGGTGCTGAGGATGCCATGGGAGGTGGTGCGTCTGCACCAACTTTGGAAAACCCACTACCATTGGCAGCATTGTGAGGTTCACTCATCATTGGTCGAGACATCTTAGAAGCTAGTTCAGCCTTCACTGTCTCTGGTGCCACCTAAGAGAATAACATGAAAAAGTTTACATTCTATGGGGTAGTCATTGAATAAATACATATTACATCTACATGTATGTATATCATATAAAGAAATAATGTTAGATAATAATATAATGTACATACAATAGGTTGTACGGCTGTAAAATAGTGCTCGATAGCATAACTAGAGCATAAAAACCACCAGACCCAAGTGTTCACTGCCACAGTTTTACGTCTGCAAAAAGATGACCTGACAAATAGGAAACTGAACAGTAACTGCAAACACTTGATCAGGTGGTTTTATTTGTTCTAAGTAGACATAATAAATATGTAGAACAAACTTGGGGTGTAGAGTGAGAAATAGAGCCAGGCTCCACATTCAACATACCTGACCCAATTCGGCCATCAATGACATATATTCAGAATCCATCTTGGCACGGTCTTGTCTGCCGACTATTGTGTTAGCTGGCAAGTCGCCAAGTCCTTTGGCAGCAACCATCTGTGACTGAGCTAACTCTGCAGGAGTTTTCTGTACGCAATCTCTGGCTATGTGCCCTGCTGCACCACATTTGGTACATATAATCTGGTTGGTTATTATAGTTTCAGCCTCAGCTATTTGTCTCAGTTTTCTAAATTGGGAAGAGAAAATAAATTGAAGTCAACTAAAGTTCAAAATTGACTTGGAATGACCTCTGAAAATTCAACTTGGAATGACCTCTGCTGCACTGATTATGCTTTCATTGGAGGCAAAATCAAGTTTTACACCAGCTAACAAGCATTAAAACAGTCCCAAATAATCTATACGTTTACTTTGATTGCTTGTCTATCTGGACCAAACTGCCATAATAGATGGTCTGTTACAGATTAGCGTGGACATCAATAATATCATTATCGAATGTTGACTAACCGTATAAAGGCAGACTAGTGGAAATTTTACTGGAATCACTTATACAGTGTGGATATACACTGCACACCAACTATATAATGAAAATGATGTATATATAACCAATACAGCACACTACTTACTGTAAACCATCATTGTCTCGTAAAGTACCATTTAGTAGAGCCAGCTCTCTTAACTGTTGCTTTCTCAAATCATTCTTTTCTTCAGGAATTTCTATACCTTCTTTGATTATTTCATGAATCTGGAGGAATAATAAAAGGTACATGACATAAGTTAATAACAACACAGTAATTAACAATGTTCTGTACAGAGGCACGGAGATATAAACGAGTGACTACCACAAGAATAATGCTTCTTTATTGTTGTCTAGCTACCCCATCATCCGTGTATTTCATACCCCAAATACTGTGAAAGCGATTTAAGAAGTACTACTGATAGTATAGCATAGCTTACTCGTATAACTGCCTTCTTCACATGCTCTGGGTCATTAGCTGTAATATAGGCATGCAGGGGTTCATCCTCACCAGGTAATGGTTGGCCGTCTTTCCTTCCAATCTTACCTTCTTTAACAGACCCTTTACCTCGGATAATGATCTTAGCTCCAGTCTACACAAATACGATAACGGTAATTATATGGTATGCCAACTGTCAGATGAACTGATGAAAGATTGAGTAGAAAATGGGAAAACAAGGTATAATTTCTGCACACATGTTAGATATATATTTGATTGTCCTATGTCATGGAGATGTACGAGAATTACCAACCTCCTTTTCCAGTGTCTTCAGAGTGTTACCACGAGGACCAATGAGTAAACCAACAAAATTGATCTCTGGATGGCTGTCCTGAGGGATCATCACCTTATCATTCACTCGGATTATCGGAGGTCTGAAAACAGCCATGAAATTTGACACATAAAACAAAGTTAGGTATTCAACATCACCTACAACACAACATAGTATGTTAAACAGGTTAAAATTTGATCAAAACAACAGAGAACAACACACAGATATATACACACTTGTAATCTGTAGGTGGTTTGTATGAAGAATTGAGAGCCAATAGTTTCTGGATCTTCTCATGCCTGTCTTCTTCCAAAGCTTTCCTCGTCCTGTATTCCCTGGTGTTCATCCGTTTGCCTTCATTGTTATAGATAGGTTCAGGAGAGGGGGATCTACAGAGAATGAGGGACATTGCATCACACAACCAGTCTCATTCTCATACCACAAAGTGATAAAAATTTCGGGAAATTATATCATTCGAAAGCATTCAGTGATACTACATGTAGTATAACTGCATCATAGCCAGAATCAATCTGTACTAAGGATATCTGACCATTACTACATGCTAGTAGTAACCTCGGATAGATCAGCAGTACTCTTCAACTCCACGGACCAATAAAACACATTTTTCTGAATGCTGTGATTCTTACTATGATCTAGTTTCACTAGTAGGCTTAATGAGGTTTAGAATGATATAAGGCACCGAGGGATTTATCACCACTTTCACCGTTCCCATGAAGTCTTACACAACTATATTATAACCTAGGATACCTGGTAACTGATATGTACCATAGCAAGCATTAGGACTGTGCTATTGAAACAGTACCCATTCTACAAGGTAACCCCGGTGAAAACACAGCAGTGTAGGACTCCATTAGACCATAACTCTAGAAAATTCAGACAATTACTTATAGCAGCAGCAGTTCCCAAGAAGTCTTTCTCATATTAAAACAAACATCTACAATTTCTACATAATAAAGTTTGCTACTTTTGCTGTTTTATGGAATTGAGTGAAGGGTGCACAACTCCTAAATGGCTCAAGTTGAAATTTTTAGTTACTTGAAGAAAAATGCTTCGTCATATAAACCTATCTAAAAGATGTTTTAATTGAATGTTACAACCATGAACACTGAACCTAATTTATTTATTACAATTTAATTAATCCGGTTTGCTACCTAAAATAAATTGATGATTAATTCTGAAATAAAATTAATTATAGGATTAATTCTTCATGTTGCCACCATCCATCAGTTCCGATTTTCACCTATGTTGATGGAAATATTAAGTATTTATATAAATATATATCAGGCTGCAAACACAAATATAATTCAGATTAGATTGGAGTGGCAATCAACCTGTATTAAGGAAAGTAATGGATTAACCTACTTATTGACAAGTTGTAATTTTAGTGCCACTGCATAGTAGAAGTACCAAGCTTTAAGAAAAATTCAATAGATCAAACATGACAATGCATGCAGCTCAAGTATCATAATATGCTTCAACAAGGTGGGAATAGCAGATATCAATTGTAGGAAATTCAACTGAGTTAATTAGGAGGTTTGATAAATGAACAATATAACTTTTAATTCAAATATTTTTGGAAAATGGTGTTGTGAGAAGATTTTATACATGTATCGGCACTCGATTTTTGCTGGGAGCATGTGAATAAACATCTATGCACCTGCCTGCAAGTCAAGTGAACTATAATTAATAGTATACCAAGTGATGCATATGGAAAAAGTCTATGTGATGTCATAAAAAGGAAATAAAGTAATTAGCAAGAATGGTCTTATGAATTGTGAGTATAGATTCTGGCAGCATCAACACTCAGCCAACCTTTCTTCCGGGTTAGCGGGAATTCCGAGGTCTCCAGAGCGTAGTCTTCTACTACTTTCTTCTATCTGTAGCTGAACTAAAGGTTTGGTTAAGGAGAAAAAGGAGAGAATATTGTTAACATTATTCAATACATTATCATACAACAGTCCAGACAGCAATAGAAACATACATAGGCCTATATACTTAGTAACCATTGAAGAGGTAGTAAATTGGATAAAATATTAACAAATATACGCAGAGTACTAAGAATTTTGCTGTACCTCATATAACACGTCGAAACATAACTGTATGTAACACTTACGCAAATATTGCTCTTTTTGTTCATCTGTTGCATCTGCAGGGAGTGTTGTTGGCATGCCCGGAATGAATGTTTTATCACCTTCATCATTAGCCCACCGTGACCTTTTCTTTTTCTTTTTTTCTGGAGGCCAACTGGCAGACTCTGCAGTTTTTAATAATTTTACAATATATAATAAGATTAGGAAGCTCTCGATAAGATTGTGTAATAGGCTACATTAGCAAACTGACAAAGAAGTTGTAAGATGTTTGCTCCGTGACTTAGTTCAGATGCTCAACATAGTGGGAAAGAGGAAGATCAAATTGTAATAGAGAAACACCTATGAGGCCACAGCAGAATACTAAAGCCTTCGATGCCAGGATTGTGTTTGAGGAACACATCCTTGTCGATAAGTGAGAGTCCATTGTGCTAGGTGACTAAGTGCTGTAGAGGCTTGGGTTGAAACCCCCAGTGAGCGATGGGCTATTTCTAAGGATGTGGAACCAAGTCCCCGGCTGCTCATATGAAAATCTTTGCAAGAAAAATAATCATATAGATTTCCCAAGCAAAGGTTAGCACCAGCCCACAGAAATGTGGTTCATTGTAACTAACTTGAAAATTGTAGCGATCTTCTAAAGCGCATCATTCGATATGGTACCTCCGGGTATCTACATTTAGCTTTGCGATTTGACTGCCGGTTTTTTCACAGTAGAGCATTGCTGTGCCATTTAAATCCAAGCCATTAAGCCTTATCGTGCCAACAAAAATGTGATGGCCTACTGCACTTTTTTTACAAATTGAATCATGAACCAAAAGGAATAAGATCGCAATTCAACACGGATATCTTGAAATGGCGCCCTAGACGGCATGATATTCCTTTCTTCTCTATTTCTTGATGCGGTATGGGCTATTTCACAAATGCAGTAAGCTATAAAGTTGGGATAACGATCATAATGATCGTGATCATTATCCCAACTGTGTTAATCGCAATTCCTGAGTATTCCCATTTGATAGGCTAGTACGTAATTCACAAACCATGGTGCAAGGTTAAGGCAACATTGTTATTGACTAGTGAATGTGGAAATCTGTGGGCTAAATAAAGAAAATAGCCTAAGCAAGCTATAGCCTAATTTTATTATATTACATTATAATCGATCATCATCATAATTTAATATCATATTAAATTATTAGGCATTGAATTTAAATTAAACGCTTATCATGATGATCTCACTATCATTATGATAATAATCGATAATGATATAATCATGATAATAGTTTAATCTAAATCTAATGCAGGCTTGCCAATTCTCCCTGATTCCACAGGAGACTCCTTGATTTTCAACTCAAATTGTAGGACCCCACCCAAAATAGACAGCCCCAAGCCAAATGCTGAATCTCCCTGATTTTCATCGGCCGAACTTGGCAAGCCTAATCTAATGCCTTTTCCTTTTAATCTGATTCAACAGTTGCAACACATTATTAAGAGTTCTATAATAATTATATCAATCATCATTGATTTTAATATAATAATCATAAATAATGTTATGTATAATAATTATAAATTAAAATTAAATTATAAAAAAATAATGAGAAATTATTAGAATTACAACTAGTTAAAATTTAGTCAGGCCTACCAATGTACATGAAACATAAAGGCATGTAAAATAACATAGCAGAGATTTTTATTTTGATAAGATAAAATGCTCAAATATCATTAAATTTAAGTCACTGGAGTGTTAGCGAATTTGAGAGCTGTTGTTAGCCATAGTGATAGTGATAGTCTTTAAGTCTCAGTCTGTCATTGGTGTAGTATTAAAGGAACGTATTCTTACGGTCACTGCTATCCCTTTTTAACGTCTCTGTTGACATTGTTAATGTTGGATCTCAGCTTGGAATGCTACAATGTAGGAGATATCGACTTCATCAACAATATGCAATTTTAATTTATAAGACCTGCTAAGACACGACGTGCATCATATTTTCATTGACATTCCAGCGTTAAAAAACGCACAACAGAAATAAAAATGGTGGGTGGAAAAAGTTCAAAAATAGCCTGTGCTGAATATTTGCCTAAGATTAACTAATACGTCATCATATCAGCAAATGTGATTAACATCGTACGGGCATAGCTTTTCTAATACGCAAGGCTTGCTTATCTACCGATCACAATTCGCCGAAGTTTAGCCAATCAGGTTGAAAGCAATGAGCTCTGATATTTGATTGTGTTTGCTGTCAAGCGATGTTTTGAATACATCATTTAGAAAAGCATGGCCGCCTCCTTATCAACTCAATGGCAATGAGAGAATTAAAACCATGTTGTAATAACAGTAACATTCCAATTCCGTACTTCTTATATAAAGTTACAATCAGTTAAATCAACATGGTAAAAGAGCAATTTCGGGAAACAGATGTGGCAAGAACTATGTACGCTAATTCTATTCTACCCTCATGAATATTTAGAATAGTATAAGTATTGTTATTGTAATTGTTTATTGTATAATAATTATTATAATTAATAGTGTTAGTGTAAGTGTAGTCATTGTTCAAGAATGACTACGTACATGTTGTATCGAAACATAGTTTGTTGTTCTGTTGATTTGCTCTGGTTTCAGTCAAGCAGTTCAAACCTAGGTTTGGAAACTTGCACAACCAAACCTTGATAAATTACATGGTTAGATAAAGCAGTGCTTTTTTGTAAGATCAGTTGAGGGGGCTCCCTACATATTTCAGGTTCCCTCCCCGCTCTCACCTTCACACATGCTACATAGCACTCCTACTGCATTCGCTTGACATTATTGTAGAACTCATGGTCAAATGTTTTGCAGAATATATAGCAAGGTGGCCGTAATATAAGGGATGCTTTGTGTGCAGTTGGCTCAGAGCATATCTACTGCCCCCTGGCAAAGCTTCCTTTTATAAGGTGTTGAGCTGGTGCAGCGGTAGTAGGGTCCGCTCACTGTGCTAGGGGATTAGATGTTGTAGAGGTTCCGGGTTCGAACCCGGTGAGGAACTGGTATTTTCATGGATGTCAAACAAGTCTCTGATTGCTAAAAAGACAAATTCCTTGCATACAAATCATCCTATACATATAAGTGATTAGAGTTATTTTGCTAAGATTTCCCAGACAATAGGGAATTGTTCATCCCTGTTATGCTGTTTGGCATTTGCCATTTTCATCAATTGCACTGTACCTCCCTTTTCTCCACCGTGTTATAGCATAACATAACATAGGGTCTGGGCGCAAATAACTCCAGTGGAGGACCGAATGTATAAATGAGTTAGAGGCTATAGTGTCTCTAAGAAGAGAGGCTATTGAAAGAGTTCTGCACAGCTTTCATAGTTCTCAAGCTAATCACCACCAATCTGATGTTGAATATTGCACCAATCTTGATAACCTCCTCATTCAAGCTAAATGCTTTATCTCGCAGCTCTTTTTGGTTCTTTGCTGCCGCTGAGATGTTATATTGTAAAGTTCTTGTGCACAGCTGTAGTCATGTGGGAAAAACTGAGAGTGGTCTATCGGCCCTCCACTTTTCATGCACTAAATGGTAGATGAGCTACTTGCTGCTTATTATTATGACTGGTAGGTTCGAGTGTTCCTTCTTGTGTTGATAACCTTATGGGTATGACCCTATGCTAGTTTCTCTGGCTTTCCGCTCCGTCAGGAACCTAGGCTAATTATAGATTCCTAGCTAAAAGCACCACAAAGTATATGGAAGTGGCTTTATTGCAGTTCAAAGAATAACTGTCTACTGCAGCAAAATGCACTCATTTATACTTTTGCGGGGGAGCTACCAGGGATCTTGAGGTTGTGGGGGGGGGGGGGGGACGACCAGGGGTCGGTCCCATACCAAATTATACAGAATCATGGATGCTCGTATTGTACCAGGTAACATGTACATGTACATGTATGTTTCTAATAGAATGCATCATGCATGATGTCTACTTGTAGCTAAGGCTACACCTACTTTTAAAACTTTTACTTTTAAAATGGCAATTTGTTGAGAGGGCTTCCGGGAGCCCCCTCAACAAACCATGATTTTTTGAGGGGGCTTCCAAGAGCCCAGAGAGCCCCCTACAAAAAAAGCACTGAAATAAAGGCTAAAATGATAAGTTCAAAACTAAACTAGTTGTTTTTTTGCAAGTTCAATGGTAAAAAGTTGTAAGCAAAATCATTTGCTTACAACTTGCAACCACTAGGCTCATGTTGTTAGTTCAGCAGGAAACGGGAGCTAACTTATGAAGTAGTTCAGGTAACTCTTGCAAATCAATAGCAATATATGCCTTCATGTAGGCCTAATAACCTTCTGACATGTGCTTTTTGTTTTAGTGAGAATGTCACGTTCGGTTTGATGTCAGCAGAGCAGATGAGAAAACAATCTCATCTGCATGTCATAAGCAAGAATCTGTATTCTCAAGATGGCTCTAGAAAGCCTGTACCATATGGAGTGCTCGACCACAAGATGGTAAATGTTTCAGATCCAAAGCTATTTAAGTACCTCCATAACTCAATATTTGTTCCATTAGATTTATGATTACCTAGCTCCAAATTTTCTTGCATATGGCCGCATTTTAACATTTCTGTAACGGCCAAAACCTTTTTGTATTCGGGTTTATAACACGAGCCTCTTAAAGCGCTTGGAATGGGTAGGCCTATTTTTTTCAAGAGGCTCCTGGTTTGCTTTGCTTCTTCCATATCTAAAAGTTTAATGCGCCTACACTAAAAATACATCCACAACAGTGAGATTATTATAATTGTGCAAGTTTGCAACTTTATTACAGCAAGTACAAGCAAGGCAAATGTACTTGTACCCTGTTATGTTACTAAGTACTAATTTTTAGAATCGGATCCTTTGGGCAAGTCTCATTTTCAGATCTTCAGATAGAAACTGAAAATCTGCAAATCCAAATTGAAGTTAACCTTTCAACAAGGTTGAAAGATCTGTATATTTTCCATATTCTAATTGAAGAGCTATTAACTACTTCATATGACCACAGTACTGTGAATATCAAAATTCATCCTTGTTGTAAAACTGTGATCCATATTGAAAATTGCCCTTCAAATGAGTAGCTTTATTTTCACATCTATGCTTCATTTCACTCACTGTTGAGAAGTCCACGTTCATCAGCGCTCCTTTCTACACCCTCAGCCATAGTTATTCTGTTACTTTTAAATCCGCATAAGCATTGAATATTGCACTCTTAAGGGTATGCTACATGGACGCACAACTTCTGCGAATATCGCCAGTTTAAAAAACGGAAAACGTCCGTGTAGCATACCCTTTATGGATAACCCGCCACATTTAAGAAATTTTCCTAGCTAACTGTGCTATTTTGAGGTTCCAGCATGTTTTCGGCTTTAAGGACTCCTTGTTATTACAACGTAATTTTTATATGAATGATACATGTAGAAATAACAAAAGATTCTTGGTAGAGCAAATGGCCATATATTTTTTATTCAAATGGCTAGCATGATCTGCGCTGGACATTACTGACCAAGTTCAACCTTTTAGCAACGATTTTTTCCCATGATATTTGTGACTTGTGTGTTGTTTTCTTTGTGGGCGAAAGTGTTTACTACAATCCAACCAACTTTCAGGGCACAAGTGAGAAGGAGAACAGTTGTGAGACTTGTGGGAGAGGTCTAGCAGACTGTGTTGGTCACTATGGTTACATTGATCTAGAGCTACCCTGCTTCCATATTGGATACTTCCGTACCTGTGTGACGATACTACAAAAAATCTGCAAGGTAGTAAATTATGCACATGATAGTTTTTCTATGCTGAGTGAAGGCAAGATTCTGTTTTTCCAAAGGAAATAATTTGTGCAGACAATAGCTACCGTAAAACTACTTGCATTTAGATGAAATTGAAATATTTGTTTTTATATTTTTGGTACTCTTAGATGTACTATGTATTATCTGCTAGGAACTAATAGTATACGTTTTATGTATTTGTCACTGAATATTTACGGGGAGTTGTTGTTGCTGCTTTAGTCATGCAGTCGTATCCTACTCACGGAAGATGTAAAGAGTGTGTTTATGGATTCACTGCGTCGACCTAGCCTATCTTACTTGCACAAGAAATCACTCAACAAGAAGATCAATGATAAAACTAAGAAGATGACTATCTGTGTTTACTGTGGAGCTAAAAATGGTACCAAGTTCATCCATAGACATTAATATGACTAGTAGTTAGTAAATTCTACCCTCCACTGCCATTCAATTCACTAGAATGCTTGAGTGGTTCAGCTCACTGATCATTTCAGTTTGAGTATTGATATTGATGAAATTTCATTGTTGATGCTCAGGGAATATGGAAGTTGTGAGTGGATATGTGCTTGTAGGAGTCGTCAAGAAATGTGGATTGCTCAAGATAATCCATGACAAGCACAAGCAATCGGGACGAGCGGTTAATCCATGTATTACAGAGTTTCTTAATAGCTTTCAGGAAGTCAAGAACTCTAACAAAGAGATTGAGAGCCTGTTGCCTAAAACGCAGGTAATTGTCAATTGAATGCATGTTCTCCATTATGTTCCTACAACCTGTAACTGATGTGGATGAGTTTACACGTGTTTGAGAAGCGTTACAGTCGCATTTCTTAACAATTGGTCGAATGTCAATTGTCCATCCAATAACAGGTGATATACAGTATGTAATATACATTTTTCTTGCACTTGTATTCACAGGAAATGTTAAATCCTCTAACAGTTCAAAGACTATTCAAAGCTATCCCAGAAGAAGATCTACCTCTACTTCTGATGAATATCACAGTTAGCCATCCAGAGGATTTGCTTCTTACCAGGATACTGGTACCCCCGATATGTATTAGACCCTCTGTGGTATCCGATCTCAAGTCTGGAACGTATGTTATAGAGTTGCTCACATTTAGTACTGTTTGGTAAATGCTAGTAAATTTTGATACGAGTATGTACAAATGGATGCATTGGTGTATGTTGGTGTTTTCTGGGTTCCATCATTTGAAATACATAAATTTGCAGTAGATTCAGATAGGTGTGTGCAATAAATACAGTTTATTATTGTAGTAATGAAGACGATATCACAGTGAAGCTGACAGAAATTATATTTCTCAATGATGTTATACAGAAACACAAAGCTACAAATGCTAAAATGCAAATGATAATGGTTAGTATTATTCATATTTTTGTTTTGTTGAATGAGGGGTGTCATTATACTGCAGTAAATGCTTTGTCATCTATAGTTTAGTGTATTCACTGAATTGTCATCACATCAACATAAATATTGTAATGCACATGTATGTGCTTGCAGGAAGACTGGGACTTTCTCCAGCTTCAAGTAGCATTGCTGTACAATAGTGAGACTTCAGGTATACCACTCAACATGCAGCCTAAGAAAGCCATGAGAGGCTTTAGTCAGAGGCTCAAGGGTAAACAAGGCCGCTTCCGTGGAAACCTCTCTGGTAAGAGGGTGGATTTCTCTGGCAGAACTGTCATATCTCCTGACCCAAATATGAGGATTGATCAGGTAATTGTAGTTAGTGCCTTGTTTTGGTACTTAGATGTGTTGACCCGTTGTACCAAATATGTTTCACAATAGTAGGTAGCAATGAATGTTTATATCATGGTGTAAGTCTGAGTAAAATTAATTGAGGGGAACAGAGTTGTACACTTTGCAATCAAGCTGATTAGAAGACATGTTTTCTATCTTCTACATATATGTGTATGTGTATGTGATTTATATAAATGTTATCTAGGTCGCTGTTCCAGTTCACGTAGCTAAAATCCTCACCTATCCCACCAAAGTCACACTTGCCAACATTGAGTTGATGAGAAAGCTGATAATGAACGGTCCTGATATACACCCTGGAGCTAATTTCCTCGAGCAGAGGAAAACTGGTTTCAAACGATTCCTCAAGTAATTAACTAACTGCTATTAAATGCTTTACCATCAATATTATACAAACGAGCCTACATTTGCACTGTTATATCAAACAGTTATTCTATTAGTTTAGCCTATTGATATGACACTCAATGTGTTTATGGTATATATATGTGGTATATACTAATGTGGTTTTTTATGATATAATCATGCTGATGGAATTTCACTGCCTTTTCCTTGTTCTAATGAAGGTCTTGCTTCTTACCTCATACAACTCTAGCTATTCTATCTCCAACTACCAGTGATATACACTAGCGCACCGTTGACTCATTTCCAGGTACGGTAATAAGCAGAAGATTGCCAAGGACCTTAAACCTGGTGACCTCATTGAGAGGCATATGATGGACGGAGATGTGATATTATTTAACAGGCAGCCCTCCCTCCATAAACTTAGTATTCAGGCATTTTATGTAAGTCAGTCATCATGATGTGCATATGAGCAGTATGTAGAATCCAGGATTTCTATATATGGGCATTCTGTAGAAACCATGCATGTTGATTCTATGTTTTTATATCTCTATCTAATTTGTAATAATATGTATATCTTTGCAGGCCAAGGTCATGCCCCACAGAACGTTCCGGTTCAACGAATGCTGCTGCAATCCTTTTAATGCTGACTTTGATGGAGATGAAATGAATTTGCATCTGCCACAGACAGAAGAGGCTAAGGCTGAAGCTATCACACTCATGGGGGTATAAACTATTACATAAACTAATGTACATGGATATGCATGTATAGTTATGTGTACATTATATACACAGCATCTCCATTGTTCGAACTACATGTATCATACAGCTAGTTTTTGTGTTGGTACAAATATTATTTACTGGCATGTGTAGGTAATTGGACTGATATGCATTTCCATCTTGTAGCAATCTAAATCTAGTTATTATGTGTGTAATGATGGTTGTTTGTACAACAGATATTTCTAATTATGAGTCCAATTATTATGTGTTGGTTCTATATATACATGATATTATATCAGCGTAGTTGTAAAGGTATATACATTATACATGTAACTCTACATTGCTAGATTAATAAGTAAGTACATATATTTGAATCGTCTTTTCTGTTTAGTCCAAGTCCAATGTGATAACTCCTAGAAATGGAGAGCCACTCATCGCTGCCATACAGGACTTCATCACAGCTGCCTATCTCATAACTCAGAAAAATGTCTTCTTTGACCGGGCAAAGGCGTGTCAGCTAGCTGCTTCTTTGATCTCCGGAACGGACACAACTGAACGCATTGATCTACCGCCCCCATGTATAGTCAAGGTATTGGCTTTGATTTTCTCCTGCGTATTACGGCTCATTCAAATGAACACAGATTTTGTTTAGGATAATAATAATGCATTTAATATTAGTTTAAACTACTCAGCCAGTAGCATTCAAGTTGTTGAGGAACAACAGACATGCTCAATTGTTTATTCTGATTTTATGGTCAAAGATCATGAAAGTAATAAATGCTCCAAGACTGTTCTACTCACATACATTGTAAATTAGTTACTGCATGCATGTCAGAGTCGCGCAGAGTTGAGATGCTTCAAAGATCTCCCCTTTTCTATGGCTCTGTTGATGTAAATGGGAGAAAATATTATGTTGTTATTTACGATTTACCTTCACCTCTTTTCTCAGTTGTTTTCATGTAAAAGACGTGTGGTTATATTATACAAGTACATCAGTATAACTGTATGTGTTTGACTATATTATATTATTATTATACATGCATGTGTATATAACTGTAACTATATAACTGCATGTGTTTGACTAGCCTATCAAGTTATGGAGTGGGAAGCAGATCTTCAGTCTCATCATTAAACCAAACAATTCCCACCCAGTAAAAGCTAACCTGAGGACCAGAGGCAAGAACTACAGTGATAATGAGGACTTGTGCTGCAATGACTCCTGTATGTATTTTAATTTAGAACCTATAATTTTCTAGCATCCAAACATTCCTCCACCCAGAACATCCATTGCTGAATGATATTCTATGATATAAGGTTCCTGAAAATTAGCATCATCAATAATGCATATTCTCTTCTACTTAGGCATAATAAATAACTACTAGTATTATTAATATAATATTTCATTTAATCATGGGTGTGGGATATAATAGGCGTATTTGGAAACTGTACTGGTTCATATAGCACTGGTCTAACTATCCGAATACAACTTGAGCGTTCAGGCGTGACTAGTGCTTACTCTGAAGGGAAATCCCATCGCTAAGTGAATATACTTTATATTATTATTGCCAGGCACGGCTTGCCTTGCGTTATAGCTAGCGCTATATTATTGAATAAAATATATTGTTATTGCCGCAGATTGCTATTTATAAGCTTGCACGGTGCCAGGGTTGGGAACTTTGATCTACTTTTGCATTCGATTTCCGATTTTCGATTATGCTGACTAAACCAAGGAATACAAGCATTCGATTGTTACTTTACCAAATCAATGATTGTACTTCAATCGATTTTACAATCGATGATGATTTTAGAAAATGCACATGTATATGGGTATAATTTTTGTAAAAATGGAGAAATTTATTGTCTTTACTAATTCTGTCTATTGCTTTAAAATGTTATAACAACTGTGCCTAATATTACCAGTTTTATTTGCATTTTCTCATAGTTTAGAGTTATCTCCTCTACCTTTATGTTTCTTTTTATGCTAGGGCCACACTGACGCGATTTTTTGTGCGAATAGCGAATTTTGGCCAATGGCGAATTCGCAAATCGCAAATTTTGTGCGAATTCGCGCAAAATTAGCGATTTCGCACTCGTTGATCTCAATCAGCTAATTCGCAACTCGCTAATTTGTGATTGGCCAATTTTTACTTGTCACGTTACTGTCACGTGTTCAGAGCCACGGATTTTCAATCAATCATGAGTTTAAATTATTATATTAAAATATTTATTTTAACTGATGAATAAAATGACTACTTCTGTTTGCAAGAATTGTGTAAAACGAATGAAAGTAAAAATAAAATAATTATTTTATTTTAATTATATTTTTATTTTACATTTTTCGGAGTTCTAGTTCTGCAGTGAATGAGAAGCGTGACCGGGGATAATAATTTTTGATCCCTCATTGGGTGAAATCAATGCGAATTCGCTTATAGCTTTTGCAGTGTGGCACGCTCGATTATAATTTGCGAATTCGCCTTTGGCCAAAATTCGCTATTCGCAAGAAAATTCGCGTCAGTGTGGCCCTAGCATTAGCCTCCAAATATTTATATGCACTGCAAATCTTAGCCAGAAATTCCAGGCTATTATTTCTTATTTGGTGCTAGCCACTCACATTTTATCCTAGCTTGCAAATAGAGGCTATTATTTTGTTATTAAATAAAACAGCTCATCATCATTTTTTTTATTAAAAAGATAAGAACTAAGCTACAAGGCTTTTCATTTATTTCCTGTACTAAACACTAGCAGATTAATTAGCAGCTTAGTGACAATCGAATGCAGCTGTAACCCTATAAAACCAACGAATACATGCATTTCGATGGCTTTGTTGGAAACCAATGATTAGGTGGAATCGATGGTGAATAGACCAAAGAAAATCACCATCGAATATCGAATGCTATTGGCGATTCCCAACCCTGCACGGTGCAATATCCGAATACGCCTTATATGTTTTATACTTGCTATGATCTATAACTAGAATGTATAGTCCGTATGGGTCTCTGTAGACGTGGTGCTATACAACAGTCAGCTCATGTGTGGAGCTGTGGATAAAGGTACTCTTGGTTCAGGATCTAAAAATCAGATCTTCTACCAGATTCTGCGACACTTTGGAGAGAAGTACGCAGCAGACGCTATGAGTAGACTAGCTAGACTCTGCCCCGCCTTTCTCAGTCATAGGGGCTTCTCTATTGGCATAGGAGATGTAACCCCTGGAGAGGGGCTGCTGCGTGCTAAGGAACAACTTTTAAACACAGGGTTAGTAAGCAGGACTAGCAATTATTAGATGATTGTAATGTATCCCAAAGAATAACTTAAGGAAAGAATGTTTACTTATACTTATACTTATACTTGTGTAAATGTACTGGTACATTAGAAGTCTTGCTCCTGCTGAATTGTTATTGCTTGTATACACGTTCTCTTTGCTACATGTACTAGGGGTGATCGGTAAGTTCCAGGACTGGTGCTGCCAACTTAGTTGCAGTTGTCTTTTCTTGATAAAAAGTTACATGGTCATTGCTATGCATGTTTTTAATCACTTTACAACAGCACTGCTTTCTAGTAGTGAAGTATTTCGTAAAATTGTGAGAACAGTAAAGGTCATTTAAAAAAGTCGTTGTTGGGTGAAAATGGCAGACAGTCATTAACAAAGACGTGCCATCAGATTTTGTTTCAATCTGCAAAAGACTGCCACACAGAGTTATGAATTTGTGAACAATATTTATGGAGATGATTTTCTAAGTAGAGGAAGAGTTTTTGAGTGGTACAAAAGGTTCAAAGAGAGCAGAGATGAGGTTGAAGAAGACTCGCGAGCTGGAAGGCCAATTTCTGTTAGAAATGACCAACTGGTTCACCAATAGTGGATGCCACAAGGTTAAACAGTTATCCAACAAGGTCAAATAATTGCCCAACAATCACATGTATCTATTTGGAAGTCTTGATGAACCTGAGAAGCTCAATATCGTCGCAGAAAACCGGAGAGATGGAGAAAGCAAGACTTCATCATTCACCAGGACAATGCGCCAGCACACACAGCCGTAAAAGTAACTGAGTTTATGACTAAAATTTCAACTGAAAAATGTTCCAACCTTCACTATTCTCCAGATCTGACACTAGATAATGTCTTCTTATTCCCAAAGTTGAAAAAAAATTTTGACGGGCAGTCACTTTGACAATCTCAGTGCGGTAAAAAAGGCAACAGCAAACGTACTGAAGGGCATTTCAGAAATCGAGTTCAAAGAGTGCATAGCTTCATGGAAAACTCGTCTCCAGTGGTGTGTAGATAGGCAAGGGGACTACTTTGAAGATGATATAGAATAATTTTGTGTAAGTGCTTTTGTGCTCCTCTAATAAAACCTGTCCTGGAACTTACCGATCGCCCCTCGTATGTTATATAATGCAACCCTCTCTTCCTCTGCAGCTATGAGAACTGTACCAAGTTTATCCAGCAGTTGAAGGAATCGAGTCTCACCACCCAGCCAGGATGCAGTCCAGAAGAGACATTGGAAGCAGTCATTCTCAAAGAACTCTCTGGGATCAGAGACCAGGCCGGAAAATCTTGTCTCAAGGTCAGTGCTGGGAGACGACTTCATGATTACTGAACATTATCCGGTGTGTGAATATGTTATGGCTAAGTGGTAGCTGGTATTCTGTGATGTATAAGTGCCATTGTTTTGTTATGTTTAGGAGCTTCATCCATCCAATAGCCCACTGACCATGGCTGTGTGTGGATCTAAGGGGTCCTTCATTAACATCTCACAGATGATAGCGTGTGTAGGACAGCAGGCTATCAGTGGTAAACGAGTACCGAATGGATTTGAGGATAGATCTTTACCACACTTTGAACGCCACTGTAAGTTACTACATGTGCTACAGTAATTTTTTGTTGAATATAATATAAATCAATTTGCCATGTAAGAGATCAGTTAGTTTTTAATATTGTATTGTATATTTGTATTGTTTTTGTACTCCCATGACTAGGTAGCTAAATTGGTTTACTTATGATGAATTATGTTACATTATTGATTTTAGCCAAAACTCCCAGTGCCAAGGGGTTTGTATCAAACAGCTTCTACTCTGGGCTCACTCCGACTGAGTTCTTCTTCCATACAATGGCTGGTAGGGAGGGTCTAGTAGATACGGCTGTTAAAACTGCTGAGACCGGCTACATGCAGCGACGACTAGTAAAGGTAATACATGTGCATCTAATATTCTCTGCTATGCTTATGTATACAATAATACTATGCTGTGCTGTGCAGCATTTCACCCACTCTTCACTGCACTCTAATGTTATTATACTACACTGTCTACATTGTACCAGGCTATACTGTCCTATGTACTAAATTATGTTATATGATGGTATTGTGCTATGCTAAGCACTGTACTATATTATACGATGTTCTTATACTATGTGCTATACATCCCCTCCACCCATGTCAGGCATAGCATGATATTATGCTATAATACCATGCTACTTGTATGCAATGTACTACACTATATTATATCCAGGGTTAAGACTAGAAAGTCTTGAAGGAAGAGATTAGTTCTCTGCTTATCTCAAAGCTGAATAATTGCACTTTTTGCTGATAGAATTTGAAGCCAGGGAATAGGGAATACAATCACTGGTTATAGTTAAATGCTTGCTCGTGTATATTGAGACAACAAACAGCTAAAATTATACGCGATGCTGTGAGTAAACTGACCGAAGGTCACCCCCCCCCCCCCCCCCCGTGTTCTTTTTCACATTGTGAATCTTCTAACATCTGCCGATAAATATACAAGTGCGCCATAGGTTATATTAAAAGCTTTGCCCTGCATGTATATTCTGCAAGTCCATTTATCTACAGCCCAAGTTGCAAGTCCAGGTACTTGTACTTACAAGTACTGTACATGCAAGTTGAACAACTTGAAGTTGTCCTCTCTCATGATTAAAACCAACAGAGAGAAGACAACTTTGGATTGCCATAGAACCTAGACTGGCCAATGGAAGTACTCTTGTGTATTTTGTAACTAAAATACATGTTCCAAGATTATTATTATCTTAAATGATAATATTATTTTATAAATTGAGAAAGATTTAGGGGACTTTGATAAATGTTTTGTAAAAATAGATTATAGAGACGAAAGCAATTAATCGTACTATTTGATTTACTTGCAGTCTCTAGAAGACCTGTGCTGTCAGTATGACATGACTGTGAGGTCATCTACTGGTGAGATCGTACAGTTCTCATTTGGAGGAGACAACCTTGACCCTGTGGCCATGGAGGGTAAAGATGAGCCTGTAGACTTCCAGGTAGTTATCATCTCCTGTACATGTCATTCACATGTACATCATCACAACTGAGTATATAGTTTATATAGTATATCATCACAACTGAGTCACATCATATCACACTCATTATACATGTACATGTATTTGAGGTATTCCACATTTCTATTTGCTGATTTTCTACAAAAATTGAATGTCAACTTGTATCAAATAGCGGACTTGGTACTGCCAAACTAGACACATACATTGGTCTGTATGTTTGTACGAGTAGGTCTAGATAAAACATCTGAATTTGATTTCAATGTTTAGTTGATACACTGCAGCTTTGTATGTTACATATGATTCCAGAGCTTAATGTCACACGTACAAGCTAAGCATGCTGATAAGAAGGAACCGTCTCTCTCTGGGGCTGAAGTTCAACAAATGACTGCAGAAATTCTCAACTCTGAGAGTTTCTCTGTGTGTAGTAAGCTGTTCAAGGAGAAGCTAAGGTATGCAATACCTAGTAGATATAAGTTATATGTTTGACACAAGGGAACTATAGCAGTTGTAGAATTATTTCGTGGTATGATGGTAATGACTGATAGTTGTTTATATACTATACATGTACTTACATGTATACATATACACGTACATATACATGGGAGCCCTATCTTCTTTGTATACTCCAGTATGTTAGACTGTAATGGTAATGATTTATTGGTTAACAGACAGTACATGGAAGGTGTGGCCACCAGGACTTCCTCCAAGCGTATGAAGCTGGGATGTAGTGAAGCTGGTAAGCAGAAAAGGGCGGAGCAGGCGAAAACTGTAGCTCTGTATGAGGTGGAGAGGATAACTCTAACACAGTTACAAACATACCTTGATACATGTAGACAGAAATATATGAGAGCTCTGATTGAACCAGGTGAGATGCTGGATAGACAGCATTCAGTGCATATTATTCCACATATAATATAACATGGCAGTTCTTAGTAGAAATATGTGTAATTGTTATGCATGATTATTGTACCATGTCTACATGACCATGTGCACAGACACTAGACGACATTACATTGTATTAAATGATGCATTACCTAAAACATAATTTATTATTATGTCAAAGGCACCGCTGTGGGTGCTATATGTGCACAGAGTATCGGAGAGCCCGGCACACAGATGACTTTGAAGACGTTTCACTTTGCCGGAGTAGCCTCAATGAACATCACACTTGGAGTGCCGAGGATTAAAGAGATTATAAATGCAGCCAAATCTATCAGCACTCCGATCATCACAGCTAGTCTGGACACGGACGGCAGCCAGGAGGTGATAACTCTAATATACATGTAGTTGACCCTTAAGGTCAAGTGATTGTGTTGTGTAGTCTACATTATTGCCACATCATTGGAGCAAATGCTATTTTAGTGCAATAGCTAACCAATGTTTAATTCATACCTAAACCAAATGTTTAATGCTGTGATTATATTGGTTAACCATCTAATATCTACAAATATACATGTAGGTATCTATCGTCATATCTAAACAGTGTGAGCGCTTGTATTATAGTTTGCCAGGATAGTAAAGGGTAGAATAGAGCAGACAACTCTAGGTGAGGTATCAGAGTACATAGAGGAGGTGTATCTACCTGATGACTGCTTCCTCCTCATCAAACTTGACCTTGACCGTATTGCTCTACTCAAGTTAGAAGTGAACATTAATAGTATCTGCACGTCTCTGATCATGTCTAAGCTCAAGATTAAACCTAATGTAAGTACATGATATGGTGTACAGTTACTTGTGACTATAGTTAAGGAAACTACATGGTGTGGCTTACAGTTAAATATGTGACTATAATAGGCGAGTATAGTATAGTTAGTGGTACAATAACTCACTCTATATCAAACTGCATGTTTAAATTACATTCTACTCATTAGTGTTGTTGTCTGCCCCTGTCTAATAACACATCCATTCTGTGCACACAGAGATGTATCCAGTCTACAATAGTATTGAAGTACACTCCTAGTGTAACATCTCCTATATAATATCTTTTAGCACTTGGATTGTCATGGAAACTCACTCATATGTATAAAGCCGAATGAGACAACCAAAAGTTCCATGTTCTATGTCTTACAGCACCTTAAACAGTACGTGCCTGGAGTTGTTATTAAGGTGAGCATACAAATGTATGTTATTACATCTAGTATGTGGCACTTGTCATGGTGATACCTACATACATGTACTGTACATAGAAGATAGAGGTACTTCAAATTCTACAGGGACTTGTTGGCTTTAACATTAACACAAGATTTGTTATTTTAGTGCTCTGCCAAAGAAGTGGTTTTGTAAGCAGTTTTTAATGTGAATGTTTTGTATATGTGGCATTTTATGTGTACAATTAATCAGTATAAAAGATTGTTTCCATGTAATTTACTTCCCACAATTAATCACGTGTAAGAAAGCAGTGATCTAAAGAGACCTGCGTTTCTTCTAGTTTGCGGTGGGGAAGGGGCACTTCGCCAATGGCAAAGTTCCTATGTGGCGCAAGAGCATTATAACGCTGGATGCTCTTCTTAACGCCATCAACGACCTTTTAGAGGAAACGTACCTAAGACTTCCATCCGGAAGTCCAGAGCCCTTGCCACTAGGTCACGGCTGCTCCCTTTGGTGTAATTTGCACTCTAATGCATCATCTTTCTACTGTTTATGAAGTCTAATTATTATACTATGTGCATCATGTTAGTAAATACATGTACATAGGAAATAATATGTAATATATATCGACTGTCTTGACAGCTTCCTCATATTAACTTTATTATGCTAATTGGATTAGGCGTAAAGTGATTGATATTCTGCATGTGCAATGTATATACATGTATAACATCCACATGTCTAGTTGAAGTGTTTGGCTTATATTCCTGGTGCAATGTACATGTGCAGTACATATCACATACATTGTGTAATAAATATTATGTTTGGATATGACTGTGTCTGTATTTCTCATGTTTTATTGTAGGGTGTACCGTCTGTGTCACGAGCTATCATCCATATTGATGAGAAAGGTCGAAATAAGACATACAAGCTGTTGGTTGAAGGTAACAACCTAAGGAATGTAATGGCCACCCCTGGGGTTAAAGGCAAGGAAACTACATCCAATAATACCTTTGAAGTGGAGAAGACACTTGGGATAGAGGCAGCCATGTAAGACTTGAATACATAAGATTTGAATGTGTATCATTAGACTTGCTGGCATGTACGTAATGTCTCATTATAGTGTTGTATCATAAACATTTTCTTCCAACTGCCATATTGATGTTCAACAGGACGACGATCATGAATGAAATCAAATATACGATGAAGTCTCACGGTATGAGCATTGATGAGAGACACGTGATGCTATTGGCTGATCTGATGACCTATAAAGGAGAAGTGTTGGGTATCACGAGGTTTGGTCTCGCCAAGATGAAGGAGAGCGTTCTTATGCTGGCCTCGGTAAGTCAGAACATTCACTATGACATCACATCAACTACTTCCTTTCTGACTCCTTTCCATCTCTGGCTTTGTTTACACAACGCTCTTTACTAATGTTGTTTACTTTTTTGTGCAATGTTAGACATGTACCTAATGATGTACACTGACTCTGTGATATTTATTATGTATTTCTGATGTAGTTTGAGAAGACAGCTGATCACCTGTTTGAAGCTGCATACTTTGGACAGAAGGACGTAGTGTGTGGTAAGTTTATTCTCTTTCCTGCTCTCATACTAGCAAATTATTACTCTTAATACTGAAGCGTCTAAAGTGGGTGCATTTTCACAATTAGTGTTAATCTGCTATCAGAGAACCAAAACGCTTGTGGAAGGCGTTTACTTTTATTTGTTTAACTGAACGTATCTACTGTAGGCCTACATTAAATATGATGTTGCGCAACTATTATATGAAATCTTGGATATATATGGTGGCAGGTTAATATAGCATTCTGGTCATCAATGTAAAAATTCACGGCTCTCTTTGTATCCATCTTCCTACACATCTGTGTGTTTTAGGTGTGAGTGAGTGTATTATCATGGGCATACCAATAAACCTTGGTACGGGGCTGTTCAAGCTGCTACATAAAGCTGAGAAGGCGGTGCCAGTCAGCAGACCGTTGGTATTTGATAGTCCTCAGCTGCATATTCCAGGATATGGCTAGACAAAAGTAGAAGATGACTGAACTTGACTGTAGGCTAGACATATTATATAATGTTGTAGGGAGGAGTGAGGGGAACCTTCCTCATGTGCAATACATTTGACCAGTTTGAATTTTATAATGCTTATAATTTATATAAAATAATTATTCAATAAAATCACTTAGTATATTGTTTAGCAGTTAGTGAGTAGTATAGTATGCAGTCGGTTTTGTTAATTTAGCAGTTATAGTAAAACATAACAATGAGCATGGCAGTTGTACATGTACATTGACACTGTCCCACCATAATATTTCCTCCTGGCTCAGAGACTAAAATACCTGGGGCTGGAACTGCAATACAACGTTCATCTTGAAACATTAGGATATTTTTTACATTTGCTAGGATTGAGTAAAAGTGCATTGGTATAGCACACACATGGCTGTTTCTAGTCATAGGTTAGCTTGTCTGGCAACAAAGAGTATCTACCACGCACTGTCCAAAGGGGTATATACCCCTTTGCCACTGTCCAACTCGATCAGCTATAATAAGCTGTAGTGGAGTTGTCCTACTTTTTGCACCCATTTTATACAAATGCCAAGAAATTTCAATCATACGAAATTAAATAATGGTAGAATTGAAAAATTGCTAAATGGTGCAAACAAAAAAATTGATATAAATTAATCCTATGTTATTGATACAACTATGGTACAACAAAAGTATCGCGAAATCGTTGTATGTTTAGTCTGCGGGCAAGATGCACATTTAGATTAGTTCCTCCACAAGTGTTTTTTTTCATTTTAATAACTTAGTTCTTGAAATATCAAGAACTTTGGGAAAGACATACAATATCATATGTACAAAGTATAACATTTTATTTGTATATAGCAATAGTGAGTATTTTAACAATGGAGGAAGCGAACAGCAAGGTCCAGGAAGCTGTCAACAAGCATATCAATGATATAGACAAATCTTGTTTACGGAAGTTGCAGGTGAGATCACTCAATAAATTCAGTAACTGTACTGAGTAAGATGAGATCATCTTCTTAAACTAAAAATGAGATAGCGTAATCATTATTATATTACATATTAATTATCATTAATACTTTCAATCACATTTAGTTGTCTACCGGGAAGTTGAACTGATCAGACCAGCCATTTGTTTTTCATTTTTGACACAAATCACAAATCTTCCATACATTAACATTAACATTACATGGAATAACTCAGGGGCGGATATAGGAAAAATTTCAACACCAGCCTTCTTTCAAGAAGTCATGGATTTCACGTGTCTGAGTGAGTTAATACAAGATAAGTGTGAAACATGAACATGTATGGGTACAGTCTACACACATAACATGACTATTACAGCACTATACAATGACTATACTGCCTGAGCAAGTAAATAGGCAATGAATTGAAGCCTGGACATGCATAGTATTAATAGTTTACAGAGCACAGCTAGTATTGCATGCTTGATTGAACACACACCTAGGATGGTGGCGTGGGTGCCTATAGCCGCCCCTGGAATAACTGACGGTGTAGATCTGACGAAAAAAGTTGCTTACTTTTTAGCAATTGCACACGGCATCCCTAAAACCGGCACTTCTCACTCGGTCGGCTCATGTAATGAGTGTAGTAGTTGTTGTGGCATGTGATGCCAGAATGAAATTGAAGTGAAACCAAGTAGAAGATTCGATAGTCTTCTAGCTCTGAAATATATTCTCCTTCTTCTGAACAAGTCGGGAGGGGTGGCAGTGGTGCTGGGAGATAGAGTAGGTAGACTACTTGAGCTCCCAGTGTGAATAATAGGAGAGCATATATATTAAATCTAATTACACTTTTTGTAAAAAACTAAATGACTAATGACTACAAAAAGGCTTTATTTGCTCATAGGGGGGCATATTAACTATAATTGTGCTTTAGCCTAGTAGTAATAGTTTGGGGTGGATCTGAATTGCATTGATTTTATGTCAGTCTTTTCAAGTGTAGTCCAAAGAGGGTAAAAGGAAAGCGGGATCACTCTGGCCAAAATCTGTCCGTCCCCCGCCTCCAAACGCGGTCTGGATTATGAAAGGAGTTGTGCCACCTTGTATGTAGATTACCTATAGCTATTGGCGTTCCGCGAACCTATAAGAAGCGCTTCTTCACAACGGCCTCGTATAAACACTGTATTTATATCAATGGGATATTAATGCAGGATGCTAAATATTACAATCGTTAAACTGCGATGCCAGTCGAACAGCTATCTAAAATCTCACTGGGCAAATGGTGGGAAAGTGGATCGCGGAACATCGAGACCGCCAAATTGGCCGTATTTTGTGGGACAGGGTGAGTGAACCATCTTTCCTATGACCATATTTGTGTAGTCTAATGTTTAAGCTCATTGTTCCCATTAATGCCCCATCTAGTTTGATCACACCCATTACTTTATTTCCCAAAACCACATTGTCTGATTGAGCATTCGGTCAGCTTGCATTTCAATTGTTACAATAGTTGTATTTCACTGGCCCACTTGAAATTTTTGGTTTTTGTAGCACAAACATCTATTCTATTGCACCTAAAATAATAGCGGCAGTGTTGTTGATATGTTGCGAGGGTTATGTCATGCCTAATACGCGTTTAATTGTAGGTAAAAATGTTCAAATGTAGTGCTCAGTGTTGTGAAAATAACGAAATGTCAATGCATCAAGTTCAAGAATGTGTCACTAGATGTAATGCACCAGCGCAACAAGCTGACCAATATCTGCAAACAGAGCTGCAGTCATTCCAGGTTGGTAAATGCATAAATCTGCTCTCACTTGTAGTGAAGAAATCTTTGATTCTCTCAGTGAATGAAATGTAACAAATATCGTACCGTGTCTTGTTGTAGAGCCGACTTCAAAGATGTGTATTAGATTGCAGAGACAAGTCAAATGATATGCTAGGATCAAGTGCAAGTGAAAAGGACAAACAACAGGCAACCGTGTTGCTAGAGAAATGCGCAGTAAAATGTGTGGACACCCACTTAGCTTTACTCCCTAACTTATTCAAACGTATCAAGGATACACTAGAAAGTTCAAAGTAATAATAGCAACCTTATTATTTGAGGATGAACAATTGACATTTTATTTGTTAAATGTATATCAAAAATATAAGTAGATAACACCGCATGTATCTATGAATTAGTATTAAAAATATTGTTTATGTCAGCTATTAATACATCTAATATAAAAAATATCATTTAGGTACTTTTGTAGGCCTACAAATAAGACAGAACATAGGCCTTTTTGTATACAAAAATTAGTGGGCAATGCAAAGAGCACCAATATTAACCTGAATAAAATCTTGGAAATTGAATGGTCAAAATTAATACACATTTAAAATGTGATTCTCCACTGATGCAATTCAATTCAATACGTTAAAACAGGTACATTTCCCAAAATAAACCAGCATATATAATGGTTATGAAATCGAAATAAAAATAATGTTTTTCTGAAACTATTATACAGACATCAATAAATTGAAATTAGAATTTGATCTTGCACTTTTTATCCTTTGCAATGTTGTCCCATGCAATTTGTAGAATGACCACACCATTACTTGTAAAGCACCACATACCAAAGGGACATAAACCAGCATTTGAAAGCATGCATTTCTATACAAATCATCCGTGACTGTACTTTCGTCTCTTGGAGATTTAGCAAACAGATCATGACCTATAAACAGAAGATGGATATGTTCAGCTCTTTTGTATATTTTGTGGGCTACATACAACATTGTGTTTGCATACATATTTAGTATTGTAGCCTAAGGTGTGCTAACTCGGTGATAACCTAATCTGAGGGTCGCAAACACCCTGAGATATATTTAAACACCTGTTAACTCACAGGTGTTATTGCACAGGTGTTACTACATTAAGATAGTCATTTGAAAACCTGGGACAAAAAATAGAATGTTCATATCATTGCAGGTTCTGTCCTTTCCTCCATGAGCTATGATCAGAAACAGAATCAGTACTTACCTAACAATTGGCTCCGAATTACAAGCTTCACTAATAATATTAGGAATGAAAAATATTTTGGTAACATGACCAATCTCACCACAGTGAAACACTTCATTAGTAACCCAATTGATTAAGCTATTGATGATGACAGAAGTGGCCCTCTTTTTTCTAAGAGAGATGAAAGCATTAGGAGAGCACAACTTCTTAGCTACTATCTAGATAATTATGTGTCCAATAGTATACTATCTAGATATGTTCTCTAAGGGAATTTGAACAATAGACATGGGAGTATAGACCTAATAATAGTAACTGCAGACCAACCTGTCATGTAAGAGATAAGTGAGGTCCCGATAATAGGAGCCAATGTCTGTCCAGGCTTTGCCAAGAAGTTTGCTGTACCAAATATCAATGCTGAGACGGGCTCAGTGCGTCCATTCCTTACGTAATCCTCATCTACCAAGTCCGATATAACCAACGTCAGTAGCTTACATGTACCCTCAGTAAATACACGGTTACTAGAAATACAATGCAGTATATTATGCACACATCCTTAATATATGGAATAAGAACTGGCCAGTGCAAAGAGTAATTGGTAACCACAAAATGAATACCATAGGGGTTAGCAATACTAGATTCCCCTTTCTTCCTGAAGGTCATATAATAAGTGTCAGAAGGTCATATGATAAGCGTCAGAAGGTCATATATAAGTATGGTTTACAAACATGAGATATAATGAATATCTAGGTACATTAGGTTCACAATAGTGATAGCTTTTAGGTCAAACTGCTGGAGTTCTGGTGGATTTTAAAAATACATTAATCTAATGCCACATCCTGTAAACCACTGAGCTGAATAAATCATTACTATATGAGCACATAACAGTGACATATACTGCAATGTTCATCATTTGGTTACAACATCAATTGTACCAAGAAGGAACAGCGTGGAAGTTGAATTGTCTGTGTATACAAGGATGTAGGGCAGGGATACAAAATGTGCTTCCACTTAAATGTTGCATATATAGTATTTGTAAAACTGCCCTGGTATAAGCGATAGACTAATCATAAATAACGATAGATAGATGAATTATAAACACTCCACAACAATGATTTAGATCTATGCTGATAAAGAATAGGAGTGTTAATAGTTAGCCTACCTTCCTATAAAGAAGCACATCAACCAGCCAAATGAAGGTCCTGCTCCCCACATTGCCAAAGCCAGCATCAGTTTTATACAGAATAATAGTTTAATAACAGCATACAAGCCGTAATATTTGCACATCTTCAGAAATAACAAGTTGTTGATGTGTGGCATCACAAAGGATATTCCTGGAAATGAGAAATATTAATTGTTACTCCACTATTTCACAAGGATTAATATGCATCAGTGTGTCAGAGATGTTATTGCGTTGCCATGTGAACCAATACTCCATTAGCCTACAGACTTACAACACAATATTTATGTTTCTTCTAACAATCTTAATTTGTAACAAAAGTCTACAGACAACATGGTCAGATTTTATCATACCATGTGATTCTTGCAAAAACTTACCTATTAGGAAAGAACCATAATGTTTATGATCTTTGACCAAGCTCTCCATAAACATTGGAAAGAAGTTGCTGTTGAAATGGCAGTGGAACACCTGTGAATGTAGAAAACAACACATAACATGGAGTACCTGACATATATGTGGAAGAACACAGAACGCCATTAGATGTCATTCAAGAACTCAGACTAATTACATGTGGGCGTACTAGATAATATTAACTAAAGTGGAACAAATGGAAATAGATTTCAGTACAAACATTATCTAAGTAGTTATACTTCCTTAATTTAAGATCACCTCTAACTTACCTGAATAATATTAATAACTGTAAATACGAGGAAATTCTTATGAGAGAGCATCTGTCTAAAAAATAACCTCATCGGTCTCCTACTAGAACTTCCAAAACTCTTAATAAGATTGCTAAGGCTACAGTGAGATTCATTGGCTACATTTTGCCGTGCCGTATGTTGTACTTGAATAAATTTTGACTGTAAAATACTTGTTACAACATAATATCCAACAGCTGAGATCATCGCTAGTGTGATACAGAATATCCTGAAGTAACCGAGATCATTTTTGTCCCAGAAATAGTATGACAAGAATACTGATAGAGAGCCAATGGCACTAAATACGGAGTCATAGCTGTTCAGACTAGTCCTCGAGTCTAACGTTATCGACAATTCTGCAAGCAGAGCAGATTGTTGAAGATCTACCATTGTCAGGAAAGCATCATATAAACATAAGCAGATTGGGAATTGCACAGACGGTATGAGCCAGTCGAACCATATCAGACAGAAACAGAGCGCTAGCATTGGTCCACAGTAACGAATCATATTTGTCCGCCGGATTATCGCTGATGGTGAGGCACCAGCATTTGCTGTCCTTCCTTTTAAAAATGTTTCATTTGAATTATCTATTTCACCATGTCGGTTATATCGTCTATGTAAACTACTATCTGTAATATAACTATTTGAAAATTCGGATTTATGTTCTTCATTATCTGTAGGAGTTAAGTGTCCACTATCACCAATCCAACCAAATAGTGGATCATTAACAGAGTTCCAGATCAGAAATAGCGACTCTCCTATCCAGAAGGATGTTTTGTCAATTTTAAAAGCTGAGAGAAACATGTCGACATGGTAGAGAATGAATATGTTATGTAGAATGGTAGAGAAGAGGCTGATGCTGCCATAGCATAATCCAGTGCTGTGAGGCATCTCTGTGTGTGGTGCTGCAGAAGTAGACTACTAGTTCAATAAATTATCACCGGTGTATTTCCCATTACCTTCCCTGAAAAATATATCAAAATACTATTAACCTATAGGCCCTATTATATGCACTCATAAAAGTGTCTACAAAACATAAGTTAGGGCAAAGATTTTACTATTTGAAGAAGAAGGTACCAATATGGTTGGCATTATATTTATTTAATTTAGCCAAGTAAGCTATTTATCATGAAGAAGATCTGCCCTACAATAGGTTCTAGCAGGCCTACATACTTAATGACGTCATCTGACAGCATCCCCCAAAATACAGTGTAGGGTACGAACAAGTACTATAATACTATTATTATGTTTATGAAACAAATTTAATGTAATATGTAACAGATGTAAATTGACAGTGTTACTAAACTAGCCAGTAACTATTCAGTATCAACAAGTATATATCTTCACTTTGGGGGTATAGGCCTACTATTATAATTATTATATTATAGCTAAATAAATGTTATTATCATGATTATGATCATCATTAAATTGGCTTACATGCCATTTTATGAAATAATAATTGACTAGGTACGACTACAACGGTAATAATAGTATAGAGCATACTAGCCTATGTATATGTATTTTATTCAAGTTTATTTGGTAGGCCTATGTTTTATTAAATTTATAATTCTATCCAACATTCTTTTCTACATGCCAAATGGGATACTGTAACTTTTAGTTTCAATTCATTATTATTATGCAACTTTAATAAGTTGCAGACAGTTTAAATTTATTATTAGCCTACAATTATTAATAATAAAAACATTTACATTACTTACTAGTTGCTTACTAGCACTAGGATGAAAACAATCAATCACTCAATAAAATTTATTACAATCGGTTAATCACTCAAGATCAATAGCTCTCACTCTTGTTTTCTGGTTCTCATTTTACTCTGAGTGTAATAAATTAAAGTTTCTGAGTAAATCATATTCAATATTGATATTGATATGATTCACTCATCAATTTATTACACTCGGAATCAGAATGAGAATGAGAATAAAATTGGAGTCACAAAACAAGATTGAGAGCTTTGGCTCTACAGTGATTGATAACAAAGAAAATATATTAATTAAATGCGCATACCACTTGTTAACACTTTCAACTTTCAGGTGTGAAATGAACTGACTAGAATTAAAGTTCCCCTTTTAACTCATCAACTTCAAACAAGTTACAACTAAAACCAGCTGAGCATCATCATTCATTACATTAGGACCATAAGAATGTTATTTCTTTGTGAAAGGGCCGGATCATCGTACCTTCCTCCTCTGACACATAAATAGCCCAGGTTCTTATTTCATCACACCAGTAGAATCTCCATTCTTTTAAAGAGTTGTCTGCCCAACTTTACACGCGGCAGCCGTGAAATAAAGAGAAGCCAACTCTAACTAAGAACCCTAGAGAACAACCGTGTTGTACAGTGTATCTACATGTACATCTTGTATTGTGATGGTACGCCAAGTCGTATCTTACATCTGACACTCATTGTTGTGTGCATACATGTATATATATGCTTGTACTTTATTCCTATATTGTTGTATATGATTATATGATTATATCTAAGTCTTTTAATGCCTTTTATACCCATGTACAGAGGCCCGACCTCTCAGAATCCATTGATATTTATTTTGTACATGAATTGGACCATTATAAGCAACTTTTGTAGAACCCGACCTATTTTGGGTCGGCCGTCGGGCTTCCGACGGCCATCTTGTTGCGCAACTTCCGGACGACCACACGTCGTCTTTTCCCGACGTCACGTCGGCCGGAAGTCCTTATACTATATAAAGGGCACTGTTTTACTGTTCATTGTCTCAGTCTTCACTTGGCTTTCAATAAAGACACATCTATACTTGATACAGAGACTTTCTCTTCCTTTTACTAGGTCATTCGCTTAGCGAACCGCCTACTAGGTCGAACTACTCTCTTTCATTGTATAGTCTGAAGGTCGGACTTGGGATCAGATGGGTCGTCTTTGGTAGTATTTGGGCTACTGAGACCGCTCAATCTTTCATGTAATGCGAAGTCCTATTACCACTCATAGGCACTTCATTTCTGGGTCGATAGTCGTCCAAGGACGACCGCACCAAATCACAGAAACCATTACAGTATTACCTTGATCATAATCATAAGTGCAAATTATTCAGCATACTACAAGACTAGAGCAAGTTTTCTTTGACCAACGCTAATATTTAATAATAGCCACAACATCATCAAATGAATCTGTAGCAGCGGCAGCAGGAGAAATAATCATTTTATACAAAGGACGTTTTCCAACATGTTTGTGTTTACAATTATATTACATCCACATAAAACAGCATAAATAATCTTCATATTGAAATAATTTTATATTTCCAGCATCACTACAATTATGCAAACCATAAAATACCAAAAATAGAGTTCAAAATGGTAACAATATTCACATGACTATTGGTTGAAACAAATGGGACACTGTACACTTCCCACAGGAACGGATTGGAGAAACCCGTTGTCACCATATCCAATAGCAGACTGGGCAATAGTATCAAAAGTTGTACAACAACATCAGCACATGACAAAGAAAAGGCTGTGCACTATTTAATTGTAGACATTATATGGCTAGAGAACACAACTCCTGGTTCAAGTTGCTAATTTGTAAACTCCTGCAGCACAAACAAGTTTTCCCTCCCGTATTTTCTTGCTGAGGAATTTTTCCAGCTCATGTATAGTACATTCTGTCTTGGCAAATATCTTGAGCATGGAGTGAATCCTTTCTAGGGATTGAGATTCTGTGTTAGTTAGCATTCCATTTATATAAGTCCACATCATCTACAGTGTACAATAAAACAGGCTAATTAATGATGAAGATTATTATTTGTAATTGGATTAATTAAACTTGCCTTTTGGGTTAAATACGAAGACGAAATGTTCCGTAATGATAAAAATTGCGTAAAGTGAGCTTAGTCATTTGATTTGTGCATAAATCTACTCAGTTGGTGTATGAGGAGCATTTCCAGTGTACAGCAACATATACATGATTACCTGGAATTCCTCTTCTTGCTGCTGCTCGGAAGAAGCTGTTGCTGACTCGATCTCCTCTTCCTCAATTGGTTCGGTTACAGAGGAGGCAGTGTGGTCTTTATTTAGTCTGTATTTATCCTGACACTCTTCCTTCAGCAGCCCGTGTGTCTGCCAGTACGATATTCTACGCTTGATCACAGAAGAAGTCGTCTGCAATTTCTCTGCCAACTCATCTATACTGTACATTTCTATATAATACAAGGAGAAGGTAACTGTGACAGTTGGTAAACAACCATGAGCATGCCAACCATCAATTCAATCTGTAACAAGACTTTCTCTTACATGTATATCCTGCACAAAATTAGAATAATCGATCTTTTACAAAGTCATTCATGTATATTGTGCAACCTGTATTTTCGAGCACATCATGGCATCTCCAACTATTTCTAAGGAAACAAATACCTTTTTCTTGGAAAGCCATGATGATGGCTACATTTACAGGTGATGTTTTAAATGTAACAACTTGACCGGAATCCATCTCAATATCTATCTCCACGTGGCCTGAAAATAATTAACAAAACGCAATAATTAAATTCACTGTACGAATATATAGAGAATGCAACTATCAACTCCATAAGTGGGAACACAACTACCATTCTTACAATCACATCACTATGCAATGTTCATTCATAAAATTGTTAGCCATTGCCGCATAAAAGCTGCCCAGATTGGACAGGAAGCGAGTTGATAAACTGCTTTTCATTGGTTTATTTACGCCTACCTATATGTGGCTGCCATTTCAATGTCCGATTAACCTTGGTTGTCTCGTAAGCTTTAGTATAACTGTCCAGAGCAGACTTCATGTCGACAGGAAGTTCTATCTGCTCCTCTCTAAAGGTCGGCCAGTATTGAGCTGATAATATCATTGCACTCATCTGAAACTAGTATAGAATGTTCTAGATTAAGTATGAATGCGGTATTCATAAGAAACCCATCTGCTGGATTTCATAAACATATGCACTTACTGGCAGTTCATTGGATGATTTCTGTAATTCATCATTGATCCAGGCATTCAGTCTCTTGGAGTCAGCTACATCCTTCAGCATCACTTCACACTTATGCAAGTCTGTCTCACCAAACCTATTCACAAGTTTGTATTATTATGCACAGGCACCTGTTACAGCACGCAGGACATAAATTGAGTTAATTGGAAATTAAAAGATCCTAGAAAAAGCACGAGAGATTCATAATAACATTATTATAGTTTATGAGAGTAAAATTGAGGTGATATGTTGTTATTATCCCTCTTATAAATACTCGGACGCAACATCGACATTTAAAATTGCAAGAGAATAAAATTGGTAGTGACCTCACATTATAATGTTAGTGAACCGCGTCACATGACCATTACCTGACTTTCAGTAATTCAAAGTATCGAATCTCCCAGATAGTTGTATAAGAGAGATTGGCTAACAAGCGGTCAGCTAACAGATTCCAATACTCTTTGATGAAAAGCTCTTTGGTACCATATATGTTCACCAGCATGTTGATGATATCTGTTGATCTCCGAGTTTTCGATGAAATTTCTATAAATAAACGTGACATACAGTTTGCAGGATAAATAAATTATACATTAAATGCATCATTCCATATGAGACACTGAAGTTTGATTACTTACTGTCTGTGTAAATATACAGGCGCATGTATATCGCAATTTGTGACTAGTGGTTGGACAAATGATACAACATAATGTACATTTACATCATAATTTATATATAGTGAGAAGACAGCGTGTGTCTAAAATAATATAAAAATAATTGACTTGTGTATTCTGTAACAGGTAATGGCCGACACTATATTAAAGCTGTAGGTCATTGAAACACACTAGCATAATCCCAGCTTATAGGAGTATATAGCCTGTGGTCTAAGATTACTACTACTAGAGCAGGTATTGCCGGCGATGAAAGTTGAATTATCATAGAGCTTCCAGATTCTAAAAGTTAGTACAAGATAACAGAAGATATGAGCACCATTTCAAACATATACAGTAATCACATGCTCTATGAGACTATCAAAAGCAATAAAATTTGTGGGTTCGGTGCAAACAAATATATAACATGAAAACAACAACATTTGCACTTTATTCACCTGGGTTTGCATCTACAGGATCTGGTACCCACAGCTGCCATTCCTCTCCGATATTGTCTTCATCTACGATGTCCTGGTCTGACGTACCTTTAGTTAACTCATCAGCCAACACTTCGCATGAGTCATCAATGAGATTGGAGACTATGCACCTCACGGTGTCCTCTCGGGACCTGATATATGCCATGTTATACAATGTTAAACAGACTGACGCAAGTAAACAATGAATGATGAATAGTCAATATGTTGATACGCTTATGATAAGTGCGATTAATTTCGGCTAATCATTTCTGGCCTAATAAGTGCAGACGTCACTTTCCAGAACTTGATGGTTATAAATACAAAACCTATGTGAAACCTACATAATAAGGCTACACTATACATTTAATATTATATGATATTAATATTATATTGTATTACCATATTACCTATCAGAATATACTTTTCCAACAATAAGTTATTACTTATTTAGAAATAAATTGGTTGAGAATCTTGTGGCAAGGTATTAATTTATGTTTTCTTAAACATCAAGGGCTCTTAAATATGAACTTGCTTTTTTTTTTTTTTTTATTTATTAGTTTATGTCATCATTTTTAAACAGTAGTGATATTAAAATAAGGTAATAAAAGGTAATAAAACATGGGGCTAATCAGATAGTTCGAAACTAGAGTTGTGACAGCCCCGTTCCAGAGGTTCGCCAGCCACAGAAGGCCGACACACGCATCCAGGGACACATGCTGCGCCCACCCACTATGCGCCAAGCTCCCAGAGACGAGCAGCCAGGCGCCTCGCAAAGACTCCACCGGTGAGGCCCCGTAGGTCCCATGCATGCTCACCAAATAGGTTAGCGGCAGTAAAATAAATAGACCTCTTTCCCATTTCCGAATTAACTTTGATTGATTTCAGTGGATTTTTCAAAGTCTTACACGTAGTCATGGGGTGTACAGTCTCAATTAAATTAAGATTATTTTTGTTGGGATAAATATGGTTTTTATAAAATATTATAAGCCTATATTTGAAGATCATAGAAATAGGCATAATTTTAAATTCTTTAAACCTGTGTGAAACATGTGAATTTGGCTGTTGACTTAAAATGATCCGCAATGATTTCTTCTGGCTGATTAAAATGCTGGATGTTAAATAGTCTGGGGCATGTCCCCAAAATTCCACACCATATATAAGGTGTGGGTATATAAAAGTGTAATACAAATTTACCATTATTTTCTGGTCTAAAAACTTTGTCAAATAGCGAAACATCATTAATAAAAAGGTGATTTTGTTTACAATGTTATTGATATGGAACTCAAAATTACAATGTTTATCCAAGGCCACACCAAGAAATTTTGTGTGATCAACAGTATTCAATTTTCCAACATCGAATTCATCAACGTCAATTTTTTTCTGTGGATTTCGAAATATGACTTGCATTGTTTTGCTAAAATTTATAACAAGTCTATTTGCCAAGCACCATTGTTCTATTTTTGAAAGCTCAAAAGGTGTTATCATGATTACTGAGCTGCTCTATTACGTGCAAAGAGTATTCGCTATGCGCTATAGGCCTGTTACCACGAAGATTGTTATTGTTATTAGACAAATGTGAGTAATGTTGGTACTTGACACTAGCTGAATGGATATGAGGCAGACTTGATTGGCTAACTACCCAACTTAGTAGGTAATATTTGCTACTTTTACTACTAAAGCGTCCAAATCTCAGGTGAGATACTAATGTAGCTAATATGAAGTCTCACCTAAGATAGAGTTTGACAGGTTCAGTGACTATCTCCAATATAACGCAAGAGGGGTCGAGGACTCGGAATGCTTGTATGGATTGAATATACGCAGTGAGTATGTCAGTAGTTGTCACCCCTATAATAGACTGTACAATATAGCAATGCAAAGTAAAGCTAGGTAATCAATGACCCATAGAAAACACAAACATGAATGAAAACTAGTGATTGTATGAAATACGGTAGATGAATCGGCAATTTTTCCTATATACTAGAAAAGCCAACTTTTCTAATATTATGATATAAACATATATTTGCACTGGCCAACATGGCATTATGGCATTATGGCATGATAAGTATATATAAAACTTATCTTCACAAACCTGGATGAAGTATCCGATTCCGATAGACTCGTTTTATTGTGTCGATCAGGTCCTTACGTAGATTAGTTTGTGGCAAGGCTGACTGTAAATCCTCAAAGCTGGGTTTAGATTCTGGATAATCTATAATCATGGGCAGCATCTCATTCAACCTGGTGAAAAATAGTAGAATGGATTCAAAAATACAATTAATTCGCATACAGGCTAATTATTGGGTAGCTGAAGTGCAAGACGATATCCTTTGCAATATTTCAACAATATTGATAAAGTACAAAATAACCAATAGCATTTTGACAAAATTAAAGCTCTATTAAAAGGGATGGCAGATGTACTTTGTTAGTGATGCTAAATACAGGTACAGGTACAATGCAAAAACTAAATAGGATTAAAGCAGAGAAATTATATTTACTATATTACACAACTAAAGATGAATAATACTGTAGCTCATGCTCATTATCAACAGTAGGGTACTGACCGCAGTTTGACAAAGCTGTCATATAGGTAGTACAACAGACGCTCTGCGGATAATATTTCACTAGCATTGAGATTCACCGTCACTTTGTTTAACCAGCCAATCAAAGCATTATTCAACCAGTCAATTAGATCCTGAATAAGTGACTTGCTGTATGTACCGCCACAAGTTTCCAGTACTTGGTCTTTGATTTTTGAGCGGGCAATACCAAATAGTACTTCCTCTATTATACTCTGGAATATACCAAGTTCTTGGCTGCAAGGAAAACAAACAATTGTAAATACCAATGGAGGTGATAGAATTATGACACGCCCATATATTGCAATAGGAGTCATTCCTAACCAGAGCCAAACACGGTGTTTGCAGACTGCTAAACTATCTGAGCTAGCTGAGTATGAAGTTCTGCACGGCGCCCACTAGACAAGACTAGACTTGAGAAGAGCCAAGCAGCAGAACACAAAATTTCAACTCCAGCTGTAATTTTTTAGACAGTGAGCAGTTTGTATTCAAATAAAATCAGTGCTAAAATTACATAGAGTGTATATCGGCGTTAAGCGTGAGTATGAATGTTTACACTTTATACGTACGTACATTTACATGTACATCTGTATATAGAGTATACTTACACACAGCTTGTGATTGTTTCCATCTGCGACAGTATTTCATTACATTGACAGGGAGCGCTTTCACAAACACATGATTCTGTAACATCAAATATAAAGCATTTATAGGTCTACTACATGTATATAGATACAGACCAACAACTGAAAAGCCTAGGATGTATTATAAAAGAGTAATCCCAAATTTACATTAAATTACTAAGCATGATATAAGCAAAATAGAAGATTCACCTTGTGGATTATCATTGGAACTATTTTCCTTTGTGGAGATTGAATAAGCTTTTGAGTAGAAAGCTTTAGCATGTTCTGTGATCTTGTTGTGGTGAGTAAACTCCAAACAGACCCGATAAGAACGCTGGATGGATTCGGACATCTCATGAGCGTAACCCATTTCATCTAATAGTGATATCAATGGTTGGAGAGCGTGTATGTATGACTTGGCATGATTGAAAGTTTTACTAATTAGCATTGGCAGAGAGCAGTTAGAGCCTTCTGTGATATAACCGAGTACATTCAGTTGAATAGAACCTTCAATATGATAAATTAAATTTTCTAGAGCAGCATCTAATGCATCCTCTTCAACAAGTTTTTCCACTCCTATTCTAAGATTTGTATTACACCCATGGTTATCCTGAAATAAAATATACAATGGATTGACAGATATATTGAGGTAGATAACTTTCAAACTGTCATTGGAAAATAGTGAAGTCTATGAAAAATATGTACGTGTAATGTGGGTTATATATTTAGAAACTACAGCAGTCGCCTGTTAGAGGCTGCTCCCATGATCAAAATATAGCGGCAAGATTCACTTAGTTGGAAGGATGGAGGGCTGTGTTATTGCCGAGCTAAATCAATGCAGACCATGCTAAGTTTGCAGGCTGAGATTCTAAATTCCGACTTGTGATCAAGTGAATGATAACCAACCCATCTGATCACTCAATTCAAGTTGCTAAATTTCATTCAAAAAACAAAATATGGGCCTACAAATCGACTGATATATGAGTTTAACTTACCTGTACTTTGATGAGGTCTTCAATACAGTTCCATGCCTGTTCCAGATTCATCATGCCTGCTAACGAATAATAGACCTTTGGTGCTGGAATTTTTAATTTTCCATTAAATGAAGCATGATTATGAAAAGTTATAGGTCATCGTTACGGGCATCAATTACTTTTATTTACCATTGAAATAGTACTGTTTAGTCTATGGGGACAGGGATGGCTTTATGAACAGCAAAGGGGGGTTGCCAACAAATGCCTCTTGGCATTTGCGGATAGATTGATAGTTCAAAAACCATGCTTTTCACATGAAATGTTGACAGAGAAAAAAAGGTCTCATTAGGATAATACAATCTACTAATGTTAAGATTATAAATCCATATGTAAAAGATTTCAAGTAGAAAAGCATTACAAATTTCCTTTCCCTAAGCGGCGGAGCATGGCTTCAAGTGCTGCCTCTTAAACCGCTAAATGTTATTGAGTAAGCCAATTATTGATTTTAATATATTAGACCAATGTAGAGTTATCCTGTTAACTACTTATGAGCAGAAGGAGGAGCTTCTGATGATATAGTGGGTTGGTGATCATGCTAGAAGGAGCTTATTTAGTCCTGTAACAAAGGTTTGGGCATTGCACATGAACTAGACTAATCGTACTGTCATTCATGTTCTCAGATTTTTCCAACCATAAAATCTTCATCCATGCTGGGTAAAGCTGCTGTGCTAAATTTTGCAGTTAGCTTTGGCTGATCTTGGTAGTCCTGTTGAGTGAACCGACTTTTTGCTCATACAGCTTAGAGTGTTTAGACATACTTTTTTATACAGTGATCTTGTCTTTTGCAAGGGAGTTCTTTCTAAGCAACCAAGAACTTGGTTCCAAATCTGTCTAAATAACCAGAGTTGGGTCCAAGTCGACTTGCAAGTCAACAGGTCAAGTCATTTCTAAAATTTTGGAGGCAAGTCAAGTCCAAGTCAAATCAGTGCTGCCTCAAATCAAGTCAGTCGTCATGCAAGTCACAAGTCAAGTCGAAGTCGACTTGTCTACTTGCCAGTCGATATGCAAGTCAAGTGGGAGACAACTTCAAAAATTTAACATTTTCCAAAGCATCACATCTTTCGTTTAGTAGACATTCCAATGCATGAAAAACCATGCCAAGGTGTAGCTTGGCATGTATTTTGTTATACAATTATGGCAACTAGCCTATATGTGTAGTCATATTGGCATTACGTTTGAAACTGTACAAAATTTTTATCCTCCATATTGACTTGGCAAAAACCAAGTCAAAGTCACAAGTCATTCATGCGTCCAAGTCAAGTCACATTGATGTGCAAGTCAAATTCAAGTCAACATGTTGGCAAGTCTAAGTCAAGTCGACTTGTGACTTGACTTGGCAAGTCAAGTCAAATTCATGACTTGGACCCAGCATTGTAAATAACCCATCTGTAACTGGGGTTTCAACCTGCTGCTCTGTGTTATCTAATTACTTAGCACAGTAGACAGAACACATTACCACTACACCAATTCGACTTCCTTGAAAGCAGTGTGCACTGAACCAACTGCATAAAAACACTCCTCTATTTATCTATGGTATTTTATGGTCACCTTACTACATGGGGGGGGGGGGGGGAGGTGCAACTTGTTCTATATGTGTTTTACATAGAATTTATTTCTGAGCAGCCAGGGACTTTGCCCCTACATCTGTGAAAATAGCTTATACCTGACTGGGTTTCACCTTGAGGCTCGCTATCAAATTCAATCATTACCAAACTCTCACTCTGTGTTGTAATTAGACTTCTGTAGACTTTTAGGAACAGAGCCACCAGGCTCGTCACTAGATACCCATACTACTATATTTCACATGTAGATGCTTTGCAAGAACAAATTAAAAGGAAACAATATTGTTCCAACAGCCAACTTTTGTCTTTTGCATTTCTACTTGGCTAACTAACTTGTTTTAAAACTTTTGCCACACAGGAAACTGTGAATAAAGTAAATTACACAACTCGCCTGTTCTCGCATTATCAGTTTTGCCTTGGTTGGAGTTGTCCTCACAATATGCTACTGAGAAGACAACCCAAGGTGTCAACTTGTAACCAGATTACAGTAATGTACATGTATATTAGTGTGAAAATATGGTCATCATTTTTCATTTCATTTTAGCTATCATGCATATTGGCAGGCTTACCAAGTCTCCCTGATTCTGCAGAAGACTCCCTGATTTTCAACTCAAATTTTGGAACCCCACTCAAAATGGACACCCCCCACCCAAATGCTGAATCTCCCTGATTTTCATCAGTCCAACTTGGCAAGCCTGCATATTGGCCATATAATTATTTCATGACATACTGGCCATCAGCATCATCTAGTAAGCAGAGATCTTTATTAAACAAATTTTCTCAGTAAATTCTCAAAACTACCAGAAAGCAAGAATAAAATAAAGAATCTGGTACTGTAGTTGAAGGTAGCAACATCTGTATTTTAAATATTGAAATAATAATAAAAAAGGAAAGGTACATATATAACACAACTATTAATTATTAGTAACCTCTGCACAAATATCCCATAAAAGCAGTTAGGTCTAAATATTTAGTATGAAGAAATATTTGCAAATAAAAAATGACTACAATAAAGACACATGAGAGTAACAAGATCATTGTAAAATCATCATTGATTTTATATAAAGTCATGTATACACAGCAAGTCACCAGGCACAACGCCATTGCAACTACACCATAGCCACTGGCCATTTCAACAATTTTTGGAGCTATAAGATCCATTTCAGCATACAAGTAAAGCAAAATGATACAAAAGAAGTTGTACTGTCTGCACATAAACAATAAACAGTTAGGCATGTGAACAGTAAGGTATGTTTACAACATAGTACAGAATAATAAACTAAATTAAATAAATAACATATTATTATATAACAATTATATTGCCAGTTTGGTAATGGGATCACAACCAAAACAAGTACATGCAAGTGTATGATAATGCCACTTTTACCAAATCTAACCTTGCAGATTTCTCATTAGAGAACCAATCACAAGTTGAGATTAGAGCCTCAAGCAGTGTTGGCATTTATACTCCTACTCATAGCATAAGTATCAATAGTATATGAGTAAATGTAGGCCAGTTGAATAAATTAATAGTAATAGAATATTTAAATAACATAAAAGTATTTTAATTCCGACACCGTAATATGATTGAAGCAGGCGTGGTCGACTTGACCATTATGTAATTGCATTCAATTGAAGTTTTCCAGTACAATGCTGTTCTACTGCCACTCAGAGTCGCAGAAATGATGAAATGGAGCATCTTTTGATATATACCCACATCCTAAAAATGTATAAAAAGTAGAATAAATATACTCATATAAAAAATAAAAGATTGCTATTTGAACAATAACAAATTTTCACTGGTAGCTAGGTGCAGTAAAGGAGAAATTGAAGTCTTGGTCTGAGTCAAAACAGTAGCATAGGAAGTTGTCTTCTCTATTTTATCTTAATTAACTCCAAACCTACTCAACTAGTAGGTTTGTAAAGACCTAAAGGTTTGTACACTTATCCACAACCACACAAAGGTAGGCGCAGTCTTAGATGAATTTGATTCTGAATTGCATGTAGGCCTACATATAGCCTATATATAGGCTAAGCAGTAAGGGCACCAAGGCCCAACTCTTCCCAAGTAGTGCTAGAGACCCGATATAGTTTACAGGTCACAAACCTAGGAGATGTCAGTATAGCCCTTGGACTTCACTACCTGCCTAAAAAATTGTGTCAAGGAACTAATGCTGTAATAGCTGTTGCTGCTGCAACTAAACGTCAACATAGAGAGTGCAATAGCAGATGTAACACACTAGGTGTAGGAGTTAGGTCAACATATTACAGCGTATAATGTAAGAAGAGTGCGAACTCACAGCATTGCTCCCATCAGGCATGCACAAGCGTTAGTAACAAGGAGCTGAGAGATGGAATAGCCTTGGCTCTCCCCACCGTAATACTCAGGATGCTTCTTGTGAGGCCGTCTGTTTCTATAAACCAACAACTTGTTATTACATAAGTCACAGGAATTATGTAAGACAGATAAAAGGGAGGGTACTGAAGCCATGTTGTTTGTGTATAAGTAATTCTATGGAGCTAATGAGCTGATGGCACGAATCCACATATGGACAGACATAATAATTGGCCTACTTGGTGCCATGTGCTCAGCCAACAGCTTATTCGTAGCCTTAGCTCTATAGGGCGGGCAGGTTAGCCATTGGATGAAGAACTTGGCTAAGCATAGTGTGTCCTTAGGACAATCAGTTACACAGAATTGTCATTGTTAAATCAGAAGCATGAGAATTTGTCTTCTCTCTATTTTCCAGTACATATCACAAAAGATTTAAATTCTACTAAAGCTCTCAAAATTATCAATATAGTATCCCAGTTCCAGCATTCTCTAATACTACACTAATACTAATACCTACATGTATATTGTACTATACTAACACTATTATAGCATGCAACATACCCTGGTGGTGAAATGTTATTAGTCCTGCTTGACCAATCCCACATGAAGTCAGTGATCTGGTCTTGCTATGACATAAAGATCACTATTATAATAAAAATCTGCAGCACTGTCAGTAAAATAAATAAATGACTTCTCATAAAGAAGAAAAGAAGTGACAGACATGTTTAGCAGATGTGAGCACTGTTACTAGATTTGGTAGGAATTGATATATTGTTTGGAACATGACTTGTACATCTCCACTTATACAGCTGAAATAACCAAAATACCATTTCCTATGAGAGGGTATCTTGGAAATGAAATGCATGAGCTGAAAAATTCTATTTAATTTAATAAAAATTCCATTTCTAAAGCAGCCCACCTTGGCAACACAGATATACATGGTAGCACATGATAGTAAATACTTACATACATTGTACAATGTATGTATACATTCAGTATTGTGAGCAATCTGATGGAACACCAGGTCACCATGATACATATCGACACGTGTGCCAGAGTTGAAGGCTACATACCACTCTAAACACGGCTAGACTAGAGTAATAGAAATGGAAAACTTACTGGTATGACTATAGTTGGTCTTCTATATGGTTCGTCCCCGGAATCACTGGCTCTGCTGCTGTGAGTGCTGCCATTCTGTTGGCTAAAGAAAATCAAGATAATTTCATCTAATAACTCCAAATCATACGTCCAATACCTGAATATTGTACAAATATAACTCATTGAACAAATATGTACATGTACTACTGCAGTTGTCATGGACTATTGATAACTTACCCCTCAGATGTGTTGCTAGAATAGGGATCGTCTCTGGGTGGAGTAGCGTGGACTGCCTCTCTGTTACCGGAATGTTCTATATGGGTGTTTGATGTAGTAGTACCAGTTCCTTCTACCATAACCCAATCTACAATTGTGTAAGATAGTAAAAACAATTTACATGTACATGTAGTATAGATGCTATTTATTGACAAATGTTAGTGTGGGCTAGTATTTTTATTATAAATAGTAATACAAGACGCATTTTAATTTTGATTTTTTTTTCCTAACATTTCATATTTTAGACCCTATTTAACATTAGTTAGTGTCTAGTGGTGCTACTGCCACATGGTAAGCTGATTGTATTGGTATTATATTTCCCACACACAATTCTACTGTAGGCGTGTTATTCTGGCAAATAGAAAATCAAAGTAGAAAATGTTCCAAGGTAAGACCACTAGTGCAATAGTACCAATGCTGGTATAAGTGTAGTTCTGAGTTGGCAGTAAAACATATGCATACATGTAATAATTATATAATGAGCCTAACAGTGTAACAATCCTGCCAAATAAGTCGGACATCGAAGCAAGTATTTTCCAAGTGTGGGATTCTTGGTATGGAACATCTACTGAGGTTGTTGATTAACCAAATGGCTTCAAAAGTAAAGTAAGCTACAGCCTGCATGTACATGTAAGGATACCTTTTATCATCTACATGTAATATTGCCAAGTCTGGCATATGTATGTTGAACAACAACCAGCTCATTATAAAATATGTTACATAATAGCTAATAATACATGCATATTCAGTCCACTCTAATGACTGGAGAATAAAGATAATGAAAATATGGAACATATAGAATGAACAGCTGCTGCATTAGATATGACAAAGCAGTTAGTAATTGGTGTTGTTCAGCTAAACTGAGTGAAGATAACTAAGCCTCAGGTTCTTGAAACAAAGTATGAATTTGAAGGTATCAAATTAACATTTGTGCAGTTGTGTTTAAAACATATTTTTAAATAATTACTGTGCCACCTTCAAGTCATTCTCTCTGGGTTGAATTCATATACATACAACTAAAATCACCATTTCAAATAATAAGGTAAATTACAGATATATAAATAAGCTTGATATAACAAATAGCTACCTTATACAATTATAATAACTACTCTATATATAATCTTAATACCTAGAGACGACACAAAAGCACAACCAAAGGAGTTCATGCAAGCACCCCTGATTGAGCCAAAAACATGTGAACATTGTGATATGCATGAGTAAAATAATAGAGTCCAGTGTTCATACACATATGCAAATGCTGCAGCAGAATATATGATTACCTCCATTGCTCTGTGAGTCCATGTTCCAACAGGCTATAAGCAGACTATCGGCACATCAATAGTATGACCAGTTCTATGTTAGTATTCAGTTATTAGGGTGAGTTAACATCCCATGCTAGAAAAAAAAACATAAATTTCAGTTAATAGTGGAAGATGTTTGCAAGGAAATATATTTAAGGCCTACTAAAGTTTTGCGCACAGATGAATGTAGAGCAAAACGTTTTGATACACAGATTAGGCTGAATTTGTACTAACAAGCTCTCCATGATTCAACTAATCAGTAAGCTAAAACGTAGCAAAGCCCCTGGTCCTGATGAAGTACATAAAGAACACACAATTTTAGATACAACTGTGATGGGGAAATCTCTTACAGCTATATCTCAGGGGTAAATCTTCAAGTCACAATTGGTCACCCAATAAAGATGAGCTCGCGTTACATCAGCGAGGTGCATTAAGAGAGCCTAACGTCTATCGTATCAGTTCACTAACTAGCATACACTGTAGAATGTTAGAGCATAATATAACTTTTCTTATATAGACGCAGCTTTTGATCCTGTTATTTCTCCATCAATATGGTTTTAGCAGAAGGTTCTCATGCGAGACGCAACTTTGTTGCACTTATCATGGGGTTTCAAAGCATACTGAAAAGGCAACACCACACATGCCGTGGGTCTCAATTTTGCCAAAAGATCTAATGTGCCTCACAAAATTCTTATGCAAAAGCTGTGAAAAGTACCATATATTAGCAACTTTGTACGTTAATGAAAGCAGGAGGTGATTATTTTAGGTCAACCATCTCCCGAAGTACTAGTCACATCAAGCGTTTCACAGGGTTTTTGGCCTTTCTATGCTACATTAATTATCGGCCAGCTGCTATTAACCTATTTGCAGACGATACACTAGTTTGCCAAGCTGCCAATGTTATGCTTTCAAGATGCTTTCGATAACATACATGTAGCTTCAGGTATAGTAGCGGTTTGGTCTTATCTTCAATCAAAAATAATTGTCAGCACAAGCTGACCACATGATGCCTCATACCCCACTGGAGTTTATAAAACAAATTTAGTGCCTTGGTGTTCTTCTCCAGTGTCACTGATAGCCTATCATAAATAGCAAATGTCCAATCCCTGTACTATCAAGAGCTGCGAAAAGAGGAGAACCTACCTCAATCTATGCTGCATCACAGATCTAGCATAACAATTTTTTTACCAAGAACCATACACAATCCAAGGATAGCGCCTCTAAACAATCCCGATCTGAAAACAGCAAAATGCCGGAAAACTGCACAAGCACTGTTTTTTTTCTTTAAATTAAACATACGAGGCCCTCTATTTTTGTACCATTATGGTGGAGTTAGAGTGTCCTAAATTCATTGAGATAAGGGCTGTTATTCTAGGTCTATAACAGTACAAAAAAAAGATTGGATAGAATAGATTAGATAGTACAGTTACTTAAAGTTGTAGTAAGTATTGTACAAGCATTGTATTGTAGATGTTAATGGCTTAGTTATAGCCAATAAAATAAGTAATAGTAATAGTAATAGTATAGTTATTATTTTATTATATTATAATTATAATTATAACTATTTTATATTAATATTTATATCATATATATACATTGTTGTATATATATTTTTTCATTAATTATATTATTTAATATAATTATAACAATATAATAAAAATATAACTTAATATAATATAATTGATAATAATAATAATTTATAATATTTACATTAGATAATCATTATAATAATATAAATATTATAAATTATTGTTATTATAATTATTATCAATTATAATAAAATATAATTGATTATTAAATTATAGTATTGTAATCATTATTATATTAAAAATATTATAATTATCATAACGCATATTATTTTGATTAGATAGATAAAATTAAAAATAAAAAATGAAAATAAAAATAAATACAAAATTATTGAAATTAGGAAGTTTCAAGTTGGTATAGACCAAAACACAGGTGCTCTCTAGAACGACGCGTTGCTAAAAGAACTGAAAAGTTGTAAAAATCAGACAGTTTAAACTTCGGCAGAGACATAAAAGCATGACAACCTTGCAAATAATTATGACTGTTGTTGCTTGCAGCATAAAAACTAATTATAAACCAAAATACGTGAGGGAAATCACAAACAAAATCCAAAACACCAACACGATAACCTCTTCGCGTGTTTTAAACTGATAATACGATCAAACAGTAAAGAGTCACTAAAGACATCACTGCTGACAGGTCACATTGGAACTGACTACCATAGAGTTGTCTTCTCTACGATTGTTGTATCGAGTTGGGAGTAGTCTCTACTTGGAGCAGCGATTACCTGCGCCATTGGTGTTCACCATTTGAAATAATATTGTTTTTTGAAAACTTTAAAATTTTGCTTCAGCATTTAAATATAATTTTTTTATTTTTGTTTTGTCAAATGTTGTTTTTGTTTCAAAACTTTTTAGCGCAGATACTCACAAATTGTAGGTTTACCAAGATGGCCGCCGTAATTCGAAATGAGAAAAGGCAGTCTAGCGCCACAATTATCTGAACTGTACTGTAATTGTCGCAAGAAAATCGTCCTCTGTGTTGTAGTATGGCCCCAAAAAGTATTCCAACAAAACTAGGTTGAACTATATTACAGTGCCAGCGCTTAAAGTGGTTGAAAAAAGTGTAGTTATTCAATAAATTTAAGATAAAATTTCAAGTAAGAGTACGAGTACTGTAAAGGTTACTGTTACTGTACTCGTACTCTTACTCATACTGTTACAGTAACAGTATGAGTATCAGTTCAGTATGAGTATGATCATGATGATATGATATGATATGATGATTGGGTATCAATCATGTACATGTAATTGTATGTATGTATTGACTAACTATCTTAGAGTTAGAATAAAAAATTAATAATTAAAATTAAAAATTATCATACCCGATACTGATACTAAGGAAGATAACGTGTGTACTAATTTTCAATTACCAGTATGAATGTGAAGCGAGTATACCAGTATGGTATTGTCATTGAGAATTATGGTATATCAATATAAAATAATAATAATATAATTATTACCATTTACATTTATTCAATTATTGAGGTTTTCTGAAACTTTAGTAGATAATATTTGTTAAAAGTAACTTGTTAAACACACATATAAATATATATTATAATTATTTTATATGCAACTTCTAGGAGAGAATAAATAAATAAACGAAGAGAGAAAAAAAAGGAGGGGAGGCAAGCATTATTGTTTATGACAAGAGCCAATAATATAATATAATAAACTGATAACAGATTATATTACAAGTATTAACAGTATGTACATAGTGACAGTAGATTATAGGAGCTTAGTTGTAGGTAAAAAGGAGAGACAGGACTGGTGCTATGTTATATTATAATAATTATTATTATATATTTATAATTATTTCTATCGGATAACTTTTCTTACTATAGCTATTGTTTTATTAATAGTTCAATACACACTTCACCCACTGAGTCACTGCATAGGTAACTAGTTTAGTTAAAAAATAGATGGCTGGCTTGTTTGAAATTTGAATTTGCCACTCACTGGCATTCTGCTCAACACCACTTAAGCACAGTAATGGACATTTATCTTTTGGGATAAACAATGGTTCATGGTTGTGTTTGGGGTAATTGGGTGGGGGGAATTTGCGACTGTTCGGAAATGTCAGTTCAAAACAGGACGTTCCGAAGACTTCAAAACCCCAAATCTGAATTTGTAACCCCAATCCCTAAATCCCAAACCCTAATCCCCAAATTCCAAAAGAAAGTTTTTGGAATGTCCTGTTTCAAACTGACAGTTTTGACATGTCCCTATACTGGGGGGGGGGGGGGGAGGACCAACACTACTATTAGCCAAAGAATGCGACATGGGCGTCAATGGTAGTAGAAGAATAAAGGCTATTTCAAAAGTGTACATTCCTATACATACCTTGCTCAACAGAACATGTACATGGTCAGATGATAATGATGGTGGAGGAAATTTCCCTACAGTGGAGTGACCATTCACAAGTGTCTACTTGTTTTGGGTGTTGTCAGAATCGCTATTCAGCGCAAAGCTGAATACCAGTTTGCTTTACTGCCTATTTTTCTAATTTAAAATCATATCAGTTACAGTCAGTGAAACTAAAGCATGTCTCAGGCAACATGGAGACCACTTGCGGTAGCATTATTTCTGCGTGGTTACGATTGATATTCCCATATACTCGTATATATTATTTATATAAGCCTCATGTGGTTTTTCGTTGCTGATCAAGTGAAATTATGCCTACAAATTAACTGGACCTATAAAATTTTGTGGTAATTCAGTAAGTCAAAATCTCCAGTGTTAATTCTAGGGCCGTATTTCTTATGCTAATTCTTCTACAGTCTTATTATTAATATAAGATATAATTAAATTTTAGTACTGAAAAGAAAATTGTGTCTTTTTTCCATTTGATATAATATTCGTGGCATCAAACACTATTTTTTAATGTGGCTGCCCAATAATAGAGCTAGTCGAGGGGCCACCACAGCTCCTAGAGCTGGGTGTTATTATAGTTCAATATGACACAGAGGGAAAACCTGCGGGGCGAAAACCTCCAGGTCATTGGCGGGACTCGAATCCACGTCCTTGCAGATTCCCTGGTACATGAATATTTCGTAACGTGACGACTCAATACTTTACATTGTAACAAAATTGTTTAGTTTTAAGCTTAAGCTCCTCTCATCCCCTTTTCATATTAGTGTTTTTTGATAATAGGATTGTAATTGCCACCTGATCAGTTCAACTAGAATGAGAGTGACACAAGAAATGCGATTTGCGTGAGGTATGACAGTCACAATAGTCAATAGAGAAGAAAAGCCATGGCTGAGCCACATCTAAATGGATCTGCCAGAGGCCCCCCTTCCCCAGGTCGAGATCTTCCTCCAGAGCTGTTAGAAGCAGGATGGAGAAAGTTTTTCAGCAAACGAGAGCAAAGACCATATTTTTTCAACAAATTTACCAATCAGTCGCTGTGGGACCAGCCTGTTTTAGGGGTGAGTCTTTTTAGACTGGCTCAGATACTTTTGTTCTTGTCAGTGCAGTGAAATCAGAATATAATCTTTTGTGTTTAAATAATTAATATATGTACCCATGTATCATAAAATCGTATATTTTCAATAAGGTTCACAATATTTTTGATTGTAAATGCTACAGAGTCCAATAGCTGCTTACCGCCAGGATCCGCTGGGTATCGCCACACCATCTCCCTCATCTGTGATGTCTCCACCACCCCAGTCCTCCTATGATGGAACTCCTAGACGCCGTCATTCTAGTGTTGACTCACAGCCCCAGGTGCCATGTAAGAGGAAACCTCCTGTTTATATGAGGTAAGATTCAGTTGAAACAGCTATACTAACAATCTCTTGGACTGCACTGCTACCTAGCAAACAATTCTCTTAATGAATGCTGGGAACCTAGATACAGCTGATCCTTTTAATAGTGTTACACATGAAAGACATGAATTGGCATTTGTAACTAATAGGCCGATAAGTAGAAGTTTAATTATCAATGTCAGTAGATAGTTAAACAGTGACTGGTATTATAGCACTATACAATACATTGCATATTATTTGTATTACATTGTAATAATGTATTGTATGAAATCTTGTTAGCTATGTCGTAATTCTCAAGTTTAATCCACATACATGTACATGTGTATATTAGTTATACTGATGATATTAGAAAGTATGCCCTTGTATTTGAACTAAGATGTATAATTATCCCTCCGACTGACTACTATCCTACATGTACAGTGATGTCAGAAAGTTTGGAAACACCTACTTTATTTTAGTAACTTCTTAGTTGACATCTTGTTTTTCATTTTTGCATCATTCCTACCCCAACAAATTATATATCAGTGGATTCAGAAAAGTGTGTAGAGTATGTTTGAGCTATAATTGTTTTTATTAGCAGTAGCAGCTATGTTTTACAGCAAATTTTTTTGTAGGCTGTCACCATTTACATCTTATTATAATCACCACAAGTTTCATAAAAATAGTAGTACTTAGAGGTGATGTCACAACAATTACAAATTGATGAATTTTTTAATGATAATGGTGAACAATGACAGTTCAATATTGATTGAACTGCAGTATATTGTCAGCACTTAGTGGGGTATCCTTTACTTTTAATAACCTGTCGGCAGTGGTGTAGCATGCTTTTTACACGTTTGCTGAGCTCCTCATGGCTGATGGTGTGGTGCCATGCTCCAGTTATTTTCTCTATTAACTGTCTCTTATTCATTGGTTGTTCTTTTCTGACTAGGTTTCCCATGTTGAGTTGCCACAGATTTTCTATGTGGTTAAGGTCAGGGCTTTGTGCCGACCATGGTACGGTTCGAACGTCTTTAGCCGTCATTCATTTCTTCACAATTTTGGTGCAATGACATGGTCATCTTGGAAGTATGAATTTTAGAGCAGAAAATGCTGCCAAGCTCTGCAACTCTTTTTCCTGATAATCAAACTTGGTACTTCCAAGATGACAATGCACCATGCCAAGATTGTGAAGGAATGGATAACCGCTAAAGACGTGCGAACCATACCATAGTCGGCACAAAGCCCCGACCTTAACCACATAGCAAACCTGTGGCAACACATGGGAAACCTAGTCAGAAAACAGCAACCAATGAATAAGAGACAGTTGATAGACAAAATAATTGGAGCATGGCACCACATAATCAGCCATGAGGAGCTCAGCAAACGTGTAAAAAGTATGCCACACCGCTGCCGACTGGTTATTGAGAGTAAAAGATGCCATATTAAATACTGACAACATACTGCAGTTCAATTTACTAATAAACTGTCATTGTTTACCATTGTCATTAAAAAACTCAACAATTAGTAATTTTTGTGACATCCCGTCCTGTAAGTACTACTGTCTTTGTGCAACTCGTTGTGATTAATGATATGATGTAAATGGTGATAGCCTATACAAAAAATTCTGTAAAACTTAGCTGCTACTGCTAATGGAGACAATTATAGGTTTAAAATATTCTTCACACTTTTCTGAATCCACTGATATATAATTTGTTGGGGTAGGAATGATACAAAAGTGAAAAATCATGCCAACTTAAAAATTACTAAAATAAAGTAGGCGTTTCCAAACTTTCTGACACCACTGTATATTCGCAGTTCATCATGGAATCTAGAAATCCCGACCAATGTGATTATATATGAGAGAGCAATGAGTGACATCTACCCTCCGCACCCTGAAGTAGAGGCAGCCAGAGCTCAGGCTGTCAACAAGTTGAGGCAGCAATACGATGAATCATGCTATACCCGTGAAGGTTTGTGCTGTGCTAATATTGGAATTCCAACCTCTTATTGTATAATGTAATGATTTTGGTGAAGAATTGTTTTTATGGATAATTTGAATCTTTATTTTACCTGAAACACCCAATTCCATCCCGATGTTAGTTTAATATCTGAACTTACATAAAGTCTAGTAATAGGTATGTATTCCAGACCAAACCAGATACAGAATGCATGCACTGTTCAAATACTGACCTCAATGCGCTCAATTATAGGTGTGCACGCACCTGTGGAGTCCTTTAATAGATGGCTATTGGAAAGGAAGGTATGTGACCAAGCTCAAGGCCCTTCCTCTGATCCCATCTTGCCCAGTGATTGTGCAGACCCCATATCTCCGTCCATGTGTAGGGAAATATTGAACGATATCCCTGTGAAACTGGTGAAGCCCAAGTATGTGAGTGATGTGAGACGTCAACTGACCAAGTATGCCGAGGGTGCCAAGAAGATTGTTGAGGACAGGTAGGTGATGTGCCTGCACCACTGTTTGTTCTCGTACATTGTATTTTATTATACAACACAGGTGTTAGCTGGAAATTTGCTCTACCCTGTATTGCAGTTTTTGAAATTTTCAAATGCATTCACATTGTGTCTGCTACGGCTTGCAGTGCACACTGGGATAGCAGCTACAGTGCATACTGGGATAGCAGCTGCAGTGCATACTGGGATAGCGATATAAAAATTGAAGGTCAGCTGTCACCAATGCATTTGATTAGCATCCTACTATGTCACTGTGAGACTTAATATAACTTGTTGTATTTCTCTGATCCTACAGTAGAATCACAATGATATTCTGTAGAAATGTGACACCAGAAAGCAGGAAGATAGTCAAGTGGAACGTAGAGGACTCATTTGCCTGGGTGAGGAAACAGGTGAATGGTTCTTATGATGACTATATGGAGAGACTATCGCACCTCAAGGCTCAATGTCAGCCACACATTAATGAGGCTGCTCGCTCAGGGATCGAATCCATCTGTAAGAAAATATACAATCTTGCAAAGGAGGAAACCAAAAGACTCAGCCAGCTGTCAGCAAAGATTTGGTCAGAAAATATGATTCCCGGTGGGTCTTGTGTGTGTAATATCTAATACATTACATGTTGTATGTTTGATTCGATCAAATATTTTTATATCCATCAAGGTATTTGTAGCCTCGGTTCTTGGGAAATGCTGAACCTGCTAATGTAAGGTACTCTAACACTAGGATCTGAATCACTTATACTGCTCTAGTTGTTCTAGAAGTTTCATTTTGACGTTACGCTGTGTAGATTTAATTAATCATATGCTTTCTCAAAGGGCGATACATGCATGTAGGTACAAGTAGCAAGGCTGTGTCTGTTTGTAGAAGTTGTCTCCCCTCGTCTGACGACAGAGAGGAAGGTGTTTTGTTACCCGAGGATATTAGGAACTCCATCTCCACGACTACCGGCTATTGCTATAAACTCTGCTAAGGATAACACTTCTCTCAAATACAATGATGATACCCTTAACATAAGCACCCTCTACTTCTATAAACTGGTAAGATATACTTAACATCAGCACCCTCTACTTCTATAAACTAGTAAGATACCCTTAACATCAGCACCCTCTACTTCTATAAACTGGTAAGATATACTTAACATCAGCACCCTCTACTTCTATAAACTGGTAAGATACCCTTAACATCAGCACCCTCTACTTCTATAAACTAGTAAGATATACTTAACATCAGCACCCTCTACTTCTATAAACTAGTAAGATACCCTTAACATCAGCACCCTCTACTTCTATAAGCTAGTAAGATACCCTTAACATCAGCACCCTCTACTTCTATAAACTAGTAAGATACCCTTAACATCAGCACCCTCTACTTCTATAAACTAGTAAGATATACTTAACATCAGCACCCTCCACTTCTATAAACTGGTAAGATATACTTAACATCAGCACCCTCTACTTCTATAAACTAGTAAGATACCCTTAACATCAGCACCCTCTACTTCTATAAACTAGTAAGATATACTTAACATCAGCACCCTCCACTTCTATAAACTGGTAAGATATACTTAACATCAGCACCCTCTACTTCTATAAACTAGTAAGATATACTTAACATCAGCACCCTCCACTTCTATAAACTAGTAAGATACCCTTAACATCAGCACCCTCTACTTCTATAAACTGGTAAGATACCCTTAACATCAGCACCCTCTACTTCTATAAACACAAACTATACATAGTAAGAGGCGCCTTCAGTCAGTAATAGAATGTTCAATGGTATAATAATTATAAATATGTACTGACTAATATCTTATTAACAGTGTTTATATTTTCTGTAAAAATTGCACTGTGCCAATTTTTTTTTGAATAACTAAGATATTAACTTCATGAATAAGAAGTTACTCTCCCCTGTAATAAAGATCAAGTATTCTATTGCTTGGGAAGACAACTTCGAAAATAATACTTTTACATTTTGAACAATAACTCAAAGTTCACCGGTTGCTGCCATGCAGGGCAGAGTACATGTGCATGTATATGATATAATATTATTAGTATCCAAGAACTATGTAAATTAGAGTGTTGTTTTGTTGCTGTTTAGATTACCCTATTAATAACTCTACAATAACATGCATTGTTAGTGAAGCTGTAAGCCAAGGCTATATGTACATACATGTACCTATATGTGTACCGTAGTAATAGTGGTGGGCTATGTAACTATTTTCTACATGAACTCTGTAATTCTATGTTTCAGGAACATCTATATAAACTAAACTGTAAGGATGATCCAAGGAATGAACACTTCCTTACTAGACTCTGGTGTCTGCTGAGAAGATATCAGGTGCGTACACAGTACACACTCCCTCCCTCCCCGCTCACTCCCTCCCTCCCCGCTCACTCGCTCCTCCTCTTTCATAGAGTATATAGTACATGCTAGACTTAGATACTTATGTGAACTGAGTGGATATGAAAATAATTAGTGTGAAATTTAATAAAAAATATGATACAGTGAATAGGTGATGGTTGACCCAGACATTATGGATAGTGCGCTGACTTGGCATGGCTCCGTCAGCGATTTATACTAGTCTGGTAGTTCCTGCATTGCAACATCAAATACAAGTTCAAAATGTGTACACAATCGGAATCTATTGTAGTAGTGTGTCTGTAAGATGAAGATATCCCATACAATATATCGCTGGACGTGTTTTATCCCGGAAGAATCCACCTAATTGTCATTAATGTTGTATTAATATTCATAGCGGCCGATGGCCGTTCTAATTGATCGTATATATGACAACAATGAATGCTTTTCTGTAGACGTACTACGGTTTACATAAGAATGAAGGACTATCGCTGCAAGCAGCCCTACCTGTGCCTGTATTTGAGTGCCTGAACAGGGTGTTTGGAGTAACATTTGAGTGCTTTGCCTCTCCTCTCAATTGCTACTACAAGCAGTACTGCTCGGCATTTGCTGACACGGATGGATACTTTGGTTCTAGAGGGTGAGTTCAGCTACTACATGTAGTGCGATATGGTAATACGGTTGATTACGTGCAGTACCTCACTCACCGATACTCTCTCTCTTCGTCACAGTGCTAAACAGTTTCGGTTGATAACTGCAGAGTCCTGGAGAATTTAAATATTGAGAGATGAGTGCACTGCATTGTACAGTAAAAAGAATTGTTCTCTCCATATTCATTATCAGAGAAGTTAGTATCAAACCAGAATTTTGGTTGTTTGTTTATAATGTGCTGTATGTATACAGTTGTATGTATATGCAGAAGTCATACAACATTGTCATACTGTTGTCTTTGTTTAGACCACTGTTTGACTTCCACCCTCTCTCTGGTTCGTTTGAGGCCAACCCTCCTTTCAGCGAGGAGCTCATGGAAGCTATGGTTAACCATTTTGAAGTACGTTATGTTAACTCTGTTATTAACGTACAAGTAAATACCGCTGTATCATATATGTATCATGTACACTGTATGTGTGGGGGTTTGATGGGGCCAGGCTGTAGATATTTATGTGCCTGTAATACAGGATCTACTCTACCATCGGCCTTGATAAACAATAGTCATAGAGTATAGGTAAATAGAATGTGGACCTTTGGGCTCTTGCCGTAGGCTGCTCCAGCATAAACATGATAAACTAACTGGGGATGTTTTACTGTGTAATGGTAGAGATGTTTGTAGGCATGTATCAGATGTTTGTCTGTTTTGCTTGTACTGTAAAACATATTCATGGTCACAGGAAGGTGAACATACCGATAGAGCTCATTGGAGTACTCTATACTGTATGGTGAATATGCTATGAAATAGGGATGTAAGTCAATGTACCTCATGCAATGTAAATTATTATTTTAGACTCTGCTGGAGAGCTCTGATGAACCGCTGTCATTTGTCATCTGCCTACCTGAATGGAGAGACCCACCAACTAAGGCCTTGATACGGCTGGAGTCTAGCAGGTGGGTGCCTTATCTTCATTTGTATGTATATACTGTATATGTACGCGTGTGTATGTATCGTATAGTAAGGGGAGTATCCAAGGTTGAGACTGGCTGATATACATGTATGTTCCAGGGAATACATTCCAAGTGCTGGTTTTGTTTTAGGCGAGCTATTAGGAGGATTACGTGCCCCCTCCCTCTCTTTCTAAAATGTGGAATTTAAAAAAATTGTGATGAACAGATCCATAGCTAGTTCACAATCACATATCACAGAATGCTTCAACTTTCTTCAGCAAATAATTTCTGCTTTTGGTGTGACTGTACTGGCAATTAATTAATTAGCCAGAGGGAATTAGAGAATTGATCCCCACCCTGGTAGCATGTATGTGTAGTTTGTATCATATATTTATTCTAATCACTGTATCTGTATCCACACGGATTCATAACACACAGTTCCCCAAACCAAGGGTCACTCAGGGAAGGGCAGATTTATGACTATATAATTGAGTTGCTGCTGTTTCAATTAATCTCTTTGTGTTGAAGTGTGCCAGTGTTTATATAAAGGCTGCACCTGTTAAATCTACTATAATAGTATTACTGTGTATGTGTATAACGTATAGCAACGTGTGTACATTAATTAATGCCTTCCCTCCATTATGACATTAACATGACATCTCTGTGGTTACCGACACCAGTGGCCATCTATCTATTTACATGCAGGACTCTGGCTGCTTTCTTGTAAGATTTAGTTTAACTTATGGTTGTATAGTTATAATGTTTTCTTTCCTGGCTGAGCTGAGCCTAATAGCAAAGTAACTACATCAACAATAATGTTAATGTTACCTACCTTCACATAGGTCTTTGTGGGGGGGGGAGCTGAGTTAAATAATGGAAAAGACAACTTTTCCACCTGAACTGTTCTCCTGAAGAAGTCTAGCTATGTCAAAATCATGTAAAGTTTGATGTAAGACTAGAGTTGTGAAACCTAAAGTACTCATGTATGTCCATCATAGACTAATCCTTATAAATGAAATCTGAATTGGTAAACTCAATCCATTTTTAGGTTTAAAAGGAAGCAGTTTGTGGTACCGGCATACGAACATGAGTATAGACACGGCTTTCAGCATCTCCGTTCCATGTAAGTAGACAGACTACTACCATAACCTACTACCTATTAGACATACACTGTATACATATATACACACTATAATATCGATAGGCATGTATCTATCTGCTTGTACTCCTGCACTAATGGAGAACTTTGTTTCCTTTCTAGCATAATGTTCCACCCACCTGCCACCCACCCCACAACTACCTGCTCCTAGTTTACTATGTGTTATTCATTGCTCCACTCCCTCACTGCAGCCTGTTGATTCCCTAATTAATTACTTATTATTAAAGAGCTGTAAATGCCAATCATATGATCTGAATATTCTACTGATTGAGCAGTTATACATGGGAGTAATTGTCAGAGCATATCTGCCACTGCTGCCACTACCTCCTGCTGCCACTACCTCCTGCTGCCACTACCTCCTGCAGCTGTAGGATACACTTTGACTAGGGCAAACATAGTTCCTGTTGATCTAACTTTCTTTGTATACGTCAAGAGTGTTGAGAAATAATATAACTACAGCTTTCCAATCAGTCTTCTTGCATTTGGATATTTTTAAGAACTAACGCGCCATGCCATAGGCCCCAGGATTGCTAATTGATAGATGGACATCATATGTACAGGCTGATTGCCAAATCAACTCAACGACAGGATTCACCTTCACTTCTCTTATCTTACATTTTAGTGAAGATGTGTATATCCGGTCGTCACATGGCACGCTGGTAGTATTTCTACAGAATGAGGCTGGATTTGCAAAATGGGGCCCAACACCGGAGCGTCTATCCGAACTGGCCGTCTCATTTCAGGCTGCCAAGAGAGTTAAACCTCCAATAAATACGAACAGTTCTGTCCCCCAGGCAACATAATCTAACCTATATTATTCTCACTATGTGAAATGCTACATTATATAGTTTATTTATATTGTATATAGTTTGCTGCATGTACATTTACAGTCCTCGATCTATATAAGTGCAATGTATATAAGTATATCCATCTATCGTAATGTGAATGATTTAAATCGTCAATTAGAATGACATAATTAACCGTATGATGATTTTATTTTTTATATTTTTAGGCTTTTAGCACTCACCGTATACATTAAGTCAGTAATTATCCACTTGTATATAAAAATAGTGTCAACTCTGTTGCTAATGCTACAGCTAGTGTAATGATAATATTATTACTAATAGGCTATTGTTAAAAAAAATTGTAAAAACCACATCAGGTGAGATTCATTTCCAACATTTTATCCTTTACGCATTTATAACTTGAAAAAACAATATTGAATATACATGTACATTAATATGTTATAAATATTGATTTCAGTAGAATAGAGATAATTTGATTAATCAGTGTTTGAACTCTGTCTAAATAATCTCTGTCTGTTCTATATTATATTGTATTAAATGTTGATTATTCTATGTACACAAAACAACATATGCATTAAAATACATGTGATAATAATAATTATAATAGTGAATCTTAACGTTTCTATATTTAGAACTACTCTCGTTGACTTTTCTGTTTGCGCCTGTGACAAGACGCCTCCTCATGCTTGTACAGGTAACTCTTTAATGCAAACATTTTGCCACAGTACGAGCACTGGAAAGGCTTGTCTGTAGAATGGGTCTGCATATGGGCTCTTAAGTTGGACCTATCGGCAAACGATTTGCCACACTTGGTGCATTTGAAGGGTTTCTCACCAGTGTGAGTCCGAAGATGACCTTGCAACAGCCATGGCCTTGAGAATGATTTACCACATGTCTTGCATACACAACATTGACTGTGAGTTCGCAAATGCATACTAAAGGCCGGCATAGATACATAGACTTTACCACATTGTGGGCATTCCTTTGCCTTCTTGTCTGTAATACTTCTATGTATCTGTTTATGCCTCGCCAAATTGCTAGAAGTACTGTAACGTTTGTTACACTGTAGACAGGTATAGTCTCCATCTACTTGTTCTTCGGGAAATTCTAATTGATCGACCCTTTGAACATCTACGGTCTCTTCTTGCTCCAGCTTGAGGCTTCTTAGATTGATATTGTCGGAGCTGGTTACCTTCTTGTCACTAGGAGGAGTAATTACCCTTATCGGCATTGGTGTAATGACCTCTGCAGCGTTATCATGTGTAGAAGCGGCTCTCCAAGAGTTCACTGACAGATCAACCGGCTGATCCTGTATTTTCTCCAAAGACGACTTCTTGGATACATCTGTTGGCTTCCAATATGGCATGTCACCATATAGGCTGGCCAATGCCATTAGGGTATTCTGTACATGCTGATGTGCATAAGATGGCAATGCTTCACCCATATTGGATAGTGTACACAGCTCCTTCATTTTACCATTATAGATGGTCTTTCTATGGAAATCTAGAAAAGTATGACCTTTCTTGTACACCGTATACTGATAATTTGCTTCATTCACTACAAGTTCTCAAACACTCCAAACTGGATGTACATGTACAGGTAATATAATTTCAAACTTGAAAACTAAATGCATATTGTAAAGCGCAACCAAGATTCTAAATATTTCAACCTTTTAGTTGCCTCTATAATATTCACATTTTTATTGTCTGTATTGTTTCTGTAACATTGAATAAGTTACCTGTTTTGGTAGACCAAGGTGTGCCTCCATTATACCTCCGATTGGTTACAAGAAAAGCTTTCGGCATTTTCAGAATAAATCAACTGAGACTAACTGATACCTAACAGTAATTCTGTAATGCACTAGCAGCAGCATTCCATTATGCTGCTGCCTTGCTCAACAAGTGGTCTAATGTGTACATCATTAGATAGCTTATCTTATATTGCAGAAATGTCTTTGTTTTAACTAATCCCTAATTAGCAGTAAAATAATCATAGTGCATGAATGGAACTGCCTATGCCTGCCTTAATGGCATAGTGCAGATGCAATTTGTAAATAACAAATATATTAATACCAAATATGTTCCATATAAGGTGAGCCACTTGTATACACAGTGAGAACAGCTAAATAACATAATACACCCATTGATTCACAGCAGACAAGGTATTGGAGCACTAATATATATTATGCAAGTCTAGTATTTTAGAATGAAGACCAGTTTTCCAAACTAACCAATAAGACAACAAGTCATATGCAAGTTGTATACACAACAACATCATTCATGTAGACTTATGTTCAACTAAATTCTTTTTATTGGTTGTGTGAAGGAAGAGTAAACCATACATTATTGCTAAAAGTACTGTATCATTGGTATTAACTGGTGTATACATCAAATTATATACATGATCTTTGGTTCACTAGAGTGAATAGATGGCTAGAAGTAAACTAATACACATGTAAGGTAGACTCACAACAAACTATTTGGAGAAATTGGTAGAAATTTTACTCAACGACACTAATAAGTTGATTCACCATCAGTCTAACAAAATACAATTAAATAATATAGAAATCAATTGTTTGATATAACGGACAATACATATACACGATATATCAAAAAGTTATAGTTTTGTATCAACATTAGTGATGTCATTATGTAGGAATTTGGAATGTACACAAATGTAACTAAGTTTTCACAGTCCATGGACACTCCTTGTTACTCTTCCATTCAGCAGTTGAATCTTCATAGATCTCCTATAATAAATCAAAACAAAATCGAACAGAATCGCTTAGCATCAGAGAATTCAAGCAGGAAAATAACGAACTGCATGTATATAATACATTACAAAGTATACACAACATGTACATGTATGTATAATTACAGTATCAAAGTCTATAATAGTTGGAGTTGTCTGTTCTTACAGAAAATCAACTGTGGTAGATGAAACAACTTCCAAAATGCTTGCATAACATTCGAATGAGTTACCATGTGAGTGACAGAGTGGCATAATATACTATAGTCTATACAGACTAAGAGACTACTAACCTTCTTCCAAATGGGCACTGTAGCCTTCAGTTGGTTTATACACTGTTCAACTGCACTGATTGCTGCCGCCCTGTGAGGTGATGATATAGCTATAACAACACTAGCTTCACATACTGGTACCAGCCTACAAGTACATGCAAGACATAAATATGCCAGCAATTTACATATAGATCTACTGTCATGTACATGTATGATGAGATGATTTTTGTGGTAACAGCTAACCATGAATAGCGAATACTTTGTGTACACAGACACAAAAGGTCATTGGGGTAGTACATAGAAAATAGAAACTATTATAAAAGTAAGTGGCTTAGTGACTCAGGTTAGTAGTGTGTCATTATTTTCCGATGAACTCACCCGAGTCTATGTGCAATAGAGATTTTTCCTAAGTCATGAAATTTAGTTCGTAACTCAAGACATATTTTGGCAAGTTCCTTCACAGCCATGTTGTTGTAACATTCATATTCCAAAGTTTTAACTTTCTGGCCATTGAAATTATCTCTGGTAGTTCCTAAAACATCCACAGTAGTTTACAGACACATGTACTACCACACAACATAGCTTCAAATAATGGAAGCCATATCTAGAGAAAGACAGCGGAGTTTTGGTAATGCTATTGTTTACCAGAATAGTAAAAACTCCACAAACTACCAATCTAGTTTCAATTCTTATCTCTTGAATTTGATAGGTAGACGGGCTGTTGCAAACAATACTTATGATACTCAGGCTAGAGTTTATGAAAGAATTAGAACCCAGTCTAGCGTCAGAATTAGAACATACCTATAAATGATGATATACCACCACAGTGAGGTAAGACAACTCTTTGTATGTGATCACCAACATCAATCTTTTCATGGGTGAGCAGTATCATATCCCCGGTTTCTATCTGTACACAACATCCAGCATCAGCAGTTGTCATAGCAACCAAATGGCCACTACTAATTGGTAAAATATGCTTTGTGGTTACTAGTGATTAGAGGAACACCCTGGCAGTTAATACCCTGTTCAGATATTCTGGAGGAACACCCAGGTTATCCGCCACTAATTGGTGGAATCACAGCTATAGTATCGCCTTCTTTTAAAGCAACTCTTTGCTCTTCCGCAATATATTCTTCATTTAACGCCAACACTAGTGTTCTCTCAAGATCTTTTAAACTAAAATTCAAAATAGTAGCACCAACCCATCATTGATTGCACAAACGTATATGTTGTAGTGTATATAATAATTATCTAAAATATTGCAAGCAGAGCTGCTAAATCAGACTGTACAGAAAAATTGTCAATTAATAAGGGTAACCACAAACCGTGCATGTCTATAGAGTGCAAATAGCTGCCTACCATGGGTTATGCTGAACTATATGCCCAAGAAGTTCTGTATATGTCAAACTTCCTGGTAGATTGATGAATACAGAACTTTTACCAACCAATTCCTTTGCTTTAGCAAATAGCAAAATTTCAACCTACAACACCATATAAATGTAGATTGTAGGCTTATATGAATTAAAGTTATTGCATTCTGTCTATATTGCAATATTAGAATCCGATGTTACAGTCACACCATCAACAATGTCTTAGATTAGAATTAGATGGACAATTATGTGCTATACCAAAATACATGTATAATGTCTAACAACCAGTTTATTCTAATCGTAGACTTTACATCATACATAGGAGGGGTATATCATTTAGGTCTACCAGTAGGTAATTTTCAAAACTTTAAATATAAATACACTTTTTTGTACAGAGTAGCCTATAATAATATTAGCAAAAGCAATCGTATTTCACCACGAGTGGCAGAGAATGAAATGACTTTCTCCATAAAACAGACCACCAGTTGCTACTAGATTAGAATGCAAAAGAAAACATAAGCCTGACACGCTTTCTGTGTTAATTTTGTTGCCATGAAAAGAAGCAGGAACACTTTTTAATGATTTTGCGGAACTCTTCAGTTGCTGAACTAGATTAATAGCAACCAAAAGGAAGTAATTATTATAGAATGCAAAACATCCTGAGCACTTATAGGCCCTATAACTACAAACATGGATTTATGTGCAGTGTTCATTTACTACTTATTTACTAATTTAGGTAGCCCTAGCCTATCCTCTAAAAAAATGAAAATTAACTTAACTATCAACTAATTAATTAAATGATAGTACCAATGAATAATAGATGACCTACAAAATTGAAATTGCAAATACTATAATTTTAATTTAAAAAGTAAAAAAATAGAAATACTCAAGTGAAGATTAAGATAGAGTAAACTGAGAAGCAATACAACATTGAATTTTTAACACAACACAATGACAATCGAACGTATTTACATTGTATATATATTACAAAACCAACTTAAACTCAGAACAACCAGGAAATATCAAGTTTACCAAAACTGAATCCAGTTCTTTGCTTGTTGAAGACATGAAGCTTTATACCATCTAACTACTTGGCAACACTAGGCTCAAAATTGAACGGCATAAACACAAATTCAATTCATTACCATTATGATTATTAACTTTTTTCTAAGTTGTTCAAAGTTTCTGTTAGACCTAGTTGAGTAACTACGTAGGTAATATGTATTTGGATGGTCATCACGTTATTTCCTTGTGGATCTAGGTGCATATTTGGGCTAAGTGACGCCTTTCTTTCATCCTTGACCTATAGGTGCGCATTGATACTTCATAATTTTTAAACAACTAATACGTGTTCTCCGACTGAGCTCATCAATGTTTATCTCTAACCAATGTATGTCGCTTTAACATTTAACTGTCCAATGAGCGGCGTAAACAGCTCGACTTGACCTGTATTCATGGTGACCAAGGTCGACCATTCAGTTTTTGCCCTTGCCTGATCACTTTGGATTTTTGTGCAGATTTATAAGAGGTATATGAACCAATAAATTTAAAGTTCTTGCACGCAAAAAGCAAAGTTTGAAATGTTTTTGCAAGTTATTAGTAGTTATAATATCTGGCACTAAACAATAAATAGTTCAGGCCCATCAAATGAGGAAGAATTTTTTATTTATTCTTATTCATAAACATATTGTGTTATCATGCCATGTGGCGTGTTAAATTTTAATTAAAATTTACAATTTTACATTTACATTTATTGGGTTTTCTTAAGGTTTACAGATAACATTTGTTAAAGGTAACTTGTTGACTACAAATAAATATATATTACATACAACTTATAGGAGAGAATAAATAAATAAGCAAAGAGAAAAAAAGGGAGGGGAGGCAAGCATTATTGCTTATGACAAGAACCAATGATGTAATATAATAAAATAAACTGATAACAGATAGATAACAAGCATTAAAAGTATGTACATAGTGACAGTAGATTATAGAAGCTTAGTTGTAGGTAAAAAGGAGAGACAGGAGTGGTGCTACATTAGTGTACATGTTTCATCAAAGATGCTTTTTATGCTGTTTTAATAAGCTAATATAATTTAAAGATAGATGCCATATTCTATCACTCCTCTGCTTAAAAACATTATGTGTTCATGAATAGAGTCTTCAAAGACAAGATTCCTGCTCTGCACTCAAAATTATTTAAAGTTAAAGCCATTAAGCTGTATTCTAGGCTACTACTTTCTAATCAATAAGATTGCAGCTTGTGTGATTTTCAATCAAGTGTAGACCTACATTATGTTTGCATAACTTTCAGCAAATATTCATATGCAGGCAAATTCACAGGGCATTAGTCCCCAAGTTGTTTGATACTCTCATCGATCTGTTTCAACACTTTATGAACAAAGCTTGTGGATTTAACCCAGATTCTCCTGTAGGCTGAGTTTGAGTGTAAATATTGCATAACATGTTTTGTACATGTTCAATAGTCTACCTTTACTGGAGACATTTATAATCTTCTATTTGCCCTCACTCTTAACCACCATTCTCATTTCTCATATATATGTAAATATTAGTTGTAACTTTCTACAATGATAATTATAGCTGAAATCATGAGAAGAGCTCAAAGAGAGCCAACTGATATTGTGGAAAGAAGAAAGGTGGAGGCAAATAAAATTGTAGATACAGATTGTTTAGGTAAGTAATTACATTTCAAAAACAATCACTTTACATCTGTGCTAAGGTACATATTATTTCCTTAGCAACAGTTTCAAATATACGTACATGTAATTGATTAAATTTTATTTCTTAGTTGCCAAGTATGAAGTGTTAATAAAGGAACATGATGCCAAACGGATGTCAGAAGAACGAAGCGCACTCCTCTTTCAAGTCCTTGACAATCTTATCCCTCATCTTGGTGTCTTCAAACCTATTCTGCAAAAAATTAGAGAAGAACTATACGGTATGTATGTCAGCAGGTGTGTCAAACCTTTATAAACTGCAAATACTATGCAACTGGTGTCTGTTTCGATTACATACTGGTTATGACCATAGGATATCACTGTTTGCACATTAATCAAGGTAGAGTTGTCAACAGTGTCGGTAGACATCGTTTTAAAGCATTTGCACATCTAAATAACCTTTTGTGACTGTAGAATATGTATTCAGTGATGAGCACCACACAGCAAGAGCCTCTAAGATGACAAATATATCTGGCTCCAGATCGCAAACAGCAGCATCTAATCATGTGGAGAGAGTGCCACATTACGTGCTGCTCAAGAAACTGGTCCAGTCTCGAGACAATGTTTCTGATGACCTGCAGACACAGCTGGACATCTTACAAGAAAGGTAGAGAATATGAAAGTAGTCTCTGTTTATTCTAACCTCTTTGTGACTCAGAATCATAACTAGGTTCAAGTAGTGTTTGTTAGGTATTTTAGACAGGAAGACTCTCTGACTAACTGAGTAAAACTTCATATCCATTAATGCTAGCTTACATTTGACTTCTTTTAGCCAATAGCAAAACAACTGTTTTTATAATGTTTTCTCTGTACGTGAAGTTCCATAAATAAATTGTCTCGCGCAAACACTACATTTGAGTAAGTGTTGTGTATTTACTATTTATTAAGTTAAATGAATATGTTCAGGCTTTTTGAGAAACAACGAGAATTCGAGGAGGCTCTAACAACTATTGCTGAAAGGAATACTGAGAATAGTGAGCTTCAGACTGAAGTAATAGAGTTAAAGAAGGAAGTCGCAAAGCAAGAGTCCAAAGCCCGCAGGTACCAAACCAATCTTTACAGCTAGCCATTACCCGTTGACCTCCAATACTCACTTGTAAAATTTTATCTTTATTGCACATCTTTACATCATCTATTTTTTTGTTACTTTCTTGCAACTTGTTTCTGGTTCACAGACTGCAGAATGAGATGGATGACTTAAAACAGAACAATCAGGAAACTGTAGAGGAATTAAATCGGCACTGCGATACATTGCAGGTGTGTTGACTCCATTAATTTGTCATTTGCGTGCAGATTTACACACTTATGTTTCTACTTGTATATAATTATTAATTTCTAATTTCATATGCTTTGATTAAATAATAAAAATAAATGATTGATATTGAATTTTATGGAACCTGCTTTGATAACTAAATGTTTATTGTGAAAATCAACTGCATTACAGTTTGACTGCGATGAGAAAGATGAAGAGATCAAATGTCTCCAATCATTCAAAGATGGCTATGATCGACTTGATGATGATTTTCTGGAGCAGCAAACATCGAATTTGATTCCAGCTGACACCAATAGGTTCAACACTTATCAAGCTAAGGAAACAGTAGTGGCTACCAAAAAGGTAGACTTATCATGAGTGTAATCTTTATTTGACTCAGTAGATTGACATTATGCCTACCACGTGTGAAAATGGATCATATGTACACAGTTCCTTTGCCTGTGTATAATTTATACACCGCTTGTTATATTATTTGACTATATGTTAAGCTATGCTTTTAATATTGGCACTTTGACCTATATCTTTAATATTGGCACTTATGATTTCAGGAGCACATTATCAGCAATTTACTTTCAAGCAAAAAGTTAGAAGAGCAAATATTGACTGTCATGAACACAATGATTGAACGTAAGTCTAGCGACGCTTCTTCTATAAGTAATAAGTATCATAGTGACATGCTCAGGTGCCAAGTGCCAGATTGGTGTTGACAATTTATGGATTTTTGTTTTTAGAATAACAACACTAAATTTAATGGGTTTAGCTTAACTTTACCAAAATAGTAAAAGGAATATATTTATGCATTGAGTTCGTTTTATACTTTGGGCAACCTGTGTAGTTCTACTTATTGAGTTTAAAATGGAAACACCCAGAGAGTTTGGTTAAAATTGTGCACAAGGAGTACGCTCAGTTATTCATGCAGTGTAGTATGTCTACGCTCTTATTTTCTATAGAGTATGACGAGTATTTGGAAGAACAGAAAGCTGAAATTGCTAAGAAGAAAATCCTAAACAACCCAGACCTTATTGCCACGAGGAAAATGGACAGAGAAATTGACCAGGCAGACCAGGAGGTATTTCTGTCCTCTATTTTCTATGAGTTAGAATTGATTTCAGAATATAATCTGCTGCGAGTGCCGCCAGGTTTTTGCAATGTCATCATTATAATGTGTGTTGATTCTTACAGCTGTGGTCAGTTCAGGAAAGGTTCAAAGGTACGATGGAGGAGATAAACCAGGAGCTAAGTCTACTTAGGCAGCACTACAATATGCTCCAGGAACAACTCGATACCATCAACGAAGAAGAACAGTACGTTGGCAATATTCATTGAGTAGCAGAGTGGTCAATATCTATTTTTAACGGAAGTTGTCCTCTCATTATTTTGGGATTGGCATTAGGGGACAACTCCCACTAGTTTGGTTTGCACGTTTTTTGTGTACAGATACTAGCCTAGAGATCTTCCCACTGGTTTATTACAGTTTTAACATACATGTACTAATGCTATCTGAAAATATACTACGTTATGTTGTAGTTTAGTATTAAGCAAATAAAGCCAATATGCCATATGGTGTTTTGTAGGAAAAACAAACCAAAGAATGATAAAAGGTCAAAAAAGAAGCAGATGGAGAAGCCACCAGAAGAGCCAATCACTTTAGGTATTACATGTCATGTTTATGTATACAGTATGTTGTTACATACATGCATGTAACATGTCTATATATATAGTTTCTGTTATAGAATCATAGAGTATGTTGTAACACTTGATGCAGTCTTTTTACTTGATTGTGTTTTAATTTCTTTTTTAAAATGCGTTAAAAATGTTGAGTTGTATTAATGGATTGGATTGGATGAATTGTTATTTTTGCAATAGTTGTTGCCAATCAATATTATTATTATTATAATCACTTGAATGCAGATGAAATCAAGAAGATGAGTTTAGACCCAGCCGACTATGTGAATGAGGAGTATCAGCAAGATCAGTTCATCCCCCATGAGAGAATATTTAGTAAATACTCTGTTATGCTCTACTACTCTCAGGATGCTGGAAAGAACTACTATATCCACCAAGACTGTCGCTACTGCGAGAGTTGCCATGAAAAGGTATTACATAATTATAAGTTATGTTCAACCTTGTACTGGTATGAATTAGTTCTGGCTTTGCCAACCAAGCTAAGTGCTGTAAATAACAGTGTGCTATTCATATGTCCATATTTTCTATTTTGAGGTACATCGTGTTGCCTGATTATACACTGTAAATTGTACATGAGCTGCTGTTTATATTTTAGACTATAGCCTGTCCTCACAAAGTTTTGGGGGAGAACAAGATCATCCTTATGCCTCACAAAGTAACCCATATTAAACTGAAGAGACCGAGTGTTAAGATAGCCCGAGATCTTGATGAGTAAGTATTACTATTGAATCACTATGATGATTAAGTCATAATATTAACATAGATTGTTTATTTCACTTCTTCTAGAATTTATCATTGGGATGCTGATCTATAGACCACATTGTTGATTAAAATCAAGTTACATACAGATGGAATGATTTATGGTTATAGTGTGCTTATCATTATATGCATGCTACCCAAGCACAGATACTGCATAAGAATGCAAATAACTCTACTATCTGCAATATTCAGACATATCTCTCAGTTGAGTAAATCCTCAATATTGCCATCTAACAGGGAAGTAAAACCTCCACCGACAGCAAGTACAATAGCTCACCATTCACCAACTAAACGATCTGCTGGCATTAAGTCTGAGAAGAGCTTTGCTGCCAGTGAAAAGGTAACACCTGCGTCAGCGATGTCAGACACATCAGTGAGTAAGATGGTACAGATGAAGACCTCATTGCAGAGTATATTTGACGACTACAAGATTAGAACTGATATTGAGAGAACCATCGGGAGAACACTTTCATTGGTAATTATGTCCCCATACCTCAATACTTTCATTGGTAATTATGTCCCCATGCCTTACCACCTTCATTGTTGATTATGCACCCCAGACCTTGCACCAGTACGGCCTAATACAATAGCAGCTCAACCAGAGCATCCCGTATAGCCTCTCTGCAATTTTTGTCTTCTTGCAATTATTTTTATTACCAAATAGTTATTGTTTGACGCTGTTGAAGATCTACATATACCGTAAAATATGATGTTGCTTGGCACAAGATGTATGTGTATTAGTCGTAGATTCTAATATCAGTTTGATTTATTCATAACAGCAAAGGACAATGTCATTCTATGAACAGTTCCACGCTTACACTGCCTGGCAAGACGAGTACGCTTCAGAAGAAGACGGATATGGTTCCGTGTTGGTTAGTCTATTTATGCCACTATTTGTTTCCAAGCATGGTTGTAAGCTCTTGCTAATGATTTTTGATCCTACTTTATCTGTTGTCAACAACGTACACCCTCCAAACGCTGTCTATTGTGCTGACTTGCAAAGTTAACGCAGTTGAGAATATTTTTTGTATTGTCATAATACATACATATACATTATTACTTCCAAGATAAGTATTAGGGTTTAGCTAAAGATAAGACACACAGATAACATGTACCATATTTTCAGGACAACGTCTATCAATTCTTTGGTGATCGTTATATTAAGGAGGAAGCAAAATTTGCTGCTGTACATGACTTCCTGTCGGCGGTGATCACATATTCCAGAGAACATAGGGTATGTATGTTGGTATCATATGAGGTAGCATATTATTTAACACCATACAGGGTAAAATCTTTGGACCACAAGCTATGGTTGTATGCAAGTTTGACATTTAGTTTTAATGAAAACTTTATCCAAATAGGTTTGTACACAAATTTAATTGTCTGTCAAATGAATAATATATAAATACATCACGTTCACGTACTGTTGGTTTATATTATCAGGATTTGCAGTTATTTGCTCACTCGTTGGTTGGGAATGTTGACTTTGCTGCCTGCAGATACATTCTATTCCTGAGCAACTACATCGAGACAATCGACTGGCAGGATGTGGAAGATTTCAGAGCCTTCGCTACATCAGTATACCCTTTCATTCAGGTATATACAGTAACTCTGTGGTGTAGATCAGTGTACCCTTTCATTCATGTGTATAGAATTTGATGATACATTCAGGCATACAAGTAAAAGAAAACCCAGTTGTTTAGAGTAACTTGTGATATTTCAAAAGTTTTCGCTAGTGTGAATTGTATAATCTTCAATGCAAATATACTCGAGTATTTTAATGTAATCTCTTATTCAAAGTCTACTGTGATGTAGTAATGTAGTAATGTTGGTAATATGTTTCATTCACAATGGATGAGTGGGTGGTGATCTGTTCTTGTCATACAAATTTAATTTATGCACAAATACAAAAAAAATAATTCACAACTTTCTGCAGGATGAAGATCTGGAGTCGATGCAGATGGGTTACGTTTCCTTCAGTGAGAACAAGATATCAAAGTTACATGTGTTTGAATACATCCTATATCTCACGCTGAAAGGACGAGAACCCAGAATACAGGATGTAAATATGCATTACAGCTATACAATCATATGCTCTGCCATTTTTCGTTCCACTACTGTTGGTACTATAGTTATTATTAATAGGTGTCAGTTGCCTTATTCTACAAAACAGGCGCTTTATTTATTGGTTCGTGCTTTTCGTTCTTGGCATCCAACTTCATCGTATTTATAGAAAAATGTTTAAACTATCTCTAATTGCACACTCTTCACAATTTAGATAGATCTTGTTAGAGTAGAACATTATGACTATGATGTAGCTGGAGCAGCAGCTTATGCAGTACCCAAGCCGAGAGCTGGGAATCATGAATGACGATGAGTTTAGTGAAGCAGCCGATCATCTGCTGCAAGTTCCAGATGAGAAGCTAAGGAAGGCTCTCTTCTCTGAGACTCTTCTACTGCAGCAGACCTCTCAGCCAGATGTATTTCATGTCCATGTCAGCAAGCTAGCCTGTGAGTCACTACTGTGTTATCCTTGTGTCATGAAGCTAAATGCTGTGATGTGCTATTTTGTCATGTTCTGCCAAGCTATTACTTTGCTACAACTGCGCTATGCTATGCTACATATCTCTGCTGTGCCATGGCATGTGATATGCTATGTTACAACTGTTCTGTCTTACCACTGCCCATTTCTGAATCTATGTGATTATGTTACAAATACTATAATAGATATACTATTGAATCACATAAATTGATAGTTCAAACTTATTCAACACAATGCTATATCCTATCATCACATTATTTTCATTTTTTCAAACTGGCTGCGACAAAAGCATAAGAATGCATCTCAGTGATTATAGTTCCCCATTGGAACGTTATATGGTAATGACTCAGTTGAGTTCTAACTCGTATATTCGCAGGTATTTTGGCATATCTACAGCTGGTAGAACAAAGTCACAAGCTAGACACGACCATTTACGAGTACATTGTAAATAGCAGACCAAAACATGAAGGTATGTTGGTCGGTATTCCCATAATATCATGAACATTATAAATGAATAGAAATTGATAGTCGGCTTGGTAATATCAATGATGTTATTGCAGAGAGTCTTGGGGTTCATGGGCATGTAGTAGCAGTTGATCCATCAGTTCATCTCATCACTATGAATGATGTCCGAAACCTTTCCCATAACATTGCTAGGTATGTGACAGCTTATTGAATACTTACTACATTGTAACTGATGAAACTACCACCAACGACCTGTTAATAGCTGCCATGTCATATTTTATACACAAAGGTTTGGCTAAATGTAATGTTAGTATCATAGCATGTAATTTTAGTTTCAGTATTCTACATTTAGTTAGTGGTTGAAGACTTGGGATGATATATACATGTTTATATATTATACACCATTATACAATTGTAGAAGAGACAAATGTAGAAAAGATAGAATGGAAGCTCAGAATGATGACACATTCTTCAACTGAGGTCCCATGTTCATCTACATGACTGTCTACAGTTCATCTGCATGACTTTGTTTGACTGTCTACAGTTACTATCCAATCCGTCCAATAAAACATATTTTGTATCTAAATTTGAAGTAATTCATAATGAATTTTATTGTGGTAATATTTTGTTATATATTTAGGCCCTACTGTTGTGTTTTTTACCATATTTTTACGCCTGCTTGGAAATATTGTTATAAGAAGACATAGCTATAACAAAATATATATACATTGTAATATATTTTATTTTATTCTACCATTGTAGAATATTTTGGATTTTCATATCCACGTGCTAATAGAAATATCTCTGCCGAATTAGTCCTGCTTGATTCCGGTTTCACAATTTTCACATCATCGAAGAGACCTTCTAAAAAGTTTTGAAAATGTTTTCTACGACTTCCTTCCCACAGCTTACACAGCAAAGTGCCTTTCTCAGCTAGGACATGTGGAGCAAACTCTACAAACTTAGTAACCAGGTCAACTATTTGGTCATGGTCCATCTCACTGTGTCCACTTGCATTAGGCGCCATGTCACTTAGCATAATGTCCAGTTTCTTACCATCAAGGACTTTAACAATCTGTTTAACAGTTGTACCTTGTGTAAAATCAGCATTTCTAACACATAAGCAGCCTTCTATGATATGGAAATAGTCACGGTCAATACTTATAACAAATCCTGTTTCCTGGTCAGAACTCTTCCCTACAATAAGACAATAATATTATGTGTCTATGTTATTTTAAGTTATGCAGGATAAATAATTTGATCTTGCCTCTGGAAAAAATGATGCAGTTTATTGATACTATCTATCTTGAATAAGACTGGAATCTACAAACACCCATTAACATTTTCTATCCAAAAATTGCGCATTATTTCCTAACTACCTTCTGAGTTCACTAGGCTTGCAGCAACTTGACTCCAGGAACCTGGGGCAGCCCCACAGTCTAGAACAGTCATACCGGGCCGCAATATGTTGTATCTTTCATTTATTTCCAATAGTTTGAAAGCACTTCGGCATCTATAATTCCTAATACGAGCCTCCTTCACATATTTATCGTTCATTTGTCGCAGAAGCCATTGTCTAGAACTTGCCTTCTTCAAGTTAAGCTTCTTATTAGTACTGGATGCACGAGTAAAGGAAAGTGATGATATGCCAATCCTGCTATAAGACAGCAGTTCTCCAAATGAAGTCCCAATGGCATAACATCTCATATTTCAATGATTAACTACAACATAAAATCGTAACTCTAGAAAGGTATAGGCCTAATTATGATAATTAATAAATTACATATATATATAGTAGGTAGCATATTAAATTTTACATGTGTGTCTACATATTGTTTATATGTATGTGTCTACATATTGTTTATACGTATGTGTCGCATATTGTTTATACGTATGTGTCTACATATTGTTTATACGTATGTGTCTACATATTGTTTATACGTATGTGTCACATATTGTCTGTAAGAAGGCAATATTCATCTGTAGTGACGATATTCGGTTTCTAACTAGATACAACTGTTAGGCAGGCCTACAGTTAATATGCAGCCTAAATCTAATTGTTTAATTTACTACTCATAGCTTATAATAACAATGGTAGTTTAGTAATATTTCATTGAGTTAACCAGCAACAATTATTAGTGATGATGATTATCTTAGTTTTCCCATTCTATTTGCCAATAACAACCAGATGAGATTTTAACATCCCTTTCTTCTAGAATTGCTATTGATAGGAAACCATAACACTCCTCACTCCAGTCTAATACACAGAGATTGCATAAGGTCATGTCCAATGGGTGATTGAGGATATCTTGTCATGTTGCCCTGCCTAAAGGTGCAAACAAACGAGCGCATTTCAGGGCGAACGTTTTGGGGCGAGCGTTTTCTGAGCAAGCGTCAAACGCTATGCCCTTAATAAACACACGGGGCGAACGATGAGTACGGCAATTTGTCAATTAGCGAATAATCTTTCAGTGTGTATTCGCTTCGCCACAACACACGTGTTTATGTTTACTAACTCTGTTCACCAGCAAAATCAGCGTCAAGTGAATAGTCTCAATACCTCAGCTAGCTCAGCTCGGGCGTTGGCACCCTAGCGATTCGCGAGCGTCAAATTTGCTCCAAAACGCTCCCGTGTATTTGCACCTTTATTTGTGTGGATGAGCTCCTACCCTTTACCAGAGTTGTTGTGTACTCTGTTTTTCCGTCTAAACATCCCCATGATGTTTTAATTTAGGAAAACTGGATTCCTATAGGCCTACGCATACGCCATAATCATAGCATTCGTTTTGCAAGTTTACCACACAATTTGTCTAAATTTATTGGTAGTAGAGCCTGTCGTTGTTTACACTCGGAACTGAGTGCGTATATTTATTCTTAAAACATTTTGCCCATTGCTTTGTTTAGGTCAGCTTAGGTCTTAGGACTAAGGCACCGCTAGCGCTACACCATGGAGTGATAGCCATGCTACTAGAACCATTGTTCTGCAGAGCTGTAAAGAGTCGCGAAAGTCATGAGTCTGAAGTCTACAAGAGTCAGCACCTCAAGAGTCGGCACGAGTCTCAAATCCAACACTAATTTCAAGAGTCGAGTCACGAGTCACATAAAATCAACGGCAAGTCGTTAAAGTCTTTGTATTTCAAGTCACAATTCACAGGAAGTCGGTGTACCAAGAGTCTGAAGTCCAAAAAATTGCTCGAGTTAAGTCAAGTCATGTCTTGACAAGCAGTGAGTCACAAATATTCGCATGTCATGTCCTAAATCCCCCTAATCCCAACCAGCTCAGTGAGCGTACGTTTACATTTGTATAGTTTCCCAAGCCAAACTGAAGCCTTTGAAAAAACAAGATAAATATCACGTCAACATAAGAGAGCCATACCTATGCACCCTGACGTTTTCAATAGCATATCAATGGGTTCAGTAAATACAACGACCCAATGCGGAATGCGTATATATTTACAATTTTTTTTTGTACAAATAAAAGACTCGAGTCTATAGCACTGCAGGTAAACTCAAGTCAATTTCTGGTTCAGTCGAGTAGAGCAGAGTCTTCTTATTAAGTTCTGATAGAGTCAGAGTCAATGACTAATTTTATCCAATCCTTTCCTTACAGATTTTCTTCAGTTTTACAGCTTTAGCCGCAGCTAGGATCAATATGCAATATTGTTCAACAATCACTCAATACAATGTGAATACAAGAATTGAATTCTAATTTCTTATACTCCTTGCTTACGTTAACATTTAATTTTTAGACTTACGCGTATTTCATTTAATTAATTACTTACTTACTTGGCATACTTAGAGTAGTCATCACGTTAGACCACTAGGGCGAGTGGAAGGGACGTGCCTCATTTGAGGAAACTGTAGTACTAAAATTTGTGTTAGCTTTTGCTAAATATGATTAAATGTCAACTTTTATGCTGTAGTGACCTCAGCACAGGTCCTGTGACGGCCCTGTTTTTGTGTATTGGCAGTGTTGGCAGTGTATGTTGCAGAATTAGTTTTCTTGAATGGTTCGCAGCAGAAAGCTATTGCGGAATAACGAACCGTTTGTGCGGAATGTGGCAGGGAGTCTGGGATCTGGTGGCAATTGTGGTGAGTGGCTTGTTGATGATGTTATCATAGGAGGCTGACAGAGAAGGGTGGTGCTCTTCCTTCGCGAGGATGCGCATCAGAACATTCACTTTTTGGTCCTTTCTTCTCTTAAGCAGTGGGACCAGACCAAGTTTGGTTTTTGCTTCTTCTATACCAAACCTCTCCTTGATATTTGCAATGAATCTCACCGCTTGGTCCTGCAGCAGCTCAATACTAGAGATTTCTTGTTTGCAACAAGGATCCCAAGCAGCCGCCGCATACTCCAGGGAGGCAAAGCGCTTTGTAAGCTTGTAATTTAGCCTTCTTGGGAGCCCAGAAAAGTGCCCTCTTCACCATTCCCAGTTGTTGTTTTGCGGTTATAACTTTCCTCTGAATGTGTGCGGTAAATTTCATGTCAGCTTGGATTAGGACCCCCAGATATCGGACTTCGTCAACAGTGTCTAGTAACTGCCATCAAGTGAGTAGCTTAGGAAGAGGCCCTTGTTGTTGAACTGGATAATTTTACTCTTTTTTATGTTGAAGTCCATTCCCCATCTAACAGCCCAGCCGCTCAATGCTTATTTTTTAAATTTCTCTATTTGATTCTGAACCTAAAGAAAGATTAGTAATTTGAATATAGTATATTAACTGTTAAACAATGTTTATAGAGACATAAAAGATTACAATTTTAACCAACAATACCTAAAGCAGCAAACTATTGCAGTTAATTAAATTAGTATACTTTTAAAGCACCTCAAGCAGATACAAAAATATGGGATAACCATTATAGGAAATTGAACAGCGAAGAAAAAACTTGAGCAGAAACAAGATTTAGTCTAAGGACCTATAGTATAGTAAAAAACCTGACGTTGTCATCCGGAGTTGTCTTTTCTTATCCAAGCTGATGACTGAGACCAGACAACTCCGCGGACAAAGGGTCAAATTTACACGTACATTTTGCATGAAACTAAAGTGTGTATCCAGCAGCCAGAGTAATACATTTTGTTATCCAGTGCCCAAGTGATTTTCATGAGAGAATTCTACAATAATTTTTGATGTACTCTGTGGATGGCGGTATGTAAAATTATACATTCTATATAAAATGGATGCAAGAGTCTAGCTGATAAGATAACCAAAGGGAAGTCAAAGAGGTTGCTACATAAACCTTTACACGCAATAAATTTTCTGATATAAAATACAATGCATATTTATTTAAAATAAAATTTATAAAAATCTACTAGTAAACTAGTCTCAATATTAATATTATAATATAAACTTGGCAGAATGTGCATCAATTAGTTTGCGTCATACTGGTATTCTATTTATAAATATGAAACATGGAAAATAAAATTACAATATTTTTACAAAATATACAGTAGTGTACTCAAAATATTTAAATATAATCATATGCACATGTATGTACAAGTTCATATACAATAGACTGTTTCTGCATGACAAAGTTAAGACTTCATGCATTTTTGCAGACATGATATTCTTACAATAGCAGCATTGGGTATGAGTAGTAGGCTAGCGAATATACATAAGGAATATATATTAGTATCAAACTACCTGGGAACTACTAGCAGCGAATTTGACAGTAAATAAACTAATCTAACAAATCTAAAACTTCTGCAGCAAGTATTTCCTCTTCATCTTGAATTGGTTTCGATTCTCTGAGTGATACGTAACTCAGGTTAGGACATCTGGCTACAGATAATGAGAGGACAACTTCCACAGAGACTGAGCAGCCATCAAGCCATAAAGTTTGCAACCTCTCTAGGGTAAGTGATCCCAGGCCTAAAAAATAACAGTGTCAATGTTTGATGCCTGTTCAGTATCATGTATTACTGCTAATAACAATGATGTAGCATATAATCATAATACATACAATACATGTGTAGATACTAAATCACAGGGTAGTAAGCCTACCATGATACTTTTCAATACAACACAAACCGGCAAATTATCAATGTATTTATTATAGCACTGTTACAGTACAAGTTGTCTTCTTTTGCCAATAGGAGGCAACTCCAAAAATCCATGAATATGAACATTTAGCATAGTGTAATAATATTAGGTAGATGTGTACAGATATATTTACCTACAAAATGACGTAATCAAAAGAAACAAGATTTCATTAAAGTTGAAGGAAATGTAGAACCACCTTCCCCTGTAGAACTACGAATTAGTATGTTATTAACGACATTTGTACTTTCTACATGTGCTACATTTACCTCTATCCGATATTTGAGTCCGGCATAGGCTTAGCAGCTCGAGGTTCTGGCAAGTAGCCAAGTAATCTCTAGTCATAAATGTGTCTGTTAGTCTACAAAGAGAATCAACTCTTGGAGCATAGTCTAAGGACAATATTCCCATTACAGAGCATATGTAGTGTGTATACATGTAGCAGATACATGTACATGTATATGGAGATTTATAATAGGCCAATAAATATGATATGGATATACATGTATAATAATAATGGAGTAGTATGTCGAGTAGTTGTAGCTGTGTTTCTAGAATATTCTAACAACTTACAGTGTGTCACTAATATTTAGCTTCCTTATCTCCGGTAGTTGAGTGAGGAACAGCATGTCATCATCAGTTAGCTCAACTCCCTGTAGCCCTAGAACCTTGAGGTTGGGCAGACTAGGTAATTGCTCCTTTAAACAGCTAGAACTCAGTCTAGTATGGGACACATCTAGCTCCAGTAGTCTATAATATATCCAATACAGTACATACAGAGACAACAATATTATTACTATTGCTGATAAATTCTAAATTGTAAGAACATGCATGTGTATGTACAATTTAATAGTGCAATACATAATACACACAGTCTGGTGAACATGGAAGTAGTGCTGGGCGGGTTTGATTCGGTCTTTTGTTGTGCTTTCAAAAAAACTGAATGATACTGCTTTTCCCCAATTTTGGAAAAAAGAACCGAATCGAATCGTTAATTTATTGCCAAATTTTGGGGGTCGTCACACTCTATATAAGTATGAGCACGAAGGAAACGCTGAGTAAAACTGCAACAAATCATCACTGAGTAACAACGATGGTGGCAGCTACATGGAAGTCTGAATGGCAAAGATGACATTGAATTACAAAGATTGAAACAGGCACAATATATCTGCACACATACGTGACACCAGTCATTACCCGAAATGGGCACGCTTAAGGGATAGATGCAATTTGAATATAAAAAGTGAAGCAAACCGCCGCATTTGGTTTCGGTTTCAATTTGGTAATTTCGAGGTTTTTGAAACCAAGAAAAAATAAAAACTGAATGATACTGAAACACCGTGCAGCACTATAAAACAAATTATGGAAATACACTATAGTGAAAGTGAGAGCAGACAACTTCCATAGCTATTTCTAACATTTTAGATTCTTCAACCAATAATAAACACTCTATCACAGGAGAACAAGACAAAAATTAACCTCAAGTAAGACTGCTTAGGGAACTGATTTCTAAGCATATTTAGTTCCCTATGCCTGTATTTTTTTCATTATATTGAAATCTATGGATTAAAACTCTCAAGGGTGATTGTATCTGATTAGAAAATTGGACACTCCACACCACGCTCACAATAAAATAATCATATAAAATAGTGGACAAAATGAAAGAATAGAGAAAGGTGGCCATAGATGCGTGCCATGTACGCAGTTGATTCAGTACTGAAGACAGGAAGTAGAAGCAGTATTATACTGGTTAGTGGATCTGTCCACTGTGATCGTGATTGAATAAAACACTCCACGATCCATGTACATGCACTTTATGAAGTTAGTATAATACAAGAACTATTATCCCGAATCCACAAGCCCAGGGATAGTGTCATCAGGATTTGATCATAAATCTATTAGGAAGATTAGGAAATGATTATTACATAAATATTATATATTATAATTTGATGACACTATTAATATTCAATTCCATGTTACCATATTAGTGAGCTATACCAGCCTGGTAAGCTGGAAAATATGATCATGTTACTGAAAGAACACACATTCCAGTTTAGCCCTAACATGGACCTTATACCACAGTCACATACAATGTAGCTCCAACCAATGACATCGTACTGCGTGTAGTTATTAATATTATTTACATTCCTATCATAATATTTTCTACCACACTGTATATTTGAGGTATTTATTTTGGCCCACATATATTGCATGTATATACATTATATTGTTTCAGTTTATGTACTGTAAATACATGCAGAGTTCAAGTGCATTGGTCCACAACAGTTCATACAATCAATAATATATGTGACAAGGAATAATGGAGTTGCTACATGATAGGATGTTAGTTCCTCAGACTAAGTACATACATACAGTGTAGTGGATACTGAAAGGGTTCCTAATTAAAATTTAGCCAAATCTTTTGTCAAACAAATGGTAGAGATTAGACTCGCTGCATTTGGTGCTAACCAATCAAAGTGTGACCGGCATGTTGGTCTTGGCCCAGAAAGTTCATATGATGTGCCGTTAACCCCAGCATGCAGCTACATAGAACCTAACAGAGCAAATGATTGCACTGTACCGCGCTGTATCACACTGTATCACACTGTACCACACTGTACCGCACTGTATCACACTACACCACACTGTACCGCACTGTATCACACTACACCACATTGTATCACACTGTGTCACACTGTATCACACTGCATCACACTGTATCACACTGTGTCACACTGCAATGGGATACTAGGTTATATTTACCCATGAAGAGGTTGGAGCAGCTCTACTAACACATCATCGTCAACCCATGAGTTGTTAGCCAATGAGATTGTCGTCAAATTTAAAGCTGAAAAAGAATCAATTTTAAATATGGGGAAAGAACCAAGTGTAAAACGGCATCACATTTATGCAGTTCTTGAAATATGATGTACCCTTACAGTGTTGGACCTATTATGATGTTCACACACTCTATTTGGATAACTAATAGCACGTCTACAGTCTACAAGTAAGAATATTACAATATACTGGTACCACTATATTAACTGAGTGAGTATATAATATCACTAAGTGTTGTTGGTGAATAAATATGTATTGTTACTACTTCCACATCCGGTGATATCATCTCTCATATTTAATAATACGTTGATATCTACATGTATGTATTTTCTTAACAATAACATCTACAAACTGTGTAGATTAAATAATATGGCTTACTTTGTTACAGATAAATAATGTTTTGTACTGCACAGATGATTGGGGCAATGATTTGTTGTTGTAGTTGTGACAATTGCCTTCCACCTCGGGATACAATACGTACATGAACAGATATAATACGTACATGAACAGATATAATACGTACACGAACAGATATAATACGTACATGAACAGGTACAATACGTACATGAACAGATACAATACGTACATGAACAGATACAATACGTACACGAACAGATACAATACAATACGTACATGAACAGATACAATACGTACATGAACAGATACAATACGTACATGAACAGATACAATACGTACATGAACAGATACAATACAATACGTACATGAACAGATACAATACGTACATGAACAGATACAATACGTACATGAACAGATACAATACGTACATGAACAGATATAATACGTACATGAACAGATATAATACGTACACGAACAGATACAATACGTACATGAACAGATACAATACGTACATGAACAGATACAATACGTACATGAACAGATACAATACAATACGTACATGAACAGATACAATACGTACATGAACAGATACAATACGTACATGAACAGATACAATACGTACATGAACAGATACAATACGTACATGAACAGATACAATACAATACGTACATGAACAGATACAATACGTACATGAACAGATACAATACGTACATGAACAGATATAATACGTACACAAACAGATACAATACGTACATGAACAAATACAATACGTACATGAACAGATATAATACGTACATGAACAGATACAATACGTACATGAACAGATACAATACGTACATGAACAGATACAATACGTACATGAACAGATACAATACGTACATGAACAGATACAATACGTACATGAACAGATATAATACGTACATGAACAGATACAATACAATACGTACATGAACAGATACAATACGTACATGAACAGATACAATACGTACATGAACAGATACAATACGTACATGAACAGATACAATACGTACATGAACAGATACAATATGTACATGAACAGATACAATACGTACATGAACAGATATAATACGTACATGAACAGATACAATACGTACATGAACAGATACAATACGTACATGAACAGATACAATACGTACATGAACAGATACAATACGTACATGAACGTGTTAACTACAACATAAGCTCATTAAATGTAATCAAAACTAGCTTCAGGAAGAATTAAATAGTTGGAAATGACATAATAATATAAGATTAACAGGAAATAAAGTAGTACATGTGTATATAGTAGAACATATCCCTTCTTTATACAGTAGTATTATATATCTAAGTTAGCGTTCCCTATAGACCTAAATCTATTCATCAAATCAGACCGCTTATAGAATTTACAATAAAACATACAGACCTCAATAGTTGAGATATAGAGGTCATAAGTATGGTATATATTATGTAGAGTACATATATGTAGAGTACATATATGTAGAGTACATATATGTAGAGTACATATATGTAGAGTACATATATGTAGAGTACATATATGTAGAGTACATATATGTAGAGTACATATATGTACTCTACATATATGTAGAGTACATATATGTACTCTACATATATGTAGAGTACATATATGTAGAGTACATATATGTAGAGTACATATATGTAGAGTACATACATAGAGGTAATATATATATAGCGCATAGAGTACATTTAGTACATATAGCTAAAGGTAAATGTCACTTACACTCAATACGAGATTGTATATTCTGTAGTGGAATCTCTGATACCTTTACATTGAGATTACAGAATGTGAGAAGAGGTAGACCTAGAGATGTAAATATCATAACACAGCGTATATTATTATCATACAATTGTATATGATATGCTTTACACATATCGTAATACAATTACACATGATATACATTGTATGGAATACAAGATACATGTACATGTATGTAACACAGATATTGTAATACGGTGTATGTATATGATAAATGTAATAGAATGACAAAGCATTTCAAAAAGTATTTTAAAACAAAATGTGTATCCAGCTAAAATTCTTTATAAGATGTAACTCTAACAATATAGAACACATATATGTAACACAATGTTTGTATGTAACACGATGTGTGTATGTAACACAATGTGTGTATGTAACACAATGTGTGTATGTAATACAATGTGTGTATGTAATACAATATAAGGGAATATGTGACATGCACTTTACAGTACACTAATACAATAGCACATGTAGTACAGCAACGTATTATACTTACTGAATATATACTGTAAGCTGATATGCCGACCCGCTATCTCTGTACCTTCCATATCCAGGTGTTCTAGCTTTATCAACTGACCTATTTCCTGTTCGATGGCAAGTGGCACTAATAAGTTCCGGCTCAATGACAGACGTTTCAAACTCTGTAAATTCTTCAACCCGTAGAGAGTGGAAAGTTTCTAAAAGAGAAACATATCGTGGCCCCATCATGATGTAGACTATGGCATTAACTCAGTAATGGATAGGTGCTTCCATGGCTAGCTAATCTGTAATGGAATACCACTCAGTTCTGGTAGTGCAGAAGTGAGTAGTGCAGCAAATGCAAGCTACTGAGTGGTGGTTCACAGATAGAGAGGTCAGCGTACAACTATAATTCAACACTTCAAGCTTGGATAAGTGGTCAAGTGGTCAAGTGGTCAAGATGCACATGGTAAAACTCCTATCAACATCACCAGTTACACCGTACATAGACATATACACTCTACTATGTTGTCAGCTCACCGTACATTTAGCATAAGTAAGGGTAGCCTATACCAGGTATACGTACTGTTATTCCAGATATATCTAGACTGTGTAGGTTTGGATGTTGAGAAATAACTTTAAATATATTGTGAGGGTCTCGTTCTTCTACAGATGTGTAGGAAAGATCTAGAACTTCTAGAGCAGAGTCTTCACCATAGGAGAGCTGAGAGACACCTGCTGTTGTCACACGACCTATTCTTGACACTGACAATGACTTCAGGTGCTTGAGACCTAGTGACACACATGCTGGTGGTTACATCACAATATGGCTGCTGATCTACTTGCAATAACCTACTACAAGCATTGAACTTGCACTATTATGGACATGCATGTTTATCATAGACATGTATACCATGTGTGTATGTCAGACATGTGCCAAGCAGACAAATACTCAAGTCAAGAGTCAAGTAAGAGTATACATTCCCAATTGATAAAAAGTAATTTAGAGTCAACTCATCGGATGAAGCAAGTCAAAAGTAGAGTAAGAGTAAATAAACAGCCATTTTGAAAAGTAAAGTAAGAGTCAAGCAACTAGTGCCAAAATGCTAGAGTCCGAGTAGAGTCAAAAGTACAGCAGTATGTCAAAGAGAATACCAATGGGAATTTTGTATAACACAAATTTCTGATGTATACAAGTGTGACAACACACAATAGGTAATACTTAGTGTTAGATATGATTTTCTGTCAGTTATAGTAGTTCTGAGGAACAAAGGCTACTTCAAATTTGCACTATTGTTATAATGGTAGGTCTGTTTATCTATAAGCCTTTCAGCTTCTCTATGGTGGACAAGACTTATTACATAATTACACCAAACCAATAGATGTATCATTGATAGCTGAGAGATTAGAGTAAAGTAAGAGTCAAGCATCATGCTTTGTAGGAGAGTAGAAGTAAAAGTCAATTCCCAGCTTTCACACAATACAAAAGCACAAGTCAATTAAAAGTAATGAAAAGCTGTTGCTCGAGTTAACTTGAGTCGAGTAAAATGACTCGAGTGCCCATCTCTGGTGTATGTGCATAAAATAGAATGACTTAGAGAATAGTGAGAATAGTGAGGAGACATGTAAGCAATAGCAACGTAAACAAATAAAAATATACCTTACTTTATGAATGCTTCCATGCCCATTGAGCATACATTTACATGTGTGTTACTATAGCATGGAAATACACATGTAGTAAATCTCACTGTTCAAGATTTACATACTCGCACTATGTACAGTTACACATAGGATAATATAATTACATACTTTATAGTTTGGTGATAACTAGTCATGTAAATATCTCGTTGACCTCTACTCACTTGTTTCTCACCTTTTATACGACAGAAGAGATCATTGGAAAGACCGCGGCAGCCAGCTAAACTCAGCGATGTTAGAGTCTTGATGGCTGAAATAGTACAGTCTTGACATATACCACAACATACACCATTATGTTGACAGTAAAATATTGGACACGTAGCTTAATAGCTGAACAACAGGTTCACCGACTGGCCGAAAGAGTGATTAAAGACTAATGCTGACCAAGATAAACAAGGAATGTGCTATATTGAATTCATCAGTTGGCATTAAAAAGTTGGCATTGAAAAATCTGATGGACATGTCTTATTGTGGAACTACAATATCTCAAAGGGTCAGCATCACAACATAACAACTTCAAATCCGCTTTAAAGATCTGCAGAACACATCTAAATAAAAAATGGAATTATATTACATATCTTGCATCTGCTTATAATTCCAGATGATGCTCTTAAAACAGAAAATGAACCAAGGGTCTATTTATAGTAGAGGAGAGAGGGTGGGTCGGTAGGACTACATGTATAGCATGGTGGCCATAGAATGTAAAGCGTGTAGTTAGATCAGCCAGTACACAGTGACTGCACACTAGCAAACCTTCATCGTTCCAGGAAACCAAGACAGTATACCGATTCATGTGTCCGATGGGCTAGGCAACTAGCTAGAGCCACAGGTCCAAGCCAAAGTCGGGGATTAGTTATGATCAGGTGTGAAAATCAAAGCCTTGGGCTGCTCATTAAAAAATTCCTTGCAGTGGAAATATGACATTTATAAGAGAGTAGCCAATCAGAAGTTGAATAGAATAGGTCAATCTCCTATCTTCTACTGATACCCAGCTAACCTACCTTGTATGTGTACCAGTGAGCTGTCTGTTAGGGAACTCATGTTATCCAGGGCTAAACTCTTCAACTGTATAGACCTGAACAGGTAGAGCAGAAATATAGGGCTATTTACTTCATGTATAATGGTATAATGTACACATGCATGTATACATGTATTATTTACATGTAGGTATCTTATTATCCCTAATTACAGCAAATTGTAATATTTCAGTATATTGATAACATAAATAATCCCATTACATTCAATCAGTGTCAGTCATGTCAGGCTATACAAATATGATAACACACATGCATACACATGTAGTTCTAGTGTTCTGTTACATGCGTGTACTATCAATAGACATGTCTCAATAGCCTTCTTAAAAGTTCTATATTTTATACATATATTGTAATATCGATTCTATTAGACTGTATCAATGGTAAAAGAATAGTATACACATAGACAAACATGAGAGCATTTTTGGGTGAATTTTAGTGATGCACCCAAGTCCCAACACTTCCTAAACACGTTTGACAGGGAACACAGTGAACGATAGCCGAAAATGTGACTTACTAATTGGCCCATCACACCACTCTACACTTGCCCGGTATCGCTATCAGGACAATACCACTTGACATTTGCTACCAGAGTGCTTGCTCAAAACGCTCTGTGTGTGTTTCCACCTTTATATATGTGACACTTACCTTAGCCGGTGTAATACTGGGTTGGAGTATAGAACACAGCTGTGAGTGTGGGTAGACAATTCCAACTTAGTCATAGACCTACCAATATACAAGTAAAGTATAGAGTACATCAGCTGGTGTAGTAGGCCTACACTGTATACACATGTTTACAATATTTACAGTTGTTTTTGCTTACTGTATAAAATACCACTTGACCAACTTATATAAAATAATGTGTATATTAGGCTACAACATTTACAGCAAACAAACAGTATCACACAAATGGACCTATTTACATGCACATACAGATGTAGACATGGATTACCTCTGTAGTAGATGTAGCATAAGAGTTGGACCAGCAATACCGTGATAAACTAGCCTCTGAACTATAGACCGGTAAAGGAATTCAGGTAGTCGAAGTAGGTGGATATATTCACACTTTCCCTTAGCTATATGACTAATCAGCTTCTCTAAGGCTAAGTCCTCCAGTCTAAACAGTTGATCATTCCTCAGCTGAAGGACATAGGAGTGTTGATCATCTGGTAAAAGGGAAACGTAACCATACTATTATAATTGTTATACATGCACATGTACGTAAATCTACGTATGTACACTTGAGATGTAAATGAATACACACAGCGTAAGTGTGGATACAATATGCTGTAGATGTAGATGTAGGAACATAGATATGTAGGATTATAATCTAGGCCTACATATTATTACACCCATATTACCCTATAATAAACCTATCAAACTGACTCATCGAAATTTAATGAAACACCAGCTACAATTTTTGTCCAATTTCTAACTAAGGAAGAAGTAGCCATATCAGATTAGACGAATTAGTCAAGGGGCAAAGGTCACAGTCGATGTAATGTCATGCTGTAAGAATCAAGTGTCACCCAGCAAGTGTTTAGTACCATGTGGAAACATGGTAGACAGTTATCAAAAGATTACGTTCTATTTTTAAATTGGAGTATAACTCCTGGCTACCCTGTAAGTTTTTGAACTCCCCACGTATATTCTATTGATACGTATATTCTATCTATACGCCTAGCATTTCAGAATGCATATTTCTACAAATAGAATATTTTATGGTCAAGATGCGAGTTTATTAGTTATTATGAACTTGCTCTTTCCAAATAATGATGCACCACTTCACCAATTTTTATCAAGATGCACTGAGCTGCTTGACTAATTGTCAATAACTTTTTTGATCAAAAATATGAGTTTTTGTGTCAACTTTCTCTGCTTTCTGTTTCACCCTCAGATTATGGTTAATTTTGCAAACACTTTGGAGGAGTTAAACAGTCAACTAAACACCAGCAGTGGACTAAACAATTAACATAGGCCTAATACAATGAATATAATAATTATGATTATTCAATTAGTTAATCTGTGATAATTCACACATATGGTCTATGGCATGAACTTCAGACCTTCATGAAGGATTCCACACGTTTTAGATTCAGATACTATAATCCAATTGTCATAAAGCTACTCTTTGTTATATTCACACATGTACATGATTGTATAGCGTGGGAGCTGACCACTGGTGTTGCAAAATACCAGCAGTTTACAGGCTAGCTATAAAATACTATGTATAAATTGGTTGTCAAGTGTCTATTGTGGCCGTTTAGTGACTTCCTGGCATACCCTATCCCATGATGTCTCTGAAATTATTATAAGAATCTGGCAATGTGATTATATTATTTGTCAACTGAGTGGTTATTTCTGTGTTACCAGTAGGGGAACCCATCTCCGGAATGTCCCCATCACCTTATTAGAATACTGTCTCCGTGCAATCTAACTCAGCTATTAATATCAACAAAAGAAAGTGTAAGCCAAATTTTCAGTTGGATGGGGAAAAATTTTTAAAAATTGCAGATGTACGTGTGCATCTAATGCAATACATCAATGTGTGTATGGAATGTAGTCTAAATATATTGGTCAAATGTGGTATCCGCCTAGGTCTACAGAGCATAATTATAGTAACTCCATACTAAAATAAATACCAATATTTATTCCTCTTCCAGCAGGAACGGATCACTTCCTGTATTTCAATCAACGTCTACATTGCACACGTGATGCTGTTCCATTTACTTTATTTTCATAAATTTACTTTATAAACATAAATTTATTATTATAACCTAATATTATTATTTTAATCTTAAAGTATAGTATAGATGTCCTAAAAGCAAACTAGCAATTGAAACCACCTTACACAGGCTTCATACATAGAGAACGAAATATCTGAAGTCAAGAAAAACCACAACTTCATACATCATGGCCCAAATAATTCAGTACCCAATGCCCATACCTTACTGCTGTGTGACAGTAAAAAGTTGTAGTAATGTATACTGATATTAACAAACCAGTGAGTCCATGAGATTGAAGAACACACTCATAGGCCATCCTTCTGCGGCGCTTTGTAATGACGTCACGGATATCGCTGAACATCATCCCTATTAACATAAGAACACTAAGATAGCAGTACCAATACCACCACTGTCGGTTATCCTAATTGGAAACAAGTATTTCATAATTGTTTAAAACCCTTGAAATTTCGTTTTTTAGCAAAAAGCAGAGCTGTTGTTCTGCGCAAGTACAAGTAATTTTTTACATTGAGGGAAAGTACAAGTACAAGCAGGTAGAGTACAAGTACAAACCATGAAGTACAATAGTACAGTTGCAATTACAGATTACCATTACAAATGCTGTAAAAATGTATGTCTTGTACAATAATATCAACACTGTAGCACTCAGCTGTAGGCTTAATTACAGCTGAGGTAGCAGTTCTAAATTGCTGTATGATCAGAAAAATAATATGATGTTTCTCTGTCTCCATGTCAAAATTTCAATCTTATTATTGTTAAACCATACTTATAGCAAGTACAAATACAAACTAGTACAAGTATTAGCAAGTAAGTACAAGTATAATTTTGAACAAGTAAGTACAAGTAATTGTACCATCTATTTTTAAAATAAACTTGTACGTGTACTATAGTACAACAGCTCTGGCAAAATGTATAACAACGTTACATGTAAAACAATAATAACTTGATGGATTTCTGTCCGAAGAAAAGTGCATTGCTATTCATGTATTATAATAACTAAACGATTATTATCTAAGGAAAAAATATATTATTCTACTTACTGGCAACAGTAGTATCAGTTTCAGTTATAATAATATTATGATAATGGTGTAAATGGAGTGCATTCCCAGTCACATCTACCAGTTGAATGAACACAGTAGAAAATACAAGAGTATGACAATATTATGTGGTTGACCATACAAACAATGACTATTTATGACATGTGCAAAGACCAACACATCCTCATTGGATAGATTTAGTTGACAATTCTTTTGTATATTACAGGATATTGTATCAGTGATTACAGGAGCTAATCTGAAAGGAGCAATCTAGAGGAGCAGTCCCAGCATGGAAGTTAGATTAGTGGGCTTCCTATACCAAGCACCAGGAAGTTCAAGGTGCAGCCTCTTCAAATTTAGTCATTCTCAACAGAAAGGTTTCATGGAATCACAAGAGAAGTTTTTAATTTTGTGCCCCCAATAAATACCATATTTATGCATATGTATTTTATGTCAATGTGATCATCTTGTAAAACCCAAATGATTATTTGTGCTGTGAGAGAGACAAATCACTGCCGAGTTGACTCCAACAATTTTTACACTTTTATATTTTTATTTTATTCCTTTACAAGACCTTAATTATATAACTATGCAGTGTTTCAAATAATAAAATGTTATAATAATGGCATAGTGTATTTTAACAGGTTTAAAAATATAAAATACAGTAGATCTATACAAAAACGGCTACATCAATGAAACCTTGTTTTATCATTTCAATCACTTGCATAATTAATATTTATTATACAGGATGGATTATAGTGAGCAGTGGTAGAGAGGAAACAACTCCTACTGTAGAAGCGAATAAACAGAGATATTATATTTTGTCTGAGTTATTCTTCCTCCTTGATTACACTTGTTTGACAGACAAATACTTCACAAATTTGGCTAACTCAGTAATTCTTTTTAAGCAGTAGCCTAAATCTCCAACATGCACACATACAAAACACCAGAATTCTTACAAATGTAAGTATTTTGAATATAAATTTTTACCCCATGCTTCACTTAGAAATTATACATGTAGTCATTTAAAAAATGGATAAACATTTGCTAAATTGAAAAAATAAATGTGTGTATCAGTTTACTTGCATAGTGTAGGATGGTTATCGAGGCTTCAATCTATCCATGAATAATGTGACCCATGAACATGCCCTATGCAAATATTTCATTACATCAGGAAACAATACAAGAGAGAAGACAACTTCATATTACTATAACTGATAACTTGTGGGTGCCCTTGCTACAAAAACATCTTTGCTTCAGTAAGTTCTAAAGTGGAAATTTGCACAAATTGAAGCTGGAGAAGTTGTTTTCTCTATCATTGGCTGAACACCCTCACCCAAAACCTCAACCATGAACAACCATCTAAGGCGCCCAAAATTTTCTACTACTGAACCTAACAGATCCACTATCAGTTAAAGGTTGCCTGGCATCGAGTGACATTTCTGAGCGTGGCAAATCTTGTTAGCTTGCTATGCAACTGGAGACACCCCCAACACAATTGTACCAATTACTAATCAAGAAACTCAAGCTATTTGAAATTTTACATAGAAAGTTCAGAAATTTTACAGCGCAGCAATTTCACATGACACCGAAATCACACTATTACAAATGAATGAGGATATTCACTAACATAAATAATAACAATGCTAAGTAACCCTTAGACTCAGCCGCATGATTACAAATTGCTTTCAAATTCAATGCGTTTTGGCAAAAGTTCTGTCGTGACCTGAGGCTGTGTGACTATCTTTGGCCAAAATCTTGGCGTTTAAAGTATTGACTTTTGACATGGACAATGCATCTTAGTGCAACCAGTGACTAGGTAGTAATAGTTTGTCCTTGATAGAAGTATTTGTACTTGGGAGATCCTAGCTTGAACTGCGCCTCTGGGAGAGCAGAACACAGCATTGAATAGCATAGCCGTACGGTAGTAAATCCGTAAAGGATTTATTTCACACAGCAAAGCCACTTCAATACAGCAAAGCCACATTAACACAGCAAAGCTGAGCGCTATAGTATATAGTTAGTATTAAGTATAGCAAATTCAACACAGAATAAAATTTGTGTTTTATGAAATAAAAATAATGAATACATAATATTAAACATGATAATCATTATTATTAATTAAATATAAATATACAATTCAAAATCGAAAATGAAAATTGCAACGAATGATTCAACCAATACCAACAACCAAAGTTGAAATTGTCAAACCTACCATGATGGAAATAAATTTGTGGCGTTCATCATCCTTATTTGACGCTAAACGGCGAGAACTAAATTTTCTGCTATTTTTATTAATCATCTATATAGACTCACAAATAGAAAATAGATCAAAAACCAACCTAATGAATTTGAATTCCGATTATACACACCGGAACCGGGTCAAGGAGGCCGCCATAATGTTTTGGTATGTGTCGGCACTGGTCATTGGTTAAGTTGATTTAGGTCATTGCTCAACCTTGCTAGCATACAATATAATATTGTAGTTGTCTACTCAACATAATACATGTATGTTATATTGCACATTGACATAGCAAAAGCATTAAAATCATATACAGTAATTGTAAGATTCTTTAGCCTTTAGTTAGTTAAAATCTCACGACCCTTTCCCAATAAGTCATTTGTCCACAATATTTACGTAAGGAAATCATCTGTTTATGAAGGGACAAAGAAATGTTTATTTGGGAAAAAGAACTCCCCTCTCTAGATGGAAATCACTTCCACAATACTGCCCAAGTGCCACTAAAATAACTTTCTTTACCATAGATTTACTTGACTGTAGCTATTTTAATATTCTACAAATACAACTACAAATTCAGTTATAAAGCAGCAGACCAACAGCAAACATGTAATGGTTGGCTCTGCACCATTTGTGTCTTTACAATTTATCATAGTGTAAATTAATCAATATTGTATTACATATTTTATCACATTGAATAGCAGAAGACTGCTAAACTTTACCTAAATACCTAGAGGTCAAAACAAGGTAATAATATTATACATTTATACAATATTTGAATTTATTATATTGCTAAATTTGGAATTTATCTGCTAGTATATTTGTGTATGTCGTGAAACATTTACAATTTCTTACTCTATATGTCAGTTATAGCAACAATTTGTAACTCATAAACTCATATTTTAATCGGCATTTTCAATTTCAGTTTTCACGGTGATTAAATAAATATTACAAACATCATCAGTCGAGACTTCTTTGAAACAGCTGGGTGTGAGAGGTTACAGTAATATCTTATTTATTACATTACATTACATTTATTGGGTTTTCTCAAAGTTTACAGATAACATTATTTTGTTAAAGGTAACTTGTTGACCACAAATAAATAAATATATATTATATACAACTCATAGGAGAGCTTAAATAAATAAACAAAGAGAGAAGAAAATGGGAGGCAAGCATTATTGCTTGTGACAAGAGCCAACAAAGACAATATAATAACAGATAGATAACAAGCATTAAAAGTATGTACAGGTGATAGTAGATTTGTCTGTGCTATTGGGATTGATTGAACAGTTGTTATGCAGCAATGCAGGTATATCTTGGTTCAGCAGGAAATTCCTTGAATTTCAACTCAAATTTTGGAACCTCAGTCAATTTGGACACGCCCAAACCCAAATGCTGGATTTCACCTAGTTATTATTACTATAACAACAACGATAAGTTAAATGTGGAGTTTTTACAACTTTGTACAATATCCAATGGATTCATGTAAAAGCAGAAGATCATGATAACACTTGTGTGTATGTCTCTATGCATATCATTAGCCATCCTAGTTCTAAGACTGTTATATGTACAACATTCATAATATTAGTATTTTACATGATACATAAAACTCATTCGCCATACCCTAGGTCTAGAGTATAGCTACATGTATATAGTCTCCTCAAAAGGAGAAGATTGTAAGTTGCTGTCACATATAATGTTAGCCCACAAAATAGCTTGCTAGGCCTATCCTAATGTGAATGTATTATTAAACAATGAACAATGGTGTTACTTACGAAATTACATAAATGCCTGCTGTATGTGCCGAAAACACATGATTTCTATATCAAGATATATTTATGGGATATACTGATACAAAAATCATGTTTTTTTTTCTGCCTCAAGTCTAGAAGAGGGTGTACTGAATGTACCTTCATGTACCCCACTTCTAACACTGGTCATAAGTTAGAAAATGTTGATGATTGGGGAAGGGGGAGGGGCTGTCTGGAAGCAAAAACAGTGGGTGAGTTCAAGACAACAGAAAAGCAATGGAATCATGCATACAATTTGAAAACAACTTCCGCCCACTCTGTTATGCTAACTGAAGAAGCAGTCTAGGGCCTAATATCACAAGATTGTCTGTTTTAATAATATACATTGTAAATGTTTAAAGTATATATTACACAGTCATGTAGATTGTGTACTAGTTGAAGATGTCATGACATGTTTCCAAGCATGTTTGCATATGTCTATTGGTTATATACTATACATGTATATACACCAAACTGTAAATGTGGATAGCAAACTGTAAACCAGCTGAAGTGATACATTGTTTATTATATTCACCACTGTTAGTGATACATCAAAACATCACATGCATGTACAGATAATAAGAACAGTAAATCTACAGCAAGAATACTGCTGTTATACATTTTACTAGAGAAAAACGATCATGGGAAACGTACACCTATACACGACATACATGTAGATGTTATATTTGATGAAAACATTTTCCAATGGCAAAAATACACATGGCATTTATTTTTGAAATGAAGCAGAGGGTAGAATTATTTTTGTAATCTGTTTCCAACAATTACATAAACTATGGCATCACAATACTTGTACCAACCATGTGGTAACATGCGCTATCATGAATGAACAGTAAATGAGCAATAGCCACTGTCTTATGCAGGTACTTGCTGACGGATGTCATGTTTTGACATGTTTTACTAAATGAGTTTGTTTGATTAATATTCTTCTTCATTTTTTTTACAAAAAATATGTCATTTGCTTGAGCAAGTAGTATGATAGTTTATGTTCCAAGTAAATTTAGGAAGAATTATACATGGAACCCCTATGATTCCATTTTCACACTTCATACCTACCTGCATCTAAAAAATAAAATTTTTTAATCACTAACCACGTCTTTTAAATCAGTATTTAACATGATGTCAACAATGACCATAATATTGTAATGGTTTCTGTGATTTGGTGCGGTCGTCCTTGGACGACTATCGACCCAGAAATGAAGTGCCTATGAGTGGTAATAGGACTTCGCATTACATGAAAGATCGAGCGGTGTCAGTAGCCCAATAACTACCAGAGACGACCCATCTGGTCCCAAGTCTGACCTTCAGACTATACGTTAAAAGAGAGTGATCCGACCTAGTAGGCGGTTCGCTAAGCGAATGACCTGACAAAAGGAAGTGAAAGTCTCTGTATCAAGTATAGATGTGTCTTTATTGAAAGCCAAGTGAAGACTGAGACAATGAACAGTAAAACAGTGCCCTTTATATAGTATAAGGACTTCCGGCCGACGTAAGGTCGGGAAAAGACGACGTGAGGTCGTCCGGAAGTTGCGCAACAAGATGGCCGCCGGAAGACCGACGGCCGACCCAAAATAGGTCGGGTTCTACAAAAGTTGCTTATAATGGTCCAATTCATGTACAAAATGAATATCAAGGGATTCTGAGAGGTCGGGCCTCTGTACATGGGTATAAAAGGCATAAAAAGACTTAGTAATAATCATACAAGTATATACAATAACATATAGCAAAGTACAAGCAGATATATACATGTATATGCACACAATAATGAGTGTCAGGTGTAGGAGACGACTGTGCGTACCATTACACAATATACATGGTCATTGATATCAATATCATCCAAGGCAGCATGTTGTTTTAGTGCAATATGGCGCATTATGCAGGTTCTAAGGTTCAGTTGCATGGTACAAAGTTATTTAATAATGCCATTGTGTGAATTGAGATGGCATAGTGGAGCCTTCTTCATGATTACATGACATGGATATTCTAAAATCTAACATCAGGCTTGCCAAGTTTGACTGATGGAAATCAGGGTGATTCAGCATTTGGGTGGGGGTGTCCATTTTGGGTGGGGTGGGATACCAAAATTTAAGTTGAAAATCATGGAGTCTCGTGCGGAATCAGGGAGACTTGGTAAGCCTGTCTAACATGAGGAAGGGCGTATTGGCCATTGGCCTGGGTAGGTTCATGAATCTTGACTATTTATTTGCTCTATGTTCACATGTATTTTGTAGAAGTCCATGATACAGAGGTTTGGGAGTTGTGTGTTCAAATTAATTTTTGGTATGGAAATATACAGTCAGCTGAGGAGACAACCCTGCTAATAATTCATTTGTTATTATTATTATGTTACCACGGACACAATCCTCGCATAGCGTGTGTTCGGTAAATTCCCACTTCTAATAGTACTCTCTATTGGTCCACATCTATCTGAGGCAAAGTTTTTCATCCAATTATTGACGCAGATGGTAAAAACGACCATTGAACCAATAGATCTGTTGTTTACAAAGTACAGACAACGTGTTCGGTCATCTGCAACTGCTGCAACTGCATCCAGTTCACATTTTTAGATGAACAACAGGGCAACTAGCTTGTGCAGTTTGGAGCAGATTTTATTTATTTATTCATATACCACAGATATTTAGTTTTTTACTATTTAAAGTTATGAGTATAGCACAACTGTTGCAAGCTGCAGAATATCTAGACAGAAGAGAACGAGGTAGGAAATATATTTATATATATTAGCAAAGGAATGGGATACCAGATTTATGTTATGTTTGTTATGTAGTTCGTTGTGCTGTTACTGTACTGTAAACAGGCTTACCAAGTCTCCCTGTTTCCGCAGGAAACTCCCTGATTTTCAACTCAAAATTTGGTACCCCACCCAAAATGGACACCCCCATCCATATGGCTATGCTGAATCTCCCTGATTTTCATCAGTCGAACTTGGCAAGCCTGACTGTAAACGTTATCTTATCTTATAGGATTTATTTATTTTTATTTGTGATGATAAAATCGATACAATTCATATGAATATGGATAAGAAACAAAGATACACCAAATGATTGTACCTTCTATTAATATATATGTAATAGTAAATAATATTAATAAAATAAAATAATATATAAAAATAATTGACTCTTGTTCATTCATGTGATGTTATGTTTATCATTTATTTGTTGATTTTATTTGATTTTTATAGTTCAGTCGTACTTTATTCAGTCTTTCTTATCATTATGTGCATGTAAATGTACAGCCATGTTTAAAAATATTAACACCCCCCATTATAACCCTGTATATAACTTTAAATATAGGCCTATTAGTATTACTCTTACTCACTACTTCTAGTGGCTGTAATTTGGGCCTCGTCCAACTCAACTGATGGTGCAGTCTCAAGCTGCTGTAGTTTTGTCATTACTGCCTCGAGATTAAATATCAACCAACGCGTAAGCTGTTTTATTTAACACTCATAAGATATTCATAGTCATGTTTTCTGTGTATACTTGTAAGCTCTGCTTTTACTGTAAGGTTACTTGTGTAATACTCACTGCACTCTACCATCTTAAGTATGCATGTTTTACATGTATATACATGAAAAATGTAACTCATAGTTCCAGATTTATATAAATTAGAGAGTAGAGTAGCCCAAGTAGAGTTTTTTATAAGATGTTGCTAACCGCCTGCACTTGACCCATTTGGTGTTACTATGGCAATAAGCCAACTTAGCAGTTTGAATAACCTGTCATGACCATTTGCCCCTACAGCCATGCTGAGAATATTAATATGAGAATGATGGGTGCTAGCCTGGTGAAGTGCTAATATACATGTAAATATGAGTTAGCCTACAGTTACATAGCCTATGCAGTGTGTTGGCAGCCTATCAGTATTGGGGTGCTACTAGGCTTGTGGAATTGTAATTTTAACCAAGTAATAGGTTAAAGTCATATGGCATAGGCGACTCTGTTGAAGTGCTTGGTCTAACAGCAATACTCCCATATTGTTGCCTACTCATTGCAGTGCTGACACATTCAGTATAACGATAAGTTTATGTAGCATTAGTTACTGTCACTGAAATCATTCACTAAAGTAATAAACTGGTAATAAATGTTCGTGGTAAATCAACCTTGAACAGAACAGCACTGGTAGAGTGCATGAAAAAAATTGAATGAGCAAAACTACCTACCAATCAGTTATAAATAATAAAGTCTAAATAGTAAGTAGCATGTACATGTATGTTGTTGGATTGGTTATTGAGTTGCCAGTGCAAACAGATAACTCCAACTAACACAATATGCCACACCCACACTGGCGCTTGCCTTCAAATATGCACCTTGGTTTCATTGTCATGTTTTTGACACATTGTGTAAACTATAACAGGTTTTATAAGCACACTTTTTCTATTAGCCTACACAGGTGTTGTGCAACAATTAGGGATGATGACAGAAGGTATATAGGTGTGCGATTTTGGTTTATGCTGAAATATTAGTAAATAAAATGGTTTCAAGTCAATTTTTCTGTGGTAGCATATCAACTAATCTGGTTTTGTAACTCAGTATCCAGATGAAAACTCCTAATTCCCTGACCACTCAAGGAGTAAGAGGGATTCATCTCACAGTATATATTTAACATCTACATAGTTCATCAGACTGGAAACATTGTGGATGTCCGGGTCGATAGAAAGCTATGGTGTTCTTAGCGAAACATCTGATTTGCCGTACCCTTTAATAGCACTATTAAAACATGTTTTCAATGCAAATTATGGTTTTATTTAGAAGCAGAACATGGCTATGCCTCATCCTTACCAATGCCGGAGGATTATGATACGAAAAAAACCAAACTCTCCATTCCTACCAAGAAATCTCAGGGAACTAGGTATTATATTCAACTCTGCTTTTGATAACACGCCATTTGGGAACAGCTAGTAGGGCCTACAGTTTTTACAAGTCTACAGCTGTGGGCTTATCTGTAACTACTTCATGTAGTTCACATTTTTACTAGTGGCTGGCATACACATGTAGATTAATTAAGTAGGCATATGATAAACCTGATTACATGCTCTGTTGAACTGTAATAGAATATGACTGTTAGTTGAGCTCAAGTGACGCTAACATAGTTTGGATTATGGATTGCTAAAGAGGAAATAATACTCTGATATCACGTGATTTTTTACAATGGTTGACCCCATGACGATGTTGTGCACTGGCAAATTTTACAAGCATGAGTAATAGTAATGGAAACTTCCCTGTTTAATGGATCTCTCCATTTCATACCAACACGTGATGAAAAGCATGTGGGTGTTTGCTCCTCAATATGAATATGAGGAATTTTTGTTAGATGATAAACAGTGTTATTTTTTTCTTTTAGATCTACTCACAATGAGTTGGAGAAGAACAGGTAAGAAAAAGTGCTGATTATATCTTTTATTCCCATGACAACACAAAGAAATGCAGCTAAAGACAAGCAGATGGTCTGAGCTGCACTCTAGTGTTTATGATAACAAAAAATACTGCAGAGTCAACAAACTTCATCCACTATTGTGTATAGGGAATCGTTTATGATTATTGAGTAAAGAAATAACCTTGTTGTAGTAAGCTATTATAGAATAATAGTGCTAATAATGGGTATTTTCCCTCCTTTTTTTATAGCACCTGTCTGGTTTCCTTTATGGAAAAGTAATTATGAAGCCATGAGGCACACTGGTAGTTGTAGTAGAGCTTTGGCTCCAAGCTCCAAAATGTAAATATTACTGTTTACAGGAGAGCACACTTGAGACATTGTTTAGAACAGTTGAAAGATTTGGTACCTGTAGGATCTGATTCCTCCAGGCATACTACTCTTGGACTGCTAACTAAAGCCAAGGCATACATCAGGGTATTTCTAACACCTACTATACTATCTAAGTATAAATGCACATAATATTGATCAATGCTCTGTATTATTGGGTGTAGCAAGTACTACAGCATTACTATTACAGTGTATTCTGAATTGAAGTCAATGATCTTGTTTATTGCATAATGCCACATGTGTATGAGATGAGAAATCTACATGTACATAGGTTAACAACCCTAGGAAATAGTATGGTACGTCTCAAACTCACATGGTCAGTTGTACACGTTAGTACTATTATACTCAATATAATGAATATAGAGCAGTCTGCATTCATACGGTCTAGTCTTCATATTATAATCGCATGCATGTTCCCATCAGTATACTGTCTCCAATTGTCAAACCCTTCACCCTTAGTTCAAAACTATTAGGCCTATAACAGGATGATAAAATTAAAAGTAATTATTTGGGTGTAATATATTGTATATTAATTCACTGAATATTTGTCTATGGCTGCTCTATGATATCAAGATTATTATATATATAAATCTGCTGGTATAATCACAATTATTATACTCATCATTGGCAAAGGAAAGTCAAGTATTAACTTTCACTGATTAATGCTAATATTTCATTTTTTAATTGACTTTAAATGGCCACAGTGAAGTATCAAAGTAATGAAATTATAATAATATAACATTTTATAATCATTGATTTATGACCATCCAATGACAATTATTCAGCATATAAATCAACTAGTAGATATTTTAACTAACCACATCATGGATCCATCAAGTGATATAAATTATTCACAGATTTTATTGCCAGTCAATTTGAATTAATGACTACAGTATACTACTTACACTGTGGATAAATATAAACTCACCAGTGCTCTTCAATGTAACCAATTACACTTTTTCATATACTGTAGTTGATGAAATTCAAAGTAATTAACCTAGGGTCAATTTTCAGGCCTTGGAGGAAAAAGACAAGAAACAAGGCATGATCAAAGATCAGCTAGCAAGAGACCAGCACAGATTGAAACAGAGGCTGCAGATCTTGAAAACAATGGCTCATAGGAAGTCGAGAGCTGAACGAACCATCAGTGAATGCAGTAGCTCTACTGTTTCTACTGCTTCATCATCCTCTACATTTGATGAACATGGTAAATAATCAAACTTTAGAAAATAATACAATGCAGGGATCATTTGATGCAGGAATATGATACGTTTATCCTTACAGATTTTCACATCAAAAATTAAAAACTGTGAAATCAATAGAAGGGAAATTTCTATGTCTGCAAAGTTAATGAGGTTGCCATCACTTATTCTGTTGTCATCAAATGAACTTGCAGTAACTGATGATGGAGTGCTCCTTCAGTATTCTCTAGTTGTGATGCCAGTTGTCAGCAGCACAGTGTTGGTGCTAAAATCTGAGGGGACAGTGTTGTAGTCCATCTTTGTGCATACGTGCTTTACATGCACGATCTCCAGTGCATAAACTGACACAATCAAAAACGTAAAATTGTATGTGACCTGCTGGACTGTCACATTGAGCTAGGATAGTTCTACATATTATTATTATTTGAAACTCTCTTGGCATGCACATGTAAACATTGCCTAACAGGTCATCCTGGTCAAAGTTGGTGTAGATCACTCAGTAATTTATGATACAATGTACATGATACTGGTAGTGTCACCAGCTAACAACACTCTGACTAATGAATCCCCTACAATGCATTGTATATTGTGATAGTCTAATAGTATCATGTGGTGTTATCTATCTACATCTGTGTAGTCAGTGAGTTTGATCAGTTTCATTTGATCAGTTTCGGTGTGACAGTTGATCTTTGAATCTAGTCTGACAGCTGGTCTACCTTGGTCCCAAATTACTGTTTGGCCATTGTATTGTTCTAGTCAAACAGTTCACTTTTTTCAGTTGATAATAAAAAATGGGCGGGCAAAACATTCCTTTGTTCAGTATTGATTATAAGTACTCAAGCTACAGTATTAGTTGGCAAGCTCCCATGGCTGTGGCCTAGTTTTGATGACACGTCAACATAGTTGGCAAAAACTATCCAGAGCTCCAGGGTAGCTCTATATTTTTTATTATCTCATTATCCCATCCATCATTAGGGAATCTATCCCAATTCATTAGGAATATTAGTGTTCAGGTTTCGGGCATCGAGACAGTAGTATACTAAAATGCACCAATTCAAATGAAGACTAGATTTGAAAACTGGCAGGATGTGGGCTGATGCTGTAGACTGCAGATTGCTATCTGGCCCTTGAACTAGGATATATGAGGCCGCTGAACATAGGATAAGCTGTAATTAATTATCCCAAGTACATATTATATGATACCATTTTGGAAATGGCTCCTCAGTTTTATCGGCTTAGCCATTTAGATAGCTATCTTTGGTTCAGATAACCTTTATTCTCAGTGGCCAAGTTGTTAGCCTTTTTATAAATTATATGTGACTTTCTGGAAGTAGTAGTGACTCTCTGCTAGTAGTAGTAGGCTTACTAGCTGGACTGTGTACTAATACTATCCAGGGTAGTAGGGCAATGTATGGTATTTACAAATAGTGGCATCAGCAATGCTTATGGGGCAGTGCCAAAAATAGTGAGCAATTTATGCTGGCAAATGGGACTAAGGATGTAGAAGTTGGTCAAACACTGGCCTTAGGTTATACACATATACATGTATAATTATTATCTGCATGGTTGTGCCCCTATATGATAATTATCTATGTTCATCTGACATACAGTTGCTGTGTGAAATTAGCTAAATGTTAGTTGGCTCCCAAGGAAAATATGAGGGAAGTTGCTTGTTATCCCAATAATTATTATAGTACATGCCAAGAGCTTTGAAAAAAACTCAGCTCATAATTTAGTGGGAGGTTGATGTTACATAACTGCTTGTTTTTGTTTCCAAAATATTTGGCTAGCAAGTTGTCACAACAATATCAAACCAGTGCTGTGTTCATTATAATAAATTATCCGTGGAAATATTAGTAGTTGCCTACCAGGTGTTGTGTATAATTGAATTACAACATTTTTATCTGCATTCATTAATACCCTTCAGCTAGCATGTCAATTGAGTTTTCTGCTACACAGCATTGTGTTGAATGATTGTATCTCTGAAAAAGCTATGCTATGCTCACGTGTGTTTTAGTCATGCCGCGTCCCAACAAATATGGCGATTGGATCAATATTTGCTTATATACTTAGTGAGTAGTTGACCGGTTTGATGCATTGCTAGTTTGAATGTATAAGTTACAGTACAATGACCCATACCTACTGAATGCATTGAATCAATACTTTATACTTCTTAAAAATCTATCAGCCAATGTAGCAACTAACTTTTAGATAGTGAGGCAAGGCTGCTTGCAGGCCCCTATATTCGCTGCTAGTCTAACTACAGGTGCACTGGTTTACATAGTGTGACATGTGGTACTGGGATTCATTATTCATTAGTTAGCCTTACAAAATTTCACTCTAATTAGCTGTGCTGGCAACATATTATTGTAGCAGTATGGTTTTGACTTTTGGCGTTGAGTTATGCTTGTAGCTTTGGGCGAAGAGGACAAGCCATATGGTATATCTTAGAGCATTTTTTGAAAAATATCTATGTGTCATCTTCAGCTGGTTTTCATTATTTCATAAGAGATATGAGTTGGGTCTCAGACTGTTGCTATGGCTACAGCTGTTGCAAGGGAAGGAATCTCCCTTTTAGGGTCATTAATTTCTGTTAGACCTACATATATCATGCCCATTCTTTAGACAGTAAGCTGGAAATTATGGTAATGTTAGGCCTATATATTATATTGAATCATCTGATTGTAGATGAGGTAGATATCCTAAACAGCGACAGCGACGACCAATCATATGGAAGTGATGGTGGCATGGTTGTCACTACCAAGAAACTGTCTCTCATGGATTCTCTATAGCAGACTAATACTGAATGATCTCACATCCAGCCCTTATATCTATATGGCTATAATTTATGAGCATACAACTGTGCATCTGATATATCTTCTATATTACAGTACCTACATCTTTTATGAGCTAATCAATAAGATTTTGCTCTTCCAGATTTATCTGAAAGATGTAATGATATGCTAGCATCAGTAGAATGAGCTTTATTGAACAACTAGATTACTCTATATACCTACATAGAATTAGTACAAAATGTAATTGGTTAGCTTGCATGTGGTTTTGATAGTACTGTCAGCTGAGATATGGACAAGAGCTATTACTATTGGGTCTAAGTAGTTTATGAATTTGATTCACATAAAAAGTGCTTGATTTATTTGCCAAAATAATTATTGCATGTCAGAATTTTAACTGTGGTTAGTGCATGTACACTGAGATTTTGTCTATGTTAACATCTTTTATTTATATTTATTTGAGGTACTAATCAAATTTTTTCAATGTGAACTCAATATTATTTATTGTGACTAGTTATTGTGTGAAGTTTTGATTTAATGTTATCTTTAATTTAATTATTATTTATATTTATCTGTTTAGATTCCAATGATATTTTTTGTTAATCTTTATAGTGTTTCAAAGTGCTGCTAGACCATGTTAATATAATTATGAAATGAGATAGTATATTTTAGACTAAAATGTTAAATATTTACATTTCCAGATTGATATGACCCGGGCTCTCTATATCTTATGTCCTGCCTTTTCTGGGCTGCTGCCAAACCAATGTGAAGGTATACCTCTAACAATGAACACTAGTGATCATGAGCAATTTTTATATTTGTTTCACTATTTATTTGAAAATACAATGTAAACATCAATTGGTACTAAAAGTCGTTCCATCTTGTTGCAAACATTTGAGTTGTCTTGTGCTTATATCCTGCAAATGTACATGTAGTTTCTTTTAAAAAAAAGTTACAGTGGATGGAGCTCAACTCTTTCTGTAAAATGGAATGGTGAACAAAAAGTATTCTTAGTATAAAAATTGTGGTCAACCTCCTGTTTCCATAATAAAGGAGCTCTCCACTTACAACCTACTTGAGTAACATGTCAGTTAGATTAATGTAATTGATCTACAGAAATGATTTGAACATGCCAGTCAAAGCATACAAATGCATTTTATTCCAAGTTCCAGGAATAATAATTTCTGGAAACTCCCATTAGACTAAATTCTAAACATTTCAGTTGAAAAGTGAAAATGACTCCATGTTTTACGGAGCCTTTTTATAGCACCAGGTCATTAATGTTACAAGTAAATTGCTAATTAGTGGTCAGATCATATAATGACATGTTTAAGTTTTAGTTTACTATTTCTGAAAAGCAAAGATGAATGAGCTTCAGTTACTGGCACCTGAACCAACTCTGGTTTTGTGAGCTCCACCACAAAATTTGCATAAATTTAAGGATATACTTACCAACTCACCAGTTCATCTCTTCAAGCTGTACACATAGGTTATTATTATTATTACTTGTCTTACAGAGCTATGGTACTCTAGAATGAGTATACTTGCAAGTACATGCACATTTTTTAAAAATACTTGGTGCTTGCCTATTCAAAAAATGCACTACTACTTACTTGTCAAAGCTGATACTTGCAGAGCTGGGTCCAAGCCATAAATTTGACTTGACAAGTCAAGTCACAGGCCGACTAGACTTGGAGTTGCCAATATTCTAGTAGGACACTAATTTATAATTGCTACCTAACCTGTAATTAAACCCACAGCTAAGTTGAGTGCTGTAGCAATAGCTACAGATGATATTATTGCACAGCACATTTCACTGCATGTATTTGTAATTGTAATTTGTGCTTGTACTTGATGATTTGTACTACATGTAGCTCTCAATGTGAAAAAAATAGTGGTACTTGTACTTGCACCTATTAGTGCAGAACTTGATGGTTCAAGTCTTGTACTTGGCTCAATTCTTGGAACAACTGTTGTCCTCTCTTAAAACCCACATCTTGTAATCCCAGATAGTGTAGGAGCAGGCACTGAACACTGGACTTGGTTCACGTACTACCACAGATACTGTGCACACAGAATATTTATATCAATATTCAAAACTGAGCCCAAGAATAAAATTCTGTACATGTGTTACACCCCCTCTAACAATATACACATTGTACACTGCCCAATTTTAAATTGCACATTTAGTGTGTGACATGAGATATTTGCGAACTTTAGGACATGGGTAATTGGTTAGGAACATCATTTGTTTAAATGGATATATAGGCTATATTAGTAATCAACAACAAGCTGTACAGAACACTTGCAGAAAACCAGATTTCATATCATATCTGCCTAAATGCATATGCAACTGTGGAAGATGGCTACTAAGATAATATTTATGCAAAGGCATCAGTCACTGTGCCAAATGAATTTTTTGAATATATGTTACTGTCCCCTTTTAATTGTGTTTATGGTATAGAGACTGAAAAATTGAAATCAGTACCTACATCCGATTAGTTGTCCATATATGATTAGTTTGACGATGCCGAACTATAATGTCATGGGTTCATACAATAGTGGCGGATTTATTTTTATACAACACCAGCATCTTTCAACTTTGATAGAAGATCATCAACTGATTCAACTTTCACACCTGCTTCTCGAGAGGGCGGATCAACTACACTGATAACATCAAATCTTGGACTCAAATCAACACCGTAGTCATCAGCTTTCTTCTTCTCCATTGGTTTTTTTTTGGCTTTCATTATATTAGGCAGCGTGGCATATCTGGGTTCATTGAGACGCAAATCAGCAGATATTACTGTGGGTAATTTGGCAGTAATATTTTCAAGCCCACCATCAATTTCACGTGTTATTTTAAGAGTGTCATCAGACTTTTCTGCTTTGGAAATAAAAGTTGCTTGAGACCAGTCCAAAAGCGAAGCGACCATCTGGGCAGTTTGTGCACTGTCATCATCTATTGATTGTTTGCCTACAATAACCATATCTGCTTTTATTTCCTCAGCAGCCTTCGCAATGATTTTTGACACATGGAGAGATGTCATGTGTTCATAATCTTTTTCTGGAATTTCTACATGTATCGCTTTGTCTGCCCCCATTGCAAGTGCAGTTCTCAAAGTTTCTTGACATTGAGCTGGACCACACGATAATGCCACAATCTCTGATGCTATTTTCTGTTCCTTCATTCTAACTGCTTCTTCAACAGCTATCTCATCAAAAGGATTGAGACTGTGCTTCACATTTTGCTTCACGACACCAGTTTTGTCAGGCTTTACTCGGATCTTTACAGCATAATCAATCACACGCTTACAGCCTACTAAAACACGGGCCATAATTTTGAAATGAGACTAGAGAAAAAGACAATTTGCAGAATATATATTTATATATGCAAAAATACAAATATATTTTATTACTTAATAAGTCTATTGAACTTTTGGGGACTCCTAGTTAGCCGGATACGGAAGTTGATTATGCTTAGCTGAACAGTCCAATCAAGTCACCCTTTACCGGGATAATACGCCAATGAGAAAGGCGAAGTTTAACCAAAGGGAGAATAATTCCCAACAATACATCTTTGTCCACTGAATGACATTGTAAAAATGCGCATTCTGTTTGTACGCCAGCAATAGAATAAAGGAACACAACTCCCACTCAGAGGGCGCATATTTTACCGCCATTTTACTCTTGAATACAGTATGAATAAATATGAAATTAAAACATCAATTCGAACTAACTTATGATTCCATTAGATAGTTGCAACCAAACATTATTTGACCCTTTCATTGAAGTAGATGTGAAGGAATTGCTGCTCGCTCCAATAATATGTATATTAAGCAGGTAAGATATTTTAAATATCAGCTCTTAACTTAACTCACTCGACAGCAACTGAAACTTGACTCCGAGCTGCAGCCAAACTCAAACTGCGACAAAGTTAACTACATTTCACTGTTCGTTTTCTAACTCATGTTTGGGCTCATAATGATTTTTATTAATTAATTTAATTATTTTATGGTTCCAGTCACCAGACTACTTCGCCCCTACTGTTAATTGAACTACTAGTAGCCTACCTAGTGCATTTTGATTTTTGGCAACTGCTAATTGTATTGTAAATCGCCGACTCCGCTGGATTCAATGAAGCAAGTTGAATTAGTAGAACTTTAGTACGAGCAAAAACCAAACTATTCCATTTTATTAATAGCCCAATTTTCGTTGTTTTGACTTTTTAATTCCACTTCAAAGTAAGCCTATGAGTAGATCGCTGATGTTTTCATTAAGTTTAATTAAATCAAGGATGAAATAGTTTTCGATTTGTTCGTTTATTGTAGCTTAGCTAGCGCAGTCATTTAGCAACATCACAGTCATCAGGCTTGCTAAGTTCAACTGATGAAAATCGGGGGCATTCAGTATTTGGGTGGGGATGTCCATTTTAGGTGGGGTGTGATACCAAGATTTGAGTTGAAAATCAGGAATCTCCTGCGGAATAAGGGAGACTTGGTAAGCCCGACAGTGACAGTCATGTAGTCACTTTAAGTTAGCTGGTGGGGCTCAAGTAAGATAATAGGTAGGCTCAATGAGATGCGAACACTCTTATCAAGATTGCTTTAGGTGGTAATTCAGATACATTCTGTAAACCTACTAGGCTACTATGTCTGTAAAATAATTGTCATTGGCCTAATTTAAACTTTGGATTAATTATGGCTAGACTACTACATTCCACAAATAGCTATGTGCATTTACTGTCTTCAAAGGCGTAGGCTATATTGACCCTAAGCTGTCGGAAGCCTTTAGGCCTGTTGGTCAGTAAAATCTTATTAGATCAGCTTCATTCATTTTTTTAGGTAATCATCCAAGGGTTTCGAAGCTATAGAGATCAAACTGTGATCGAACCCTTTAGCTCGAGGCATAATGTGGTTGGTAAGTTTCATTGGCGTGAAATCTAGCCTTTTTATTTCTATTCGTTATTCATAAACCCATGCTATTTGACAAAATGTTCAATTTTCACTCTTGTTTTGAGTTTTAATATGGTGGGTAGCTGACATGTATGTTGATTTAAGTGGCCCCATTGATTGTTTTGTAGTGGGCCGAAATGGTTCAGGGAAAAGTAATTTCTTCTATGCAATCCAGTTTGTACTCTCTGATGAGTTCAGCCATTTGCGAGCCGAGGAGCGCCAAGCTTTACTTCACGAAGGAACTGGTGCTCGCATCATATCAGCCTATGTTGACATAATCTTCGACAACTCTGACAATCGTCTTCCGGTAGGCTATTGACAATGGATTTATTGGTTATATTGCTGGTTTTACTGTAGCGACACTAATGCTGTACAAGACTAAAAGGGAGCACTCATGATTTGCTTGTATACTTGCGAGTTATTTGTAGTGGAATTCAGTTATTCTAGTTCTCTGATGCTCTTTACTGAGAGCTGGTGGCCGATGTAGGAGCTATGTGATGTAGGAGCTATGTGATGTAGGAGCTATGTGATGTAGGAGCTATGTGATGTAGGAGCTATGTGATGTAGGAGCTATGTGATGTAGGAGCTATGTGATGTAGGAGCTATGTGATATAGGAGCTATGTGATGTAGGAGCTATGTGATGTAGGAGCTATGTTATGTAGGAGCTATGTGATGTAGGAGCTATGTGATGTAGGAGCTATGTGATGTAGGAGCTATGTGATGTAGGAGCTATGTGATGTAGGAGCTATGTGATGTAGGAGCTATGTGATGTAGGAGCTATGTGATGTAGGAGCTATGTGATGTAGGAGCTATGTGATGTAGGAGCTATGTGATGTAGGAGCTATGTGATGTAGGAGCTATGTGATGTAGGAGCTATGTGATGTAGGAGCTATGTGATGTAGGAGCTATGTGATGTAGGAGCTATGTGATGTAGGAGCTATGTGATGTAGGAGCTATGTGATGTAGGAGCTATGTGATGTAGGAGCTATGTGATGTAGGAGCTATGTGATATAGGAGCTATGTGATATAGGAGCTATGGGATGTAGGAGCTATGTGATATAGGAGCTATGTGATATAGGCCTATATTTTATAGATTGAGAAAGAAGAGGTAGTTCTGAGGAGAATTATTGGTGCAAAGAAGGATCAATATTTCTTAGATAGCAAACTAGTCACGTAAGTAGAAAACATCTCACTTTTAGTGCAGTGCTGCTGTTCAGTTGGAAATGGGGTGTAAATGCCGGTGTTGTATGAATGTTTATGTGCATCATATCAAAGTAATTTCAGTTTCAGTCTATTCATTCCCCCGTAATGACTATGATATGATATTTTATTTTTATGGATGGTTTGTCAATACTGAAGTTGTTCTTCATTTATTTTTTCGTTTACTTGATAACAGATATATATGTTTGAGAAAATGACTCATAAATTTTGCAGTAGGGTATTTTTACTTGCTAATTCTAATGCAATTGTAAGGTTTGCTCATTAATTTAGACGAACAGATGCAATGAATTTGCTAGAGAGTGCCGGGTTTTCCAGAAGTAATCCCTACTACATTGTGAAACAAGGAAAGGTAAGTCCAACTTGTATAATATGCGCCTCACATTATACTATGCATTTTTGTATTGCACCCTCCAAGCTTACAGCAACTGTATTTGCACAATTTATATGTATGTGTGCATTATATATGCTCACTGTCCTGCTCACAGTTGTTTTTATTTTCCATTTTGTTGGTATGTTCCAGATCAACATGATGGCAACAGCTCCAGACTCTCAGCGTTTAAAGCTACTGAAGGAAGTAGCGGGGACCAAGGTGTACGACGAGAGAAAGGAGGAGAGCTATAAGATACTTGAGGAAACAAGTGAGTTACTACTGGTGGCTACAATGTCCCATTGATGTTGGTTGTATTGGGCAAGTTTGTCACAAAGTAAGACGTAGCCATTTTAAGCTAGTTGACCTTGACCATTACCATTGCATCAATCAAGATGTGGACGACTGGTGTTGCATACTGGTCCATAGGATGACCATTATAAAAAACATTTTAGATTTGTATAATTTATGCCCATTGGGAGCCTACCTATTTACATGTAGTATCACATCTATATAGAGAAGAGTATTGTCTGGGGCTATTTCACTGGCCGTTATAGACATAGTGATGTGCCTGTGTGTAGGTATAACTACATGTGGCCATGTTAGTACTGTGCATATATTGGTGTAATGCAGAGGGTAAGAAGGTGAAGATTGAGGAGCTACTCAAGTACATAGAGGAAAGGTTGTCTACGCTGGAATCCGAGAAAGAAGAGCTCAAGGAATTTCAGAAACTGGATAAAAATAGGCGATCTTTGGAGTATACTATTTACAATACAGAACTGAAGGTAAGTTATGACTAGGGTTGTAGCAAGTGAGTGACCAGTCACTGGTAGTATCTATTGTTTAGCGTACATGTGGGTAACCCTGGGAATGTACCAGTTTGTGGAATAAATCTTTATTTTTCCAGGCAATCTATCCCTGCCCTGATATGTATGTAGATTATTTCCAGGAAAAATTCTTTTTTGTCACCACAATGTATTATACAGAATCAAGATCTATACAATGCATCTTCAATGTGGTGTGTATAACAATCCTAGGCATATCATTAGGGCTTTGTATAATTTATTCTTCAGGTATAAGGTAATGTTAGCAAAAAAGTATCTATATCAGGTGCTTCATGAGTATGTGGTCCCTGCTTCATAAACATTGTTATTGTTTTAAGGGTATTTTGTTCAACTGCATATGTCATATGCATATTGTATTTATTGTCCTGTAGGAGACTACTAAGAAGATATTTGAGATGACAAAGAGAAGGGAGCAGTCTGGTACTATATCTAATGAGATGAGGGCACAGCAAAGAGAAGCTTCCGAGAAAGTACAAGCTATTAGTAAAGAGCTTCGTGAGCTTAAATCAAAAATTCAGGTTGGTGTGCGAATAGATGATAGTTTAGTAACCTGAAATTTGTCAACCAAAATGGTAGGTTTGCAGTGTGTTAGTCTGCATGTGCATAGTAATAATTGGTAAAACTAGAGTTGGTTACTTTTTTGTCTGTTATTTCAACAATAGGGAATAGATACACTAGACCAACCAATGGATATGGTAATTGTGACCTTCCATATGTGTTAGATGTATAACACTACAGATGACTAGGCCTACTTGGTGTAGTACACTGTTTATATACTCTGTGTAACCAGGTAGCCCAGGAAGAGAAGGAAACACTCAATAGTGAACTGCAAGACCTGGTGCAGGAGAGAGCTCGGCTCGAGCTGAATATCAAGGATATGAAGAAGGAAGTGGATGACGACTCCAATGCCAGGGTATGTTAGTCTGGGTCTAGTATTGTGTGTATAGTATGACAGTGTTTCATCTGATAGCTGTTTAGTTACCATATACTCTTAGTAGTTGTACAATCTGATATAGCTATCTGTTATTCACTGTAATTATTCAAAATATAACTAAATTTGAAATGGGTTTTATTGCGTGCATTCTATACAGTAGGCATAGACAACATTACGCTGTGTTATTACACACTGGTATATTAACTGGTATGACAACTCTCATTTACGCCAAACTCTAGACTACTTGGTTTGTACCGACATTAAGTACATGTATGTTTGATAAAGGTAATACTTTTAACACTTGCTGTTATGACTGTGTGTATAGAGACGGGCTGACAGAGAACTGTCCCAACTCAAGGATAAAATAGACGAGGCCGAAAAACAATTGTCTGACATCAAACCCAAGTATACTGCACAGTTTGAAAGGGAAGAGAAAGCTAAACAAGAGTGAGTAATGGCTTACAGTGGTATAGTTAGTAGCAGTACGTACATGTACGTCCATTATCAGATGGTCGGTTATCTAGAAGGCGGATTGTTGTCTATCATTGTTGCCTGTCTAGAAGTAAAACTCTGGAGCTCTCAAACTGAAAGTTAAAATTTTATTCCACCAAACTCGTTTTTGTGTAAAGAGCTTCGCTGACTGTTATAAGATTAATAAGTATACGGTATATACACAGTAGTAGTAGCAGCAGCATAGCAGCAGCAGCAGTAGTAGTAGTATAATAGTAGTGAGGAGTGTTGGCAGTGTATTGAACTCATATCATCCCATTCCATCTTTACGAGTTGCTGTGCAGCCACTGAGGCAGAGTAACTAATCTATTACATATTGCATGCTCAGGTGGTGTTGGTATTTGAGTTTGTACTTACAATGTACTTGCACTACATGTGTATGTTATCCAATGGATTGTATGATGTGTATGTTATCCAATGGATTGTATGATGTGTATGTTATCCAATGGATTGTATGATGTATATGTTATCCAATGGATTGTGTGATGTTGTAGTTTAGCCAGAGCTGAGCAGAGAAGGAAGGAGTTGTATGCTAAACAGTCTAGAGGAAGTGAGTTCCAGACGAGAGAACAAAGAGACAACTGGATAAAGAAGGAGCTGAAACAGATTGATAGAGCCATCAAACAGAAGAGAGAACAGGTCAGTCCCCCTTGTCTACCATCACACCATCATCTACATTCATATCATTCTGTATGGTGCAAGTAATATGTGTACCAGTATATTCAACTGTTTATGAATTTACTTATCTGAATGCTGGAGGGTTGCTTGAACTGGGTTACCACCATCAGAAATTATAGTCACACAGTATATTCTGTATGGAATGCTTTGTGTAAACTTTTGAATGAGAAAACAATAGAGTTGCACTCATAGACACAACAGCTGTGTAGGGGGCAGGGTTGTGTCATCTCACACTATAATGTTCCATATATGAACGTTGCTGTAGACTGGGATCCTTCCATCTTATTCCACTGCACAATGTATCAAACATCTTCGTAATGACTAAACTATAATCATGTGTCTGCAGATCACACACACCCAGGAGAGCATGGCTGCAGGTGTAACCAGAACCTCGGATCTGGACAGGAAGGTGGCAGATATCACTGAGCAGATGGAGGCGCAGAAGACCATTATAGAGCAGAACAACAACCTCTTCTACGAGAAGAAGAGAGAGAAGGATAACCTATCAAATGAGAGAAAGTAGGTTATAATGTATACCACCTTGACTATGTGTATCCCACCTTGACTATGTGTATCCCACCTTGACTATGTGTATCCCACCTTGACTATGTGTATCCCACCTTGACTATGTGTATCCCACCTCGACTATGTGTATCCCACCTTGACTATGTGTATCCCACCTTGACTATGTGTATCCCACCTTGACTATGTGTATCCCACCTCGACTATGTGTATCCCACCTTGACTATGTGTATCCCACCTCGACTATGTGTATCCCACCTTGACTATGTGTATCCCACCTTGACTATGTGTATCCCACCTCGACTATGTGTATCCCACCTTGACTATGTGTATACCACCTTGACTATGTGTATCCCACCTTGACTATGTGTATCCCACCTTGACTATGTGTATCCCACCTTGACTATGTGTATCCCACCTCGACTATGAATAATGAATAATATGATGTGCTGCATACCATTTATTGGGATGTGAGAATGTAGGTTCAACAGTGTGTATGCCAATGAATTATGGAACCAGGACTAAAACAGTTATCAGTAATTAGTGCTTGTCATGTCAGTAATGTCATCAACTTGTGATTACCTCTATTCTTGAGTACCACAACTCTGCCGCAAGAGAAAATAACTTCCTGTAGCAATAATATGAAACAGTAGTGGGGTCATCCATGTTTGTTGTGTGAAATGTATTCTGTGTTATTACATCTAGTAGAGCTGCTCCGTATATTTCAGCTCTCTATGGAGACAAGAAAACACACTACAGCAATCCCTTAGCATGAGCAGAGATGAACTATATAAGCAAGAACAGTCTCTTAGATCAGTTACTGGAAAGGTATTGTACCATTTTATAAATATTTAGGTGAAAGGAGAAATGGTTAGGCTTGGCTGAGTAGATTATAAAGAGGAGGCGACTCCAAAATCACCAAGCAGTTTGGGATTAAAATGTTTATGACTTTTGAGCTGATCTATGAATCGCAGACACTCTCTGCTCTGAACTCCGCCGGGAAGGCGATGGTTTCTACTCTTGCACCCAGTGCTTTACATTGAGATGTGTGTAAACATAAATACCTACCTATACTCAGTGTAACTAGATAGTGTTGATGTTATGTAGGCGGTGCTCAATGGTATAGACAGTATTAAGAAGGTGTTAGAGAAATTACGGAGTAGAGGAGACCATGAGGCTGCCAACGGCTATTATGGGACACTCATAGAGAACTTCACCTGTGAGAAAAAGTTCTACACAAGTGTGGAGGTGACTGCAGGTAGCAGGTGAGATGTCCTACCTTAGTATGTTCCTCCTGTTAATCATTCTACAGTAGTGTAGTAGGTACTTCACGCCATATGGTTACTGTGGAGACAATGATAATGCTTATCTATTCTGTAAACTATGGATTTCGTTTTGGGTGCATGCCAGTTTGTAGCTTCAATTTATATTCTATATTCAAGGTGCTGTGTAGTGTTGATGTTCAATGTAGAGTATAGCGTTGATGTTTAATGTAGAGTATAGTGTTGATGTTTAATGTAGAGTATAGCGTTGATGTTTAATGTAGAGTATAGTGTTGATGTTTAATGTAGAGTATAGCGTTGATGTTTAATGTAGAGTATAGCGTTGATGTTTAATGTAGAGTATAGCGTTGATGTTTAATGTAGAGTATAGCGTTGATGTTTAATGTAGAGTATAGCGTTGATGTTTAATGTAGAGTATAGCGTTGATGTTTAATGTAGAGTATAGTGTTGATGTTTAATGTAGAGTATAGCGTTGATGTTTAATGTAGAGTATAGCGTTGATGTTTAATGTAGAGTATAGCGTTGATGTTTAATGTAGAGTATAGCGTTGATGTTTAATGTAGAGTATAGTGTTGATGTTTAATGTAGAGTATAGCGTTGATGTTTAATGTAGAGTATAGCGTTGATGTTCAATGTAGAGTATAGCGTTGATGTTTAATGTAGAGTATAGCGTTGATGTTTAATGTAGAGTATAGCGTTGATGTTTAATGTAGAGTATAGTGTTGATGTTTAATGTAGAGTATAGCGTTGATGTTTAATGTAGAGTATAGCGTTGATGTTTAATGTAGAGTATAGCGTTGATGTTTAATGTAGAGTATAGTGTTGATGTTTAATGTAGAGTATAGCGTTGATGTTTAATGTAGAGTATAGCATTGATGTTTAATGTAGAGTATAGCGTTGATGTTTTATCGTTAACTGATTGTCTCGGGACCAACTAACTACTATGTTACAGGCTCTTCTTCCATATTGTCGACTCGGATAAGACCAGCACAAAAATACTCTCTGAGATGAACAAGATGAGGCTCCCCGGTGAGGTGTCCTTTATGCCTCTAAACAGACTTGAGGTCGGCAGGCTACGATTTCCGGAAACCACCCAGGTAAGTCTTGTAATATTGTAATAATTTCAGTATTGATGTTGTACTAATTTGGTAAATATGTATTACTTCTGTTCTTTTCTCTAGTATTATTATTAGTTGGACCTGCTTCTACACACTCCCTGGGTAGCTCAGCGTGTAAGTTCATGATTTACCTAAACACAGAGCTAGAGGTTCAAACCCCAGTGAGGGAAGTTTGTGTTGCCCAATGATGAACAATGAGACATGGAGGAGGTGGTGATGTGATGAAAAGTTTACATGTGAAGTTTGACTCTTGTCAGTTCATGGTGGGAGTTTCTCTTCACACGCTACACTGAGTAATCATATCACAAGGATACCTCTTATGACCTCCAGATTATGAGAGTTGAGGGCCAATACTTCTCTTTTTTACAACACATTTAGTGTGGGTGTGTCTTACCTTTTTGCGAACACTCATTAGCATCAGGGTTGTGGGAGATGTGAACCTACGGCCTCTTTCTGGTTTCACAATTGTGTAACGAGTGCCTGTTATGTTTATAGGATGCTGTTCCACTGATAAGCAAGCTGACATTTGATGATAACTATAGGAGAGCATTTGAGCATGTGTTTGGTAAAACACTCCTATGTGCAGATATTGCTACTGCCACCAGCTACTCCAACTCTGACAACCTCGACTGCATTACTCTAGATGGTAGGTCTACAGTGCCATATTTACAGTCATGGAAGTGAGTGGAGAGTTTTGTTCAATAGTTTGACCCATCTCCAATATAATGCAGCTGGGTATGCTATGCCCATCTGCACTTTGTACACATTGCACATTGACGACAAATTCTACTGTATATGTTGCATCAGCTCCAATATACTACGCTGCATTCACCAATGTTTATAAGGAATATCAAGTTTAAAATCAAAATTTTTGCTAAGTTGTTGGCAAACAGAATATGCCTAGCTTGGTGTAATACTTTGATGAGTACGACATGCTACAATCAAGCAGTGGTATGGATGGGCCACCGTACAGACCGCATGATTCTACATGTATAGAGTCTGCATGTATTGTGTTATTACACCTGCGTGTGTGTTTACAGGTGATCAAGTTAGTCGAAGAGGAGCGCTCACAGGTGGTTACTATGACAACAGAAAGTCAAGGCTTGACCTCCATTCTGACAAGGTCAAACTAAGAGCTCAAATTGATGCACAGGAAGAGGACTGCAGGCGACACAAGTCTGAGCTGGAACAGGTTGAAAAGAAGGTGGATGACATCATGAATGAGATGCAGCGAATGGAGACCAGAAACAATAAAAATAAGTAAGCATGAGACTGTGGAGTTGTCTCGGCCCCGAAAGCAACAACAGTTCTAAGAACATAAATGCTTTGGGAGTTGTTTTCCCTTTCTCAAGCAACTGCTTTGGTTTCTTCTTGAGAAGGCAACTTCCAATAATTACTTGGTTGCTTGTTATTGCACATGCTTCTATCATGTTTGCCACCTAAACGTGAGTAATTGGATGATTTATGCTGTTCAGGTGTTATACTCAATAAGTATTACTAAATGTATTGCCTTCCTGTTACTGCTCTGTCAGGGTCAAATCTAAAAACTCGTATTTGGCCCACTACTGCTTATGGCTGTTGAATTATCAAAATATCTCTCTGTAATCGATTGGACACTATTTTTATGAATCGATAAAAGGGACAAGCACAAGGTTACATGATCAGCACCAGTGGTTGTAGATTCACTGGTACATACTTGATTTGTGTATGGTATAATTACGTGCTACATTATACATGTGTATGTATATGCACTATTTAGTTGACGCGTTTCTCTACCTTTACTAGAGATGTGTATGAGAGGATGAAGAGAGACTTAAGGGTGAGTAAAGAAGAACAGGAGCGTATCACCAACTCCAGACCTCAGCAGGAACGCGCTCTATCTAATCTAGAAGCTTCTCTGCAGACAATGCTCACCTCACAGGTAGGATATACCCCCTGCTCGCTACTGTCTGACATTTAGTCGGATATCTTGTGGCCAGGGGGATGTAATGTTGTGTGTTGTATTCTTGTTATAGGATAGTTTACGATCAGAGATGGAGCAGGATCTTAACACAACATTATCAGGTGACGATCAACAGGAACTCACTGATTTAGCCGAGGAGATCAAGGAACTTACCAAAGAGAGTAAGCAGGCGCTCAGGGAGAGATCCCAGGTGGGTGGAATATTCACCATAATGCTGTTGTTGGCAAGCATCCAAGTAGTGATAGCAGTAGTAGCAGTGAATCGAGTCTGATCGCCTGTTTGGTGCTAAACAAGAAAACTGTATGTGGTTTGGTAGTATGAGGATACATAAACTTGTGGTATGTGTACGTAGTTGTAGATGAATGGTACAACCATATATATTGCTTAAAAATACATCACTATGTAAAAAAATGGCCAACCCCCTAACATTGTACATACAGTAAATACAACAAAAGTGGTGCATGCATATTATATGTACAGTACAATCACTACCCATGCATTCTGTAGCTGGAAGCAATAAAGAATCAGTTGGAGAATAAACTGAACAACAACTTGAAAAAGAAAGAGGAGAGACTGAAGAGAGAGCTGGAGGATATCACAGTGGAGGACCACTCCCATCACCTACAGACCATGTCCACAGACTTGACTGGTATCGAGGAACGAACCGAGGAGAATAAAAATAGGGTTAAAGGTTAATATCCAGTACTGTGATTCCCTGCCCATTATATTAGGGGTCTGCGTGACCGAAAGCTCGTTCACAGTCGCTCCATATGTCAGTCCAGTATTGCCATCCCCCACTCTATATTCTCTCAGTATCACAGAGTGTATTCTTGTATTATGTAGTAATTGTTACTTTACTCTAGTCCTATTATCTTTGGGTATGCTCATTTAAAGGGATGCTGACAGTTATATTTACTTTTTCAGATTTTCATGATCGTTACTAGTTCTCAAGTTTGTAATTTTACCAAATTATACCCAATGTAGATGATGTAAGTATATAGCAGAGGGTGTGACTATATAATACACATGCTATTGCAGAGTCGGAGAGAAGTCTGTCAGGTTTAAATAAACAACAGAAGTCTCTGCAGAATGACTTGGAGAAATGCAAGGCCGAGGAACAGGAAATCCAGGACAAGATCAATGAAGATGCTAAAGACTTGGAGAAGATCTCAACCAAACTCAGTACTCTCCTGAAGAAGGTGGGTGGAGCTTCACTACGTCTACTGGGAATATTACACTCATGCTTTGCTCTATTGGCCTAAATTATTCTTTTATTGATTCTACATTATATATGCTTTATTCCATATCATATCTCTATAAAAATGTTCTTTTATAGAAAAATGAAGCAATCAAGAAGATCTCAGAGCTTGGCTCATTGCCAAGTGAAGCGTTTGAGAAATATAAAGATATGAATACTAAACAATTGTTTAAGAAACTGGAGTCTTGTAATGCTAAGCTCAAAGACTATAGTCATGTAAACAAGAAGGCTTTAGACCACTTCATGAGCTTCTCTGAGCAAAAGGAGAAACTTATAACTAGGAACAGTGAGTTGGATGAAGGGAGGCAGGTGAGTGGACAGTGTGTGTGTGAGAGATTGGATGTAGACAGTAACTCTTACACAACGCTTAGTTATCTCTCATTATTTTGTTTTTGTTTATAAACTGATTGATGATGACCGGTGAGACGTGAGGAGGTGGTGATTTGGTGAAATGTTTACATGTGAAGTTGAGCTCTTGTCAGTTCATGGTGGGAGTTTCTCTTCACACACTACACTGAGTAATCATATCACAAGGATACCTCTTATGACCTCCGGATTATGAGAGCTGAGGGCCAATACTTCTCTTTTTTTACAATACATTTAGTGTGTGGCCACTGTCAATTGGTCCATTACTTCTTATTTTCCATAAATCAAGGACTCAGTTTCGTTTACTCTGTACATTCATTACCTGAGCTGATATAACATGTGACTCCATATAATGCTAGTTGGTAGCATACAAGCCTAGTGAAGGTGGAGATAACCCCAAGTTGTGTGTAATTCAGGTAGCACATGGTTGATATGTTGGAAGAGTCGTTACATGCTATCTACCAGATGTTCTAGATTATTTGGTGTTGAGTTGAAAGGAAGAACTGTAGTGTTAGGCTTTGTAGCACTCTGAGATTTGATTATAATTTATATTACAGAAAATAGAAGAACTCATTGAAGCCTTAGATCACAGGAAATACGAGGCTATTCATCTAACCTTCAAGCAGGTTTCAAAATATTTTACCACCATATTCCTCAAGTTGGTCCCACAAGGCCATGGAATACTTGTGATGAAAACTGATGGCCCTCCACTCACAGACTCTGAGGTATGGTCGTTTGTGCAAATAGTTCTCCATGATTAATAGTATGTTGAATCTCCAGTCTGCTGATACATGACCAGGCCACATGAACTTGACCTCTAGTATAGCCTCGTCTTTAGTCAGTGTTCACTTGTTCAATCGTGCACAGAACTCAATTCCAAAAAGACCTACTGTATGCGAAAAGAAATAGATGGTAGGGAAGTTGTTTTTATCGCTTGCTAATAGGATTACTCCATTGATTAACAATGCTAAAAGCCAATAAGATAATATGACCTAACCTGTTATTGTAGGATCAGTCTCAACAGTCGGAGAATGGGGAAGGTAGTGTTGAGGTTCCTCTTATTAAACAGTTTTCTGGAGTTGGTATAAAAGTCTCATTCACTGGTAATCAGGTAAGCTGTACTTATTAATATCTTGCCACTGCAAGGGTTGTCTATGGGTGAGTTAGTCAACTTGTAGAATATTCTCTAGTGTATTGATTATTGTGTAATGTAACATGTAACGATTGCAGGCCGAGATGAGAGACATGCAGCAACTGTCGGGTGGTCAGAAGTCTCTGGTGGCTCTAGCCTTAATATTTGCCATCCAGAAGTGTGATCCAGCTCCATTTTACCTATTCGATGAGATTGATCAAGCCCTTGATGCACAGCACAGAAAAGCAGTAGCTGGTGAGTACACTGGTTACCAGCCTATAGGTAGTAATGTTCGTAATTATGTAGCAATGTTCACCTCTATGAATAGGATTGGTGTGAACTTTTGCATGTAATATATTCAATAGTTTTATTGAGTTATAGTTAGATTTTGAGAACCAACCTATAATATGTATTAATTATGTTATTTGCTGCCCATCTCTTGTTCACGTTCTTTGATCTGGTGATAACTAATCTACATGTATAAATGATGTACACTACTTATTTTATTGTCTGTACATGTTCACAAGTCTGTCTATTTCTACCCCTAGATATGATCTATGAACTGGCTGGAGATGCTCAATTTATTACAACCACTTTCCGGCCTGAACTTCTGGAGCATGCCGACAAATTTTATGGAGTCAAGTTTAGAAACAAAGTAAGTAATACACAGCAACTTTTACCTAGGTCACATTAGAGATATATATGTACATGTATATACAGTATGGCTAATTAGTAGATGGTTGTCTTTCTCAAGTTCTCTTAATATGTAGTATAAAGATTGGCCTGTGCTTCCATAAGTCATCAACATAAAAGTATAAATTGTCTGCTCCTGCATGTTATGGGCATCGCTCACATCACATCTAACATTGTTGTCCTGAATATGGGTTTTAGCTACCTTGCCATACTGTATGTTTATACTGTGCTTAGGTATTGCATGCATGTATAGGCACACGTTACCAATTTTAACTTGAAGTTGTTCTCTTTGGTCAAATTGGAAATTACTAAAAATGGAATAATATATATTATTTGAAAATAATAATGTACACTATTTGTCAAGTTGAATCAGAGATAGGTGGCCTATAATGTGAAGCTGTCCTTCCCTCATTTTAATGAAATCAATTGAGATAAGACAACTTCAGCCAAGTATATGTTGGTTTAGATTATGATCAATATTTTTAATAGCTTATGAAAATTGTTGTAAGCTCTTCTAAAGGGAATTCAGTCACTGGATATCACGGCTTGTACCATTATAAACTATGGTGCCAGCTGGTAATATTTGAACTGAATTCTTGACCAGACAAACTTGGTTGCTCTCTTGGTATTCAATCATCCATCAGGTCATATTTATTTGTTTTTGTACAGGTCAGCCACATAGACTGTGTTCTCAGAGAAGAAGCATATGACTTTGTAGAAGATGATCAACAGCATGCATAAAACCTTTTTGTACAGACTTTATATATGACATCTAACCCTATTCTGTATATTTACCTTTTGTACTGATTTTTAGCATCAATGGTTTTTACCAATATTATTATGTCATTCATTGGTGAAAATACGACTGTAAAATAGAGTCTACCATTTACGTTTGTTCATTGTTTTATTTCATTGTTGTATAAAAACGGCTTTCAGAACCCAGTGTAGGGTTAATAGAGTTGATTTTTATATAAATGTAAAGTAATATTTCATTTATCTTTCATTTTGTATATAAGAAATTATTTTACAGGGAGAAATAAAATATCTTACCATGGCATTGCCTAGAGACTGAATACATAGCACATGTAAAATAAATAGTCAAGTATGGGAACAGGCCACTTCAGACATGCTAGGGTGGGGTTGTTCTTGTGGCATGATGACTTGTTTGGCAGGCTGCCTGAGAGGTTGAAGTATTTGAGTAATGAAGGCTAAACACTGCAGAGTCAAGAAACATTGATGTTCATCAAAATACTTATGTTGGTGCTTTAGCATGTCAAGCTCTTTGATAACATGGCCCTTCCATTGACCAGCCTCTATTATTTCACCTAAAACAATTCTAGTCTTTACCATTTCACCTCCTACATTTAGATTAAACAGTGACGTTATGAGAGGAGTTCTTAGAGTATGTACATCTCCAGGATGGTTCTGACCAGCCATCAGGGAACAGAAAGTTGCATCAATTACTCGTCTCCCTCCATAATAGGCAACAGCTAGAGGGGTTTTCCCAGCTAATCTTATTGCTTCATGAGATAGAAGGTACACATCAGACACTGGTAGTTGCCTGATTACATCTTCAATCTGTAAAAAAACAAAACTAAATAAGTCTTAAAATTTGGAGTTGTCCCATTTTGCATTTGAGTGGTGATAACTCCCAATGAAGCTGTAACTTGATAGTGAATTTCTGCTCAGACTAGAAATGATGCTTTACACACCACATTACCCACTACCCTTTGTGGCATTTCACTGTTTCCTGCTATAACAAAGTGTTTGAGAATTGGTTATTACCATAATGACAATATTACTGATCACAGCCACGACCTAATGTGGTCTATCTACATTGTAGGTTTAATTCTATCCAATGAAATCAAACTTACTGCTGTTATCTGTTTAATGTGGTCATATTGTAGTAACTTCAGCTCTTTCTCATAGGGTAGTTTTCGAGCTTGTAGGAACTCTAACTTGTCAGTCATAGTGACAAAAGATGCTTCTTTGTGATGAAGAACTAAAATTTGATTGCAATGTTGCGACATTAAATATGTTGGAGACAGATAAATTTCAACCTCAAAGTTTTGGAGTGAAATGTTAATTGATTAATTTTAAGCAGAGTTGAAAATGAAGCTACCCTTGCGATTCAGCTAATGCAAAATGCTAGAGATAGGTCACATCACTGATTGCAATGCCTCATTATTAGCGATTAATATCTTGTAGAATATAAAAAAAGGGCAACGACAGATCGTACTACGTACTACGGCATGTATGAGGTGCCATAAAACTAACCTAAAGACGTAACTGTGCGTATAGATTTAGCTTTCTCCACGCTGACAGATGGGTAGCATCCCCTATTAGTAAAGATGGAAGCTCCTCTGTCGCGCTTATCATCTGTTAGTGAGCAAATACATAGCTTCTCCATCTGAACTATGTTCAGTCTAGGAAGAGAGAGAACCTAAAACCATACCATATACGTATAGCATGTCTACGGCATTCACATAGCATATACGAGTAGCATGTGTACGACATTCACATACCATATACGTGTAGTATGCGTACGGCATTTTCATAGAGTTGCTTGCATATGAATAGTGCATTGTTAATTTATATTTTACAACTTTATGCAGTAAGATACATGAAAAGTATTGGTACTGAAAACATTACATAAGGGGGCTGTGAAGTTAAACTTCTTTGCAGATATTTATCTCAATAATAATTCTTGATTTTAAAGTTTTTTCCCTTGAAGTTTTTACACAATTCTAATGATTGTGATAGTCACTTTTACTTCTACCATGGTAGGCCTACCATATTGCAGGTTGCCAATCATGTACCAACTTTATTAACACTTTAAAACGTACAAGCTGAAACAAAGTACCTCAGTAAGGGATTTAAATGGGCGATTCTCCATGATTAAATCTTGCACTCTTGTTGTTCCTAATCTTCTAACTTTAAGTTGGTCTTCTGTTTCGTTATTCAGGACGTCTAAAATTTTGGCGCTTTCTTCTTTGTTAAAAATCTGCTGCACAAAATTTATGTGTTTAATTTTTTCCTTTAGTTTGCTGCTACAGTGTCTGACTACCATGCTCCTTAACGGCCTCTAAAATCAGATAAAACAAGCAACTGTGCGATATATTATTAGATGAACAGCCCTGAAACGAGGAAAAAGGAAAGCCAAGTCTGCAGACTGAATAATACAACCTACCATAGGTAATCTAAGCTCTTAAATATGTACACTTATATTGGGCGAATATCTACCTAACCAATAACTAAACAGCTTGTCATCAAACATTCTTCATACAATTAGTTCATGTTGGTGTTCATTATGTTGGTGTACTTGACTTGCACAGTAAAAGCCAGAACATTTTTGCTCACTGATAAAATGAGCTTACTCAACACATTATTGACAAATGGATGCCTAACTCCTGCAGCCTAGCAAGCCTATATTACACTTACCATATTGGTCGCAGATTTAAACATAGTCGTCATAACATCCATCTTGTATAGAAATCAACAACGTCCTCTAATTTTACCAGCTTGATTTAAGCTGAAAAAGAGAATTTATATATAATTGTTCTATGATACACAATATATGAACAGGAGTAGCATGTAATATACTTACACAACCACCTAATGCCTAATAGCTATGTAGGCCTATACCTAATCTATCCCTACTGTGTAATAAAACAAATTTGTTTCCTTTGCAAAGAGTCAGATCGGAGTTTGAGTCATTCGAATGGGAGTGATATATACAAAACATATACATTGCGGAACATTAATTTAGAGAACAGACATACATTATACGCCATATTATACCCGAACGTACTACCACTTCATTGGAAGTCAAATGACTATTAGGGGTATAAGACAGAGCAGTCCATTTATCTGTTATATTTTCTTTTTTAGCTCATGGCAAGGGATACATTTTACAGGTATGCATTATTGGCCAGCATCACTACCTATATCGCATACTATTGTAATAGCCTACTACTAATGTTGATTAAAAATTACAGTACTAATGACCAAGGTGCAAGGTCTCTTGCATGACGACTTCCAGTAGGGTACAAAAAGCACAGTATACGATAGCATGTACTTGTACTGTTGCAGTCAGCCCTGTGCTGAGGATGGTCATTAAAGGATGTGCACCATAAATCTGCTTTATAGACCCACTAGACACTAATAATACTATAGGAGCAGACCAATAAATATAACCTAGTAATTAATAATAACATGGTAAAAACATTAATCCAATAAAATTAAAACACAAATCAAAATTATGATCATGGTATAGCCTACCGCACTGATACTATTATGACAGCCCGAGCTGACATGACATGGCAGTTTTCTCCCTCGGACAACTTGGGATTTGAGAATTGAAGCTTCCAACTCACTAAGTAGTTAGGCCTAAGCACAAATCCTGAGCCAAGGCATTCAACTTGCACGCCATGTGAAATTGAATGCACTATTGATGCTGAGATAATTATTTTGATTTCATACTGATAGGCCTACTCACTATGAAATTTTATTTTATGATAATTTTAAATGTATCTTTTATTTAGCCTATAGCTTAGTAAAAGATACATTAAAATCTTTATGAGATTTCAAGTTATTACTTTTATTTATCCATAAAATTAATAATAAACATAATGGTAGGCCTAATTATAAATAACACCATTCAATAATTTTATTTCATGAAATTAAAAAAATATAATATTATTATAAATAATTAATTATTACCATCATTACTATTAATTATTATTATTGATTATGGCATTAGGCTATATTATCATTATGATTAATATTTCATATAGCATAATTTATATTATCACTTTGACAATGATTTGCAATTACAAATAATACTATTTATCACAATTATTAAACAATTATCATTATGATTATGTTAATTGTCATTAACTAAACCCATATTCACGGATAAACATATTGAATATGATATTGCTTATACAATAATATAAACTATATATTATCAAGTTAACCTTTATTATAATTATCTAATCATAATCTAAATCTTATTTTAATCGTTATCCTGTTGTTAAGAAGTTGTTTATTCAACTTATTTATTTTTAATTTTTATTTTAAATCAATTTTTTATCTTATGCATAAGATAAAATAATCTTTAAGATTATTTTATCTTATGCATAAAATTATCTTATTTACAATACAATGAATATAAACATTATCATGTGATTATCGTCATGGGGTTTCCTATTCAAATTTGGTATTGTTATGGTTGTAATGAGATTGTATGAATTTTCATAACTCTTAGGCTCAGAATAAAACTGGTAGCTACAGCCTACATGTATGTATTATTTTGCTCAGATATGTAGAATGGTTCTAGATTTATTACCAGAACCAGAGCCATGGCTCTGACCAGAACATGCACATGCACCAGTACATGCACGTGCTGGTTTAGTTGAGTTAACTGTATTTTGCTATCCGTAGATCTTTCTTACGAACAGAACCTATCAAACTAATGGTTGGAAATTTGGAAACCAATAATGTCCTGTTTTGCCTCACATGACCAATCAGCATTTACACAAGATATATTGCAAGTAGTCAGAGGTCTGTTAGCCTGTTAGTCATAAATAAATAAGATTGGTACAACTTGACATACGTCAAGATAACTTCAGTTGTCATTTTTATTAAAGAAATTGTATTGAGTACAGGCTATTATGTTTTCAATGAGAATTTTTCTTTTTAACTAATTCATGTACGTTGAATTTATTCAGAGACGTCAAGTAATGTTATTGTTCATTGTTCATTGTTCATTGGTCAGTATAATGCTACTATTGGAAGTTTCAGTTGAGTTGGAATAAATTTATAGAATGGGCAACATTTAGGCAATACACTTGCAACTGCACCTGTGATATAAATGCTGCTTTATTTTATAATTGTCCATTCCATGAGAGTAAAAGGGGGCCCATATCATACGCATCTGAGTCACGAATTTGCCACTTTGATTTTTATAAGCCAAAGCTGAGCTTAAGCTTATAATTGTTATTCAATTCATATGATTATGATAACGTAATGATTATCATAATCATATGAATTGAATTATGATATATTTATATTTAATTAATTGATTGAAGCACAATTCAAATAAGAATAGCACACTGACATTTAGTAGCGAAAGTGAAAGTCCGTAGTCACAGTTCAGTTCAACTAGTCACAGCAAGGAGTTGGTCACAGTAATAGCAGAATGTACATAACATTAGATTATCATTATGATTATCATTATGCATAAGAGTAAGAGATAAAATATGTAAAGTAAAAAGTAAAGTTAGCCATAGAATTAGAAGGGTAGTCTTTGCTAAATAAATAGTAGTAGCTAGTAGTCAAGTTGCTTGATTATTATTATAGGATGGTGAAACTGAATGTAATAAACTTGACTCACGGGCAGTGGGTGTGGCTCCAAAATAAAATTACTGTTGAGAGGAGACTTACTTTACTTATTCCTTCTTTGAAAGGGCTTTACTTTTACTTGAGTCTGCTACTGGATTCCACTGGTTCTAGACCATGTATTCTCTGCTGAACACATGCAGAATATACACTGCTATTTATAATATATACCAAATCAACAACATTGAGATAATTCAACACAATAGGCTACTGTGTGTTAGTCTACATCTGTAGCCTAAAAGGTAGAGTTGGCATATCAGCTGCCCTCAAAGAACTTAATGTTGACACTCTCAACAATCCCTACAGGAAGGACAGATGCAACCTCCCCTAATGCGTTCTAGTAAATGAAGATTAGACCTATCGCAAAACTCTTGGCACCTCTTATATAATGAACTTATAAACCATTGTTCTACTGGTGCCGCTTTTACTTCTACCACGGCAAGGAAGTACGGGCTCTAGGGCCTGTGACTCGAGTTATGACTGATGATCACGCTTTCCTAGTCACATTGTCTTATGTTTATTTGATATCTATAGTATAAAAATCATACACAATAATTGTGTATGATTTTTATATTGATTGTTATTAGTTTGACCAATATGAGAACGCTGATGATGATCATATTGTAATGTTTCGCGCACAGCTGTAGTGTGCCGGAGGAGCCTTGTTATTACATGCACTGAGTAAAGGTGCAAGACTTGACTAACACTGTTGCACTTTTAATTATTATGCTGACCCGTAGGTTTGAGTATTCCTCTGTATATATGCTAATCTCATGAATAAAACCCTAAGCTGGATGCTCTGGCTGTCAGTTCCTGTAGGAATTTAAGCTAAGAGACTTCTAGTTAGAAAGTACCACACAGTGTAGATGGGAAGATATTTGCATTGTCATGCTAACTGTTTATTCTTTAGCCTACCTGATTTTGTTTCCTTTGGATCTTAGTGGTCCAAGCCTATAGTGATATGAAATCATTCTAGGACTAATTCTAGCACCGAGGGTGATTTGGTTGTAAATGACTTAGTTACATAAAATCTGCACTAAGAGTTCTCCATTGTTACTAATCGCTTACTTCCCACTATGAAATACATGTGTATCGTTTTGGAGAACTTTAGCACGAGTGGAGCCCAAGGATTAAGAAACTACATTAATTATCCTTGACACATGTGTGTCCATTTATTATGCTATTATTGTCACTTCCCTCTGCTATTCACTTACAGATTGATTGTAAGGTTTTACATGCAAGTCACTTAGGCATATGCTCTGTGGAATATGGCGGCAACCACTGCGACAGTTAGATGTGAATCACCAACAGGTACGGCAGATGGTTCGGTTAATGATCTGCTGGACTTCAATGCCTCTCGTGGATCTGGTATTGTGCAGCCCAGCCATCAGTTTGATGAGACGCTGTATATAATTCACCGTTATGTGTACGAGAATGATTTCCAATCCTTGTCTAAACTTCTCCATAGCCGTGAAAAGACCACAGATCTTAGTAGGAAAGATATGCACGGTGAGTAACTCACGTTGATACAATGTTCACTCTGCTAAAATGTGTATTATCTACCATTCTAGTTGTTGGATGACAGTTACTAGCTGACAAATGGTAGCTGGCTCAATCAAGTTGAGCGGACTCATTCAATTTACAATGTACATGGATTGTGCCTGAGAGCTCAATTATTTCATTTTATTTTCTACATGTATATACAACAATAGCCTATTTTTTATAAGTAAGGTTATAAAAACAGATTCTTGGGTTTAAAAATAGTTTAAAACTGGTCTAATTATGAGTTTAGGGTAGATGGGACAATTAATATCAAATATTATGTTTGCAGTTTATTACAACCATCTTACCAGGCATGACCGGAAAAAACTTTCTGGTGTTATGTTTAGCTTGCTGGGAAACTGGCACAGTGCAAGAGTGCATTGCATTGATATTTTAAGCTAGTATAATTATTTTCTGTTTTAGGTAACACCTCATTGCATCTGGCAGCCATGCTAGGGAGGAAAGGTATTAACTAGACTACCAACTAATTGCAATATTCTGAGAATATAATGTGTACAGAGAAGTATATACTATGGTGGTTGATATGCCATCTATACACCTCGTTTCTTTGAACATATACTGTATTTCACATGCATTTATAAACACAATACATGTAGGCCTAGTATTTGCCTTCTATTTGTTCTAGAATGTGCTGAGCTGCTTCTAGCATTCGATTCTCCAGTTGATGTGAAAAACTTACAGGGTCAGACTCCATTAAATGAAGCTATAAGCTATGGTAACAGGGTGATGAGTAAGTGTTTATGAGTGTACATACACATAATAAATACTGTGTATGTACATAATAAATATCTGCACTGTACATGTACATGCACACTTTTCTATGTCTACTTACCTACATGTATATACGTTGGCATTGTTGCACACACCAAGGAAGGTAGGGTGGTTACTTACTCTGTAGCTATGCATGATATGATGTATGTACATGTATATCATGTTGAAATGCTGCAGTTAGCTGTATTCTATTCTACTATGTATCAAGATAGGATGTAGGTTGCTTGTGGTTGATTCCTATGGTACATGTACTTTAGTACTAACCATCTTTGTTCCAATTGCTGGTACCAACACTGAATTCTATCTATTCTATAATATAGAATGTACTTGTACTATTATTATATAATATTGTCAGTTGATGAGACTGTGTATTGACCAGTTTGCCACATGGACATATAATGTGTATGTTGTATTGATAACACATACAACGACGTTTTAGTCTCTACGATGCTCCGCCGACTGAGGGCACAGACTGAGGAGAGGATGGAGTCTCATCAACCTGACATAGAGAAAGCTCTGAGAGAACTAAACGATTTCTCACTCTCTCTCAAGTGGGAGTTCCACAGCTGGGGTTAGTTATCATTTTATAGACTGTTCTCTATAGTTTATGTTAGCTATTACTGTATAGACTGTGTTCCTTAGATGTAGCGTAGGTACACACTGGCTCTAGTTACACTTGTATCTCCACTCTTTATGTTGTAGTACCTCTGGTGTCCCGGTTCCTTCCCTGTGATACTTGCCATATATATAAGAAAGGTTGTCTTATCAGGTATTTCTAACTAGTCAATTCACACAAGTACTAGTACTAGTGCTAGTGCTAGTACTAGTGCTAGTGCTAGTACTAGTACTAGTACTAAACCAGAAACAGGGGAGATGATTCTACAACTAGCCTATGTTTTCAATTTTCCTGCCAAAAGTCATACATTTATGCTAGGATATAATATGGCTAATTTGGAGTTGTTGTTTTTGTTTTAAATTGACCAGTAAAACAGCTAAAGTGCCATCGGTCAACTTCAAATTAGCCAACCTATCCCAGAAGACTTGAAGACATAGATTAATATTGTACACTTAGAATTACTTCCTCCGTTTTTGGCGCAGCATTTTCTCCACTCTCTTTTGGCTGTTGTCTCTAAATCTATATATCTATATTACCAGTAGCTGTATTTAGTATACTTACATAACAGTGACTTTCAGGCGTAGCACATATACTACCATTCCATTGATAACCTGTTGGGTGGGTCATTACCCTACTCTACTATAAGGACAATCTCTACTTACTGGTAATGGGTTTCAGGTCAAAGTTATTGATTTCAAAGGAATACATTTTCACATCAACTAAGTTAGCATGCTCCGATGGGTACAGTCTTGTTCTTGGAGCTGTGTCAATGTATGATGATGTTGTAGAATGGACACCACACTCATAGATTTTAAAGATATGCGGTGGGAGAGGGGTAACCTATCTTTCTTGTTTGATGGAACCAAACTGGGTACTCAGTCTCTTTTAGTCATGGATCACAACCAGAAAGTATTTCAATGGATAAAAGATGTAAGTTAATACTGTTCAAGTTTGACATTGATGTATTATTTATGTATTATATTAGCATATATTATATAATCTGTACGTTGCACCTACACCATCTACCTGTACCATATACAGCATAGAGGATATAATTTACAATATGGAATGAACTGGTACTACTGTGTTGATGTACTGTGTATTCTCACATGGCCTTTGTTCCTGCAGTTTAATAGAATTTGAATAACTTTAGCAAAAATCAGGTGATCCAATACAACAAGAAATTCAACACAAGATTATCTTTATATATTCAGGTTCGAGTGAACAGAATCTGCTTGGTGTTATATAATAATTATGTATTATACCCGGCCACTGGTCATAGACACTGGCCCAGTTCCGTTCTCTCATTGGCTGAACGTGAATGTAATATGACTTCTTATTGGCTGAAACTGAGTTTAATGTGGTCTTTCATTGGCTGAAACTGTGTGTAATGTGGTCTCTCATTGGCTCTGTGTAATATTATAGGAGTCTGAAGAGATTTTATCTGGAGACGTGGACCTGATGATGTCTACAGACAATGAGACTGGTAAACTCTCTACTAAAGAGATCACGTTCAACAGAGCACAGTCCGGCATCATTTTCAAGGAGGGCAAAACTGTGAGTGTCTATAATTGTCTGGTACCAGTGGGTATGGTCTGGTACCAGTGTGTGCGGTCTAGTACCAGTGTGTATGGGTCTGGTACCAGTATGTATGGTCTGGTACCAGTGTGTATGGTCTGGTACCAGTGTGTATGGTCTGGTACCAGTGGGTATGGTCTAGTACCAGTGGGTATGGTCTGGTACCAGTGGGTATGGTCTGGTACCAGTGGGTATGGTCTAGTACCAGTGTGTATGGTCTGGTACCAGTGTGTATGGTCTGTTACCAGTGTGTATGGTCTGTTACCTGTGTGTATGGTCTGATACCAGTGGGTATGGTCTGGTACCAGTGGGTATGGTCTAGTACCTGTGTGTATGGTCTGGTACCAGTGTGTATGGTCTGGTACCAGTGTGTATGGTCTGGTACCAGTGGGTATGGTCTGGTACCAGTGTGTACGGTCTAGTACCAGTGGGTATGGTCTAGTACCAGTGTGTATGGTCTGGTGCCAGTAGGTATGGGTGTGGTACCAGTGTGTATGGTCTGGTGCCAGTAGGTATGGTCTGGTAAAAAGTGCCTGTTATTGGTTGCTGTAGTACATACATGTAGTATGTATTTTACCATGTTAGTGAATTATTGCATAGTATCATAACGTGCGTCTATGATAGGATGTTTTGAGTTCAAGCCCACCATTTTGTAAAACTATTACAATATTGTTGTGTATAGTAGATATAATAGTACACCACATGCATGTAGTGTACCTGTCCCATGTACCCTAAGCTTACATAAATGTAGCATGCATGTAATATAAATTTTTCACTTGTTAAAACCAGAAAATTTTTAAGGTAATTAATGTATATTGTGATTCTACTCTATGCCCTCTTGGTGTTTTGTTTATCAGCAGGGCCTAAGGCTACCCATGCTGATAATCTGTAATAGAGTTTCCTATCATCTGCCAGTTGTGTTCCCTTCGCTTTTTGTATCTTTATTTTACAATGTACAATCTATTATTATGTCATATGGTGATCATTTGCAAGTGTCGCTGCATAACATCAATGCAATCTCCTTTTCTAAGCTGAAATATCTGTTAGCACTGGCATTCTGTTGTCGTTCCATGTGCCTGGCTCTATTATGTTCATGTTAGCTCTAACTTTTACTGGAAGTTGATGTCTTTGACACTTTCTTGTCACCAGTGTTGATGGAGCACGGTTAATTCTGTCACATGCTGCATAAATGTAATGTGGAGTGGGCGTGACCTACATTATGATTATACAGATACCTGTATGTTGATGGCACATCTATTACTATTCTAGGCCCACTGTATTGCTATTGTTCATCTCTGCTGCCTAGCATCAGCACTTTGTTGGTTTGATCAGTGCATATGCATGACTTACATTTTTAAGTGATAAATACATGTAGTGTTCTTTAGTATAATGTTGCTCTTACTGGAGTTGTCCTTCCATGGAATACAACAAGTTCTGTATTATAATAATTATATGAATGTTCTGTGTGCCTTCTCTAGGAAATGGTGGGAGAGTGTAAAGCTGACTTCTTCAATGTTCAAGGTATTAAGATGGTCTCTGTTAAAAGGTGAGCTGTTCTGTTATTGGTAATTGAGATGCCCGTTCTTCATTGTATAATACTTGTTATATGAGTTATATAATTTTAGGTCCTGCATAATTACTTTAATTTATTTGTAATAATGTTATATACATCTTGTGATCTGCCCATATTCTATAGCCTATATTACATGTAGCTTCGTTACAAAATTCAAAATCAGAGTTGTCTTATCTTTATTTTACGCAAGCATCGGTTTCCATAGCAACAAAGACATGTAATATTGTCTTATAGATGTATTACAATGACTATTACATATACGATACATGTATATACATGTATATATATATACACGTGTATACATATACGTATGTGCATACATATAATATATGCTTGTATACATGTATATTGTATTAGCTGCAATGCTCATTGTTTTCAGACGCGAGCATCTCACTGATGAAGATGTCAAAGCTAACAAATCCAAACTCAACCATATGAACATACAGAAGGCTTTGGCTGACGGCCCTGAGGTAACGTAAACACATACCCATACCATAGGGCTATGCTAGTCTGGGAGGGCATGGTAATAGTTCAAACTAAGTTTACATCTGATTTGGCGTCCTTGGTATCTGTTAGCTTGGTTACGCATAAACTTGGTTGACTGGAGCTGGGACATTTTCTGCCTGAATTCCACCATCAATCGTCGATATACTCCCTCATTCTGTTGTGCAGCTCAGCACTCGCACTACAAGTTGTTTTATATCTTAGTCTCACTTACCCCTGTTTTGGGAAGGCTGTGTAGTTCATTGGAGCACATCTGTGCTCTATGAGTGCTGTCAGCCACCCAGTCTAGAATGTAGACTATGTTTCATAATTATGTACTACAGATTAAACAGAGGCAGTCTATTGCTCCCCCCAAACCTAACACTGTGCCTTGGAAGGATTACTGGTCAGCAACTCCTGGCAAGCCACCATGTATTGGCAGACCTCTGAAGTGCAAGAAATCTAGCAAGTCATTTCAAGCTACAGTTGGAATGGTAAGTAAAACATTACTAACTTTCTGTCCGAATTGTTCCGTGCAGCGAGCACCTTTTTCCTTCACAACAAGTCAAACTGTGTCAAACATGGTCAGAAAACAGGTAGAGCTAGTAGCTGTGTTTGTTTTAGTTCTTGCTTTTAATAAAGCAGTCGATCACAAATGACCTGAAACATTGATCTTCAATTCTTGTCTGTAGAGACTTTGATTGTTTATGTGTAGAGTACAGACTTCCCAGTAACTGTGACCCAATTACTAACAGTTCTGGAGAGTATAAAACCTCTGAGACACTTCCAGAAACTGAGAGAGTTCATGGCATTTAAACTACCTCCTGGTTTTCCAGTCAAATTAGGTAAGTGCTGGTGGATATTTGGCAAAAAGAGTCACTCTAAACTATGTACATTTAGATAAAAGAGGAGAAAACGCAACTCCTATGTAGTGAGCATGGCAACGCAACTCCTAACTATGTGGTGAGCATGAGAACACAACTCCAAATTTAATATTTGATACTGCTATCTGTCTCTTCATGAACATACATATTCGCTGCTAAAGTGACTTATTCTTATACTGAATGCAACCTTCGCTATTGGTCATTGCTATGGGAAACTTGTTGTTACACGTATATTACCAAGGTTGTGGTTGAGGTTCATCATCTTATTTTTTATTCCTCTGTGAAGTCTTTTTCCAATACGACTGCTCCATTTGTCTAATGTAACCAGTCAATACGAATAATACAGTTTGATACAAACTAGGGTGAAGTTAGATGATGCTGTCTACAATTTATATTAACTCAATCTGTTTATGGGGTTGTAGAAATACCAGTGTTTCCCACAGTCACAGCTCGGGTGGCATTTGAAAAGTTTCAATGGAAAAATGATATGGAGCCCGAGTTTTTCAAAGTACCGAAAGATTATAAAGAAGATGCTGATAGGTGTGTATAAGTATAACATTGATGTATTAATAGGTGTGAATTAGCATAACATTGGTGTATTGATAGGTGTGTATAAGTATAACATTGGTGTATTGATAGGTGTGTATAAGTATAACATTGGTGTACTGATAGGTGTGTATAAGTATAATATTGATGTATTGATAGGTGTGTATAAGTATGACATTAGTGTACATTTAGTATGCTGTACTGCCAAGATTTGATAATTTCATAAAGAGATATGACGTTGTGTTGTAACAAGGCAGAGTGGAAAGAGTTTGTGTGGATTAGCTTTTTGTATAGAATTCGGACACTCCTAGTTTGCTGTAGCTACGCTCTATAATCTGTAGATTGAACTTTTGACTGTAGATTCTGTTTATAACTGTAAGTATACATTTATCATGTAGATTCTCTCTATATTGTGAATCCTGTCTATTTTTCTCTGTATAATCTAGAGTCTGTCTATAACTGTAGATTTTGTTTGATTGTAAGTACCGTTGTTAACTGTAAATTCTCTCTATATTGTGGATTCTGCGTGTGAAGGTAGACTATGTTTATAAGTAGGGTAGATTATGAATATTATGACTGTAGATTCGGTTTTTAACTACATGTATATAACCATTTTATTACTATTAGTTTCGTGTTAAAACACTCATCAGATAAAATGGTTTAGAGTAGTAATAATTATATACATATAATTATTACTACTCTAAACCATTTTATCTGATGAGTGTTTTAACACGAAACTAATAGTAATAAAATGGTTTTGAACACTTTGGTTTTATTGTTATATTATTATGTATATTGTGGTGACTGTAGATTTGGTTTATGACTGAAAGAACTGAATTATGTTAACCTGGATGTCCGTGGATACTTCAGAAGAGATCCCTGTAGCATCGATGGCATCATATTTCCTCTCACACCAATGGGAGCGGCTGGCTCTGATGTCACTATATTAATTGATTATGACAACTGACAGAGTACCAGCTAGCACCTGTATCAGCTAGTACCTGTAGCAACTGATACATATACCAGCTGACATGGGTACCTGCTAGCGCTTGTATCAGCTAATAAGTGCACCAGCCAACACGGTACCTGCTAGCACCTGTGTCAGCTAACACCTGTATCAACTGACACCTATACTGACTGAAGCAAGTACCAGCTGATATGAGTGCTAGCTAATGCTTGTTTCAACAACTACATGACTGTATCAACTGACACCTGCAACTAGCTGACACTTTCACCAACTGACAACTCAGCTGACAATAATTCTTGTTGACACCTGCTTGCCCTATGAAATTATTATCAGTTGACAAGAGCATCAGCCGGCACATTAACTGACGCAGCTTTGATCAAGTTCAGATATTCTGCTTAACCAGCCTTCTTTTTATTGTTGGTTTGGAGATGTCCTTTGGTAAAATAATGAATACAATATATTTTTTTAAATAGTTCCCAGCTTCTCATAGGGTAGAAGTCTCTTGGGGCACTTTTATTTGTTATCTTAATGTTATTTATCTCCTGCCTTGAACTTTTGTGATACTACACAATATTACTAGGCTTATTATATATAAAGTGATTTATTTTGAATAGAAAAATTTATAGAAAATTTATTTTGCCATTTTACTGCAATGATCTAATGTTTTTCTATATCAGTTGTCCTTGTAATTCATTCATTTAGACCCTATATTTTATTTAATTGTATTGTAAACTCAAAAGCAATAAGTCGATATGAAATACATATATAATTGTAATACATGCAAAATACTGGTAAAGTGAGTTTGGTTCGGCATGCAAGTGTTGTAGTGTAACTATATATCTATAATACATGTATATACTGTTGCTGTTATTGTATATTACATTGTACACTGCTACATATCACTGAGTTCAGAAGGGGAAGCTTATATGAGTGACAAGAGGGCTCTCCTTGCATATAGAAGGTGTTTGTGACAGTGATTAATACAAAAATATGTTGTTGACTGTTTTTCACTGCATAAAGAGTTAGAAATTATATTTTTTTGCTTATACATTGTACATTAAGATGTAAGGGTACAAAACAGTTTTAGTTATAAATACTGTGTAATATAATAATATAGGGAACAGAAACAGTTGATTACTGCTGCAAAAATATAATAGTTGTTACATTGTGTAAAATTCTAAAATTAATTCAGTGATGCCAGTAATAGTAGAACTGGCTTCACGTTAAATTGATTGTTGTGAATTTTCTTCATTCGTGTTGAATACAGACGATTTCCAAGATGGATCTGACTAGTATATTTATATGCGTGTTACTGATCATCATAGGAATGCTATTTGGTATGTTGGAATAAGACGTGTGACTGTATAAAATTTGCTTAATACTTCATAAATTCAAGTTGTTTACCTAGTGCAAAAGTAAGCAAGCGCAATCCAACAGTTTGACTCTGTAGTTATTCTAACTCTGTAATAAATAAATCTGTCATCAATTCCTAGTTTCTCTCTTTGCTAAAGTAGTGAGTAGTTCAATTTTATCTGTATAAAAGCAGTTGACTCCATTACTGTTGATTATAATTTCTTCAGTTTTATGTATTTATATGATTCCAGTCACTCTTGTAAAACTGAGGAAAACTCTCCGTGCGAAGCAGCGAGAGATCGTGAAATGCAAGGTAGGCATCTTATTTTATATTGTATGGGACAACATATTCCTATTACGGTCACACAGGTGAGATCAGCCTTTAGTTAATAAGGAGGAGTTTGCATGTTGAACAAAAATAGAGGTTTGTACCAGTAGAATTGATGTATAAATCCAACTAATGAATCTGTTAAACCTATTTAATGCCTGTCTTGGTTGTTTTAGAAAAAATGCAAATTAATGAACATCAAAGCGAAGTACATGTAAGTTTATAATGTTATTTATCCAAGACGTACATTGCCTCTCATGAACAATGTTCAGCTAGTATACGCATACACAATAACACTTCATAGTTGGATGTAGTTATATAAGTGACAGTTGGTATTACTGGGGTAGCTGTTACAATTTGTATTATTTCCTGGTGATGTTGCAGTGAAATATAATTTGTTTATAAAGAATTTAAGGGTTTCAGCCTATTGACTGTACAATAAAATTTCAGGCGCAAAAAACTTGAGGCATCACAGGAGACCGCAGGAATGCACAACAATGTGGATACTGCAGTACAGACCACAGCAACGCGCACCAGAGTGGTGGATGCTGCAGTAGAGGCCACAGGAATGCGCAACGTAGTGGATGCTGCAGTAGAGACCGCAGGAATGCACAGTGGAGTGGATGCAGGAACAGATACTGGAGAAATGAATAGCAAGGACATGGCTTCACATATGAGTGACTCTCCAGTAGATAATAGCGCTGATGAGATGAGTGCCAGTATGGGATTGCAGGCAGAATTACCCTCTAGTGAGAATCCAAGAGCAAATGTGTAAGTATTCAGATTCGCTCTTAGCCTACTAAAACAATTAATTTATACAGGTCACATCTACCTAAAAGAGCGCTATCAAACGAAATCTTTGATTGGAGGAGATAAGGATATTTTCTTCTTAGTAAAATCTCTGTATAACTTTTTCTCATCGTATAACCGTTTATTTATTTCAGGTAGTGTAGCTCATACAATATGCATGTGAATGTGAATTATGGCATTGCAAATTGATTAGGTGAAAGAATAAAGCAACAATTGCTTCACAAACCTTTCCCCCTCCATCTAGTTTCCGATTCAAAAATGATTATTAGACATGTTGTGTATCCTGTTTCTTTTTATAAGGGAAAAGCAATGTCGGATAGAAAGAAAACTGCTAGAAATTGACTTGGAATCCCATAAACTATTTGTTAATGTCATCAGGTTATCCCCTCTCAACTAGTCTCTGCTTTTCCCTTGGCATTAAATTATTAAATGAAGGCAACTTCCCATTGTTATCAATCTTATTGCCTCGTCAGTTGAAGTTTTGTTGATGTGCACTACTAAAATGACATTATGTAAAGTAGCCTAATGGTGAATTCTTACCTACACGCACACAAAAATAATGATAATTATTGAGAAATTAGCAGGAGTGGTGCGCGAAAAGTTATATGCAAATCTACTCCTACTTACAAGTGGGGTGTTTCTAATACTGTTTTAGAGAAGAAAGCCTCCAAACTAATGTGCTACCATCAGATGAGATGCCGCAGAATGCAACAGTTAAACAGGCAGTGAAATTTTATGAGGCTAGATGTGTAGAATATGAAGCTACTGGAAGTGTTGAGTAAGTATTTGAATAGTTATTAGTAATATACTTTGGCAAAGATAATAATGTGTGGGTAGATGGTGAAGATTATCACAATCTTCCTCATTCTGCAAAATCACGCAAACAGAAATTACTCATCCATCAGTTTTACATAGCTGTTTTCTCTAAGGTGAAGCACATTTTGGAATATATTGGTGTGAGTGAGTATTTTTATAATGAATAACAAAACACGACACATTTATATAAATATTTTGAAAAATGTTCGTGTGAGCTAGTAGTTTTATTATAGATAGTAATACAAGATGAATTTTTATTTTTAATTCATTTCCTAATATTTCAACACTCATCCGAGCATCATCATCAGGGATTAAATAATGATGATGCTCGGATGAGCGTTGAAATATTAGGAAATAGATCAAAAATAAAAATGCGCCCTGTGTTACTATTTATATTTGATTTAACCTTAATATTTCGATGCATATCCATGCATCATCATCACAGGATGAAGCACATTTGTATGAATATAATTTTATATTATACCTCAAAGGGTTAGAAGTGAAGAGACAGGCACAAAGATTAGTCCACCAAAAAGAACGTAAGCAAAATTCATGACATCACTTCATTCTACCTCCACAAATTTGAGACCAAATCTTTTCAATAATTTTAAATTAATGAAGTGTCCTGTTTTAAATGTTGATACTATTTATTGTTTTAAACTAGCGAAAACTGCTTAACTTTAAGAAACAGCAAAAGTCTATTAGGTACGGTTACCAGACCTATAACCTTTAATCAGCTGATCATAGCGAGAATCTAGCAAAACTAAGACATTATTTATATCATATAGGCTCAGATTATTTAGGTACAGTCATTTCATTCTTGTGCCAATATAAGCTACTCTCTACTGCACTCTGACTATCATGTATATTTACATTTTAGGAGAGGGAGAAAGATCAAAGCTCTTTTCTGCTGTGGCCGTGGAGACTATTGAGTTATCAATTACTTAATTCTAAATATATATTAACTTATTATCTTGTAATGTTGAAGTATTGTTATTCCAATAAAACTATCTTGCTTCATTCTCTACCTCTATTGGCTGTACTGTAGGCTAAAATATTTTGGTGGACCGGAATTCACATACCTGTGATTGAGAGAAATCAGGCTTGGAGAGGGTGCCACCCAAAACAATTGACCTAGAATCCTTATTGCACCTGCATGTGCCTCCCGAGATGTTTTTATCTGTTTTAGACAAGGCTTCATTTTCTTTGATTCTGTTTTTCTATGCACTATCCTACTTAGGTCTATTGCATTTGTGCTACTATAGGTCGAGTTGTGTCTTCCTGCCTACACTTGAACCATTAACACTATTCAATTCTGCTTAGAACGCAGCTTTGTTAAGAAGATGCAATGGTTAGCTTTCTGTCTTATAGAAGTATTTCTTGAATGTAAGTTGTCGGCATACAAAGAGTACAGTGGTTAGGGAGAGCATTACTGCAGTGGGAAGATGGGTCACGGAAACCGATAGCACACACATCAAGGGCAATGTTAGATACGGAGGGTAGGTATGCCCAAATAGAGAAAGAGGCGTTTGCATTGGTGTGGGCCTGTGAAAAGTTTGAATATTATTTTCTGTAAGTCATTTGTAGAGTTACTAAGGGAAGCTGATTTGGCGCAGCTGCCATTGCGAGTCGAACGATTTAAACTAAGGATGATGAGGTTCCAATATAACTAAAGCTCCAAACCTCGGCTCAAATCAAGTATCTAGTGGAAGGTACTGCTTTACTAGGTAAAGAGCTTAAAGACTTGAGGGTTGAGACACAAAGGAACCAAGTGCTGCAAGAGGTAGTCAAGTACATTGGGGATAGGGTGGCCTAAGAGCCACTGTATGAGAGGGGAAGTGAAACAGTTTTTTGTGGTCTGAGACACCTTTTCATAGTACAATGAGCTAGTAGTAAAAGGGGAGCAGGTAGTCATACCCAAGGAACTGAAAAGTATTTATAGTAAGCAAGTATTTATATTTCACAGTACACTGAACGATTGGCCGAGTATTTGGGCCAAAACGATGGTGGAAGAAAAGAGGCAGATATATCCTTGGCTGAAGGCTATAAATGGTAAGCTTGGCTGTATATTCTGCTCATCCTATCAAGTGCCTCAGGTTTTATGCAGCAAAGGCTGTGGTCCAGCTAAGGAATAGAAAACTAACAATTAGTAGTGATCTACAAAAAGTTGTTCAAAATCAGCTGACTCAGTTAAGAAAAAATGTTAAAAGCCATAAAGACTCATGCACAGAAGCCTTCCACTGATACATATTATCGCCAAAATACTAAATCTGAAACTGACAAAGAGCATCAGTCTACCAGTGAAAATGTCTTTTGGCTGGCGTATTTGCTTGCTAAAATGGTACTAAATGGGTGCTAAAATGGGGCAAATCCTCCATTCTGAAAAGTCATGTTAAAATAATATAATCAACAGTATTGCTGATGATATGAGAAAAACACTATGTAATAGCGTATTAAAAACTAGGTCCAAGTTCGCTGTGATGGTTGATGAGAGCACAAATATATGTCAAGAACTGTCTAGTGCTGCATATATGGGTCAGTATCAATGAAAAACCTACACACATGTTTTTAGATATGACTGAGCTGCCTAATGCTGATTCACAAATGATTTGCAGAGCTGGGTCCAAGTCATAGATTTGACTTGACTTGCCAAGTCAAGTCAAGTCAAGTCACAAGTCGACTTGACTTGGACTTGCCAAGTTGCTGACTTGACTTGACTTTGACTTGCGCATCAATGTGACTTGACTTGACTTGGACACATGAATGACTTGTGATTTCGACTTGGGTTCTGCCAAGTCAATCTGGCAAATAAAAATTTTGTATAGTGTTTAGCCAACATGGAAAAAAGGTCTCAATTGTCTACCTATTTATCATTTGTACTGGGTCAGTGCTACTAGCAGCACTCGGAGTATATCAAGGTTAGCTATGAGGATACACAATTCAGGCAATATCTAGGCTGTGTGTACGTGAGACTACACAACGACAAGTACACACAGTGCAAGTAATGCAAGTGTAGCCTAGGTGTGGTGTAAGTAGTGAATATAATGTACAGTGCAATAATTACTAGAGTTAAATTGCAGGACTGGCCAGTGGACACTCTGTGCTGTACCATGTGCTGTTTACATGCTGTGTAACACTGCATCACCATTACAATATACAGTATATAATACTATATGACTAGTTCTTTACCATGATTGCATAACATACATGTACGTGCCCTGCTACACCTTGTCATAGGTTTTTCATGGATTGGAATGCCTACTAAACGAAAAAAATGTTTTGGAAAATGTAAAATTTTTTGAAGTTGTCTTCCATTTGACTTGCATTTCGACTTGACTTGACTTTGACTTGACTTGTGACTTGCATGACAGCTGACTTGACTTGAGGCATCACTGACTTGACTTCGACTTGACTTGCCTTTAAAATTTTAGAAGTTACTCGACTTGACTTGACTTGAGGCAGCACTGACTTGACTTCGACTTGACTTGCCTCCAAAATTTTAGAAATGACTTGACTTGTTGACTTACAAGTCGACTTGGACCCAACTCTGATGATTTGTGATAGAATTCTCTGTACCTTAGATCGCTATGGGTTTGATCGTAGTTATAGACTAGACAATTTCTTATGCTTTGCAGCTGACGGTGCCTCCAACATGTCGGGGCATAAATCAGGTGTAGGAAAGTTTCTGTTGGACCAATATACCCCAAATTGATTCTGTGGCATTGCGCTAATCACAGATTAGAATTTAGTATTGGTGATGTGGTTGGTGGAGTAGTTGGTGCAAATCCTTTCAAAATATCTATTGATAGCTTGTATGCCGTGTATTCACAGTCACCGAAAAATCAAGAACAATTGAAGCAGTGTGCATCAGAGTTTGATATAGTTTTGGCCAAATTAGGAAAAGTATTAGATACAAGATGGGCAGCTTCCTCACTCAGAGCATGTAAAGCAGTTTGGCAGTCTTATCCTGCTCTAGCAAAACATTTTTCCTCTCTACAGGCTAACAGTCAGGTCAAGTTTTATTGGCCATACAACACACTACACTTTTCAAGATTTTTGAAAAATCTTGCGATCTTGTTAGATGCTCTGATAGAGTTTTCAAGCTTGCCCCTTACATTACAAAATAGGAAAACTGGCCTAGTAGAGTCACATCATCTTATACTTCAAAGCATAAGAGCTGTTGAATTCATGATAGAAAAGCTGGAAAAATATCTAAGTTCAGCCATTGATACCGAGGAAGTAGGTGAATTAAAAGGGGTAAAATTGTCAATTGACGCGTTCTGGAAATTAAACCGACTCAGTCTTTAGCATCAAATCTGAAAAACAGAATGCTGACTGTTTCATCCAGAAAGTCGGGTGTTGTGATTTTATTGAATTTTATTGCTACAATTCTAAAGTGAAACCTCTTACCGAAAAAACTACAGAGCATGCGCAGCTGAAGGTCAAGGTCAGAGGACGCCTCGTGTAAAACTTAATCAGATGTTTAAAGTCAGTGACTCCCACTTATGAACAACAATTGACCTCCCCCTGGCCGGCCAGCCCTATACCAATACCTAACAATACGAGTTATACAACAACAGACATACAGAAGGTAAGAACATAACATCGGGAAAGATTAGTGAGCATGAAAAGAATGCTAATGCTTACGATGAGTTCATAAAACAGGTTTCACTGTTAAATCACATTAGCTGGCCTGCTAACTATGGAACAATTTGTTTTTTTGGCGAGGAGTTGATTGGGGAGCTCAGTGATAGGTTCAAGATTAACAGAGAGAAATCTGTAGCTGGTTTCAAGTTGTACAAAGCATGTGGAGGCAGAGAACCTGTTACAATATTAATAAAGTTATCGACTTTAGAGTTTTTTCCCTTTGATACTCCGCTATTGTGGAGGGAACCACTATCTTGGTGAACTACTTGCTAAAAACGGACCATCTTAAAACTTCGACTTAGCAAATTAGGTTGGCCAGCCATAGGGTATCATTCTATACATTTACAAAAAAATAACTATAGCAGGTAATTATAATACTACACAATTTTCTAACAGAACCAAACACCGATCTTGAGTCAATGTTCAAAGCACTTAGTGTTGTTCTGATTAGCACTGCCTGAGTGTGAAAGGTTATTCTCTGCCATAAATTCAATAATGGATTTTGGCAGAAACAGGTTAGCTACAGGAAACCTATCTTGCCTATTGTGGATCAGCATTATGGGGCCACCAGTTGCCATTTTCAATCCAAAGCTTTATGCTAGAAATTGGTTGAAAAGTGGTAAACATGGGGCTGAAGATTGCAACTCTAGAAAAAGACAGCAAGCCTGTGACAAAACCAGTGATTTCAGTCACGTATTTTCTTTGTTAGGCTAACTTAGTAACAGTTAGGAACACTCTTGGCAATAGCTTCCATGTATACATGTAAATATTCTGTGTTGTGTGAAATAGCTTCTGCACAGCTGCAAATTTTCTGTTTTGTTTTTGCTCTCCTACAACTTGGCAGTACAATCATTTTGTTTTGGGTGTATTTGCTGATACATTCTGTTTTGGATGGTTTTGTTGTAAGTACTGTCAATTTATGAACTGCTTGTTATAATAACTTAGGTGCTGCAAATTTCTAATTATCCTCTAAACCAAGGAGTAAGAAGAGAAGGAGGCTCGTCCATGAAAACCTGTATATATGTTACAATGGGCTTCCGGTGTTCGATGTGCGCCTTGGGTACTTGGTAAAGTCTGAAGAAAAGATGATGAATATTTTTAAAAAGTTAAAATTCACAATTAAAATATAATTAATGTCACTAATTGGTAATAGCCTGGTGAACAGATTGACCATAAACACACTACTTATGTCACTGGGATACGAAAGATATAGCCGAGTAAAGTTGCCATATTTGAAGAAAATTGCGTATTTCAACATAAAATGACACCTTTTGCAAATACCAACATGCTCAACAAAATAAGCAAAAATAATACTAATAAATTTAAACTTGCTGCAATTGGTGAAGTCTAAGTCCAAATTTAAACTTTGTTTCTTCATAAAAAAAACGTACAAATGCTGAAATCGCAGTTGAAACGAGCTAATTTGTGCAACACGTTTCTCTAAGATCAGGACTCCATATACTTAATTTGATTTATGGTGTATAGTTCAGATACCATTTTAGTTGGTAGGCTAGTTTGTGGGCCCTACAACATGCCCACTGTAATGTTTGGCTAACATGGTAACACACTCTATCCAGTATTCACTATGGATTAGTGGTCCTCACTATGATATAAATAGATTGCTTCCTGTTATGCTTTACTTGTTTACAAGAATATGCATGAGTCATATCATTATACTTGTTACTTGCAGTCAGTTGAATACAAGTGATCAACCTATAAACATGCCATGTCTATATTGGTTAAGTTGCAACACAGTAAATTAAGTATATAACACTGGCGACAAGCGATGGCTGCTAAGACAGTGTTTGATAAGTATGACGGCAAGGAGGATATTGAGACGTATTTTGAGCGTTTGGACTTGTTCTTTGTGGTGCAGGAGACTCCGAATAACAAGAGAGTTCCGGTGCTGTTGGGCTCAGCTGGTGCGGAAGTGTATGGCATTTTGAAGGATTTGCTCAGCCCCGAGGCCCCGAATGGAAAGACGTTACAGCAACTGAAGGAGGTATTGATAGGACACTATAAGCCGCAGCCTCCAGTTATAGCGTCGAGGTTTACGTTTATGAGAGCATCTAAGCATGCTGATGAATCGGTCAATGACTATTTGCTGCGTATACGTAAGTTGGCTGTACCGTGTTCGTTTGGGGCGTTTCTGGATGACGATCTGCTACTGGCTTTTGTAAGTGGGCTGCCTTTGAATGGTAATGTACAGAAGAGATTGTTGGGGGAGAAGGACCTGACATTGGAACAAGCAGTAAGCCTGACAAATGCAATGGAGATGGCGAGGCTTGAGGTAGCAGAACAAAGTACACCAAGTGTAGAGATTACAAGGGATACGGAGAACGTGAACCAAGTAGGTCGGAAGATGTTTAGACAAGGTGACAAAAATGGGAGATGTTATTGTTGCGGTAGGTTTGGGCATATTGTTTCCCGCTGCAGATACAAAGATCTTACATGTAACAAATGTGGAAAAAAAGGGACATCTGATGAAAGTTTGCAACGGGCAAGGAGTACAACACATAGAGGACGCTGGTGCAGTGGATGAAAGCAGTGAAAACCAGTATGTATACAAAGTGCATCAAAACAATGGCGGGGCATACGTGGTTTCGGTTAGCAGAAATGGGAAACCAGTTGTGATGGAGATAGACACTGGAGCCGCAGTCTCGTTAATGTGACACAGTCAGTGGAAGGAACTATTCCCAGAAGGCAGTCTAAGGCAGTATAGAGGGGGAACGCTAAAATCCTATACAAAGGATGTGATTGCAGTAAGAGGTGAAGCCCTAGTAGATGTTGGTTACCAGGGTAAGTCACATAAGTTACCCTTGATTGTTGTGTCTGGAGAGCAGCGACCTCCACTCTTAGGTAGAGACTGGCTAGCACAGGCTAGACTAGACTGGTTGTCAGTTAGTCAAATACAGAAGCTAGAACCGGAGGATGTTGAGGATGGAGGCATTTTCCAAACCGGTATTGGGATAATAAGAGGATACAAAGCAGAAATTGAGGTAAAAGATGGCACAAAGCCCATCTTCTGTAAGGCAAGACCGGTAGCTTACGCATTAAAGGACAAGGTGGGTCATGAATTAGATTGGCTAGTAGCTGAAGGGGTTTTGGAACCGGTTACTCATAGCGATTGGGCATCTCCAATAGTGGTGGTGCCTAAGCCTAATGGGGCTATTAAACTATGTGGGGATTTCAAGGTCTCCATTAATCAGAGTTTGAAGCAGCATAATCACCCAATTCCGTGTATAGAGGATATTTTAGCTGGTCTGGCCGGTAAACGAGTGTTTACCAAGTTGGACCTCAGTCAGGCCTATCAGCAGCCACAGTTAGATGAGGATAGTAAGGATTACCTGGTGATTAATACACATAAGGGACTCTATCGGCATACCAGATTGGCGTATGGTATTTCAACAGCTCCTGCTATTTTTCAGTCGGTAATGGAGCGGATGCTAGTTGGACTGCCGGTTGCAATATATTTGGATGATGTACTTATTGGTTCAAAATCGGACGGGGAACACAAGTCGATACTCAAGAGAGTGTTGGCACGACTAGATGAGCATGGAATTCGCTTGCGCAAAGATAAATCTGAGTTTCGCAAGAGTGAACTAACTTACTTGGGACACACGATTAGTAAGGAGGGTATTAATCCTACAGACGAGAAGGTAGAGGCTCTAAGGGGAGCAGCAACACCTACCATTGTCTCAGAGCTAAGAAGTTTTCTGGGAGCCGTGAACTTTTATGGGAGGTTTATCAAAAACTTATCTACACTATTGGCTCCACTCTACAGACTGCTCAATAAGGAGGCAGCATGGGATTGGAATGAGTCTTGAAGGCAGACATTTGCTAAATGTAAGGAGTTGTTGACAGGAAGTTCCGTGTTGGTTCATTATGACCAGAAACTACCTATAAAGCTAAGTCGTGACGCCTCATCCTATGGGGTTGGAGCTGTGTTGAGCCATGTTGTGGAGGGAAATGAACGACCAGTGGCGATTGGTTCTAGAACTCTAACAGACGCAGAGAAGAACTACAGCCAGATAGAAAAGGAGGCGTTGACACTGAAATATGGGATCACTAAGTTCCACAAATACCTATACGGCAAAAAGTTTGTGTTAGTAACAGATCATAAGCCACTCCAAGCCTTTCTGGGGCCGAAAGTTGGAATACCCACTTTAGCAGCCGCTAGAATGCAGCGGTGAGCCCTGATTCTGGCAGCGTGTGAGTATAACATTGAGTACAGGCCGGGAAAGGAGCACGGTAATGCGGATATGCTGTCACGGTTTTCAGTTAACCAAATTGAGGTCGAAGTGGCAACGATAGAAGGAGTGAACTCGATGCTAGGTAGTTTACCAGTCAGTTCCGATGAAATAGCCAGGCAGACTGCAAATGATTCTAAATTGTCACGTGTAATGCTGTATGTTATGGAGGGCTGGCCCCGCAACATGGTCAACGAAGAATTGGAGGCATTTTGTAGGAACAGAGACTATTTATCAGTAGATCAAGGTTGTTTAGTCTATGGCTACCGAGTAGTAATTCCCCATTCTCTGCAAGAACGCATCTTAGCGGAGCTACATGAGACGCATGCTGGGTTAGTAAAGATGAAGGCAGTGGCGCGCAGCTTTATTTGGTGGCCAAGCTTGGACAAAGATATTGACTCATGGGTGAAAGGATGTGATGAGTGCTCAGCGTATTAGAGGAGCCCTGCGATAGCCCCTTTAAGACCATGGCCATGGGCAGAGAGGCCGATGCAAAGGATACACGTTGACTATTGTGAGTTTCAGAGTACTCAGATTTTAGTGATAGTCGATGTTCACTCAAAATGGATAGAAGCGGTTCCAGTCAGCAGCACTACGGCGAGTGCAACATGTCAAGTGGTAAGGTGGTTTGTTGCAGCGTACGGCTGCCCGGAAGAACTGGTCTCTGATAATGGACCTCAGTTTGCTTCAGAAGAGTTTGCTTGGTTCTGCAGGATGAACGGTATTAAGCACATTCTGGTTCCACCATAACATGCAGCCAGCAATGGGGCTGCTGAGAGGGCAGTGCAGGTCATAAAGTCAAGCATGTATGAGATGAAACATGTAAAACTTCATATAGCGTTAGCTAATGTGCTTATGAGGTATAGGATGACACCACACAGCACTACTGGACGGAGACCAGATGAGTTGTTTTTAAAGTGGCAGATACGTAGCCGGCTGTCATTGGTACGACCATCACTGACAACGTCTGTGGAAATCCAACAGGATAATCAGAAGAGATACCATGACAAGTCGGTTAGTTTGAGAGGGTTTGGAGCTGGTGAGAAAGTGTCTATGAAGAAGGGAAGGCAAGGCGGTGCAGGCCCTAGGTGGCTAGAAGGTGAAATTGTGAAAGTTAAGGGCACGCATGGATACTTGGTGAGAGTAAATGGCCGAGTGAGGTATTGTCATATTGACCATCTAAAGAAAGCATCACAGGAGTTCAGAAAGCCAAATACGGAAACAATACCAGGGCCAATTGTGACAAATAGACCTATCGTACCAATACTACCAACAACCACAACTCACAATGCGGTTCCCGGTAGTAATGAGGAAGATAATAGCGAACCTGTACGAATAGAGCCAGAAACAACGGCAGTTCGCCGTAGTCCTAGGGTATCGCAGCCACCAGTACGTTATAGTGAGGAGTACCATGGATATAAGTAATGGACACCGTACCATAACGTCTGTGGTTCAGACTAACAATAAATAGAGTGACTACTAGTTTTATATAATAATGGTATGTATTTTTTAAAGCACTGACACCGTTCAAAAGCTAGCGCGGAGTGTAATGTTTGGCTAACATGGTAACACACTCTATCCAGTATTCACTATGGATTAGTGGTCCTCACTATGATATAAATAGATTGCTTCCTGTTATACTGTACTTGTTTACAAGAATATGCATGAGTCATATCATTATACTTGTTACTTGCAGTCAGTTGAATACAAGTGATCAACCTATAAACATGCCATGTCTATATTGGTTAAGTTGTAGCACAGTAAATTAAGTATATAACACCCACACTAAATGAGAATAGTGCTCAAACTATAGGCTATGTCAATAAACAATAATGTTTATCTCTCCATAGAAATGATTTTTATTGGATGCTATAACTGTGACGTTACAAGCGCCAGAGCCGTGCACATGTGCATTGTTTTTATACTTGTTTAGCAATGAAAAGCGCATCACGATTCAATGGAGTTGTCTACTCGCTTAATGCCAGCGACTCATGTGCTCATATTTTTAAACCGAGGAGCACATCGAACACAAAATTCTCATAGACGAGCCTCCTTCTCTCTCTTACTCCTTGTCTAAACTAATAATAAACTGTATTCTTCTAAGAATTTAACACTTCTTTGAGATTACCACTCCGCTTTCCTAATTATAATTCCATTTCTAATAACCTAGAAATACCTAATAGTTAGAGTTGTGTTCTCCATTACACACCGGTTTTAGGGTCTTGAACTGCACAACAGAAGGAGATGACGATTATGCTGTGTGCTTTTCAAATTGCTGTTAGTTATTAAGTTACCCATGCGTTTATTCTAGCCATGTAACTGAGGTAAGTAATTACATTTACTAATATCATAATATATTAAGTGTGAACTGCTAACAAGCTAACACTTATGGTACCTCACTGTTTCATAGTATATATATATATATCATTTACTTCCGTGTAACACGATACGACTTCTGCTGTCCGGTAATTCCCTTTTGTAGTTGCAACATCATGCTTGGTTATACTCGTACTGTGTCATTATAATACAGTTGTATTATTATTGTGTTACACTGCGGTCCAGCTTGTTGTATTACACTATGTTTTATTGGTTATATTATTCTTGGTATTGTATACATTACTGTACATCCTAGTGTTATCAGCCGAATAGTAGAGTTGACTGTCATACTTATACAATGTAGTTGTGTTTTGATTGACAACTTGCCGTTTTTTGCTTTGCACAACTTCGCTGTTATAATATTCTATTGGACCAGTTAGCACCTAGATGGTGAAGAATAAAGTACTTAAAAGTGTTCAGTAACAGTGATTTAAGCTACAACCTATTTTGGCTTAACGATGGCAACAGTGAAATTCTCAGATATAATCAACAAATACGAGGATAGTATCAGTAGAGAATTTAGTGAGTGGCTAAACAAATTAGAACTCGTGGCAAAGCTGCAAAAGATTACTGATCTCCAATCATTTTGCCGCTGTTTCTTGGCCCAGCATTTGCAGTATATAAACAGCTGCCCGAAAGTGACAAAGAGGATTATGGGAAACTCAAAGCTGCATTGCTACTGGTTTTTGGAGTAAATTGCTATGTTGCTTATGATGAACTGCAGAAGAGGGTGCTGCAGGATGGAGAGCCAGTCGATGTCTATTTAGCAGACATCAAAAGGTTAGTGGCACTTATTGGACAGAATAATGCAGAACCCATATTAAAATGTGCGTTCATGGCAGGGTTACCAGTCGATGTGTCCATGTAGCTGAAATCCATAGCGGCAGTGGAAAAACTGGCCCCGTCTGAGTTTGTGGCTCAAGTGAGGATGATGTTGAGTAGCAAAAAGCATGAAATGGCTTGTGCAGTAGGAGCCATGGTTAAACGCAAGAGTGGTTGTTTCACGTATTGCAACCCAAGCCACTTTGCTTGGGATTGTCCTAAGCGACACATTAGACAGCCCCGTGTGTGTTACACATGTGGAGTACCTGGGCACTTTGCTAGGCGGTGTTCGAGTGGTAGAAAGAAGGTCATGCAGCAGGGAAATGGTCTTGGGAGAGCGTCAGCATCGGATGTTCCTCCTCAGCGTCAGTAAACAACCGGGTGCTGCCATTCATCACAGTAAAAATACAAGGACAGGAAATAAAAACGCTAGTAGATACGAGGTGGCAGCAGTCTTGACTTATTAGTAAATTGTGAGATGAGTTGCACTTAGTGTGCAGTGGGCTACAACGTGTTGTAAAAATGTTAAATGGTGAAAGTACTAGATGCTGTGGTGAAGCATTTATTGACGTGGTGGTAGATGTTCACAATCTTAGAGGCAGATGCTAGGTAGCCCCTCAAATGATTATGGGCATGGATATTATAACTAAGATGGGCGGAGTATATGTTGGCCGAGGCAATCAAGTGCAGTTTGGGGAACCGCACTATGCAGCAGGAGTGGTGAAAAGTAATGACAGTAAATGACTAGAAATTAATGAAAGTGACTTTTCTGCAGAGTTTGACGGAGCTAAGTGGACAGTAGAATGAAAATGGGACAATGATGAACTTGAGCTGACAAATGGTTGCAGTGGGTATGCAGTGCCCATAGAATGTAAAGAAGAGTTTGAAATGGAGGTCAGTCAGTGGCTTGAAGCTGGATGGCTGGAAGATAATGATCCTGAGGTACATGTACAAGGCAAAGCAGAGGGGGTTATACCTCTGATGGCAGCAAGGCAACCTAACAAACCAAAGAAGGTCAGGCCAGTTATGGGCTACTTAGAGCTCAATGGCTTCATCAAGAGCAATCCTGGAGTTGACGTAGCAGTGTGTCAAGACAAACTATGGGCATGGCGAAAGAGAGGTAGCCCGGCATCAATACTTGATCTTAAGAAAGTTTATCTGCAAATAATACACGCCTCATTCTTAGTGTGTGAGCCACTACAGCCGTTCTAAAAACAAAGCCCGTAGATACATTGAATCTAACATGAACATTGCCATGATGCTGGACCTGTTTAGAACTAAACATCCTGAACATACAGATGTAAAATATTGGCTCTACCATGATATCTTTACTCACATGTTTAATATATAGCCTATCATTTGGATATCCAAGGAGTAATATCTCTGACAAATGTGAAAAGTTTGTTGCTGACATTAATACAGCTACTCTAGCAGATAAAAAGGTTACTGCTGACAGGTTAAAGCGGGAACATGAACTCCACAAACACAAAGGTGATACCTTCACTACCCAGATTCAAGAAAAAACTGCATGGATTTTGAGAAAAACCGGCTTCTCCCTCTGACAGGTATAGGCCAGGAAGACTATAAGAGACAGCTATGGGTGCATAATTTCGGAAATTATGATTGTGGCAATGAGGAAGCAACTATGTACCTATATTCTGAACACTTTGCACAGAAAGGGCCTAACAAGGTCATTTCTTGTTTAGACCACTATCTAAAAAACCTGGGGAATGAAGTGAAGCATATACATATCTTTGCTGACAATGCCTTTGAGCAGAACAAAAATTGGTATTTACTTGGGTACATACAACACCCAACATTGGTATTTGAAACAGTTACCATTAATTACCCAATTCCAGGCCACAGCAGAATGCCCTGCAATAGAGACTTCGGTCTGATTGAAAAAAAGGAAAAACATCTGCTTGGGTCGAGATGATCAAGTCTGCTAGCAGAAAGCATCCCTTTAAAATAGTTTTTGTTCAAAGTCCGCTCACAGATGACTTTCTGCCTGAAGTTACTCCAGTGATGGAGGTGCTTGACTTCAAAGCGACATTGGATCCCCTGGTCAAGAGCCCACAGGGTATTGCACAACTCCGTGGTGTTATAGCAGAGAGGAGAGAGTCAATCAATGACTGGTGATGCCACTGAGAAAGTATCGCACTTGAGACGAGGTGTTAGAGTTCTCGCAATTAGTAGAGCCATTACCCAGGCAAAATCAGCTTTCGAAGACTTTGTGCTTATCAAAGCAGCCAAGTAGGACAATGTAATGTGCTTGTTGGGTCATGTTCAGCTGCCCGAAAACTTACTATTTTATTCAAAACTAAGATCTGATGCCAATGAGAAAAGTGAAGCTTATCATGTAGTAAGAGAGTAGGCTAGCTAGAGAAGGAAGGACAAATACATGCACATCATGCAATGTTATGTATATCCTATTGCATTATATAATGCTATATCCATTTATTTTACCATGCTATATAATACTTGTATTAAAATATAAATATTATATTGTGACAGACAGCACTGCAGATCATTACATGCTGCTTATGTAGCTTGATATTAGGCATTCTGGAATCTCAAAAACACATCCTTAGCGCAAAAAGTACTCAAGTCAAAAATATCTCTTTGACCTAGCACGGAAATCATTGACCCTAGACTAAATTTAGTGGTTCCATGTTAATCAGCTAGTTCAAGTACCCCTAGACACCAACTTTGGTTTCAGTCAAACTACAAGAATATATTTCAATGGATACTATTTCCAGTGTCATGGCGGACAGACGCAACAATTTAAAATACTGTCTGATTGCGTCTTTTCAATCGGTTTTTAAATTTAAATGATACCTAACCTATGCAATATGTTGATATTTTATCAATCCTTACCTTAGCATGATAGGTTGGATTGACTACAATAAAAATTTAATGCGTATAAAAGTTTAAAAAACAATAACAATAATAATAATTAATATTATATAATATAACATTATTATTTGTTGTTACTCTAACTCTTGTTAGTCTAACCAAACCAACAAATCATCTCAAGATGGGTAGTCCAAAACAGAAATTTTATGCTGTAGCAAGAGGCAAATGTCCCGGCATCTACAACAACTGGCACGAAGCCTCCAAACAGGTTTCTGGTATTAATGGAACTTGCCATAAATCGTTCAACAGTCTCCGGCTAGCACAGCAGTTTTTTGAGCGTTGCAAATTTAAATAGCCCAAAATATTTTTCTGAGACGGACCAAGCCAATTCATCAAATAGTAAGACACCCATAAATAAAAAAACTGAAATCGATAACACTGAGAGGAACATCTGGTCAAGCTCTAGTTCTATGTTTCTCCACTCTACTGTTGAGATCCAGTCTTAAAACCTGTAGTGTCTCCACTTCAGCATGGAAGTTGTCTACTCTTCGTATATTATTATTTGGAGTTGTCTGTCTTATATCAAGTATTTAGAATACCATTCTCAGACTATATTGTACCATGTGATTAAATAGTTTTTCTCTTTATGTTCTGACTGCTAAGCTGGCAGGTCATGTTTTAATCTACCTGGTTAGATTAATAAATAAATACATCTAAACTCAAAAATTGAATCATGGCATCCAAGTCATCCTCAACATGTTATGGGCCCAGGCACAGACTGTTATATAGTGGAGATCCACAAGACTTCCCTATTTGGGAAACCAGGATCATAAACTACCTATATACTCATGATAAAGCCCTATACAAGGCAATCCTACCGCTGCCCGAATCAGAAACTGAGGATGCTGATTTTGCTTCTAAGAATAGAATTGCTTATGCTGAACTAGTACAAGTGCTAGACAAACGCTCCCTACAGCTAATAATGACAGATGCGACTAATGATGGGAGCAAAGCCTTAAAGACAGTACAGGATCACTATGCCAGCACTGAAAAACCAAGAGTATTATCTTTATATGAAGAGCTTACTACATTACAGCTAAGTGACACTGAGGATATTACAGGCTATCTTATACGAGCTGAAAGGGCAGCTATTGGTCTCAGAACAGCAGGCGAGAGTATAACAGACAATTTAGTTATAGCCATGATTCTAAAAGGTCTCCCAGAGACTTACAAACCATTCGCCGTGGTTCATACTCAATTGGATAAGATAAAAACATTATCTGAATTCAAATCTGCTCTCAACACATATGCTAACACTGAAGCACAGAGGTCTACTTCAAGTTCCGTACTAGCTGCCAGAAACTTCAAACCTGTCGAAAGGAAACAACACAAGAATATCCAGCAAAATCGCAACCAGTGTCTATCTTGTGTTAAACAAGGACATTGCTCTCGTGACTGTAGGAGTAAATCTAAGCTAAAATGCAATTATTGCCAAGCTCAAGGACATATCGAATCAGTCTGTTTTAAAAAGAAAAACAGCAACAATTCAGACAAGCAATCTTCTGTTAGACAGACTACTAACAGTGACCTTTCATTCTCATTCACTGTGAATACAACACACGCTGACAAAACATCTACACAGTCATCAAACTTTGGTATGCTACTAGTGGCCTGTGGAGCTACGGCACACATTGTGAACTCTGACAAACACTTCATAAAATACGACTCTGACTTTATACCTGACAAACACTACATACAACTTGCTGACGGGCATAGTAGCAATGACATAGTGACTGCTAGAGGTGATGCCCAATTCACAGTACTAGACTCGACTGGTAAGGACAGAGACATCACACTCAAAAATGCTCTACTAGCACCTAGTTTTCCTACTAGCCTGTTCTCACTTAGAGGAGCGACTGACTCTGGTGCGGAGGTAACATTTAAACAAGACAGTGCTACACTGTCATCAAAGGGTACACAATTTAACATAATCAAGAGAGGTCAACTGTACTTTCTAGAAGAACCTGACCGTAACAACTCTGCCTACTTGACTAGGACTGTGACTGAATGGCACAACATTTTGGGCCACATGAATACGGATGACATCATCCAGCTCCAAACTGTGACAAAGGGAATGACTGTAGACAAGACTAGTCAACCTGTAACTTGCACAACTTGTGTTGAAAACAAAATAACAAAACAACCCAAATCCAAAGACGAAGCTGTGACTTTAGCGACCAAACCACTTGAACGAGTACACACAGACATAACTGGTCCTATCAATACGACTTCTAGGGAGGGTTACAAGTACATCATCAACTTCATAGACGAATACTCTAGCATGTTATTCGTATACTTCCTACGCTCTAAAGATGAATCGAGCTGTGCACTGAAACCGTTCATTGCAGATGTCGCACAGCAGTTTTTGAACGTTGCAAATTTAAATGGCCCAAAATATTTTTCTGAGACGGACCAAGCCAATTCATCAAATAGCAAGACACCCATAAATAAAAAAACCGAAATCGATAACACTGAGAGGAACATCTGGTCAAGCTCTAGTTCTATGTTTCTCCACTCTGATAATGAAAAGAGCATCTCTACTGTTGAGATACAATCTTAAAACCTGTAGTGTCTCCACTTCAGCATGGGAGTTGTCTACTCTTCGTATATTATTATTTGGAGTTGTCTGTATTATATCAAGCATTTAGAATGTATTTAGAATACCATTCTCAGACTATATTGTACCATGTGATTAAATAGTTTTTCTCTTTATGTTCTGACTGCTAAGCTGGCAGGTCATGTTTTAATCCACCTGGTTAGATTAATAAATAAATACATCTGAACTCAAAAATTGAATCATGGCATCCAAGTCATCCTCAACATCTACCACCCCTAAACAACGATTTAGTAAACCCATCAAACCAACTAATCAGCCATCAATACCTACTAGCCAACCAGCACACAGAAATTTCACTACCAATAAGAAATCTGAAAAGCTCATGTTACCTAAGAGTCGATCAACCCCTCATCAGGCACATAATTCCATCAGTAGCCAAGTCATCAGCATATTAAATGACATAACTAATACATTGGATTCACATACCAAACTGATTCAAACGATAACTCGAAATACAGAGAACCTTGAAAATAGAATGATCTCAACTGTGGAAGCAATTTCAAAAATTGAAAATCAATCATTGGTTATATGTGATAAGATACTATCAATCGAAATGATGCTAGACCCAGAAACCTCACACATGCGTAAACCAACAAGAAACAGACCAGCAACTGAAACCTTGACATTCAGCCCACCCATAAACAAAGAACTTCCTGATACCAAAATTCAAAATGCAACAGCATATGTCGAAAATAGACAGTATAATGAGAAATACAGTATGTTCAATACGAACAACGTAAACTCAAAAACCGGCAAAAAATCTCCCAGAATAGCAGCAGAGCTGAAAACACTAACAATACAACGAGAAGGTTCCGACTCGCCAACTACTAATAAAAAGATTATCAGCTGCCAAAAAGACGCAGATTAAACAAATAACATAACTCTGTTAGAATCCCAAACCGCTTATGACCAAAGTCAAGGTATGGCCCATAACAAAACAGAGACCCAAACTAGTCAATCTACATCAACTCATGCATCATCTCTACCTAGATGTAAAAAACCAGATGAGACTAACAAGTCCCACCAAAGTGTCGTAAATAAACTAGCCTCTAATACCCACAGCATGAAGAGAACCTATAACAAACCAAGATCCCCCACACTCATTATTAGTGATACATTGGGACTAAATCTCAGTCCGAAATTAGTAATACCAGATTCTTATATGGAAATTTGCTCTTCATGCAACAGAGACAGTAATCTCTCCTTACTAGATATTGTTAAATCATACGACCTAAGCCATACTGCTGACCTCCTAACCTTAGCTGGTGTAGACAATCACAAAGAGCATGAATATATTTCGGAATGTAAAGCAATCTACCAATATGTACAACAAAACTATAAAAATATTAGATTTAACTCTCACCCTAATTCCTGAAAAACATGAAAACGATGTCAAATCTCAATCAGCTGCTATGATAAACAACTGCATAGCAGACTTCTGTAAACATAAAGAAATAAGGGTAATAGACCTTAGCCATATTTCCTTTTCTCTAGTCCTACTACCCAAAGCACTTTCTGTCCAAATTAGTCAAGCAATCGCTAAACCCTTCTATCTGCCCACAGAGTCACTAGTAAAACAATCCAGTTGTCACAACGACAATGCTGATGCTTGTGATGCTGACAGGAAAACAAACCATGCAGAATTGCGAAATATAGTAAAAGGACGATATGTTAAATCAACTTTTAAAAAACCCTCCAACACCTACTACTTCAATGGAAACCCTAACACTCACTTAGGGATTACCATACCCAACCACAGCAAACCAACACCACCGCCCTACCAATCTTGGTTAATCTAAAATAACTCGCTTCCAACACACACCAAAAGCACTTTCATCTCTAATATAAAATTATGGCATGCAGAACAAACATGAAAAAAATGAAAGGCACTACAATTGCCCATCTCAACATAAGAGGCCTTCATAGCAAACTTGATGAAGTGCGCATACTGCTCAAAAATCGAAGTTTTAAAATATTTCATATTTCTGAAACGCCATTAAAAAGTATCACTCAAACAGTGACTTACAAATTCTTGATTACTCCTTTGAACGTATTGACAGACAGTGTTGGATCCTACGTCCATTCATCTCTAGTATATGAAAGACTATACTAGTTAGAAAAATTGTTACTAGGGACATTAACCTTATTAATTAGACCAACAAAAGCCAAACCATACATCACATCAGCAATATACAGGCCCCCAACTCCAACCAAAACTGGGTGGAACAATTTTAAATATACATTGAATAAAATCGTAAAATAGCTCCAGAAATAATCATTCATGGAGATTTTAACATTAATTTATCAGCGCCCAAAGGCAATAACACTTAGATGCAATATGTGAACAACTTGGGGCTTGTTCAACTAATAAAATCACCCACAAGGACGACTTTGACAACTGCCACTATCATTGACCACATTTATACCACTAGAGAACAAACTGTTTATTCAGCAGGAGTGATTGCAGCTGACATCAGTGACCATGACTTAATTTATATAGCCAGAAAAACTGGGGCCAAAACAATCGAAAATAAACCAAGGATTTAAACAATGCAGAGGAGCTGGAGTCAATTTCGATCAGACCTAGCCCATCAACCATGGCATACACTGACTAATACAGAGAACCCATCTCTCATCACTGATTTTTTTCAACCAGACAATGAACAGAATAATTGATAAAAATGCTCCAAAGAGAGCGCGCTGTTAGGACTAATAACCTGCCACAATGGTTAGACCACGAAGTAAAAAGTACAATGGCCAAGAGAGCACAGGCTAAAAACGATCTAAATATAGCAGAATACAAACGCCTGAGAAGTATGGTAACTAATCTAATCAAAAAGAAGAGAGAAATCTTTCAATCACTAATTAAAGAAAATACTAACTGCTCCACTAAACAGCTTTGGAACTTAATTAAAAATAAAAACTATAAGCCAACAAATATCTCGACTCTTAAACAAGATGCTACTGTACTGACTACCCCAATTGACATTGCTAACACAATGAATAATCACTTCACCACAATTGCAACAAAAACTCTTAAGCATAGCAGACACCTAGCAACTACCCCAAATCAAACTGAACATGCACAAACTACACAAACAACTCGACCTACCACCCCTATAACTTCAACCGACATCATAATGTATGTAGAAGCACTGCCACCCAACAAGGCTACTGTCCATGACCAAATATCAGTTCGTATTATTAAATGAGCCTTGCCATTCGCTATAGAACCCATCAAATTGATCATAAGCACCGCCATATCTACATCTCAATTTCCAGCTTCATGGAAGCTCTCTACCATAACGCCGATTTTCAAAGAAGGTAACCAACAAATACCTGAAAATTACCGACCAATTTCTATTTTACCAATACTTTCTAAACTACTTGGAAAGACACTTACTAAAGCAACTACATAAAGAAACATCTGCAAACAAAATATTACATCCTCATCAGTCCGACTTTTCTATAATACTATTCCTATAATACAACATTACATGCCCTGACATCAGACTGGCTAGATGCCAAACAATCACTAAAACACACAATAGTTACAATGCTGGACTTTAAAAAAGCATTTGACTTAGTTGACCATAACTTACTCATTAAAAAACTTGAGAACTACCAAATAACAGAAAACTTAATCAACATAATAACTTCCTACCTACAAAATCGATATCAAGCTGTAAAAATCGGGCAAACACTCTCTAATCAAATGAAAATAACCCACGGAGTCCCCCAAGGCTCCATACTTGGACCCATTCTTTTTTCACTTTATATAAACGACGTTCTCTACCTAGCAAAAGAATCCATCATACATGCCTACGCAGATGATATCACTATGTACATATCTCATATGCAACCTGCATCGGCGATCAGTGCCACTAATGCAGATCTTCAGGCCGTTAAAAACCGGTGTACTAAAAACAATATGGTACTCAACACAAAAAATCTTTTTATCTCCATATTAAACCTAAATGCAACTTTACGTTAAACTATGATCTGCCCAAAGTCATCATTAACCAAACACCTCTTCAAGAAAAATCCAAGTGGAAACTTATCAGTTGTATATACAACTGATAATATGGTAAATGTATGTACAATATACAAACTTTACATATCACTCGTAATATTTCATTTTCTTAAATGAAATGCATTAACTAATATCAACATAATGTGTCACATTTTAAGGCTGCAATTGTAAAATTTTCAATCCCAATTTGTCTTTACTTCATATGTTAGTGTATATATTGTGGTACCTACTTGTATATTATGTATAAATTATACACTATATAAAAAATATCATTCTCTGTACACATTTGTTTCCTCTCTTCTGGCACTGTCATATTCCTTTTTTTATCTCTTTTCACTTTCTTGATGTATACCTTCTTTTGTTCTCCTTTTTAAGTACTTGGGCAACAGCATGAAAAACATGCAAAAGTTTTCAATATGAAAAACAAAAACATGATGCTGATATTTATTACATGTACACTATGCTATATTGCACATGTTCTCCAATGCATAACTCTGAGCTGCACTGATGAGGTGTTAAACACCGAAACAGGACACTGTATGCAGATTGAGTACATGTATATACATGTATATATATATATATTTTTTTTAATTTTTTATAATTTTAATTTTTCCGTTTTCTCCAAATTGCTATAACGTGACTTAAGCACATCTTGCACTGCGCTCTAAAATTTATATTTGACTATTTTACTACTTGTTTTAATGACTAAAATTTCATATTTATATTATCAGTTATCTATATTTTCCTTTTAATGTTCAATCTAATTGTCAGCTGTGGGTTTCTTGTCTTGTCTTGGTTAAGCTCCTAGACCCCAGGGTAGGGAAAAAGAGGAACGACCAGTGTTGTGATTTTATTGAATTTTATTGCTACAATTCTAAAGTGAAACCTCTTACCGGAAAAACTACAGAGCATGCGCAGCTGAAGGTCAAGGTCAGAGGACGCCTCGTGTAAAACTTAATCAGATGTTTAAAATTAGTGACTCCCACTTATGAACAACAATTGACCTCCCCCTGGCCGGCCAGCCCTATACCAATACCTAACAATACAAGTTATACAACAACAGACATACAGAAGGTAAGAACACAACATGGTGGCAGCGGTTAACTGAACCTGTGCTGGTGAATTGGTGCTCTGGATTTTGACTGTTTCTGTGAATTTTTGACACAAATTTTGACTGACTTGTTTCTGGATTTGTTATGAAGGGGCTCAGACAGCCATCTGAGTTGTCCTTTGAGGGTAATGTGTCTGACAACTGGATGAGATTCAGGAGGACTTTTGAAAATTACCTGTTGGCTATCAACTTGGTACTAAGAGTGAAGGCAAAGCCTGAGGACCCTGAGCCTCCGGAGAATGCCAGCACTCCTAAGAGGCAGATTGCTATGTTATTGCATGTTGCTGGCGATGAAGCCAATGAGGTGTATGACCAATTGGAGTTTCAGGGTGGAAAGAGTAACGAGGTCCTGGCAGATGTGCTTGATGCATTTGAGCCTTACTGCAATCCTCGCAAAACTGAGCTCTATGAGTGGTATGTTTTCTGGTCAACGTCTCAATCAGCTGGTGAACCTATTGATACCTACCTCAAGAGGCTCAAGACACAGGCTAGCCGGTGTGAGTTTGATGCTGGTATAAAGTCTAAGATGTTACTGTGCAGAGTGGTTTTCAGTATTTCTTCTATCAAGTTGAGAGAATGCCTGCTACGTGACAATACAATGACCTTGGAAAAGGCTGTAAATGAGCTGAGGGCAGCGGAAATGACCCAGAATCAACTTGACATGATTGCTGAAGGTGATAAGGCTAGTGTTAAACAGGTGAGTGCTGTGGAGCAAAGGGCGGAGTCTGTTGAAAGTGTTGGTGCCCGTGGTACTAATCAGAAAAAAATGTCATACAGGAACTGTCCCTGTGAGCATTTGAGAGGCAAGTGTCCTGCCTATGGCATAGTCTGTGTGATGTATTTAGATATCTGTAAATATCACATGAGTAGCAGTTTCATTTTGTTATGTTTACTTTCACTCTGATTGGATAATCAGGAGTCATGTGACAACTTTTGTTCTGGAACTTTCTACTTAGATTTATAAAGTGTTTTACTATTGGCAAGCTTAGTAAGCTCACATCTTATTGGTTTATATTTTAGTCTTTGTTCAGGTTTTAAAAATGGACAGTCCGGTTACTTTTATTCAGTTAGATAATATAATAAACTAGCTTACTTAGAAGTTTTAAAGTTGGCAAACCTAAATAGAAGTGGCCCAGTTCTTAAAACACCTCAATGGCGAACGAATAAATGGGATCTGAACCCAAGAAACCTTAAAGAGAGAAGCAGAAAAGCACAACAGAAAGAAAGAAGTCTCCTCTACACACAGCAGTCAGGAAGTATCGTTCCAGTTTTATTTCTAGTCATTATGATTATTATTAGTTTGGTATTGCTAGCCAGGTTAAGAATTTAACAACAACCGGGAGTTTTCTCACGGTACCAGTGAAAAAAAAGATAAGGTCTGTTGCTAAAGAAGTTCATAACTAGCTACTTCTATAATAATAATATGGCAAGTGGTTTATTCTGTGACATCGATCAGTTTGATCTGGATAATGAACATGCTAAAAACCCTTTGGGAAGAGTGGTGTGAAAGGCTTGACCAAATTTTCATAGCCAATGGGTTAGATAAAACCGAAGAGGCTGACACAGCAAAAATCAAAGCCATTTTTCTTTCTCGGGTGGGAGGGAAATGCTATTCTTTGATTAGGACATTGTGTCATCCAGATAAACCGGACACAAAAACTTTGGACCAACTCCAAAAACTAGTGAAAGACCATCTGTCTCCCGCACCAATCATAATCGCGGAGCGATATGTGTTTTATAACAAGAGACAACTAGCAGGTGAAAGTGTATCAAAATTTTTAAATTCTCTGAGAAAATTGGCAGAGACATGTGCATTCGACGCTTTTCGCGATGAAGCGCTACGCGATATGTTTGTTATTGGATTACGTGACCATGATACGCAGAAAAAGCTGCTGGGAGTAAATGACCTGACTCTTACGAAAGCTTTTGCTGATGCCCAGGGTGCTGAGCGTACACGTAAACATGTGGACAACATAACAGGAGAAGTGCACCGTCTTCACGTCTCAGGTAAGAGTTCCAATCCACAACATAGTAGGCCTAGTGGTAGTACAAATAGGCCAGATACAAACAGGAAATCTCGTGCCTGTTTCAAGTGTGGTGATGAGAATCATTGGAAGGCTGACTGCCCATTGCTTAAAGCTGAGAAAAAGAGTGAATCTCGTAGGCCTAAGCGTAGATACAAAAAGAATAAGGTACACAAAGTTGGGAATTATAGTGAGCCTGAAATCAGTGTAGAGTCGGATGACTCTGACTCAGAGTGTGAGGCGAATCTCTGTGCAGTGAGGGTAGGAAAGGTTGGTGACACTGACAGTGTCCCACCTATCATGATTGAGATGACAGTGAATGATTCACCAATCCAAATGGAATTGGACACTGGGGCTGCAGTGTCTATCATATCACATAAACAGTACACAAAACTCAAACTAGGTAAATTGAAGCCACCTGGGGATATTTCATTGAAAACCATAACAGGTGACCCGATGAAGGTACTAGGTAGATGTGATGTGACGGTCAAATATCATGATCAATGTTATGATGATCTGTATCTTTATGTTACAGAGTCTACAGGTCCGGCCTTGCTAGGACGTAATTGGTTGCGTTGAGTACCACTGGACTGGAAGTTCATAAAATCTTTACAAGGAGGTTCATCTCCAGACATGTTGGTACGGCAGTACAGTACCCTATTTGATGGGCAACTTGGTAAAGTAGCAGGCATCACGGCTTCATTAGAGTTGACATCAAATGCCCGGCCCAGATTCTTCAAACCCAGGGGAGTTCCACAGGCCATGGGAAAGGAAATTGAAACGGAGATTCAGCGGATGGTGAATGCTGGTATCTTGAAAAAGATTGATTATAGCGATTATGCTTCGCCACTGGTACCTGTGATAAAGCCATCCGGCGGACTGCGGGTTTGTGGAGACTATTCAGTCACAATTAACAAATATCTCAAGATTCCAGAGCACCCAATGCCGAACATTGATGAACTGCTGGTGAAGCTGAATGGAGGTGAAAAGTTCAGCAAATTGGATCTTTCACAAGCGTATCAACAGGTAGCCTTGGATGAAAAGTCCCAGGGGTATGTAGCTGTGAACACACACAAGGGTTTGTATACCTTCACTCGAGTACCATATGGAATTCCAGCGGCGCCTTCCTTATTTCAAAGTGTGATGGATCGTGTTCTGCAGGGTTTAGACTGTGGCTGTTACCTAGATGATATAGTGGTAACAGGCAAGCTTAGTAAGCCCTCATCTTATTGGTTTATATTTTAGTCGTTGTTCAGGTTTTAAAAATGGACAGTCCGGTTACTTTTATTCAGTTAGATAATATAATAAAGTAGCTTACTTAGAAGTTTTAAAGTTGGCAAACCTAAATAGAAGTGGCCCAGTTTTTAAAACACCTCAGTCTGCAAGAAGTGTAATAAGAAAAATCATTTCTCATTAAAATGTTTGACCAAAGGGATTCAGAGTGTGGAGAGCAGCGATAGTAACCTGGATCACAATGTGGAGACGCTGTTTATTGGTGCTGTTGGGACTGATAACTGTGTTACCCGGAAAGCGCGGTGTTGGATGATTGATTTACAGCTTGGCAAAGAGTTTTGGAGTCGTTCTCATTCAAGGTTCATACAGGAGCCGAGACTAACACCATTACGCAAACAATGGCAAAAGATCCAAAATCTGTGAGGTTACCCTCCCAAGTACGATCACTGGGTTACAATGGCACAGCAATCAAGAATCATGGCCATGGCCATATGATAGTTCTTGTACAGTATGGTACTGTTCATGCTGATCTGCGATTTGAGATAGTTAATGATGATTTGTCGCCTATTCTTGGCCTAGAAGCGAGTGAACGTTTAGGTGTTGTGCAGCGGCTGGATGGAGTTTCGTCATCAGAGATTCTAGACCAATTCCAAGACGTCTTTGAAGGTCTAGGGTGTCTTGGAGATGCCCATGAGATCTCTGTTGATCCTGCTGTAACACCCGTCATCCACCCACCTCGTAGGGTGCCGATTACCTTGATGCCAAAGGTAAACGATGAGCTAGACCGCATGGAGGCTGCTGGTGTGGTGTCACGTGTCGACAAGCCCACCAAATGGGTAAGCAGCATGGTTTGTGTGGAGAAGAAAAATAGAGATGTATGCATTTGCTTAGACCCACGTGATCTCAACAAAGCTGTCTTACGAGAGCCTCACAAGATCCCCATGATGGAGGACATAGCTTTCAAATTTAATGGTATGAAGTTCTTCACGATTGTTGATATGAAACATGGATATTGGCATGTACCCCTAACTAAATCAAGCCACACCATATAAGGAGCCTGTAACTACCTTATAACCAATAGTGAGTTACAGTCCCATTCTCTGCTGTATATATATTCGACAACCGGCTATCCGTATAAGGAGAATGAGGTCTATAGTTACTGTACCATAAACACAGGCCTCTTTAGTGTATACGGCCCATAATATTTATATTGTGTTGTACATTTATGCTATCTTAAGAGATAGTATAATAATGATAGGCCTATATGATGCGTCCTATCTCTCACAACTGATGATGAATAGTTGTGGTTATTTAAACATCAACATTGACATGTATTGTTACTACATGTGCTGGTAGTAAGATAAATTACTAGTATAGTTAATAGATACCCTTTCACTAACTAGTACAAACGATACCTAATTAGTATATTCTACTCTAGTCTTGTTGGATCAAAAGTAGGTCGCCTGTACTGTGGCGATATAACAATATGTGCAAATATAATGTATAACATCCACCCCGGGAAAAAAAATATCAGTCCCATGATAAAATGTCATTCGTAGTTACACTCACCAATATAATAATATTAGTCCCTGACTAAGTCACTTCGAGTGTCCTTTAGTAACACAACTTAAAACTACTAACCGGATATACTGTACTATGGGCTATTGCCAAAAAGTTCACGATGTTACAAACTCGTATTCCGGTCTACAGACTTGTTATCAAAATGGAGGATGCAAGTTCTAAATTCATAGTCTATCGTTGTGAAGATTAATACTAGTCATCTTCACCTAAGAAAATACATTAAATATCTAAGTACAAAAGTATTCAGTCCACTGGGGAATGAATTTACATAATTTTGTCTCCTAATGAGATGGTTATAGTATAATATTCATGAAATATAAGTATATTTATTATAACTTTACTTAACTAATGTAAATGTTAAACCTTAATTAATCTTAAATCTAGTGATACATTAAATGAATGCATTCGATCGATCGTTAGTCCTAGTAAATTATTAATATTGATTAGAATGGGTATATCGATATCGTTTTCGTTGGCCATTTCCCTTTTTTTTTGTTTTAAACTCCATTTAATGATTTCAGATTTAGGTTTGTTTTAATTTTAGTTTCGGTTTGGTTAAAATGAATTGCGTTAAATTTAATTTTGATCTAGCAGGTAGATTAAAAGATAAAATTTCAATTTCAGTCACCCTGCACCCCCACACAGTGGTACGCTTGCTTTAAGGGGCGACTACATTGTGAACCTCAACCCCTAAGCAGCTACTCTTCTCATTCCAGTGCACACCATGTAAGCACTACCTCCATGACTACTCAGACCACGAACTTGCCGACCGTTGTGGGTATGTCAGTAAGCTCTTTTAGCATGCAATGTTAACACAGCTTTTTAAGCGGTGGGTAAGCAGCAGTTAGTACCAGTAAAATAAAGCATCTTAGTAATCCTGTGTGTATGCGTTGTGTTTATTTGTATGTTCTTGTGGGTTCTTGAAATTTTAAATGGGTTGTTGTTGCGTTTGTTTTAGATTGGAGCGTCATGGGCCCTGTGCTGGGTGTGGCCCTAATTGTCGTATTATGTTGCATAGTTTTATTTGTGTGCTGTCGTCGCCGGCGTCAGTCGGCGGCGGCAGCAGTATTTTTAAGAGGTCGTCCCTTTGGGGGTGATCTAGAGCTTGTAAAGCCAGCTGAGGCTGATGTAGCTGAATAAATTGTTAAAAACTAACCTATCTGTGTAGTATCTGTGTCTATTTTAACTGCACACCCCCCAAAAATCAAACTGTTGTCCCTAACAGTAAAGCACATTGCAATCACCCAACTATTCAACTGTCCATTGATTCGGCATGACTACAAAAGGTAATTGTTATGGTAGCGCTGAGGCTTGTTATCATTAACTGTTCAAGTGCCTGACTCTCTGGCCATTCAATTAGTATTAGTATATATAGATAATCATGTGTTCAACTTAATCAAGGGTATTATGTGTAAATATATCATTATTATGTAATTATGTACACGTCTTCTCGATGTCTGATCAGCCGATCAAGATCATCAAGGTGAGCCCAGTCCCTAGTCCCTTAAATAGTCGAATTGGAGGTCGCGCTTTTTTCGAGGCCTCCTCCTCAATCCGTACCTTGCTACGTTGCGTTCAGGCACTTCCTTCTGGTCGGAATCGGCCTGGTTACTTTCTTCTGACTATCGCTCTTTACTGTTACGTTTACTCTGCTCATCCTTACTGTCCCTTGTTTCATGAGCGCTACTGTGAGTTCGCCCAATATTTTCACCATTATCTTCATTTTCTGTAGACGAGTCCTCCTGAGAGGCCCTCCTGATAGACATCTTTCCTCCTGAGAAGTTGCCATCTGCATAGCTGCTGTATAGAGAGTCATCGGAGTCTGAGCCTGTAAGATCGTGCTCCTCGTCAGTTTCCCTCTCACTAGAACTACACTGAGGTGAGTCCAGATCTATGTTCAGACCACTGCTACTACTACCTCGAACTAGTGGTCCCCTATAAAGCTTCAGATAGTTGAGGTGAGCCCAGAACGGCTTTTGTCCTGGGTCATCAAACAACTGTATTTTAGCGTTAGTGTCTGTGACTTCCTTCACTATATGTAAGTCTGCCCACTTCTTGAGCAGCTTAGTAGTTCTATTCTTGTGAGCGCTTTTATTCAAGTATAATACCGCATCACCTACTTTAATTGGTGATGGGACAGTACCCCTGTCGTAATATTTCTTCTGGCGCTCCTTCCCTTTGCTGATGTGTTGTCGAGCCAGTTCCCACACTTTAGTCATGCGTTCTTGCAAGCCCGCAGCATAGCCACCTTCTTCCGCTTCGTCACTACTCCGTTTGGGCAATGTTAGTTCATACGGTAGCCTCATCTCTCTGCACAGTAGCAACATGCTGGGGCTAGCGTTGAGTATGACATGCCTGGAGGAGTTGTGGGCTAGTTGTACGAAGGGTACGTATCTCGCCCAGTCAGTGTACGAGTCATTGACCACATGCGACAGCATGTTAGCAATGGACTTGTTGTAGATTTCAACTTGTCCGTTGGTCTGCGGCCAGTAACTCGTCGTCTTGCGGTGCTCCACGCCCAGAAGTCTGTTTATGTTAGCCACTACCTCACTAAGGAAATCCTTTGCTCGGTCGCTTATCAACACCTCGCTAGCGCCGAACCGACAGAATACTCTCTCAATGCATGACTTTGCAAGTGTAGTAGCCTTTTGGTCTTTGGTGGGTTCTATTTCGCACCATTTTGTGAAGTGGTCCGTCCATACAAATATATGTTTATATCCCTCTTCCGACTACGTGAACGGGCCTTGAAAGTCCACTGACAGCACTTGGAACGGGTAATCCGCCCATTGGTTCTTCAGTGGTACTCGAGGGGGAACCTTCAGGTTCTTTCTCCTTTGACAACTTCCACATTCTGCAATGTGTTTGTTCACTTCCGCTCTCATCTTCGGAAACCAATACTTCTCTCTTAGAGTTAGCATTGTCTTGGTGCTTCCAGGATGAAGAGTCATCAGTGATTCGTGTGAGGTGTGCAACAACTGCTTCCTCTGCGATGCCGGTATTGATAGTAGTTCTCTACTATCTTTTAGTCTGTATAGTACTCCATTTCGCAGTAAGAACTGTTCGCTCTTCTGTTGTATGACTTTGTTCTCTCTTTTTGGGGTGTCACGTGGGAATTTTCCTACTCTTAGGTACATCATGATTGGTCCTAGGTAGTAATCCTTGCTTTGGGCGGTGTGCATTCTCTCTTCTTCTTCTTCAGTCATCTGTTCCTCATCTATTGCACACACGCCTTCAGCAGAGTCTATCTGTTCAGCTCTAGATAAGGCATCAGCCACTACATTCTCCTTACCAGCCTTATGTTCCACCTCATATGTGTAGTCGGCTAGTTGGACTGCCCAACGAGCTAACCGCGGCGTCAGATCAGCCTTAGTCAGTATGTAGGTGCATGATATGTTGTCCGTCTGGATCTTGAACTTTACGTTCATCAAGTATGCTCTGAAATGTCTCACTGCACATAGGATTGCAAACAGTTCCTGTTCGCAGGACCCCCACTTCTTCTCGGCCTTTTTCAAGGATCTCGAGTAGAAAGATATAGGGTGACTCTTCCCATCTTCGCCGGTTTGCGAGAGCACGGCGCCAACAGCAATTGACGATGCATCTGTGGTTAAGACGAACGACTTGCTGAAGTTGGGGAATTGTAAGATAGGTGCTGATGTGATTCTTTCCTTTAGATGTTGAAATACAGCTTCGCATTCTTCGCTCCAGACAAATGGTTCATCTTTACTAGTCAGAGCGATGAGTGGCGCTGTCAGTAGGCTGAAGCCCGTTACAAAGCTTCGGTAGAATCCCAGTAACCCTAGAATCCTCTTGACTCCTGTGCGATCCTTTGGTACAGGGAAGTTCAGTATTTTGTCCACATTGTGCGGTGCTACCGATATCCCTGTCTCGGAGATTATATGACCAAGGTACAAGATCTCTTTCTTGCAAAACTGACACTTAGTTTATATTTAAGCCCGGCGCATCTCAGCCTAGCGAACACTGTTCGTAATAGTTTGATGTGACTATCGAAGTCAGTTGAAGTCATCAGCCAGTCGTCTAGGTAAACGCAGCAGCTCCCTTCACTGATGAGATCAGCCATTATGGCTAACGACAGTCTCGAGAAGGTAGAAGGAGAGCCAGAGGCTCCTTGTGGCATGACCTTTCACCTATAAGAGCCCCAAGGCGTTATGAAGCTCGACTTTTCCTGGCTGTCCTCGTGTAAGGCCACTTGGAAGAAGCCCGAGCACAAATCGATTGAGCTGAAATACCGCTTCCCGTGCATTATCTCCATAGCATTTTCGATACTTGCTAGAGCCATACTATGTTTTACAGTTATGGCATTCAACTTCCTGTAGTCCACACAGAACCTCCAGGAGTCATCTTTCTTTTTGACTAGCACTATGGGAGAGCTCCAGGCTCCAGTGCTAAGTTCAATCAAACACTGTTTGAGCATTTCGTCTAGCTGTGCCTTGACTTCCGCCCGTAGCCTAACGGGAATGTTGTAGCGTCTACTGCGTACAGGGCCAGCTCCTGGGAGCGTTTCTATCACGTGCTCCACTATCTTTGTTCGCCCCAGCTCAGAGACGTTTTCTCCAATGATATCTCCAAATTCATTGATCAGATCTCTGAGCACTTCCATTTGTTGGTCCTCAAGGGCGGTTTCTTCTTGTTTGAGCGAGACTCCTGGGTTATTAGTTCGCTTGGGTGCCTCTATGCCTGTCATCAATATGTTGTCTTCCACCTCTTCCACCGTTCCCACTAGCTCTCTCGCTTGGATGGTGTGGAAGTTGGTAGATGTATTCATTATGGGTACTCTTAGAGTATTGCCCTTAGAGATGCGGTCTACTGACCTCCCTATCATCACCTTTTTGTTGAGTAATGCGTTGCTTTCAAAGAGACAGGTCCTTCCTCTATAGTCACAAGTATTCACCTGTACTACCACTACGGATTCGGATAAAGGCAGTATTTTCACCTTCTCCTTTGTTCTAACGCTATTGATAATAGCTGACTTTCCCATTGGGAAAGATTCTTCGCCTACGCTTAGTGTGCATTTGTTGAAATTGTATCTCACCTCACCCAGTTTTGCTAGAAAATCGGTTCCAAGAATTATTTCGTGTGAAATGTTCTCAGCTATGTAAACACATTGCGGATAGGTTTTCTTACCAAGTCTGATGCGGACAGCAGACCTGCCGGCGATGTTGAGAGCGTCATTTGTCACTCCTCTTGCTGATAGGCTGTGAGGGTGAACGGCCAGTTTACACTGGGATGCTATGTCGGTTCTCATGAGGGTTATGGTTGCCCCCCCGTCAGCTAATGCTGTGAATCCCTTTCCGTCAATGTTCACTGTAATCACGGCATGTTTGCAGTGACCAGTCTGTTCTCCGATTATTCCGGCGACTTTGTCTTCACTGGGTGGGTGATCGTACCATCATTGTTGATTACCTGGAAATAGAGTCAGGAAGGTAAGTATTGGTTCATGGGTCTCCCTTCTCACTCCAGTTTGGTCTGGCGTTTCGGATGTTTGAGGCATCCTTGGGTATATTGGTTGATATGCTGGGGTCGGGGCCGATGGGATTAACCTAGGCGACTCCCCTGATTCCATATCTTCTGCGCAACACCTGGACTGGAAAATCCCTTCTAGTCGGTGTCTGAGTGGGGTCAGTCGTTCTTCCAGTTCTCTTTGTTCTACTTGCGTAGAATCACCATTCGCATCATCATCCTCAGAACCAAGGCTCTCCTCTTCCGTGCTTATCATTGCTACCCTTTCCCTTCTTTCTACTCTCCATATGCAACAGCGTCGGAGCATCGTTATGACAATCATTATTCCTGTAACTGTCACTATCATATTGGAGCAGAAAGTCCATAGTTCAAACCCAGAGGCCACATGACCTCCGAATAAGAAGGCGAAGTAAGACCTGCCTAGCAGCTCTTTTTTTGATTCTCGTACATTATCTTCGTGACTGGCGTCAGAACCGGAGGTTATGCCCATAGATTCGAGCACTTTGTTCTGTCGGCTTAGAGTGCCTAACAGAGCATTGAGGTTACTGTGGTCACTGAACTCTTGCCAGTTTAGTCTGTGAGCTTTGCTATATATAGCTTCATGCACCTTGACAGGGTGAGCTCCGAGACTTATTCTTGGCAATGTTACGTTTAGTACCCCGCTAGGAACAGTGATAGTTCCGTTCTTGTTGTACATGCGGACTTTCCCATTCAGGTACACCGGCACTGGATCCCTAGTGGAGCAGTCGGCATGTATACTGGTAGTGTGGATGACATTGTCATTGGGATCCAGGTATCCGAAATGCACCACTTCATGGGGAGGAAGTCAGTGCAGTTTTCCTCCTCCATTGGCAAGAAGCTGTAAAACTCCTTGGACAGGCCCGTACAGGGGTACACTTCCAGGAAACCTGGTCCGGATTTTGCAGTCAGGTACGTGTTGTTTAACAAGAACCTGGCGGCATGTGTGGGGTGCTGTTCCAGCAGAACAGTCACCATTCTTAGCGTTTTCGCTATGTTGGAGCAGGTATATTCATAGGTGTTCCAGAATAGCTTCTGGGTCGTTTTCTTGAGTTCGAGTGCTAATGACCGTATCAATGCATTCATCAGGGCAGGTATGTTACTCCCAGATTTGATCCTGGCTAGGTAGTCTTTTTCGATGTGCTCCTCCAAGGTGATGTTTGATAGGGGAGTCAAGAACTGTACCATCAAGCCTTGATCTGACATGGAGGTGGTCTGACGGTGACAGTCTTGGTGAGTTTCGAGCCCGTGTCGAGTGAAGGTCAGTGCCAAATCGTGTTGGTCGCTGACACAGTGACCATCATAATACGTGCCATTGACCTGGTACCACTTGACGAACTCGCAATAGGATTTGGGGGCAATCTCCCAAATCAGTACCGAACCGCCATCCAAAAGGCATTCTCCGTCATTATATGAACAGTGACTCACATCTCCCGCTGTTGACTGGAATTGTGGGTCGGCGTGGTATTTGTATACCGATGCCTTGATGTAGCTGCACTGATTCGCCGAATACGTATGCTTCTTGCAGCACCACTCGTATTTGGCTGGAATTTCATTCTTTGTGATGTATGCTCCATTGTCCCCTACCAGCCAGCCGTCTTCACAGTTCTGGATCTTCACCATGGTTCGACATTCCTGAGCTGTGACCGGTCTAACCTTATGGGCCTGTGTTCGAGTTTTTATATCTTTGAACATGGATATACTGGTGGTGATGGATGTCTTGAACTTTGTGCACTGGAACGCTTTGCTGGTCCACTGTTGTAAGTTCCTTTTGTACACCTCTATTTGTGCATCTTGAGGAGGAGAGGTAATGTTGACGCTATTGTCATAGGTATCGCACTTGAACGTGCGATTTAACTGGTAGATGTGAGCCCGATCTTTACTGGTGGACCCACATACCATCGGTCTGTCAGGTAGACCCTTGGCACCAGCTACCATAGAGCACTGGAGGAGAGCCATCATTGCCACCCCTGCATAGGTTGCGGTAGAAATGTTGCTGCTGCCCCCCCCCCCTCTTTTTCTTCTTTTTCCTGGTGGTGGTAACTCCACTCACCGTTTCCTCTCTCTGGGGCTCCTGGGTGAGGACCATCTTGGCGAATTCCTCATCGTCCCGCTCCCCGTTCTCCTCGACCACGTTGACCTGTCGTCGGTGCTGGTTGCCCCAACAAGTCTCCGTCTTGTGCCCTGCTTTCTTGCAGTTTTCGCAAAACAGTCTTGCCTTATTAGGCGGGTTCTGTTTTCTTTGTGCCGGAGGCCTTGCCGCTTGAGCTTGCCTTTGATAGGTTTTAGGCCTCTGTTGCGTGTTGGGCCCCTGGCATTGCTGATAGCTCGGTGGGTTGAGCTGTGGAGACTTGCTCTTGGCCTGGTTCCTCACTAGGGCCTTTAGGTTTCTTATCTCCTCCTTCATTGCCTCTAGTACTGAGGGTTCGTCCTGAATCTGGTGCACGCGGTGGTTGGAGGCACCCACCAGATTCTGACTCCGGGCTACCTGATCCTTATACTCTATGCCCTTGGCCACGTCCCGGGCAGCTTCTAAGGTGATGTCTCCTTTTGACAGTAGAACATCCTGGTACTGCTGCTTCAAACCATTGATGAAGGCATCCCTCAGATAGCCATTTTTGTACTGGTCGGGCACATTGGGGTATGCCGACTTTCCAGCCGTGACTAATTCATCGTAAAACACGCCTACAGATTTCTTTCCCTGGGAAAGAGTAAAGAGGGCTCTCCCAGTAAAGGTCTTATGCCTCAGGAAAGCCTTACTCAGCTCTGTTTTTAGGGCGTCGTATTGGTCTGCCACCCGAGGTTGCTTCCTGGTGATGGCAATGTAAGCCTGATAGGCCGATCCCTTGAGGGATTTTGGTAAGCAGTGAGCTAGTTGCCCATCGCCGAGTCCAAAGGTCTTCATCTCGACCTCCCACTTCTCAATGAAACCTTCCCAGCTCTCTGTTGGCTCGTCCGCGAACGTTGACTTGTTATCAAAGTTCGGTAGTATCACCGGATGCATCATGGGAGGGTATGTACCCTGATAATTTGCATACAGAGGGTAGTAGGGGCTGGACTGTGCCGGTGACCCATGTCCGAAGGCCTCTGGGGACCAGGGCATCCTATTGGGTTGACCGGCTTAATATGGTGGATACAACATCGTCAGGTTTGCAGGTATATGCGCAGGGGCAGGCTGTTGTAGCTCTGGTGCCCTTATTGTGTGTGGGTGCTGCATCGGTGGATGTTGCAGCGGTTGTGGCGGCTCTACTGGTGCTACATTTTGATGTTGTAGCCCAGAGATCGGTGGTGCCGCTTCACGCAGTTCTCGAGCAAGAATCATGTGTCGTAACTCCCCTGGTATGGAGTTCCACACTGTTAGAGCTTGTTGCTCTCTATTCATTCCACCTAGGTCCTCGCTGTGAAAGGTTGGTGATGATATGGGCATTGACCCACTAGTGCTGGACGTGATCGTCGAAGTAGCTGTGGTGAGGGTAGTGGTGAGGGTAGTCTCTACTGTTGAGGCAGGGGCAGCTGCCCCTCCAGCTGAGCTGGTCGTCACTGTTGATGTAGTGACGCCCGTAGTTGAGTTTGTCGAGGTAGTAGACATGTCGAAAGGTGAAGATGGGAGGAGGCCTGTTGGTGGCGGCGGAAAGCTTGATATTATCGGGGGTTGTTTCGGCCGTGTCGATTGGTCGCTCGAACGATCGATCGGACGTGTTGTCGATACGGTCGATGTAGTCGTTCGAGACGACGATGTAGTCGATGCGGTCGAACGACTGGATGAACGAGTAATCAAACGAGTAATCGGTCGGCCGGTGATCGAGCTAGCTTTTCCTTTCGGGTTGGCTTTCTTGCTTTTCTCCTTGTCTCCCATAAACCTACAAAAGTCTTAAAGAGACTTAATTATAGCTATCTTCCTTGTTTACACTTATTGATCACTTATATTATTTACGCGCTGTGCACTGCAATTACTACTTGTATCATGTGTATGTATACACTTGATTATAACCTGACTGGTTAATTCTACTGAGAGATTTTCTCCTTTAATGTGTAGCTTGCTAGTATTGCAATGCTACAAATCTACGTTCTGTAAGCTTTCTTACACTACTAATATATGATAATATTACTGCTTGGGTGTTTATACACTGCAGTTTTAATGTTGATAACCTGTCTATTGTCTTGTGGTTTGTTTCCACTTAGACAATTAGTTTCAGGTTTTGAGGCATTTTGTGGTATTACTGGTCAGTTTTACTGTCTCTATTAACTTGGCCAAGACAGTATTATTAATGTATCTGTCGTGCCACCCCGCAATAGAGTAGGCGTACCACAGACTACAATTTCAAGACTACTGAAACAAACCACTGGTACTTAAGCTGGGATGTGATTACGCAAACACACAAGTAGTTAGCAACCCTAGCTAATGGGGGTTCCACCAGAACTTCAAGTTCAAAATAGAATACACGCTTAGCAATTGAGGGGTTAGGACCGAACCAAAACCACCACCAGATATTATACTACTATGTTGTAGATATAATTTATACAGTAGCTAATAAACTCTGTAATGTTAGTACTAATTATAATTACCTTAAGGATTTATTGTTGACCCTGTTGTAGACCTCTAGACACGTCTGCCTTCGGTGATAGCTTGCATAAGAGTGCCTTCTACTTCTGAAAGCCCAAAGGTTGCCAACTCAGCAGTAGGAGGAGTCTATTGTACCAGCATGTACTTCTAGCCAAACAGCATCTAAGAATCTGATGCCACACCATATAAGGAGCCTGTAACTACCTTATAACCAATAGTGAGTTACAGTCCCATTCTCTGCTGTATATATATTCGACAACCGGCTATCCGTAGAAGGAGAATGAGGTCAATAGTTACTGTACCATAAACACAGGCCTCTTTAGTGTATACGGCCCATAATATTTATATTGTGTTGTACATTTATGCTACCTTAGGAGATAGTATAATAATGATAGGCCTATATGATGCGTCCTATCTCTCACAACTGATGATGAATAGTTGTGGTTATTTAAACATCAACATTGACATGTATTGTTACTACATGTGCTGGTAGTAAGATAAATTACTAGTATAGTTAATAGATACCCTCTCACTAACTAGTACAAACGATACCTAATTAGTATATTCTACTCTAGTCTTGTTGGATCAGAAGTAGGTCGCCTGTACTGTGGCGATATAACAATATGTGCAAATATAATGTATAACATGTAGACATGTTAATATCATGATTGTGTTCCTTTCATTAGATCGAGTGTAGATATAAGATTTGAAAAGAGATATTCATGCTCCAAGATGATGTGGTTGAGAGCAATTCATAGAAAAATATCAATATCATATCGACATAATAATTATAATTAAATAATACAATATGAATATGATATATTATAATTATATTATTATATTATAATTATTAATTATATCCATATGAATATTTTTCTAAATGACATTATCATTATGACTGTACTACTGATGCAATGCATACCTTTTCTTCTGAAATACAGTTATCAGTTTTTGACTCATTTGTAATCGATGATAATTGTTGACATTAACTGAGTAAACATTACTATTGCAGTGAATATCAGAATGCCAAGTTACAATAGAATATTCAACAATTGAAAGAAGCCAAACGGAAATGATTGGGAAAGCAGCTAATCTGAGCATCTATTATTAGTCAGCTACAATGCACTTTAGCTAGTCGGCTTTTATCGATGCATAATATAAGAACTACCGAAGCTTTACGGGACCTTCACCATTAATCCCGAGAAGTTACATGGTGTAAGGTAGCTACTATAAGCAGAGTTGTGTCCTCTTGCCCACACTTGCCGACACTATTCAGTGCTGCAGTAGAACACAACTCTGCAACTGCTTCCAGAGAAATAGTGTTGCATATAAATAGTGACAATTAGTATATTTAAGAGTTGTCCACTCTTGCGCACTTGAGAGAATGTAACTCCTCACTAAAATTGATTGGCTGACTGTAGATAGGACAGGTATATATAGGAGAGGAGTAGCTACACTGTAGAGGAGTCTCGGTAGAGAGATAGATAGACAGATACCTAGAGTAGACTGTGAAAATGAGCAGGGTTGGGAATCGCCAATAGCATTCGATATTCGATGGTGATTTTCTTTGGTCTATTCACCATCGATTCCACCTAAACTTTGGTTTCCAACAAAGCCATCGAAATGCATGTATTCGTTGGTTTTATAGGGTTACAGCTGCATTCGATTGTCACTAAGCTGCTAATTAATCTGCTAGTGTTTAGTACAGGAAATAAATGAAAAGCCTTGTAGCTTAGTTCTTATCTTTTTAACAAAAAAATGATGATGAGCTGTTTTATTTAATAACAAAATAATAGTTTCTATTTGCAAGCTAGGATAAAATGTGAGTGGCTAGCACCAAATAAGAAATAATAGCCTGGAATTTCTGGCTAAGATTTGCAGTGCATATAAATATTTGAATGCTAAAAAGAAACATAAAGGTAGAGGAGATAACTCTAAACTATGAGAAAATGCAAATAAAACTGGTAATATTAGGCACAGTTGTTATAACATTTTAAAGTAATAGACAAAGTTAGTAAAGACAATAAATTTCTCCATTTTTACAAAAATTATACCCATATACATGTACATTTTCTAAAATCATCATCGATTGTAAAATCGATTGAAGTACAATCATTGATTTGGTAAAGTAACAATCGAATGCTTGTATTCTTCGGTTTAGTCAGCATAATCGAAAATCGGAAATCGAATGCAAAAGTAGATCAAAGTTCCCAACCCTGAAAATGAGGCATGGAGAGACAGCAGTATAGACTGTCGACATACCTGTAGATAAGTCATACGGGGACAAGAGTGGACGACTACATAGACGTTACACATGCATATTATACAAATGGATAAGCTAGTGGAAAACAAGAAAATGAAAGAAAAACTACAAAATAGAAAACCAAATAAAAACCAATAAAACACTAAAACAAAAACACTAAAAACTAAACTAAACTACTGTGGTAGATTCTAGAAGTGTTTTTGCAAGCTGGTATTGTAATTGTAAGGCTAGGGAAGCTGTTGCTTTTTTACCTATATAATAGCAGTTAGCTATATGTAGCTCTAGCTGCATGTAGCTATTTTAGATACTTATATATAAGGGATTTTTATATAAAGTAGGAGAAAAGGAGTAGAGTAAGTAGAGAGAAAGTGGAAGAGAAGTTGAAGTGTTAATAAAAGTTAGATCTGCAAGTGTCTAGACAACCCAGAAAAGGTTTATGGAATGAACAAGAACAGTAGAATCCATAACATTGGTGGCAGCGGTGGGATTTCGGTCTAAACACTCTAACTGCTCAACACTTACAACGGACAGTCATGCTTAGATGGATAGGGTAGACTATCTTGTAAGAGTCCAGCGTGAGCATGGTGTTTATGCCATAGCCTATCAAGCTGTGTATAGCTCATCAGGATCTACACCTAGGAGTAGTGAGCCAGGAAGCTGGAGGATACTTTCTCTCTAACACTTACAACTCCATGGAAAGTCATGCTTAGATGGATAGGGTAGACTATCTTGTAAGAGTCCAGCGTGAGCGTGGTGTTTATGCCATAGCCTATCAAGCTGTGTATAGCTCATCAGGATCTACGCCTAAGAGTAGTGAACCAGGAAGCTGGAGGATACTTTCTCTCTAATGATAATTGGATAGAAATTATTGTGTGATGTATTTATTTTAGTTTTTGTAATTATTTTAATTTCATGAGTACTGTTTGTTGGTGCCTGTTATATCTCGTCGTTCAGATGGTGTATCCAGAATCTACGGTAGAATGGTATAATGCAACCTATAGGAGCCTCTAACCTTCTATTTGTGGAATCGATGCTACTAACATTGAAGTGAGCACAGGTGTGATGTTCAGGTGGTGTATCCAGTGTCTACTGTAGAATGGTATAATGCAACCTATAGGAGCCTCTAACCTTCTATTTGTGGGACGTATACTACTAACATCGAAGTGAGCACAGGTGTGATGTTCAAACATATTGAGGAGACACGAGAATCACTTGTATCTACTAATGGTGCTAAAGACAAAACAGGACAATGGTATAAAACGGAGATTTCTAACTAAGGAGTACTTGTCTGTTGCCTACTATATATTGATGTTCAGCTGGCATATCCAAAGTCTACTGTAGCTTAACATGGTTTAATGCAACCTATAGGAGCCTCTAAACCTCTACTTGGTTGGACTGATACTGCTTGGATTGAAGAGAGCACTGGTGTGATATTCCGATGGTGTATCCAGTGTCTACTGTAGAATGGTATAATGCAACCTATAGGAGCCTCTAACCTTCTATTTGTGGGACGTATACTACTAACATCGGGAGTGAGCACACGTGTGATGTCCAGAATATTGAGGAGGCAAAGGAATATCTTTGTATCTGCTACCGCTGATGCTAAAGACCAGACAAGACAATTGTATAGAAACTAAGTTTTAAAACTAATGGACATATACTAAAACTTTCTTCTACTTTTTATGATCAGGTTATCCATTGTGTTTATAGATGTAGGTGTAGGTAATACCCACACCTCATCTAGGAGGGGAGAATGTGGTAGATTCTAGAAGTGTTTTTGCAAGCTGGTATTGTAATTGTAAGGCTAGGGAAGCTGTTGCTTTTTTACCTATATAATAGCAGTTAGCTATATGTAGCTCTAGCTGCATGTAGCTATTTTAGATACTTATATATAAGGGATTTTTATATAAAGTAGGAGAAAAGGAGTAGAGTAAGTAGAGAGAAAGTGGAAGAGAAGTTGAAGTGTTAATAAAAGTTAGATCTGCAAGTGTCTAGACAACCCAGAAAAGGTTTATGGAATAACAGTTGAATAGAATCCATAACTTGGAGCGTGTGGAGCGTGTGGAGTGTAGGTGGATCGTAGGCTACCTAGTAACTCATATCAATGCGTACTAAAGAGTAAGGATATATGCGGAACAACTATCTTGTTGTACATGTAGACCTCGGAATAGAGTCGACACCGGCACATCCTAGACCACAGAACCAGAACCTACGCCACATAGCTTACTACATTGGAGATCAAGGTGCTGACAAAAGGACCTACAGACAGCGTACTACCACTACATACTACATACAGCTGGTGAGTCCTAAGTACTTTGGCTCCAATTAAATGTTATAACTGACGATACCAAAACCCCCAATTTTAGTTATAACAATAGTACAGTAGTAAGAATGTAATAGAATACATAGCCATAAGTTATAGAAATTCCAGGATATATCACAAGATACAAATGCAAGCTTTTATTGATCATAACTACCTGTACTACGAGAGAAGATTCTATATAAGTTGTATACATGTAGAAGTGTCTATTGAGATCCAAGCATCAGCTGGGACAATGACAGTAAAAACCATTTGCTTTATATAGTATTGTAATGTTTTTGAGTGTGTTTGCATACGAGGGCCGATAGGCCACTAGTATGTGAAGGGCTTGGAAGGTGGTAGAGGCCGACCAAGTAACCTTTTGCTCATTACATAAAGAGTGAACAGTATTTATATGCTCTTATTGGTATGTATATCTGACGTAGACTGATGCCGAGACTCATTAGAGAGTTCAGGACCTACGTAGGTCTTGTAGGCTTTATACTCCAGAGGAGTGCAATGAAAGATCTGGTATTCTAGCAGCTTAGGCCCGACGCTAGATTCATGTAGAAGTGGTGTAGAGATATGCTTAAACGAGGATGGGGATGAACTCGAGCCGTATGGATCTATGGATCCGCCGGTGGAATTACCCGCCTACAAGAGAGAGCCTCTATAGGTTTGAGTTAGGAGATGTTGCTTTATTAGAGCGCAATCAACAACTGATTTGATACAGAAAATGTGCTGCCTTTTATACTATATCTATTTCCGGTCAAAAGAGGCCGATAAGGTATTGGCCGCCGATAAGGTATCGGGTCCGGAACTGATGCAACAACATGAATGGTTCCGCCCGACGTCGGCCATAAAAAGGGTCGGCCTTGGCACAAAATCTGCTTACAATAATGTAAAACATAAAGTGTATGAATATGAGCCTTTTCTGAAGCATCGGCCCCAAGTGATACTTATAATATACGGCAAAAGACTCTATTTAATATAATCAGACAAGAGAAGGTAATTGCTAACAGTATGTGGGAAAAACCAAATTGTAATGCAAATAGTCTGATTGACAGGTAGTAATAGTAAGGCACACAATAAAAGTTGATTGGATATAAGTGGTATAACACGCATGAGTATAATTGCATAAGATAAGACATTATGCATGAATGAATATGGATAACATGGATAATATGAATAACATGGATAATAATGTCAGTGTTAATGTCAATATACAAGAAGAGTAAGAACTCAGTTCGTGTCCAGGCAGGCTGTTTCACCACAGTATTGTGGTGTTTCAGCACATAGCCTGCAGCCGCATGGACTATACCTAAATACTTGTGTTACTACGTAAAACTGTCAATATTCTTATCCCATACTTGTTACGCATGAACCTTTTTATACACGCTTGTCAACTACTGCTTAGCTAGTGCGCATCATTGTTATTATCAACCAATCAGGTCTCTTGTATTTGTCTGTATCTAATTACACTACTATTTGCAAGTACATCCACTACCTGGTTATATTCTAAGTCTTTTGCCTATTATAAAGTGATGGCCGATGTCATAGAAAATTATGCTGACCAGGCTTCTTGCTGGTCCACCAGGTGGGTCGATTCCGTTGTCCTGGTGTTCGAGGGGCGTTTAGGAGGCCTCGGAGTTGCCTGACTTCTTGACTAAGGGTCTGGATGGCCTCTTTCAGGTCGTTGATCCAGGTCAGGTCGGTGTCCACTGCGTTGACGTTGTGTAACTCCGGCTCGAGTTCCGTTACGGCCCTTAACTGATGTGTTTTACTTCCGCGGGAAGACCCCTTGACGAGCAGGAAGTCATTCCCTGCTTGGACGGCCAAGTCCACATGCCTGGGATTGATTGCCAACAAGTGTCTCTGTAGGTGTCCGTCCTCAAGTGAGTTGCTGAAGTTTTCTACAGCTAATACCTGTCGGTGCGCCTCGGGTAGTTCTTGGTAGGCCACATGTACTAGCTTCTTCACCAGAGTGGCATGCTCTTGTAAGGACATGCCGGGATCTTTCTTCATTTGTATTAATTGCAATCTGGCCTCTTTGGCTGTCAGCTCGAATCGGGCGCAAAAGGCCTTGAAGATCCCCTCTGTAGTGTCGGGTCGGCCGCATTCTTGTGCTGACCCTTTAAGAGCTTCTCTCAAGTGGAGGTCCGTAGCTACCGGGCTCCAATCATTGGCCTCGGCTATCGTCAGGAATTGTTCTATGAAGAATTTTACATCTCCTTGTCCGTCGAATTGTGGAGTCTTGAAGGAGGGTTGAGGCGAAGGGGGCGGGCTGCTTCTATGTATCTCCCAAGGACCTCTACAAGCCTCTCTATGTCACTTGCCATAGTTCAAGTGTAGGTGAAGCCTCCTTTATGGGTGAGATGTGTCGTCTCGTCTTTAGTAGTGAATTAGTTAGACTTTTAGTTTATAGGCTGGGCTGGCCTAGTACGACGTACTGAGTGCTGTTAATCTATTCTGGATCCGTGGTCAGTCTTTAGTTGAAGAGCCGGCGTAGGTCAGGCTACATCTAGCGGAACCACGAGAATTGAGGGTGCGCTTTAGCTTTCTGTCACCTTCTCGTCATGCGGGTTCCCGGGTCCGAGTCCTAACGCCGGTGAAGTATTGAAGAGTGAGGTCGGTCGGGCTACATCCAGCGGAGCCACGAGGGAATGCGCTATAAACTCTGGATGAGTCTCGTGTGGTTAACGCTCCCGGGTCCGAGTCCGAGGTCACCTTCCTTCTGCTTCGTACTGTAAGAGTACGACCTTAGAGTTCCACCGCTGCCACCAATGTAATAGTTTTTAGCTTTATTTGGTACTGTCGTCCTAAGACGACTTCCGAGTCCAAAATGAAGAGCCTATGAGTGGTGCTAGGTCTTCTCATTACATGAAAGATTAACAGGTACTAGTAGTCAAATAACTACCAAAGACGACCCATATGATCCTGAGTCAATGCTTGTGTGCTATACTGAGAGAGTGATTCGACCTAGTAGGAGGTTCGGGTTGCAAGGTCGAGGACCTTAATGACTAGAATGACCTAGCTACAAAGTGAAAGTCTCTGTATATAAGCATAGATGTGTCTTTATTGAGATCCAAGCATGAACTGAGACAACAAACATAAAAACAATGTGCTTTATATAGTATTAGAACTTCCGGAGGAAGTTTTGGTAAAAAGGCCGACGTAGTGTCGTAAAAAGACGACGCAGTGTCGTCCAGAAATTGCGCAACAATATGGCGGCTGGAAGCTCGATGGCCGACCCAAAATAGGTCGGGTTTGACAAAAATTGCTTAAAATCATCTAGATCATATTATGCTAAATCAATATCAAGTATTTCTGAGAGGTCGGGCCTCTTAACATGGGTATAAAAAGGGTATAATTGCTCAGTAATGCATATAAGAAGTGTAAAATTGGTATGTAATTATCAGTGTATGGTTAGACATGCACAACAATGTAGGTATGAGTATCAAGATAGCTAAGTGCAAAAGAACAAGTGTTAGATAAGTAGTGCTGTGGCAACTGCTAGCCACTTAGGGTGCTATAAGGTCCATCAGGGTGACTGGAGTCGTATGTACAAATGTCCTGAACCATTACCATATATATAGGACTTTTAACATACATATGTAGAGCTGTAGCCAAGTGTGTCTCACTATATACATTGTACAACATGTACTTTGTGTATGCTTTTCCAACTAAGAATTAGGAGCTGTCTTCCCTTACACAGGGTCCTCTTTAGGCCAGCTGAAGCCTAGAATAAATTCCAAAATGGGACCTAGAGCAAAATTTGGTGGAGGTAGAAAAAAATTATTTATTGGGCCAAACCATGTAAGATAGCTATATGTATATTGTTTTCTTCCATGTGCCTTTAAATTTACTGTGGCCTATTGTTATAAAATAATATATAGCCTGGAAGGGAAAACGTGAGGTATGGTACTGTTATACCAGTAGCATATATCCATGGGTGTACATCTAGGCACCAATATATACAACTATAACTAAGTGTGTCTCAATGCTACTCTGTGTACTGCTACATGGCAGGTATTTCTATGATACTAATATCAATTCTCTAGATCGGCATAATTGTATATTCAAACATCTCATGTATACTTCAGTTTATTCAAGTTGTATGTATATATATATATATATATATACATGTATACATGATAATTAGTTAAAAATCAGATTCCCTAAGACAGTTAGATTTGCTATAAGATACTATAAAAGTCATTCTATTCCCAAGAATAATATTGGTGTCTAATCTATCTATACTATACAACATCATGTTCAACATTCACTCTACTTTCAGTATTACTACGTATATATATTATAAAGTATTTGACTATAATAGCAGGTTTGGAACAACCGCCATCGTATACTGTTATATTATTGGTACAACTAATGCAGCTAATGATACAGGGGAGAAAAAATTAAATAAACGTGCATCATCACATCATTATGTTGTTTCTGTATCTGGTATGTCAGCAACAATCATGGGGATATCTAGGAGATCAGATGCGGTGAATCTGTAATTGAACAAATCAAATTATACAGATGATTGTTGAACTTTATTATGTCTGTTAAAATAACTTACAATATTGAAGTAGTATTCTTGTTATGATGTACCATGCAGTTTAACTCTATTGTACTTCTCAAGGCTCACTGTATATTAGAACACAAACTGATGAAATTTAAATTCATGTTATAGAATATCAGAAAGTGAACTACATGAACCATCTACTGTATAGTATGATTCCACCAGGAAGTGTTCCACAGAGAAGGAAGCATGGAATTTATTTAATGTAGTCACTTCTGGAATAAATCTGCAGATTGCGTGTTAAATTGTACATGGGTAAGGCTGACATTGACCAGCCGCTCTCAAAGTGGCCTGTGCCTGCAGACCACCATGACTGGTTGCTATTAGATGCAAAGTTTTTCTGGATGTGGGGAAACCACAGGTATTACTGATGAAAAGAAGAGAATATGAAATGTGTCAGAAAAGTGATATAAGACATTATAAGATATAAGATATTATTGTGTATTTTATAAGTTTGGCAGATATAATTTATTACTGTTTGCTTCCACACTTACGAATATGAGAGGGTAGCATACAACGGGTACACCACACACTGTATACTGACCAAGAAACAGCCAACCAAAAACTCTAGATCTAAATTATACAACTTACTAACAGATGCAATGTGCTCCATCATGTAATTATCTGCTCTTCGTTTTAAATTATGGCCCAAAAATATGCAAATTCAGAAAGTACAATAGTTTCCTGAGTGATACAACTGATGGTCGGCCACTTGTGTCCAGCAAAGGACTGTGATCTAAGTACAAATATGAGCAGTATTTAAAGCTAGCCATCATGTATACAGTTGTTTACATGACAATAATAATTATTTACAGTATTACCATACATGACTGTCAGCCAGTATCCACGATCGTACAGAGGTCATGGCGGTTTATCTCTATATGAATGTTGCTTACGCATTTCATAATTTTATATTTACTATTTAACCTGATGAGTATTCATGTATATTACATACGTTTGCATAATTACGTAAATGCATTTGTAACTACATATATTGTAATGGTAATATATATATGTACCATGTATGTACTAGATTTTGTTAGTGATATTTTGATAGCATTATAGTTTATATAGAGTACTGTAGTATCTTATACATGTACATAGTTCCAACACTTTATCTTTGCTAATAGTAGATTTTTATTTTGATGGGGTTGTCTTACCTCGTGAGTTTGTGAACTTCTGAATATTGTACTGGAATATCAAAGAGTGAAGCATCTAGATTTTTGTTCCATTGGAAGTTTTCTACAGAGAAGGCAGCATGGAGTCTGTGGTGTATAGTCACTTCTGCAAAAAAGTAACAGACGGTGTATTAAATAATGAATTTCATATCTGTGCAATTTTCAAGTCAGAGTTTTAGGTTTACCAGCAGCTATCAAAGTGGTGTTTGTGATCGAAGATTACTTTCAATATTCTCTACCTAATGTATGAATAAGTATATGATTATAATATCATGTAACCTTGTAACCAAATAAATTGAGTTGCTGGCAAGAGTAGGATATTGAGTTGTGCGAATGTATAGGCCTATCAGGCCTAACTCTAAACTTCATGATGTGAAGATGAGCTATACAGAAATTGAGATGTGATGGTAGGAAGCAGTGAATGAACTGCGTGTCAGGTAGAGACATTTCACCCAAGAAGACTATAGTAGTCTCAAAGAGAAATGGTAAAAAATAATGTGTTATACTATATTCAATGAAAAATAATTTTAGATTTGGCATCAGCTAACTCACACATTTTCAACAATTTTATAAACTATTATGAGCTAACCAAACTAGTTTCCACTTTTACATACCAATCAGACATGGGAATTCACCTTCTGTCATGTTCAGGCCATATAAGTGGTCCAACAACTTAGAGTTATTTCTGGTTAGTGTGTTGAACAATGTCACCATTGATCTAAATTCCTTTCTTGGCATTGGAAAAGGGTTATTCTGAAATTAACAATCATCATTTAGTGACTAATATACAGTACATGTATGATATGGATAGTTTGGGCAGAACTATGTAGTATACATGTACATGTATATAATATTGTAATGGTTTTTGGGGGTTTGTTTTGTCATCCTAAGACGACTCCCGTGTCTAAAATGAAGAGCCTATGAGTGGTGCTAGATCTTCTCATTACATGAATGATTAACAGGTACTAGTAGTCAAATAACTACCAAAGACGACCCATATGGTCTCGAGTTGATGCTTGTTTACTATACTGAGAAAGAGAGTGATCCGGCCTAGTAGGAGGTTCGGTTTGCAAGGTCGAGGACCTTAACAACTAGAATGACCTATCTACGAAGTGAAAGTCTCTGTATATAAGTATAGATGTGTCTTTATTGAGAACCAAGCATGAACTGAGTCAACAAACATAAAAACAATGTGCTTTATATAGTATTAGAACTCTGGTAAAAACGCCGACGTAGTGTCGTAAAAAGACGACGTAGAGTCGTCCGGAAATTGTACAACAATAATGCAGCCGGAAGCCCGATGGCCGACCCAAAATAAGTCGGGTTTGACAAAAGATGCTTAAAATCATATAGATCATATGCAAAATCAATATCAGGTATTTTTGAGAGGTCGGGCCTCTTTACATGGGTATAAAAAGGACAGTAAATGATATGTAATTACAAGTGTATGGTTAGAACATGCATAACAATGTAGGTATGAGTAACATGACAGCTAAGTGCAAGAAACCAAGTGTTAGATGAGTAGTGCTGTGGCAACTACTAGGCACTTGGGTGCTGTAAGGTCCATCAGGCTAACTGAGGTCGCATGTACAAATGTCCTGAACCATTACAATATAGTGTTGATACCATCACACTTTTTATTGTCGTTTTTTATGCATATAGGAATAATCGGTTAATCTAGTAGTTGTCACTTGCCTGATTCAGAATTTTACTGCTTTTAGCTTATGAAAATAATGCTCACACACCCATTTGTCGCCTCTTAATATATTGTACAACAACAACGTTTAGAATCTAGTCTAGGAGTAGCGTACCAAAAGACAAGGCCTCTCAATTGAGTTGTCGTTAGACTTAGCAGAGGAAATTTAAGCAAGACAAATTTACAACTTTTCATGAAATAAACAAAATGGTCAACTCTAGCATCTTTATTGGCCAGGTTTTCGACAATTTTAATTTAAAAATTTTGGCTGGTGGGAAATCATATAGATCAGTCTCAATGGTAAGACGCATTTGTCAATTCCACCTCAATAAAATTGCTTTAAACAAAACATAGGAACCTACTTTCTGAATGAGAATGCAGAGACTCAGGAAATCACCACAGGTTTCTATCCGCTTCTTCCTGCCGATATGTTTATGCTGGCCGGTCACATACTCTTCCCACCCAACCTTGGGTAGGCTTGGTGGAGGCACTATTACATTCTGTAAGCAAATAAGTTTTAAGATTCTGGCGGAGTATGGCCTATAACTTGAGAACTTGGCAGTACTTCAGAGGACCGAGAATCATATTGTATTCAAGCAGCAACTGCTACGCTTGCCAGATGTGCGTCAGCACTATTTCTTTTTAATGTTCTCAAGCAGGTTTATCTACATAAATATTCTTTACTTAACAGAAGTGATCAAGGTTCAAGCCGGGTACATGGTTGATAGGTAGAATATATTTAATGTTACGTTATTTTCCAAGGAAACACTCACCTCAGTAAATAATCCAGTATCAAGTGACTCTCCAAGGAAATACTCACCTCAGTAGATAATCCTGTATCAAGTGATTCTCCAAGCAACTCCCAGAGTGTCATAGTTTCTGTCTTTCTTCCAGCAATTACATTTTCAATCTTAGATGGTATCCAACTTTTTACTACCCTTGGTGCACAAAGTGGACGTTGGGCACTTGCTTCACTACTTTGTGCACCACTTGAACCTCTTGGCCTTGAACTTTCACGCGGACCACTGGCACTTCCTTCACATGCTCGTTGACCTAACAATATTGCATTTGTCTCATGATTAGATCTCGTTTCAACTTCTTCTTCGACAGGAACCAGAATTCTCTGTAGGCTTTCCACTCCATATTGGTATTTGTTCAAACTACTACTGTGTGCAGTCTTAACATGACTTGACCAGCCCTGTGTCTCTCTCAATGGATCATTTGATGCTTGAAATAATCCCCTTCCTGCATTGCTATCAGAAAAACTAGAAGTATCCTGAACGTTGAGGTGATCATTTGAACTTGTTCCTTTTTCTCTAGGAGATAGTAGAGGGCGTGCACTGCTTTCAGAGCAAAAACTATGTTCAGTATTTTCATCTCTCAGCTCTTCTTCAAGTAATTCATTTGTATATCCGAGTAGAGGCTCTCTCCATTCTGTACGCGGTATAGGTTGACGTGATTTTTTAATGCGATTCCACAGACGGCTAAAGAACTTCTGCTGTTCAGGCTCTTCTTCCCTGATTACCTCGATCTTTGCTTTCTTGAGTTTCCGGATATGCTCATGTCTAGGCAACATAACAAAATCTGAATAGCAGTGAGGCTATGAAAATTAAAAATTTAAATTATGGAATCAAATTTTAAAATTCTGGAGAAAAAGGTCTTGGCTGAAATCTGATATGATTTACATCAGATGTTGTCATTCCAAAGACGGAAAGATGTAGCTTTAACCTTTAAGGAACTCAAAGCGGTTTAGCTATGTCAATCACTCAAATACTTCTTCACCTCTTCTTCAACAACAAGGGTGTAGTAATATGAGTGTAAACTAGAAGATGCATAGCCCATGTGAATTTGGTGTAGAAGACAGCTTGAAATTCATAAGTCATCGCTACTGAGAAGTTAAAGTTTGAGAATCAATGTGTTTGATTAGAAGAAACAAAGAGCAGGTTTGTGTGCATACAACCCAGATTTTAGTAGATCCATGTACTACAACTACATCTGTATATTCAGTATAATTATTAAATATATGCACATATAGCATTGTATGTAGTATGAATTTAAAATAATTCTACATAAACTTTCACTGCTTCAATGCTTGATGTACAGAAAAGATGTATAAGATAAAAAACGTTTTAGCATACCTTGCAGTGCTAGACCAGTTTAATCCATCTACTTCTATTGCAAAAGAGTTTGTTCGCCTCATCTAGAAATGGTAACAGCAATAAGCCATTTCTCAGTAAGAAACCTAACTATTTGCTAGAGAAAAACTGTTAGTATTATTTGGTATAATCTCTCAGAGCCATCACATTCTTTCTGATGCTTGTTAGGTAGTAGGAGCACATTGTATCATAGGAAAACATTCAAATGGAGTTTAAGTGTACTCTGTTAACTGTCATGATGCAACAGGTGTAAACAAGTATATAACATTTTGTCTGTAGAAACGTTTATATGTTGAGTACTGGCTAATTGTAATGTGTGATCGCTATTTTATAATATTATAGCCTAACTTGATTTAACCCAATATATAGGTAAAGTAGCCAAGAGAAGTGGCTCATGTCCAGCCTGTTTTGGTCACAGGTACTGCTGGCAGCAGGTAGCACTGCTGGCTTCCTTTAGCAAGGAAGCCAGCAGTGCCGCCAGCGGAGCTAGACAATTGGGACAGTAGAGTCTCAGGTTCAAATCCCAATCTGTGTTTCACTATTTCCACAGATGTGGAGCCAAGTTTCTGGATGTTCATAAATAAAATATTAAAAATAATAGTATAAAGAATATTATAGAAGGCATTATAAATTTGTATAAAAATAATTTAGTCCCATATCACTACTTAGTCTTCATGTTTATATAGCATTTAAATAAACGATTTTTCAAGCATATGCACTCACTATATCGGTCAACTGTGGCAGATGATGTCCGGAAGTCTTGTGTGTTTTTACCAGTCTCTCTCCTTCACAGATGTCGGCAGATTGGTTCATGGAGGCTAAGACTTTATCTACTTCTAACTCGTGTATAGTATCCTACAGGTACATGGAGGTGTACATAACATGTGCATACATTTTGTACATGGTAGGTGTACAGTGGATGAAGCTCTGCCAGGTCATATTAAACAAAGTTTCGAATGAAACAAGACATTTTGGATTTGTCATTTTGTATGTTTTCTAACTAAGTTTTATAAAATTTGTCCTGGATGTGACCATAAACTTGAGCTGTGAATTGTTGCAGACTCTAGATTTGTAGCTCAACCACATGTGTGCCCATATCCACCCAGAATGATCTGAATAGCTTGAAAACCCCTTAAGATCTCTTGATCCTTTCAAAACCATGTTCAGTAACTCTGGGCCTACCAGGGCAAAAAGTGGAAGAAATGTGTAATACAGTTAAAAAATGAACACGGCATAGGAAAGAAAGCAGTAAGACAGGAGAATTGCTATTTATTTACCTCTACATCACTCTAACTCACTCATGTAAACACATACACATTTCACCTGGTAGGTTTACAGTACATGAATGTGTGCCAAGTTATTATCAAACATATCTTGGAATAAAGCACTAAGATATTCTGAACTAGTAAATATTACCAAATGGCAAAGCACCTCAATCTGAATAAAATTTGTTGCAGGAGAGTATGGAATTTGGGTTGTGAATTAGAGCAGTTTCTAGTTCTACCGTCCAATTACCCAGAGTACGCGTGCCATTTGAACGGTTTGAAATCAGTTGTGGTAACCCCTTAACATCGTTAGATAATCTCAAAACCTTCTTTAGTAATTTTGGATCCACCAAGTTCTCAAGCAGAGTAAGAACCCAGATCACAGGATATGGAAGAGATGAGTGATGCTGCTGTTATAGTTACAAAGAGTACACAGCATGGGAAGGAGAGCAGCAAAACGAAAGATATGCTGTTTACCTTAGACTTGCAGTACAGCTAACATTGTGTATATGTAGGTGTAAATGTATAAGAAATAAAGCTTACAATTGGAATCCACGTGACCTCATTGGTTACAGGATCAAGTAGACAAAGAGACTTCTCAGGTTCTGATCTGGTGTTGTATATAAAGACTGCCTCCTTGTCCAATATTTCTTCAATTCCATCTTCAACGTTTTTCATAGGTTTGTAGATTCTCACATCTAGCCTTAAAAGAACAAGTAAAATTCCCATCATAATTTTTGCAATATATGCTAACAGGCCCCTACCTAGAAACAAGGATTACTTAGTAGAATCCTGCATTGTGATTAACAATTGTTACTAAGCATCTCAAAAGTTAACAGTCTGCCGATTCATAATTAGTAAATCTGTATTCACCCCATCTTTGTAGAGATAGAGAATTAGTGGTATTGGTCATATGCCAGAATTGTCAAAAGCTGATTATCTCAGTGTATTCCCAGCTAGAAACCTTAAATTTTGAGAGCTTGCTTCAACAGGTTTGAGAGCTTACATGTAGAATCGTAAAATGAATGTGACAAAAATGACGCAACAATACACATTTAAGCAACATTTTTGCAACAATTATTGTTCTGGCATTGGGAAGAGCAAGATTCAATGACTACTAGATAGAAAGGCACATGTAAATAAAAACCCTGTGAAATAGCCAATTTATGTAGTATATATACTATTTTAGTAGTATAACTGTCAAATCCCTTGCTCCAATGTGTATTATTGCCTCATTTTTTTCACATTCATATTATATTGTAATGTTTTTAGTGTATGATGACGTACGAGTGCCGATGTAGGCACGGGTACGGGAAGCGCTTGGTAGTTGGTAGTGGGCTGCCAAGGTAACATCCACACATTACATAAAGAGTGAACAGTTAGTTAAGCTCTTGTGATTATTGATAAAGACGTTGAGGTTGAGGCTCATTAAAGAGTCCAGGGTCGACGTAGGTCTGGTAGTTTATACTCCAAAGGAGTTTAGAAAGAAGTAATGCTGATCTAAGGGCTTAAGGGCTAAAGTCCGGTGATGTAGAACTCAAAAGGAGTGTAGAAAGAGTACTTAAACGAGTGTAAGGACGAGGTCGGATGCTTAAGTCTAAAGAGACCTGTGGGTGGAGCTGCCTGCCTGCAAGAGTAAGACTCTAGGTTGAGTTAGGAGATGTTGCTTTATTAGAGCGCAATCAACAACTGATTTGTACAGCAAAATGCGTGAGCTTTTATACATAAAATACTTCCGGAAAAAGGTAGGATAAGGTATTGGGCTGGTACGATAAGGTATTGGGCCGGAACTTGCGTAACAACATGGCGAAGTTCTACCCGACGTCGGCCACCAAAAGGGTCGGCCTTGCACAAAAAGTGCCTAAAATATACCAGAATGAATTATACATTATATAAGTATGGCCGTGTTCTGAGACATCGGCCCCAAAAGTATACAGGTAAAAAGACTTAGAGTGAGAATCAGAACAATATGTAATTGCACACACAGTATAATTGAACAATGAATGCTAGGACCTGGTTGGCTACCAATATATGACACATCATGCATGCAGTAGTTGATAATAATAGTGAGATAATAGAGTAATGTCAAGCATGTATAGGATCCATGCATAATGGCATTGGCACAAGATATAGTCCATGCGGTAGCAGGCTATGCCGATTCACTACAATATACTTTGCAATATAATATAATATAATATAAATTGTAACTGATTAAATGATGTTTGCTGCACTGCTATAACTGCATATCGTGTCTTTGCGTCCTAAATTTCAGGCGCAGGTTGCTCAAAAATTTTCCTGCATACATCTGTCACAGATTTGCAAGTTCACCGGCTTAGATCGCAAGCAAAATTGTCATTTTCATGCAAAACTCCCAACTGTGCCAATGAGCTAAGAATGGTATTCTATGGCCAAGCGAAATCTCAGGCCAATAGCAATAGCCGCTTAGGCCTAGGCCGGACGGCTATCTTTGAATTTTTATTTGTGACCCAGGTCGGTCCAAGAGGTCGTAAAGACACTAAGAGTTAATGAATGTAGTCATGTAGCTGTTATGGCTTGCCAAGCAATTTTCATCCAGATTTCTATCCAAATAAACATATTGTGTTTGATATTACAAAACTACCAGGTGTGGGTTAATCTACTACATTTTATATAATAGATGTTTCTCACCTCACAAGATTTCCTTTCTTGAACCAGGTGAGCACTCTTTTCTCTACCACTTTGAAGTTATCAGGATTAAAAAAACTGAATATTCTATGTGCTACAAATAATAACCATAACTACAAGACCTGCCAGTCATTATAACAAGACAAGCACCTGCTAGACTTTATAACAACGTAGTTCAAGCACCTGCTAGTTATTGTAACATTGACATTGGTGACTTCTTAGTAAATTCCCTTCATCTCATTATACCATGGAATATGCTATATAACTCCAAAAAACCTAGTATTTTGTGAAGATGAAAATTTATCCTCTTTCTGGGAATGTTATATACATGCACTATACTCACTTGGTTCCATAAACAACCAAGTCATGGTGAACACAAAGTCTCCATATGGTTTATACATCTCCATGAATCTAGTTCTTTCCAACTGGTCCTTTGACCTTAAATTCTGCATGTGGTCTTTTAGCATCAATTCTTTTACTAAAATACAAGTTTTACTGAACTAAAGCCTCGCATGACTCAGGATGTAGTCCTACATCTTTAAGATTACAATGTGTAATGATAAATATATGGATAATTACTCATTGCATAATGCAATACGATAACAGGTCTGGAAAATTGATCAGTTACTAATTTGTTTTCATTAACTCACTGATTTTTCTATTGCCGTAGCAGATTGCTTCATTGAGTGGGGTCTGCAGTTCATTGTTCATAATCTGAACATCTATTTTGGGTGTTTCCAACAGTTTCTCGACAATCTCTACAAAACATGCTTCAATTGAAATATTTATATAATGTACATTTGGACATTGTAGTTGGCAGGCTATAGCAGTGATGGCTTTGTCACCTTTACTAACTTGGACAATTCTAGATTTCTACAAAATAGAACGATAACATTCAATCATGTTAATTTGACAGATCTATTTAGTTATTGCTTTCAAACTGCATTTCGCGATGCTATTAAAATTGTTATTATTGTTATTATGTTGTACTCATGACTTAACTACATGTACATGTACACGGTATTACTGTTGATTTAATACAACTTTAAAAGCTGAAAGTTTACTCACCAATGTTTCCTCGCATCACTGCTATATGTAAAGGGGTGTTCCCTACAACAATTGAGTTACTGCTATAAATATACCTACCATGTGACAAATATTTGAAGCTAGCAGAGTATATAAATTATCTAATAGATCTCTAGATTCTAGAATATTACATGTATGTAAAGATATAAAAACACTGAAGACCAATGGGCTATCATGTGCAGGCCGACTGCCCCTCAGTATTTTACTAGGTGTTACTGGAAGTAAGTTTTGTATAAAAGCTGGAACATTTGGCCATGCTATTCGCCTGTTCTTGGGGCTTCAATAAAGACACATTATTTATCTATCTACATATGTATATACAGCTTGTGAGGTACCTCCTGACTGGGAGTTCCTCAGCCTAAGTTCCTACGGGAACTGACAGGCAGGGCATCTAGATTAAAGTAGCACCCCTGAGTGTATAGCATAATAAATAAAGACACTAGGACCTATGGGTAAAATCAATGGGAACAAGTAAGCAGTGTTAGTCAAGTCTTGCATCTTTGCTCAGTGCATGCAATAAGAAGGCCGATAGACCACGAAATACTCAACCTGGTATTTAGATGCAGAACTGACCGCTAAGGCCTTGCTAGGTCGTTTTCAAAATTGTTCACTCTAAAAATGGTTTCATGGATCGTGAGATGGTGGTATAAGCACATAACCGCTACCTTAGAACTATTTATGGATCACAGGCAGTTCACAGGTCACTTAGTTTGAAATACATATTGGACATTTAAAGCACACTTACCGAACTTGTCTTGTTTGTTGATATTCTGTCTCTGGTGATCATAGCTAAGTTTCCTCCTTAGCTTCTCGATGTCATTCTCTAGACAACATTTATGCAAAACATACCGATACAGCGAATCCAGTTTTCTCTCAGAATTCAAACGGTTATCGGACAGTCTTGTGTAACCTGAGGCCATTGTTTAATATCCAGACTTGGAATTCTTGCTGAACCTTTACCAGTTAATCAAGGCTATGTCTCAAAAAGCTTGAAAATGCAAAGCTTGTTAACAGCAACATAATCTCAAAGCATTTTTAAGACAGCTATCACACCCTCCTTGTATCCTATGAGCCATTAATACTACCTGCACTTTTACTAAAACTATCAGACCTGTACCTTAGTTCTCCATTTGAATAAAATTACTCATAGCATCTCTGTAGGTTCTGCTCTACTTTTTATCAGAAGCTGCAAGGTGAAAATGGTTCAAAGCCTGATTATAAAATTCAGTGATGTCCTTTCAAGTTGTGATCCTCAGATTATAAGCCACTGGGTTGTTGAATCTAACACTAATACAGCGATGCTACGAGTTATGAGTTGTAGGCCTGACTAGTTAGCATGGTTTCCAAGCTGAGCATACATCCTCCACTGTACTCTTATCGTCATGTCAATTTACATTTTAGGAGAAGGAGAAATGCTGTGGCTGTAGTAGATATTGAATCATCAAATACCCGATTCTGTTTATATTACTTTTTTACATGCTATTGCACAATGTACTGTATTATTAGTCTAAACTTCATTCTCTTCCTCTATTGGCTGTAGGCCTACTGTAGGCGAAAATGTTTTGGTAGATTGGAATTCGCATATGCGAGTGGGAGAAATTGGGTTGGCAAGAGGGTGTTACCCCCAAAAAAACAAAAAAGGTAACTCTTACTTGAATATTGACATGGAATAAAGGCGATTTCACTTGTGATCCTTATTGTACTCCCAAAACTGCTTTAGATGGGGTTTCATTTTGATTAATTCCAGGCTTAACTTGTTATTCTAAATAATATGAAGAAGCATTCTGAATAAGGGTGTCAAACAAGAAAAATCCATTGTTGCAGAAAAAGAAAAAAACTTTGTTGTAATATTAGCATATTGTCAAAGTTCCTCAATGGTTTAGAAAATAACAAATAAACTTCAATGTTTTGTACCGCTTTTTGAATGTAAAGGGGTTTAGAAGATATTTTCATTATAGTCTAGCAGTTCACACTTCACCACCTCAAAAAGTTATGCAATGAGTTAATGTCCTTGCCTCACCTCCGAGAGGCAGCAGAAAGATTATACCATCATGTACATTGTACATACTGTACATGAAAATATTGAACTGGCCAAATTCATTGAATATACAATACCACATCAATAGCCAACATGTGGGTGGTGTTTCAGTTGGGTGTATGGTTTTGTCAGTTTTCAGATTCCAGTACAATGTCAATATCTCAACATTCAGCATTATATTATTAATATACAAGTATAATATGATGTCCATTCAGTGCTGAAAACCATGTGCCTGTGAATGATATTCAAACCCATGTCCCTATGAATGATGTTGAGCACTCTACCATTACACTACCAGATCAGCAGAGAAAGCTATCCATTAACACGAGGGTACAACTACACACACTGTGTCCATCTTTTACGGAGCATTAGTTAAATGCAGGTGCTTAAAGTATGCACTACGCACTCTGTGTACTGTTTCTGTACTGTTGGCAGGTATTTCTATGATACTAATATCAATTCTCTAGATCAGTATAATAGTTTATTCAAACATCTCATGTATACTTCAGTTTATTCAAGTTGTATGTATATATATATATATATACATGTATACATGATAATTAGTTAAAAATCAGATTCACTAAGACAGTTAGATTTACTATAAGATACTATAAAAGTTATTCTATTCGCAAGAATAATATTGATGTCTATCTATCTATACTATACTATACCAACATCATATTAAACATTCACTCTACTTTCAGTAGTACTACTACGTATATGTATTATATAGTATTTGACTATAAAAGCAGGCTTGGAACAACTGCTATCCTCATACTGCTATATTCTTGGTACAACTGAAGCAGCTAATGATACAAGGGAGGAAAACGCCCAAGTAAATGTGTATCACAAAGTCATTCTTTTCTCTGTATCTGGTATGCCAGCAATAGGGGAAATATCTAGGAGATCAGATGCAGTGAATCTGTAACAGAATATACTTTGCCCACTTACACAGGTGATTGGTGAGCATTATACATGTGCATGTATATATTACAGAGATGCCAGACTCGAGTTAAAGACTCTCACTCGAGTTAATTCAAGCAACATTTTATGGCTTATTATAAAGGCTCGTAACTTGAATATACAGCTGTCAAAAACTTGTAACTTGACTTCTAATTCAATTATGGCTATGATCAAAGACTCTCAACTCACACATCATCATGTTGAAATATTCAAATATGTTTTCATTGGGCAGCTGTGAATTGTAATGAATAGAAATAACCACAGTTATAACCACCAACCACAACCACAATTATAACACATTTTACAGTAAAACTGTGACATTTTGCTTTGGACTTTGAACTTCTAACACCACATTTCCTAACCAAATTTCACCATAAGCTGAACAATAACCCAATAACTCTATATAAAGATTGAGTTAAACAAGAAAAGAATCGAATTGAAACTTGCTTGTAGTTAACTTGAATAACTTGACAAAAACTTGAGTTTCTGGGGACATGTAAATATTTAACTCGTAACTTGAAAGTTTTGATCTGTCACTGAAAGAATTGACTTGTAACTTGAAGAGTCACAACTAAGAGTTGGCCATGGAAACTTGAGTTTCCAAAATAAAACTTGCACACATCTCTGAATTATATTATGTTAAAATAAGTTTTACTACGTTGAAGTCGCATTCCTTTTGTATTAAATGATTATTATGTTTATGTATAATGCATAGAAAAATGCATTGTTGTAACTACATGACTTGTAATGGTAATACATAATACGACCTGTGCTAGATTTTTGATAGTGGTTTTTTAATATAATTACATGTACAAAAATGTATATATTAATTATGTGATGTTTTAGATATAATATTTATATACAAGTATTGTAATGGTTTTTGGGTTTTGGTACTGTCGTCCTAAGACGACTCCCGAGTCCAAAATGAAGTGCCTATGAGTGGTGCTAGGCCTTCTCATTACATGAAAGATTAACATGTACTAGTAGTCAAATAACTACCAAAGACGACCCATATGATCCCGAGTCAATGCTTGTGTGCTATACTGATAAAGAGAGTGATCCGACCTAGTAGGCAGTTCGGGTTGCAAGGTCGAAGACCTTAACAACTAGGATGACCTAGCTACGAAGTGAAAGTCTCTGTGTATAAATATAGATGTGTCTTTATTGAGATCCAAGCATGAACTGAGACAACAATTGGAAAAACAATGCCGAATGCCCTTTATATAGTAACAGAACTTCCGGAGGAAGTTCCGGTAAAAAGGCCAACGTAGTGTAGTAAAAAGACGACGTAGGGTCATCCAGAAATTGTGCAACAGCATGGCGGCCGGAAGCTTGATGGCCGACCCAAAATAGGTCGGGTTTGATAAAAGATGCTTAAAATCATCTAGATCATATGCAAAATCAATATCAAGTATTTCTGAGAGGCCGGGCCTCTACATGGGTATAAAAAGGGTATAATGGCTCAGCAATGCATTATAAGAACTGTACAGGTAACATTTAACTATATAGACAATGGGTACAAGCAGATATAATGCAAGGGTAAGTATACAAAGAGTGTCATGTAGTCGGGAGGCTGCGCGTGGCCGTTACAGCATTTTATACACATAGTCCCAACATTTTATCTCCTATAAAATGAGAGTGATGATTAATAGTTGATTTTTATTTTGATGGGCTTGTCTTACCTCGTGAGTTTGTGAACTTCTGAATAGTGTTCTGGTACATCAAAGAGTGAAGAGTCCAGGGTATGATTCCACTGGAAGTTTTCTTCTGAGAAGGCAGCATGGAGTCTGTTCAATATAGTCACCTCTGCAAGAAAGTAACAGACGGTGTATTAAACTTTATACATACAGTGTTGAAGTTGAAGTTTCAAGGTTCCCACGAGGTATCAAAGTGGTGGTTGTGCCTGAAGCTCACTTTAAATCAAATAGGATGTGGAGAAGCCATAGATGTTAGGGATGAGAAGAAGAGAGTATCAACAAATTTACCACGTATTGCGACAAGCTGGTAGGAGAGAAATATTGTTGTGTCTGGTAGCTGAGGTGCAGCTGAACAACATACAGGCCGGAGCACTTGGAAAGAAGGAGTCAGAATCGGCTGACCAAGCAAGAGGAGCTAGGTCTAGAGAGAGAGCAGCTCTAATCAAAACATTGCAGACACATAGCAAAGGTGCAGTAACAATCCTGGGTCAGCACAAAACCCAGTAGCGTGAGCTTGGCTCCTACAGCTAGGTTAGAACTAGCAGAGGTGGGGCCAACAACTGTGCGGAGAGATTGGTCTCCTGAGTCCAGATTGTGTTTGGGAAGACCCAAGGCCAGAGAGAGTGCCTGATACTTTACTCTTACTGTCAGTAGTAAACCCTAAACCGTAAACCGATATTAAATGAAAGTAATCTTATGTTTGACATCAACTGACTCAAACATTCTCAACAATTTTACAAACTATTCTAAGCTATGCAGCTGTTGTACATACATTTTCTACTTTTACATACCAATCACACATGCCAAGTCACCATCGTTTATACTCAGTTCATATAGTTGGTCCAGCAACTTTGAGTTATTTCTGGTTAGTGTGTTGAATAGTGTCACCACAGATTTGAGTTCCTTTCTGGGCATTGGAAAAGGATTACTCTGAAAATAACAATATTATCATTTGGTGGCTAATAATACACATGTAGTTCGTCTGCGCAGAAGTATGTAGTATATAATATAGAGTGTTGATGCCATCACACTTATTATTACTGCTGTGTTGTGCGTGTAGTACTCGTAATAAATAGCTAATTAAGACTAACGTGCGTCACTTGTTTGATGCCATGGCTCTTGGCTTACATGCTCATATGTCCCATGATTTATATATGCAGCAGTCTAGGAGTAGCACACCAAAAGACGAGGCCTCTCAATTAATTTACCATTAGACTTAGCAGAGGAAATTTACGTGAAAAGAAAGAAAATGGTTAACTCGAAGGCCTTTACTAGCCAGGTTGTCAACAAATTCCATTTGAGAACTTTCACTTGTGGGAACTCCATACAGCGGTCTCAATGGTTAGAAATATTGTAATGATTACGCACAGTCCTCCTCAACCAGCTGACACTAATTATATGCGTACCCACATGTATATCTGCTTGTATTCATTGTTACTTAGTTGAATATCGTTTGTATACTCGAATATGGCATTACTGAGTCATTGTACTGTTTTTATACTCATGTAAAGAGGCCCGACCTCTCAGAATTACTTGATATTCATTTTGTATACGATTTAGATGATTCTAAGCATCTTTTGTAATAACCCGACCCATTTTGGGTCGAGCATCGAGCTTCCGGCTGCTATGTTGTTGCGCAATTTCCGGACCACCCTACGTCGTCTTTTCCCGACACTACGTCGGCCTTTTTACCGGAACTTCCTCCGGAAGTTCTCTTACTATATAAAGGGTATTGTTTTTACGTTTGTTGTCTCAGTTCTTGCTTGGATCTCAATAAAGACACCTCTATACCCCTTAGGACGACCATACCGAAACCAAAATCCATTACAATATTTGTCAATTCCATTTCAGTAAACAGTTTTAAATGAAATATAAAGACCTACTTTCTGAATAAGAATGTAGAGACTCATAAAATCATCCTTAGTTTCCATTCGCTTTTTCCTGCCGATACGCTCACATTGGCCAGTCTCATAGTCTTCCCACCTCACTCTAGGTAAGGTTGGTGGAGGCACAATGACATTCTATAAACAAATGAAATTTAAGATTCTGACAGAGTATGATCTTTTACCTGAGGATCAAATGTGCACATGGCGCTAGTGGTTTAGTAGTGGTTTATGTGAAGATATAGTGGTACATGTACATGTGGTAATAGAGTAGTACATCTAAAATGTGAGACTCAATATTATGTACAAACTATTTTATTTCTAATAAAGGTTTAAGCAGTAATGTTTGATTGCATAGCACAGGGAAGGGATCATCGGCCAAGACCCAAACTCAAGAGCTTGCAGATAGCTAGCGTCATGACCACAAGCACAAACCAATGGCACCAGAAAAGGATGTGATAGTTTAACACGCACAATAGCATGCCTGGAAAAGCAAGCTAGTTTTTTATGATATTGTGATGGTACAGGACATTTGTATACGACTCCAACTCCCGGACGAAGCTCCATCGCACCTTAAGTGCTCAGTAGTTGTTATAGCGCTACTCATCTGACACTCACATTCTCATAATTAGTGTTCGTATACTTACCTTTAACTGCATTGCATGTCCAAACCAATAATTACTGTCTATATACGTGTCTCCATGTGCTCATACTCACTACTTATTCATGTATTGTTCCACTATATAATTGTATATAATTGCATGAATGTTACTAAGTCTTTTTAATGCCTTTTATACCCATGTACAGAGGCCCGACCTCTCAGAATCCATTGATATTCATTTTGTACATGAATTGGACCATTATAAGCAACTTTTGTAGAACCCGACCTATTTTGGGTCAGCCGTCGGGCTTCCGGCGGCCATCTTGTTGCGCAACTTCCGGACGACCACACGTCGTCTTTTCCCGACGTCACGTCAGCCGGAAGTCCTTATACTATATAAAGGGCACTGTTTTACTGTTCATTGTCTCAGTCTACACTTGGCTTTCAATAAAGACACATCTATACTTGATACAGAGACTTTCTCTTCCTTTTACTAGGTCATTCGCTTAGCGAACCGCCTACTAGGTCGAACTACTGTCTTTCATTGTATAGTCTGAAGGTCAGACTTGGGACCAGATGGGTCGTCTTTGGTAGTTCTTGGGCTACTGAGACCGCTCGATCTTTCATGTAATGCGAAGTCCTATTACCACTCATAGGCACTTCATTTCTGGGTCGATAGTCGTCCAAGGACGACCGCACCAAATCACAGAAACCATTACAATATTGTGGCGGCGGCGAAACTTCATGATATAGCCTCAACCTCCGCCAGTCTGCTATTTAATGCACACTAGTGCCTGGTAGTTGCCTCTCTCATCACATACTTTCCATAGTTACTCTTGTGCTTACCTTGCCATGTATGCATGTACTCATACTTATGTATAGTTGGCCTATATTATGCAATTCCTGGATTACTGGTTGTAACTTACTTAATAGTCTATGTATAACTTGCCTTTTATACCTATGTGATGGGGCCTGAGGTCTCAGAATTAGTTGCAATCATTTTATTATATGACATACATCATTTTAAGCACATTTTGTAAAAGGCCGACCTTAAAAAGGTCAGACCTCGTCCTTTTGTCAACCATATTGTTGCACAATTTCCACAAACGCAATAGCAATGTAAAGTGTGTGTTTTTTCATTATTGATTCAGTTGATGCTTGGACTTCAATAAAGTCACATCTATGATACTACTTATACAGAGTCTTCTTTCATAGCTAAGCTAGTTCCCATTGAACCATGAAGCCTGGACTTCCTACTAAGATGGAACATACTCCTTCTCAAGATTGATTTAAGCATTGACTCAGGACCTATGAGTTTTACACGATAAATACCATACATACAAGCACTGTTCACTCTATATGTAATTAGGGGAACCTAACACCACTCATAGGCTCTTCCCACAGCCGTACCATAGCACTCGTGTGCCCAAAAACATTACAATATCACAGAATTATGTTTCTTGAATTTGTGTTTGCTGCTGCTGGAACGGTCGATCAACACAGGATAGTATTTACTATAGAGCAACGGGGATCATATCATTTATATTCTAGTAGCAACTGCTACTCTTGCCAGATATGCGTCAGCTCTATTTATTCACAATTTTCTCAAGCAGGTTTATCTATAAATACCCTTCACTTAACAGAAGGTCCAATCTGAGTACATGGTTTTATAGGTCGAATGTATTTAATTGTACGTTATTTTCCTAGGAAACACTCACCTCAGTGGATAATCCAGTATCAAGTGATTCTCCAAGCAATTCCCAGAGTGTCATAGTTTCTGTCTTTCTCCCAGCAATTACGTTTTCAATCTTTGATGGTATCCAACTTTTTATTACCCTTGGTGCACAAGGTGGACGTTGAGCACTTGCTTCAATTCTTGATGTACCACTCAACTCTCTCGGCTCGGAGCTTCCACGCTGACCACTGGCACTTCCTGCACTTACTCTTTGATCTAATAATATTGCATTCAACCCAGGATTGGATCTTCCTGCAACTTCTTCTTCGACAGGAACCAGAATTCTTTGTAGACTTTCCACTCCATGTGGACCTTTGTGTAAACTGCTACTGGGTGCAATCTTAACATGACTTGACCAGATCTGTGCCTCTCTCAATGGATTATTTGTTGTTTGGGCTAATCTCCTTCCTGCATTGCTATCAGATAAATTAGAAGTATGCTGAACATTGAGATGCTCACCCGAACTTGTTCTTGTCTCTCTATTATGAGACTGTGGAAAGTGTGTACTACTTTCATAACAATCACTCTGTTCCGTATCTGCATCTTCTAATTCTTCTTCAAGGAGTTCATTTGTATATCCAAATAGAGCTCCTCTTCGTTCTGCGTTCTGTGTAGGTTGACGTGTTTTCCTAATGCGATTCCACAATCGGCTAAAGAACTTCTGCTGTTCAGGCTCTTCCTCCCTGATTATCTCGATCTTTGCTTTCTTAAGTTTCCGGATATGCTCATGTCTAGGCAACATAACAAGAATCGCATCACGTCGAGTTTTGAAAATGAAGAGCATAATTTTTAAAATTCTTTTTTACAATTGGTTCTCCATTGGTCAATAGCTTAAACAGATATTGCTACTTTCTCATTAGTAGGATTAAATGAGATACTACATGATTACTGCTTCAGTGGTTGATGTACATGTGAAAGGACAGAACACATTTGAGAGTACCTTGCAGTACTAGACCAGCTTAATCCATCTATCTTGATTGCATAAGAGTCTGTTCTCGTCATCTAAAATGAGTAAGAGTCATAAACTATCTTTCAGTGACCTGCTGGAAAAATTTCTCCCTTTACAATACAAACTTGTACAATATAGATATATTATTTTGAGAGCCATCATATTCTTTGCTATTCGTGTAGTGTATGTAGTAGAAACATGTCATCTGATTACACACTAATTGGAGCTTGACACATGAAAGGCAGTCACAAAGGTGTACACTGTACATATATCATGTGGAAACATTCAAAACAGGTTAGTGTAAAAGATGACTGTAGTCTGCAAAAATGGTTACATGTTGAGTACTGGCTACTTGTCATGTGTGCTCACTCTTTTATAATTACGGCCTAGCTTTTTATCACCCAATATTTAGGTAAGGTAGCCATGTCCAGTCTGGTTAGTACACAGGTACTGCTCATCTGTAAAATTCCCTTTCAATGCGATCTAGTAAGGTCTGCCAGCAGGACTAGGCAACTGGTGCCATAGAGCATTAGGTTCAAACCCGATTCAGGGAGGAGCTATTTTCACAGGTATGAAATCAAGTCCGTGATTGCTCACAAATAAAATACTACACAAAGATAATATGGCTGAACTCCATATCACATAAAGTAATAATTTGAAATACTGAGTAGTATAGCATTCAAATGAATGATTTTATCATTCACTCACTATTTCGGCCAACTGTGGCAGACGATTTCTGGAAGTCTTACGAGCTTTTATTCTCCACTCCTCTTCATAGAGACAAGTGGATTGGTTTATGGAAGCCAAGGCGTTATCTACTTCTAACTCGTGTATTGCATCCTACAGGTACATGGAGGTGTACATACATGTGCATACATTTTGTACATGGTAGGTGTACAGTGGATGAAACTCTGCCAGGTCATACTAAACAAAGTTTCGAATAATACAAGACACTTTGGATTTGTCAATTTGTATGTTTTTTAACTAAGTCTTATAAAATTTGTCCTGGGTGTGACTATAGGCTTGAGCTGTGAATTGTTGCAGACTCTAGATTTGTAGTTCAGCCACAGGTTAGCCCATATCCTTCCTCCCAGAATGATCTGAATAGTTTGTGAAGCCCCTTAAGATTCCTTATTCCTTTCAAAACTTTCTTCAGTAACTCTGGATCTACCAGGACGTTAAAAAGGGCAAAAAATGGAAAAAACGTGTGATACAGGTGTTACAGTTACAAATGAACACGGCATAGGAAGGAGAGCAGTGAGACAGGAGAATTGCTATTTATCTTAGACCTGTAGTACAGCTAATTATGTAGATGGAAATGTATAAGAAATAAAACTTACAATGGGAATCCACATGACCTCATTGGTCACAGGATCTATTAGGCAGAGAGACTTCTCAGGTTCTGATCTGGTATTGTATATAAAGACTGCCTCCTTGTCCAATATTTCTTCAATTTCATCTTCAACGTTTTTCATAGGTTTGTAGATTCTCACATCTAGCCTTAAAATAACAAGTAAGATACCCACAATAATTTTTGCAATATATGCTAACAGGTACCTACATAGAAACAAAGATTACTTAGTAGAATCCTGCATGATAATTAACAATATTGTTGCAATGCATCTCAAAAGTTAACAGTCTGCCAATTCATAATTAGTGAATCTGTATTTATCCCATCATTGTAGGGATGGAGAATGAGTGGTATTGGTAATATTGTAATGTTTTGTGGGATTGTGTGTGTATTTCGTCCTAAGGCGACCCCTTGCCAAAATGAAGAACCTATGAGTGGTGCTAGGTCTTCTCATTACATGAAAGATTGACAGGTACTAGTAGTTCAAAGACTAACCAAGACGACCCATGTGGTCCCGAGTCAATGCTATCTTGCTATACTGAGAAAGAGTATGTTCCGACCTAGCAGGAAGTTCGGGAGGCAAGGTCGGAGACCTTGACAATTGGAGCGACCTATACTACAAAGTGAAGACTTTGTATAGGTAGTATAGAAGTGTCTTTATTGAGATCCAAGCATTAACTGAGACAATGAAAATAAAAACAGTGCGCTTTATGTGCTATTAGAAATTCCGAAGGAAGTTCCGGTAAAGAGGCTGGCATAGTGTCGTAAAAGGCCGATGTAGTGTTGTCCAGAAATTGCATAACAAAATGGTGGCCGGAAGCCCGAGGCCGACCTAAACATGTCGGGTACAACAAAAGATGCTTAAAATCATCCAAATCATGTACAAAATCAATATCAGCTAGTTCTGAGAGGTCGGCCCTCTTTACATGGGTATAAAAAGGACATAATTGCTCAGTAATGCACATTATAAGTATATAAGTATATGGGTACTACATAGACAGGTCAAGGTACACAGTATAAGTGCAGATTGTTCATAATAAATGAAATGTAGTAGGAAAGCTGAGTATAGAGTTTCATTTACCTTTACAATATGCCAGAGTTGTCAAAAGCTGATTGTTTTATAGATAGTGTATTTCCAGCTAGTAAATTCAAATTTTCAGAGCTTGCTTCAACAGATTGGAAGACTTAAAACCGTAAAATAAGATTATGTAACATCTTTTGTGTGAAATAATTTGAGTGGGAGATTTGATATTTATACAACTATTTATAATATACTATATATTATGTAATTTTCAATGCACAAAGTGCGACCAATTGCCTGTTAGTTGTCTCGCTCAACTCATACTCGTCTAATTACTCTTTTTCATGCATGCATATACTCATACTTGTTCATACTTCCTAGACTACCGATTTTAACTGACTATGTATAACTTGTCTTTCTATACCTATGTGATGGGGCCGAGGTCTCAGAATTGGTTACAATTAGTTTTCTATATGATTCATATTATTTTACGCATCTTTTGTAAAAGGCCGACCTTAATGACCTTAATCCCGTTAGCAGGCATCATGTTGTACAATTTCTGGACTATGCTACATCGTCCTTTTTACTGGAAACTTTTACGCAATAGTATATGAAGCCGGTGCTTTTTCACTGTGCTGTCAGTTGATGCTTGGCTCTCAATAAAGACACATCTATACTACTTATACAGAGTCTTTTTTCATAGCTAAGTTAGTTCCAGCTCTTGGTCCTATTGAACGTTGAAGCCCAAACTCTCTACTAGATAGAACATACTCTTTCTCAAGAATAATCCAAGCATCGACTCGAGACCTATGGGTCGTCTTGGTTAATCACTATAACTACAAGTACTGCTCACTCTATATATAATAAGGAAGGCCTAGCACCACTTATACATGTACATGTAGGCTCTTCCCACACCCGTACCATCGCACTAGTACCAGTGTGCACCCAGAAAACATTACAATATTTACAATTGACCTCTCTGTTTAGCACATAGTACTCAGGGAAGTCCACTTTTTCCAATGCCGGAATAATATGCTTTGCAATATACACTTTACTTGTAAACTACAATTAATGAGCTTTTGCTGTACTCTGCAGTACTGCTATAAAGGTGCAAACACACGGGAGTATTTTGGGGCGAGCGTTTTCTGGTCAAGCATCGAATGCTATGCCCTTGATAAACACACGGGGCGAACGAAGAGCGAGGCGAATTAATCATTAGCCAATGACATGCCGGAATGTATTCACCTCGCGATAATCACGTGTTTAGGTTTACTAACTCCGTTTACCAGCCAATCAGCATCGAGCGAATTGTCTCAATACCTCGGCTGGCTGAGCTCGAGCGTTTTGAGAGCGTTGGCACTCTGGCGATTCGCGAGCATCAAATTCGCCCCAAAACGCTCTCGCGTGTTTGCACCTTAACTGTATTGTAGCTGTTATGGCTAGCCCAGCATTTTACAACCAAATTTCCGTCTAAATAAACATCCTTGTCTTGATATTGCATAACTACAGTGTGATTGGCTGTACATGTGTGAGTTAATTTACCATAAGACTTACCAATTTTACTTCCTGCTATTAATTCCAGGTAAGAAAGCAAAGATCTAAAGAGATTTGCATTTTTTCTAATTTGGGGTGGAGAAGGCACTTCACCAATGGCGAGCTACTGAAGTAGCACAGGAGCACTAAAGGTTGGATGCCCTTCCTAACACCTCCAATGGTCCTTTTGTGAATCGAACCTGGGACTCCCACATGAAAATCCAGAGCCCTTACCACTAGGCCACGGCAGCTTCCTATCTATATAAAGTATGTTTCTCACCTCAGAATATTTCCTTTCTTGAACCAGGTTAGCACTCTTTTCTCTACCATCCTGAAGTTATCAGGTTTGAAAAAACTGAATATGTGGTGTGCTACAAATAAAACAATAGTGCAAGCACCTGCTAGACATTATTACAGTAACACTGACGAGTTCTTGATGATGATTTAAAAAACAAATTCCTTTCATCTCATTACATACGCGTAACTTCGACAAATAACATTGTGTGAAGAACAAAATTTGCTCTCAGTTTTTTTACAATAATGTTGTATAATATACCCACCTGCACCTATCTGAATAGCTAATAATATACTCACCTGTACTGTACCTATCAGGGGGGTAACTTTCCTGAAAAAGTTGAGGCGGCCAAAATTGGACTGGCTAACAGTAGCGGTGTGGGGAGGGTGTGTGCGGGATGGGGGCAGAAGGAGGGTGGGGCACCTCTCACAAGAAATTTTTTGAAAATTCACACAAAAACAGCCATTTTGATGCATATTTAATGCATATTTGAGCTATACGTGATGGTACAAAAGTACAAAGTGTTGCATAGTAATCTGCAAACAGTAAACTTCAAATTAGTATACTGCAAAATAGTGCTTCTCTGTTTGGCTTGGCCATGACGTACCATTGTAGTCCTTTACATCATTACATGACTTAGGCCCAAAAATGTGCACACATTAATAAGAGGGGAAATAGTGCAAATTTAGTTGATGGATAGAGATGGAGAGTGGCATTCTAGGGGTCACAAACTCTGAAGAACAGTGTTCGAAGTGGAACAAATGAGGTGGGTGGGCACACTGTGCATGTAATCTTAGGGCATTTCCTATTGTTGAATACAGAATTACAGATGCAGTGATCCTATCTACAGCTGAGATTAGTATTGTCATTGTATAGCTAACAAATTGAGTGAATTACTAAAGTGAAAAAATTGTCCCTCAGTGGGATTCGAACTCGTGCCCCTATGCATGAAGACCAAGCACTCTACCAACTACGCTATCAAATCAGCAGTGACTTCGCACGAAAATTAGCCATAAATATAATGATACACATCATAGCATCATTTTCATCAGAGTATGTTTATATTATGTGAGGCACAGTAACTATGCCTTCCGATAATAGCTTGATTTTTTCTTCTTTTAACAAAAAGTTCAGGCGGCTAGGGCCGCCTGAGCCGCCTGAGCCGCCTGAGCCGCCTGAGCCGCCTGAGCCGCCTGAGCCGCCTGAGCCGCCTGAGCCGCCTGAGCCGCCTGAGCCGCCTGAGCCGCCTGAGCCGCCTGAGCCGCCTGAGCCGCCTGAGCCGCCTGAGCCGCCTGAGCCGCCTGAGCTGCCTAGATAGTTACGGCCATGCCTATGAATAGCAGGTGATATACTCACCTGTACCCGTGGATAGCAGGTGATATACTCACCTGTACCCGTGAATAGCAGGTAATATACTCACTTGGTTTCATAAACAACCATGTCATGGTGAACACAAAGTCTCCATATGGTTCATACATCTCCATGAATCTAGTTCTTTCCAACTGGTCCTTTGACTTTAAATTCTGTATGTGATCCTTTAGCATCAATTCTTTTACTGAAATGCAAATTTTATTGAACCTAAAGGTTTTTTTGTTTTTTTTGTTTTTTTTGTTGCTGTCGAGCCACTTGGCCATCCTATTTAACGGACCTCAGAAGTTCGAAACTTGTATGAGCGACAGGAGCTGGGCTCTGAGTGGAAGAGCTCACCTTCCACAACAGGAGTGCATGGCCAGTGACCACTACATCAACCTGCCACCCCAATGTGGTCACATACCCGCCAAAATCTGGCTTCTCTAAAGGTAAGGTGTCAGATTACAATTACAATTATACAGTACATTCACTGCAATAATTTAGTAGCATATACAGTGCAGATCTATTCAGACTAGTGGCATTCAATCAGGGTACTGTACATGCATTTTTACTCAAGCAACAAATCGTTGTCATTAAGACATTGGGTGTCGTATAGCCGATATTGGGATGCTTAGACTACTATTTCACCTCAAAATTTTTATGCAATAAAACATCGTATTAGGTGGTTTGGCCTTGTTATATATACATTTATATTATATATATACATGTATCATAAACATGTTGATGATAGGGAGCAACCGCGGCTGAGTGGTTGGGATGCTGAACTTTCATGCTGAAGGTTCCAGGTTCAAATCCTGGTTACGGTGTGTTAGGAAGAGCATCCAGCCACAATTACTCATGTGCTTTATACAAAAGTCCGCGAGGTCATGCAAGCCAAGGCAACTCCTCTACCCCTGCCAAAAAAGACAATGTCATCTGGGCCTTCCTTACCGGGAGTTAGCCAGTACTGGCACCTGACAGTGCAAACTGCAAGGGGCTAGTCACGCCAGGTAAGCCGGTGAGTTTTATATTATACATGTAGATGGTCAAATCCCCTAACATCCTATACACACTACATGTATAGCAAGGTGGCCATAACACGAAGGGTGTCTTGTCTGCAGTTACATGTAGCTCAGTGCATATCTATCACTTATCAATGAAGCTCGCTTTTTAAAGGTTGCTGAGCTGGTGTGGCAGTAACCCGTTCTGTTCACTGTATGAGGTGATTAGGTGGCCTTAGAGCCTCAAGGTTCAAACCCCAGTCAGAAACTGGTGCTTGCATATACATTGAAACAAGTCTCTGACTTCTCCAAAAAGACAAATTCCTTACATAAAGAATAAATTCATATAAATTCATCATATTTATGACATTTTCTCTTTTCTATTAATATACAAGTTGCTTTATACTTCATACTTCTTAGAGCAGCTAACTTCCTCCACAGCTGTGCATGTAACTATAGGTACAGCACGGCATACTTTTTGCTGTGTGTTGGAGAAGACTGATCAGTAACCACATTTGTTTCCATTGACTCACTGATTTTTCTATTGCCGTAGCAGATTGCTTCATTGAGTGGGGTCTGCAGTTCATTGTTCATAATCTGAACATCTATTTTGGGTGTTTCCAACAGTTTCTCGACAATCTCTACAAAACATGCATAAATTGGGATATCATATACATGCATATTATATGTATAAAGGAGACATTTGTCCTCTAGGCAAACCTGAAAAACTTTAAGCTTTTTACGAGAAAGGAGGAAAACTTGGAATCACCATAATTTGACAGAAATGACCATTGCATACAAACCACAATTTGCAATTCCATCAGATTGTAACTAGGTATTATTATCTTTATGCTCATTATTCATTACCAATTACTACACAATAGCTGATTTGATATAACTTTACTCTAAGGCTAAATTTCTACTCACCGAAATTTCCACGCATCACTGCGATATGTAGAGGTGTGTTTCCTACAATGAAACTGAGTTATATATATGTATACATGTACATATATGTATACATGTACATATATGTATATATGTATAATTATGTAGATGTGCCATCTGGTAATTAGCAATGGAAAATAACACAATACAAAGTATATAGACTATAATATAAAGCTAACAGCCCTCCAGCATGTTAGTATACAGTGTAACACTGCCAGATTGTGTAGATTATATACGTATAATTGGGGCTTCTTCTGTCGGAATAGGACATTGGAAGATCCATAAAATTGCAGTATGGCCTGCTTTAACCAGCAATTTCTCCCTACTTTTAATTAATTCACATGCTTGAAAATTTTTTTATACACATAATAAAGATCATGAAATGTTAATTATCAAAATTATTCCATGTATAGCTTGCATGGTTTGTGGTTATAGCTTGTCAAAGTTGAACTTACAAAAACTTTTTGACTCTCCAGATGTCTGATTCTGACAGCAGGGGTCACAATTACATTGTACGCAAATAAATGAAATATAAAATATAACAAAAGTATTTAACTAGACTTCTATCTCCTCTTGTAGGAGAAGTTTACTTTTCAGTAAAATATTACAAGCTGAATGTATACTAATGCTTACAAGCTGAATGCTTGCTTATGGAGGTTTTGATGTTTCTCCACCTCTCTAGATTGGTGACATGTTTACATGTACACGTTTATAGTACCAATGCCATCAGAAGTTGTAATGCATGCACTGTATGCCATCTCTGAGATACGGCCACATTTGAAATCGAAAATTGAAAGTGTTTTTTAAATTTGTATATCAAGTGAATGAAAGTTTCCAAATTAAATTAATAGACTGGTGCCAAATAAGTGAAATAATCAGCCTGATATCTGAACACTGATTGACCGAAAACTGCCTAGGCTGGGCTCTTTTCAGAATCACCACACCTTCACCAAGAAAATATATTTCTACACATCTGACTCTGAAAATGGTTTCATGGATCTCAAAATGGTGTCACAAACACACCATACATTGTAGCCGCTGCTTTAGGATCATTTATGAATCCCAGTCAGATGACAGTTGACAGGTCACTTAGTTTGAAATACATATTGGACATTTAAAGCACACTTACCGAACTTGTCTTGTTTGTTGATATTTTGTCTCTGGTGATCATAGTTTAGTAACCTCCTTAGCTCTTGGATGTTATCCTCTAAACAACATTTATGCAGAGCATACTGGTACAGCAAGTCCAGTTGGTCGTCAGAATTCCAGCGTTGATTTGGCAATTTTGTGTACCCTGAGGCCATTTTGTTAAAACCTAGACTTGAATCTTTGCTGTGCCTTCAGCAGCTAGAGATGGATGTGACTTGTATGAGAAAGCTTAAAAATTGAAAGCTCATTTGCAGCAACATATCCCAAAATCCACTTTTGTGATAGCTGTCAAACAACTACTTGCATCCTACATGTACATTATGAAATTTTAATACTACCTGCACTTTTATCAAAACTATCAGACCTGTACATTAGTTCTCCACTGGAATAAAAACTCTAATTGCAAGGTGGAAATAGTTCAAAGCTTGTCATTGTCATCTGACCATAAAACTCAGCTATATTATCTGAAGTTATGACCCTCAGATCATAAACCACTGGGGGTTGCTGAGTCTAACACTAATGCTGTCAATGCTAGAGTTATGAGCTGTCAGCCTGACAAGTTAGCAAGGTTTCCTAGCTGAGCATGTATGTATTTATTGTAATGTACCTTAGTAGTAGGTCAAGCATAAAAAGCTACCACCAGAAAAATGTTGCAAGTACTAACTTTAACTTTCAATCTACTATGTACGCCAGTGAAATAAAATATTTGATGCTAAAGTGTACTATGGAACAGTTGCCACACTCCTGATAAATAAGTGTTATCCTCTTCTGGTTCAATCTCTTAACTAACTAGAATGCTTTAAAGCTGGAGTTCTCTATCAAAGTAAGTAACTGCGTAGATGTGCTGTAGATTCTGTTTGCAACTCTTAGATGCACATGTTTATATAATACCAGCTTCTGATCGTACAGTATTGTAAGCTACTCTTCATTCGTCTATATTAGGGATGTTGAGGAGTTCAGATGTAGTAAACCTGTAGCATAAATATTAACAGCTTAGTAGGTTTTATATATAATTTACACTTCTACAACAACCATATTGTATGTAAATCATAAAAATAATGTCACAATTAGCTGATTTCACTGCTGAGTGTATGTTGTATTGTAATGTTTTTATGGTAGTGCCACACTGGTGCCGATGTAGACACGAGTGTGGGAAGTGCTTGGGAGTGGTCTATCAAGTGAGACTTCCACCATTACATAAAGAGTGAACAGTTTATAGCTCGATTTAGTGTTGTAAAGGTTGTAGGTCGATGCTTAGACTCATGAAAGAGTCAAGGGTTGACGTAGATTCGATGGTTTATACTCATCAAGAGTGTGGTAAGAGTCTAATATGAGTATGAGGACGAGCTCTGGAGCTAAAGGTTCAAAGGGACCAACGCTAGGGCTGCCTGCCTGCAAGAGTAAGACTCTGTAGGTTGAGTTAGGAGATGTTGCTTTATTAGAGCGCAATCAACAACTGACTAGCATAGGAAATTGTGCTGGCTTTTATACTAATCTAGTTCCCGGTAAAAAGCCCGATAAGGTATCAGGTGGGACGATAAGGTATCGGCCCCGGAAATTGCGTAACAACATGGCTAAAAAGTGCCCGAGGTCCGACCTTAAAAGAGTCGGCCGTGCACAAAAAGTGTTTACAATCATGTGAAACAGATTTTATATTAAAACTATCATGATCCAAGACATCGGCCATTACTTATAATATGCAAAAAGACTTAGATCGATTTATATATGATGTGACTTGTTATAACAATGCGCATACATAGAAACAATATAGTGAACAAGTACAACGAACATGATTGGTTGATAATAATAACATGTGAGCCAGACAGGTAATTGATGATACTGACAACAATTTATAGTAATGGATAAGTGTACATGCATTAATGTATAGTCCATGCAGTATAGTTAGTGCCTGCAGGCTAGATGAGCTTGAAACACCACAGTATTGTATCGACTAACTTTTGTTTTTCTGATTACTTTTTCTCACCTTGTGAGTTTGTGAAATTCTGAATAGTGATCTGGTATATCAAAGAGTGAAGAGTCCAGAGTATGATTCCACTGGAAGTCTTCTACAGAGAAGGCAGCATGGAGTCTGTTTAATATAGTCACCTCTGTAAGAAGATAACAGAAGATGGATTAGTTATTATTGTTGGTGGTAACTGTGCACTGAAGAATTAAAGAAGAAAGTATCCTGCAAAAACTTCTTCACAAAATATAAACACCCACAGAACTTTGGTTGCCATATATGAACAGTTTTGCCATTGCATGCCTGAAGTACATATTCATAGGCTGCATCAACAAGTGCATACCAAATAAACATGGAATGTCTCCTATTTCTAGCCCATAAAGTTCATCCAGCAACTTAGAGTTATTTCTGGTTAGTGTGTTGAACAATGTCACCATTGATCTAAGTTCCTTTCTTGGCATTGGGAAAGGATTATTCTGGAATTAACAATCATCATCATCATAATTGGTACCTATTAGTCTATGCATTAGATACACAGAGAGAGTACAAATTATTAATATACCATCTCATTATATTATCATAGTTTTATGTTACGTGTAGTAATAATTGGCTATACAAAATTTCACCTGGTTCTTAGTCTTCACTGACAGTACATTCAATGGCAATTGATTAGACCCACATGTACCATGCACAACCAGGAGTTGTTAGTCTGCAAGCGCATTTTTGAAATTCATTGAGTTTGTTACACAATCATTACCCAGTGGCTATTATTACACATGTGGTTAGGCTGCTCACATGTATTATAGAGCATGGATATAATAGATATAACATGACCCTTTATTACACATACAGTCAGAGTTATTGTGTAATAAATCAGGTAGGCCTCCTGACATGTTATTGTCAGATATATAGCACATTATTTAGAGATTTGTTTGGTTTGAATATGCATAATAATTGCTGCAGCTTATTATATTACATAGAGCCAGTCTCATAGATGTCTTAGACTCTAACAAATAACATCTTTTCATGCGAACATTAAATTTTGCAACAGCTTCAGAGTACATCAAGTCTGTAAAGTGTTTCAACATGTTGGCCAGTTCAGCCACAATGATGTGTGTATTGTATAATGACCTACTTTCCGTATAAGAACTGAAAGAGTCAACGGATCAGTAAAAATGTCCATGCGATTATAACTTCTGCCAATACGTTTCCACCAGAACGTGTCATATTCTGCCCATCTCACTTTAGGCAGAGTGGGCGGCGGTACCATGACGTCCTGGAACGAATAAGACAAGGTCATAGCAAGCTGAGGATTGATGACATTACTGGTTACTGAGATAAACAGTCATCTGTGACATGAGAATAGGCCTATAGCATTGTGGAAGCAAGCATCTACGTCTGGGTCTACGGTCATTTAATTCATCTGAGCATCTAATTTAAGGCTTAAAGCGGCACTGGTAGTTATTTTTTACTAGGAAAATCTGAATCCGTTTTCCATGCTCATTAAGAATCACACAAGTTTTAATGAATTCAACCTTAACTTATTTGACTGTACTAACTCAACGTTAGCAATTTTGAGCATTTTGGGTATTATTTGGGTATTATTTGAGTATTATTTGAGTATTATTTGGGTATTATTTGGGTATTATTTGGGAGAATTGCCAACTTTAACCTGGTTTAATCAAATAAGTTAAAGTTAAATGCACCAAAGTTTATGTAATTCTGAATGAGCACAAAAACTGATTCAGGTGATCCAAGAAAAATGACTGTCAGTGCCCCTTGAAAAATTTCATATTGCACACGTTGTGTTCACTTTATAGGATCCCTGCAAGCAAGATTTTGTTATTTTGTGCTAGTAGTATATTACTGTGCTATATTGTAGTACATATGGCTTGACATTAGTGACATATGTATTATGCACTGTATATGTTGTAGTGTGCTGCCAAATAAAGTGCTGTGGAATAACTACATGAATGTTTTTTTAAGTAAACACTCACCTCAGTGGATGACCCTATGCTTAGGGACTCTTGAAGTAACTCCCAGAGATTCATAGTTTCGGTCTTCTTTCCAGTAAATGCATTTTTAAGTTTTACTGGTATCCGATTTTTCACTACTTTTAGTGCACTTGATGGAAGCTGAGTAATTCTTGTGATACTTTGTGAGCTCCTTGAATCCCTTGACCTTGCATGTTGACCACTGACTGCTCCCTCACCTACTTGTTGATCTATAGATATGGCATTTGACACGTGGCTTGATCTCTTTTCAACATCTTCTTCGACAGAAACCAGAATCCTCTGCAGACTCTCCACTCCATGTTGATCCTTGTGTAGACTGCTACTGTGCGCAATCTTAATATGACTTGACCAGCCCTGTGTCTCTCTCAATGGATCATTCCGTGTTTGAATTGATCCTTTTCTTACATTGCTATCAGATGAACTAGAAGTATGTTGGCGAAAGAACTTCTGATGTTCATGCCCCTCCTCCCTGACTACCTCAATCTTTACTTTCTTAAGTTTCCTGATATGCTCATGTCTAGGCAACATAATATCAATCACATCACATTGAGTTTTGAAAATGATGAACGTAAACTACAGAAGCAAATTTGAATCTATTGCAAAAAAATTTCTGAACTATAAACTGACCTAATTTATCTCAGAAGTTGTCATAGTAAAAGCATAAAGTAATTTTAACTTGCAATAAAATCAAAGCAGATTAACTACTCCATCTATCCATTCACAAGTGCATCATGGTTGGAACACAATTTTTAGAATTATGTTTTTACAGTGATTCTCCATTGGTCAATAGCTTACACAGTAGACATATTCATACATACTTTCTTATTTGTAGGATTCAGTGAGATATTAAATATTATAGTAACTGCTTCAGTGGTTGATGTACATATACATGCAAAGGGACAAAACATATTTGAGAGTACCTTGCAGTACTAGACCAGCTTAATCCATCTATCTTGATTGCATAAGAGTCTGTTCTCGTCATCTAAAATGAGTAAGAGTCATAAACTGTCTTTCACTGACTTGCTGGAAAGTTTTCTCACTTGCAATACAAACATGTACAATATTATTTTTTCTGCATTTAATCGTTGAAAGCTATCATATTCTTTGCAATTTACGTAGAGTAGTAGAAACATGTCATTTGATTACGCACTCATTGCAACTTGATACACGAAGAGCAGCCACAAAGTTATACATATATTATTTTATGTGGAAGCATTCAAATTTGGTTAGTGCGTACCAATTAACGGTTAAAATGCTTAAAGTGTGTGTATAACAAAAATCCTACCCCTGCCAGCAACTCAATTTATTTGGTTACTAGGTTACATAATATACACTTGTAGTGTGTGTTCATTATTCTATAATTATGGCCTAACTTAATATCATCATCCCAACATCCTTTTGAAAGCAATCTCGCAGTGCCTGATAGCTGAACTAGGCAACTGATTCCATAGAACCTCAAGTTCAAATTTCAGTTAGACTATTTTCACAGTTATGAAATCAAGTCCGTGGTTGCTTACAAATAAAATACTACACAATAATGACATATCATATTAATTAATAAATTGAAACCCTCTGTTCTCAGCCACATAAGTTGTCTTCATCTGAAACAGCAAATGAACCTTGAAAATAACTTTTCTAAATTGCAGGAAAAATTCCTCGTTTCATATTCCCAGAAACCATCAGTAATATGTATAAAAATGCGTTCCTTGAGTATGTTACATGTTCTTCCTATTGTAGATTAAAAGAAATATGTAAGAAGTAGCATGGTGCACACTTTTTCACGTTTTAAATTTTGACAAAAGAGTCTTATTTAAGCCTAACCGGGTGGGGGAACGTGGGTTGACGAGCTACATGTATATTAATCAACACCCTAGGAAACATAACACCATAAACGTGTGTACAGACCATCTGAGCCAATGGTCCGAGGGATTCACTGGGAATTTTACTAATTCTTAGTTTTTCTCCATAGAATTGAGAAAGTCGGAACTGAGATGATCGGTTTATGGAGGCCAAAGCTTTATCTACCTCCAACTCTTCTATAGCCACCTACAAGTATGTTTGCTACATTAACATTGACTTTCATATCTCATGACAATGATATCTAATATGATGTGCTCTATCATCGAATATACAATTGTTGTAAGAGGATGCATAATGTATTATTCAATCATATGCTTATTACATAATATATACATGTATTTGACCAGTGCCTTGACCAGAGTCCCTATTCTCTCAATGTGAAAAAATTAACACAGTATAGGAAGGAAAGCAGTAAAACTAAAGATATGCTATTTACCTTAGACTTGTAGTACAGCTAACATCATGTAGGTGTAAATGTATAAGAAATAAAGCTTACAATGGGAATCCACATGACTTCATTGGTTACAGGATCAAGTAGACAGAGAGACTTCTCAGGTTCTGATCTGGTATTGTATATAAAGACTGCCTCCTTGTCCAATATTTCTTCAATTTCATCTTCATCGTTTCTCATAGGTTTGTGGATTCTCATATCCAGCCTTAAAATAAAATTCTAAAATATATTAAACATAGATAGAGCTCTATGGAATTTGGAATTCTCTACATACAATAGAACTGTGTAACACTGATTAGCTCAAAGTGACCTTTCCCTTACCATCAGCTATCCACCTTAGAATTGTGTAGTGCTGTAAAATACTCTTCCTGCGCTATCATTATTCTATATAAGGATTAAAGTGGATTATAGATAAACAACTACTGTAGGTGTGGTGGAGAAGCATGCAACCCCCCCCCCTTGTTGGATTTTCAGTATCAGTATCGCCTCTCTCCATCAAAACTGTCCTCCCCCACCAAATTTAGAATGCGTTAGATCCACATACACTGTATATATTGCTATACGATGTGATACAGCATTAAAGGTTCCAAGTGTTGAACTATGCAGATGCTGTTCTGGATATAGAAGCACCTAATCACCTAACCCAGTGTATCGATGCATTAACAACTACACCAACTTGGATTCCTTAAAACAGGTAGCTTCATTTATGTTCATGTATGTAGTTGTAGACTGAGTAATAATATGCTCATATAGAATATATATGAGCATAATTCAGATACTCTATAAAAGTGCCTACCTTACATGGCTTCCTTTCTTGAACCATGTCAAGACTCTTTTCTCTGTCACCTTGAAGTTGTCAGTGTTAACAGCAGGATCCGTGGGCCCTGTTACAAATAGGACGTGTCAAAATACGCAATTATTATTACCAGGTAACATACCCACACCTTTACCTATGAACAACAAATAATGTACCCACCTGTACCCATGAATAGCTAATAATATACTCACGTGGTTCCATAAACAACCATGTCATGGTGAACACAAAATCTCCATATGGTTCATACATCTCCATGAATCTAGTTCTTTCTAACTGGTCCTTTTGACTTTAAATTCTGTATGTGATCTTTGAGCATCAACTTTTTTACTGAAATACAAGTTGTTTTGAACAAAAAATACTACCTACTGGCCACTTTACACGTTCTTCTTGTACAGTCATGTACTGTAAGGTCTGTGACTGTACAATTATTTATAATAATATTAGCGCCTTAGGAACCGCTTGGATCAGCCTAGGTCGCAAATAAAAATACCAAGATGGCCGACTGGCCTAGGACAAAAGACTTGCAACCTGGGATTTTGCTTGTCCGGAAGAAACCATCCCGGCGTCATCAACACATGTACATGTAGGTTTCTCCCACAAAAATAAGGATTTTACGTTTGGCTTGGGCTGGAGTGTTCGCAACAGCTATACCAGAAGTTAGTCGAGGAAATTTTGAGCAAGTTGGTCTGTGCCTAAAATTTAGGCAGCGAAGACACTAATTGTGCACTATGCGTGTATAGGTGTACACGCATATATATATGTCATGTGCATGGACATTCTAATTATAAGTATAGTATCACATGTATACCTGCTAAGATATATAGTCTTATATTGAGATATACATGTACATAGAGACTTAGAAAGTGATACGCTAAGGAATTCCTGCTTGAACCAATATGTAGGACCTTTCGGCTGCTTAGACTATTTTTAAGACCTCTTGAGGACAGCTTCAAAACACCATCAAAATATATCAAAATATTCTCACACAAACCCAAATTCCTTTGTGTTTCCTAAACACCTCCTACTTATTACCTTATAATTCTCTCTCTCTACAGGACTAACATATATTTTGCTCTGTATTGTAAAGAGAACTGCTAATAAACAATAACAATATTGATCAGCTACTACATTAGTCCCTATTGACTCACTGATTCTTCTGTCACCATAGCAGATTGCCTCATTGAGTGGTGTCTGCAAATCCTCGTTCATAATCTGAACATTTATTTTGGGCATTTCCAACAGCTTCTCAACAATCTCTACAAAACATGCTTAAATTGAAGCGTTCATAAAATGGTAGAACAATTATTGTGAACATCAGAATTAACTTGGATGGCTTTGAATCTCTGTGTGGAATGAAGAGAATCCAATAATTTCATGTGCCACATTGTATTGTATTGCTATTATGAATACTAAGTGTATAAGCAAGCATAAGAAGCATAAGTTTACATGTGATCTGATATGAATGTCAGTTTCTACTCACCAGAGTTTCCACGCATCACTGCTATATGAAGAGGGGTGTTTCCTGCAAAAAAAGATGGAGTGCAATATTATAATATAGGTATTGTCTACAGTGATATGCAGTGCAGGCATCTGACGGAACCTCTGTATACAGACGTTACAAACAGTTGTGGGAAGCTAAATGCATTGTGCAATAAAATTTCTCGTTGCCATTTTGAATGTTTCCGCATTTTGAATGCCATTGTAGAATGCTAAAAGTACATTAGAGTTGATACAGATGATTTTTAGCATTGTGAATTTCGTGACGGTGCACATGTCAAGTGGCAGATAACTCGATTAGATGAACCATGAGCAACCTAGCTTTCTAAAAGAGGCGATTGCACCTACTAGTGTACAAAAGACACACAACTCCAACATATCAAAGTTCAAAATATGTCATGGAATAGTGAAAACATTGAATACGATAACACCACTTCAGCTACAACAACATATTGTATGTGTAGTAGGCTACGTGCGGTGATTTATTATTTACTAGTGCTCATGTCATCTCCAGTATTGAAGGCTGGTGCTAAACTGCAAGCTGTACTGTAGATTGTGTAGCTTCCAGGAGAAGAAAACTAATGTTTACAAAGTAATACATATAATGTAACTATGCAAATGGAGGCAGAGGGGTAACTTTCCTGAAAAAGTATCATCATAGTAGCATAATTTTTATTAGATTATGTTTATATCATGCCGGGCAGGGTAGCTATGCCTTCCGATATTAACTTAATTTTTTTATTATTTTGACAAAAAGTTCAGGCGGCTAGGGCTACCTGAACCTCCTAGATAGTTACGGCCATGAATGGAAGCAGGATGAAAATTATCTGAACCCATATTATATAAGGATTGCTTGTATAAATACTTGTATAATGAACACATATTATATAACAATTACTTGTGTACTTGATACACAAGTAGAACATGCTTACCTCGTTTGTCTTTTTTGTTAAGATTTTGTTTGTGGTAGCCATAGCTAAGAGCCCGCCGTAGCCCCTGTTTGCTATTCTCCAGACAACATCTGTGCAAAGCGTATTGGTACATCCACTCTGGTTGTTCTTCACTAAAATTCTCCTCTTCTTGTAAAAACCTCGAGTATCCTGACGCCATGGTGCTAAAAACACAAATTCTAATCTTACTGAACCGTGCATGTTAAAGCTTCAACATAAAAAGCCCATTAACAGCAACCAGAGTACAAGACAAAATATTTTTGGGAAAGCCATTAAATTACATAATGCTGCAGTGTGGTGGGGTAATTTAATATGGAACCAATGGCCTGCATGTTGTATGAACAATACCCGGTGCATTGGAGCTGGGCACAAATGACCTGCTATAAATGTGCATTATTTCTAAACCTGGCAACAGTTTCGTAGTTTGATTTTGGTCCTATTTAGGCCTATAACATACATGTATAGGCTGGATGTTAGTACATGTACACGTAGTTAGGCATTGTGATAAAGAACGTTCCACTAGCTACATACATGTATATGAACATCTACCATGCTCACATGCAATATTGTTGAATGCATGTAGTATGTGGTCCGTGGTTATCGGCATTGTTTTTTTTATACTTTTAGTATGAACCAGTTATATACTTTTTACATTAGTGTATTTTATTATAAAATATTTACATTTCTTACACAATAATGTACAGGTACAGATAAATAAGGAAATGCAAGATACATGTACATATGGAATTGTGTATAAAACAGGTGTTACTATGCAAGACTTGACTATGATGAGAGCTAGGAAGAACCACTAAAGCATATTACAATGACGTATAAAAAATACTTGTGCTATAAAAAGGGATTCTATTAGATAAAATAGGTGTCTGCATCCACCAGTAAATAAAATATTGCTTACTAATCAATGTAGTTCACTGGCTTCAGAGAAACAGCACATAAAAATATTCATCTGTAAAATTTATTCTACACCACGCTAATCTCAGAATTACTCTGTACAACAATATGTACTTTAGAATTCAAAGTTGTTCTCTCCTGAATTTATGTTCAATTTATCTACTCAGTAGTCAACCAAGAGTGAAAATTTTTCTGGTGTAAAAGAAGTGTAAAAATAACTAAATAGATGCCCTCATTATTGGACGGTGAAGGGAATAACTTCAAGGAGAGCATGTTTATATACCATCTGCTTAGTCCTCCTGTCTTAGTCAACATTGGGGATGTTGAGAAAGTCAGATGCAGTAAATCTGTAACATAGTTCATAGTTAGCTATTACATTTAGCATAAATCGAGTTTGTTACCTGTTTTACACATATTTCTGTCATAGTTTATAATTACCATATTGTTTATGTGTATTGTGTACCACTGGTACATTGTACATTGTGTAATATATAGTTATAAATAATGTTTATTCTTGATGGGGTTGTCTTACCTCGTAAGTTTATGAACTTCTGAATATTGTACTGGAATATCAAAGAGTGAAGCATCTAGATTTTGGTGCCATTGGAAGTTGTTCACTGAGAAGGCAGCATGGAGTCGGTTCAATATAGTCACTTCTATAAGAAGATGTAATATACTTTACTTGATGTATGCTATGGTTAATCACTAGTTAATTTGTCACTGAAGAGGAAAATGTATTTGTGTTACAAACTGGTTTGAAACTGCTCAGATGGTGCTTGTATAATAGGAACAGGCAAAACTGACTAGGCGAATCTCAAGGCCATACTTGAACAATTATAAGCACTAAGCATGTGCCACCCAATAAAGCAATGTTAATTTGGTCTTAGCATCAAAGTCTTAAACATTTTCATAAGCTATGCCACTCCCTATTCTACTAATTATGTAGTTAACCTACCAAATACAGTTGGAAAGTGTCTTAATTCCATGGCATAGAGTTCGTCTAATAACTTTGAGTCATTTCTTGTCAACGTGTTGAACAGAGTCACCAGTGATCTAAGTTTGCTCTTCGACAATGGGAAATGACGATCCTAAAATTAACAATTGCCTTCCAGTGACCATTGTGCAATGTGTATGTATAGTTACTTTCACAAAAGTGTGTTATGTATATATATTGTACAGTTACCACTCTGTATACATTTCTCAAAACCTTTCATTCTTGCATAAAGTGCATATTTCATATTATGTTAAGTTGTGACTTCGATACTTAGTAACTACTGTGACTTAGATACTTGGTAACTACTGTGACTTAGATACTTGGTAACTACTGTGACTTAGATACTTTGGTAACTACTGTGACTTAGATACTTTGGTAACTACTGTGACTTACAGATACTTGAGTAACCATCGGGTAGAATACTGGGGCCAACAGTTGAAATTGTCAAAATATTGGGGATGAATCATTGCTGAATGTTACTTATTAGTTGACTTTCAAATGCTGTATCTTGAGCCTTAGCTGGGTGTAGTTGAGACATGAGAAGAGATAGTGGTGAACGGACTCGTCTTCCAGCATGCAAGAGCAGGTAGGTGTGTATGTTTGTTTGGTTTTATATAAGTGTGCTTGCAGTTTGACTTGCCCTGTTAATATACTACACAAGTACCCGGTCAACTTCCTTGGGAGTGATATGGGGAATGGGTGTTTATCTAGATGGTCATCCAATTACATATCGATAATAAACTACATCGAAGAAAGTGGAAGATTCAATTAACACAACCCAAATAATGTATAAAACTGTTGATGAAACGTGCAAAGACAGTCAATGGTTCATATCTCATGCATAATGCTATTGTATAACTCTTCTACAAGTGTGAATATATATATATTGTGATATATTGTGTTATGTGTACATGAGAAGAGATCATAAATATTGCTGAAGTCTTTATATCAGTAGTTGAAAGGCATTGCTCTAGATATATACATAGAACTTACAATATGAGTATAAGTATAGCCCCATATATTTTTGCTAATCATAAATATCCTGCTAGTCAGAAATACTCTTTATCTTTAGTATTTGTGAACAGTTATTCAAAATATTATATTTTAAATTTTTTCAGTATTATTATACAGTAGTCATCCAAAAAGATTTTATATTTTTGAGTTATCATCCCTCTTTCTTTCTCTTATAATATGGGATTTGTCGCCTCTTATTAGAACATGGCAACTTATTATATAACCTCAAAAAAAAGAAATCATAATTCCTGACTAACAAACGTAATAAATGTAGCTAATGTTATAGATATTATAATATTTTTGTTCAAACAACTTCGCCTGCAAATAGAGGCATTTTTATGTATATTTTGTTGCATAAATTTAAATACAGATTCATTCATTCATTCATTTTCAAATGCATGGTGTGTATTTGTTTTACCACTTGATTTCTTGTTGGTATGGCAATGAGAAGTTGAGATACATGCCTTCAAACTTTTACTCTGTTTCATGACCCATGTATCCTGGTTCTCCAGTGCCATTGAATTGTCATTCTACTTAACAGTAAGACAATACCTAGATAGAACTCATTGGTCTACATCTCACCATTGTTACCAACTACTTAAATATAGTCCTTATAACCAGACTTACACAATAATTTAAACTTCTGGGTCAAATTCATTTTTCTATCATTTGTTTGTGTTAAAACATAAAAGACTCACTTTTCTCAGAAGAACTACTAGCTTCATCTGATCTGCAAGAGTTTCAATACTGCTCTTCCTACCAATGAGCTTACTTAGATTCAAATTCTTATATTCAGCCCAATTCGCTCTTGGTAGGTTTGGGGGAGTTGCTGACACGTCCTGAAACCAATATACACTTTGTAAAGTCCTGACAGGCTAGTATCTGGTTGGGTAGCTGGTGTACATGCACATGTAATACACACCCATTCATAAGCTAGGCCTACATGTTCACAATGTAATACATGCATGTGCAAACACCTACGCACACATATAATAGTTGTTATCTATGCCTATGTACATGTACATGGTTGTGTAAGTCATGTACATGTCAGTGTTTGCATGGTACATGTTACATGTACACGTACATGTTACTTACCTCAGTAGAATATCCAGTCTCCAGTGAGTCCTGTAGCAACTCCCACAGTGTCATCGTTTCGCTCTTCCTCCCAGTAAATGCATTTTGAACTATTCTCTGTATTCGACCTCGTATTACAATTGGGGCACTTGGTGGGCGTTGATAATCTCTTTCAATATTTGTCTCGTCACGAAAACCACCTGACCTTAAACTTTCATGCCAACCACCAACAGCTCCCTCACCAACTCGCTGATCTAATATTATGCTTGACTCTCGATTTAATTTTCTTTCTTCAGTTTCATTTTCAACAGGAACAACAATTCTTTGTATACTAGCCACTTCTTGGTATGGTTTCTGGTGCAGCTGGTTACCGCTAGCAATGCTGGCATGACTCGACCAGCTTTGTGGTATTCTTGCTGGTCTTGTAGGACTTGTGCTCCTCCTACCTCTTCGTCTGCTTTGCCACCTTTCAAGAGAGAAAGGTCTTCTGTTACGGAGTTGAGGCCTATTTTGTTCAGTGCATGCACCAACCTTGACCTTCTTTAGCTCACCAATGTGTTCCTTTCTAGAAGAAGCCACAACAACTGAACTAGTGATTAATTTAGTGAAGTGTTAAGTATAGATACTATTGTACAACATCGAAATACTACAATCATAGATATTTAGCTAAAATCCAATATTGTCTATCTTGCTAAAACTACAAGCATAAAATGATTTTAGCCTGCCATAGGCTCACGACAGTACGCAAATATGTACACTGAGCTACATAGCCACATTATCTCTAAATGCACCATGATGGAACAGGAATTTTTAGACTGATATCATTCCGTATAGTTACGATTTTCCATTGGCTGCAGCAATCTGAGAAGTGTTAATACAAATCAGAAAATGAAACAGTCTGTAAGAAGCAAGACGTAAGCCCAGGATTTGAGTTCTGATCACACAGCACATGACACGTTGCCAGTATCAGAATACACAAGCAATAATGCAACATGAAGTGCTCTGTGAATTACAAAACGTACACTCATTTGCAACAGATCTGTTCAGTTGGTTTTTATTCATGTTTGGGCCTACAATAATGCATAAGTGTACCCTAATATCAAAACAGATAACTGTAGTTGATGTACATAGAGAAGCAAGCCTAACTGGGAAACATACACTAAATCTCTGTTTAGTGTTTCCATCACTGATGCACCAAACAAAATATCATTTAAATATACCTTTTAGTCGTCCTCCATCTTAGGCCATCCACTCTTATTATAGTGGAGTTGGTTTCTTCCATCTGAAGCAAGTTACAACAATAAGCTATAATGATTAGCATGTCAAAACATTCTGTATGCCTACTGCTATGAATATAATATATAAACCAGTATTCGATCTTTTGCTGTGGTTCTGTGGAGTTTTTTTGTAAGGCTGCATGCACGTTGTTGCTTGGTACACAATGAACAACAGCAAAGAGATATTTACGTAGAATAGAATCAGATTGGGTTAATGCAACTCAAAATCCTCTATCATCTGTTAATGTACCACATGACTGTATCAATTGGTAACGAATGTATGTCGAGCACATATTTAGCGTCTAAGTATGCTTAAAAATGTTGCAATGCACCGACCATTCGTTCCAGCGGGCCCAGAAGTTCTCTATTTCCTCTACTCTTCTCAAGGCGGTTTGTATTAAACTGAGTAGATCGATTAACTGATGACAGAGCTTTGTCTACCTCCAACTCTTCTACAGTAGCCTACAAGTTCAAGTATGTCAAATTAACACTCTCATTGCGTAGAAACCAAAGAAAAATGTATTCACATTATTCTGTCTTAATACTAAAGTATCTGATTAAATAGCCGCAGATATTACATGTATATAGACAGTTGATGAGTGTCTTAGTTTCTCAAGTAACATCCTGTACCCACTTTATGCCTCAGTCGCCCTCTTAGCATACCCCTTGGTCTTTTTATCCAAATTGTTACATGCAAATAAGTGCCAAAATAGTACATTTAAGAGTTGTCCACTCTTACACACGTAGGATAAGGAGAATATACATGTAACTCCTCACTAGGCATGATTGGTTGAGTGAACTAGATAGTAGAGTATACTGTAGATAGGGCAGTTATACATAGGAGAGCAGTACCTAGAGTGGATTTAGATAGACACAGTACACTAGAGTAGATCTAGATAGACACAGTACATAGAGTACATGTAGATGGAGATAGACACAGTACCTAGAGGAGACTGTGAGCTAGAAACACAGAGTGTAGACTACATTAGAATATAGCGGTAAGCACAATAAAATGATGAAGCAAACTACAAAACATAAAACCAAATAAAACACTAAAACAGAAACACTAAAAACTAAACTACAACAGTGTGGAGCGTAGGTGTGGAGTGTACCCAGTAACTCATATCAATGCGTACTGAGGAGCAAGGATATAATGTGGGACAACTATCTTGTTGTAGACCTCGGAATAGAGTCGACACCGCCACATCCTAGACCACAGAACCAGAAACTACGCCACACAGCTTACTACATCGGAGATCAAGATGCTAACAACAGGACCTACAAACAGCTACTACCACTACAGCTGGTGAGTCCTAAGTACTTTGGCTCCAATTAAATGTTATAACTCACAATACCAAAACCCCCAATTTTAGTTATAACAAAATTGTTAGTGTGAGTACGTAATGGTACTCCTACTCCAACTTTCAGGGTAGGAAAAAAGAATATTGAAAATAATTACAAGAAAAAAGAGAGCGATTAAAGCTGCTACTAATTATATAATTTTAATCCTGGAAAACCGGACCATTCTGTTTAGTTATGATTAGGACAAATGACTATTACTACAAGTCATTTCTGAGGGTAGTAATATCCACTACATGGGAAGCAGCGAATGAAAAGTCACACAACTTCACAACCTTGTTTGTGGTTTGACAATCGAGCACTGACTTGAACTAGCTGACAAGACATGACCTGCAGAAAACAAAGACTGATGCACAGTTTTTGTAGCATGTCATACACATGATGTTGATCCCGTGAAGGATTCTGGTGCTACATCGACTAGAAAATACATGTAGGAGAAAATAAGTATCGGAGAGCAGAAAACTTACAATAGGAATCCACATGAGCTCATTGGTTACAGGATCAAGTAGACAGAGTGACCTCTCTGGGTCCGATTTTGTATTGTATATGAAAACTGCCTCTTTGTCCAATATTTCTTCAACTTCATCATCGCTGTTTCTTAAAGATGTATAGATCTTTACATCCAGCCTTAAAACAACATGTGAAATTCCTATGCTGTGTACTACATAAATGGTAATAAATTAATAGTAAAAGAACTTTCCAAGAATACACGGATATTGCATCATTATCCTGACAAATTTGCAAAGTAATAATAAAGTTGGTGCGCACACTGGTCATACATGCCAAGTTCTTGCTTCTCCAAATAAGGACACCGCACAGAGGGGCCACCCATGTAGGAAAAAATTTGTAATATACCCCCTACCCCATCTATATGTATTTTATAACAATATTGTTTTAAAAAGTGGAAAAATCCATAATATTGTGGTGGCCCAGGGCATTTCAGTATATAGCGCCAGCCTCCCCAACTGATATTTATACACACTAAGTGCCTGGTAGTTGTCTCGCTCAACTCATACTCGTCTAGTTGCTCTTGTGCTTACCTTATTATGTGTGCATGTACTCATAATTTATCAAATTGAACTGAAATAAAAAGTCATTCTCTCCAAAGGGTTTCCTCGTTTGAAGAGACAGAGGAAATAATTAACAAAGAAAATAAAGTGCATGAGTCATGATTGTCCGATAACACATCACTGTTTACAAAGCCATGGCTGTTCTGGAGAATGAATGAAAAACGTCTTCAAAGCTCTTCTACCAGAAATCTCTTAGAAATACATGCATGTAGCCTACATGTAGAACCATACAGTTAGTACCTTTAGATGCCGGTTAAAGACTAAAGAACACAAAAGTACTTCTTTATCTTTACAATATACATTAAATCCCAACCATAAATCAAAGTTTCTGAGCTAACTATCGGTGTCATGAAAGCTGGATAGTTCTTCTTGGATATCGAGTTTATTATACCTAAAACCACCCCTAGGTACTGCCGCGGAATTAAAACTATTAAAACTAGCTCAGAATTTTCTCTCTGTAATTCCACAGTATGATGCAAGTGCAGTAAGATTATACGCAGTTTCAGTCCTACCTAATGTTAATTCCTTTCTTGAACCATGTAAAGACCCTTTTCTCTATCATCTCAAAATTTTGGGGACGCACAAAGGTAATTGGATTAGTTGCTAAAAATATAATAGTACATACTTATCATTAACAATTACAGTGTGTATTGCCCAAGTAGCATTGCTCATATGACATCGAAAATGTTTTATCTCATTGCATTAATTAAAACTACAGGTAGTTGTCCTGCCTTGTTAGACAAATCAAGCATTACCCTAAAAAGGTAGCAGATGTACATGTTTACTGGCAGAGTTTCATGAATAGCAGACAAAACAGCTTTCACTATGAATGACAGGTAGTACACCCACCTGTACCTATGAATGACTGGTAGTACACCCACCTGTACCTATGAATAGTAGGTAGTATACTCACCTGTACCTATGAATAGCAGGTAGTATACCCACTTGTACCTATGAATAGTAGGTAGTACACCCACTTGTACCTATGAATAGCAGGTAGTATACCCACCTGTACCTATGAATAGTAGATAATATACCCACCTGTACCTATGAATAGCAGGTAGTACACCCACCTGTACCTATGAATAGCAGGCAGTACACCCACCTGTACCTGTGAATAGCAGGTAATACACCCACTTGTGCCTATGAATAGCAGGTAGTATACCCACCTGTACCTATGAATAGCAGGTAGTATACTCACCTGTACCTGTGTCCTATAGGTAACCGGTCTATGAAATAATGTAAGTACGAATAATATAAATAGCTAATAATATACTCACGTGGTTCCATAAACAACCATGTCATGGTGAGCACAAAGTCGCCATATGGTTCATACATTTCCATGAATCTAGTTCTTTCCAACTGGTTCTTCAATTTCAAGTGTTGCAGGTGGCCCCTTAGCATCAGCTTCTTAACTGAAACATGAAACATGTTGTATGATGTGAATGGTAGTGTTCTCTATTATGTAAATATTGACACCATGCTGAGGATATTATATACATGTAATGATAGAATGTAATATCTCCAATGTTCTAAAGCAGAATTTTCCTCACATACAAATCCAAACATAACACTCAGCTTTTGTTGTATAAATAACAGTGTTTTCATAGACTTCACAGATTGTTGTCTATTATTAGCAGACTTACTGATTTTTCTATTGGCGTAGCAGATCGCCTCATTGAGTGGTGTCTGTAGTTCATTGTTCATAACATGAACATCTATTTTTGGTGTTTCCAGAAGTTTCTCGACAATTTCTACATAGCAAAAAATATATATGTTAATAGATGTTAGTGCTTATCAAATGAGCCATCTAGTACTTCAACGGGGAGTTTACACAAGACAATTTATCCTGGTGATTCATCGCTTCAACAAAAATCATCCAATGTAAGCACAAGATTAGTCTCTACAATTTTTTTGGTCAAGCTATAAAGTCTCCATATACATGTACATGTAGCTATATTTATTCTGGCAATAAATCGCTTGAATGGATCATCGACTCATTCAGACGATTTATAGCTGAAGATTTATATAATTATATTTTGTAACTTGACCCCAAAACTTCAGATAATTGGTTTAACTAAAAGCTACGATTTCTATAGAAAAGGCACACAACTTCAGCATGGCATAACAAGACAATCATCATAGTAGTAGATGTACATCATTGCCATCATGCTACAATCACCACTACATATACTGACCTATTGCATGGAAACACAGCTTGTTGATTGTCTACTCACCTTCGTTTCCACGCATCACTGCGATATGTAACGGAGTGTTCCCTGTAACACAGTCAGTAATGTTATTGTTATAGATATGATGCAGCATGCATGGGACCGAAAAAACAATACAAGAATGCTTTTTGTTCAATGGAGAATAGTACTACATGTACAAGCTGCTGCTGAATGAATGCTTTTAAAAGTTCACAGGCTTATACTTCTTGGCGTGACCAGCCCCTTGCAGCTTGCGCTGGCCAATTCCCTATGAGAAAGGCCCAGATGACATGGCCTTTTTTGGCAGGGGTTGAGGAGTTGCCTTGAAGCCATGCTGGTTTGCGTGGCCCCAAGGACTTTTATATGAGGCACAGGAGCAATTGTGGCTGGATACTCCTCCTAACACCACCATGACCGGAATTCGAACCTAGAACCTTCTGCATGAAACGCTGAACGAATACTACTGGAACAGGAGAGCTGATTGTTACTTGGAAAATAATTTCTTTTTGCTATTCGCGGGCAGTCTCTAACTACTGATGGTTACCTCGCCGATCTTGTTTGTTGAGATTTCCTTCTAGCACTTCATAAGTAAGCAATCTTCTTAGTTCCTGGATGTCATTCTCCAAACAACATTTATGTAAAGCAAACTCTTGCCTCCAGTCAGGAACGTAATTCATCGACCTGGAATATCTTAAAGCCATGCTATACTTTTGAACCAGGACTTTCTGAGCTGAGATTTGAACTAATGTACACATTCACTGTGTATTAGACAGCTAGCTAATGAAAAGCGTCATTTAAATAGGAAATCCAGCATATGTCTTTATAAAGCCATAATATTTCAAGGCTTGTTGGTAGAGCTTCATAGGGGGTCTTGTGCCAGAGTTGTTGGAGCGCAGGATTGGCCTGATGCAAGTAAAATATCAAGTATTCCATTTTAAAAAACCCTTTTATAGTGCAAACACTATGTATTATACAATGCGAGTAGAGAAGGCTTGATTCTAAGTAACAATATGAGAAGTGAAGATGCAAATCTATGTATCAGAGAGCAACAGAGCATGTTTATAGGTTGGGATATTTTTTATGTTGTGTAAAACTCTGGATTGGTTTGGCGACTTTGGTCTCATCGCTTTTTTATCTTACATGTATCTACATGTACATGTATCTGCTTACAGTAATCACTTGCTAGTGTTTTGTTGGAAGGAACCTTTAGCTGTTCCTTATACAATATTATATATATCGCAACTTTACATGCATATCAGGCATAACAGTAAGCTATGCATGATTGCTATGTGGAATTGTCCTCTCTCAACTACAGAGCGCACAAGAAGGGATAACTTCTCATTATTGTGAATAATTGCTGTTGCCTGTTTGCATCATTGGGCACTCTAGTGAGATTGCTCATCGCCAACAGACAGTCTCACTACATGTATATCATAAATTAATAGGTAGATAGTTCATATTTGACCTTCATACTGATAACAAAGTGGCACTTGGTCATATATGCAATAGAGACATGGGTACTAATAAGTTATTGATCATAATTAGAAGTTATCCTCTCCCAATTTGTCTTCTTTAAAAGATCAGTTGGGAGAAGACAACTTCTAATTATGATCAATAGCTTAGTGCCTATGAATAGAGACTAGAATAATGCTAAAATTCAGGTCTATATAGAAGTTGAATAATGGGGCCATAGATATTATCAGACTGTCTCAAGTTTATTGTTCAAGATTGACTGGATTAAATACATGTATAAGCAGTTAACATGCTGACTTATTAGAAAATTAACAAGTTAGATAGGAGGTTGAACAATGACTCCTACATTGAAGAAGTTTCCTAAGAGTTTCAATGTTTATGAACCTCTGGCAAGGTCGTGACCACTAACAGGTGGTTACAACATATCAAAGCATAAAGTACTTGTAGGTCTTTATATTAACATGTGACAGGGCAGATGCATCTGGTGGTAGGGAGGAGAGTTGTACAAGACAGGCTCCGTTAGTTTGATCACTTCCCGTTACTAGAGACGACACGGCTACACCCTGTGATCCAAGTGAACCTGAAAGAGAAATCACACTTGATAGTATTACACTAACAGACAGACCGCAGTGCAACATTGCTATAAAAATAACAGTATGCATGTAAATAATATATTTGTATTAATAAAAGTGAATGATAATTATATTGCTTTATAAGCCCCTATGTATGAGCTAACATACATGTACATATGCAAGCGAGATTTATGTAGTAAAACCCTTTCGATAATTTTTATTCAAATGAATATTGTTTATCTCTAGTGTTGAAAGGTTTAGGAACCACCCATCCATGACTGAAATTTTGTTCCACTGTATTTTTCCACAGTAGTGGAACTAAATATCCAGGGTTGATCAAAAATGAAATGCCCCTAGTAACATCATTATCAAAGATGGTACAGCAATAAATTGATATCCTTACAGTCTCCTAGGCTGTTGATTATAGTGAGAAGGTGGCTAATCAAGAGAGCACAACTTCATATTATAATTAATGGATTTCAGCACCCAAAAAAATCTCTCAACTGTGTGCAAAATTTGTAAAATCCAGGCAATTTGAAGTTAACCTTTTTTATTGCTGTTTATTGTATTATAAATGCAAGTAAATAAGTGTTTAAAATGTTACGAAAATACAAAATACTACAAAATACGATGTAGTATTAAACTAAAAACTAGAGTTATGAGGCGTAGGGAACAAAGTGTAACCAATCAACATCCATCTAGCCCCCACAGGCGAGCCGCCAACTGGTCTCCAGAAAACCCAGCGAGGGAGATCCCAAAGGTCCCAGGAAAGCTCACCAAAGAGGTTACAGGCAGTATAAGATATCGATCATTTTCATTGGTAATAATGGACTCTTTGGTTTGTATTTCGTACTTATTTTCAATAATGTTGTAGTTGTCTTCTCTTGTGAGAATATAGAAACCATAATACGAAATGTACATACCTAGGAGTGTAAGCAGAACTTCATCCTTAGCCTGTGTGGTATTGGTGGTGAACATGAGATAGGCTGAGTTAGGGAGTAAAGACATGGAGTTGTGTAGTGGTACACCAGCTAAGTGTGTGAGCACACAGCAGGTCCCCTGTACACGGCCAGTCAGCATATCTACTCCATTACATGTTAGAGAGACGGAGTTATCTCCACCTTCTACATACTCTGTGCATACCTACAGCACATGGAGTTCAGTACACATCTAAACTATCCAGTTGTACAAGTATATAAACACAGTAGCTATAAGTTAACAATATTGTTAGATTGCAGGTTAAAATTTAACACTGAGTGATATAGGAATCTTTTCAAGTGCGCAGACTGTGTATAGACTGTAATGTATATTAGGAAAAGACTAGGTAGACACTAGAAAGGCAACAGAAACTTGGATTCATCTTGAAAATGTTTTCTATTGTACCACTGGCAGCATATCTCATACCTCATACCCTGCATTCTTAGCCAGGGTTGGGGAGTTGATGAGGTTGGGAGAAGAGTTCTTTATTAACCCAATACTGACAGCAGCAGGTAAGAATGATAAGGCTGTCTTCATACTTGCATCTGTTGAGAAAAACACAGACTATTAGATAGACAAGTCATCTAATATGTGTATGTATACAAATAGATCACCCATGATGTGCAGCAAGGAGTCCATATACTGGCATGTACATGTACGAGCATGTTCTGTAATAATGCAAGTGACTGAGAAAAATTAAAGTTCTTTGCACCCAAATTTTACTAGTAGCTGCTAAAACAAACCTCCTGCAGCTTTAACTACCAGCTTAGATGGTGCATCTACCAGACACCCAGCCATCACACCCAGGCATCTACCGAGCTCTATCATTGGCTGACTAGCAGGGTCCATAGCGTTCACCAATGCTTTAGCATTCAGCTACATAGAAAGAAGATGTTAATAGTTTATTCTATTCGGTAGCTAGCAGTAAGCACCACTACATATACTGTAGTTATTGTATTGAGCAAACTTAGCCTACTGGCCAATTGACATAATTTGGAGTTGCCTACCTCGATTATTATTAGGAAATAGAGAGAAGACAACTATAACAAGTGCACATGTGACCACTGGTATAAAAAGAGTAGTATTCACAATTGACTAATGACTATAAAATAGACTATAGGTCACAATATGCTACACAGTAATGACAGCACTCATATATAATTACTGTTCAAACTCAAGCCATTGTCTGTGGTGTACGTATATTATTGATATACTTACTTATACTACAACGTATATGAGAAGAACTGTTTACCGACTACATGGTGCTGTGTATAGATGTTACATGCTACTACTACTAATTATAGCACTAGTAGAGCGAACTTACAGCTCCAAACAGACTCTTCCCATCTCTTGCATCGATAAACTGTTGAGCAATTTCTTCTGCAACCCTAGACTGGGCTTCAGTAGTGCTAGCACCAAGGTGGGGCGTTGCCAATACGTTGGGGTGCTGTACTAAACTTTGGTCCTTAGGTGGCTCCTACATTATATAAAATTGATAAAGCTGTACATCAATATAACCATACCAGTAACACTGTGCAAACTGCAAAGTCATCACTGCATGCCATTATTGGCAGTGGTGATATATATAATTCATTGATTTGATGGAATGGATTTACAGTGAAGGACATCTACCTGAACGAACACATCCAAACCAGCTCCTCCACACTGGCCAGAGTTGAGAGCTGCCAGCAGGTCTACCTCATCCACAATCCCTCCTCTGGCGCAGTTGATGACCTTCACACCTTTCTTACATTTAGAGAACACATTGGAATTGATGAGATCTGTGAAGATATAAACAGAAACCAAGTGACAGTAAAATGCTATTAATAACTATTATATGACAGAGTAATGTACATGTACTTAAGTCATGCCAGGTTAATCACTAAATTACTCTGTGGGGTGTTATCAACCCCATAAGTAATGAACTGCTAAACAACTATATACTTACTCTTAGTGGTGGTGTCAGAGGTATATGTACAGTTATATACTTACTCTTAGTGGGTGGTATCAAAGGTACATGTACAGTTATATAATCAGCAAGAGGCCACAACTCTTCGATAGGATAGCTGGTTACACCGAAAGCAGCACTTTCTTCAGCCGACACGAGGGGGTCGAATCCAATTGTCTGTAAGATATCAGCTGATTGGTTAAGCAGCCCACAATGCTGACAGATAATTGGAGGAAACACTTAGAGAGGTTGAGTATATGAAGTGAGCGAGCCAGAAACATTTGCTGCATATTCATCGTATTTAGGGAAGACACATTTACTCGTAGTATAAAAACAACACCGAGTGGTAAATTGCTGCTGGGAATAGAGAATAAAATTACATCAATTCCACCTGAATGAAATATTACACATGTTACCAACCTTCATTCCAAAAGATCTCATTCTGCTTCCTACTTCCCTTCCGATTCTGCCGAGTCCAATGATAGCCAGGGTCTTACCTTGAAGTTCGGAACCCATAAACAATTTCCTGTCCCACCTTCCTTCTTTCATTGACACGCAGGCTGTTCCCACATTTCTATATACAGAGAAACATATGTTGTACATGAATTTGTTGATGTATGTGCAAAACGATCGTTTGCAGGTTTAATTTTTATATTGAATAAAAGGCAAGAATTGACGTTTTGCACTTTTAAATCTGAATAGAAAGAGAACAATGTTCGCTGATAAATGTTAGAATACCTGGAAACTCCACATATCATTGCACAAGTCAGCTCGGCAGCACTGATGGTATTTCCTCCAGGAGTGCTATAAACAATGAGATACATGCATAATCATATACACTGCTATCATATTTATATATGTATAGTATGAACCATAAGGTAGAACTGTCTTATATGTAAGTTATTAATTATTATATACACGAATAACATGATCCAGGTAAATATACGAGTAAAAAGCTATATGGTAAAGCCGGTAACAGCAAGCAAAAAGAGCAGGGAAGAGAATTTCATCAGCTTCATGATTAATGGGTTTCTAGCATGTGTATGATGCAAGAAAAGAGACTTTCACAGTATTGCTAATAGTTCTATAGACAGATAGTGAAGATTCTCGCATAATTCAAATTCGCTGTAAACTGCAGGGAGGTGTCTAATGTCTGACTACCTGTTATCTTGCGGTGAGACATGATTGATTACTACTGTTATCTTCAGTTCAACCAAACCAGTTGAAGTTGAGGAAAACTGTACTTCCATGATTTATGTCAGATATTATAACAGCATAGAACCGGTGTTTGCCGTGTGAACAGTAATACCACCATAGCACAGAATTCGTAGATTCAACAATTACATGTACATGCAGGCTGCATAGAACAGTGCTAGCATGCCATCAATGCCTATGACTTTGGCAATCAGGCTTGGGTACTAGAAACATAGCCTATGATTAGGACCACGTATTGAAAATTCTTAGCAAAGAGCTAAGGCTATCTTATTTACTGTTTGAATTAACTTCAATGCTACAAGTTAGTGATGAATGCTATGCTAGTGACTTATCAATGCCGACTGGTGATTTGGGAAGATGTAGAACCAAGGCTACACATATTAGCAATGTGCAGGCTTACTGCAGACTGCATCATACTAGCCTCTACTCCAAGTTTATCGAGAAAATAAATGGCCATGAGCTTCTTATCCTGTTACAGAGTTCACCTACGACTTACTTCATGACTATAACTCCTTTATTGGTAGCTGCAACAGAGTCTATGTTATCTGTACCGGTACCAGCTCTCCCTATAATAGTTAAGTTGGAAGCATTGATCACATCAGCAGTGACTTTGGTGGCGGATCTGACAATGAGTCCATCGTGCTTCTATAATATCAAAACAGGAGATTCATAAATAAAGGTCACTACGAAAGATGTTGTAGGCAGCACAAATGATAGTTGGAAAACGAATGTTTGATAAAAGTATAATAGAAAATAAATAACGAAACCAGTGGCGAGACTTGCAGTTTCAAAGTACTAATCGAGAGACAGCTCTTCATCAAAGAGGCTGCATGTGCATCAACTATGAAGGCCTGTTTGAGAAAATTTATAGCAAATTTTACCACAAAAATGAAGATTATCAACACAGATAACAAGTGCATAGAACAAATGAGTAACACGAGTCTGAAAACATAGTGTAGCTAATTGATTGATTTATACTGATACTTACTGGTAACTCAGCTAAGAGTCCCTCTTTATCTTTAGCTAGTTTAGTGTTGAACACCACTTGTACCCCATTTCTCTGTAATATGTCTATACACTTAGGGTCCACATCGTCAGTAATAAGTACACTGTTTAGTTTTAAAGCCATTTCCAACTAAAGATTGTTAAAGGACCTGACTAGTAGAAGATTTTCAAAGAAAATGCTATTCAATTGTATGCTATTGTCCAATGATGCTGATGGGAAAAAGCCGGATTAGCAAATGAAGTCTATTCAAATGATAAACTGTATATTTATAAAGCGCACGGTGTTCATTGTGCATGACCAAAGTAGGGGGCTGGCTTATGCGTGACAAATCAACAATAGAAATTACCATCACGTATTGGAAAGGTGGGTGGATTTTAGGCATTTGATGCATCCAGTAAAATATAACACTCTTTTTCTAGCTATTGACTTTTACCTTTATCATGTGTACACGCATGCACGTATTTCATCAACAGCTTCCATCTGCAGGCACTGATACTTCAGAATAATTATGGTACGAGAAAGCAAGTGGACTTTGTACCTTGAACAGGCAATTGCCAATTCAACTTACAGTATTGATAATGATAATGGCTCTGAAAACTGTAACTATGTATTATCATTGCACAACATACAATAATAATATATTGTTGAGGTCTATATAATAATAATAATATTATTATTTCTTTGATTATTAAATCGAACTGTAATCATTCTGGTCACTCTAGTGCGTTGTCAGTTTGTTACAACAGTGCAATTATTAGTGCTCAAACCATGATAGAGTGACATTTCAAACCCATCTACAAGTAAGTTTACACTTAATAATCGGCCATGCACAAGTTACATAATTTTGTACATGCATGTAATGTAAGCTATATACTTTTATACAAGACTAGTAACATTGCTATTATTATGCATACTCTGCTTTGTATTGCAAGCAGAGTGCTTGATTAATAACACACAGATTTGGGAGAGAGCAACTTCCCATGATCAACAGCAAAGAGAGCAGACAACCCCAGCACACTGGTTTACATTGGATCTTTATTCAGAGACGAATATACATTTGACACCATCGAGCTACCTTCAGAAATCTATATCACTGGGTTTATTTGACCAACTACAACTATGCATAATCTATAATGCAAATGCATGACCTGAAGCACAAAGGAGCAGGCCTACCAAGCAAGGATTAAAGTTGGACTGTACTGAAAATTTTAGAATGTTTTTCATCAAATTAACTATGTTGGCATTACTTGATACCTCTACAAACTTATCTAAACTGTTTCGGTAGTAGCTAATAGATGCTAAACTGCAAAAAAGTAACCCCAAAATTTCTAAATTACCCATAGTGATGTCAGCATTAGGAGTTATCACCACCTAGTTTTATGTCAATTCTCAAAACTTTTTCTTTGGTTATCTCAACTCTGACTCGCTATATAGCAGAAATATTGAGTTGTCACAACTGCTTTATAATAAATAGTGTTCATTCAATAAAACAGATATTAGCAGTTATAGTACTACATGCTACAGGTTCAACACACCAGTCTATGTGTTGGCTTGTTATTCAAGAGATAAGCAAGTAGCCTATATTGACCAATCAAATTGCAAACTCAAAAGTCATTTGATAATTTTTTGCAACAAATTGTGCTTTTTATTGTCTAGGAATATTAACTAGCATTTGTTCTACGTACCCATTTTTTCGTTTTGTGATGTTCCTAGTACAACAAGGATAAAAACTCAATTGAAGTTTTCTGTTTATAATAATATAATGCGTGGTCTGGCATTCACTCCCTGCAATGATGTTATTCACTAGTTTTAACAGAGCTGGGTACCATGATGACATCATGTATCCCAGCTGGTATTGTGCTAACTGGTTCAGCTGCTACTAGGCTTTCTAATGGTGTATTCAGCTTACAACCCCAAAATTTCAGTACAGTCCACCTTTAAGGGAACCACAAAGACTTCAAGAACAGTAGCAGCCTCTTTCATAAGATTTACCAATGAACAACTGCCCATCACCTGAAAAAACTCTGGCCAAAAGCTACTGTGAGGGGGGCAACTTCGGCCAAAAGCTACTGTGAAGCGGCAACTTCGGCCAAAAGCTACTGTGAGGGGGCAACTTCATACTAGAAACGACCATGCACCACACTTAGCACCAATCAAGTACATAAAACACAAGAGCCATCATTAAAAGCTAACAGCACTGTTCCTAATAAAATACAACATGACATCTCAGTTCAGCCAAGTTTTATTGTGGCAATACAAAAGACTGTTTATAACTAACATACAAATTTCTTTGCACTAAACAGCAACTTTTCTTGATGAGGGGTCATGATGTTTGGCCAAGTAGTCTGTGTATTCCTCATATGGCGACTTGGTGAACACAGTCTCTTTCCACAGATCAGGGGTCAAGAATGAGTAGGTCTTGGCAATAGCAAAGAATGTGGCTTTGGCTACAAATTAGAAAGTAAATAATTAATAATAACCAACCAAAGGCAAGAGTGAAACAAAATTTAAATGTTTAATACCAAATACAAAATGCTTACCAAAGTTGCCTAAAGTGGCGGTGGCACCCACAGACTGAGTGTAGACATCTTCAATACCAGCCATGTTAAGAAGTTTCTTGGGCACAGGGGCAGCGACAATGCCGGTTCCACGGGGTGCTGGAATCAGTCTCATGGAACTGCTTCCGCACTTACCAGTAACCTAGAGAACGAGTAAAAGTGAAATGAGTGTCAAACCAAACAATTAAATACAGGCATTGTAAATCTTTAGGCCATTGTTATAATGATAACTTTAGCAGCCATACCTTGCAAGGAATAGTGTGAGGAGATCCGAGCTTGTTACCCCAATAGCCTCGTCTAACTGGAACAATTGACAATTTTCCAAGGATGATTGCACCTCTAATAGCAGTGGCAACTTCTTTGGAGCACTTAACTCCCAGACCAACGTGACCATTGAAGTCTCCGAGAGCAACAATAGCTTTGAATCTAGTACGCTGACCAGCAGTTGTCTGCTTCTGAACAGGCATGATCTTTAGTACTTCATCTTTGAGAGTACTTCCAAGGAAGTAGTCAATGATTTCAAACTCCTGGAATCAGATATATACAAACATACAAACTAGGCCTGTATGTAAGTAAACACATTATTTATCGGTCCTGTAATTCCATGTTTGACCTGAAATATTGGGACAAGAGACGAATAAGAATAGAATTAACATAAGAACAGGTCTGTGCGGAAAACTCATAGTGATGTTACCTTTACTGGTAAAGAGAACAGGTAGATTTCTTCCAATGATTTGATCTTCATATCTTTTACAAGACGACCAAGTTTGGTAGCTGGAACCCATTCTTTATCAGAATCCTTGCTGCCTCTACCTCGCCCTCTTCCACGGCCACGTCCTCTACCTCGTCCACGACCTCTGCCGCCAAATCCTCCCCGGAATTCACCGGCTGGAGCGCCTTCAGTAGTAGGAGCTGGAGCTGCTGCGTCCGCCATTTGCTATTAAAAAATTGAAAAGTGGGTATTCAACTTTATGATCATTGCAAAGCTCCTCCCAACCTTCTTGAGGTCATTTTATTCTTACAACTCTTTAGTGGCTAACTTTAGGAATGCGTTGTTGAACATGGACAATCGAGAAAGCAGCTATGACTGAAGATTACAATAGATTAAAGCGACATAAAAATACTTACGTGTGTTCCTCGATATTAGCAAAGAGAAAAAGAAAGGCCTGTATCCGCTTATCATGAAGCAAACCCCAAATTATGATCGGTAAAATCTCTACAATAATACGACCTTCTGACACTAAAGTAATAAGTAGCAGACTGCAACAGCAAAGCCAATGAACGAATAGAAATCATTCGGTCTGGCGAATGAGCTTAACAGACAGTAGCATACAAATGGAATTAGCTCGACTCGCTATCCTTGGAAATAGAAGAAAGCAAAGCATCCAGTTTTGGTTAGAAATCACTCAACTAACAGGAGCACAAACACGATGCTTACTTTTTGTCCAACATGCGCCAACATTCTCATTGTAGAAGAGGCAAGCAGTACCGTGCGTTTGGCATGCAGTACTTGTCCTTACGTGCACAATATTAGGAGAAAAGTGAGTATCAGTAGCTGTAGGTCTATCTCTGAGAGATCAGATTATTCTCTTATGACTTATCTTAATTAAATATCTATCACTCTAATCTAAGTCTATGTAGTAAACTGTAAAGTATGTAACTACTAAACTATATTTCATCACAATCACATCACCATGATCATCATGATAATTAATCTATTCTAGTTCTGTAGGATACTTTAAATCCCTGATTAGGGGAAGTCCTGCTAGGCGCATGTATTTAGGCTAGGCTATTTTCCCTCTAGATAGATGCAGGGCGATTAATTGACTTTAGAACATGAAGTTTTTGTTGAAATTAACATCATCATGATCGTCTTCATCTGACTACCATAGCAGCTTCCTACTAAGAACAGTTTTGAGGTTTAGAGATGGGGCGACCTCACTAATAGGCCTACTTGAAGCAATTCCGAATGACAGGTAACACTGACCTGTAGGCCCTACAGGACAACTTTCACGTTGAATAAACCCTGAACTAATAAATAATTATAACATGTGATACTGTGACAATAACTGTCCCAACTCATGCTACCCACTGTCCCCTATCTCTATGAGGCATGCCCCTTTCACTTCCTAGGGGTTCTAGCATGACGATGAACTCTATGTAAGTCCATGATATGATGCAAAGTTTGAATGATTTTTTTCAATTTTTATTAGAACAGTCTATCTTTTCTTTTGATATTTATTACAGATCTTTAAAAAGTAATGACGATGAGAAGTTCAGATTGAAGTTAAAATTCCGTTTTACAGCGCTCTTGTAATTGATTGAAGATTCATATTAATATTGGAAATACAACTTTCCAAAAATGTCAGTTCGAAACAAATATTGACGTTTCTTTTCACAGAGTACAAGGCTCTGGTAGCCTACTCGTTTGTAGGTCAACACCTAGTAGCTGTGTTTTGACAGTAAAATCTACCACTGCTATTAAGACCGATCACAAGACCTTGAAATATGTTGAAGTGTTGTAGTAGGCCTAATATGATCATGTGATGGTTGGGAGTAGAACACTGTTATGGTGGCATAATAGTGAAGTGTTTGCTTTTTGATCAAACTTTTTGAGAAGTACAGCATTAGAGCTAAACATAGTTATCTCTGGTACTTGGAGGTGCTCATTAGGCTACATATATAATAGTATAATATAAAATAAAATTGCAACAATGGCAAAAGTGCTGAATAAGACATGTTTAGAGCTAAAATATCACAATAAAACCAAAGTTTCCAAAACAATTTTATTACTATTACTTACTATAATAGTACATGTACATATTAATTGTAACTCCTGTACCATTTAGATTACCCGCCGTACTTACCCTAAGCTGAAGGAGGTAGATGATGTATTGGGAGGAGCAGATGCATGGAAGAATGTAGATTCCACAGATGGTAACGATGTTTAATTACAATGCAGTAACCTATATAACCTCTATAATTGCGGGCATACTCTATCTGGCATATGATATACATGTACTATATATATATCTACAACTGTTTTTTACTAGGAATGCGTTATCCTCTGTGGCATGCACTACATTTAGGCCGAGTTCTCAAATCTAATACAAGTAATGAGTTACTAGTATTGAAAGTCATATATTTTCAATTCTCTATGTTGTATTGTGTTCAGATTTTGCATTCTGTTGTTTTATCATTTGCCACAGACTATCAGCACACTAATATATTGTTATATTCATTGCAGAGACATGTCCAAAGTGTAGCCACTCTCGAGCGTATTTCATGCAAGTACAAACAAGATCTGCCGATGAACCAATGACTACGTATTACAAGTGTTGTAACCATGATTGTGGCTTCAGATGGAACAGCTGAGCACAGGCTATTGTAAACATGTACATGTAGATGACTGTTGAATGGATTTACTTGTATCCTGAATGAGTAGATGCACTGCACATGCTGATGTATAATAAGATTCAGCAGGATATGTGAACATTTTTTCACTTTTTGGGAGAAATATGACTGTTGCTTCTCATTTGAACCCATCTATTTATTTTTCATGAATTATCTAATTTATAGCTCCACAGTAGCTGTTTTATTATCAACATAAATTTGGGGTTTTGTTATAAAATGTTTTTGTAATATTATTGTTAGCCGAAATCTAGCTTCAACGTTTCTATTTTTTACCAAGACAGAAATACTTCAACCTTTGTTAGTATTCAGATTTGTGTGTTGAATTAAACAATTGAGATAAATAATTGTAACAATAAATAAAACAAAACTGAAACACTCTCTTCTATCGACGTATATTATGATGTACGTGTATAATAGGTGGTGCACTGAGGAGTTGTCTGCTACACATAGCGCATGATACATGAGAGTATAACTTCTACAAATTTCATTTACCTGATTAGTCTGAGAAGCAAGGGCTGTACACCCTCTTATGATTTATGCTAGTAGGTGGCACGATAATGTAGAGCATAGAAAGAACCAAGCCCAGCAATATTCTTACTATTGAAAATTAAGAAATTTCCACATTAATTTTTATTTTAAGCAAGCACATAAAATATTTACTATGTATTATCAATTATTCTTTAGGTGTGTTGCGTGCCCTTCACTATCTGCCAGTTTTGTGTCCATGTTTCTGTACAAATGAACGGATACTGTTTATTATTATTTAATTGTTTACAAGCTGATGGCTGAAGTTTTGTTGAGCTAGAAATTACAAATTTATTTTAAAATTATATTATAATTATTATAATGTAATTATTAATGTATTTTTTTTTTATTTAAAAAAGTTATAGCTCATAATTACAATACGAGGGGTGTTTCGTGCGAAGTTGGCTAAGTGCATATTATTATTATATTTACTGCTCACGTATTTGCTGCTACTTCTATTTACTTGACAGGTATTGGCTATTGCTCAGCAGTAGCCTACTGATTAGCTTGTATTTTTATTTACTTTAATGCATGAGGTGTTGCATCCTATGCAGTGCATATGGTCACTAACATATAGACCTCGAGGTTATTTGAGCCATGACCAAAGTTCGGCTCTTGCCCACTTTAACAGTAAAAGTAAGGTATTTATTTCCATTTATAATGGTGGAACATTTAGAAAACATTTCATGCTCTAGCAAGAAAGAACTTTCAACAGTCCTTGCCTTGCTTTTTATTAGCCTGTTGTGGTTATTGTTGGCGTAGGTCGATTAGTTTAATGTTCTCTGTGATGGGACGTCACTCATCAGGGAAATTGTGTTACATGACCTTGTTTCAGTCATTTTGATAATTGTGATTCGAGTCTAAATACAAACTATTCTAATTGTTAAATTGCGCTTCAGGTACTTCCATTTGTGAAAATTCACTATAATAAGTAAGCCTAAAATGGTTTGCTTGTTTATCTGTTAGGCCCTACTAGCATTTAAATATGTTAGGGACGAGGCAGTTGGAATTCTCCAAAGTTATTTCCAATATATAATGTAATATACATGTACATGAAGTACAAAAACTTTACCAATGATGTTTTTCAACTTTGAAATGTTATCTATAACGTGATGAAGATGTTGAGTAAAATTGTTATAATCATGGACTGTCTTCAGTGGCTAGGCTCCAGCAAAATTGAGGCGTTATGTGAATGTAATTCAACTACTTTTCAAACTCTCCGGGGTTTGTCTGATTACAGAGCTATTTGTTACTGCAGTTTGGATGTTGTTCTTTTTGAGAATTCACTAGATAGAAATATAGGCTATTAGTACAGAAGCAACCTCCCTTTTTATAAAGATTTCTAGCAATTGAGGTGGGGCCAAGTATTTTTTGCATGAAACTCTTAATTATACATAAATATTTTGATATGCAAATTTCTACACCTCTCATCGTGCCAGTATAGTTGTTGTGGTCAATTGATTTATCGTGCAAGTAAAAATAACAAACATTTGTCAGATCGCCATTGATAAGCCGGAAAAGATTGCTTTAGTGTTAGTGCTCATGCGTAACGGCAAACACTGTCCAATTAGAAGTGGTTATGCCTGCTGATTTCTATAGTAACCACAATAACAACAGCTGCACATGGCCAAATAGCAGTTACTAGTATTACTAGACATAGCTAGTAATATAACACTAGATACATGCAGTTATAATATTGTTGTTTAGGATTGCTACTGCTATAATGCCCTAATGGCTATATGAACTGCGTTGTGGGAGGTTTATAATATGTTAGACTGAGGTAATTCAACAGCTACAACAATAGATAGCTGTTTGTTTTACTGCTGTGAAAATATCAAAGACACACCAGTAATGTTATTCTCTTCACCATATTAACCCCCAAAAGTGGGGAATAGGTGTGAATGTGTTCTGATGTGCTGCATATAGAAAATTGGTCATTCACTCAAGGAGAACTTGTGTCACTTTTCCTAACTAGTAATTCTTCAAAATTGATGAACAAACCGGCTCTAGCAACTAAAAGTCATCGATACTTCATTACTCTAGGTATTTTGGTATATGTAATACACCTATATCTATATACAGTACAGTAGATAATATACCCATACATGCATACATACATACATACATACTATATAACATAGGCTACTTGCAGTATTAGAGAGCAACATTCAATAAATCATGCTACATGCAATGTCAACGGGGAAGTAGACCAAAAAGTAGTTGGTTCTCAAATTGGCCATGTATGTTCATAAATAGTGTAATTTATTTATTTCCTGCTTTTAGTACTGAACATAACTAATAGTGGTAGGTGAAATAAACTACATAATAATGTCACATTTTGATGTTAAATTGCAAACTATTGATGAATTATATATTCATGCTACACAAGTTTAATATGTGGCTATTGCTCTATATTTAAAGTGTGATCAAATTGTCAATAGATTTGATAAACCGAAAGAAATCATAAAATCACCAAGTCCACCAGAAAGTGTGCATGCTGAAAGTCCTGTGTCACCATAGACAAGCATTATTTACTAATTTATATAAAAAGATCAGACAAAACCATAACCATGCCCACTTAAGAAGTTCCTTACAAACACTAGCAGTTAAAACAAGTAATCTCTGTACACTGGGCTGTTACTACATGGTAGGGGGCCTACTTACAATATGTAGTTGTATCTAGGAAACGTAGATGGGGTATTAGATAAAATTCATGGGGACCAAGAAGAGAAAAATGCCAAAGGGGAGCCTCAGAGTCAGCATGGTAAACCATGATGATGCCAGATATTAGGAACAGGCAAGGTGTTTTTTGATTGAATAACTTACAAAGCATTTTACATAAAAACACATTTGTGTGACAGCCTTTAGCTTTCCACATAATTGAAACCAAAATTATAGTAACACTAAGTAACATAAAAAACTGTAAAGGGTAATAATTGGGCATAACAACACACCAACTGCTTGTATAACATTCACATGAACAAGCCAACTAAACCCAGTCTTCAGGCTACTAACATCCTTGGGTCCCAACTACAGTGCCTATATTATGCATATTCTGTACTATTAATAGGGACATGTATTATAGGCCTATAATTTCAAAAAATTATGATTTAATACTTCTTAACCTCCTAGTAGATATACACGTAGGCCCTCATACAGTGTATATATGCATCTCGGCTTACATCTATGTATCTTAAGTATGCAGATGAATGCTTATGACTGATTTAACAGCAAATAATACTCCCCTATGGCAATTGTAAGCGTTCACTGGTCACTACAAGAAATATAAACTCATGAAATTGCAAGCTAGGAGTTAATACATGTACATGTACATTATCAATTGATATACCAATCAGTTTCTCAGAGGTGGAGGTGCGGTTCTAAGGTGAACTATCACATTGCCGACTAATCCAAGCAGCATCGAATTCCTAGGCTACATCCTCAGATCCTTGATGCAACATGTTCTGTACCTGCATGCATATCTAGTAATGCAACCAGCAGTAATGCATTTCTACCAAGTTTTGAAAGCAACTCTGATGGCAGTATTTGAGTGTTTTTATCAACTTCTAAAAGGCCTCTTAGTCTCCGAGGTCACTTGAATTTGTATAATATTTTCATTAACTGGATTATTATTATTGCTGCTCACAACTCTTCATGTCTAGCCTATTGGTGTGGGTTGTAAACAAGTAGGAAATGTAGATAGAGAGGTGTAGAAATCTATGACTTGTAGGTTCTTGTAGGAATCTCATGAGTTCAGTAGCGGAAATTAACAGATATTTTTCAAACTATTCCTAGCTTTATGCTATTTTAAAATGTGTTCCTTTGTTGAATGTTACATTATGTAATGTAAACAGAGTTTCTCAAACACATTAGAAGTGTGTGATAGTGGTGTCCTAGTTATACATAACAATTTTTGAAATCGGTAAAATCTGTACAATTGTACTAAAACTTGCCATTATGCCTAGAACTGGCACCTTAGGAGGTGTAGAAATGTCATATTTGAAATCAGCACAAAATTCTGATCTAGATACATGTTTTTTTATGTGGCCCCACTTCGATTGCTAGAACGGCTATTTTTTTTCAAGATATCCAGAGGTTGCTTCTGTACTATATATTATAATGGCTTGCAAGTTTAGCTGCCACCAACAGATTAAAAATTCTTTCCAAGTAGTATAATCCTGTTCATATATTTTCTTAGTGAAAAGACTATTATTTTGGTAAAACTGAAGAAAAGTTCATCATTTTTTGTTCGCAAGTTCTTGATATGCACGAAAAGCACCAAGTAGAACTAGGATATTGATGTTTAAACGCACATTATGACAAGAGAACGTTTATGCAATTTCTGAGCACACTGTATTTACAAGGACGAATTAATTTGACAAAGAGCGGGATAAATGATGGTGAACTATTAGATATTTTTCAATTGAATTTGAAAGATTGAACATGTTGAAAACACAAAATATCAAAAATCAAAGAAGTCTTAAATTTGAATTTTGCTAGAAAGATCATCTATTTATAGATGGAGGTCAGCGCCGGCTACTGATTTCGAATTTTCCGTTTAATTGCATGTACTACTCGTATAACTGTATGTACATGCAATTCTATTGTACTTTAGTTTAGTTCTCAATTATGTAATTTGTGTAGTAACAATTATTGTAAGTGGTGTATACAATTTGTTTCAGGGTTTGGTGACTAAGTGTGCTGTATATAAATGTTCAGTGTCAAGTACTGCGCTATGAACTCCACTCAGCAATCATTAATCCTGACTGAACCAACCCATCACCATGGTGGCACACCAGGCTGTTCCATTGCATTTACAGGTACAGGCTACAGTAACTACTGCGTTTTCTGTGGGACTTAGATAGTGAGCACTTGAAATAAATATTGTCATGTCAAGCTATAGGCCTAGAGCTAAACGCTTACACAAAATTAGTGAATCGGGAATATATTTGTGTTCAGTGATATTCTGTACTCTTAGCTTACCATGTTTTCATGTTAAAGAAAGTCAGATGTGAGAGAATTGTGGTTTATTTAAATACAAATTACATTGATCCTCTTTACTTTCCAGATAGAGATGCACTGTCTGTGGAACTTCCGATGCTAATAGGCACTGAAACAGAGATAACTACCTCCGAGCATGGGAAGCACAGTGGTCATATATCTAAACTAGTATCTCCTACAAACTCTACTCACTTTGAGAATTCTATATATTTGGAGAGTTACCCTGGTGCTATAACTCCTTCAAGAGATGAGAAGAGCAATGAAATGCTCATAGACGATAAAAAACATAAAGACATGATGAGAAAGCGACAGCTGCGTCAATCGACTGCATATCGGCAGCAAGAGACAATCCGATCACGGAATCGGATGAAGTTACGAAGAAGTAATCCTGAGTATAGGGAAAGAGAAAGAATACGTGACAGAGAACGAAGGAGGCTGGCAAGAAGTACGAATCCCGAAAAGCGAGCTGTAGAGCGAGAAAGGGATAGACTGTATAAGAAACGTATGCGCAGTGATTCAAAAGTAGAATTCATTATGAGTGCTACAACTGTATCGCACGAGGTTATACTTCATGACAGTAGTTCCCCACATCACAGTATCGACATAGATGCTAACATAGACGCCGTGCTTGATAACTCTCATAGTAACAATATTATTACTCTCAATTGTATGAGTGACAAATCTGGTGGCCTGATCATGATGAAGGATTCGTGATATTAGCTACTATTGGTTATTAAATTCCTAGCCAACATAAAAGTATTGTAGTACTTGTGTAATTTATGTTATTAGCCATGTAGAGGCTTTTCTTCTATAAGTCGTATTAAGTATGCTTGTAATAGTACTAGCCACGCCATTAGTACAATTTTTAGACACTGAATTAGAACTATATGTGATGGTTACTGGATAAATTAGTCATAAATCTGGTATGTAATCAGGTCAGTATTGAAAAAGACTGGTTATTGATATTATCTAATAATATTATATGTGTATATGCTTCATTCTCCTGTAATGGCATATTTGCTTTACTCTATTATAATGATGCTTGTATGGTATCCCTACTACAACATGTAGATATAACAATTCTATGCTTGCAATGTTTAGCAATAAATTTTGTGCAAATACATACATGTACATGCATATATTATTGGAGCAGACAGATTTACCCCAAAGCCTCATAAATTGTATTACTTTTGGCATTTTTCTGCCATATGCCTAATGCCAGTTGATAATATAAAGCGATTCTAGCCTGTATTGTCTACATAATATTTGTAAAAAACGTGTCTTTTGTCCTCAGATAGCAAATTGTTCTTGCAGTGTACGCTGACAAGTATGAAGTTACGATTTGAAGATTTGGGAAGTCCCCATGATATTTTGGTAGTAACTTTTGCCAAAATTAGGTATGCCTTGTTGCATCCCATTTGTGTAGTGAAGGTCTGTCAAAGCACTGGACCTTCTTTGATGCAATTAGAATATTGCTAAGCTGATAGAAATTCTGTGAATGGAACTAGGCTGAAAACATTTCATAGCGCTACCTCCCCCCCCCCAATGGAGAGAAGGTAACTTTAGGCGTACTCAGCAGAATGTACATATCTGTAGTGCAAACGCACAAGAGCTGGGAGTTGTCATTCTTTCGCAATTATGTGAATACACCACGTTGTTGTTACTAGGTTACGTAAACATAGACAAGGGCGCTGCGAAATTCGTATTAGTGGAGGGTATACTGTGGAAGCCCGCAATTCCGCGATAAAACAGAAGATCCTGAGCCAATAGGAAAATGGCGGTGTTATAAGCAAACTAGCCCGAGGAGGAAATCAAATTGTAAAAAGGTGAATGTTGCTATGATTACTGATTAAAAATCAGTAAATCACACTTTGACATGTGTGATTTTGAGCATGAACTTATTGCATAAAATTGTTAGATATACCTAAGATTAGTCTTATAGCAACTAACCAGACCAGGGGCACTGTGTCTCACAACCGACGTCCAATTTGAATCTGAAATTCAATTGTTTTATTTCTTATTCTAACTCTTATTCTATTCTTTACTAACATCGTTTACTACAACTGATACCAGTCATAATATATTATTTTATTATTTAGTGCATTCGTTATTTTTATTTTACGTGTCATTCGATTCATATTTATATATAATAATATAAATTATTCTAATAAAATAAATAGTTATTATTATTATTATAATATTGAATAGTTTATTATTATTTAATATGTTGTTATGTCCGGCTGAATAGCGAGGGCACAGCCGTACAGTACAATTTATACTATACATTAGGCAGTGTCTTAGTGCAGGAGCACCATTACTAAATAGCCAAGCCTCAGGTCACAGCAGTACGAGTATATTATAAAATACAGGTTCAGAACCCAATCAGGGATTGATATTTTCATGGATGTAAAACGAGCCTGACAGCTCAATAGACAAATTTTTTGCATGAATCCCATCACAGATATATAACTGGATAAATGAGAAATCAAAATGATTAAACATTTTTATTTTAGCGTCTAGTCGAAGAGTTAATTTACTAACAGTTGTAATATTAGCAGGCACATAAATAATAGGGACGCATAGATTAGGCTATTATAGGCATAATGTTATCTATTTGAATTCTTAATAGGTTGAAGGTGAATGGATAACTTATTGCAATCTTTCTTTTTACAAGGAATCTATCACTGAGCAGGATTTATTTTTGTTTTAATTTATGCTAATGACTTGCTTCTGAAAATATGACTACATCCTTGCCTGTTTGCCAATGATGTGATGCACCGCAATATTTCTAATAGTTCAGGCATCTTATAACAGGATTTTAAAATTTTGGAGCAATGGCCTAGGCATTGATAAGTCGATTTTAACGGTAGTAAACGTTTCTGTCTAGCAATTGGGATGCAGAGCAGTAAGTCAGAATATATCCCTAATAGCAAAACTCTGTATAGGGTGTCTTTAAACCCATGTGTTGGCCTTCATCTACAATACAGCACACCATTAAGGCTACCCAACGTCTTGCAATGCTACATAGACTATTGAAACATGCTGACACCTTAACTCAGTGTGTTGCATATTTCTCATTGGTTAAACCTGTTCTCAAATATCCTTTACTAGTGTTGGACCCTTTTCTTAGTTTGATTGTTGCGTAATAACTTGAAAGCTGGAAAGTTAAAGGTATCAGTTTATACTATACGTATATATTCTAGGGCTCCCACATTTTTTTACTTACTTACTACTTATACTTACTATCTCTGTATGATTAAGTTCATCATAGTAGGATAGCGATTAATTCTTCCGATATGCTAGTTGAAGAACGTATAATTAAAAGTAAAACTCATAATATAGCTCAAATATATAGTCCTATTGTTATGTACATGTTTTGTACATTCAATATAATATATATGTAGTTGTATTTTACTGAAGAAGTTGCTAATATTTTACATAGGCTGGTGTTTCTGCGAAGAGCTATGCTATCTTCGGAAGATATAGACCACCTTATTGATGAAGAGTTAGAAGATTATGCTGATAATCACAATGGGAATGAAGAAGATTATACAGGTGAGAAAGTAAATCCATTATTTGTATCCAGAGGGTACTGCTGCACAAGTTTTGACATGATATTATCATGAGATTAATTAATATATATTATGCCCATGTATTCAAATTGGCCTAGCTACATGTAGCTACTCAGAGGTGCAAGTTCCATAATAGGCCTACATCCATAGCAGGTTCATGGCCAAGTGGAATATCAATAATAGATCACTCTTCCATCCAAATATAATAATTATCTGAAATAGCAAAGTACAGTGTAGTTATAATAGTATACAGCTACCCAATTTTGATGCATGTTTTTGATTTTGTGGGTAGCATTAGTAAATTTAATAGGAAACAATATTTACATTAACTAGTTGAATAGTGCAATTGCTAGTGGAGATTATACCACTAGAAACATGGAGATAGAGAGTAAATCCGAGTTGTTATAAACACAGTAATATTTCAATAATGCAGACTATAGCGACCCGGCCGTTGTACAGAACTCTGAGGTTGCTAGGAGAGCTACAATTCCCACTGCCGATACTGCTGTAAATACTCTGAGAAAGCATTTCATTCATCACAACAGATGTTCTATAAAACGGACCCAGCATGGTAAATATACCCTATGTGCATATAGAGTATGGAGATTATTAGTACATGAAACTTGATATTATTTGGTAATTTTGTGGCTAAACATCAACTAATAAAAATTGTGCCAACGTCTAATGGATTTGACAATGGAAATTGAGCTTGATGTGTGCCAATTAAAATAGAAAAAGTTCAAGTGTGCAATGACCTACTATTCCTGAAATAGTCTGTAGCTATTGGATTTGCATTTCCTTCAGTAGTATGCTGTCTGTAGACCTCTCTGTGTTCCTGTATGTTTATTTGTGTATGTACTACAATTCTTTAGGCTCCGCCTTCACCCACTGTCTCATGAGTGTGCCGATTGCTGAAGAATATACAAAACTACGTAGCTTACTGGAACAGCACGCCCGTCTGCAGCTGCAGAAGGATGTGAACAACAGAATTCACCAATTTGAGATTTTTATTCGTAACTTGAAAAAGCTCGTTCAAGAAGAAACTGCTTCATGGCTTGCGATCAACCATTCAAAAGGTGACAGTTTGTGACAAAATGCCGATAAACTTTCCATGCCTTCTGCAGCCCACTTGTTCTTCAAGTTCTGATGCAATAATTAGTTCATGATTTGTAGTACACTTGCCCTTTAGTTATCAGTTAAGAAGTTTGTCATGATGTCTGTATGCAAATATAATTTTTGTTCAAATAACATAACAAATAACATTTCTAGCGGTTCAGATACAGTTGTTTGGTTTATAAGTGAATTTTTTCTTTCAGATGTGGAGCTGGAGGAGCACCAGACCAACCTGACAGCATTGAGTTCTATATGTGATGAGTTTAGGATGCACCTGAACCACTGGATATGTGTGAAACAGCGTGCTCAGAATAATAGATGGGTGCGGGCCACACTACCCTCCATCATTACGGAGCTAAACAAGATATGTACACGATTTGTCAGGCTCCAAGAGATTGCCTTTTGGTATGCTAGTTCATCTTTATAATTTTAAGGTTTTAATTGCGTTTGCATACATTGTATATGACGCGTTGGGAAAATAAATCAAAGTTGGTAGTTCATTCTTTTGATTTCTTCGTTTTTCTTCTGTAAGACTATTGAGTCGGGCTAGAATGTGTCACCAGTTTGGAGTTGCCTTCCATTCAGTGTGGCCTAGATCATTGATTGTTGCTATGAATTTGATATTCTGAGCTTGGCTTGCATTAAACTAAAGAGAAGACAACTCCAACAGCCCCTTACTGTTGACACATTGATACCACCGATCGAGTGAATGGTATTCTATAATATTATACATGTACCTTAGTAGTAGATATCTGAGAGATTGAATTTTTGTAAAAATTTTTGAGAGTTTAGTGGTTATGATGTTGTTGACCAATTTTTAGCAACATATTTCCAATTCATTAGAAAGACATCTCCACAACATTTGATAATGTAATGCTTTTATGGTAACGTTTTCAATCCTATTGTCAACCTAGTACCGTAGAGGTCAGAGGTGAGGTCACCAAAGTAATGTACTGTAATTCTATACTTTTAGACTTTAGAGTAACACACGAAATATTCAGATATTTTATTAAAAAGGTATTCCTACGATTGGTGAAGTAATTTAGGCATGTGACTGTCATATGAGCTATACATATTATTTACAGGTGGACAGAAAAACTGCTGAAGACAGGCATGCAGGTGTTTGCATATGTTGATCGTCGTTCATTGACGTACAATGATGTCTTCTCTATCGTACGTGGTATTGAAGAGTACAATACTTTGATACAGCTCGTACGATATAGTACTCAGGAAATGAAACTGTCTAGTCACCAGCATTCCATTAGTCGAGGTGAGATATACTATAGTATCGTTATTAATATCATCGCTCATGGAACTTGCTTTTGCACCAATGTATTTCTATGACCATAGATCAGGTTTCGGAAGTGAATTTAAACTTGCATAGTTATTAACCAAGAATGCATTGGAAGTATCCTGTGTCATTTAATATCCACTAATTGTAGGGCTGAAAAGTCGGTCTAATGGCTTTTATCTGATACAACATTGTCAGCACGGAGCAATCGACTCGAGTACAACTAAATCTTTACATTTCCTGCGTCTGCTTCACAGCCTCGCTTTCGAATGGGCTAAATCTGCCGTTGCTATCTCTAGGAACTTTCTTGGTAAGCTTATAATTACACGTAATAGATGCTTATTGGTTAATAGAATATTCCGGTAGGTGATGCTATAAAGGCCAAGCTTCTCTACTACACATTTATAATAGTTTAGTTTGGGTAGCAAAACTAACTTTGTTGTACTTTCCAGATATTTGAGCACACAGATTTTAAAGCATGCACTAAGTTCGGAAGTTGTCTTCACTTGATCCTTGAGAAAGCTGAAAAAGGAGAAAGAGAAGACAACTTCTAAATGATAGAAAACAACATATTTATGGCATTCCTAATACTCTTGATCACACATTAATTCTCATGTTTGTAGATAATCAGCATGAACTCGTTGAGGCAATGCAAGCTAAACGATGCGAGCCTGTTGATGAGCCACCCATGGTTCTCACAGGCTCCCCTCCCTCTATGAGCAGAGATAGAGTGAAATCTGGTTCACCTGCAGTGGGAACTACCTCAGACTATTTTAGTGACTCTTTGAATTACAGAAAAAGTCAGGGTGTAAACGTAGACATCACTTGTAACGCTTCGCCTCTACTTGACTTTGGGAAGAAAGAGAAAGACTACATCAGCAAAGTTATTCAAATAACCTGCCAGAGAACTACTCTACTCCGTAAGAATAAGTTCCCTGGTTCCTCATATCCAGGAGCAAGCTTTGCCCACAGCTCACCGGTCTCTAGGAAAGCTCAGTCTAAAGGTAAGAACTAGAGCTCATATGTCACAGGCACTCAGTAGATATTGAATTTGTAACTGTGTACAATATGTTCCTATGCGGTTCATTATTTATTACAGCCACCTCTATCTGTGATGATGGGATATTAGTGTATGATTTGCTACCATGTGGTTGTTATATCCTTAATTATGTACATGTAGTTTATAAAATAATATAGTGTACTGGATTATAGTTACTAAGTAACTACATGTAGTTCAATGCTCTACTCAGTTACCACCATGGTCGGCATATATGACTTATCAGTGATGTCATTATGGGAAGAGTATGGAATTAGGTGCAATTGTTTTAGGAGATGAATCTGTGATCTCAGAAGAGCCTTCTGAAACGTTCACTCGGCAGGATCCCAAACGTAAATCTGTATCTTGGGGAGACACACATGATATGTCTGTCTGCAGACAGCTCCTTGCTAAGTATGCTTCCCATTCTATTCCAATGACCCTAACTGTTTGTTTCCATAGCATCCTACTATTAGCATTATGTGTTCCATGTACTGTCATTATCCTTACATTCTTTTTTGTTGTTGCTGTCAGCCTAGTAAAGGATTTATGGCTTGGTTACATGAGAGGCCGTGAGCTTCAGCAGAACGACTTCGTTGCTCGTTGGCATGGCTCTCTAGCCATGGAGCGGTACCAGCCCGTAACCAAAGCTGATTACTAATAAATTACATGGTTGGCGCCACTGTATCTACATGTAATTGTACCTAACATTGCCACCTGTTGCAGAAAACACCAATATGTTGATGTTTGCATAGGCTAACAAGCGGTGCGCCAATTTGCTCTATAACGAAGCTCCATTGGCCGTGGAGCCCAGGCTTTACACTGACAACATGTAAAAGTTTTCTTCCTGTCACAGAGATGGATGTAGTATTATTGCTACCTCCAACTACATGTAGGTATACTGATGCATTGTGGAAAGCTTATGGTACCAAACTGGAAGACAGCTTAAACTATGAGCTACAATGGAGTAAGCCAGGAGGACACAAATCCAACTTGGGATCTCTTGATTTCTGTTCATCTGGTGCATTGATGGAATTTACTAAATCTGTTAGTCACGCAAATTCCAAAGGTATCACATATAAATGTATTATACTCGTATTAATTTAATTATGCCACATAAATAGCAGGGTGCTGTTGAAAAGAGGAAAAACATAGAATTTGTTCCTCGCTGCATTTAGAAGTTGTTTTCCCTTGTTTTTAAGTGTATTAGGCAGACAACTCCAGCACTCTATTAACCAAAAGTAAAATAGCTTGACAATTCTAGTTACTCAGCATACTCAAATGGAAAGTCTGCTTAAGCTGACTAATTACAAGATGAGTAGCTCCTAAAAGCGAAGCTTATATACATACTTGAGTTTAAGTTTTTGGCTTCGTGCTATCTTATGCCACTAGGGGAGAAATTTTAAATGGTATAGAATTATAACTTTGTGTTTTAGGTTACTTTACCACACATGGCAGCCAACATTTCAACCAGATACTGCTGCTGCTGAAGGCTAGAGCTTGCTTTAGTTCATGTGATATTGCCATAGCTCAGTGCCTAGCAGCAATGCAAACTGGGAAAGCTGAGCCCATTCCTTTACACAATGGTCAAAAGAGCACCAAGACGGCCATGTTTTTGAGAAATGCTGTATTGTTATTAAAATCTCAACTCATGGGGCAGCCTACCTTATCTGAACCTCTCTCTATGGCTAAAGGTAGGAAAAGATCTAAATATGTACATATGTTATGATGTTTGTCTTTTATTCAACTTAAATGCAGGGGTATGTCTCAAAATCCTCTCCTGAAACTCCATAATAAAATGATAGAAGATTTCACAAAATTTTTTTAATTTAGTAATTGGGTGGCGTGTTCAATACCTTCTGCTTACAGCATCGAGATTTTTTTGATCGTCAGATGTACTACATGACTGTATATTACCCCGTTTCTTTGATTTTGAGTAGGATGGTGGGAGCAACGCCCATGATGACATGCAATATGGTCAGTAATTGGCACATTTTTTTCTGTGCTACACCTATGTACAGTATGTTTATACATGTACAGTGTATTGAAACTCACGCAAGGACAAGAACTCGGTTTAGAGTTATCTCCTTTATGTAGGTTTAGTATTGGACAAATTGCTGTATGCACTGCACTACGTAATCTTATGCTTACTTGGGTAGGCTCTCCATCTCACCAGTACTGTATGGACTACAGAGTCCGCGCTCATGCTGTTAGTAAGATTCAGCTCCTCATTGGCCTGACTGAGAAGTGGTGTATTGGTAAAGCTAAGCAGTTCCTACACTCATATAAGGTGGCTCCATTTGTGGTCATCACACACGGCGATCTTGTGGTAAGTTTCTCGGTTTGTGCAACCAGCATTTTTGTGTATTTATTTATACATGTTTAGATGACCTTTTACACGCATGATTATATGGTTACTTGTATCATGTGTGGTTTTGAAGTAAATATGGATTCCTTGGTCAGCCCAACTACTGGTGCGGCCTACACATAGCTACCTACATGAATGTGTACGAGTCGTACCAAACTCATACCAATGACTTGGGCAGATGCCAAACAATAGTGTTTACACTCGACCCATCTTACGGATATTATGTAATATTATTCCTCTATATGATGTATCTTTAAGCAAGGAGTTCTCGTACTGATCAAATCCCTATTGATTGTTCCTTCTATACTGTAGATCTTACACAAGGAACTGCTCTCAGCTGTTCAGCTTATATTTGGTGACATGTTCACTAAGCAGGTAGAGCTCATGAGGAAACAGTTAGACAGGCTTTCTCTTTTCCACACTGAGATGAAACTACAATTGTCAGAGAAAGCAAAGAATCTAACGTTAGAGATCATTAATCAACAGATGCCACGCCCACGAGTTTGGCGAGCGACTGTTAACAATGGTAAATTATATGTATCCTATATTATGTGTATAACAGTCTCCTCTCACTTTGTGTTCCAATAATTTCAAAATCAGCCCCGCTTTGTAAATGTGCCATTAGCTTGGAGTTATCGTCACTCATATTATACACTCATTCAATGGAACCGTAACTAAATAATTTAGTCTTCGGATTTTATGGTTTTCCGTGAAACCAATATCATAGACTCCTTTATAAACAAGAAATGACAACTCCAAGCTGGATCCATTGAATCAACTGTATTTGGGGAAAGGTCAATGCCATCTACTGTTTATGATTGATAGGAAGATCTTTTATTTATCGATCAAAAATTTGCTGAACTAATAATCCCAGCTACGACCTCAATTCAGCTGTTCCAATTATACTACATTCTAATGAAAATATTGAAGTAGAGAGATATGAAGCGGGCCTCCACAAATTACAATACGACATTTTCCACTGTTTGGTTCAACATTGTATAGCATGACTGCATGAAAAATCCTCTAGAGTGAGTTCTATGCTATGCTTCATACATTGTGTACTTATTTAACAGTAGAACCAGAGACTGAGGTTCAATCCTATGCCGAGACGATTGTGGACAGTGTACTCATGCCCGTATCAGAAGGAGCAAAGCACTTGGCTGCTGATGATCAAGTGGCTGCTATAGAGACTGTTGTAAATACCATCTGTCAGGTGTGGTCCGAGTACTTCCTCAAGAAGAAGATCAAGTTCAGGTGAGAATGACACTCATACACCGTATATCTACTGTACTAGTCAGGTACTACCACCATATCCTTAGTAGATTGTGGCCCTGTCTGACATCACCCTATCCTTAGTAGACTGAGGCCCTGTCTGATACCACCCTATCCTTAGTAGACCGAGGCCCTGTCTAACATCACCCTATCCTTAGTACATGAGACTGAGGCCCTATCTGATACCATTTTGACCTTGACAAAGACCACACCCCCATCTCTCAGTTGGAAGCCTTTCACTCAGACCACTGTTTTCTAATACTGGTACAGCACTTCCAATTCGATGCATGTATAAGTTGTACTATTCACTAAATCACTGTCTGGGTTATGCATTTGAATAGTATTGGTGTGCATAGCGAGAAATAGAAATTGGTGCTTCGCAGCATTTTGAATAGTATGAAAATTATTTACCATAACATATTGTGTTACCAGCATGAATCATGCATCGTGTTCTCATAGAGAGCGTAATTGGTTGATACCATATGTTTTAGCATACATGGAGCCTCCCAGCTCGACAAAGATTTTAGTTATCTAACAAATTTTATTGACGTCTACCTGACTGATGAGTCAGTAAAAGTTAAAATAATGGAATCATCCGGAATCCACAAGTTTATGAAAATTATAAGAATTCTTGGTAAGCAGTCATCCTCACGGAAGGGTTCAGTTAGTCAAAGTATCACACAGAGCAACCGGGTATTTCCTCTGGAGAACACTTCGTTGGACTCGGGAACCGAGAGACAGGCAGAAGGGCAGCCATCAAATGTTACTATTGAAAATCAGTCGCAATGGCAAGCATTGAGAGCTGGTAGATCAATTTGCCAGTGTCTTCCATAAATATCTTGCTGGTCTGCCACATGGGAGGCCGAGCACTTACTTGGTGAGCTACCAAGTGCTCCATAGCATGCACTCTGATGTTTGTATTAGACAGGGTCAACTTTGGTTAGTCAGACTGATGGGTATAGTCCATTAGCACACCTGTTTCTTGCTACAGTATTACAATGTTATAGCACCTCGTATATTTATTTTCTTCATAAACTCCTTACTTGTACGTTATGTATGCTTTAGCAAATTCAGTATTTTTGCAATATTGGTAACTTGTTTTATATTTTAAGTATAGTATAGCAATGTAGCAGTTGGAAATCTGATATTTTTGCCTTTGAAGATTAACGATTTATTTTTTCATGATATTAAGGTCACTGGTACTTTTTATACCTCTAAAATATTCTACAGCCAAGCATTATTTTATAGAATGATATTATTTCATTATTACTCCCTGTGTCATTATAATGTTGGTTTTTATTTATTATTTATTAAATACTCTTAACTGCAAGTCATCATGGCCAATCATTAATCATTATACGTAAGCATCAAATAATTGATATTTTTGTCAGTAGTACTATTAATACATAAATATAGTGTAGGTCTGCTCCATAGATATAATATAAACACTAGATAGGACACCCTGTGTTAATGCTCCAATGCTCTTTGTCCTACTAAATTATGGAAAATCCCCACGACGTAACGTAATCTCACCATGATACTTGTAGCCTGCAATCATGATTAACACTATATATTATAATGGTGTACTGCAGCATAAACTAGCACCACTTTGGTTTAAATCAAGCCCTGCTGCCATAATATCTGTATCCTGGCAAATTGATGTCTGCATAGCACATTACCACATAACAAGCTATCAAATGGTACTAAACACTACCTATTTACCCTGTCTAAAAGGCCTAAAAAGTGCTAATGTAAACCTACTACATGCATGTTTCAATAGAGCACTGTACAGTAATTAGGCTGCTTTAATTATAAAACTGTTTCCAAAGTCCTTGTGTTTTGACATATTATTAATGTTCTGCAAATTTATTACCATGAAAAAATCTGTCAAGTGAGGCTAATGTTCATTGCCACCTCCTCAAAAGTAATTAATTTGTTCAAATATTTGAAATTATATTTGTGCTAAGTATAAAAATTGGAGCTGCATGCTGTTTTGCCAATAGCTAAACATGTGCTGACCATGTTACAGTATATCTACAAATGTAAGTGCCACAGATAATTGCAAAACAATGTTTATGTTCTTCAGCAATGTAATTATTAGTTTCTCCAACAATTTGATTATAAGAATAATTATAAAACTGGTAGTGTAGGTGAATGTTACCCTTTTTAAATGTTGTTGTACAAAATTATTCTACTCAGACTCCAGGTTTCAGGTTTCCTTTATCGCCCAGGTTTCAGGTTTCCTTTATCGGCCACTTTAGCTGTTTCATGATGTATGCGAATAGTGCAGTACCTGCTGATAACTGTTTTTATAACAGAGGTGCTATGGCTAGCACATGAAAGTCGCTGGGGAATGTTAATGTGGCAGCATAGGAGAGCGTTCTGATAACAGTTTTCTTATGTATTAGCTTACACATTCCTTCAGCTTGCAATATCTGTCTGATAGATTTCTCAGCAACCTGGCAGAGTTCAGTGACAATAGGGTTGGGGTTGCATTACAGCATTGCAGGTGGTTTCCAAGTTTTAAATGTTATTACCTTTGTAGTAGATGTTGATGCTGACTCATATTCTTGCTTATCCATGGTTCAAAATCTGGTAAATCCTACATAGTCTCCCAAGACCTAACAAACTTCCTAATAGGTAGAACATATAGACTATACGTCATGTATGTGTAAAAGCTAAATGCAAAGTGAAACATCACTGGAGTATGGAGTATCTACACACCGTAAGGCTGCCTGCTGTGAGCATGGGCAGTATTATTTTATATCCATGGGTTGATATGACATGTTCAAATCATGCCACAGTATTTTATTATAATGCAGTGTCAATAAACAAGGCTATGTTACTCACATGTGCATGCACAGCATTATTATTGCTTTTAAAAATATCATAATACTTTTATCTTCACTTGATAGGTCTGTAATTATCCGTGTGGCACTTAGATACACTTTAACATGGTCAGCACATGTTTAGCTATTTGGCAACACAGCATGCAAACTCCAATTTTTTTACTTAGGACAAATATAATTTTAAATATGTGAACAAATTAATTACTTTTGGGGAGGTGGCAATGAACATTAGCCTCACTTGACAGATTTTTTCATGGTAATAAACTTGCAGAACATTAATATGTCAAAACACAAGGACTTTGGAAACAGTTTTATAATTAAAGCAGCCTAATTACTGTGCAGTGCTCTATTGAAACATGCATGTAGTAGGTTATATTAGTACTCTTTAGCCCTTTTAGACAGGGTAAATAGGTAGTGTTTAGTACCATTTGATAGCTTGTTATGTGGTAATGTGCTATGCAGACATCAATTTGTCAGGATACAGATATAATGGCAGCAGGGCTTGATTTAAACCAAAGTGGTGCTAGTTTATGCTGCAGTACACCATTATAATATATAGTGTTAATCATGATTGCAGGCTACAAGTATCATGGTGAGATTACGTTACGTCGTGGGGATTTTCCATAATTTAGTAGGACAAAGAGCATTGGAGCATTAACACAGGGTGTCCTATCTAGTGTTTATATTATATCTATGGTCTGCTCAGTACAGTTGTAGATGTAGTGTATATTTATGGGAGTTGTCTGTCTTTACCAGGAATGAGAGAATAATTCCTCTCAAACTGTTATTTTAGAACATCAGCTTTTGTGAAAAACCAGGTAGCAAATTATAATATATGTAGCTAATATTCAGTTGTTTCTTCTTTAAGCAGCTAGATATGATAATAAAAGTCATATTTATTATTTTAATGTCTCATAGCTACGTCTGGCACATTCAAATGATATTATTTATACCTCTGTGGTTCAGGTGAACTTTTATTAAATCATTCTATAACTTCACTTCGCACTGGAAGAGTATTTTGTTGTCAATATAAAACTATACCTGCTGTGGAGGCACACTCTGGAAGACTTTCTGTCATTAGACAAACTCAAATATAAACCCATGTTTTGCATACAATGCATCACCATACACTGAGTGATACAGAACTTAAAACAACAAAATTAGTAGTAAAAGTTCAAATAAAAGTTTATGGCGATTTAGACCTATTTAGGTCGATAGTATAGCATGTGTGACAAATTGCAGCATAATATTTATTTAACAACCACAAGAAAAATATAAGACAGTAGTTTTTGATAAAAAAAGCATGGAATGGCATGGGTGTATTTTACAGGATCTTAAGTCTTGGAATATTATTCTAAATGCATGCAGTAAAATTATAGAGATACATGTAGGCATAAAGTATAAAGTGCTGTACTAGGTATATTTATTTATATTGCATAGAAAGGGGTGATAACTTTATGGTATTAAAGCTATACTATTTGCTTAATCAAAAGAACATTTTCTTTGTTGTTACCTCTTTACTTCTAGTGGCACCACTTACAATCAGCTGCTTTGGTAAAAAGGTACATGTATGCGTCTTAGCAATGAGTGAGATTAACAAAAATGGCTAAAATCTGTATATTATACATGGATACATATTGGAAAGTAAAAAAGGAAATGGAGAACTGGCAAACCTTGTAAGTAGGTTAGTGTTCTCAAATATTGTATACACAGATCTATATTATAACTAACAGCAACCAGCATGAGAATAGAACACTGTGCATTGAGTTTCCTGTTAGGCGATATCTCTATCTGAGGAAGTAGTGAATGGTTGATGAGACAAGAAGAATTGCAAAGTCATATCCACCGTTAATGAGATGAACTAGCAATGGTACTGATTCAAATGGTGCGTGGATCATACGGGTAGACAGTAGAAGTAGAGAGAGTAGAACCGAAGTGGAAAGGTAATCTGCCAAGGTCAGTGGGCGTACAGCACTGTAAAATGTCAAACAAATTCATAGGTGATTATATAAACTATGAAGGTTAGACTGTTTGATATTTCAACCCAAGAGGCAATACAACTTCAAAGTTGCAAATCATGGCAGATTGAATGTTGTGATCCATATAAAATTTGAATTTTTCTGGTTGCTTCTTACAAAAGTTGCAATAGGATGCAGTCTTCGTAGAAATGTAATTAGGCGCTGTATTGTAGGCCTATGAGAGCATGATACAGCAAGTGTGGGCTAGGACAGAAACACAGAACAAACTGACAGTTAATTCCAACTCTGTAGCTGTAGTTGTATAATTCTAGTAGGCTACACAATAGGCCTAAAGCCGGCAGTGTAACTGCAAACATATGTAATTAATAACTTATTAATCATATATGATTGCAGTTAGGAGTAGTAGAAACAAATTAATTAGTGAAGTGTTCAAATTTAAAATGTTTGTTAAATGGGTACTAATAGTTATTTTGATCAATCTTAAGCTCACTTCAAAATACATAGTCAAAGCAAGCTTTTGCGGCCTAAACTTTACCTTATTTGCCTATGCTAATAATTGCTAACTTTAACCTAGTAGGCATGTAGCCAAAGACAAAGAGCACAATGGTATTTGACTAGAATAATAGGCCTACTAAAGTACTAGGTTAAAGTTAGCAATTATTAGTTATTTCTTTATTAGGCTACATTAATCCAACAATGTTAACTACTAACCGTAGAATTATATGGAACAAAATCATCGTGATGCTGTTTGCAAATAGAGTCATGCCATAAACAAAGGATGAGTTGTCTGCTTGCATTTTTAAAATGTCTGCATAGGACTTGCTTGGCCAAGCATTAGATGACCATATTCTGCCAAATCCAGCATTGTAGCTGTACCACACCATTCCAATTAAAATAGCAAATATAATTGATACCGTTACTTTAAACATTATTAGCTTGCTCAACTTCAATGATGTTTAAAAAAAGGAATATTCTTGAGAGAAAACCAATTCACTTCCTTTCAAAAGGTATCACGCGTGTCTTTAGCTCTTTATTTATGCTAAGGAAGGAAATAACAGACTGTCTTATTATACTGGCACTATGATGTGAAACTTTACCTGCAGCACCACTTTAGCTGCGAAAACAAACCCGTTACAACGGTTCAAGCACGCACGTTTTGGGCCACTGTTCCGGTTCATACTTGTTTTGGAAAGCTGTTAGTTTATATATATTTATATTAAAAATATTAATTTGTTTTAATTCTTTATGGTACATTATAACCATAACATATGATATTTAATGTAAATAGCTAAATATTAATAAATGTTGATGTATCCAGCTGGATAGCTGAGGCACAGGCGTGCAACATGCGGGCCAGGGTGCAGGAGAGAAGGAATCAGAACTGGCTGACCAAGCAAGAGCGGGACTACACTTAACACTAGACTTCTAGTCACTAGTAGCCTAGTATGGAGCAGATCCAACCGAACAGCGTAAACAGTAACACACGATGAAGAATTGGCAGAAGCAGTACCTACGGCTGTGGGGAGGGGGTACACTGCTGGGTCCTGATAGGCCTACTAATCATGAGACCTGGGAAGGTAAAGGGACAATTCGAAAAAGGCAGTATCGAAACTGGACAGTTCGAAACTGTGTAGATTACATTTAGAAGAACACCACTCACAGCTAATTAATTTTAATTAAGTAATTTAATTAATTAGATATAAAAAAACTCACCGACTTATACTCCTCGGCGTGACCAGCCCCTAGCAACTCTCACTGCCAGGTGCCAGTGCTGGCCAACTCCCTGTGAGAAAGGCCCCTGATAACATGGCCTTTTTGGCAGGGTAGAGGAGTTGCCTTGAAGCCATGCTGGCTTGCATGACCCCAAGGACTTAACATGGGACACAGGAGCAATTGTGGCTGGATGCTCTTCATAACACCACCGTGACCGGGGTTTGAACCTGGAACCTTCAGCATGAAAGCTCAGCATTCTAACCCCTAAGCCACGGCTGCTCCCTAATTAATTAGATATTTATTCAATTAATTAGATATAAAATAGTGTTAAAAATATAAATTAGTTGAAATCTGGTGGTTGGGGTTAGGGGTTTCAAACTGTACGGTGCTGAACTGTCAAGTTTCGAACTGTCTTTTTCAAACGGTCACAAATTTACCTGGGAAGACCCAAGGCCAGGGAGAATGCCCTATACCCTACTGTTAGTGGCAAACAGAAAACTAGAGTTAGAATGCAAAATGTTGCTTCTCATATATGAGTTCCTGAACTAGAAGTATAAAAGTCAACTAGTATACTAAGTCGTTCTAGGACTAGAACGGGTCCTCATTATAAACAGATCTCAGACTGGAATGTACGGTGGATAGTTCCAAGAATAACTAGCATGAGACATAGGTGTAATAGCCAAGACATTAGTAAAGTAACAAAGCATGAAAGCATACAAACATATCAATGTCAATACCATATAGAGGCCATGTACATGTAAGTTGCATGACTGGTTTAAAGATCAAGCAGAACCAGTTTTAGAAAACAACAATGGCAAAGTCCTGTGGCACTTCAACACACACATTGAATGAGCTAGGGGACCTGACATGGTTGTAAGTGACAAAATGAACTTGGAAACATCCATCATTGAGATTGCTGTTCCTGGTATCTTTCACGTTAAAGAGAAGGAATCGGAGAAGATAGGAAAGTACCAGGATTTGGTGGTGGAAGTGGAAAACTACTACAAAAGTTATCTCTACAGTGATTGGAGTTCTTGGGGCAAAACACAGAATTACATAGTGGATGACTGTCCTGGAAGTTGGAACAGAAAGTTTTAATAAAATTCAACAACAATCCTGCTGAGATCAGCAGACATTCTTTGAAAAGTGCTGTCTATTCCAGTCATGTGGTAGGCTACTAGACCGATGGCAAATCACAACACTGACTGTTGACTTTGTCATGAAAAAAGGTATAGGCCTAATGGTAATGCTGTTGTGTCCCATGTCGGCACTACATCCGAATAACAGTAAATTATAGCATCAAACATGATGTTTCCCTTATTGCATTGCCTTCCTGTGTCTGGAATGCATTACAGTGTGAATTATTTATCTTTAAGTGGCATAAGTTATGATTGTATGCTTCTTACAGTGCTACTATTACTGGTGTTTTGCTACCGTACACCTGTATTGGGCTAATTCATTCCTCTTTGGTTTCATATGTAACAGCGCCTTTATATATTCCAACCCGAGACCATTTTGTACAACTTGTCACTCAGACCCTTATGTGGTCTGAGAACGACCATGTTGTACTTATGAACCTTTTGATCTCAGTCCGGAGCTGTTTTTCATATAAAAGGAGCACAGTTTTGCATTCTTACATTAGTTGCTTGTAGGCCGTTCCTCAATAAAATTATCTTACTGATTGAGCTATGCATTCTCCCACTGGTTACTGCTAGCAGTAGGGTAACAAGCATTTTACCTGGAATTGAGTCCCTCCATCTACATTCCCATGATTGCTGCCAGGACTCAGCACTCCGACCCCTCCCTACAACCATCGATACTGCTACTGCTATGCTGTACTGAGTCAAAAGGCCCCACACTAATCTCACTATAGGAGTCGTGCTCACACGACCGGGTCTTGCGTGACTGACCTCAACAGTTTCCCAGGGTTCATCACACACTCCTTGGCGTGTGCTGAGCTGTGTGGTTGGACTTGCCCCTAGCTTCTGTTTGTTCAGCCGGTTTTGACTCTCTTTTTTGTTGCTCTGGTCTGCATGTTGTCTGGCTGCGCCACAGTTACCCAATCTGACGCAATAATACAGCTATTATTATAATATGAATATTGTAATAGTTTTAATTTACAGTTTTTAATTTTACGTTATTAAATCTAGATTGTTAAAAAAAAAAATCGATATTAATATTTATATTTTTTCCCAATTTTTCTACGTTTTTTATTTCTTTATAAGCTAATTTAATTATCTGGCATCAACCCTAGTTGTAACAGTTGGGTACAGAATGTAAAATAAAAGTATTCAATTATTATAATATTTATGAATAATTGATACTTAATTTTTTTCGATTTATAATAATATAATATGATGGTTTACAGAATTTCGTTCGAATTTTAGCAAATCTTTATTCACAACCAAATACAATTCTTCCCCAATTACTTTCAGTTGTGCGCTGATAAAATATTAGAAAAGACGAGCCTCATAAAAATGTTAATATCAAAGTGGGATGCTATGCATGTAGTAGGCTATTTAAACTTGAGCATTGTCAGGGATTTCTCAGTTTGTTGGCTAGATCAGAGTTTTACTTCAAAACAATGTTCAAATTTTCTAAATTGATCAACCTTAGATGGGTGTAATATTACTTGAAGCTTTTCATTTCCAAACTGTCCTGGTTTTATTTACAGGTGGGTCTGTAATATCACTTGCTCAAAGAATTGTAGGTATGGCTAAACCATAATAATAGCTTACTATTTTCATAGTTGATTCAACACTTATTATTCTGATTCAAATCTCTTTTAAACATCAGTGTACATTTCAAACCATAAAGTATTTTTCAACTATTGCTCTGCGGAAGGAATTTAATTTTGTTCGAGTGATTTGTTGATGACTGTACAACATCTTTGGGTAACCTGATAGAGTTTACCACTATTCAGGTTAGGTAATATGAACACAAAAGGGCTATTATCAAATTTTCTTTGTTTATATAAGCTGAGAATTGAAAGTTCATTAACCTATAACAGTATTGACCAGTATACAATGAAGTATTCGATAGCACTCCTTGTAGGGCATCGGGTTTGTCCCATCACCGAAATACACATGCATCTGGGTGCGAATTTCTGAGTGTAATATTTTACACTTATGTAGTGATACCCAGCTGAGACGACTTTTGCCTTCTTTTGAAGCTAAAAATATGATCTAAGTGTAGTGAAATCCTTAACAAGATACTCACTTGCATCAAAATCATCTTTATATTGTTTTCCATTTTATGTTTGCTTGGGCCTACTTAGTGCACATTAAAAAGCAATTTAGCTGTACGATGTACATGTATTTTTTATGCTAGTAATGAAGTTTGTAGGCCTAATTTTAAGCATTTTATATGACTAGGGCAAATTTTCTTTTCATAGCTGGTATATAATTAACATAAGGTGTAGCTTAAATATGTGTTTCATTTGTCATAGGTGGAATGCAGAAGAGAAGGAACCTTGACAAAAAGTAGTTGCTTTCTGCAGTATCTTTGTGCACCAGGAACAGTATGAGCTTCTCACGATTCGACCGCTTGTCTCAAAAAGGTATTTGCTTCACAGGGTAATTCCTCCTCACTTGTTATTTGGTTGTTTTTATGTCTTGCCAAATCACTTTATCCATCTTCAAACTACGCCATTGTGACGTTCATTACCTTTTATACATCATTATTTCTCCTTTCAAAATTTGATTTTTACACAACCTTTGGCTTAATAATACATTTGTTAAGGGTATGCTGTTCTGTTGTTGAAACATGTAAAGTGCAATCCTGAATCCAATGGATTATTTTAAGATTAAGATTACCCAAATGCGGTTGTAACTCCGTCATGATAATCTACATTTCCATGGTGGTGAAATTCATTGAGTTTTGTATTATAAATATTCTAGGATTTAGTGAGAGCAAGAGTTCTGATTCAGTTTATGAGAATGATCTATGGCCTCAGATTAACAGGCCCTTAGATCTGATACTTCAGTCTGACCCGAGTTCACCAACACGTATCTCATTTGAAGAAGCGTACAGGTAGGCCTAAGTCATGCCTCCTCTCATTGTCAATTGTGTTTCACACTTAGAGATATTCTTGGATGATAGGCTGCTGCTATCCTTACTCTGGGATCATAACGGAGTACATGTAGGTCTTGCATTTTTCCTTCATAATAGTATTTGGTTCAATAAATTCCGAAGGCTATAATTATTATGATCATGCTTGCTCAAATAGAGAACTGAAACAAGGGACTGGCCCTAACAGAACTCAATATGCAAATAGGTGCGAGTATGAGGCTGCCGATTTTTGTTTGTTTCTTTGATCAACCTTGAGACACCTCTCAAGTTGGACTGATCTAATGCCTTGCATTTCTAGTGCTGTATATAAAATAGTATGCCAAGGCTACGGTATTGTACTATATGAAGATCTTGTTCACAAGAAGATTGAGCAGCACATAGACTCCCTAGATGCTCCACTTCAATTACTGAAGGTAATACTTTCTCCTACGTTCTACAATCCTTAATCCCTAAACCAAGACTGTTCATTCACACTAATTTCGCACAAACTTTCTTCTTACAAAAGAAGAAAGACCTCCAAATTCAAGTTTATTTTGCTGATAATGATAATTTGCTTCAAGTCAACGGTTTTCTTCATCATTGTCATTAGCTATTGTTCTTTACCCTCCAATTTGGTATGTAGCTGAGACAACTCCAACACAGGCGATGAGTCGATGGTCTTGGAAGAGCCATTGCTCTAGTTATTTTCTATGATTAGTATAGTATTGTATGTTTAGGTTATGCCGTGGATTATTTCATAGTAGCCATGAAGTTCGTTAAGGTGTTTGGCCATTCATTTCATATGTTAATTTTTGTATGGAGTTTAACACCGAACAGCCAGGGACTTAGTTCCACATCTGTGAAAAGAATCAATCGCGCTGGGCTAGATGATTAGGTGCGGTAGAGGCTTCTGGTACAAACTCCAGTCAGTGATGGGTTGTTGTCATGGTTGTGAAATTGAGTCCTGACTGCTCAGTGACATATTCTAAAATTCCTTGCAGAAAGAAAGATCAGATATAAAAATAGTGGCCAACCCCATAATTATATAGTAAGGTGGTCATAAAGGAGTGCCATAAAGGGGTGGCATCTACTGCTCACCAGGTGTGGTGGTCAATGTATTCTGTCTACTGTGCTAGGCAATTAGATGCTGGAGCGACCTCGGGTTCAAATCCCAGTCAGGGATTGGTTATTTTCACAGATGTGGAGCTGAGTCGCTGACTGCTCAATAATGCATTCTCTGCAAACAAAAGAAAAAACATTACGATTATCTGCACTTTGATTGAGGAATTTATTAACCGAACTTGATATTTTTCTGATCTCTTATATAATATTTGTTTGAACCGATGAGAATGCTGCTATTCTGTGTTGCAGGATAAGAATGTCAAGGAATATATTGAACGATTCAATGAGTCTCTGCAAATATTCATTCAAAGAATCCAGAGTGTGTTAGCAGTATTCACATATTTGGTGAGTCATACTCGTGTACCTAGTGAGTTATATTCATGTGCTTGGTGGTGAGAGTGTTTTCGATGTAGGTTTATAAGATACCGCTCTGTAGGAGTTTATCATAAACCATGTAACTTACACAAGTACATTATTTGTAAACTCATAATGTGTATTGCCTCATTAGCCTGTGTTCCTGTTCTGTTGAACATATCTGCCTATATATACATGATTGTACACTTAGGCTTACATTACATCTGCATACTGTAGAGTCGAATGGTGAACGCAGAGTTGCCAACAACTGTTTACAAGATTTTCTGTGACAGATTTGTTAATAAACACATCCATTTGGTGCTAGGTATGTCTGAGGTCATTGGAGTTTATTATTGTAAATAGCAGGTAACCTCCACATTAGATGCACTGCAGCTGTTATTTCATCAGTTTCATTTCATGCATCTGTTTATGCACCGATATATGATATTGATGCACATGTATATTACTCAATTAATTTTGTGTAGTCAGTAATATAAAGTTCTCTTCGTCTGCTATCAACAAGTACTAATCAACCACATTTTTTTTACAATAAAGTCGTCTTGCATATTAATTTTCGAACTGAATTATTTCAGAACATTTGAAAGAAGCCGAGAAGGAGTCATTTACTGTTGAGCCGTCAACGTTTGCCAGTATTATAAAATCACTTTATGCTATCAATCAAGGTGGGTCTTGGCTCAGCTGTTTATATTACATCTAATCACAGATGATTTCATATCTCTAACTTTCTCAACACTCTTAGCTCAAAGATGCGTATATTACACATGTTGATCTCGCCATACATCTATGTATAATGGGCCACATTGCGAGAACTTTAGTTTAGTGTCCAACATTCCAGAAGTACAGTAAACATCTGCACCTATTTCAAGCCCCAGCTTCATAGCTAATCAGCTAATCACCAACACGCACTACTATTCTGTTGCGAGGAGCAAGGACTCAAACTAGAAGACAAGACCTCTGTACAAGGTCAGTACAGCATTTGTCTCTGCAGAGCTACTTGTGGCAACAAACCTGCCAAGACTAACTACTATATAAACAATTTGGAGTTATCTTCCTTTTATATTTGAGTAATTATATGCCTTATACAATGTACTATCAATAGCTACCTGAGACTCGATATACTAGTGTATGGAGGTTGTTATCACCATTGCTATTGGCAGTTGATGGTCACTATATCATGGTAAGACAACTTCAAACTTCACAATGCTGATGATTTTAGTATTTATTGACCATCAACCGCCAATAGCAATCAATGGTGAAAGCAACCTCCATATACATATACTAGTATATTAAGTCTCAGGTAGCTATTGATAGTACATTGTATAAGGTATATACTTACTCAAATATAAAAGGAAGATAACTCCAAATTGTGTATATAACTCAGCAATAGTAGTTAGTTTGGCAGGTTTGTTGCTACAAGTACATGTAGCTCTGCAAAGATTAATGCTGTACTGACCTTGTACAGAGGTCTTGTCTACTAGTCTGAGTTCTTAACCCTCCCAACAGAATAGTAGTGCATGTTGATGATTAACTATGGAACTAGGGCTTGCAATATATGTAGATCTATCTAGGCCCTGCAGGTGATCACCAACATAGTCAACTTTACTTGTTCTAGTGACGCTGGCTTGACTCCCTAGAACTTCGTATTTGGCGCACAAATATGTAGCAAGATCAGGCCCCTCTCACCTTCCACAAAGGATAATCGGCAATATTATCTCTATATGATGCACAATTTTGCTCTTCTGTCGGCAATAATCCCTACAGTAACGTCTAGCAGAGGTTTTTGGTTGCCAGTGCCATAATTTTCTCCGTGTTTCGTAGATTTATAGCATGTTATCTGATCATAACAAATCCTATTTACGCCTGATGTACATTTGTATCTATTTCTTAGAGTATGCAGATCTAAACCCTGACTTGTTTAGGAAGTTTATACCAGGATATAAGTGTGATACTGAAGTAAGTCAACTACCCGAACTGTCACAGGAAGCCAGAGAGATGAGTGATATGCTGCAGAACACTATACCTGTTGAACAAAGGTTAGTATTGGTAACTACTCTCCCATGCATTACATTACAAACATAGCATGTGTTCCTACTGGAGCCAATGCTTCTCATTATTTGCTAGGTGTAATATGTAGGGCCCTTACATGTACTGTGTTTCCAATCGGTAACTCTGTTGAGTTATTCCACTGTTGTATCACATGACCTCACATGGTGGAGTAAATATGACAGAGCAACTTGTTAGTTAGTTTTGCATACATGAGAGATTATTGTTCACTATCAAATGTAATCTTTTCTATCAAAATATGTTTTTACGTTTCAAATAGTTTTTCCCTTCTGGGCCACTTTGGTATGGAATGTACATGACATTATCTACATGCAGTGTCCAATATGTTGAATGTTTCTGCTGTTTCTATTGATAGATGCTGCACAAAGAGACCTGTAGAGGAGGAAGAAGATCGTAGGTTATTAGATTATTGATATTACTATTAGTTTCTGTTGATATCACATGTAAGATATGCCACCGATAGCAATGGCATACGTATACGGCTGGCATAACACATTTTACACATAGCCTTGGCACAGCATGACTAATCTAGCATAGCTTTAGAATTGCAACATTGATTATTGCATAGCTGTAACATAACATAATATTATAGTGCTCATAAGCTGTCATGTGTATAGTAATAATAATACAATGTACATGTGGTATTATATGCATAGACATTTGATTGTAATAAGAAGTTACCCTCTCCCCGAACAAAATTTCATTCTGTGACCAGTGATTTGTTAGTGCAGTATTTGGCCTATCCACATGTTATATCAATTTCACAAAGTATTCATATTAAATTAGCTTTTAGATTTGTAAGGACACAATCATAATACAATGTGATACAATCATAACATGTATGGTATATAATATTATGTACATGTAACACATCCACATTATAATGTAATACAGTCGTAGTACAACGTAATACTGTCTCAGCTTTGGACTGTCGCTGTTAGGTCATTGACTCCCGCATTAATTTTTGAACATTGTTGACATGTCTGGGTTGTTGTAGAGATGTGTATGGATGATAGCTAACACTGTGCATCTACTGACTACATGTATATATAGGCTGTCTTATCTACTCCCCTCCTCCGCGCGTGCAGGTATTGTATATAAATCATCTATTCAGTGACACGGCTATTATTACATAGGACTCAACTATAATCATCTCTCAACCGTTTTTCTTCATTTGTAACTGATACATTCTTATTCATTATGCCATGGTCCCTCTTTAGAAATATAGGAGTTGTGTTATCATTTTATAGTCAATACATGTTATACAACACAGCAATGCCCAAATGCAATAGTGGCTAACATTGGCTATTGACTTAGTTCGTTGCTTATGATCGATTATTACCCCTGCAGATCGTTTTATTTTTGTATTTTGTAAAGTATTTTTCTGCTCATGTCCACACTATAATGCTAGCATGACCTACCACTACGCTAACCTTTACGTGTTCATCTATATGTTTATAAGCTATAATTGACTTTAGTATGGTTATCGTAGAGAGAAGACAACTCTAGTCCACTTAGCATTGTACCAAACTATCTATTACTGCTTATGTTGATATGTGTATGTATGCATCAATTAAACCATTTGATAATAGTTAGTTAGCTGGTATAATTTTGCATGATATATTTTGTATTAAAAGTGTTCAAGCATTGAATAAATATAATTATTATAAATATTAGCATGTCTATATAATAGGTGCAATGTATTAAAATCAAATGCAAAAACTACAATTATTATTACTATTACTATAAGAATTGAAATTTTTGGCATAATATTTATATAAATCATGAGAATGGTAGTTATGCTATGAATTACATGTATAAGCATATGTGTCTGACAGCTACATGTACATATCAGAGATTAGTATCTCTGATTAGCATCTATACTCCATGTATTATAATGTGAAGTTATCCTCTCTTTCTTTTGATTTGCTCTGCACTGGAAGTAAGGTTGCCATTATTGACGATAGAGAACCAGTTATTCACACATGTACCAAAACACTGGGTCTAATCACATTCTTCCTACACTAAAATTTATTGCTTTTAGAAGCTGTCATCATGTGCTTTTCAGAGTTAATAAAATAATATCCAATTTTGATATCACCAAAGATTATTAATTTTGTGTTATAAGGTTCTGAAATAAGTTGGTGTGAGGCTCATAACATTATGTAAACCGAAGCAGGTGAACTTAACTCCCAATGTGTAACAAGTCTCTCCCGTCCAAAAATTGTTTGTGTTGATGTACATTTATTTTTAGCAAGGAAATTGTCTTTGAGCAGTCAGAGACTTGTTTCAAATCCATGAAAATATCAGTCCCTGACTGAGGTTTGAACCCTCCCTCCTTTGTTTGTGTTATAAGCTCTGTTTCTACTCCTTTATTATACAATTGCTTGTGGTGGCCATTAAATGGCATAAGGAGAGGACGACTTCACATTATACATTAGCATAATGACATCATACACATATACATGTAATTGTAACATACATGTATCTGGAACTCTCAGTTCATGTAATTGTGTTTCAATTAAATTCTCTATTGATTTGGGAAAGCCGATTTGTTGGGGCCAGCGTATCTGGTCTAGTGAGATAATAACTATATCTGGGTTTCCACCAACTTTGTAATGCTCTGATATGGTCCTTGACTACAAGGTACATGTGCAGCTTTTACAATTGTCATATTAGGTAACATGTTTTGTCGTTTTGAATCGGGGATTAGCTCCTTGTTTGAATATGCAAAATGTTGAGGTATACATACATATACATCCGGAATTTTTAACATGCTCCAGATGAATGAACATGCCTGTTCATCTGAGAGTATAGACTGTGTATTTATAAAATAATTTATAATATATCTAGAACTGATTTCTATGGAATGAATGTTTAGAATATACAGTACTGAGCTCTTTTTTATATTGAGGCTGGATAAACATAATAAAAATTATTTCCTCATCTTTCATCGTGTATGGCGTAATCCTCATTCCACATACCTATAAACTTTGGTCTACTTGGTCTACATGACTGTATTGTATTAGTCCATGCTGTTTGTTATGCTAAAAAATAACTTGTCTTTAGAAATCTAATACTAATGTGATTATATTGTTTTTGTGCACAATCAATAATACATGTAAATTTATTGTGCGATTTATTTCAATCCATTGTGCAGTTACTTGAGCACAAAGAACTTCCAGTTTATTGAATAATTCCATGTTCAAATAAGTGTTTACTAAGCAGCAGACTAAGTCAAAAACTATCACAGCGGAACAATATGAATTTATTGATTATTCTACAAAGAACCAATGGAAAACCTCTATTCAATGTATTGATTAGTATTACATCAGGTTTTTACTTGCGTATTCAGTCCATTTGTAGAGAAAGGTAGAGTGCAGTATGGCTACTCTACAGCACTTTGCTCTACTTTTTCTAGCAGGTAATTTTGTTATTATTTTATAAACTACTTAAAATTAGTTGTTGCATTTTGTTTCTGCATAACATGTTACATTATATAAAATAATGATTATTTTAATTGAATTCTTGTCTGCCAATATTTCTGAATAGGTCAATCTATGTCAGATGTTATACTGTTTGTAGTGTTTGCCTACAGTAAAGGGGCATCAGGGATTTCTAAGCAGCACCCTATCAATGTAAGTACTGCTACTTTATAAGAATTCTTATCACAAATGCTGCTTTTAAACATTTGTATTCTGGTTTGGCATTGTCTGGAATGTTACGTATTTTTGTGGACATGTGTAGGCCACACCTTTTCTATAGATATGCACACGGTTAATCTGCATTTAGGGGTACAGATGTATGTCTACTGTATATTTGTTATCCGTGATGTACGGGCATCGGTAGAGATTGAAGGCCATGTTAGTAATCTCGTCTTACTTGCAGGAGGAGATAATCAAACAGGCATTAGGAAACTCAATTGTTCCTGATCATGTTAGAAATTTGATTGTGAACAATTATCGTTCCCAAAAGAGATCCGAAGATGTGACAGTTTCAAAATCAAAAGCCGAGTTTTTCGATGAGAAGAGAAAATTTTACGCTGACTATGTTGAAAGTAAAACACTTATCGACTCTCAGCATATCAACAAACTAATTAATCAAGGGGAAAAGTGGATGAATGCTGCTAAACTCTTGAAACAGAAAACTGAACTAGGCTTAGAACAGGAGATCACGCCAATTACCGGAAATGCCAAAGTCTTAGAAGGAAAGTTTGATCAGCGCTTGAAAGCCAACCACAACCAGAAACAGCAGAAACAGCCACTGAATGTTGCTCAAAAGGTTGTACCTCCAAAGTATGGAAAGTTGGTGAACCGTGATACCGATATGTATTCTAACAAAGAGAGGTCAATGCCACATAGTAGTGAGATAGCTCATGATGCTGTGGATGTGCGCCATAGGGCAACCAAACTCGGTAGATCTATTGAAATGCAAGCACATGGAAAGAGGTTTGGGTTTGAAGTGAAGTCCATGAGACCAATTGACGTAGAAGTGAAAACCAGGAATGAGGTCACAGGAGAGGTTGAGCTGAATGAATGGAAGGTCATTATTTTATACATTTATCTACCATAAAAGCAGAAATTGTTTGCGAATTTATTTATTGGCGAGTTTCTTTAGCCCCAATATTAATGTTTAAGCATTCACCTATTAAAGTAAGTTTAGCCATTCTGTATGTTTATTTAGATTTAAGCCACATTGCATGCAATGTAAAACTGGTACAGACCTTTATGCAAGTGCAGTAAGCCCACCATTGCTGTAACTGATGGTTTATATATAAAACAATGGAAAGAATTAGTTTAATTTTGAGGCAAAATCACTCAAATTATAGAAGGCTGAATGACAGCTTCAAGCTTCACTTTGCAATGATCAATATTAGTTTACTGAAATAGTTGAGGCAATCTTTTGAAAGCTATTTTAGAACATGGATGAAATTCATTTAGTGCAGCAGTGTTTGGGCTCCTGAGGGAATACAGTTTCCAGTAAAACCAGACCGATTGTAAATCCTACCTTAGCTGTTGACTGGGCTATCATGGCCATGCCTTATTATGTGCCTATTTAGCTGTTTATGTTGTTACCAGATGTATTTGAACATGATTGAAAGGATGCTCATCTAATTATGTTGTTTGACCATAATTTTATGTATGAAATTACATTCGTCTTTTTTAATACTTAACAAAGTAGAGTTTGAGATTTTACTCTACAATTTTGTAAGGGATATTATTAAGTTATATTTATTTAAAATTAGGCTGCACTGCATGACTGCTGTTTTGACAGGTAAATATTATATTGTTTAGTAATATTGACTGTATTGAATTGTAATGTCATTACGATGATGTATTTTCATAATAAATTATAGGGTAAAGAAATCTACTACAATGAGAAGAGCGGTGATACGTTCATGTTTTCCGATGACACTGGAGAAATGGTTAGTTTATACCAAAATGTCCATTACAGTAGCAAACCACACTTCTACCAGGCAAATGTTGTTTGAAATATTCGTATAATATGTAGTAGGCTTTCTATCCATTCACTGCTACCCACATAACATTATGTTACAGCATGGTAGATTCACTGAAGGGGATGCCGAGTATCACATGGTACCAGATAGAACTAATCCAGGTAAACACATCGTGAAAAGGAGCATAAAGGCTGAACAAGATAATCTAAACATGGCGGAAGGTTAGTGAAAAAGCTTATCAGAACTTGTGATTTATTCCCAAGGGATTATTCAGCTATTATTGTACGCAACATACAGTAATATACTACTGTTATCTTTTCTTTCTGCAGGAGAGAAAATTCAAAATGCTGCTAAATAGATCATGTTGGTTGAGCAAATTACATAAAAGTTCATCTTCTGTTGACATACATGTACATCAATGTTTAACGATGAACCCAGGCTTGTCTACGTCGATATTCACACCTAAACTATACAGCTCGGGTGTGCATGTATGCTACTCAATGAACTTTAAGGAAATTTAATTTTAATCAAGGTCATTCTCTATCATGTGAAACTCTGTTACTTGAATCAGTTAATGTGCGTCATTCGTATTTGTCAGTTGCTCATTCAGTGGAGGTAGAATTGGAACATTCTAGAAAGAAACGTTCCACAACAGAGGAAGCAGTTGATGCTGAGATAGAAGTAATGGTTGACTCAGACTACAGCGTGTATAAGTATTACTATGACAACGCAGGTTCAAACAGTACACATGCAGAAAAGGAAGTATATCTGTACTTTGCTCATGTGTTCAACCTCGTAAGTATAGCTTTCATTTTACCCGAATTAATGTATTGCACATGCCAGTTCCCACTTTACATACACCTCAGAGTTTGTTGTAGTCTAGGACCCACTTACAGGATTTTGTCAGCTATTGGCATAGAAAGTATATACATTTAGTATGTTCTACTATACCACCTGCTCTGACCAAATAGCAATGTGTTCAACAGCCTCAGAAGCCTCTGTTTCAAGCTTATATTGAAACTTTATGTCTAATTTTATATAATCTTGTATATGTTCTGTATACAGGTAAATCTACGATACGCCAACATTAAGAACCCAAAACTACGAGTCAAAGTTAGGCTAGCCAAGATATCACTAACTGAGGTGGGTTGTCTAAAAATGCTGACATGCATGCCTATCATTATTGTTGTTATTATTTATTTTTTAAGAATATGGTAGTATGCAGATTTATATAGGCTTTACAGTTAGGCTTGCGTTCACCATGGACTGTATTTAATGCTCATTATTGATAAAGTCTACCATATTGTTTCCTACTGAGTAGCATTAGCTCCAACAACTGTATAGTAAGGCCTCTCAAGTGTACCTCAACTCGTGCACAATTCCACCGCAAAGCTTGGTGTATATAATTATTATAGTATACACATACAATGTACCTACTGTATATAGAGTATAGTAATACATGTGGACTAACAGAGGTTTTTCATAAAATTTAGTAAAATATTCCATTTTAGTTTGATGATCAAGCGAGCATATTTGCCAAAGCTCATCGGTCTACAGGGGGACTGAGTGGTAATGCTCTACTAGGTTTACTAAGGAATCGTACAGCTAACTCATCCGCTACATATGCCAATTATGATCACGTAATGGCCATTACTTTGTAAGTATTAGCATATTTCACACTAGTAGGCCTATTATATTTTGTCAGGCCATTTAGTACTCCATATATGACAAGTTTCGACTATTAGTAACATCATTAGTTTTGTTAAAGTCTTTCAGTTTCTCATGATCCTAGCACTTAATTTTGGTAAATTGAACTTAGAAGACTGACAAGCAGAAACAGGTGTGTTTGCAAATCCACCTGCTTGCTAAAATAGGAATTACAAGTAAAAGATGATTTTAATGTTTTGCATTTATAGTTATGATTTGGTGAAAACCATCTCTAAATTTCTAACTCAATGAGCTATAGGGAATAATTTGATTACTAAGATGTGTGTATAATGTGAAATAATGTCATGATGGTAGTACATATACAATGTATTACTGTTCACTGACATAATTGTTTACTTTATATTTTCAGTGAAGATCTGTACTTCAGTTATGGTAATAACTCCTACAATGATAAGTCTGGACACACCCACTTGGGGGGTGTTTGTGATATAGTAAATGGTCTAGCTACCTCCATTGCTAAGGCGTCTCAATACAAGATAGAGCAGACTGTAAATATAGCTGCCCACGAGCTTGCTCATAAGTAAGTGTAAAGCTCCATTGATACTCTACATGTATATTATAATGCTCTTAACTTGTATTGTCGTCAGCGAACATAGCCTCAGAGCAGTTGATGATTCAACTGCTATGGTAGGTTCTAATATCCTGTAGGTTATCACATGTTTTGTTCAAGCAAAAATTTGCTGGTCAACAATTTAGGTCTGTTAATAATTGTGGTGGTAATGATTACATCACATGACCAAATACTGTACAATGATTCCTGTAGCCATAATATACATGTATGATGATGTATTTGTTCATATCTATTTGTGTAATACTGTATACTACAAAAATTAATGTATGTACCGTGTTATAAATAATGTGTAAAATATATGCTTTCAGCTTTTATTACTCAGGAACTGTAACTGGTCATGTATATTAGGTGTATTCGGAAATTGCACGAGCAAGGATTATTTTTGCCTGAGTGCTCACACTGCCCTCGGTTATTAAATCATAGCCTCATATGAACTAGTACAATATATTAATACGCCTATTATAGCTTGGGAGCTTACGATGACTATGGACATGAATGCGGGGAGTATATGGGATGGATTATGCAACCGTATAGTGGCTATCCATCTGCTCAACACTTTTACTTCTCCTGCTGTAGTCAAAACGATATCTACAACACATTGTCGTAAGTTACACTTTTGTTCCATTAAATTCAAACATGTTTTATATAATGTCAAAAATACTACATATAGGAAACACAAAGATTTATCATGAGAGATGAAAGGTGTCAATTTTTTACTTAATTTAATCAGCCAAAGGGCACAACCGTTTGTTCACAAATAAAAGCAGGCGCGCACAAAGGTAATGAATGAACATGATTGGTCAGAGAAAAAAGCACCTCACAGTAAACACAGCCAATGTGAACAGCATGTGCGGCTGTCGATGAAGACTCCTATGGGCGTGTCTACTGATTCTGTTTTAGCTGCACCGTCTTACCACTGAATTTGACATACATTGTATATATGACATGCACAGTATATATGACATATATGACATACATTTGTACAAGGTATATATGGCATCATGACATATATAACATACAAGGTGTATATGACATATAGGACATATAGGACATATATGACATGTAGGACATATATGACATTATATGCATGTACATGTATTATGTTTCTGTTAATTGTAGGGATGGGCGTCAATGCATACACACAGAACACTATACGGATCGGATACCGGAGCTGGTGAACGGACAGGCTGGGGAGAAATATAACCCCGACTATCTATGTCAAGGATATTCACCTGGATATGTCGCTTGTACTGAAGATGAATACAGGAGCTATGCCATTGGTATATGTGAAGAATTGCTTTGCAAGGAATCGAATAACAGCGAATGTCACTATGCAGGGTACATACCACCACATGGTAAGTAGTTATGTTTGTTTGTCTGCCAAGAATGTAGCCTGCATATAATTTTTTATCAGAACACAGTGTACCAGTTAGCACATAATTATATAACATAGTACAATTTACGGTACATGCGGATTCTACAGTAAACAACTTTTCTTGAAATTACATAGTTTATCATTTAAAATTTACTGCTGGATTAAACCTTTCCCAAGCGCTGCTAAAAGATTTTTAAACTTTTTGGAAACGATTATTCATTTTCAGCTCCTCTGTAGTCTACTTTAGTGACCTTTTTATTTACAGGAATAAAGTATTAGCTATTCAGATACACTCATGATTAGCTGTATTATTAGATACGCTTTCAATGTCCATGATCTCTATTTCAAACTTGTAACTGCCTAACAAATATTATTGTCCAGCAGCCAATAGGATCGCATGATACGTGTTGCTGTGAATCTAGCGACCAATAGGATTGTACGATACATGTTACTGTGACTATTTACTGCAGGTGCTTGACGTCCACAATAGTTCATGTATGACTAATTGCTTGCGTGTAGACTAAATGCTCTTTTCTGCCAGTATTGTATTTTTAGCTACAAATGTCTCACTTGCAATTGCTTTCAACTATGTAGCAGTTAGACTAATAGAATAATAATTCTTCACATAGGAACTCCTTGTGGTGATAATAAATGGTGTATGGAAGCAAAATGTGTCAGCAGAACCGCTAATCAAACAGAATATCGCCTGGAGCAGCCCACCTGTACACTGGAGAAGACAAACTGTAGCAGCAATCAGTATCAGTGCACAACAGGGGTTTTACGGTGTGTATAGGTCGACTAGTGCTTGCCGCTAAGCATTCAACTACATGTAGTTGCTTAGCAGCATGTACACATAATATGTAAACCTACCTGTATTACTGCATGTACATGACACACTATGCATGCAGGCTTATGCATTGACTAGTATCAGCTTTTTCACAATGTTTTTGCACACGTTACTAAGCAACGTTATTGTACACATGCATACTCGGCCAAATCTGTCATTAGTAGAAGAACTAATAATTATCAGTCATGTGACTTGAGGTCAAGGTCATCGGTAGCATCATTGCTCTACACTTGTAATGAGAGGTTTATTCTAACAGTTTCAATATATTATTTCCAACATTGTAACAATTTGGAAACTCATTAGCTCTTTTCTTACAGCGTATCAGTTTTGCAGGAGGAATCAACTCCCATTTTTTCTAGCATTTAGAAAACCCATGAAAAGTTTGGCTTGGGAATAAAGCGCTATTGTTATTAAAAATCAAAAAAAATTTAATAAATTAAAATTTTTTATTGTCTTTGTAAATTTTTGTAATAGATATTTTTATTAGTAGGTGTAGAAAAACACCATAGCTTTGCTAGTAAGATTGAAAGCCTCCTACTACTGTACTTTGTTTGAATCACCATCAGGCAATCTGTACTCCAGAATGCCAATGGTGCTTATATGTATGTCTGTAAAGGAAGTATTATTAGTTTTGTATTGTTGTTTTATTGGTAGCTCCGATATTGCACTGAATGAATCATGTTACGAGAAGTGGCGGCGGTGTGACGGAGAAGCCGATTGCCAAGACGGATCTGATGAGCACTACTGTAAATGCAATGAATGGATGTTCTCTTGTGACCCTGAGGTTACAAAGAATGGTAGTACTTGCATTGAATTCTATCATATCTGTGATGGGGAAGAGCAATGTCCTAATGGGGCCGATGAAGCCAACTGTACCTGTGCTGAAGATCAACACAGGTATTAATACACCCATCGTGTTACTCCTCACTCTATTTCTACTTGATTATGTTTTCATTTTGACTCTGTCAAACAGATGTAGGTGAAATATTAACCTTCCCGATGACGTTATGTTTTGTAGGTGTAATATTGGCCCAGTCTACTATAACCCACACAATTGTTATTCTAATTGGTCACGATGTGATAGATATCATGATTGCTATGATGGAAGTGATGAAGCTGGGTGCGGTAAGTGTATTATTATATTACGTAATTTTATATATAAGTATTCTATTTTATTGTATGTAATGTATTGTCATATTATAGTGTATAATGTATATTATAGATCTTTTTATATTGTATGTATTGTATTAACAAAATATACATATACACGTACATGTTATGCGGTACATGTACATGTAGAATATAACTTATATACACTACATACTTGAATGCTGTTTCTTTGTTTCTATTCTTATTGTAAATGGTGAGACAGTAAACATTATTGTATGAGATATAGTAACATAAACCTAGGTATGATTTCTTCATAATATGTGTATTTCATGTACTGGATATACATGTAGTAGTCAGATGTAAATAGATCTAACCTCCAATTTGTACCCGAAGTTTGATTGCAAATGGGCAAAATATCATTTACTCATTTCGCTGAAATTTTAAAATAATTAGGTTTTGAATAAGATATAAGGGTATGGATAGTTGGCTGGATAAGAAAGACCACCTTCTTACCCAACCAGTGATAGTCATTTACTATGTTCCAGCTGACTGTTACAGCTCATGTGTCTCTCTATGCAGGCTGTAGTGAACATAGCAGTTTCGAATGTGAAGTTTCCAATGGTATCTACAACACTACTCAAACAATCTGCCTGTATAATGAGCAGATTTGTGATGGATATCCAAACTGTATGAATGGAGAGGACGAATCCAACTGCACATGTGACGAGTCAGTACAAAATTTGAAGTTTTTTACACGTTAGCATGACTTATAAAAAGCACTATTGATATAAAACTGACTCCATATTTAATAAAGTCGCCATTGTTAATTAAGTCGCACACTTATCAAAGAAGTGTGAGTTTTCCAAGGTTTATTCACATAATGCGCTAACTTCTAGCGTAATGTGGTGTTGAGGCTGTACTACTTTGCTACATGTAGTACTACACTACAGCGCATGCACTACACTATGGCTTACTGAATTGTACAATGGCACACTGTACTGCGTGTACTGCATGTACTGCGTGTACTGCGTGTGCTGCGTGTACTGCATGTACTGCACTACATACACTGCACTACATACACTGCACTACATTCACTGTACTGGTTTAGTCTGGGCTCACCGAGTCTTTCCTACAGCTTCAACTAAACATGTAGGCCAGCTGTAGTCATACCCATAGTAATGAAGTCACACATGCGCTGCATTCTATCTTGTGTTTGTATTTTTAGTGATGGTAGGTTTGGCTGTGGGAATACGACGCAATGTATAGACATCAACTATGTGTGTGACGGTTATCCAGACTGCTGGGATAACTCAGACGAGTACGATTGTCCTTGTTATTATGGGTGAGTAACACCGCATATACATATATATGTACATATATATATGTATATACATGTACATACATGTATAGGTGTACATGTATATACATATATATGTACATATATATGTATATACATGTACATACATATATATATGTACATGTATGTACATATATATGTACATATATATCAAAAATCAATATAGTGGAGTTAATATCACATTCCTCTTACAAGTAGTAGAAGTTTGAAGGCCTTCGTATTGTGAGTTGACCAGCTTTGCTTCGAACTGGTACTAACTGATGGCACATAGGAGACTTGTTCTATCTCCTACATCACATTACTTGGTGTTTAATTTATAACACCTTAATTCAACTGAGAGACATGAGCTATGTATATAAAGATAATGTCTTAGTAATTCATACTATCCTGCATTGGATTGCAGATTGTCGATTAGAATCCAGGTGCTGGTACATGATTTACTTGTGTGACTCACAAGTAACCTAGCAACTCTCTCCTATAGTAGGTGCTATAGAAAGCAAAAGCTAATATAAGAGCCTAATATTTTAAGTGGACTGCCATGTTTTCTCTCAATACCCATATAGGCTATGTAGAATAAATAAGCATTTTTCGGGAGATTTTGGTAAAATGAGATATTTTTTGTGGTTGGGGCAATTGGTTTGGGCGTTACTCAAAAATAAAGAATGAAGATTGCTTCTGCTTTTCTGCACGTAATAACTTTACTTAACAAAGAATGAACAGTATTTTTAGGCCTTGGTATATTTTTCATTGTTTTAACAACATTCCTGCATTATCAAAGCCAGATTTCAAATTAACAATAATATAATGCAATGTTGTTTTTAGCTGGATTGTATAACAAAAGTTGACTTCGTAATTAAAATTGTTTGTCCGGGAAATGACTCTTTTGTCAAATTTAACAATGAATTATTAACCAAGCGAGTATAGGAATTCCATGCTTCAATTAATGTAGTTAAAAGAAATCAGAAGGTTTTAAAGGGGTTATGCCACGTGTTTTAAGGTAGCATTAAGGAATAGATAGTGTTAGGCCCAGGATGGATATCGACTATTTAAACTATTTGAGATGTGCTGTTGATAAATAACACTAAATTGGGCCCAAAATCACACTCAAGAATTTTTTATAACGTGAACACACGAACAAGAGACTAGACTTTACATATGATATAGACCTACAAGAAATTCAAATGTGCATGATATTATTACTAACTTGCATTTTATGTACTATTTGCAGAAAGGTGTCATGTCCAGATAACTCCAACTGCATTTATCCAAGTTGGTATTGTGATGGTGACAAAGACTGTGCTGATGGAAGTGATGAGATTGGTTGTGCCTGCCAGAAGAATGGACTGTTTGATTGTTCTACAAATAGTTCAGGAACCTCAAACAGCTCATTGAACAATTCCACATGCATTCATTATGAACATGTGTGTGATAATAGAACAGATTGTCCCAATGGCAGAGATGAGATGTCATGTAACCAAGACTGCCCAGCTAATTATACCAAGTAAGTAGCATACAGGTACCTGACAAATTAATGAAACCAGCCATTGAGTGCTGTGTTATAGTAGCCTATAGCTTCAAATTGAAGTTTCAAGTTATGGAGATAAAACCATCTTTATTCAAAATATATGTAGGCTACTACATGTATATGTCCCAGTTAGGTAATCTATGACAGAAGACTCATTTTATATCAAATGGAATAAAGAAAATAAACATACATGAACTGCATGATTATTCAATTGCAGGTACCTCACTGAAATGTTAATCCTGTGCGGTTGTCCATTATAATAGTATTCATTTAACTTACCCATAATGCCCTGTGAGGGTTTATATCCTCTCCTAATAGTATTGCTTCCTTGTCAACTTGAAGTGAACAGAGAGAAGACAACCCTGTAGGTTTCTAACTTTCAAAGCATTATCATTAAGGGCTCAATCCCCTTTGTCACTATTTTCTTAAAACTTACAGAATGGCAGGTGTTGATCTGGAAGTCATATAATACGATCCAGTATTATTTCTTACAACAATTTTGTCATATTTTGATAATTATTTGTACTATTCAGTTTGTTTGTTAACTAACATCACTTTATTTAGGTGTAGCAGTGGAGTGTCCTATCACTACTCTGGACTCTTTGATGATGTCTCTACGAATCCTCGATGCCTTCCCAATTTCCTTCAATGCAATGGAAAGTGGGACTGTACTGATGGAAGTGATGAAGCTAACTGCACCTGTAGGTGGGTTGATATAGCCTGCCTACCAATGGAATACCAGTTTTTATTATCAAATTTGTAATTAAAATTCCGCAAATAATGTATGTTATGTAGCAATTACATGTGTATAATTACCTCCTTTTTACAGCGTATACGTATATTGTATAATAGGCCACTACCAGGCTAGTGCCATATTTTTATACTAGTTGGACCAGGATGTGCTAATAAGAATAAAGTTGAATTATTTATATGAGTATGTTGATATAGGTAAAGAGTTTTATAACATGAAGTAGTACTAGACACGTTTTTGATTTTATTCCTTATATTTTTTCGATATTAGTTCTAGTACCATCATCAGAGGAAATAATTTTTTATTCTTTGGATTACATTAAAACTAAAATTGAAATATAAGGAATAGGCTAAAAAATGAGGTACTATTTGGTTACTAGAGTTGCTACGCCCCGCATTTCCATTCACTGATATTTAACACTAATGTAAACTAAATGTATATGATATTATGTTGAAGTATTTCAGGTTTATATTATGGATATTTTAGGAGCGACCAGTTTAAGTGTTTGAGTGGTGAATGTATACCTTGGAATTGGATCTGTGATGGTGGTACAGATTGTAATGATGGTTCAGATGAGATGGGGTGTCCCTGTGGTCATAATGAGTACAGATGTGCCAACTCTAGTAAATGTATACCTCACTCCTACTTCTGTGACAACTACACTGACTGTGACTATGGGGAGGACGAATCCAAACACACGTGTAACGCTACATGTGCAGAGGATGAGTTCAGGTACTCCAACTATTTCTGGCACCTTAGTGAATATGAATTGGGGTTTAGCCCTTTTGTAATGAATGGAATTGTGGGAACAAGTGCTTGACTGCACACAAATGAATTGTCTTCCAAGAAAAGTATTAAGACATAAGGATTTTTGGTACGGTGTGACTAACCATTTATACTGGGTTTTAAAAAGCTGGCTATCAAGGAAAATGAATAGCTCAGATACATATCATGTAGATCGCACTCTTGGATGAATATGTCAGATATGAGTAATCATACAGATGTATTTACTGTGAGAAAATCTGTTTTCTATTCTTTTGGGTTTTTTAGACTTGCCTAAAAAACTTTGACAGGTAAATTAAAAAGACAGATTGAAAATCTGCAAGTAATGTGATAATTTACCCCATTAGACAGATACTAGTATTATTCCTGTCATCAATGTACATTTATATTTCAGATGTTTTTCTGGTCTAGCCAGGCATGGCACTACTAACTGTGTATATCGAGGCACAACATGCAACGGCTACTCTGACTGCTATGACCACAGTGATGAGACTTTGACTGAATGCCATGGTAAATATAAGTTACAGTAACCTTCTAACCCAATCATATAGAATAATTATTATGTATTGCAAAATGTCCAACATTTAGCTGTTGATTGCAAATGCAAGCAACCTTACTTGATGAGTTTTTCCCGCTACATCTCCATGTCTAAGTGCTGTTGTCCAGCTGAATATGTTGGCTATGTTCTTCAGTTTTGATTCAGTGTGGCAGCCTTCACCAGGCCATTTCGTTCTCTATATAGCTATTTAGTGACTTCATGCTCTAAGTTTGAGGTGCAGGCTAAAATGTATTTAAGCCTTCTTACCTTTAGGGTGTCCTGACATATGCGTATCTTTATGGTTTTAATCAAATTAAAAATATATTGATAAGTTTAGCATTTTGAGTAACAACAGTTTTGCCTGCACTATGTTGAATGTCATAAGGGGATAAAATTATTGAAATCTACGTTGATTCAAAATTCACGATAAATTCATCAAAGGAAAGTATAAAATGCTATCAATTCAATTCTTGGCAAAAAAGTACATGTCCAGGTGTACGCGTATAGTACAGCATGTGGGTTATTGTTGGTACTTATCATTGCTTTTTGTAGATAAGTGTGCCAATGAAGCACCACCAGGGTCTCCCAGCGTCTACTGCCTTGCCCGTCATAGCTCTGACAGTTATTGCATCTACAGCGGAAGCGGTTACGAGTGCAACTGGTACCAAGATTGTCTTTATGGTGAGGACGAGAGCTGGATGTTCAACTGTTCCACTCCTCAGTCCAACTGCTCACTGTAAGCATTGTGTAACATTAATTACTTCTCCACATTATTATGAGGTTGATAGAATGAGAGACCAGCTATTGATATAAAACTGACTCCATATTTAATAAAGTCGCCATTGTTAATTAAGTCGCACACTTATCAAAGAAGTGTGAGTTTTCCAAGGTTTATTCACATAATGCGCTAACTTCTAGCGTAATGTGGTGTTGAGGCTGTACTACTTTGCTACATGTAGTACTACACTACAGCGCATGCACTACACTATGGCTTACTGAATTGTACAATGGCACACTGTACTGCGTGTACTGCATGTACTGCGTGTACTGCGTGTGCTGCGTGTACTGCATGTACTGCACTACATACACTGCACTACATACGCTGCACTACATTCACTGTACTGGTTTAGTCTGGGCTCACCGAGTCTTTCCTACAGCTTCAACTAAACATGTAGGCCAGCTGTAGTCATACCCATAGTAATGAAGTCACACATGCGCTGCATTCTATCTTGTGTTTGTATTTTTAGTGATGGTAGGTTTGGCTGCGGGAATACGACGCAATGTATTGACATCAACTATGTGTGTGACGGTTATCCAGACTGCTGGGATAACTCAGACGAGTACGATTGTCCTTGTTATTATGGGTGAGTAACACCGCATATACATATATATGTACATGTATATACATATATATGTACATGTACATACATGTATATATGTACATGTATATACATATATATGTACATGTATATACATATATATGTACATGTATATCAAAAATCAATATAGTGGAGTTAATATCACATTCCTCTTACAAGTAGTAGAAGTTTGAAGGCCTTCGTATTGTGAGTTGACCAGCTTTGCTTCGAACTGGTACTAACTGATGGCACATAGGAGACTTGTTCTATCTCCTACATCACATTACTTGGTGTTTAATTTATAACACCTTAATTCAACTGAGAGACATGAGCTATGTATATAAAGATAATGTCTTAGTAATTCATACTATCCTGCATTGGATTGCAGATTGTCGATTAGAATCCAGGTGCTGGTACATGATTTACTTGTGTGACTCACAAGTAACCTAGCAACTCTCTCCTATAATAGGTGCTATAGAAAGCAAAAGCTAATATAAGAGCCTAATATTTTAAGTGGACTGCCATGTTTTCTCTCAATACCCATATAGGCTATGTAGAATAAATAAGCATTTTTCGGGAGATTTTGGTAAAATGAAATATTTTTTGTGGTTGGGGCAATTGGTTTGGGCGTTACTCAAAAATAAAGAATGAAGATTGCTTCTGCTTTTCTGCACGTAATAACTTTACTTAACAAAGAATGAACAGTATTTTTAGGCCTTGGTATATTTTTCATTGTTTTAACAACATTCCTGTATTATCAAAGCCAGATTTCAAATTAACAATAGTATAATGCAATGTTGTTTTTAGCTGGATTGTATAACAAAAGTTGACTTCGTAATTAAAATTGTTTGTCCGGGAAATGACTCTTTTGTCAAATTTAACAATGAATTATTAACCAAGCGAGTATAGGAATTCCATGCTTCAATTAATGTAGTTAAAAGAAATCAGAAGGTTTTAAAGGGGTTATGCCACGTGTTTTAAGGTAGCATTAAGGAATAGATAGTGTTAGGCCCAGGATGGATGTCGACTATTTAAACTATTTGAGATGTGCTGTTGATAAATAACACTAAATTGGGCCCAAAATCACACTCAAGAATTTTTTATAACGTGGACACACGAACAAGAGACTAGACTTCACATATGATGTAGACCTACAAGAAATTCAAATGTGCATGATATTATTACTAACTTGCATTTTATGTACTATTTGCAGAAAGGTGTCATGTCCAGATAACTCCAACTGTATTTATCCAAGTTGGTATTGTGATGGTGACAAAGACTGTGCTGATGGAAGTGATGAGATTGGTTGTGCCTGCCAGAAGAATGGACTGTTTGATTGTTCTACAAATAGTTCAGGAACCTCAAACAGCTCATTGAACAATTCCACATGCATTCATTATGAACATGTGTGTGATAATAGAACAGATTGTCCCGATGGCAGAGATGAGGTGTCATGTAACCAAGACTGCCCAGCTAATTATACCAAGTAAGTAGCATACGGGTACCTGACAATTAATAAAACCAGCGATTGAGTACTGTGTTATAGTAGCCTATAGCTTCAAATTGAAGTTTAAAGTTATGGAGATAAAACCATCTTTATTCAAAATATATGTAGGCTACTACATGTATATGTCCCAGTTAGGTAATCTATGACAGAAGACTCATTTTATATCAAATGGAATAAAGAAAATAAACATACATGAACTGCATGATTATTCAATTGCAGGTACCTCACTGAAATGTTAATCCTGTGCGGTTGTCCATTATAATAGTATTCATTTAACTTACCCATAATGCCCTGTGAGTGTTTATATCCTCTTCTAATAGTATTGTTTCCTCGTCAACTTGAAGTGGACGGAGAGAAGACAACCCTGTAGGCTTTTAACTTTCAATCCCCTTTGTCACTACATGTGTTTTCATAAAACTTACAGGATGGCAGGTGTTGATCTGGAAGTCATATTATAATACTATCCAATGTTATTTCTTACTACAATTTTGTCATATTTTGATAACTGTTTGTACTATTCAGTTTGTTTGTTTGTTAACTGACATCACTTTATTAAGGTGTAGCAGTGGAGTATCCTATCACTACTCTGGACTCTTTGGTAATGTCTCTACAAATCCTCAATGCCTTCCCAATTTCCTTCAATGCAATGGAAAGTGGGACTGTACTGATGGTAGTGATGAAACTAACTGCACGTGTAGGTGGGTCGATATAGCCTGCCTACCAATGGAATACTAGTTTTGAATGTCGGCTTTGCACTTAAAATTTTGCAAACATGTTATGTAGTAATTACATGTGTATAATTATGTTGTTTTACACCATGTATAATACAAATAGACTACCACCAGTGCCACATTTTCATGCTAGTTGAAACAGGATGTGCCAATAAGAATAAAATTCAATTAGTTGTATGAATATAATATAGATAAAGAGTTTTACAACATAAAGTAGTACTAGACACGTTTTTGATTTTATTGCGCATAATTTTCGATCTTAGTTCTAGTACCATCATCAGAAGAAATAATTTTTTATTCTTTGGATTGCATTAAAACTAAAATTGAAATATAAGGAATAGGCTAAAAAATGAGGTACTATTTGGTTACTAGAGATGCTACGCCCCGCATTTCCATTCACTGATATTTAACGTAACGTAAACTAAATGTATATGATATTATGTTGAAGTATTTCAGGCTTATATTATGGATATTTTAGGAGCGACCAGTTTAAGTGTTTGAGTGGTGAATGTATACCTTGGAATTGGATCTGTGATGGTGGTACGGATTGTAATGATGGTTCAGATGAGATGGGGTGTCCCTGTGGTCATGATGAGTACAGATGTGCCAACTCCAGTAAATGTATACCTCATTTCTACTTCTGTGACAACTACACTGACTGTGACTATGGGGAGGATGAATCCAAACACAAGTGTAACGCTACATGTGCAGAGGATGAGTTCAGGTACTCCAACTATTTCTGGCACCTTAGTGAATATGAATTGGGGTTTAGCCCTTTTGTAATGAATGGAATTGTGGGAACAAGTGCTTGACTGCACACAAATTAATTGTCTTCCAAGAAAAGTATTAAGACATAAGGATTTTTGATACGGTGTGGCTAACCATTTATACTGGGTTTTAAAAAGCTGGCTATCAAGGAAAATGAATAGCTCAGATACATATCATGTAGATCGCACTCTTGGATGAATATGTCAGATATGAGTAATCATACAGATGTATTTACTGTGAGAAAATCTGTTTTCTATTCTTTTGGGTTTTTTAGACTTGCCTAAAAAACTTTGACAGGTAAATTAAAAAAACAGATTGAAAATCTGCAAGTAATGTGATAATTTACCCCATTAGACAGATACTAGTATTATTCCTGTCATCAATGTACATTTATATTTCAGATGTTTTTCTGGTCTAGCCAGGCATAGCACTACAAACTGTGTACATCGAGGCACAACATGCAATGGCTACTCTGACTGCTATGACCACAGTGATGAGACTTTGACTGAATGCCATGGTAAATATAAGTTACAGTAACGTTCTAACATAATCAATTAGAATAATTATTACGTATTGCAAAATGTCCAACATTTAGCTGTTGATTGCAAATGCAAGCAACCTTACTTGATGAGTTTTTTCCGCTACATCTCCATGTCTAAGTGCTGTTGTCCAGCTGAATATGTTGGCTATGTTCTTCAGTTTTGATTCAGTGTGGCAGCCTTCACCAGGCCATTTCGTTCTCTATATAGCTATTTAGTGACTTCATGCTCTAAGTTTGAGGTGCAGGCTAAAATGTATAAGCCTTCTTACCTTTAGGGTGTCCTGACATATGCGTATCTTTATGGTTTTAATCAAATTAAAAATATATTGATAAGTTTAACATTTTTAGTAACAACAGTTTTGCCTGCACTATGTTGAATGTCATAAGGGGATAAAATTATTGAAATCTATGTTGATTCAAAATTCACGATAAATTCATCAAAGGAAAGTATAAAATGCTATCAATTCAATTCTTGGCAAAAAAGTACATGTCCAGGTGTACGCGTATAGTACAGCATGTGGGTTATTGTTGGTACTTATCATTGCTTTTTGTAGATAAGTGTGCCAATGAAGCACCACCAGGGTCTCCCAGCGTCTACTGCCTTGCCTCTCATAGCTCTGACAGTTATTGCATCTACAGCGGAAGCGGTTACGAGTGCAACTGGTACCAAGATTGTCTTTATGGTGAGGACGAGAGCTGGATGTTCAACTGTTCCACTCCTCAGTCCAACTGCTCACTGTAAGGATTGTGTAACATTAATTATTTCTCCACATTATTATGAGGTTGATAGAATTGGAGACCAGCTATTGAAGACGACTTTGTGCAGATTTAGAACACGGTTCCAACATAACACTTTGCCTGCTATTTGCTAGCTTGAGCTCCTTAAGCTAATTCCACGAAATAAGTGCAGTAAATCACTAAATTAGTACTACTGCTACACTAGTAGATGGTGCAGCAGACCTGCTGGTAAACAATACTAAATTTAGATCGCAGGCTAGCTCAGTTCATTCACTACCCTGTACTGTGTCTAGTAAAAAGAGAATAGTTATCTTCTCTCATCTCTCTCAAGCCAATGACATCTTCAGTATTGTCATAGTCGGATTTGAGTTTCACTTTTTATTTTGAAGTTCAATATTTCACACTTGCTGCTTTTTTATTTTGTTCTGTTATTCCAGTGTACATGATATTTGCAGGAGTGAAGTTCAATGCGGTGCTGGTTGCGTTGAGCTTGACAGAATCTGTGATGTCCCTCAGGACTGTGGTTTATTTCAGAAGTTACTGTGTCCTGTCTGTGACGGTGTGTTTCAAGTTTATTTATAAACCATAATATTATAAACACTAGTGTTCTACTTCTATCATATCTCGTGATCATCAGTTTATTTTGTAACCATATTTTCAACTCAAATCATAGATCTGTTCCGACTACTTGAACTGGTTTTTTCGAATACCTGCCTGTTTACTGGCACAGCTGCAGTAGGTGTCACTACATTCCTACATGGGTTTGATTTTAACGTAGCTTAAATTGGCATTGTGGGACATTTATATAGATACATGGAACTTCTAGTGTTATAGCGATGTATACATTTCCTATACACATGTGTATCCCAGTAAAGTATTATATTTTTAAAGAATGATTTTAACATAGCTTAAATTGGCATTGTGGGACATTTATATAGATACATGGAACTTCTAGTGTTATAGCGATGTATACATTTCCTATACACATATGTATCCCAGTAGAGTATTATATTTTTAAAGAATGTCTGTTTTATGTGAAGACTATATCATTGGTAGAAATGCGTGTTTGCTCAGGTATAATTCGTTTGAGACGTCATGTAGTGTTGGTAATTCGTATTGGTTACAAAACTTACAGTGGGCATGCTAAGCTGTGACAATAGTACTAGATGTATTGATCCCCTTAACATCTGTGATGGCTACCAGGACTGCAATGACGGGACAGATGAGAGTTACTGCCAGCCTTGTCCTACAGGGACACATAGGTAAGTATAATACACTGTGTATATATGTACGTAATAAATTGCATGTACTCATTATATTTGCATTTTATACCATGTACATAATATGTTTATACATATTGTACATGCACATAATGTAGTTACTGGATAGATATGTATATGTATGCATAATATATGTGCATACTTGTACATACAGTTAGGTTAGGAATGTTGCTGCTGAATATATAATTATGTATATAATTATATACACGTAATACATTTGCACATGAAATAATTCTATGATCTACTCAGTGTCTACATGTACTTAGAGTACCGGCTATAAAACTTGCAAGTACTATAAATACAGGTAAATACATGTGTTGTGTGGTAGAGCTATCCAGTATGACGCATGCTTATACAGTGTATGTCCGTATCTACATGTCCGTATCTACATGTCTGTATCTACATGTCCGTATCTACATGTCTGTATCTACATGTCCGTATCTACATGTCCGTATACATATTGTATACATTTACATTACCCGTTCTTACACTTACATCCAGGTGCTCTAGTGGAGCAGTTCTGGGTGCAGCGGAAAGAATATTAAATTTTGAATTGCTGAAAGAATGGAACGTGTCCACCACAGGCATGGGCCTCCTTCCTGCTTCATGTTACAACAAGACAACCCCAGATTCCTGTTGGGAAGCCCACTGTGCTGACCTGTCAGACATAAACGACTGCTGTAAGAATAATGTCTATGCACAAGTATTTAACAAAATAAGTTTTTATTGTTGCTATTTACTATAAACAGTGGAAAGTAGGAGGGTATCTGTCCTCACAGCACTTGAATATTGTACTAGCAAGTATTACAAATGTAGCTCTATGGATGGGCCTCATTCAAGCAGTCTTGCCCAAATTGTGAGGGTGTAAATGAAATCGAAAACACTTATTTGGTCTAGCTAGTTAATGTGTAGCTGTGTTCAGAGGATCATCGTTATTACGTATGAAACAGTGTAACACAAATTCATTGAGAACTAGTTTGTTCTTGTAAGTAAGTTAGCGCTGACTCACCACGTGTGAAGTAAACATATTTGCTAATCCTATCAGCCTTAGTTATGCTCACACGAGTATAGACCTAGCTCTAGTTCAGTACTGGTGAATGCTGTATGTATATAGCAGTATTATAATGATATACATGTCCACACTGTTTGGTGTGTGGTTATAGCCTGCTCTGAGATGGTCGAGTCTCCTGGTTCCTTAGAGTACACTTTCTGTCCGATATACTATGGTGGGTCATACGGTGTAGTAGCGTGTGTCACTCGCTACCAAGGATTCTTCTGTGACGGAATGGTGGATTGTTTCAATGGAGCTGATGAAGCCAACTGCACATACAGTAGGTTTCCATACCCTTTATGTAGTATGTAGTGTGTTTCCATGCGCCGTGCTGTGGTATGCAGTATGTATCTATATGCATGCTGTGGTATCTAGTGTGTTTCCATACCCATGCTGTAGTATGTAATATGTTTCCATACCCATGCTATAGTATGTAGTGTGTTTCCATACCCATGCTGTATTATCATTTCATTCCATTCTATTTTCCTGTTAATCTCTTTTGATTTAATAATTTCTCCCTTCTTGATAAACTACTAAGTTGTATGTACAATTGTAGACTGTTCGATTGCTGCTGTTTTGATTATATATTAGTAAGCTGTTAGGAAAACTCATAGTGAAAAAATACAAATATTATCAGTTGAGAGCTAGAATTGTTTCTTACAGACTCTGTCCACATATTTACATTGTAGACATAAAACTGGCAAAATGATTTTTGGAACACAGTATTTTTACTATATTATTTGTAATTGAATGTTTGCACATTCTTACTATAATATCTCTCATACTACTCTTGTGCTATTAGATGTAATACAGTCATATTTGTGATACACTGCATTGTAATATATTTGTAATACAATACTACTTGTACTATGTTTTGTAGATGCAACCAAACCAATGAACTGTACAGGGTAAGTATCTGGAGTTTGATACTAACAGCTATCTAACAGCTCATCTCACAATGTATAAAGCATGAAAGTATAATAGTCTAAACATAGTTAATTATATAAATGTAAATGTATAAGTGGGCCTACTTACACTGTAGGTACACTGAATACGTGTGCTTTACTAATGTTACTTTGGTGGTGTAGTAAAAATGCAGGAGTTGTCAATTATACAATAGTAGTACTCATAACTACCGTTCAGGTGCTGAAATCACACTTGTTTATGGCGTCATATACAAACTTGCTGAGTGTATAACAAAGTTGTACAGGAACATTCCTAGCTCTGGGCATGACTTTTCCAACACTATATAAAGTAATAGTTACTCATATGATTTCTGGTAGAATGAAAGGAGCATCCATTAAAACATCTTGGTACAAAAACGGCTTGATTTACATGTACCTTTTCATGTTTGTTTCAGCATGAACATAATTCCAGCCAGTTGCTACATTGTTTGTTATAAATTTTCTTGTAGTGACGATTTCTTCTGCTTCACTGGAGAGTGTGTCCCTCAACACAAGGTGTGTGACGGTACTGCAGATTGCACAGGTGACATTGACTTCATTGGATACTCAGCGGATGAAGTGTATTGCAGCTCTTGTGAATGTGAGTTAGATATACATGCAAAAGGATGAGTAAGCCCACACTGATTCCTACAATGATATATCTATTGATGGTTGTGGTAATCGCCTTTGCTATACAAGTTCTAGATGGTTTTATCAGCTAAAATGAAGCATACTGGAAATTATAAGCTAGCTGGCATCTAAATCAACTCCTAGGTTTGGAAATGGCCTAAACTGGTCCATATAATCCCAAATATTGGATTATTTTATGCCATAGTTATAATATAATAAAATAACTGCTCAAATAGGATATGAATTGTTACATTACTTACTCATTTGCTGAGATATAATCCTCTCCTGTGTCTAAGAAAAGTTCTATGGAGATAAAATTTTTCAAACAAACTCATTTACTTTATCATGTTGTTTGATTTAACATTGTTTTCTTGAAAATAACAATTTGCATTAAATCAAAGCAAGAATTTTAATTAATTAGTTGCCAAAAATTACGATCAGCTGACTCTCAACAAATGACATTGTCGGTTATTGCCACAGACCTTCACTTGGCAATTTTATTGTTATAGCTATTCTCGACTATGCATGTGGGGATAAGTGTGTGTCTCCAGACAGGATATGTGACGGTGTCAATGATTGTGCAGACGGATCAGATGAGGATAACTGTGATGTAGACTGTCCACTCGGAAGTTACAGGTTCCTTACTTCTACATAGAAATACTATTTATGTTTTACATTGTGTATATATAGATGTACATGTAGTGCATGTACATGTAGCTACATGTGTTGTAGATGACCTTGTCAAAATTTCAATAAGATACTTATTGATGCACTACAGCAGTAACCACATTGTCTCCACCCTTAGCCAGGGGCTTATGCTAAGCTGTTTGTCCAGTTTCTAAATTCTCCAGAATCATAAATAAATACAATGTACTTGTGATTGGTTGTAATTGAATTAGTATTGTTGAAAAGTTTGTCCATCGTTCATTCTATTGCAATTGTCTGATGGATACATTTTAATTCTCAATTTTATCGGAGTCTGTTTGAAGCTGTTGGTGTAAGTAAGAAGTTTTACGATAAAAATTAATACTAGACACATTTTTGAGATGCTTCTTGTACTACTTTTTGTCTTAATGAATTTACATTTATATCAACCGATTGGCGTTTCTATAGTTATACACTAGTAAGTGGAAAATAAATGTTTTTGAGACTGGTATACTCTTTGTAGATGCGAGCATGGAGCTACAGCATATGCTGGTTACCTGCTGAGCTCCCTCTCAGTGTTTAACATGGCTTCCTTCTACGGCATGCCTTTAAATTGCTACAACAAGACTGAGACGCCATGTTTGGACGTGCAGTGTGCGGACGCATCAGACATACTTGGCTGCAGTAAGTATAGATATCACTTTTGTTTACATTTTCATTTTATTGTGAAGTCAAGTAATAAATCGTTATCTCGATACTGGTACTTGCTACCAAAGTTTTGTCAGATGTTTGTTTTAATTGAGACAGTCTGTGGGTGTCCCTCCAAGGTTTCCTTCCAGATCATATTCTACAACATGGTGACTTAAGTCTTTGGTAGCAAATAGTGGCTGAATACGCATCGGAAGCCACTCTAGCAAATCCCAAATTTAAAATGAAATTGAACTGTTATTGTGGTATAGTGAAATTATTTGATAACATGTAAAGTTCCATGTAAATTCAAATAATGCTGGATACCTTTATATATCGATGGAGTTTATTCCTCTGTGGTCCTACTATTTTGTATGTTTTATATAGCATGCGAAGATGTGAAGGATTCCTACACTAAGACTGGCGTACTATCCATGTCTAATGCAACAGATATGGGCTATGAGCTTACCGGTGACCTGGTTTGCCCTAGGACGGTTTATGGTACTTCCTTGATATTGAGTTGTATATCCGTGAGTCGAGGGTGTGACGGAATTTCAGATTGTGAATTTGATTTGGACGAATTAGAATGTGACCGTAAGTACAATCAGATGTTATCAGTGCTAGATGGATATCATGTACCATATGCTTTCAATTTATAGTAATAATCAAATTCACCTGATTCACTCCAGGCAAAATGTTAACCCACAATCTATAACTAATATAATGGTGGCCTAATAATATATAAATCAATCAGTCAGTACAGTTTAGTTCAGTTTCGTGGTAGAGGGGAGACCCGGGAAAACCGTACCTATCAACCAAATTGCTTCTCATATATGTGAGCCCTTCAGTAACAGACTAGAATACTACGTCTATTAGTAACATAATGAATTGACAGTATTCCACTTCATTGCATCGCTGAGCTGTGGAATCAAGGATCAAAATTAATAAAATTCCTAAATGGCACTGCCATGCACTTGACTTCTATATTAGGGATACTACCTGTGGTAAAAAAAGCAGAAGGCCTCCATCTTTCTCTAACTACTAATAGAGTTCACATATGACAACTTATTTAAATAGCTCGCCCAGTTTTCTCAGGCCTACTCATCATCACTACACTAAACTAAACTGTATTTACTGATTGTAATATCAGTAAGCCTGATGCCTAGGCTAACAAAACAGAATCAAAATCAATCAATAAATTTTTCCATTTTACTTTCTAGCTATGCACAACGCAACTTCAACTAACAGGGTTACTAACATAACTACCTCTAGTTTTACTACTGCCACTACTGGCAATGTCACTGTTGGCAATGCCACTGTTGCTACTACCACTAATACTATTAGTACTATTACCAATACCACTCCTGCCGCTACGCCCAATACTACTACTCAAAGTACTACCAGTCCCACTACCATTCCTCCTACTACCACCAGTTCAGCTACTACGCAGCCTCTTGCCACTACAAGCAATGGAACTACTACTGCTACTACTACTACTAATATGACTACTACTGCTACTAGACATACGCCTTCTACTGCTCTAACCACTGCTACTATGCCTAGTGCTAGTCATACAATTACGACAACTACTATTTCTTCTTCTACTACAACTGCTCCTCATACTAGTCATACAACTATTACTGTGAGTACTAGCAGTCATACTGCTAAGACCACTACTGTCACTACTCCAACTACTTTTACTACTCCAACTACTATTATTACTTCTACAATGACTACTACCACTTCTCCCACTACTGCTGTTACTCCCATTACTGCTTCTACTACTACAACAACCACTCCTAGTCCCACTAACACTCCGACTACTACCACTCCGACTACTACCACTCCGACTACAAGTAGAACTACTACTAAGGAGGTTAGAACTACTGTTTCTACACGGACCACAACACAGAATGGTAATTTGATCACTCACCATGTTTGTATAATTTGCGTTTGAGTTAGCAATACTTCTTGGTTTTCTCAGTTAGTGTTACCATGGAAATTACATTCGCTCTTTCAAGTTGCTTTCTGCACTCAATTTATCTGAGTGTTACAATAAAAATATGCTTTGTAATCGCGCGTCACGTCATTTTGAATCTTTTGCATGGTAATTACTGTATGCAATTCAACTACATTATATAAGACGAATTATGTTATTTTATTCTGTTTTTTTCGGAAAATTTATTGGGTTTGAAATTTTTTCACATGAAGCTTTTGCACGCTGGCTAGACTTAGATGCAGTCTTGCATCATTTCAATGTAGTCAGGATTGCTCAGTAAATGCCAGAGGTTGTCCTCTCCACTAGGCATACAGTTTATGATGTAACCCTCAACCACGTTGGGAAAACTGCATTAGAACATGTAGGATTACATAAAATTACGTAATATTGCGCTTGCTCTGTAACTACCTCACTCATTTTGACTGCTAATTCATCTCCTGCACATTATCATTAAAGGTCGCACTTTAATATGCCCACCAGCTAGAATGGATGAACACAGAGCACCTATGTATATTGATTACATAAGCCGTAGCATTTTGCAGAGCTCATTGTTATGTATTCTTATTCTCCTCTGGGTATTGTAACTATTGCATAGTAATGTAGATGTTTTTAGTTGCTGAAAATCCACTGAGCGTCAGTTTGTTATTTATTATTATTGGCTATTTTACATTTAAAATCTATCTGTTAGTTTACCATTAGTGGATACTTCAAAAAAATTATAATTTATTGGCATAGTGCGAATGAAAGCATATAAGGCAAGTATTTAATAAACGATGTGTTTGTGACTGAGCAATTACCATGGCTTCCACAAAGGATAATTATTGTGTTCAGCAATTGGATTTAGGCCAACTCCATTCTATAACTGAGTGATACTCACAATTTCATTCTCTAGTTTACACAACCTCATATATCTTGACCTTCTATTACAGTGATATACTGCATATAATATTGTACAACTTTTAAAGACTCTACATTATTTAATTATTCTTGTAATAACAATGTTTTTTGTTCTGTTATATAACAGTAGTCACTTCTGGCTGCCCTACCAGAGATAGATACTATGTATGGAAGGAACCAGAGGCCTGGAGTTCAGACCTCCTCTACCCTTTTGGCGCTGCCAACAATGATTCTGATATGTTAGCCGTGCCTGTCAGCTATGATCAGGACTACATGTGTACTAGAGTGAGGCTCAATGGAAACATCGGTGCACAGTTTTTTAATGGGAGATACCAATTCATATACGTACGTACATATTCACTTATACACTTATACCTAATACCTATACCCTGTAGCTGATACCTATATCTATTTACACCTATATACCTATACAAGCCATGTAATTATTCACAGCATTTAGATGGTGTCACCAGTTTGGTGGTACATTGCTGGTAGTAATTTTTTGTAATCTCAATTCGATACTGTATTTTGTAACTATAATAGTTACCATACATAGTTGCTATGGCCACCGCACATAGTTGCTATAGCTACCATGCACAGTTGCTATAGTTACCATACGCAGTTGTTATAGTTACCATGTATTTGTTCTAGGTTTGTCCTGACGGGATGCTAAGTTTTCACACAGAATGGCGATTGTGGTACCCTACTATATTTGAGACCGATACGTGGTATGAGTCAACATCAATAATTGCTCCATTTTGGTCTGTCGTCAGCGTTTTCCACACTAGATTAGTAGAGAAAGAATTTCCCGGACTCCGAACTAGGGTTTACTATCATGTGTATAATAGCCGCTCCAAAGATGAGAAGACCAAGCAGGTGTTAACTAGAGCAGCTGAGCAGGTTCATGCCAAATATCCTGGTAAGTATTGTGATACATGTTATGGTAGAGCACATGTGGGCAAGTGATGTCATTTGTACTGGTTTGATCAATCTCAGTTTAATAAGTGAATTTATAATCTAGGCCACTGGTTATGTAAACTAATTGTAAGCCTGGACATCATAGTTTATTTGAAAAGTATGCTAGTGAGTATTGTGTTCCCATTGTCAGAGAGCTGTAACAAGTCAGTATTAATTGGCTCTGCTACCTTCTTGACTCTCTATCAGAGTATACAGTGAGAGGTGGATGCTTTACTAGCCTGGGGACTTTGAAGTAGCCACACTTTAGCTTAACACACCCATGTCCAGATTAGCTGTAGTTTTTATCTGACATGCTATGTTTGTACCATTTGACTATATTTTTTAGATGACTCAAAGTTTACGAATTTCAAGCCGACCTCTGTTCTTGTGGTAACATGGATCAACGTGGCGCCTTACAGTGAATGTGAACACGTAGCACTCTCCCACTTCCTTAATTGGACCGTTGACAATGACATGTTGATAAAATGTAAAGAGAGAGCAAAGACAATCAGCGTGAGTGCTTACTTAGATAAATACAGATCTAATATTTGTATCCTATTCATGTGTTGTGATGTTCATATAAAATTCATGTATAAAGCAGTTTTTGTTATTTCAAAATAAGATTACCACTTTTGTATCTATTATTATGGTGCGTAGACATTTTATTCAGACAACGATAGGAAAGTATCACAGTGAAACATTAATGGTTTGTATACACGTGTTACATGTACCACATTGACTACATATAGCACATTGAGAAAATTTAAGGCGATAAAGACGATCTCAAGATAACCGCCTCCCAGATATAATTAGGCTGGCTTTCCATTTGGGGCAGCGCAGCGATTTTTTTTTTCTTTGAGGCAGTTTTTCATAACTTCACCCTCTATGTTTAATTTATTCAATGCACTCGGAGTTGTTACAATGTTATATCACTTCTCTTAAGTTGAAGATGACATATTTGCTCCTAATTCACTGTGTATATGCTGGATCGAAGTAGAAATACTTTTGTGTTCCCTTTGTGGAACGCTACGCCTCTGCCCTCAATCTGCTCTGGACAATCTAATAATGCCCCAGAATGGGTTGAAAAGGCAACACCATGTGGCCAAAGGTTACGCCAGCTATCACAACAAGGTACTGGGTGGGTGAATGGCACGAAAGTGGCAGCAGAGTTCCCTCCCGCATTTGGAAATATTGTAAAGAGATAAAAAAAGACAGCATTTTTTGCAATTTTACTGTTATTCTTTGATGGTTGGTCGCAGTACAAAATCTAACATGCCTACACTGGCTATTGGGGACTCCACTTGCACCGGGGATAGTACAATGTTCATAAATGTTCATGTTACAACAATTGTGATGGGAATGATAATACTGGCTTTCCTACTGCTCTACAAAGTGGTCTTGGTGGGTGAAGTCGTAGGACCCTAACTAGCAGTACATAAATGTTAGTAATAGGGTGCATTAGATTTTTTTTTAATCATTAGCAATTAGGAAAACATCTCACACAGAAAAAAAGTCTGAACAACATGTGGAGTATATGGAAATATATTGAGTTACCAAACAGGAGAGGACAATCCAAACAATTCAGATTATACTTTAGAGCCAGACATTGATATCATATATTTATGTGTTACATAAACAAATTATGATATCAATGCCTGGGTCGAATCAGTCGTAATATATCAATCTATGTCAGAAATGCATATTTTATCTTCATGTTTCAGCTCAACAATTTCCAGGCGGTGTTCATAACTAATGGGATATTCTCGTTCCTTCAGTACATCTATCCAGAGGGTGGCATTCAGTGGGTACATCCAGGTAACATAGATATTTATGTTGACAATATTATGTCTTCTAGTAATATTTATTTAAATATATTTATTAACATGGCTCACAGGAGTTTTAGCCTGAACCCACGAGCCCCAGTGCTATGAAGCAGGAAATTAACTGCCGCCTCACCGTTTAATATTATTAGATCTACGTTGTTCATTTTACTTCCACTATGTTCACATTATTATAACAGTTGTAGATTTATATGCAGCTATTTATTTATATCGAGTGTTTATTTACCAGCTGTTGCTAATCGTTGCAGACATCAGATCTTGTATGACAGAAGTTGAACTATCAAACATAAACTCTGTGACTGGACAAGCTCTCGCAGGTTTTACCTCGGGTGATAAAGAGTGGGGAGCTGGCGAAACTGTCTCACAGTATGTCCAGTCGACTATGAGTATGATGAATGATGATCAATGTGAGTTGCTCAACTGTGACAGTGACCTAGTTTGTTAGTATATTGATAGCAACTGTGACCTAGTTTATTAGTACTCTGATGGCAACAGTGACCTAGTTTATTAGTATATTGATAGCAACAGTGACCTAGTTTATCAGAACATGTGTATATTGATTGCAAATGTGACCTAGTTTATGACCTTTCCACTTACATGATGTCTTGAATTCACTCTACCTCTTGATAACGAATATAGACAATACATAGTTGTACCTTTTACTACAAGCTATGCTATCATCAAAATTATATATACACACAGCCCTGGTAGTACAGTCGATGAATTATTATAGCAATAGCATGATGTTTTCTACAAGGACCTGGGTTCAAGCCTGACCAATGGTTAAAAGTTTCCTCTTTGTAACATAGCTCGCCCTTGCAGTTAACACCTGTGCTATGATACATTATGGAAACCATGTTCCCTCTCGTATAATATTGAACACTAAGCTTAGCATAGAGGTAATAATACAAAAACATATGATTTTACAGATCAAATTGAAGGAAAGCAATGGCTGTTTAGAGTTGAAGACTCTACAGGAGTGCAGGATGCTGAACAGAAATGTATGGATTTTGTTGACAATCAGGACCCTGAAGTTTATTGGAACTTCAACTTAGATGAGCCCTGTCCCCAAAATCTGTGGCAAGCATACTTCGATTTCAGGTGAGAAAATGAATTTTATTTTATGAATTGATCATGAGATGAGTAAACAAAGTAAGTACTTGAAGTGGTAGCAGTGATAGCAGTACATGGGGCTTGACTGTAGTTATTTGTAGACTTTAACCTCTGCAGATCACATGTTGAACTACTGCTTTATCCTGTCATGCTTCGTGCATGTGAAACACATTTGAGACCAATGTGTCCGCCATGTACTATATACACATCTAAGGACTATGATAAAATATCACTTATATCTGATCAGACTATCAATGTGTATGTGTTTTATATTATGTATGTCTATGTCTATGTCTATGTCTATGTCTATGTCTATGTCTATGTCTATGTCTATGTCTATGTCTACATGTATGTGTAGGCCTATGTGTGCATGTATGTCTATGTGTATATCTATGTGTATGTGTATATCTACATGTACATACACTATGTGTATGTCTTACAGTTTTGAATGGACTGGGTTTGGACCAGGTGGAATGGAATGCTTTAAAACCATATTTGATACAGTCAACTCTACAGGAGTGGTGCCACCTGAATATGAAGGCCTGAGGCAAACGTGCTGCTATGTAGCATCTTGGCAGCGTTCAGATTTCACAGCTCTAGTTGATTTTGCCCCTCATGGTGGACATGTGACAGTAAGTGGAATATTTTCTGGGATATTTGCCAGGTGTTAGATGGTTAGTACCCATCAAATACCCCTTATGTTAGTGTCAGAATATTGTAGATTGTACATGTATGTTTATATGACGTATTACTTGCCCATACATGTGTATATTGTTATAATGCACATGTATGTGATTGGGCATGATGTAACAGAGCACAAGACCAGTGAACATCGGAGTTGTCTCCTCTATAACAGCTGATGAAGAAGGAATCACCTTATTGATGCATTGACACACCATGCAGGGCTCCGCAAGCCTACTGTATAAGTAGATACGGTTTATTGATCTTTCAATACAGTATGAACAGCTAACAGTGTACAATGTATTTGCTAACATAGGATGGTTCTGATGAGGAAAGGGAGGCATATCAACACTGTTGTGTAGAGTCAGCTGACCTTAGTGTGTGCAGAGACTTCTATTGGGCACGACCTTCAAGTGATGGTGAACTCTATGTCCCAGTTTCTATGGGTGAGTATGTTTATCACAGGAGACCAGTTTGTAACAACAGTGTTAGCACATCTGTACCACTAAAGCAACTCATAAAGTTTAATCTGTGTAAGTAGCAGTATGTTCACTCTTTAGATGGGTTTATTCTTTGTGTCCAACCTAGTACTTCCCTTCGTAGTAATATAATGTATGAGCAGGAAATTGAGATAGTATTCTTGTTAGTTAGTACTACTCTGCAGCTCTTCTCTGATCTTTGAGTGAAAATCGCACCTTTTCCAAGTTAGAAGCATTTCCTGTCAGTAATAACAACATAAACTACTCTTTCAGCCCCATTCTTTGGAGATCCGCACATCGTGACATCTGATGGAGTCAGTTACACCTTTAATGGTCTCGGGGAATATCTCTTCACTCAGATAGAAAACAGAATTACAATTCAAGCAAGAACTGAGAGAGTTGTGTTGGACAATGGAAGTAAGTGACTTAGGATCGGTATGGGGTAATCTCGTATTCTGTACAAATCATATCATTGTAGAAAGACTAGCCTGTGCCTCTCTCCAACTCATTTTATTCAAATTTGATACCAAATTTAATACTAAGTACTTTTCTGATAGTTTCTGTCTAAATTACTTAGATCTGGGTCAAGCCACCTACTTTTCTGCTATATGCGTGAAGAGCGACCAGCTACCCAAAGTACAAGTTCAGATCAACAAAGCAGCTGCCGATGATGTCATAGGGGTAGAGAATCAGCTACAGATGATCATTGACGGAACTGAGAAAGACATCTCTCTGATAGAGCAAGATAGCAACACCACACAGACACTAAGTGGTGTTGATACAGGAATCCTATTCAAAAGATCTAATGCTAGTTTGACGGTCTTCTTTTCTTCCGGAGTATCTGTAAACGTATCAGCCATCAACGTAAGTAATTTGGTACTTACAATTTTCTTTGAAGTAAAGCACATGATTTTATTGAATATTTTATCTTACTATTCTGAAGGTCACTTCTCATATACCTGTACTAAATATGTAGTGAATGCGTCATGGAACTGTATGTCTGTAGAAAATGCTCACAATTACCCTGGGACTACCAGCTAAGTTTATGGGAAAGACGATAGGTTTGACGGGAAAGTATGATGGTGACAAAGAGAATGACCTGTGGAAGAAGGACCTTACTGGATACATTCCTGCTGATTCCACTGAGTCGGACATCTTTGATTGGGCACAAACATGTAAGTTATTGCTGTATTTACTCACCAATGTATAAGCTGACGTGGTATAGGTAAATACTCATATACAGTATGCTGAGATATACTCAATTACTGTATCACATCCATAAATAATGTATATATATTATATCTACATGTATGATCACATCCAGGGTTGACACAAATACACAAAGCTCACTATTCTTCACTTGGACTAATATCGGCTTTAGAAGTTAACTATTTGGGCTACTACATATTATCCTCTAGTTCTTACCATGTTTATTGATTAGCAGTGTTGGAGTGTATTGGTGTGCTAATTTCTAAAAAACTTTGCTTTTTCATTAAGATTTATCCTCTTTTACTAACTCAAACTATGCGCAGCTTACCTGAGTCACTAGATGTTACTTAACTTGACTACATGATATGCATACTATATTTCAGTTGCTGTATCTGAGGATGATTCTATCATGTACTACACTGAAGATAGCACTGAGTGGAGCACCTACAATGAGAATTCCTTTATACCTATATTTACCGATGATGTCGATAGCTGGGTTTGGTCGCCAGCGGAGCTGGAGGGTCAGGCATACGAGGCATGTGGGAATGATACGTCCTGTTTGTATGATGTCTATGTCACTGGAAATATTGATGTTGGGGTTAGCTCCAAACAGACAGCTGATGCAAGTGTAGCTGTTAACACTGCTTTACGTGAGTTTAACCACTACCATGCTATGAGCATGGTTCATCCTTATATAATTAATTAATTTTTGCTTACAACTGCCAGTTTATTTAAAGTCATGATTATGGTCAACTAACTAATAACATTTTTATTAATTTAAACTTAAATCTTAAAGAGAAACTCTACAGATTTTAAAGGTTCTACACATATTTATAAACGTTGATGCATTGATTTCTACCACCTTTTTTCAAATAATAGAATTGAAGTAATAGTACTAGAAACTGAACAGGATCTTGCATCGACTTCACTTTATAATTTACAGATAACTTTGCTCCAAAGATAACTGGTTCAAGTACGCTCTACATTACTGTGGGGGAAGAGTTTGAGTATGCAGTCAGTGTAAATGACTCTAATGGTGATGAAGTTACAGTGTCCACTAATATTGACACTAGCCAATCACAGGCCGACCATATTGTGACCTTGTCTGCTACCCTGACTGCTGCTACCAACTTTGACGGGTTCAAGCTTACGGTTACGGCTAAGGTGAGGGCTAACTCCAGATGGAATATTATCTTACGCAATGAACTGTCATGTTGGAGATATGTGCATTCAGTTTTTACGAAACGATTTGAGTATCTCCTCCACTATTTCATGATTTAAATTTACTTATTATAGTGTGTTCAAGTAGTACACAAGGTTTAACTGCCAAATACTGAAATAAGTTTCACACCCGCAACTTACTTAGCTATTAAAATGTGCTGGTATGTACTCGCTGAGTTGAACACTATTCATGCTCCTGTTCCTCTTTAATCAGTGAGGTTGTACATGTGTTCCTCTTTAAACAGCGACATTGTGCATGTTCAACTATTTATACAGGATCCCAGTGGAGCAGCAGCCACTAAAACTCCTCTAGCCATGATATGTAACTGTGCTAATGGTGGCACATGTGTGGAACTATCTTCTGAAGAGCAGTCTTACGTTCAGTCTGAGTGAGTAATCAGTCAACATCTTCTTTAATCAGTTTGTAGCTGATATATAGCTGTTATCGCTGACTTTTACCAAGTCGTAGAGTTATCGGAGAGATTGTTAAAATATGTGACTTTTCTGATTGGGTTTAGATAAAGGATGGTTGTTACACAGTAGTCCATACATTTTTAAACTTATATCCAAAACCATGTAGCAATACTGGATAAATCTTTCTGGTTTTTATTACAGATCTGTGGTTCTGGAGTGTATCTGTCCTACTGGATATACTGGTTCTTTCTGTGATGCAGATCTGGATGCATGTTCTTTAGTAGCATCTCCATGTTATCCATCTGTACTGTGTGTAGATAATCCTGCACCTGCTGATCATACTGGTTATACGTGAGTTATCTCCCCTTCTAAATATGAACTTGAGGTGATTCATGTGCACAATACATGTAAATGTGGTCGCTGTTATTCAGGTTAGTAGTAATAGCTCTGAAAGCGGTGAAGTTGTGTTCTCTTGCCCACACTGAATCGCATGACACTGTAATTGGTTACTAATTCAAATACTTGCAAATGTAAGACAAGAATCGTAAAATTGTAATTCATCAGTAAATGATTACTTTTTAAAACTTTTGAGTTGTTCTGTGGTTTTCTATAACCGACAGCAAATATAGTTGTGTACAGTACTTGTACCTTATTTGTTTTCAATATTACCAAGTGATGTAAGCAGCCATTTGTTTTTTTCTAATGGCCTCCACAGTGATCAATTTTATGTTAGAATATTGCTGGCTGATTGTAGAATAAAACACACTTACTTATGCAGGTTTCGACAGTACCTGAAAAATTCACGTACCTATACACTGTACAAGCATAGCTGGTGCATCTCTATACCAACATCAAAACGCATGTAATAACCGCTTCAGTTGTACTGGTAGTGAGAAAGTCCATTTATATTTCTGTATAGATGTGGGGATTGCCCACCTGGATACACAGGAGATGGAAAGGCTTGTACAGATGTAGATGAATGTGAAGATGAATCAAAATGTGATAGCATCTGTATAAATTCCCCTGGATCCTATGTGTGTGCCTGCAACAGTGGCTATGAGCTTAACGCTGATGGCTCTACATGTGACGGTAATTGTATAATGTTGTGTTATTGTATAAAGGTTTGATATTATGTAGCCAATGATAAATAGATGCTCGTATTTGGTGGTTCAAAGATTTAGTTTAATATACGACAAAATGTTTGTTTATCAAAGGAGGTGTTATACATATACATGTACGCTATATTTATAAAATTGTTATTGTATTAGAGCAACCTGAGACATGAGGCAGATGTTGCCCACATGCATATGTGCATATTGTGTAATATAATTTATTTTCTTCTACATTATATTCAGTGCCATTATTTATTGCAAGCTTAAACCAATTCAAAAATTCCATTCTATCATGTCGAGAATTTTGACACAGTACTCGTAAATTATTTTTTCATCCTCAGACATTGGTTTTGTTCACCAGCTTGAATCAATTTCAGACATTTCTTTATTTTACAGATGTTGATGAATGCCTGATAGACCCTTGTCATCACGACTGTACAAACACAGCTGGAAGCTTTGTCTGTAGCTGTAATGATGGATTCACTCTAAATGATAATAACATTGACTGTGAACGTAAGTAACTATCTAATCTAGTGGGATAGATGTATGAATATATTTAAAGTAAAATGTTGGTTGTTTCTTATCGATCACCAAGGAATCTGCAAGGGCATTGTTATTATTAACTGAACGAATGTGAATTTATATGTACATGTACATATAGATACATTATTGGCACTATGAAGTTGCACAAGCCTCCTTTTATTTATCTTCTTCTTGTTTTGATCAAAGCATAAATGATGACAACTCCTGAGAATGCAATATGCCAGGAATATCTTCACGTAGTGCAGCAGGCTTGCATACATTACATCTCTTTAGATACTTTCTACTACTGTACATGTATATTTTTGTACTAATGTAATGTTGTAGCATCCAACCCATGTGACATACCAAGCCCATGTGACGATACTAACGGTTTCTGTAACAACGTCGACGGTGTGGAGATGTGCTCTTGTAAGAAGGGTTACACTCTAAATGCAGACGGATCAACATGTGACGAGGTAGATGAGTGTAAGCTGGGAACTGACGCGTGTGAACACAACTGTGTGAATACAGTAGGAGGTTATTCATGTGAGTGCAATGATGGCTATACTTTGGCCTCCGATGGAATGGCTTGCACAGGTGAGATTTCTACTGCTGATTATGGTCAAGTTTTGTATGTAGTGTAAGAGGATATTTGTATTGCTGACAGCTAGCTACAGTGTACATACATGTATTGCTTTGTTGTTATACATAAATCTAGTCACAGAAATAGTGATGGTGTTTCCCGAGGGCCTGACCTCTAAAATAATCATCTCAAATGATGCTTATGTTGAATTTGCTTGTTCAGACAGCTAATTTTCTATTGGATGACCTGATTTTAGACATCTAGGTCTTAGAGAATACATCTAACTGTTTACTAGCTTCTGCATAATAATGATCTAATATAGTTTTATTAGATCTATAGGTTAATAAAATGCTCTTGTATGCTATTATACAACTGCGTATTTGGGCTGATCATGTAGTTTAGTTTCATTCTCAACAATGTCATCTATTACAGTCTATTGTAATCTATTCTACTGTAGATGTCAATGAGTGTGTACAGGATTCTTTTGACTGCCACGTCTCACAGACATGCTCTAACACTGACGGTGGATATGAATGTGTATGTAACACTGGACAAGTATTCAAAGATGGCCAATGTCGAGGTATGGGTTATAGCTGGAAGTCAAAATGGATTTTTCTACTACTGTTATACTCGTAGTTAGGGTATACCTACTCTCATATAGACACCATTTAGAATATATACAATGTGGATTTATATTGCATTTTCTTTTAATTTGAGGCTATAATAAAGTAGTTACCCTACTTCACCATATTATACTTAACATGCTTTGCTGTCACAGACTATTATATACATAGTTAGCCACTGTTCCATATATATATGTGCCGTTATTTTAGTTGTGGTGGTTACCGACCCTGTAGAGGACGTGACAGAAGAACCTGTTTCTGAGGCTAAGGAAAACTCTGTCAAGTTTTCTTTGGAAGGAATGAAGATATCTGAGGTAACTACTAGCCACATTTGATCTTACTAGTTATACTAGATCTGCCAGCTTCTCTTCATATTCATTTAATTTCATCCATTTTTCCATAATCAATGATTTGATAATTGAACTCAAAATTATGGAAAGGCAGTGCTGTAAGATGCAATACATTATAATTACAGGAATTATGAGTCATATTATAATAGTTCTTTTAGAATATATGTATGAGTGAAACATAATTAGCTTTGCTATATACATTAAATATTGCAGTTAATGTCCACTGTTTTACAGTAGCACCATTTACATTTCTACATTGGTATCGGAATAGCGATTGTCACTGCATACCTTCAGTCTGCCATATGTGTGTAATACAGATATGAATTATGAATGTTATAATATTTACAGTACACGGTGGAGAAAGAGATCAACCTGTTCACCATCTTAGCCAGTCAGCTGACAAACATGTGTTCCTCCACTTCTTGTGACTATGAAACTGTAGAATCTAAGGCTAATAGGAGACGGTATGCTAGTAAACCCTTCCCTATGTGAAGTAGTATGAGATGCAGTTTGGGATTTTATTCCTGATGTTTCCATACCAGTCTTGGTGTCGTTATGGCAATGATACCAGGACTGGTGTCGGCACACCTGAAATTAAAATCAAAAAATGTACCTAGTACTATTTCATATCATAAAATTTCTTACACTCACCGACATCTTCAAATCTTCTCCATGTGTTACTCCAACTGATTGCTAAATATGCGGTAATTACTGCATAACACTGTATTGTAAAAATTACATGTAGCTACAGGTATGTCTGACCTATAATACCTCTAGTACATACATGTAGGTCTGATTCTTAATCTTCTGGTGAAGTCTTCCTGGCCTGCAATTTTTCTATCTATATGAATAGTATAATATATCAGGTATGTGAACCTCCAGCCGGGTTTATGGTAAGACAGAATGCAAGGGGATGAAGTTTATACTAAACGTAATCAGATGAACTAGATCTGTAGCTGTCCAGGTTCTATGAGGATACACATATATACATGTATTACAGGAAGAGGGCAGCATCTATAACATTCTATAAGGAGTACTTTACCAGACTCCCTGGATACCCTCAGTATGATGATAATGGTGACCTCCAGCTGGCTATCTACACTTTGGTACCGGGTACTGGGGTTCTGAGCAGCGACCAGTTGCTGGAAGCTACACAGAAATCGTCTTCCTCCATAGGTTCCACCCTTGGTATGAAAATCCTAATATTCTATCTATTTATAATATATATTATTTTATTCAAAATTACATTGGTAATGCAATATAATATTTTTTGCATTAGGCCTACTACAGAGCTAGGCTATACAGCTTGTACCATTTTCGTGTTTTGTAGGGATACCTTCTCACACTCAGTGAGGTTTTGGTAATAATATACACTTGGGGTTTCACTGGCAGCAATAGTAAGGCTGCATAAGTGCAAATGATATTCGTTTGTATATTTTGACAGCTGAATTAATAAACAAATTTTAGCTAGAAATCTACCAATGTAGAATTGAAAGCCTCCACACTTACCTAAAATAACTATAGTATGAAGTAACTCAGCTGTGACACCAAATTTCATAACCGCAAACTTTTGATATGTAAATGCTGCTATTGGATCTCTATTTGGGATCTACTTATATGTAATGAATGTGTATGTTGTAGGCTACACAGTGGTAAATGTTGATGTTGTGTACATTCCAACCACCACTGCTGCCACCACTGAAGCTGCACAGGAACAAACTACCATCGGAGACACAACTTCTAGAAACCAGTCTGTTATCTACATAGCTATTGGAGTATCTGCTGGTGTGGTGCTTCTTGCTGTAATTCTAGCTGTCGTCGTCATCAAAACCACTAAATCCAAGTAAGTAGACAAGTACATGATTTGATGTTTAGAATGAATACTTAGAAATGCTAGTTGTATGACTTCTCATTTATAGTAGCACGACTTCTTGTATCATGTCTTCTGTTTTATAGTGGCTGAACGTTTCCTTTATGGTAGCATGTCTTCTCCTGTGTAGTAAGACAGAACCAGAAGTCAAACTATGATACCGGACCATATCTACTATTCATTCTAGGCAATACTATTTTAGGCAAAGCACCAAAACTGTTTATCCTACGACTGACCCAGAATATTCCAGAAAGTTCTCCAAGGCCGACTCCTTAGGCCCCATCATAAAAGCTGATGCAGAAAGAGGTGTTGATGAGCCTCCATTGGTGGTCTACCCTGCTGCTGCCACCAGTAAGGCTGCTACTACTGTAGAAGCACCTGCTGAAGCTGACACATCAGATAGCAGACCTCCCTCAGCTAGTAAACATGTGATGGGACATAATAGGGTATCCACTCCACCCAGAGACTCAGTTACTCCAGTGGATGCAGAAGGTTAGTATTGCATGAAAGACTAATAAATCTTCATGAAACTTATACATGCAACGCAAAACACTTTTTTTCATGTATTTGGATGGAAATTGGGTTTCCGAAAGTGCAGCCGTGTGACATAGTTTATATCCACTGGATATGCCTCTGTTACATGTGCATCAACTGCTGTGTGACAAGTGATAGAAATAGCTGGTGCACGTGGTCCTAATACTCCAAACATATATAATAGTGAATTACATATGTATATATTTCAGAACAAACAATAATGTTGATTGTTTCTTCCACAAATTTTAGATTTTGCGTTTTCAATTGATGGTAGGTTTGCAGGAAATATCCGTTGATACACTCACCATTATATAACTTTATACGTATCATGCCGCTGCACAGTAGGATAGAGCATTATTATCTTCTTGCCTTTGCACCTTTCTTTACGCAAAATTTGTTTTATATATTTTAGTTTAATAAGCAACACAAATTTTTAATATGGTAAGTATTATGTTGTGCACATTGTGATTTCTAATTTTGGTGTATAAAAGTTGTGGATTTAACAGAATTTTAGATTGTTGTGCCATTGTGGCTTGTAGTTTAACATGTGTATAAATATTCATATCCCCTTAGTGTGATGTAATTCCTTGAATTTGACAGTCTCCTTTTATAAAGTGATAATCCTCTAGTTGTTACCCTGCTTCTTACTAACCCAACTCCAGCAGTTAGTAAAAGATATAATTGTATAATTTTAATACTGCTACCTGAGGGTATGCTAATAGTACGTACCTGTTAATACACTACTAGTACTTACCTGTTGATATGCTACTAGTATTTGCCTGTGAATATGCTACTAGTACTTACCTGTGAATATGCTACTTTTACTTACCTGTGAATACACTACTATTACTTACCCATAGATATGCTACTAGTACTTAGGCTACTTGTGTTACTTGTGTTACTTGTGTATGTATATGCTACTTACCTGTGTATATGCTACTAGTATTTACCTCTGAATATGCTACTAGTACTTACCTGTGAATATGCTATTAGTACCTACCTGTAGATATGCTACCAATATACTTACTTGTAGTTATGCCAGTAGTATTTACCTGTAGATACACTACTAGTACTTAACTGTCGATATGCTACTAGTATTTACCTGTGAATATGCTACTAGTACTTATTTGTGAAATTACATTAGTTAGTTTTGCTGCTTGGTTATTATGTAGTATGTTTTATTATATTAAATCATAGTACCATAAATTTGATTTTAGGGTATATACATGTATATATAATATAAGATTAGCGTTGGTGACATGTTTCTGTTGTGAGCAATAAAGAAGTAAAAACTTGTCTGCTTTCCATCAGTGCTTACTTTACTCATAAAGACCCTGTCAACTGTATGAGCTCTAGGTTCTCGAATCTGTTTTACTCTCAGTTTATATTAGGAAATTAAACTATTATCTGTAATGTTGGCAGGTGGCTCCGAAGATTTAGAGCAGGAATTACTCTCCAACAGCACAAACAATCATAAGTTCAACATCCCAATCTTAGCGCTTCCAGATGACGACGAAGATGTATTTGATAATAAGGGGACAAGGATATGTGTCATACCACCGACACCACTTCCTCCTAACTATGACCCTTATGACAACTATTATCTCTAGACTGTCATTATTATCATACTATGGCACTTCGGACTGCATTATTTTTTAGAAACGTGTGATTAGTTTATGAATACGTCTTTGAGTGCATTCCAGATTGATACATTTTTAGTTACCGTTCTTTATACATACGCTGCTTTGTATTCTGCCAAATAATTTCCAAACATCTTATTATACTCAAATTTATCTGTGCCAACTCAAGTTTATTTTTTTACATTGCTCTACTTTATATCAATGATTAATTTTACTCCTTTTGACCCTATGCTATCTGTCTTTTACAAAATTCCGTCCTATATTCACATGTTGCTATAAAGCTGCTAAAATTTATATTTTCAAAGACAGAAAATCAAATATTTTTCCCTCCATTGAGAGTTTTAAAAACACATTAATAACATTTTACCATATGCTGGTTTAATTACCAATTAAATAAAATAGTATGTGTGACTAGATATTGTTCTTCATATGGGATAATAGGTTTTATATTGCAATGTTCTACATGTGCAACAAGTACTATGGCGAGACTAGACTCATTCTATCTTATTACTGGACTGGTGAAAAAGGTGTTAAATTATATACGCGACCCGTATACTTATGGAGATAACAAAAGCTTGTCTTCAACATAGTGCGTGTAACTCCCCATGAGATACCTAAACTGGCTGCACCGCAAGAGTAACTGGCAACCTGTTCCAATCAAAGACCACCACAAGAACTCGCCTGTCACAGAGCCACCTGTGTGCAAGCCATATCGTAGCATACTGAATTATTAAACTATTCATTGACCAGTTTATCCAATCTGATGGCATCACAGCCTTCAACTGCAGCTCTGACTGTTAGCTGTTGACAGCCTTCAGCTGCTAAGGCTGCATGGTGTTGACAGCCTTCAGCTGCTAAGGCTGCATGGTGTTGACAGCCTTCAGCTGCTAAGGCTGTATGGTGTGCACATAAAGAGTTGATGCCAGAATGAGAATGTTAGTTTGTACACCTTGTAAGAAATAAGGGTCAGCATGCTGACCCTATAATGTACACATATACGCTGCGTGTTCTTCAAACACAGCTTGATTCTGACTCACTGTGCAGCTGACAGACTGGGAATATTTGTTCTGGATATCGATTTTTCACTTAGATTCTGCATGTAAATATTTTAAGAGTGTAAATTCCTAATTGCTAGATTTAAAGCTCTTTACGTAATAACTTATTTTTATTTAGCTAATTTAAATATTTGTATTGCTGCGGGTCGCGTTAATCAATAATAGTTATAGCTACGTAGGTATCCATGTTGAAAAACAGATTACGTCCGCTGCCGTGCCCTGCTGGGTAGCTGAGGCACAGCCACACAACATACAGGCCAGAGAACAGGGGAGAGGGAGTCAGAACCGGCTTAGCTAGGGCTAGGGAGAGTGGGGCAAAAGGTTAACCAGTGCATCAAAGTCGGTCTCGGACCATAATCGGTCTCAGTTACAGTCGAATCACAAGTATAATCGAAGTCAAGTAAAAGTATACAAAATGTAACCATATGCAACTAACTAGTACCAATAGATACAATTATTACGATTAAGCATTCAACATGCAATAATGTGGAAAATAATGTCAATGTGGAATGTTTGGAGTGTTCTGTATGGGACATAACACTTCTGCTGTGGAAGCAGATACTAAGGTGGCCGAGTGGTCTAGCGCTAGTCACTCTGGTCTTGCAGCAATGGCACAAGTTATCTGCGAGAACACCGGTGCGGATCCCGCCAACGACCTGAAGGTTTTTGTCCCGAAGCAGATTTCCCTCCGTGACATATCGAACTACAATAATATCCAGTTCTAGGAGCCGTGGTGGCCGCTCGATTAGTTCTGCTATTGGGTAGCCACGTTAAAGAATTGTGTTTGGCACTAGGGATATTATTATTATTTGAGTAGTTGCACACCTTGAGAGAGGTGGTGAGGGTGTTTACCCCGCAACCCTCGCCCGGAGTTCAGCCAGGTAGGAGGGAAGCAGATACATGTGCCATGGTGCCTGTGGGAGAAGGTTTGGGTCAATTTGGAAACCGGCTATACCCCAACACCTCCCACTGTGCCGCCCAATCAATCAGGAGGGTGAGGTCACAGCAGTGAAGCTGTGTCGCCAAAGAGCAGGTTGGCCATGGCACTCCCCGATACTAACTGACCAAGCTGGTACCCGCCGCTGTTGAGATGGATCACTGCGCAATGCCAGCCAGCCAATCAAGGCAAGCTACTCTAATTGGGACTAGTAACAGTAACAGTAACATGTGTAGTTCTCTTGTAACAATTAGAGAATGAAACTCACCTGGACAGGACAAAGCTGCAATTAATATGTGTCTCAACTGTGCTTGGTGCTCCAAATACTAGCTCTTAAGAGGAATCCAACATAGCCAGCCCTAGAAGTTACCGGAGGTGTTACAGGTGGAGAGATGTTACTACTTTGTTAGTTAAAAGTAAGCTGAAGAGTGCAAGAAAATAAAGATCTGTTTATACTAAATTAAGCTCTCTGTCTGGTCCAAAGGTTTGACTGGGTACCGTCATAAGGGGAAGCTCTATGCATTACAAACACATAGATATATAGTAAAACAAGAATCAGATCAGAACAATTCCAATAGCCAAAACAGTACCGGGTGCAAAGCAGTTCTCACAACTGTATAAACAAGCTAGAATTTTTGTATTAGATACATCACAGGAATATACTTGTAATAACACAGCAGCTATAATATTATGTGCAAGATAGTCTTAGATATCAAATGTAATTTTAATTCCCGCATATCTGATGATAGTGATGTTGGCAAGCTGCAACCATTTGAAATATTATTCCTTGTAAAATAATGCAAACATAGGCATTTACGTGCCATTGAGTTTCCAGAGATTAAAAATTTGTCATCATTTCTATTGCTTCCACATCATAGAAGTATAATATTGTAATGGTACGCCCAGTCGTATCTTACATCTGACACTCATTATTACATGCATACATGTATATATCTGCTTGTACTTTACTCTTATATTGTTATATATGATCGTATGATTATATCTAAGTCTTTTAATGCCTTTTTATACCCATGTACAGAGGCCCGACCTCTCAGAATCCATTGATATTCATTTTGTACATGAATTGGACCATTATAAGCAACTTTTGTAGAACCCGACCTATTTTGGGTCGGCCGTCGGGCTTCCGGCGGCCATCTTGTTGCGCAACTTCCGGACGACCACACGTCGTCTTTTCCCGACGTCATGTCGGCCGGAAGTCCTTATACTATATAAAGGGCATTGTTTTACTGTTCATTGTCTCAGTCTTCACTTGGCTTTCAATAAAGACACATCTATACTTGATACAGAGACTTTCTCTTCCTTTTGCCAGGTCATTCGCCTTGCGAACTGCCTACTAGGTCGGATCACTCTCTTTCATTGTATAGTCTGAAGGTCGGACTTGAGATCAGATGGGTCGTCTTTGGTAGTATTTGGGCTACTGAGACCGCTCGATCTTTCATGTAATGCGAAGTCCTATTACCACTCATAGGCACTTCATTTCTGGGTCGATAGTCGTCCAAGGACGACCGCACCAAATCACAGAAACCATTACAATATATTCTAATATTGTATTTGAATTCTGTCCATTATTTGTGGTTAATTTACATATAGTGTAATATTGTTTGCATTTTTCCATTGTCAAATTTTGTAGAACTCCAATTTTGTGTACCACATGATAAAATTACAGCATACAATTATAGAGGGTGCTGCGCAGGAAGCTGGTAGCTAGGCCATATGTAAATGTTATGATTTGTTGTCAGGCAAGTGTCTGAAATATAATAGTGTGCAAATGCTATGCTAACAAGATATGTACCTAGTATCATACTTGATTCCTAGCGTTACACCATACTTGCTTTAATCTGTTGCAACCTGCCACCTACAGGCATTTGGTTGTCACAACATATAGACAACATTTGTGGGCAACTAACAACAAAAATTTATATAAATTTTAATATACACACTCGATTACGATCTAATACTTGGGCTGTTGAACACAGCGTATAAACTTATAATATAGTTAAGTAATGGTTACTTTGCCATTGCAGCCACAGACTTTTGAAATAGTTTATATGTAAGTGTGCAGATATACAATCTACATACATAATATACATATACATGACGTATATCAACTCAATCTGCATACACCTCATCAGCGCAGCTCAGAGATATCCCTAGGAGCTCACCATGGCAATACTGTATATTTAGAAAAAAGCATCATTTATAATGTGCGAAATACACTGAACCATGTTCACTGTACATGTATATGGTGTATATACTTGTACAGTACAATGTACATGTATATGAATATGCAGTAAGTATAAGTTAATGAGCGCAGATAGCTAGAGTTCAGTATTTCAGATTTCTGGAATGTGACCATAAAATGCAGATAAAGGCGTTTAAAGATACAAACTATTAAATATTCCAATTATGATATTGTAAAACAGTGCGATGTAGCAATATATAATGTGCATGTACAGTGTACATAAATATACAATGTACATGCATGTACATCTATGTACAATGTAATATGTACATGATTGTACACCTATGTACATGTACATGTATGTACATGGGGAAACCAATTCCTCAAACCATTTTGGGTTGGTAAAATATAGGACAACTAAATCTCAGTTACATGTATGAAATACATGGTATTAACACCAATTCCAATAAGCTAAGAAAAACAAGCCTTGCTTTAAGGTAACCATTAAAATGCGAACCGCATTGTGTACTGCAGTGCAGTATATAACATCAATTCTATATTGTACAAGTCTATACATCATTGCAATCATTTCTGTCGGTATATAGACTCCAATTCTAACGAATATATTTTACATATAAGATCTATTCACATTCAGCATTTGTGTGTTTTCCTCCTGTTGAAATCGAAGAAGGTTGTCTGGACCACATTTCAACTCGTCCAGTACGGAATCCGCAACTACAAGTAATAATAATAATGGCTTCATATAAAACTGATACTCATTATCAGAATAAGTATTGCCTGTTGTAGGATAGGTTTTAGCAGCAATAGAATATCAATGGACAGGAAGCAGGGGGTTGGGGGTCTTGGTTTGGCTTTTAACTTAATTATAAACAGTTACTGTATAATTTTCCAATGTTTATTATTTCTCTAACGTAACCTTAACCATTTGCTCTACCTGGTCTAGATAACTAAACCATGAGCAAGCAGTGAAATAAATGGTGGCATTCAAATTATTTTAATCATCAACAAACTTCAAAATTTAAAATTCAGGACACTGATTCTCTGTGACATACATATTATAGGTATTAGAAAACTTTTAATTTTGATAAAAGTTATAAGCTATATCAAACATTAGTTTAAGCTTTAGTGCTATAAACTTTTAGGTCAATTGGCATACATCTTGTGCATGTGTTTATAGTTATTTCTTTGGAAACCAAAGCATACCCATAACACATTACTAAGCTACGTTATGTAAATTATCTGATAAATTATAGAATATCCATTTCTCAATTATATACTTACCTAATTAAACTTATAGTGTTTGATTTGTAATCTCACCTTAAGATTTTTTGCATGTTCAAGTGACATGGCAATATTATAAATATATTTACCATTGGAGTATTATGGTTACCTGCCTGGAATGTTTATTTGACGACCTTTTGTTTTATAGTACTCTCAGTTTCAAATCACACGAATATTTATCCATTTATTTAAATGTAACTACACGTACTAATATCAGCAATGAAAATATTGAATTTATAATTTTAACTGAACAAATAGCCAATACGTAATTCTAAACCCTCACCTGGAAGCAATCCTATTGTCAAATATTTGTCATGTTGAAATCATTGATTGCTATAAGCTTAAAGGCATCATTCAAGAGCTGACTTCAGCGGCAGCAGCAGCGACAAAAAGAATATCAGGTAAATTGTTTGGATAAAATATATTCTCTTTATATAGTTCATACCAGATTTAGCAAATATCTATCTATATGTGATACAATATTACAAATGGTAGTTGCTGCTCTATGATTTAAATAAAATGCGATAATTCCACAGTTTTACAATATTATACATACTTTTATTTTAGTGCAAGTCTGGTTATACTCATATGCCTTAATGTACATCATGTACATGTATGTTACATTGCATATAAATTTATAGAAGGAGGAAAAAGCTATAAAATAGGGAAAAGCATATTTTATTACCAAGAATTATACATATACATTATACATACATGTATACATAGCGGAGAGATAGAATAACAATTCAGTATCTGTATGATTACATACAACACCGCCTATCTGGGCACACACTTTTGAAACAAAGAATATTTATATTTTTGTACATTTTTCAAAGTTTTCTAAAAACCACATTGATTCATACTTAACATTGCCTTACACAATCCTATAGGCAAATTGGCTACGGTACTTCAGTTTGAATTTTATACTATTCGAGGTTTTATTATTTACACTAACATACATGTAAATGCATGTACATGTAGGTTGCCCCATGGTACTACATGTAGTACATAACATATTACGCACTAATTACAATTATAACAGGCTTTATTAAAAATATGGTGATCCTGTTTAGAGTTAACAAGTTGCCCCAAATCAAAAAATTTTACTTAAATGAAACATTCTTGTCTTTGAAATGGGTTACCTCATAGCTAAAGCATGCTTCATGATCCAATAGAAAAATTGTTAAAGCCCAGTTCTCAACTCCTGACATGGTTTGTTTTTGTCATCATGATGTAATGAAGGAGCACTTAATCTCTTTGGTAAATAGTTCACTGGAATAGTTGATACTAACACCACATTGTTTTTATTGTTTCCATGTGCACAGCATTATGTTTTATTTGTTTTAAAATTTTCATTCAAATAGATTATTTGTTTTTCAGCAAGCGGTTGCTATTAGAAAAAAATATTTGGTATGCATCGTGCTAACTTTCTTAGAATTATTTAAACAAGAATTTTTTTATTTCTGCTAGCTACATGTACATATAATTTATTTTACAATTGTTTAACTGTTGTGCTGTTTGATAAATGATTTTTTATCAAATACCTGCACAAAGTAAATAAGATAACTATTTTATTTAAAAAGTACACAACCTTTTACATTATACAATAATAATGCTGCTTTAAAATTAATTACATTGTATATTATAGCTGTTAATGCAAAATAATATTTGTATTGACATGGGGTTTGATGGATTATTTCTATTCTTTAGGAGAAAGAAAAGACCAACTGCCTGCCTAAGTTTTAGTATTAAGAGAGCTGTTAGCAAGGAGAGACGATTACAAGAATAAAACGTGAAGAATGGTCTATAAGAGACTGTTCCTTTGTATAGCACTAATCTTATGTCAGCAGGGATTATTCATAGCTGCCCGTAAGTTCCGAATCTTGTGAATAAATAGGCCAATGATATATTTAAGAATTATATGTCATACAAAATTCGAAGTAGTATATGGATGTACACTGATATTCTCTTATTGTTACTTTGAATAAATATTTTTTTATTTGAAGTGTGCATCAAAATTGAGAGATTTTAGTATATTATAGCAGTATTTCCTAGGTTTTTGATCAGTCATCGGTGCTTAGTTAATGATCAAATTATGGTATTATTTAAGGCAGAAGGATGTTGGCATCTTATACTCATGTCTATATGTTTACATGTCTACATGTCTATGTGTCTACATGTCTAGGTGTCTATGTATCTACATATTATCTACTCATGTCTACATGTCTACATGTCTATGTGTCTACATGTCTAGGTATCTATGTATCTACATATCTACTCATGTCTACATGTCTACATGTTTACATGCCTGCATGTGTTTATATCTACATGTCTAGGTAAAGTAAGCCTATGGAACATGTGCATATAAATTAGCTATTAGCTGTTAACCCCTTAAACATGTGGATATTTTTCTGAAAACAGGCGCTGGTAACTTTGACTGTTAATGATGTTATATCATAGAATAGAAAATAATTTTAAATTTACATAACTGTATATTACGCAGAGGCAGATTTGTCATCAACACCAACCAGTGAGTCGCCTGAGGAAGTCGTAGCCACTACTACAGGTATGGGCCTTTACCTCGGATGTGTCCTGATGACTAAACTCTGACAAATTAAAATTATTTGACTAGATTTTATTATGTTAGAAAGCTAATTATACAATTAATGAGATTAACAGGCATGTTTAAATTATGTAATACAACCTCTAACTTCACCATGTTATATCAGTAGTACAGTTAGTAAGTTTTGTACACACTATTTAATATATATATATATTTTCATACCAGCCAGTCCAGATGATCCAGTAGAGCCAGAAACAAAAGAGTCTTCAGATGAGGCGAAAGAAAACTCTATTCGAATCGAAACTAAAGGCACAACAGCAGAGCAGGTATTGCTCGGATGTGCTTCAAATTGATACCAGAATTCATCACAATTTATCACACACACTTGATTCAATATTCATCTTTAGAAATTTTTCTCTCAAATAACTAAATTTTCTAGTTTGAAACAACCAATACACGTGTAGTTTCTATGGTTTCATGACAGGAAAATGTCAAATTGAGCTCTGGTTTTGCACAGGAAATATGGAGATACTACTGATTTTTATGGTTGAAAGGCAACAGGAATAGTGTAAGATGCACATTGTTTTGCCTTAAAGTTACATTTTAAAAGGAATGGCAAAGAAATTGCAAGAGTTTACACAGAGCGTAGTTAGTTATCTAACAGATGACAGCCAAAATTTTCACTTGGCCTGTCAGTGCACTTTTTTTACGAGGACTTTGGATTTTCATTTAGCATTCCCCTGCTATGTATTTTTCCTGCAATTTCTTTTAAAACACAATCATTAGGACCAACATTTAAAAACAGCGTTTTAATGGGTCATTTACAGTTCACCTATGCAAAGAATGACAAGGTTCGTGAAGTATTGAAAGATACAGCTGATTCATGCGACGGAGGAACAACCTGCGGTAAAGCAGATTCTGGTTCTAGAAGGTATGTCAGTCAAATGTTATTAAATTGCTTTTAAAAGTATATTTCTCCATTCAGAACAAAATAATGCAGTTCCTGAATGGTTTTACTTTTGCTTTCAATATGGAGAAGTCAAAGGTGTGTGTATTGCAGTGCTCGCCGCTTGGTAGCCAAGACCGACACAAAACGTGCACTGCAATCGATTAATAAAACGCTAGGGCCTACCTTACCACTGATAGATGCCAACTTTAAACAACTGACCAACAGGCCCAACCTGCTACTATCATGCATATCATTGTGCATGCATGGGACCGACATCCGTTTTCAGGACTGAGCATGTATAAATATTATGTGTGATTACGCTATTCACTTTAGGCACTCAGTTCTCGACAGAACACACTCTTTCACACACTCTTTCATGAGCACTAGCATCGAGCCTATGCCCTCGATACGTGCATAGGCAGCTACATACTGTTCACTCTTTATGTAATGCTGGAAACATAGCTTGATCGACCACTCTCAACCGCTTCCTACACTCGCGCCATCGACACCCGTGTTTATCTTAGCAGAAAACATTACAATAGAAATGTGCAGTAAATTGAACTATGGGGCTGTTATAATACAGATTGAATATGTGTTGCAACATACCAGCACATTTATTCTACCTGGAGCAACCATGGACTAATGGTTAGGGCGCTGATCTTTGATGTTAAGAGCTCCTGGTTGGATTCTTGTAAAAGGCCATTAATGGTTTTAAGAAAGACATCCAACCTTATGCTGCCCCTGCAAAATCTTGGCATAGTCATTGTAGCCTTTAATTATTACTCCCAACACTCAGGTGCTAGTGATAGAATTAGTATAAAATAGAGATAACAAATATTTTTTGTGTTCACTTCCATATAATATCACTAATGATTGTAGGAGAAAACGACAAACCACACCGTTTACTATAGACAACTTCCAGCTAGTAGAAGGTTATCCGAAGGTCACAGATGATGGTGAATTAGTGATTGCTTACTATGGTGTACTCCCTACGAATGAAGTTCTTCCTTTGGAGGATCTGTTAGCGATTGCAAAGAAAGCGAAAACAGAAATTGAAGCTATTTTAGGTAATTTGCACATTTACACTGTTGATGCAATGCCTCTTAATGGCTTTCTAAAAGTGCACTTTCTTTTCAATACATTAATTTTTTAGCCTTGCTGCTCACAGTATATAGACACTAACTATGTATTCATGCTGACGTGGTTAATGTTGACACATATTGTAGGCTTAGGCAGAGACTGAGCTAATTCATTTATGTAATCAAAGTACAAAATTTGTGGATGTCAGCATAAACAATCATGACTATTTCAAAATTCTGAATAACATTGAATTGAGAGTGATATGATTTCGTCTACATGAACAGTGGAACTTGCTTAATTCAGCCTCGAATAATTCAAAAACTTGGTTAGTTTAAGCTATTAGCCTTGGTCCCTGCTGAGCACTACATGTACAGTACATACAAGTACTTCAATTAAGTGAAGTGATCTAACAATTCAAACTCAGGCCTAATTCAAACCAATTATGACGGTCCCTTGGAGTTTGAATTAAGCAAGTTTCACTGTACATATACATAAGTACATGTATATTGTAGAGATGCTAAGGGTAGTAGCATGCCTCTAGACTTGTACAGTATATAATATTGCATTCAATCTTCATTACTTAGTAGTATGCAGCGTGTGCTTGAACTTTCAACATTATTTCTAAATAAATGATTGATTTGTAGGAGAAATCACTATCATTGCTTGTACCAGTGGCTACGAACTGAATGATGACGGTACAGCATGTGTTGGTAAGCAATAAGAATTACATTTGTAACACCTAATGCTTGATGATATGCAACCTGCAGACAGCCAGTAGAGTAATTAGCAGCTGGCAGCAATTATAATAGTATTCAAAAGTTGTTTATAAGTATATTTCTGAATGCTAAATGAGAACCAGCATGTCTGGAGTGACTTGTTCACACCCGCAGACGTGTTGAATAGTTATAAGCACTCCATGTGATAGTCTAATATTTGGCATGGATACCAATAAGCTTTGTATTGACTTTCCTTTCTGATAGTTATCATTTATTGGATGCACTTTTGTTCTGATAGATTTAAATGGAGCAACTGAACCAACTACCAAACTTGGCGAAAGTACAACTGAAGATTCCTCTACAACAGGTAAAGAGTGAGCAAATACCCCTTCTCCAATGGGAATCTGCATAACTATACATCAAATGCCTAGACACTTGAACAAAAATAATTGAACAAACAGAAAGTCAACATGCTCAAAAGTGAAATTTCTCAATTGAGTTTTACTAACGATTTTATTCTGAGTGCAGCAAACCTGACTTAGTAGTGAAAAACCAAATAATATCTTCATATCTAAAAGTGTCAAACTTCTTGCTATGCATGCACCAAGTGATCCAAATGGAAATAAATATATATGTAGGCCTACATGTAAGCGACTTGTTATTTAGCCCCAATCCTGAACCCACTGACGTCTGAGAGACTGTATCCATTTGGTGAAGAGAACGGAGATGTCAACATTCTAAGCACTGACAGCAAGGATCCAATAAACTACAATCAGTGCTACAGAGTTAGTAGAACGAAAGACTGTCCTGAAAAATTTAGCTACTTTGGGAGAACGTATGAATCTTTCTATGTAAGTTTAATGAAGCATGTGTACACCATACAATGCCAAGTGTAGCAGCTTTGCCATGAATTTGATTACATTGACATCTCTTGCTTAGATACCAAAATAAGTGAATCATAGGTAGCCCTGTTTCTGAGCCAAATCTGAATCAGGAGAAGTTTTAGTCTATTCGTTTATTACTTTCTCACCTTCACAACCAATTATGGATGTTCTACCTAACTATTTGGTGGGGGTGATGTACATGTATACGCACTTATCAACTGTAGTTACATTGAAAGTAAAACTACAATTTGGAATGCCTGTGTTCACATTGATATCATGCGAGTATTCACTACTCCCACCAATTCGCAATGATCGTCTGACCTTAGTCTACACAATGTTCCACTTATTTAACAAAATTTGAGAAAGCTTTATGTTTTGTAATTTGAGCATTGTGATCTAACAAAACCACACTTGGCTTCAGAACATAATACCATCACAAAACACTTGGCATATCTCTTTAAAGTTAAAGCTTAAATTCCCATATATGGCATAGGGGAACATTTAGCCACATGTAGTGTTGAAAATAAATCTGGCCCCTGATGATGTTATGAGTAGACCTACAAATATTAATTTATTGTCTATGTTATTGAGAGACCATACTAAACTCTGGTTAGCCTGCTGTAACTCCAAAAGGTCCTTTCTATATCAAGTAATATAAGGGTGAATATTGTTATTTTAGGTCTGTAGCAATGGCTTAGTCACTTTCGACAAAACAATCAGAGAAAACTACCCTGTCTATTTCGGCGACTATCCAAAGGCAGGCTTCTCTCCCTTTTGGTCTCCTGTTGATGAGATTACAATGGCTTTGTCTACTAAGCCCCTAGAGGAAGATAAACAGACTAAAGTATATGTACAGGTTTACTGCAACGGCAATGACATCAATGATGTTTTGGATCGTGCTGCAGCAGAAGGTCAGAATATTTATGATTAATACTATGGTTTTAATGTAAGGAATTTGTTGGTATTGCAATATTCTGTGAGTCTCCGAGTATTAATTCGTATAATTGAATGTCATCCAAATAGGCTAGCTGTTATATTGGTGAATTTACGTTCTATCCATACCATTGTTGTCATGTTTAAATAAAGTGTTTGTGCTGTTGGTTGCAGAGCAAGACATAAACCCAAGTATGGCTTTTGTGGTGACATGGGTGAATCTCATGTATGATGACTTTGCGTGCAGACACAACTCTTTAATCATGAGCAAAGCTAAAGCTGAAGGAGCAGATGTCGACAAGAGAGTTGAGGAGAAATTTGAGCAATGTCTTGAATTGTATAAAGATGCGAAGGTAAATCCTGCATTATTGTGAATTTTTATTATATGTAGGTCTATAATTGCTCACGGTAAATTTTACAATTGAGTTTTAAAATAATGAAATATGCTTAGGTCTAGGCTATTTGACTTTTTCTGCTTTAATGAGGCTGCAGATAGAGATTCATGTAGGGTTATCTCTTCAGCTGTAACTGCTGAGGCTTGAACAGAGCAAATAGAGGAATTGAGGCCTGGAAATTTGATTTTACAACAAATCTTTTGCTACCAATTCTAATAATTTACAGCAATATAATGGAGTGGTTTCTTGTTGAGTTACATGTACACAGAAATTACATGTATATTAGTCTAAATTGTCTTGGTAATTAGGCATTGTACACATTTAACTTTTTATTGTGGCACAGAGAAGGACGTTCCAGGCTGCATACGTTACTGGTGAGGGCAACGCAAAGCTGAAATTCATCTACCCCGAAGGAGGAATGCCAGTTCCAGAATGGCCCATCGAATTTTCTGCCGGATATACCTCTGGTGTTAAGGCTGGTGAAATCACAAATTTTAAAGACCTATCCGAAGAGATCAAGTTTGCTGATTTCTATTCAATTCCAGATGAACCAGGAAATTATCAAGGTTTGCTATTTATTACATTTCTAAGCAAATGATTCTGTGCAGATATCAACATTTGATATTTTTTAATTAATCAAAAATTTAAAATTAATTGAAAAAACCGTGTGCCTGATTGGTTTAAATTTATGCACCGCTGGTTAATTAATTGACTATGCTTGATCAATGTATACAATACATCTATCCATTAGCGCCAAAGTTGCGTTATCTGCTAAATTTTCTGCTCTATGCGTGTAGTTTCATTAACAGCTCAAGTACTAATATTCTAATTTTTGAATTGAACAGATGACAGCACTTATTTCAAAAGGATACTTTCTAATATTATTGAGTTAAACAACATGAACACAGTTCAGTGTCTACTGTGTCTTCCCACTTCTTACTACTAACAGAGATTATGAAACCCAAAGTATGCTCAGCCATTTGGTAATTTATGGATACCTCACTATTGTCTCTGTTTACACTAATGTATATACTGTAGATGTAAGCCAAGTAGACTGCTAGATTATAGTTCAACACTCGGCCTACTAGTTTATCTTTAAAAATTTGACTATAAAATACTTCAGATCAATTGCACATATCCCTCAGTACTGTTGTGTGCATATAACGAGTAGACAAATTTGAATAAATCAAGAACACGGTACTTCCAAAACAGTACATAGTTTATGCACTGTCTTATGGTCTTTATATCAATGCTATTAGATGGAAGATTGGGAGAGTACGTGCACGAGGTTGCCACATTCAGCGGTGAGTTACCTCCAGAAACAAAGTGTCTCAACTGGGTAATAGAGGAACTGCCCACGAGTCAAGTGTATCAGCTTATCAATAGTATTCTTATATGCCCAAGTTTCAGAGGTTCCGTCGAGAGAGATCCAAGGTAGGTGTACTACAATATAAATTGCTGATCTGATGTCACATGCGGATTTGTCACTCTATTGTTGAAAACGTCAATATTTCCACAAAGTATAGTAACACAGCGCTTGAAATCTGTTTTAAAAGGAATTAAGACTGATATTACAAGCCTGGGATAAAAAATAGATCAAAATAAACATTGACATAGTAAAATACTAAATTATACAGCATGTTTGTGTTTCCAGGATGTTTTTATAGTCACATTTTCACGTCATACTAACCCAATTTTAATATGAATACATTGGTGGGGGGGGGGGCATTTTGAGGATGAATATAATAATTATGTCTAGCTGGTTGCACGTGTACATGGTGCGTGCAGTTAGTAAAGTATTCAATATTGTCCTTGTTACACGCAGTCATTTTTGAACGAAACAAGAGAATGTTTTACTCCTATGTTTATTTTCTATGTGAATAGTTGGTTCACATCTATTTCTCTCCCTACATCAGCGTGCATGTAAAAATGTGTATGTCAATATGTACACTGTATATTATAAATGACACTGTCGCTAGAAATTTGTTTAATACTGTACCTTTTGGCAAATTATTTAGAGCACAGAATTAATTAAAATCTAATATGGCAAACAAGAACACGTTACATGAACCGTGTAATATACTATATTATACTCGTTAAAATCAAATTCTTTTTGTACAAAATAATTTGTGAATAAATACTATTTTATTAGATGTTTCATTTCAAGTAATACATTTGAAGTTTTTATAAACATTATCACAACTGAGGACTCACTTCTGAAACTTGTAGCTTCTGGCCAATGAGCACGCTGGGAGGATATGGTTCTGTGTGTTACCATTCATTCCCCATAAGAATAGGGCTGCTTACTGTGCGCCAACAGTGTTGCTATAGTAACTCATGGTTTGGAAGTAACCTCATCACCAACACCCGAGGCAATCCCTACGGCTATGGCTATATTACTGATGTAAGTATAATTATATTTAGTAGCAATCTGGTTCAGGATAATAATCGAAAATGTATAATATGTACTTTTACACAATCCAGTAGTCTAGCATGATATATGGTCGAGCAACAGCTGTGGTGAGGCCATAATTCTAGTAGTACCATAGTTTGTTAGTAGAGCTTCATTGACTTTGAGAAAAGATTGCTTAATTCATATAGATTTGATTACTGTAAACCAAGAGAAAGATAGATGTAGGACAACATTGACTACATTGTCAAATGTTTGGCAAGAGCTCATAATCTCATAATTTTTTTCTGGTTTGTAAATACACCAATCCTCATCTCATGGGCTTTAGCAGAATTATAAAGTGTTATCAGTATTCACGATATGATATAGAATTATTATTTATGTTTATATTTTCTCCCATAAGAGTTCACAAGAGGAGAAAGATGCTTACTCAAACTGTTGCTGGGACTCAACTGAGTTCTGTTCACTATTCCACCTAGTCAGACCTCTCAGTTACGGTTGGGGTTACAGGCCCCCAAGAATAAGTAAGTTCCTATTAGTTAAACCATAAGGCTATATCTTCAGTCTAGTGTTTTGTATCAGCAGTTAGTGATGTAAGCTGACTGTGAACTTTCGGGGCTAGATTGGCTCTTGTAACTTTTACTTGCCATTTTTATGTTTTATCGGTAAAATGTTTCTAATACACTAAAACTAATTGCCAATATTTTGAATTTTGATGGTGATACATGGGTAAAGTGATATAAGATAAGTAAATATCAATGACTATCGTGAAGAGCTGTTAAACTCTTACAACTAAAAGTTGTATAGTAGGTAATACAGAGACCACAAAGGCATATAATATATCAAATACTTTCTACTCGTGTTTACAGTATTGGCAGCTGGAGATCCACACATCATAACAGGAGATGGGAACAGCTACACTTTCAATGGACAGGGAGAGTACTTGTTAGCAAAGTTTGAGGATGGCGTAGCACAAGCAAGAACTGAGGTGGTTAAGACCGTTAACGGAAGTAAGAGTTTTAGCCTTTAATTGGTTGTTCACCAAGATCTATGGTGGAAAGAGGTGGAAAGATTAAAATAGCCTTGGCTCTTCACCACAGCAGAAACATGATATTTTTGGCCTTATTTCATATACATGTACATGTACATGTAGATAACTTCATCAATGGATAAAATCTGACTACATAAATCAAAGCAAAATATCATTCTATCCATTTTTGTTCACTTTTGCACCTAAAGATGATACACATGGATATAAGTGTGCATTCTATATGCATAAGCAAATCTTGCAAAACTTTCTTATTGAGCAATCATTTGAAACAGGTAAATTTACAAGCATCCTGCTTGAGCACTATGTCAGTCTCTTCAATTATATTACATGCAACATATTGCTGTCATGTAATATCATGTATGGCACAGCGAAGTCTTAGAAATTGTTGTGATGGCAAAACTGTTTCTCATGGAGTTAATCCTACATATATTTGCAGGCGCAAAAGCAACATACTTTACTGCAGCATGTGTGGAATTAGTTGGACTGCCCAAAGTTCAGGTACAATTGAACAAAACTGCTGCAGCTGATGAAGTGAAAATCCAGAACCTACTGCAGTTGATCATCAATGGCACAGAGTTTGACATAAGCTTGACAAGTGAGCAGGGTAGTAATATTGATGGAGTGGATTTAGGAATTGTGTTTAAAAGAACAAACACTTCATTGACAGTCTCATGGTCATCAGGATTCTCCATTACCTCATCCGTAGAACAGGTAGAGAGTTTATAGTGAGGTGTTACTCAGTGTATCTTGCATCATGGTGTCTCTTAACTTCTATACCAAATGTACTAGTCTATTTACCTTAAAGCAGGTGGGTAGACCTTCTAATTCAAATACTAACCATGTTAATTTCTTATCATTTCTCAGGGAATGATGGCTCTTAGCGTAGGCTTCTCCGACAGTTTGAAAGGAAATGATACATACGGTCTAACTGGACTGTACGATGGTGACCTAAGCAATGACTTTGTGTATGCTAATGGATCAGCTAGCGGCCTGAACAGCAACTCTTCTCAGAAAGATCTATTTGACTGGGCAAGCACCTGTGAGTACATGCACCTACTATATATAATAAAAGGGAATTTCTACATTTCTGCATTATTGCCCTTGAGCAAAACCTTTTGATAAAAGACGATGCGTCATAGAATGGAAACCTAATAACGTAGAAGCACATCTGCCAGGGAAAGACTTGACAATGCACAGAGTAATAAATGACATGAAATAATGCAATCTTTTATCTTGCTTATCCAACAGTTATTCCTATTAGCTCTTAGTATTAACTAGACTGCGTTAATTATTTCAGTCGCCATATCTGAGGAAGATTCCATTATGTACTACACTGAAGATAACACTGACTGGAACACATACAATAACAACTCCTTTGTTCCGGAGTTCTTTGACGACTCAGATAGTTGGGTGTGGCCTTCCGAGGAACTAAAAAAACAGGCATACGAAACGTGTGGTGATGCACCAGCTTGTCTGTATGACGTTTACATGACTGGAAACATTGATGCCGGTACAGCGGTTAACAAGGTGTTTGAAGAAAACAAAGAAACAAACTCGATATTGAGTAAGTGACTCCTTCACTTTACGCATAGATGTTATTTTTACTTGCTGAATGCCAGAACATGTTTTAGACACAGTATATTGTTTCAGTTGGTTGACATGTTGATTATACTGAATGAACTACGTTTGTTTCCAGATAATCAGGCTCCATCAGTGTCTTGCCCCGACTCTTTCCTCATAATTGTCGGAGAGGAAGTGAACATCACTTGTAACATCACTGATACCAACGAGGCAGATAACTTCACAGTTACTACTACAGCAAACGACACAACAATCACGTCAGTCGGCGATTTATACACCATTAGTCTGACAATGAGTTCAATTCCAGACAACTTCACTTTTGTCGTTATGGCCACGGTAAGCGAACAGTTGTGAGCGCTAACATTATTTGTATGACAGTCAGACTCTGTATTTGTGACAGCAGATATCTGTACTACATGTATTCCTTTAGTAGAAATGCCACAGGCAAATTTATATGCAATACAGCTTGTGGAATTGTAACTAGCAGAAGAATTACCCCTTTTCACATATTTTCATGAGGCTGAGAAGAGTTAAGCACTTGCTGTTCTGTTTGAATAGATACCCAGTTAGCTTGTTGGTCGGCATTGATATTCTCACAGTCAAGACTTTGTGTGATCCCTTAACATTGTACATTACTGTATACTGATTAGATTTGCCTGATGGCTAGTCAGTCTCTCTAATGTAATCATCCAGTTGCAATTACATGTAGGTTGCATTATAAGATAACTATTACTGGTTATGGTGTTAGGCATTGGTTAATATTAATGAATGTTTCATACACAAACATACAAACATCCAATGTGGTTATTTTATCCTATGTTAGAGGTAAATTAGAAAAATAAGTAGTTGGTGTGGTACAAACATTGACACAGCGACTGTCCAGTTGATAGATTGTTGTTATTTGACTGCTGTTTGTATGTAGGATGATGCAGGTGCTGCTGGCACAAGCACACCAGTGCTAATGATATGCAACTGTGCCAACAATGGTACCTGCGACCCTTTGACAGAAGACGAGCTCTCATTTGTGGCAACAAAGTGAGTATCATTGCTAATAAAGAGCTCTTGGATGCTAAACATTTCTATACTGCTTGGGCACAAGTAGATAGTAAAATATAATATTTATGTGTATTATATGGTATTATAACTATGCATTAAATTACTGTAATTTTGGTTGAGTTGATGGTGATGGTTCAGTTACCATTGACACCACCACAATGTATGTCTAAGCATCTCATTGCTATGGTACAATGTTACAGCTCTGTAGATCTGGAATGTATCTGTCCTACTGGATATACTGGCTCTCTCTGTGATGCAGATCTGGATGCATGTTCTTTAGTAGCATCTCCATGTTATCCATCTGTAGAATGTGCAGATAGCCCCGCCCCCGCTGACGAGACTGGCTACACGTAAGTTCAATCTAAATTCACTCAATTATAACAACAGCTTATTCACACACTGGATACTGGTGTCAATAACTGTAAACGCTTACACCTTGTTATACAGATGTGGAGATTGTCCATCTGGATATGAAGGAGATGGAAAGAGTTGTACAGATATAGATGAATGTAAGAATGGAACTAAATGTGATAGTATCTGTATAAACTCTCCTGGTTCCTACAAGTGTGACTGTAACAGTGGATATGAACTTAACGCTGACGGTTCCACCTGCGATGGTTAGTATATTCTGTCTTCAAGATATCAAAGGTTCAAACGGTTATTAACAATACTCCAAAGGCTCATGAGAACAAAGAGGGAAAGTTTATCAGGTTTGATAAAATACCTACATGTAAGTACATGTAAGTACATGTAAGTACATGTAAGTACATGTAAGTACATGTAAGTACCTGTAAGTACATGTAAGTACATGTAAGTACATGTAAGTACACGTAAGTACTTATAAGTACATATAAGTACCTGTAAGTACATGTAAGTACATGTAAGTACTTATAAGTACATATAAGTACCTGTAAGTACATGTAAGTACATGTAAGTACATGTAAGTACTTATAAGTACATATAAGTACCTGTAAGTACATGTAAGTACATGTAAGTACTTATAAGTACATATAAGTATCTGTAAGTACATGTAAGTACATGTAAGTACATGTAAGTACATGTAAGTACATGTAAGTACTTATAAGTACATATAAGTACATGCAATTATACCAAGCGCTATGGAAGGGAACTCAATAAGGAGCTAATTTCTACTGATTTTATGAAACAGTTGATCAGGTGAATATACATGTACATGTAGTTGAATTGTTTGGAATTTTTGTTCTGGTGATGCTAACACTATGTTTCTGTGGTTCACATTACAGATATAGACGAATGTAAGACCCAGCCTTGTCACCATACATGTACCAATACTGCGGGGTCATACAATTGCTCATGTGATGATGGCTATGTCCTCAATGGAACTAACTGTGATGGTGAGTTTGATACAACAATACAATAAATAATACAATAAGACGATAATACAACAACACAATAACATAAAAACATCACGGTATAATCACACAACAATACAATAATACAATAATACATTCTTTCATTTATTTGGGATATATTTGCAGAATAATACTAAGAATATTTCTATTATATTATTTGTAGCCGCGAATCCCTGTGATGGATCAAACAGCTGTGACAGCACCAATGGTTTGTGTAACATGGTGGATGGTTCAAATGTGTGCTCCTGTAAGAAAGGATACACTCTGAATTCTGATGGAGTAACATGTGACGAGACAGACGAGTGTGCATTAGGAACTGATGCATGTGAACATGACTGTAACAATACCGATACTGGATACCTGTGTAGTTGTAACTTTGGATATAGTCTGTCTGTAAATGGATACAGCTGCGAAGGTGAGCACAGCGTTTATTTAAGTTGGTCCCCCTGAACATGTACATGTACATTGTATATAAATTTGGAATCATCTTTATGCAGCATTTGATAAGTTAGAAATATTTTCTATAGGAAAACAGGTTTATGCTAAAGGGAATAGATTGCTTGGTTTGTTGCAAGTCAGCAAATCTTAGGATTCACCGTTCTCAAGAAAGCTCTTTAAAACATGAATCACCGAGTAGTTCCTCTACTAACACGCTACACAATATTTAAGCAAGAAGTTGTTGAAGCCCATTAGGTAGTTGTATTTATTATTGGAATATTTCCTGTTGTAGATGTTGATGAGTGTGCATTTGGAGGAAGTAATGATTGTCATGTAACACACCTGTGTACCAATCTCGTTGGTACATATGAATGTTCCTGTGCCGAGTCCAAGGTCGAGGTGGACGGAGTGTGCAAGTGTAAGTTAAACACGTTACCTTATCATCAAATCTTTAAGGACTTTTAATTAATTTAAAGGATGCGTCTCCTCAATTTTCAAAAATTTTGCTCATTATTATCTATCGGACAACTCTCAACACAGTAGACAGAATCTGTCTACTGTGTTGGGAGTTGTCTGATATATAATTACTTGCATGTGCATGATTGTCTTGCTTGTTATCCTCTCAATACGACCTAAGCCTGCTAACATTGCAGACTCTAAAACTAGCTTTTCCATCAATTGTATTGCTACTTACCAGATTAATATAGAATACATGACTGTATAAACATACTTTGTACAGTGCATGTAAATGTTGGGAGAATAAAACTGTACCCATGGGTGTAACTAACATCTATATCAGCCAGTTGCAACGTCGTTGATGTCATGCTACATGTATATTTTGTTCTAAAACTTTACTGACTGCTTCCTGTGTATTGTAGCATCGTCTGATGCAGTATCACCTGAAGCAGCCCAATCCTCTAATCAAACCAAAAACAACGCTGTTATAATTGTGGTGAAAAACATGACTCTGGACCAGGTAAACTTTGTAATACTAGCTTTATATGCAACATTCATAAGTCATACCAAAATGAATGGGGATTGTTATTATAGAGCTTGGGCTATTTCTATTTCTCCCTGTAACCAACGAGTTCACAAGACAAATATTTTTAGTATTTTTGTTTGAATCGAGGTTCAGAATTTACATTTTTATAAACTCTCAGTATCTGAATGTTATAACCTCATTCTTGTAGTACACTTATGCCAAAGATGATGGTGTGCGATCAGACCTCGCTACTGCGGCTAACAAGGTGTGCAGCGGAGGGACAGAGTGCAAACTTTTACCAGAGACCCAATCCAGAAAGTTCGTTGATTTTTTTATAAAGTATTCACATGCTATTAGAAAGCAATATATTATTTATTGTCAATAACTCTACTCGTATCACAAATAAGCACCCGTGTAGGTTTACGGCAATTTCGTATAACACAGTTACGACTAATTTTGTATACATGTACGTGAATACATGTGTAGGTATAATAATGATATCAAATTTGATTGTGCTGCATCTACTTACAAATACATCTTAAATATATCATGAATAATGACCTAGACTACAATTCTCTCTTTTTCAGGAAAAGAGCAACTGTGACTTATACGAAAGACCACTTTGCAAGAATCCAAGGTTATCCAAAGACTGACGGTAGCGGTAACCTTGAACTGGCTGTGTATGGTTTGGTTCCAGGGTCTGGAGTACTTTCTATCTTTCAGTTTGAGGCGATAGTAAACGAGGCAAAATCAAGTATCTCAACCACCTTGGGTATGTCACTGGTGTTGTGTGACGGCATTATATACACTGTACATTATTACATAGCTATTAAGAGTAATGCGCAGTCGTATAATGTAGCATAATTAGTACCGAATGTGGTACATATGTAACTGGGTTGTCAAATATTAATTTCCTTGTAACACTATAGAGAGCATGCTTCCAAGAATGCTCTAAGAAGAAAAAATGGGAAATTCAGTATTAGTGTCAGACATATACATTATGCCACATGACAGATCTCTATTGATGTGCAGATTGATGACATCAACAGAGGTTTTCACACGTATAATTGCTATATGTTGCAAATATCATTTTACCGAAGTATATAAAGTTATTATGTCTCTGATAATGCAGGATATGAGGTCACTGGGGTGAATTCATTGGTTCCCGTAACTACTACTGTGGCTGCTCCTACAACTACTGCAGCTGTCACTACAACTGCTAAGCCATCAGACACTACAAAAGTAGTAGAATCAGCAACCAAAGCAAAGTCATCAAAGACTGGTGTCTACGTTGCTATTGGTGTCAGTGTGGGACTTGTAGTCATTGCTGCCATCGTTGTGATTGTCATAGTAAAAATGAAAATGAAGTAAGTATGAACGTCTATCTCTGCGAATTAGAGCTAGCTAAGCAAAGTTGGGTTCTAATTGCATTATTCTTTAAATAGCTCTTAATTGTCAACTTTGTCAACTTGTCTAACTTGTCAATGTTTAGAAATATAATAATGTTACATGTATATGAAAGCAAAACATTGATATCCTTTTAGCAAGCGATCAAAGACCGTACCAGTGAGCGAAGAGGGACATACAGCGAGTTCGAGTCAGCCACGGAGTGTTAGTGCAACACATATGAGCAGGGTGGATCCAGAAAGACCACCAGAACCTACCCTGGCAGCACCTGCCCATGCACAAGATAGGCCCGTCAGTAGTGTGCAGAGAACAAGTACAACCAAAGCTGAGAGCAGACCTGTCACAGGTGTTCAAAGGCCAGCAACAGGTAGAAGCAATGTGGCTGTAGAACAGACCACCAGAGCTTCCAGCAGACCAGGCAGCAGTAGCAGTGGCACAAAGCAGACACAGGATCATAGCAGAGTTCACACTCCTGTAAAGGAGAGCAGTGCACCGGCCCCAGTAGAATAACTGAATATTCTCATATACTCTGAATATATTATAATGTGAACCATCCCTTTACACACATTCATATTACTGCAGTTATACTAAACATTGCAACATTTTTATAATTTTATAATGAAAATATTTATATTATTTTGGTTTTGAGAGGCACTTGATGCCTTATTATTGCCTTTGTGGTCTAAATGACTGGAAGGGGAAGTAGATAGCACACTAGAACATGAATTGGAGATTACAGATGACCTTCAGGATGAAATCAGTGATACCAATGACAGTTATTATACCAATGTGTATAATATTGAGGTGTTACTATGACTGTTGCAGTTATCTGATTCAAGCAATGCATAGTTTGTGCAGTTTCTCCTCGTTCACCTGTTTGAATGCATGTGAAAAGAGTGAAGGAACAGCCATAAACGTTGCTATACAAATTGCTATCTATTTATCTTCCAATCATTTGGCTATAACTTTTGCAGCTTGTAATGTATCTATATGTTTGGATGACCCTCCCTTACAGTGTTGGCTTTTGACTGTCAATTTCAATTCATTTTATTGTGATATTGAAGAGCCTGTGTTCCACTATTTGTGATGACATAATGAAAAGGCAGAGGTTGAGGAGTCTATGAAGAACTGATACTAAGCTATTTACAATATTTTCTAGTTCTCTTATGTCAATGTATTGTATTGATAAAAGATTTATGTCACCTTGGATGGCACATCCTAGATTAAACATTATACTGCTAGCATCACCAGGAATTTAGTCACTGGTTCAAGCAGGGCATTGAGGCTAAGGCTATTAAAGATACACTAAACTTACATGCAGCAGTTCTGGGCTATACCACCACAACAGATAAATAAACATTTACAATTGTCTTCCCATTGGGTTGAAGTTTCGCTTTCTGTTTTAAAACTATATGTACATTGCATGTGAAAAATTTAAATAAATGCAAGTTTAGAGTGCTTCTTTGAGCAAAGACCTATTTTGTTGTTTGAATTCCACACATGTACACTGTGCAACCACCATCATATTAATTTAGTAATGTCCATACGCTACAAGTAGTGTTGTGGTACACACGTACATACAGTGTACATGTTTTAGTGCAGTCAGATAAGACATTTAAGAGTTGTCTGACCATTTGCTTTACTATCTGTAAGCAAGGATGACTTCAGTGCTGTATAAGATTAATACAGACATTGGAGGCAGCTAGTTATTTCATGTCACTCTGCGCAGTTTGAGATGGGATCAGGAGAACAACTCAAGCCCTGTTTATACAAAATAGTCGTCTGCTATCAGCTCCTATGCTATGCATGTGAGAGCTATAAATACTAGGTAGAAATTGGCAGCAGTGTAGCACACCACTAGTGGTAGTAGTGATAGCAAAGAATGTTTGACTGTTTGTAAATTTGGCTATGTACATGTAAGTTACTGCAAGCCATATGCAACAGATCGCACACTACAAGACCAAATTTAAGGCAATTTAGGTCGGGTTTTGTGGCACAAGTCAACCGTGAGGTATTGCATCAAAAGTTGAATGAAGTTACACTTGCACCACAAACTTGCTTAATTATTTATTTTGACAAAATATATATTTTCCACCCCATACAGAAATAAAGTTGAAAACCCTGGATATAAATTAACAAAACACAACTACATGCATGTAGCAATTTCTACTTTGGGTATAACAAAGCGCAGAAATAAAATTTTTAAAAGGTACACATAATATAAGCACAATACACATAGGCTTTGAGGCATTATTATAGCAGTATTTGTGTGCACAAAACATTAATTGAGCGGGTAACTCTTAATAGTTAAATCTTTTCATGAAACAGTAATTTTGCAGTGCACTTTATTCAAACCTGGAGAAGGATAACGTTTACTCAACATCTCCTTGTATCATAGACGTAGTACGTAATCACCAGTATGTACTGTATTAACTAAACCAGGTATGTAAAACAAATATCAGCTCAGTTTAAAAACAAAATATTTTTTGTGGGAGTAGAATATTTGCAGACAAATCTATGAATAAATTGCACATTGTACATGAAACTATTAGTAATAAAATGATAGTTATCAAAATTGGTGCTTATTCTTTTAGTTAGCTCTGAATGTCATTTCATTGAATACTTTTGCCATTGCAGCAATTTCTAACCTAATCTCATCAAGTTGTCATGTATGCTATTAGTACAATGGAGCCAATAAATGGGGGTAAAGTATTTGCCATGTTTAAACAATTACATGATTTTAACAATATTTAAGTGAATTCCTTTGCTTTTTAGCGCTCAACCTTTTTTACTTATAATATGACAAATCTTCACTTCTGGGATCAGTTCTGTTCTGTTAGGTTGAGTATATATCCGCAGTAATACAATCTACAATTACATGCAAATTTACTATAACAATGATTGTACAGAAGAGACATGCATAGATACTAAAATTTAGCCTGTTACTGCAGCATTTGATTTCCTGGGTGTGGCACGTGGTAGATTAATAAGAAATGGGTACAGCCACCCACCAAAGAACTAGCGCATGGCTGGTAAATTCAGCTAATTTTTTCTGGCAAATTAGAATTCTGCTTGAATCCTCCAGCACCAATGTGCATACATGTATATGTATGTCGTATTTAGAGAAAATAGCAGAAATAGCCTAACAATGCATTGAAGTTCCATCTGTTTAATCAATGTGGGTCAATGAGCCAAAAATCAACTAATTTGCATATTCACATAGGATACTTGAAACTAGAAATATTGTGATGGTACGCCAAGTCGTATCTTATATCTGACACTCATTGTTGTGTGCATACATGTATATATCTGCTTGTACTTTACTCCTATATTATTGTATATGATTATATGATTATATCTAAGTCTTTTAATGCCTTTTATACCCATGTACAGAGGCCCGACCGCTCAGAATCCATTGATATTCATTTTGTACATGAATTGGACCATTATTGAATTGAACATAATAATAATGCTACTGCTTCTGTTTTATTAGATAGTACACACTGCATATTATTCGTAAACATATGAGAACTTCATTAACAACGCTAGCAAAATGAGTATGTACGTGTAGCTTTTACTCACCCAAGGTGAATTTCATGTCCAATAGTAGTAGGTATCCAACATTACACCGATTCTAAAACACATGTTATTCAATGTATTATAGTATGTAGTGCAAATAACAAATAGAGAATATGCCAGCCTAGAGAATCAATCAACATTATATTTATAGTAGGATTGGAATTTATAGGAATAACCAATAAGCTACTAACTTTGGGTGGCCCAGGCTTCAGGTGTTCTTGTGGGACTTCCTGCCACCTGAGAACTCATGTCACTTTCATGTTGTGGGTGCACAACTCCTGCTGTCTTCCTGCAAATAAAGATGTGAGGATGCATTGAAAGATAAACTTGTTTTTAGTTATTCTACTTCCAGGTGTGGCCAACAGGTATTTTCAAGCGCTGAAAGTACCTAATGCGCACTCCTAGGGCAACTTCCTGACAGTGTATACCCTGATCATTTCACAAGTACAGCATGCTTAGCAAATTATACAGAATTGTCTCTTTCTGAGAGAAGTGGCAGTGAGTGATGTGTGATGCATAGAATTAAGGAGGTAACTCTATGGAGTAATATGTGTGGGTGTGTGAGTGTGTATAAGTATTGCAATTATTAGGGAGCTATGCTCTCTCAGTAAATAGACCGTATAACTAAGCCATTAGAGTGAATTGTTGAATTACCCACTGAGCACCCAGTGCAGTGGAATAATGCTTGTATGGACATCAAAACTGGAGTAGAGTCGATCTTTGTTGTGTACATTTTAACTACATGTTAGGGCATGCCGGGCCTGTTGGGGAATTACAAGTATTAATCCTTGGACTATGCAAGGCAATCTAGCTATATCTCAGTCACCACCCAGCTGATAGGGGTGACCCAGATAAATGTCCTTGTGTATGCATTATGAAAATTTAATGAATTTAATATTATTAGTTTTTTATTGTCAAGGGACAAAGGCTATAAAATGTCATCAACAATGTGAGTTAAATTTCATTTTGGCACCTGCTGAGGTCTCAGATGCTGGCATGAAATCAGCTTTGAGCAGAAAAATATTTTGATTGATGAATGCTATATTTTTGCTCAAGTCATAAAATAATTCTAAAACAGCCGATATGGAAACAGCGTTGTATCTGGCATTCAGGTAACTTTTCATTAGATTCCTTTTACATCTGTTTCTAGCACTACATTTCATACGACTTTCAATGTAAAGTAGTACTTACTTGGGTTTAACGATTGCACATACAGCGATAACTATTACACAGACAATCAGAAACACTCCAGCTGAGGCTCCAATAGCTACATAAAGCATAGTGTTAGGTTTGGTTGCTCCGACAGTTGTTGATTCTGAAGCTTCATCTCTGGTAGTTGTCGGTCCTGATGAAGTGGTTGCAGACATAGGGTTTACATTAACAACTGCGTACCCTAAAGTGATAACACAATAATACACATACATGTAGAAGTCTTATGTTCATAAATGGTTATTGTTGGAACTTGAATATCTGCATCGGTTAATCTTTTGCGTTCAAACACGTTTTTGTTGTAGAGGAAATCCTCACGTACATGAGTGTGAACTATTTTTTGTGGATACAATATAATTATATGCATTTGACACGTCTAAAGAACGTATAACCTTCTGTAGCAACTAGTATTAGTGGTGTAGGCATACCTGTAACAGCTGCAATGCTACTTGCTGCATTCAACACAACATTTTCCAGATGTGACCCAGAGAGATATCCAAATACAGGAACCAATGCATACAGAGACAGCTTCAGATTGCCATTAGCATCATACTCTGGATAGCCTGGGGGTCTAGAGAAGTATTCTTCAATGAAAGTTGGGGTGTTGACAGACATCTTCCTGTTAGAAATTGTTTGAATTTGCCGTAGCCAACCAGATTCAGCCACATTTAAGCATCTGAGCGGCAAATAAAACTTCTCTGTTTTAAAAAATTGGTTAATGAAATTATTAAAAGTTAGTCAGTATTACAAAGCTTGCTGTCAGCAGTCATTCAATTTTTGGTACAAGTGAACAATTTAAATTAGTTGAATCCAACAAACATTACAGTTGGTATATGGTTCAAATTATGTACTTCTTGGCAAACAAAATATTAGATGATATTTCACTCGACTTCCTCTATACATGTAAACATAACGGTTTTTATTACTAGAAAACTAACTTACCGCTTTCTGGAATCCTTGGATGTCGGAACAAAAGCACATTCTATTTCAGCACATAAATTGGTAGCTGCAACTGCCATGAGACTGAATATTGAAAATCTCATCTCCAGCTGTAAACTACATGCATTATAATCATTATATTATTTTTATATTATTATATTCTGTCATACATACAGTATGTTTCAATTTTTATTACTTCACAATAGTTATGTTTCCTGCAGGCTACACCAGTATCATGGCGCATGGCGAGCACAGAACTTCGATGGGTTAGTCCCGTTGGTCATCATAATTACAAGTACACAACAGCATTGCTAGTTGGCCACACCTCTTACTCAGTGCATGTAAAGTAAGGAGAAACGATAGACCACCCTCGTACCCTCCAGCATAACTAATAAGTGCGAAACTTTTAATATAGAACACTCTTCCCAAGTATGGTGGAAAGAATAACACTGGATAAAGCTGTTTGTCAACCTCGCAGGGTGACATAAGTCTGAGCACTCTATAAACATTTATTATATTAAAAACAAATTATTTTACAACATTATACAAACAGTTGGTAATATGGTTGCAATAGCACTTCTAAGCAAACACTGCGTTTTTGTTTTATATTTAGTAATAATGAACTGAGGGCAGTGTTATCATCCCACTGTAAGTATTGTGTGGCTCTTTTCATATAATTCTCTGACTGCTTGGCACTCAGCGGCAACTAAAGGTCATTGCATCATCAGCACGCTATTGATCCTATTACCTGTGCAAACTTTTTGAGGGCTGAACTCTTAGCATGTGTACCCTAGAACCAGTGTGTAGACCAACTAACCAGGAGTGCAATCCATATAGTAGTATAAAATGGTCAAATGTTAACTTGGACTTTAAGCTACTAGTAAATCTGAAAACTCATAGATTGAAAAGACATAAAAAATAATTTCATCTTACACATTTACAAAAGTATTCACTGACCCTAATTTTACGTATAAATATGGTTCAAAAGTTCTGGGTGTGCTTAAAAAGATGGGAAACACTTAATGTATATTAGTATGTATACGCATGTGTATACTGTAAATGTTACATTGTTTTAATAGGCTACCATGTAGAAAAAGAGAACCAGTCTAAGCATAGTCCAGGTGCTCTCAGCTGTAGGTATAGCAAATAGCTCTAAATTACCAAGACAGGTTCGTAGAATAAGTGGAAGTTCTGTTGAAATATTTGTCCTCAATACAATTGAAATTTGTACCTCGGCTGACTAAAAAAAAAACTCACTGGCTTATACTCTTCAGCGTGACCAGCCCCTTGTAGCTAGCACTGCCAGGTGCCTGTCCTGGCCAACTCCTTGTGAGAAAAGGCCCAGATGACATGGCCTTTTTTTGGCAGGGGTAGAGGAGTTGCCTTGAAGCCATGCTTTGCATGACCCCGAGGACTGTTGAGGCACAGGAGCAATTATGGCGGGATGCTCTTCCTAACACCACCGTGACTGGGATTTGAACCTGGAACCTTCAGCGTGAAAGCTCAGCTTTCTAACCCCTAAGCCATGGCTGCTCCCCACCTCGGCCGACTCACTGGGTTAGAAAATTATGAATTGAATATTTTCATAGCACTGATATTCCCACCTGTTGAGCTACTACTGCACAAGAGAAGGCAATCACAAATTAGAAATATAGTGTTTATTATTGAGCAAGTACAAGTACATCGTGCATATAAAAATATTAAATTGAAGGAAAAGTCATGTAAACCATGCTGTCACCAGTAACACATTAAGTTGGTAATATAATCTTTCTCCTCTTTTGTTAATTCCTACATTACCATTTGCAACAGGTCCACAAACATCTTGTAATTTGGTTCATGTATTATGCACAGCATTAGTATTATTTATTCAAGCATTTCACAAAATGCTACAAATATTCCATGAGATATTTAGAATTATGATACATTATTATTAAAAAGGAATATAAGCATCACAAACCACCATGTTGAACATTTAGTGTAAAATCTATAAAAGCACAATTATATACAGGCAGACATTTAAAAATAGAGTCAAAAATGGAAGTAACTATGTGTTCAATTTAACATGAATATTATAAAAATAATCTCTCTGCCTTTACAATCTAGTTACATGTATTTAATACACAAATCTGCCAATGGGTCACTAACTTGGAGTTGTGTTGCCTTCAATTTGCTATAAGCGGTATACTAATAAATAGGATCAACCATTTTTGACACAGTATATCTATGACCACTGGCAGACAATTATAAACTTGTTGTCATCATTGGCTATTGAGTGCTACTGAATATAGGACAACTCCACACTACATTATACTGTATTGATGCACTGTCATATGATTGGAGAGTGCTAGGAGAATAGTTGTAGTAATGTGTCGTGCACTTTTTTCTATTTTGGCTGTTAGTTTGGCTGTTAGCTGCTGTTTCTAACAGGTCTGAGATTTGTAACATCCATTAGGGGGAAATTGTAACTTCATAAATTTCACAACTACTTCATTTCTACAAATATAAAAGTATAGAATATGCATATAATATTTTATACAACCTGGTGTATAACATAAATATAACTTGCACTAAAATATCTGTTGTTAGACTTTTAAAAAATTGAGTATCAGTCACATTAGATCTACAAGTATAATTTGCATTCGCTTCCTAACTGAGATGTGGCATTGTACATGTACATACGAACAATATAGCGAGCTGGTGACGTACAACAGGTGCAATATTGTCTATACTAATCCAATTCCAGTACCTGTTAAATAGGATTTCACATTTTATAAATAGTTACTACATGTATATTAGGCACTACATTTTTTTTTAAAATCATAATTATAAAAGAGCATGATTCCATTGGACCTGGGCAAAGGCTACTCTACGTGTATATTGTGCCAGATTGTTAATAATTTGCTTATAATACAACATCGATTATCCAAGAGTCAAGGCTATTGGTATTGCACATACACATGTATGATTGGAAATTGCAATAGTTGCCATGGTAACAGGTCTATACTCACATGCTGATGACTGTAAACTGTCAATTTAATTTTAGGCAATTCATGAGTCTCTTAGTAAAAGGTCTAACAGTCTACATGCATATGCTGTAATGCTAATTACAAATTGTATAGATAATGCATTCATCTATTAATAAAGGTTTATGCTTTAAGAATGTTTCAGTCACTGACCTTTGTGTCTGAGAACGGGAGTAATCCCTCTTTCATCCTCTTCTACCCAGCCATGTTTGTGAACCTTTGCAGATCTGGGTACTCCAGATGTTTCTGATGATGTTCTCCAAGTCTCAGCAGACGTTGGTACAACCTGAGTCTCGGTTCCTATCAGTCCAGGCATCTGCTTTACAGTCCGCCTTCTGATCAATAGAACCCAATGCCAGAATTTGCTAACAGTTTCGACTACTACAAGCAATTTTACACAGTCAAGCCATGTGAATCATCAGTAGAGTTTCTTCACAACATTATTTCTATATAATGATTTTTATGCAAGGAATTTGCCCTTGCATCAAAACATATATTATATAAGAAATGGCCAAACCCCTAAAATTATTACTGTCTGTTAAGAGCTACATGTAGTTGGTAGACATGCTGTAGTTACAATATGATTACTAGATATAAAAATATCTTAGTGTACAGTTACTTTCTGTTGGCTTTGCTAGAAGCTGACTATCAGCTTACATTTGAGAATACAAATTACTCGAGAGAGTTAATTTTACCTGCCAAAAATATTGCAGATTTCCAGAATTAGGCTTATAAAATTAGGTGTGGAGAAATAATTATGTTTTTCTAAATTTGACTTTACAAGCTTAATTCTGGAAATGTATTGAAGTGTATAGTGTAGCAGAGTTTTGCAATTGCATGTAAGAAACTTCAGACATTACATACATACTAGATAAGATAAACATTCACTGAAATTTTGTACAAGTGGTTTTACAAGCATTACGCAGCATGTAGTTGGAAAACAGTCTATACATTTGTGAAGGTGCACGTGTTATAGACATGTACATGTATGTGTATGTGTCTGAACCCCGTGAAATTATTTGGTCATGTTGTCATTCTCTAATGTGTTCAAAGGAAGAATAAGTCCTTTTGTGAAGGTGCACGTGTTATAGACATGTACATGTATGTGTATGTGTCTGAACCCCGTGAAATTATTTGGTCATGTTGTCATTCTCTAATGTGTTCAAAGGAAGAATAAGTCCTTTTGAATTCACTCTATTTCAAATATTTGTATTTTGCAAAGCGTTTAAACAGAAATACAGTTATTGAGGAAACTATATATCAAACACCGAGTCACAGAGTTTAAGGCAATGAATCTATTATACAGCATTTTTTATATTGCAAATGACGCAGCGTCAACTCTGAGTTTTAGAGGGAGATGGTTCTATGACCACATGACTGGAAAATTGGCAGCAACCAGAAATTGCTAATTATGCCGATTAGACTTTTCCGAAATCGTGTTATGTTACATCATTGTATAAGCATAAATATCATGGATGTGTAGGCTACAAGTAGTTATTTATGATTATTGGCATATGCCAGTCACTTGGTAATAGAAGTTACATCTACACTGGTTTCTTACCTTTTCTTGTTCTTTATACTGACACAGATTATAACTATTAGTATGGACACTGTTGCCAGTGCGATGCCAATTCCTATGTATATAAACAGGTTATCCTCTTGCTTGAATGGGCTGATAGTTGATGGTTTGAGAGACGTTTCAGCTGGAGGCATGACGATACCAATAATTTCAAACCCTACAAAATAATATTTGAATAAAATATCTGTAGTAAAGAGAGATCTCCAACAGTAGCAAAAGATAGCATGTTCCTAAAGATAAAAAGAAAGATATTCTACTTGAGAAACGTTAGAGCTTGAGAATCAACTAGCAGACGTTTTAGAGGCAGAACAACTTTTCAATACATGGATTTGCTACAGTCATAAGAAAGTTTTTGTTTTTGGCAAATTTTCTTTGTCCCTCCCCTAAATACTACTAATTAAAATTTACTAGCCCAATAATTAAAATAGTATAATACCTATAGCCAGTGTAATGTTTCTCTCCACATTTAGCAAGGCTTCAAGTAATGGTACTCCACCCAAATATCCGATATCTGGCACAGAGACATAGAGAGATAGCTGGAGGTCACTATTATCATCATACTGAGGATATCCAGGGAGTCTGGTAAAGTACTCCTTGTAGAACTTTAGTGATGATGTAGATCTTTTCCTGCCATTAAATAAAGAGACTAGTTGTAACTAAATAATGGCAAGGTTAATCCGAAAGCCTACACCTACTTGCATGCAGAACATGCTGATTTCCAAATCACTTTCTTAAAATAATAATATTATGATACAATCATTATTATACAGAGAATGGAAAACATACAAATGTTTATATCTGGTACAGGTAAGCTATTGTCAAATTTATAATGGTACAGTTTGTTGTGAATGAAATAACGCGTATAAAGTAAAATGTACAGATTGCACTTAATTGCACTTACCTTCTCCTTCTAGAGTCTCAAGTGATCGGCAGAAAGTCACATGTGGTCTCTGCACAGATTCTGGTCACAGATTCTGCTAGAATTGTAAACAATGAGGTCTCCAGTTTTACTGTGTACTGTAAAATGGTATCAATATGATAAAATTGTCATACCATATTAGGTATGATATTACTATCATTATATTAAGTACTCTACTTTTTCTTTATGTTAATGCATATGAGGGCTTGTTATGCTTTTTTGTGATTTGTGGATGAGAACAGCTACTGTAGATATGTTACGTGTAGGTCCACATGTAGGTGTACATGTTATGTAACGTGTAGGTAGGCCTAACAGAATTTAGACCAACATCGGAAGTAATCCAGTTCGTGTATAAGAACTGCGGCACATATGTGTGGAGAATTGCCAATGTTGACAGCTATAATCGACATCAAATAGATAAACTGTAATATACATGTATATTACAGTTTTCTTTTTTACATGCATTATAGAAGGATTCATGACAGCAAAAACTTGTTTATTCTATAGTGCTTGTAGAGGCATGGGCATGCGCATTTGTTTGTAACTTATTTCAATTACTTACCTCATCTATTGTCATGTTTTCAAATGAAAAAGTTAGTGCGTTTAATTCGGCATCCTTTTCAGCTAGTCCTGTAGTTACTACCACAGGGCTTGTTTCTCGAAGCACTAAAAGTGGAAAACATAAAACAGTGAACATACATGTAATATTATACTAATTATGTGACTATGTGAGTGAGTATTCGTGAGGGAGACTTGCCATTGGTCAAGTAGCTCTGCTTTATCGTTGGTCAAATAAATCAAACGTATAATTTTATTGTAAATATTCCCATTAGTCACACACAAGTAGTCCAAGTTTGAAACAGTTAAGAGTAGATACAACTACATGTACATGTAGGTGCGTATGATCAGTGCTTTTGAGACAAACTGGACATATGAATTCTCATAAAAAACTAATACAGTTGAGTTTGCCGCGTAACATTCTTTGCACTTTAATCACTGGAAAACATACCACATGTCAATGACCCCTTAACATCATGAATAATGTACATGTTACAGGTTTGCAGATTCATTTCAGTGCATGATTTATTTGATAAGCTTATCGGTGCATTTCCCATTGACCTCTACGAAGCCTGGTGGACATACACAATCATAACCACCTGGTTTATTGGAGCAGTCATGGAACTCCGGACATTTGTGTTCCTCATGAGCACATTCATTCACATCTACAGTTAAATGCATATACATTGCACATGTACATGTTTATACATGTATGTATGCAATTACATAATATGCGCATGTACATAATATGCGCTGTGAGAACACACGAGTTTGCGCATGTAGAGCCATTTAAATTCTTGCTCACAGTTATAATAATATACATGTGCATGAGAAATAAGAACTATTCCATTATAAATTCTGAGAGGTACCATAGACAATGTGCTATTACTGTGAAATTACAAATGACCAAACTAACACCAAAGCTGTTAGACGAGTATATAATATTAAGTGTGTGCTATACGGAGGTCATTTATTTAGCAAGTCATTTTGCATATACATTGTAGTTTAGACTGCAGAGAGACAAACAGCCTTTAGAGAAAATTCAAGCTATTACCATTTTGATTTGTTAGTTAATAATGTGGAAAATAACAGCTTGAGCTAAAATGTACCCTCTCTTTTTATGCTATCAATATTTAGTGTTTAATATTACAATGAATTATTCACTAATTTAAATATGATATATACATGTAGTTGCTTCAAAAAATGTGAACCCTGAAATTCCTGCACATCGCTTTCTTGATAGATGTGGAGTAAATATACAAAGTATTTTTCCCAATGATCAGTGATAGGAAAATGTAGCACATCAAAGTCAGAAATATCTACCTAATGGTTTATCACTTCTGTCTAGTCATGTATAATTAGGTTCAGGGGCTATGAGCTACAAACAAAGGTAGGGCAACTCTGTGGGGGAGGCTAGTTCAATTGAAGATACAGTGGAACTTGCTTAATTCAAACTCCAAGGGACCACCATAATTGGTTTGAATTATGCCGAGTTTGAATTATGTGATCCCTACACTTTAGATGATGACATGCATCACATGTACAGGACAACAGTATACAAACGCATTTAGCTACAGAACAGTAAAGCAATTAGTGGGTTTTCCCAGCTTAATTTGAGCAGAAACATATTGCAGTAGTAACTACTAATAGCTACTAACTACTAGCACCGATTATTAGGTGACTAATGCTGGCTGTGATAGTGTTATCATTGATTATACATGTAGTGTGAGCCTAAGCCGCATTAAGTTTGAATTGCAGATGGTAAGTTTGAATTATTTGAACTAACCAAGTTTTTGAATTATCCAAGGTTGAATTTAGCAAGTTCCACTGTATATGGTATGGAAATTTAGACTAAAAACTCTCAGGATATAAAACCAACTTACCATCACAGATATAGCCACCATCGTTGAGGACATAACCAGATTCACAGCTACAGTTATAACCACCATCTGTATTGTTGCATAGCTGAGAACATCCATCAATATCAAGTTGACATTCATCCACCTCATCACATGTTATACCATCAGAGTTTAGAGAGTAACCTGTCTTACAGTAACATACTTGCGATTCTTTTTCCATGTTACACAAACCATTGGCAGCATCACAAGGGTTAGGGAGGTCACATGGGGCTGTGGCTGAATGTTCAAACAATATGCATGTCATAATATATAATCGGATACACATAATTGGTATCAATAGGCAGAATATTACATTCCGTGTCGGATAACCTACACAATGCTAAGGTTTGGTGTCTTGACTTGCATGAAAATATTGAAACACAAAGAGTTTTGGATAGCTAAAGGTTTTACCGATTTCCATAAAATAACATTCAAGAAAAAATTGAAATAACTATGTAGGCTTGGTCCATATGTACATGGAAATACATCTATGTAGAATCCTATAATGCTAGACCTGAATTAACAAACAATTATTTGTATGATCATAGTTACACGTATTCTAAAGTTGACATTTGGTTAAAACTTACGTTCACAGCTGATGCCGTCACTGCTGAGCATGAGACCAGGTACACAGCCACAACTGTATGAACCTGGTGTATTGGAGCACGTCTGATGGCAAGTTCTAGCAGTTGAACACTCGTCAATATCTACATGTAGAACAGAATACAATCAAGTAACTTACATACATGTAAATGGGTGTGAACGTTACGTCTCAAAAATCTACAGCATGAAATATAATACATGTACATTAATTAATCAGTTGACCAGAGGCATGAGGTAGGCTAAGTGTAATTTTATATTTATACAAATGTAGACCATAGCCACATATTTTATTTGAATTACTGTCCTTTTCATTTGTTATCGGCTGTCCAGCCTACCCACAATTATATTAAGATGTAGGTTATACCGAAGTTATTTAGTATTAGACGTACATGCTATTGTTGTATGACTATCTTACCGTCACAAGTAGAGCCATCAGCGTTGAGTTCATATCCACTATTACATGCACACACATATGAACCAGGAGAGTTTATACAGATACTATCACATCTGGAGTCATCTGCACATTCATCTACATCTGTACAAGTCTTTCCATCTCCTGTGTATCCAGGTGGACAGTCTCCACATCTATACAGAAATAAATAATGACAGTATTTCATGCATCATACCTTAGGGCTTAGATCTATTATAGTATTGGAGGAGTAAAACACAATCTATATGTATCACACGATATGCACTATACATTATACGTTATACATAGTTACACTAACTATAATGCATATTGTTTGATTAAAATTTGGGTACATGTACATGAACAAAAACGTATAACCATATTTTCATGTGTGTACATACCCATGGATATACATGTACAGTAGATACATGTACATGTGCACAGGTGTAGGATATGCATGTAATAGTGTAGATAGTGCTTTGTTTGCATCGTCCAAATGACAAAGTAAGAGGAACCGAACTCGAGTGTCTGTACTAAAAACCTGCATTGAGGTGTCTAATGCTGCATGCACAGGAATACAGATCTCTTTGGAATTATCTACTCCCAACAATCGGAATTCTCTCTCTACACTGCTGTGATTACCTAACTACAAACTGGTATGTGATTAGAGTTACTCACGTATAACCAGTGTGGTTTGCTGGAGAAGGGCTGTCTACACACAGTACAGATGGATAACATGGAGATGCTACTAAAGAACACGCATCCAGATCTGCATCACAGAGAGAACCAGTATATCCAGTAGGACAGATACACTCCAGAACCACAGAGCTGTAAACAATGTCAAATTCTTTATTGTAGCCATGTGTCGGGCAGGTTATTATGAGGTTATTAGATACTATACCCTCTATAGGCCAAGTCAAATTGAATGAGAAGTAAATGTAACACACCACAACTTACTCAGTTTCTACCGATGCTCTGTCTCCTTCAGAAACGGGGACACACGTAGCGTTGTTAGCGCAACGGCACATCATAGCTAATGGTGTCTTGGCACTTGAGGCACCTTTACTGTCCTGAAATTATGTATCGAAAAACAAGTGGATAAATTCAAAACTCGAGTTACACCCTAGGCTATACCTTTATTATTGTGAAGTCCTCCTTTAGACTATAAGGGTCGACCCGATTCTCTTTATTATGCTATCATATGATACCTGCAACATAAGCATAACTACTGTGTCATGTTCAGACTACCGCTTGCATACAGTGAAACCTTTACCAATGCTCAATACTATTCTTTTGAATAATGTCACTATCTGTATCAACCTCACTACAATAATAATGGGTTAAAATAGGTTAAAACTACCATACAGCATCACTCAGTGACAGGCACTGACGATGGAATTGATGGTACACATACAAGGCTGCAATGGCTGCGCCAAGTTTTTTTGCTCTCAGTTTGTAGGCAGGTCGGAGCACACCTGTGGTACAAAGACCCAGTAGTCAGTAGACATCAGCGGGATTTGAACCCTGAACCTTCAGTGCTTTTGTGCCTCAAGACAGGCGCTCTAACCCACTGAGCCACCTCCTACTCCAAGAAAGGTCATGCTCAGCATGAGTTGACCTCTTGTGACAGTACAGTAATGTGCATTGTATTACATCAACGCATTGTATTACACCAATGCATTGTATTACACCAACGCATTGTATTATACTTGCACAGTCAAGTACATGAAGATACAGTTGAACTATATTATAAATATTAGGCTGCTTGTGTAGAACTAACACTGAAACTAGTCATCGTTTCTAGACTGTACTCCAATTAAAACATCATTGCAGGTGAATTCGAGAAAGCGCTGTAGATTCCTGTTGACAATAGTTCTAGTGCTGTAATGTAAACGTGAAAGAAGAGGCAACTTCAAATTACTGCTCTGAACCGCAGAAAATATTACCTTTATTGCATTGAGAACAACCTACAATGCAACCTCAAGTATTTGGTCTACTTCCCTACCAGTCCAGCTAGAGACACAAATCTAAATGATTGTGTCAGTTTCTTCTCCTTATCACCCGGATGCACTAATGGGAAACTATTTAGAGCTAAAAGTTGTACTGCCAGGTTAGTTAGGAGACTAGAGTTTTAGGCTCCTGCGTATGTCAGATATAGTGTGTGGAGTAATTAATACTTAGCAATACTTACCTTGGCATAAATCGTAAAATAGCTGAAATCATCCAGATCAGTGACTCTGCCAGATACATTTACAAAATCTCCATTGATCGTAATCGTACTGTTCCCAATATTTGTAGATATGGTGAAGTTGTCTCCATTTGTGTCGTTTACATACAAAGTGTAATGGAATTCTCCATCGGTAGAGATCTCTATGTAATCTTTGCCAAATATTTCAGGTGCATAATTACCTGCAGAATACATTAATTTGAGGCTAATTTTGGTAATAACATTATATAGCAATAAATGAACTTACTTGAATTCATTTGTTTTCAACAAAAGGTGGCATGTCATGTAAGTGTACACATAACAAAAGGTAACGTGTCATGTAAGTGTACATATAACCATGATTCATTACTATGGTACTGCTACCATGTACACGTAGCGATAATCAAACATCAGTAATGGATGTGGGTTTATAGTCTACATGTACTTCTAATGTTACTGTTGGTTACCAAAAATTTGCCAATGGCCAAGCTCAATTTAATGGAGGGAAATATAGACAGAATTCACACTTACTCAGTTCATTGTTTGTACGGATGCTTTGTTGAGCAGTTCTTTTACTGCTTTCACCAACTTTTAGGCTTCTACTAATATAGGTGTCATACAGACAAGAGGTATCATTGGCACAGAGTTCTTGCGCTTCTTGTTTGAATTTTGCTGAAGACCAAACCCAGCTATTGACATTATCAGTAAATACTGGAACAAATGAATTGTTGTTGTATGTGTTCCAGTCAGTGTTATCTTCAGTGTAGTACATGATGGAATCTTCCTCAGATACGGCAACTGAAATAGTTAACAGAGTTTTAGGCACAAGGCGCATGTGACATACATGTACCACCAATAAATTCCTATTTCCATATACCTTGTACATTGTTAAAATTTTGGACCAGTCAAGCTGAACTGAACAATCTTGTTGGACAGGAGTGCATTAATGCAGTGCATAGAGGTAAATATGATGCAACCACTATGCAGTACTACTTGTACATGTATATAATTATGGATTTTGTACAGATTGTAAAATCTTGCCCAAAGCAAGCTTTCAGTTATAGCAAGGATTGCTCTATCTAACTTTGACAAATTCACAAGAATTTTAGATTGATGTAAAATGACAAGGGTCACAAGGTCAATAGAGCCCAAACCGGAATGTCGTCATTTGACATCTCAGAGTCATTGTATCGAATATCACCACTGGAATTAAAATACATAGAGATGAAATTTTGCTACAAGTATAATCAAGTCTCATTATGGTAAAATACGATTCAATTAAATCAGTTGTGGCAAAAGCTAGTTGAATTCAATGACTTACATGTACTAGCCCACTCAAATATTTCCCTCTCTGTAGAGTTTATTGAGATATGTCCAGTAGCATTTAAATAGGTCAAGTCATTTTCTTGACTTCCATCATATACACCAGTTAAACCAATGGTGGATCGCTTGACACTGCTTGGCATTGAAGGTGTTAGTGTCAGCATACTCTACAAGTATGTTTACATGTAGTTTAACAGTCAGTCACGTTGTATAAGTGGATGGCTACAACTGATTTCACAACAATGGTAATGACAAGTTACTTGTATAGATCAATTTCGCTGTCTATGTTAGTTTTTTTAACTTTTGTTTAAGGAAAAGTACAACAATCATATCTGAGAGAATCGCTGTAATTTGTTTGTAGCGATTTCCAAGAAAAAAATTGCCCACAAACTGAACTTTTTCTATTAGTAGAATTTCAAGTGGGAGCTGGAAGCCTGAACCTATGTTTGACTCCATGTGAATGAATTGATCTTGTATGAAACGTTCTAATTAGGCTGTTAGACCATAAAGTTACAAGAGTGCAATGTGTATGTTATAACATGGTGTTTGGCAAAAAATGCTTCTGTATATGCAATAAATTAGGTATCCTTTCCAACACTAACTTCTACTTAGACAGCTGTGAGTCTCTGTGCTTTCCAGATTTTAACAGGAATGTTCTGTCTGGTTATATCACTCCAGATCATTGGAAATTGTAATAAATATGTCACATTATGATGCCCAATATAAACCTTTTCATAAATAATTACTGGTTTTATCTGATAGAACAAAAATGGAACTTTCTCGAAGTACCAAACTCTTTGTTGGCAGAAAATAGGAGAGAAATTCAGCTAGAGTTCTCTAGCCTCAAACATGCCCTCTACTTTACTTTAGTAAGACCATATTATGCATTGCAGGGATACCACACTTACATTTTCTGGTGTTGCAGTCATTGCGATTCCGGAAAAAAAGAAGACTGTAAGGCTGACATTAGTTCTCTCAAACAAGATACTGCTATCTACTCCATCTATAGTCTGTGTATCATTAGAATTCTCTTCAATCACTGAGATATCTATTTCTGTACCATTAATTATCAACTGGAGAGTATCCACCAGTTCTGGTCCAGAAGGAGATTTGTTGATCTGAATCTGCACTCTTGGTAAGCCTACTGTTGCTATGCAGACGGCGCTGAAGTAGGTAGCTTGTCCTAAGCCTAAAACATAATGATATCAACTTTGCGACTCCATCTCAATTCCAGATAACAATATGTTATGAGAAGTCCTGTGTAAATGATAGCAATAGTGATTTCTGATTGCAACACATTACTTATATATAGAGTTTAGTCCCCTTACTTCCATCCTCGAGTTTTACTCTCTCTGTTCTGGCTTGTATTACTGTATCATTGTCTCCAACTCTGGTGAATAAATATTCTCCAAGTCCATTGAAAGTGTAAGAATATCCATTTGATGTCACAACGTGAGGATCTCCAAACCATGGCCCTAAAATGATCGAAATAATCATGTACAGGCAAGTAGTTTGCGGCTTATCCTACCACTACTACTAGCTTTCTATTGTAGGTGATTGTGTCTTAGGACTACTAGAGGAATTGTAAAATTGGCTGGGAATAAATAGGATAGAAATCCAAAGGGGAGACAATTTCAAAAGCCGGGTTCAAGATGCAAAGTCTCATCATGTTTGATTTAACGTGTTACTAAATCTACCGCGGCTTACATTGGATGAATGGGTAACTTGGGAAACATGGTAGAAATATTAATGGTTTAGTACTCCAGACTCAGCACTACGGAAAGCAGTTACTATCATACTGCAGATGTGCTTGCATGGTATAGCAGCTCGTAGACATACTGGCCAATGATTAACATCAATAAATAAGTGATGAGTTTTAGTAATAATGCAAAATTAGAAGTTGTTAGATCAGATGTCGATGTAACAAAAGTAATCACAAATCATTGAGAGTTGTTGGTTTGATCCTATGAAATGGAAACAATTAGTAGAAATGAGCCAAAGCCCATTCAACAGATTTGCATAGTGTTTGGTCTAAGGGATTTATCTTTCATATTATAGACTTAATGAAAACACAGCTAAAGATGACTTAGTTTTAAAGTAAACGTACACGCTACTGGAAAGAGATAGGACTTCCCGTCATTGACTGGCCGAACTCCAAAGAAGACCTTGCAGGAATTGAGAGCTTCAACACAGCAGAGATTATAACCTTCTTGTTCATCAGCAGCAAACCACTGTATTGCAGACATCATATGATAGGCTTACAGTATTTACAGGGCTTAAAGTGTAAACATTTTTTTACAGGAATGCATCAACATTACTTTTACAGGAACGCATCAACATTACTTTTACAGGAACGCATCAACATTACATGACTTTCACTATCAAACAGGAACGCGCGGATGTTCGAAGTCCGCATATATCTGGCTAAATTCAAAGAAGTAGCACATCGATAAAATGTTTTTACAACAAATAGTTTTTATTAACTCCTGTTCTCTGTGTGTAAACAAACATTTAATAAATATAATAGTTATATCTACATTTCTGTTTAGATGAGTGGTATTGAGCCAGTGTTGGAAGGTGCTTGCAGAAAATGTTTGAGAAACTTAGATTTGTCTCCCTTGTTTTCCTGTCAATATTTAAAATGTTATGTATTTTTGGGTAAGCAGTAGTACTTTGGACCTTCTAATATAAGAATGTTTGCCACACATATTGTCACCTAATTTTCATGTGTTAGTTTGTAGGAGATATTAATATCATGAAATGAAAAATACTTTAGACACCCATTTAATGATCCTATTCAATTAACTAGGTTAGCGGCCTCTCAATGTTTTGGACGAGGGCGGTCTGACTGGCTGTGGTTAGTAAGGGAGCAATACCTTTACTAAAACAACTAGTAGACTAGCTAACGTACTAACAGGTTTCCAACAATGACTGAGCCAATAGCCAAATGAAAATGCAACCGGGACGCGTTCCTGTAAAAATAGCTCTAATAAATTCTTACCAGAACGGCGTTCTGGTGCGTTCCTGGTGCGTTCCGGTACACTTCAAGCCCTGAGTATTTATATGACAATAGTCATGTATATTTTGATGTCTGTTTCAACGTTAAACCTGTTGACATATGAGCAGAGAAGGAACAGAGAAAGAGCGGAGAGAGAAAGAGGAGTTACCGTGTCTGTAACATGACCGTGGTGAGGGAAATGTACTATTAGTGCTCCCCAGTCATCTAATTGGTAGGATATGTCATAGCAACACAGCTGTTTGAGCCCTGTAGTTCGATTAGCAAATCTTGTTTGGAAACACCAAATATGGTAATAGCTCTTACTTCTGTCATAGTACCACGTAAATCTACAGGGTAAACACAATATCTATTCAATGATATAGCAAAGTGAGGGTGAGACAGACTGCAGAATGTCTTTACATTTTGTGTCATATCAGACACAGTAATGTTTAAGTTATTGCATTTAATTGCACATTTGTATGCGTATTTTAATCGGAAACTAACGGATGCTTATCCAGCATTCTTCCATTCTACTCAATATATCCCAAATGCTTTATTTCTTTTTACTGATTTTCCTTTGAAATGAGCAAATTTTTAAATAAAATTAAGGAGATAAAATCAGTCGAGAATCACTTTAAACCAAGCCCTGGAGAAAGGCTTAGGTGAAATGAGTTTTCACGTTTTACCAAAACAAAATTGCTAAGTCAGTTGCCCATGGCAAAAATTTAGAGTGACCCCAGCTAGATTGATAATCCTGTACCTCAGTATTCAGTTGAGTAACAATTAAGGTCATGGTCATTGGTTAAGGTCACAAATAAATAACCAAATACGCATATAATATACTACTAAGTGATGAATATATATTCATAATTTAGTGGTATAATATACGCGTGTTTGGTTATTTCTTGGTTGAGTGCCATATTGCTTTTCCCACCGCGCAATGATAGTGGAAGAGAAGTTATACCACACTGTCAAATATAGTGTATACATTTATTACCATTGAGTAAATCTTTTTTCCTTATAAGGAAAAAAGATTTACTCAATGGTAATAAATGATCTGTCCCTCTGAATGCGCCCAGTTTTGTGGTATTTTCATTATGTAATTCACTTTCTTGGTCCGGCCCTGTACCTAAAGGGCAACTATTCAAGTAGGGCTCCACCTACAGATAGCATTTGCATTGGATGAATGTTGACCAGCAAAGAGATTTGTGCTCACTAAGGCACCTGTTAGACCTTCCACAAAAATTTAACTATGCACTTCCTGTGCTATTTTTCTCATGTGGGATTGCCCTTTTTGGCCAACCTCATAACTTAAAGTCGGAATCCTATTGATGGGCGAATTTGCTGGGTTAGATTATTACTTTTGATTGATTTATCTTTACATCCATAATCTGTGCACACATCCTATGCTTTCTTATAGAGCAACACGACTATTTGACCCTTCTAGTTAAAGCGATCTCCCTTTTTGACCTGCCTAGAATAACAACTGGCTATGCGGGACTTGATATTATAATTATAGAGGAACACACAAATACAACATGAGCTTTGGGATATAGTGACATGGAGGTGGCATGTACATGTACATACCCTTGATCCCAGAAAACCTGCCAAAAGTTCTGAGGGCAGTGAGAGTGAAGGTTGAACTCATGATACTTTGTCTTATTTTGACTTGACGCCCAGTTTAGACACCTGACATTAGCATCAGCCACACCATCTGACTCCTCTACCCTGAACAGCCATTCCCCTACCCTTTTGTCTATATTTAGAACATAAATTACATGATGTATTGTATGTACATGTATGTTATACAGTGGTATGTTACTTACATGAGGTGCTAGAACATAATTATACCAGTTCAAGAGAGAATGATAATTCATACAAGGAAGCAGTGATCTAGTGGTACTGAGATGGACACAGCTACAACCTGCTGTGCCTATACATGAGTCTAGGTTGACAGTCTTTAGCCTTTAAAACTACTCATTATTTTTATTAAAAGTTGAATTGATAGGAATTATCTAGTTTCCATTGTTTTGAGCCAGTGCAATGAGTAGAATATTCTAGAATGAAGATAATAGGCTAACAAACCTTCCATATTTCCTTCTAAAGTATCCAAGTCTATATGACTCAATGTACCACTTCTGGGAAGGTTGATGTACTTGAAGGAGTTGTCAGATGCTAACGACTGGAATCCACTAACTGACACTCCCCTCATATATCTTGTGTTGTCCATAATTTGAGAATAGTATCCTTGTCCTAGATCTACATTGGCACGCACTTTGTATAATAGTAAATAACAGATAGTCTAACTACTGTGTGATGCTAAACAATTATACTTGAACTATTATCAAACACTTAGGAAAGTCAGATACTTGTACATGTATAAAGAGATTTTTAACTATAATAATGTTCTTACAGTATTAGATTCCCTAAAAAAAAAAATCCGTGCACCTTCCCAAAATCCAATAAGTTTTACTCATGGAAACATGTTTCCAACTTTTCCGTAAACTCGTATATTATCTATACATGTACGTTGTAATATAGCTGTAAGTTCAATGACTCTGGAGTCATTATTAATTACAAATAATACTATTTTCACTGCAATTCAAAAGGAATCTGCATAAATGATGACTTACATGGATATGCCCAGTTGATGCCTTCTTCTGGATAGTTGAACTTGATAAAAGAATAGACTCCATTCGTGATGAAAACTGCTTGGAAATGGTTTACCTGAAAAGTTTTTTTAAAAATGATACGATTGAAAGTGGCAGTGTGGAGAAAAGTCATAATGCCTACAGACTTTGTATAATGACACCTTTGGAGGTCATGTGTTCAGTTGCTATAAGAATTGTTTATCAGCTTAATTGTCACAGCAGATAGATCTATTAACTCTGCAGCAGCATTGAATGGCCAAGAAATTGGCTTTTCTCCCATAATGAGACAGTTTTGGTTTGAAGAGCAATGGTTTTTTTTGTAAATTGTGATGTTGAAAACTATCAATTCCAAAATTCAAAGTACATGTGGTAAATATCAAATTACTCCGCAATATCCCATTATGTATATTTGGTTTCTGCCGTACATTTAACCAGCCTATCCTCAGAAACTGAAGCTTGTATTGGCAAAAGAAGCCGGGCTCTGGGTGGAGGAGCTTAGCTTCCACTGCAGGAGTGCATGGGATTAGAACCTGTGACCCTAGGCTCTACAGATAAGCAAGTTAACCACTTCACCATTCTGCCACCCAATTCTCAATTTAGCATGAAGTTGTGTCTATCACATTGGAGTGCACAAAGGGTGCCTTGTACAAATCCTGTCAGTAAATGTATGTAAGCACAATATTTCTAATTGTTTTGTTTTACATTAGAATGTTGTTACATATACACGATGTCATACTATGGTGTACTGTCTGCTCAATCATAGTACATCATATTCATCATATTACATGTAGTTCACTAAGGTTTATACACTGTATAGTGATGTAAGTGTGATAATATGGAGTACTTCACCTCCAACGTTTCTGATCTTTCCTTGCAGTACGTATAGTAACTGGAGTAGTAATACTGCCAATACCACTGCCACCAGGAATCCTGACTGTAAAGCTTAGAGTACATACTGATCTGTCTGCAGCCTTCATCTGGAGGTAAGTTGATCCAAGTGACTACTAAAACCTATGTAGGTTGGAAACCAGAAACACCTTCAGCTAAAATAATATAATGTGTGCGTTGTACATCATGGTGTACAGGTTAGCTGCAGCTTCAGAAGTGGTGCCCGTACATTATTTGCTGGTGTGGAAAGTATCACAAAAACTAAATGTTATCAATTAAAGGACATATTGTTTGACTGTGTTAAAGATTGTTGGTGATTGGCCAGCCATGTTAATGGTGGATGATTGTGTAGCTGTTTGTGACTGGTACTATTAAAATATGCGTACTAATGGTGAGTGATCTGAAACGTGCGCACTAAATAGCCCCATCCACAAGCTACTCCCTTTAGCAAAGCCAAACAATATTTCTTCTGATTGGCAATATTCAGCCTTCATGGTGACATCATAGTACTAAATGTTTTAGTGTCCAACACTTTCTATTGACTGGGCTTACTTGAGTTATTCACATCTTGCTGAGCTCTGTCTAGGATAGCCTGAGTGCTGGCAGTCATTTCCAAACTTCTTTCATAAACATGGTAATAGACTCTGGTACGAGCTTCAGGCCATTCTTCTGCGAGCAGGCTCATTGTGATTTCATCGGACATTCCCCAGAAAGGAGAGAAAAATGCTCTGCCCTGGTACCACCAGTAACTACCGAACCTCCAGGGGTAGTACTGCCTCCACTCCATGTCAAAGTCTATGATACCATTGTTGCAGACCTGAAAATCACAAATTCAGAAATCCTAATCTCATCTGTGATTGGATAAATTCAATTTTATTCCCAAGTTACATATACAATGTATGTACATTGTATTTAAAAGATTTACTCTTAACAATGATTGGTTGTAACCCTTTGAATCGATACATATGCAAAGCTTGAAGAGTTTCTGCCAATCACAGCAGTGTTGTATTGCAAATAAGGATAATGTGATTCAATCATCAAAACACGCAGTGTCTTGACTATTGGTTATCCCTTTAGCTGGATGTAAGACAATTTTTGTTTAAAACAAATACTGAGAGGCATATTAATGAAACTGAAGTTTCCAGTAAATATGTTCGCTTGGGTAGAGTTAGGACACAGATGCACGTATACATACATGAATCTCGTAATGTTTTTTGTGAAAGAAGAAAGCGCCAGCTTGTCCATTAAGTTTCAGTTTAGCACAGGTGTAGTACTTGGTCCAGTGTTCGGGGGCATTCATCAAATCAGTGTCACCATTAGCATCACCCCAAGGATAAATTCTAGCCGAAAACCAAGCTTGAGGTGCTGTCCATATGTACCCATCTACCTCACAGTAAATCAGGGTAACTATAGACTTACATTTTATCCGATACTTCTATTCACGTGTAGGTAAGAATAAATATATGAGCAACATAGCATTTTGTTACCACAATACTGTGAAAAAATTTTATGAAGTATACGGTCAGCCTTCATTTGACCGTAATGATGCAGTATGGTGACCATAGAAGAGTTTCTCATGCGCTTTTGGATCGGTCAGATAAGTGTAAAGTTTACAGTGAGCATTTGTGGTCCAGTACAGAGCAACTACATTGTAGTTAATGCAGGTCTTCAAATACAAAAAGATCCAAGTATGCTACATAAGGGTTATTTCAACAGTTGTGAAAATGTAATAATTGGCTGGGCACAAATGAATTCCTTGCTATGGGAATATTGTGCAAAATATATTATGGCAAATCAAAATGTACATGTACTACTTTATGCTCTCACTTTTGGGAGATTTGTAGCATGGACAAGTGGTTTTACGGATATATCTTGATATTTGGGACAGACTTAGCATTCCGGGTGCCCGATTTATGCCTTTAAACCAAAGTCTTACAAGCACTTACAAATCACTTGTAACTAGCAAGTTGTGGAACCTTCAAACTTAGTCGAGGCTTTCGTTGACTCAGATAGATCAGAATTTTGACAAACTCAAAACACTGGTACCTGCCAGTTGAACTTATAATATTATCAGTGAAAGTTTAAAACATGGCTTTTAAATTACCTGGTCTAGTTGCAGAGGTTGTAGAAGTAGAGATTGTAGTTGGAGTGGTTGTAGATGTAGAAGTTGTAGTTGTAGTAGTTGTAGTTGGAGTAGTTATGGCTAAAGTCAATTCATTTGCTGGGCTACTTAGGTCGCCTTCTGTCGAAGTGAACCAGTTTGTGAAGCTATCTGAGTTATCATCTGTAGTGATAGGACGGTGTGTCACACCTTTTGTGTTGTCATATGCAGTGGTGATTGAATCTGTGATGCCCTCAGGGTATTCATCGGTAGTGATGGAACGATTTGTCACACCCTTTGTGTTTTCGTATACGGTGGGGATTGCATCTGTGGTACGAACCGGGTAGTCATCTGTAGTAATGAGACGATCTGTCACACCTTTTGTGTTATCGTATGCAGTGGTGACCGAATCTGTGATGCCCTCTGGGTATTCATCTGTAGTGATGGGACTATTTGTCATACCTTTTGTGTTATCATATGCAGTGGTGATTGAATCTGTGATACCATCTGGGTAGTCATCTGTAGTGATGGGACGATTTGTCATACCCTTTGTGTTATCGTATGCAGTGGTGATGGAATCTGTGATGCCCTCAGGGTATTCACCGGTAGTGATGGGACGATTTGTCATACCCTTTGTGTTATCATATGCAGTGGTGACTGAATCAGTGATGCCCTCAGGGTATTCATCTGTAGTGATGGGACGATTTGTCATACCTTTTGTGTTATCGTATGCAGTGGTGATTGAATCTGTGATGCCCTCAGGGTATTCATCGGTAGTGATGGGACGATTTGTCACACCCTTTGTGTTATCGTATGCACTGGTGACTGAATCAATGGTGCCCTCTAGGAAATCATCTGTAGTGATGGGACGATTTGTCATACGCTTTGTGTTATCATATGCAGTGGTGACTGAATCAGTGATGCTCTCAGGGTATTCATCTGTAGTGATGGGACGATTTGTCATACCCTTTGTGTTATCGAATGCAGTGGTGACTGAATCTGTGATGCCCTCTGGGTATTCATCGGTAGTGATGGGACGATTTATCACACCTTTCGTGTTATCGTATGCAGTGGTGATTGAATCTGTGATGCCCTCAGGGTATTCATCGGTAGTGATGGGACGATTTGTCACACCCTTTGTGTTTTCGTATGCAGTGGGGATTGCATCTGTGGTACCATCTGGGTAACCATCTGTAGTGATGAGACGATCTGTCATACCCTTTGTGTTATCATATGCAGTGGTGATTGCATCAGTGATTCCCTCAGGGTATTCATCGGTAGTGATGACACGATTTGTCATACCTTTTGTGTTATCATATGCAGTGGTGACTGAATCAATGATGCCCTCAAGGTATTCATCGGTAGTGATGGGACGATTTGTCACACCCTTTGTGTTATAATATGCAGTGGTGACTGAATCAGTGATGCCCTCAGGGTATTCATCTGTAGTGGTGGGACGATTTGTCATACCTTTTGTGTTATCGTATGCAGTGGTGATTGAATCTGTTATGCCCTCAGGGTATTCATCGGTAGTGATGGGACGATTTGTCGCACCCTTTGTGTTTTCGTATGCAGTGGTGATTGAATCTGGGATACTACCTGGGTAGTCATCTGTAGTGATGAGACGATCTGTCACACCCTTTGTGTTATCCTATGCAATGGTGATTGCATCCGTGATGCCCTCTGGGTATTCATATGTAGTGATGGGACGATTTGTCATACCTTTTGTGTTATCATATGCAGTGGTGATTGAATCTGTGATACCATCTGGGTAGTCATCTGTAGTGATGGGACGATTTGTCATACACTTTGGGTTATCAGATGCAGGGGTGACTGAATCTGTGATGCCCTCTGGGTATTCATCGGTAGTGATGAGACGATTTATCACACCTTTTGTGTTATCGTATGCAGTGGTGATTGAATCTGTGATACCATCTGGGTAGTCATCTGTAGTGATGAGACGATCTGTCATACCCTTTGTGTTGTCGTATGCAGTGGTGATTGAATCTGTGATACCATCTGGGTAGTCATCTGTAGTGATGAGACGATCTGTCATACCCTTTGTGTTATTGTATGCAGTGGTGATTGAATCAATGGTTTCCTCTGGGTAACCATCTGTACTGATGGGACGATTTGTCATACCCTTTGTGTTATCGTATGCAGTGGTGACTGAATCTGTGATGCCCTCTGGGTATTCATCGGTAGTGATGGGACGATTTATCACACCTTTTGTGTTATCGTATGCAGTGGTGATTGAATCTGTGATACCATCTGGGTAGTCATCTGTAGTGATGAGACGATCTGTCATACCCTTGGTGTTGTCGTATGCAGTGGTGGTTGAATCTGTGATACCATCTGGGTAGTCATCTGTAGTGATGAGACGATCTGTCATACCCTTTGTGTTATTGTATGCAGTGGTGATTGAATCAATGGTTTCCTCTGGGTAACCATCTGTACTGATGGGACGATTTGTCATACCCTTTGTGTTATCATATGCAGTGGTGACTGAATCAGTGATGCCCTCAGGGTAGTCATCTGTAGCGATGAGAGGATTTGTCACACCTTTTGTGTTGTCATATGCAGTGGGAATTGCATCTGTGATGCCCTCAGGGTATTCATCGGTAGTGATGGGACGATTTGTCACACCCTTTGTGTTATCGTATGCACTGGTGACTGAATCAATGGTGCCCTCTAGGAAATCATCTGTAGTGATGGGACGATTTGTCATACGCTTTGTGTTATCATATGCAGTGGTGACTGAATCAGTGATGCTCTCAGGGTATTCATCTGTAGTGATGGGACGATTTGTCATACCCTTTGTGTTATCGAATGCAGTGGTGACTGAATCTGTGATGCCCTCTGGGTATTCATCGGTAGTGATGGGACGATTTATCACACCTTTCGTGTTATCGTATGCAGTGGTGATTGAATCTGTGATGCCCTCAGGGTATTCATCGGTAGTGATGGGACGATTTGTCACACCCTTTGTGTTTTCGTATGCAGTGGGGATTGCATCTGTGGTACCATCTGGGTAACCATCTGTAGTGATGAGACGATCTGTCATACCCTTTGTGTTATCATATGCAGTGGTGATTGCATCAGTGATTCCCTCAGGGTATTCATCGGTAGTGATGACACGATTTGTCATACCTTTTGTGTTATCATATGCAGTGGTGACTGAATCAATGATGCCCTCAAGGTATTCATCGGTAGTGATGGGACGATTTGTCACACCCTTTGTGTTATAATGTGCAGTGGTGACTGAATCAGTGATGCCCTCAGGGTATTCATCTGTAGTGGTGGGACGATTTGTCATACCTTTTGTGTTATCGTATGCAGTGGTGATTGAATCTGTTATGCCCTCAGGGTATTCATCGGTAGTGATGGGACGATTTGTCGCACCCTTTGTGTTTTCGTATGCAGTGGTGATTGAATCTGGGATACTACCTGGGTAGTCATCTGTAGTGATGAGACGATCTGTCACACCCTTTGTGTTATCCTATGCAATGGTGATTGCATCCGTGATGCCCTCTGGGTATTCATATGTAGTGATGGGACCATTTGTCATACCTTTTGTGTTATCATATGCAGTGGTGATTGAATCTGTGATACCGTCTGGGTAGTCATCTGTAGTGATGGGACGATTTGTCATACCCTTTGTGTTATCAGATGCAGGGGTGACTGAATCAGTGATGCTCTCAGGGTATTCATCTGTAGTGATGGGACGATTTGTCATACCCTTTGTGTTATCGTATGCAGTGGTGATTGAATCAATGGTTTCCTCTGGGTAACCATCTGTACTGATGGGACGATTTGTCATACCCTTTGTGTTATCATATGCAGTAGTGACTGAATCAGTGATGCCCTCAGGGTAGTCATCTGTAGTGATGAGACGATTTGTCACACCCTTTGTGTTGTCATATGCAGTGGTGACTGAATCAGTGATGCCCTCTAGGAAATCATCTGTAGTGATGAGACGATCTGTCATACCCTTTGTGTTATCGTATGCAGTGGTGACTGAATCAGTGATGCCCTCAGGGTAGTCATCTGTAGTGATGAGAGGATTTGTCACACCCTTTGTGTTGTCATATGCAGTGGGGATTGCATCTGTGATGCCCTCAGGGTAATCATCTGTAGTGATGACACGATTTGTCATACCTTTTGTGTCATCATATGCAGTGGTGACTGAATCAGTGATGCCCTCTAGGAAATCATCTGTAGTGATGAGACGATCTGTCATACCCCTTGTGTTATCGTATGCAGTGGTGATTGAATCTGTGATGCCCTCAGGGTATTCACCGGTAGTGATGGGACGATTTGTCATACACTTTGGGTTATCATATGCAGTGGTGACTGAATCAGTGATGCCCTCAGGGTATTCATCTGTAGTAATGGGACGATTTGTCATACCTTTTTTGTTATCGTATGCAGTGGTGATTGAATCTGTGATGCCCTCAGGGTATTCATCGGTAGTGATGGGACGATTTGTCACACCCTTTGTGTTATCGTATGTACTGGTGACTGAATCAATGGTGCCCTCTAGGAAATCATCTGTAGTGATGGGACGATTTGTCATACCCTTTGTGTTATCATATGCAGTGGTGACTGAATCAGTGATGCTCTCCGGGTATTTATCTGTCGTGATGACACGATGTATCATACCTTTTGTGTTTTCGTATGCAGTGGTGATTGAATCTGTGATACCATCTGGGTAACCAACTGTAGTGATGAGATGATCTGTCACACCCTTTGTGTTATCATATGCAATGGTGATTAAATCTGTGGTGCCCTCTGGGTAATTGTCTGTAGTGATGAGACGCTCTGTCATACCTTCTGAGTTGTCGTATGCAATGGTGATTGAATCTGCAACACCCTCATCTGTGGTGATTGAGCCATCTGTGTTTGACTGGTCCCCATTCTCACCTATTATAATATTTGTTATTCAGTTGATACAACATGAAGTCATTGCTATTAGACAGGGGTTTATAGTACATGTTGTGCCATTAAAGAGGGAGAATTTCTAAAATTTACCAAAACCAATCAAAAAGCTGAATAGCTTGTTAGATTGTGCTTAGCTAGAACTGTTCAAACAGGTCTGCCAGTACAAGGGCAAATGATGTCATCTGTTGCGAATTGCTCTCAAACAAAGGCAGTCTATGTCATCCGAGTAACCTAGTTAACATTTTTATAAAGCACTTGGAAAGGTTTTTATTCAATAACTTTTCTATTAACCAAGGGTGTATAAATTCCTTCTGCACTTTTGATAGCATGATACTTAGCCACATACACTGTATATTGACTTGTCTTTTTTATTTCAAACATCAATTAACTGCAACTTGTAAGAAAAATTCTCATTTATTTGAGGGTATACTACAATGAGAACACAACTTCTTCATATTTTCTGAAACTCCCATGAGTGAATAGAGGTAGTGGATAGCCTATTTCCCAGTTTCTTTCCAAAATACACATAACTACTTGTGGTAAAACAATGTTAGCGCCGAAAGAGAAATAAATAACTAAGTTTAGCAATTATATTTCCTCTGCTCATGCAAGTGAGGTCAACTCAGGAAGAATACGCAGCCTTTGGGGCTACTCCCACTTTAAAGCTACTTACTAGCACTTCATATTTATTCGATGCAGCAGTGTTTGCATGACCGGTACATGACAAGTGCTAGGTTTTGACCAACATACAGCTGAAAGCGAACTAGCACATATGTACTCCTAGCAAAGTTCTAGGGCATCACTCGTGTGCAACTGGGCAATATATCTGGGTGTGCTCAATCATGTAATTATAAAATATGTATACTACCATTATGAGCCACCCAACCAGTAAACCCTATCAAGTCGAATATAATATGTAACAGTAACCAATACATTGACGCTAATTATTAATTTTATCTGTCTACTATTATATTTGATGTGTTTAAAAATATTTCACAATTTTTCGTCTTCCTGCAACAGTCAAATGCAAAGATGATAAAATGAGATTCAAGCATCGAGTTGGTAAAATATATCACCATGATGAAACAAAATTAAATTATTGTTTACGGTTTAGCCATTTTCAAATGTCAACTATGTTACTAGCGGATTTGAACAAGAGGTCCAAGATATTACAGTTCCTACTTGTGTCACCGATATTCAACCTAAACTGGTCCATGTTATTGGAGGCTAGTGTATGATAGTACACAGTAATCTTGAAGTCAACTTTCTATTGACATAGAGTCATTTCAGAATTAAGTCAGCAGATGAAGCAAGTAAAGTGAAAGTAGTGAATATTTGATTGGAAAGCCAAGAGATTGCTTTGTGTTTTGTAAACTTTGTATAAAAATTATTAGTTATTATTTCACAGGTTGTTATTCGTATATTGTGTTTGAAACCCAAGACTGAAGCACAGTTTGGGCCAAAAAGAGCAACATCCCCTTCCCTCATTAACGCCTTCACTCATATTTTATATAATATCGATATGCTAGTCGAGGAAATCAACCACAGCGTTGAAAGTAAGATAGGGAGCATTAAATAAAAGGAAAAGAGTACCTGTTGTTATGTGTCCATGAGATAGTTTCACACAGCACCAAACCACCAGTAGCAGACACAGGTTATACCATCTTCCCATTTTATGTCCACGGGCAGTCTTTCAATACGCTATCAACACAGGAGAAGTACTGCATTATTACATAAATATAGTATATGCAAAAAAGTATATGCACATCAATAGTAACAGTTTATGAAAATCTACCATGTAAATTATTAGTGGTAGGCCTAAACCATGCAATATACATTGGTAGTATATGCACCTATGCTGTAGGTAGTATATGCACCTATGCTGTAGGTAGTATATGCACCTATGCTGTAGGTAATATATGCACCTATGCTGTAGGTAGTATATGCACCTATGCTGTAGGTAATATATGCACCTATGCTGTAGGTAGTATCTGCACCTATGCTGTAGGTAGTATATGCACCTATGCTGTAGGTAGTATATGCACCTATGCTGTAGGTAATATATGCACCTATGCTGTAGGTAGTATATGCACCTATGCTGTAGGTAGTATATGCACCTATGCTGTAGGTAGTATATGCACCTATGCTGTAGGTAGTATATGCACCTATGCTGTAGGTAGTATATGCATCTAAAATATAGGTAGTATTGTAATGGATTTTGGTTTCTGGTGTGGTCGTCCTAAGACGACTCCCGAGTCCAAAGTGAAATGCCTATGAAAGATTGATCGGTGTCAGTAGTCAAAGAACTACCAAAGATGACCCATATGATCCCGAGTCAATGCTTGTTTACTATACTGAGAAAGAGAGTGATCCGACCTAGTAGGCAGTTCGTGTTGCAAGGTCAAGAACCTTAACAACTAGAATGACCTATCTACGAAGTGAAAGTCTCTGTATGTAAGTATAGATGTGTCTTTATTGAGATCCAAGCATGAACTGAGACAACAAACGTAAATCAATGCCCTTTATATAGTAAGAGAACTTCCGGAGGAAGTTCCGGTAAAAAGGCCGACGTAGTGTTGGGAAAAGATGACGTAGGGTCGTCCGGAAATTGCGCAACAACATGGCGGCCGGAAGCCCGATGGCCGACCCAAAATAGGTCGGGTTTGACAAAAGATGCTTAAAATCATCTAGATCATATGCAAAACAACTATCAAGTAATTCTGAGAGGTCGGGCCTCTTTACATGGGTATAAAAACAGTAAAACGTCTTAGTAATGCTATATACAGGTATGTAATTATCGAATGTATGGTTAGACATGCAATATAAGACAAGTATAAGTCTAAGAGCAGCTAAGTGCAAGAGAACAAGTGTTAGATGAGTAGTGCTGTGGCAACTACTAGGCACTTAGGGTGCTATAAGGTCCATCAGGATGGCTGGAGTCGTATATACAAATGTCCTGAACCATTAAATTATTTTGTTGACAAATCTAGATGTGGATTGTTCTACGTTAATAATAATTGTTACCGTTGTTTGTAAAAACTATACATGTACTTGTCAAAGAGTATTGTTTGTGTTACTGTATGGTAACAAAGCAAGCACTATCATTATTTTAGTGCTCTTGCAGCCATGAGGCCAGTTCACATGGGTCAAGCCCCCACAACTACTGAAGTTTTCCTGTGCGGTGGATTGCTGGTGTCATGGCTTATTTTTCCTAGATTTAGAAAACTTTAAATATCTTTTATGCTAAGGGAAATAATTGCTTTCTGGGATCTTAATGTTATATAAAATATCATAAATTATGCTCATTTAGAATTTTACTTGGGTGACCTGAAATTAGCATCTAGAATCTTCAAAACAATAGTAATAATGACTGTTATTGCGATTTTAGTAGAGCAATCAATGTAATCGATGCAATAAATGTAATGCATGTGTTAAAAAATCTCACAGTGAGGGCGAAAAAATCCATAAAACTAAGCTAGAATTCATTCACTAATAAGCATAGGAAATAGGATTTGCGATAATGGCAGTAAAACATAAGATGTGAAACGTCGACGCTCGGCCTGACAGAACCCAACCCAAACAGTCTAACGTATCATAGGAAATAAGGCTACCAATCGACTATAGCAGATATGCCATACAACAACATGTTAATATTGAAGCTATTTATAAATAAAGTTAATTCTTTTCAAAATTAACCGTGGAGTCAGCACATGTATGTCAGCATGCGCTGCCCAGACACTTTTATTTACCTGCTACTGATATTCTGTAATATTATTATTACAGAGGAGACCTACATGTACCTGTACAGCCACTGTTAGTCAAGCTCACATGACTTATTTACGTGGGAAGCTTCTAAGTAGGAATTATGCTACAATTATGACTTACGGTGTGAAGTAACTGTGAGTTGGACACTTCTACATTCGGGTAACAACCACTTTTGAAGCCTCAAACCTTAATAATTCTCCAACTCAAAATCAGCTGTTAGTCCTCTAATAGTAATCTTAACTGTCCCCTTGCCAGGTTGACACACACACTGCAGTGTTAGTCTAGTACCTCTATTCATTCACATCGATAGTTGATTTTATGTCAAACTGTGCTTTCTTTCTCTTGTAATATTTTGGAATGAGTGCCAGCAGTTACGAATTCATTGTAATATAGCTGGCATAGAATTTGACACACTTATACATGTACAATGTATATGTACCCCTGAATGTACTACAATGTATTTGTTTTTGCAATGCTCCCAGTTGTTTTATGCAAGCATGATTATATTACAAACGTACAATGACACAGTATTTATCTTTATTGTTGTAGTGTAACAAACATCGGGCTACTTACTGTATATTACAAATTGTTAAAAAAAGTCAACAAAAGCTTCATAATAGGGTGCAATCTGATAACTGTAACGTAGCCATCAGTTTACAATCTAAAACAATTTTTGGCAGGGTGACATTTGAAACCTTGTTTGCATGTATATAATGTATACCTATTATGTAACTATAGATTAGGATTAATGTAGGAATTCCAGTATTTACTCTTTCCAATAGTTTATCTCAAGTGCAAAAGTGTAAACCTGTTGAGCTTGGGAATGGCGGACTGTATTTATTTTGCAGCTAAAATAATTAAATCATGCAAACATTTCTCAAAAATATTTAACTCAAATATACAACATGTCTATGTCTATGTCTATGTCTATGTCTATGTCTATGTCTATGTCTATGTCTATGTCTATGTCTATGTCTATGTCTATGTCTATGTCTATGTCTATGTCTATGTCTATGTCTATGTCTATGTCTATGTCTATGTCTATGTCTATGTTATTATCAAGTAATATAGATGTGACTGTCGTTGTAAATCTGGCATGTGGGGCTCCCTTGAGTAATTCATGCAATGGGGCTCTCCTATCGTAGACAACACACGTGATATTGTAGCTAAATTGATAAAACTCACTTACCGGCTTATTCTCCTCAGCGTGACCAGCTCCTTGCAGCTTGCACTGCCAAGTGCCAGTGCTGCCCAACACCCTGTGAGAAAGGCCCAGATGACATGGCAGTAGTATAGTCAGTGCACTTCTAGACAGACACGCACTCATTGACCCCTGTTTTCAACCAATCACAAGCCAGTATTTCCGATTTCAACCAATCACAGAAGAGCACAAAAATTTTGCACATGACCTTGCCAAGGTCACCCCAAAATCCCCCCTTCTGATTGGTCGAAAAAACATTTGCACACTTGACCCCGAACCCGGCCACGACCCCTTCCCTCCCTCCTTCCCGCCCTCCTCCCCCTCCCCCACCTCCCACTCCTCCCCCACTCCCCGCCACCGCCCTCGTCCCGTCCGCGCCACCGCCGTCGCCGCCGCCACCGCCGCCCTCACCGCCGCCGTCGCCGCCGCCACCACCGCCCTCACCACCGCCGCCGCCACCGCCGCCACCACCGCCACCACCACCACCGCCGCCACCGCCGCCACCACCACCGCCGCCGCAACCGCCACCGCCGCCGCCGCCATCACCGTCATCACCGCCACCCCTCCTCCACCGCCGCCCACCCTCCCCCCGCAACCCCCACTCACCCGAACGACCGATCGTTTGAGGCGGTCAAGCCGCGTCCGCCCACGTTGCGTGCGGCGCCGACCGTACACGTGGAGGCGACGCCGGTGCCCCGTATCCACCGGGCCAAGCGACTAGGCAGCGGCCCGCCGCTTCTCCCGCGCCTCCCCACTCGGAAAGCTTGTGATCTAAACGAGCGAATTCGGCTGCGCTTCGCCTACAGCTCTCATTAGCGATATACATTGTATTGACAATAAAGAACCATGTACATGTGTTAAGTCAGCATATATAATACATTAAATAAACTTTTCGCAATGGTGACAATAGAATGGATAAAAGATTGTGTACACGTGTTAAAACACAATTGAAAGAATAAAAGACACATATTTAAAAGAGTATGTCATATCTATTATACATTAGATAAACTTTTCACAATAGTAGCAATAGAATAAATAAAAGGTTGTGTGCATGTGTTAAGTCAGCATTATGTAATATATTAAATTGTTTAGCCTCCCTATAAAAATATATAGTAGTAAGGTGTGAGTTATTTTTTAGCTTGATAGCATTTTATACAATAAACACTTCACAATTGCTGCCAATTACTCCATTTAACACTAACCTTATGTTCTACTTGTTGACATCTCTGATCAGGCACTGACTAGTAGGTAGCTGTCTCTGTTTACTCTCACTCTGTTGACTAGAGGCTGATTGTTCATACTGCTAGAGTGAGAAACTCATACCTTAAATAGTAGTATTCAGTGGGCGGAGTCTATACATTTCCCCACCCCGATGTGAATCCGAAGCCTCCCGATGTGAATCCGAAGCCTCCCGATGCACCCCGATGTGAATCCGAAGCCTCCCGATGCACCCCGATGTGAATCCGAAGCCTCCCGATGCACCCCGATGTGAATCCGAAGCCTCCCGATGCACCCCGATGTGAATCCGAAGCCTCCCGATGCACCCCGATGTGAATCCGAAGCCTCCCGATGCATCCCGATGTGGATCCGAAGCTTCCCGATGCATCCCGATGTGATTCCGAAGCTTCCCGATGCATCCCGATGTGATTCCGAAGCTTCCCGATGCATCCCGATGTGAATCCGAAGCTTCCCGATGCATCCCGATGTGATTCCGAAGCTTCCCGATGCATCCCGATGTGATTCCGAAGCTTCCCGATGCATCCCGATGTGATTCCGAAGCTTCCCGATGCATCCCGATGTGAATCCGAAGCTTCTCGATGCATCCCGATGTGAATTGACACATCGGGATGCATCGGGAAGCTTCGGGATGCATCGGGAAGCTTCGGAATCACATCGGGATGCATCGGGAAGCTTCGGAATCACATCGGGATGCATCGGGAAGCTTCGGAATCACATCGGGATGCATCGGGAAGCTTCGGAATCACATCGGGATGCATCGGGAAGCTTCGGATTCACATCGGGATGCATCGGGAAGCTTCGGAATCACATCGGGATGCATCGGGAAGCTTCGGAATCACATCGGGATGCATCGGGAAGCTTCGGAATCACATCGGGATGCATCGGGAAGCTTCGGAATCACATCGGGATGCATCGGAAGGCTTCGGATTCACATCGGGATGCATCGGGAGGCTTCGGATTCACATCGGGAGGCTTCGGATTCACATCGGGAGGCTTCGGATTCACATCGGGGTGCATCGGGTCACATTGGGATTGGATAAAAAAAGGGAGGAGTCAAGAAATGAGCAGTTGTATAAAGGGAGAGTGGGATCACAGTCTCAGCATTCAAAGTTCAGCACACTACTACAATAGTACATTATCGATGGATACTGACAACATAGTCCAAAACCAAGAAGAGTTATTTGCGGGCTTAACGGACTCACAAATGGATGGAATTATTGAAGAAGAAGAGTGCAGTCAGAAGAGGAAAGAAGAGGTGGATGCGTTAAAAGAGGCACGGAAGAAGGGGAAAATAATAGGCGTGGGGAGTCTTGCCCGAAAGGATCTTTCTAACATGGCGGACTCTCCATCCTCCCCGGAGCGGGCCTCGGATAGGGGCGAGAGCACAACAACCCATGGATGAGTATTATTCCAAGATAGAAAAGATGCAGCTTTCTTCAGTAGTATTGTTTTATTACGAAGATAAATAGAGAAAAAATAAAAGAATCAAGAATCAAGCAGAAATCTAAAAAGCAAAGAAAAAAAAGAATGCAGGTAAGATAAAAACTATTGGTCTCTTTTTTTAGTTATAGTAGTATAAAAACGAATTATAAGTAAGGTGAAGTATTTCTCTTTAGTCAAAGTGAAAAGGTGAAAAAAGCATAATATTGTTTACATGCGTTGTGAGTGGGAAAGTATTATTTCTTTTATTATAGTATAAACGTTGTAATAGAGCTCTTATAGAATGATCTCGAACTCTTCCTTCTACTCTGCTTAGCCGTGTAATTATTCCCTCCATACTCCACCCTCGAGCTCGAAGGAGACAGAACAAGATACAGTAGTCTCCACACACGTTAGTACTCTCTTCTTGTAGACACTCTCCATTCTATACTATTGGTATTCCCCATTGTTGTAACATCTTACCCACATCAGGATAAATAGAAGGGGGGAGTCCATAGGAGTCGAAATACTCTATTTCTTTTCCATTCGAAAAAACAGAGATCCAATGCTCGCCACTTTTCTCACTTGTTTGAGTGTTGAAAACAAAAGATCCAGATGGGGAGAAGGAGTCTAAGAAGTGATCCTTTGGCATAACCCCTCTAAAGGAGGTTGATGAGAGTTTATCATCAGATAGAATATTCGAGATTGAGAATGTATCCATTCTTTTTACATCATCCCGGCTACCATAGATACTTCGTGATTTGCATTCAAGTAGATAATGTCATCTTTTTCTTCGTATACAAACAGTCCAAGTGTATTTTGAGTTTGATTAGCAAATGCTAGATTAATAGATAGACTCCCATTTGATAACAAGTGAAAGTTGTCATCACACAAATCTCCTGAAATGTCAAAGGCGTAGAGAGCAGCGCAGGACTTGTATTTGCTAGGGGAGATCTCATTCCCTGTGTCAGCATCGGATGTATTTGTGACAGTGAACAAATTCATGAATTCACGAGCAAACTTTCCACTTGCAAAGTTTGGTTCATATCTTCGGGTCACCGGTGTTCCATCAATTAGTAGTTCTAATGAACTTAGATTGTTATGTCCAAATTTGAAGAGATTTTGCTTATACGTTCCACTCTTTGCAGTATGGTTGACTAGTCCGACAAAGACTCTGTTTGGCTTCTGTCCCGCTTGATCAAAGTTTACTCTCACTGACTGGTGTCCAGCAGGGATGACATGGAAATGAGTTTTTATTCCGTCAATTGGTAGTTTTATAGACTCTTGTTGCACAACCCAAACATCCATTTGTGCTTTTTGTAAGGCCGGATTGGCTTGTAAACGTCGAATCCACAATTCTGTCTTAGTTATAGAAATCTTCGCCCCTCCTGCAGGGTTGTCTGTTTCTGCTAAGAGGGCCATTTGTGGAATAGCACGTTGTAGAGTAAGGCGAGAGCGAACTCCTGGTGGAATAAGTCTTCCTTGAGAAAACATACTCAACCTAGGTCTCCCATAGAAGCTCATCTCGTTACTTGTGGCTATAAGTTTCTTTCTTTTTTCAACCACTTCGGGAGGTATAGCATCATAGTCTTCTCCAGTTCCTTCATCCTTCATCCACCCACTCCCAACTTTCATATATGTGCTCTTAGCATCTTTACCATAGTTTAGGAGATTCTCGACATAAGCTCTATGTCCATAGTTTGGTTCATACTCAACATCTTGCCCAGCCAGTTGAACAGTGGCAGAAGAAAAGAGACTGTGCATAAAATTGTCCCCTGGAACAACCTTTAGTTGTTCTTCCGCAGGTAGTACGCTTCCATCAGCCTTGCTCACCTTTACTGTGGTGTGTAAGTAAGACCTTGATAGATCTGTGTAGAGTTCGTCTGCGGGCGGGATGTTAAATTCAATAGTGCCATCAGGGGAGTCCGTAACAGGAGCCAAAGGTACCCACTCACCTCTGAGCACGCTAGTATGAGTTGGCGGAGTGGCAAATAAGTCAAAACTGGAGTCAACCGTGTCTGGAGAGTCTTCAGAAACCTTGGAGAGAGAGATGGCTCGATGTGTGACGGACATGTTCGATAGTGTGAGAGTTGTTCCATCTAGTACTTGCTCCTACAGTCGCTTGTCTAAGAGTGGGGAGTGGTGAGTCTAGGTGCGGATTATATATTTATCTTTCATTTAGTCAAAAACTGTTTTTCTTCCTTTACGCTTTTTCTTTGTAGACTTTTGACTAACTCGTGCACGTTTGGCAGGTGGTTCACGTAATTCATCTTCTACATCACCTAGAAGATCCCCACCAGCTTCACGAAAACGTTTTGCTGCAGAGGATTTGAAGTTCTCTCCCTTGATTACATCTCCCAGAACCGAAGCTCCAGTAGTCAATAGCTTTTTCCCAATAGTTTTGGCACCATTCTTTAGCATGGGAAGGACCCCTCGGGCCAGTCCAGAAAAGAGTGAGCCGATCCCATTACCCGTCATAATAGGTTTTCCCCTGTACACACTCATTCCCTCTCCCACCTGGTTTGCATAATAGTCTTCATACATCTCACCTGACTCATCAGGAAAATATGGAACTATGCGAGGGGCCATGTTATTTCTCTCCACGCGGTCTGAAACGAACCGTCAGCACAACCTTTCCACTGCGAAATGAGACCCTTTCTCCATCATCACGTCTTATATCTACCTCGATGAGGTCTGTGCTTGTATTAGACACTGGAGAGTATTGAACATTCGAAAACTCAAAGAAAACGGTGCTATTTCTTTCACTCTCTGTTATAGGAACTGTGCGAAGTAGGGGGACTAGACTATCTCCAACATGTCTTGGTGAGACTACGGAGGTGTAGACATAGAGGGATGTGAAACCAGCATTGATGTCTGGAGGGTTTTGACTCCTGTTGATTTCCGCAGCATATTCTACATCAGGTTCGAATCCCAACACCCACGCAACATCACGTGACATCATGACAGAGTGTTCCTGTTCTCTCAACATGAGGAAGGTTTCATTCCGTAGACTATCATAGTAAAAGCTCACTACTTTTTCTAAGTCGTAGTTTATTAGTATTCTATTGATCTCACTCAAAAGTTCACCCATGGAAGCATACCTTCCACTCCTGATTTCACATTTTCGTTTGACTCCATCTTTTGTATTCGTAACCACTACATAGCCATCTTCCACATTTCTCCAGGATGCGGGGTACTGAATGTCAAGTAACCCAACCTCCCACTGTGATGAGTGAAGCTTCAATGTCTTGGCTAGCTTCGTAATGAAGTGAGCATTGGTGTTTGTGTCACTCCCACCGATGCGTACATTTGAGGTAAGTGTGACATTGAAGGCCATCTTTGAGAGTGAGCAAAACTGAACTTACATATCGAATTTATACTACCTTTGATTTTACACAAACTGACTAGAATCTATCCAACTATTAAATGAAGAGGGATAACCACTCCATTTCACAAAACTCTCTTCTTTTCCTCTCCTTCTTCGTTTACGTATGACTTTCTCAACTCTAAAGATTTCAGGTAGGTTAACATGTTGCAATTCTTGTGCATAGAATGTTCCATCTACTCCTTCTTTGTTTAGGTCTTCCAGTGTATAGACAGGAGGTGAGGTATGTGCCTTGACTGCTTTTATGGTGAATATCTCGGTTGACCAGTTTGGTGTGAACCCTCGCTCAAAGCTACTACGAGCCATCGAAATCCGAACATGATCACCTGGTGAGTATTTTACTCTTGTTTTCTTTAACCATCGTTTAGGTGAGAACTCATTTAACCGAACCCAAACCTCTTCTTGATTATCGTAATCAACCTCAATAGGTTTCATTCCAATTGACCTATTAAAACTGTTGTTATATCCTTGGACTAGGTCTTCTACATCTTCTAAGTAGCGTCCATCTCCTCTATAAGTGAGTAGACGATGAATTTTCCCTCTCAATGTTCTATTAAAGCGTTCAACAAGAGCAGCCTTGATGATCTCATTCTCAGAGGTGAAACGGCTAACTCCGTACTTCTTTAGCACTTCACTCACCCTTCTGTTTAGGAACTCCTTACCTTTATCAGTTTGTATTTGTCTAAAGCTTTCATTTTCGAATAGAGAGATGAGTGCATTGGACACTTCCAGACCAGACTTGGAATGAAGAGGAAAGACCCATGCTTTCCGTGAGAAGGCATCTATGCAGGTGAGCAAAAATGTTACTCCATCATTTGAGTCCTTGTGCGCACGCACATCCACGAGATCTGCCTGGAGTTGTTCACCAATCCCACTCACAAACGTTTTTCTCCTTGTAAACTTCATTCTAATCGGGCGATGAAGAGTGTATGCGTCTTGACTTCTCAACCACTTCTCAACATCATTCTCATTAATACCAGGAGGAGAAGCTAAAACTAACTTTCTCTTTCCTCCAAAAGATGGTGGTTGAGGAGGGGAGAAGTAAATATCGCGTAGACCTTCATCTATATCATCCATCTTTCTGTTTTACTATCGCTTGCAAGAGGGGTTTTAGGAAGCTTTCGCCTAGACCTAGTTTTGATAGGACTTCTATTATCACCCTTCCCACTCCAACGTGCGCCAGCTTCTGACCTCTCTGGTTTTGTTTCTCTCCTATATGGGTGTGGTAGTGGTGACCTTGAGCCACTTCGCCTCTTTTCATCATCTCTTTTTTTCTCTCGCCCTCGCTCTTGTGCTTCTTCTTCTCTTTGTCTCCATGTATGCATTTCATTAAACCTAGTGTTAATTCCCTCTAATGTATTATACAACTCCTGCTACGGATGGCGTGATCTCTCCAACTCTTTTAGGAACTTATTCATTTTATGAGCATGTTGCTCTAGCTGAGAGTAGATGTCTGTATCAGAGTTTTTGAGGTTAGATATTACATCTTTTCTGCTTTTTTCTGCCAGGAGTAGATCCCCATTTGTAGAGAGTGAGGGTAGATGCTCTCCTTCTTTTTTGTTGTTTCTACTATTCATTGATTCATATGTATGTTTATCCATAAGAAGATACTTTTTAGAAAACTTGAGACTCATTTCACCTTCGTCCACCACCTAATCCGCCAAGCACACCTCCGAGTAAACTTGCCAATGGCTTCAAAAGAAGACCTAAAAATCCGCCACGTTGTAGGATTAACTTTTTCTGCCTCACACTAGTACGAGAGTTGGTGAGATCCTCAATGGCCCTTCTATGTCGACGTAGAGAGTTCAACTGAGCGGTAGTTAGATGAACATTACCTAATAATACATTTCTAGCACACTCAACAAGAGCGAGTATAAGGTCTTTGTTAGCCTCAGCAATGGTTGAATCTCTGATGGTTGCAGATGCTTTCGTCAGTGCATATATACTCAAGGCATTCCTCCTCAACCTTGGAGAATACTCGGGTGAATTAATGTATCTCATGCTTGATGATGGATGCGCTCTCTTCGAGTCCAAGACAGTTTATGGAGAGAGTAGAGATGTGAATGCTACTTATATTCCAGGGTATTCGGGATATATACAGTCATGGGAGAGTGCTCAGAAGCAAAATTACCGATCAGTCTAGCCCACTCCGGGGTTTCCTGGCGAAGATTCAAGAATAGAAAAGAGTGTGGCTTACGTGTAGCATCACTAAAAGCTTCTTGAACAGCTCTTGTACTCTGAGGAAAAGCCTGCTTTGCAAGATTGGTAACAGACATTCCGTCTCTAGGGTTCTTGAACAAGAAAAAGTACTGCGAGTTTATTGACACTGTTCTATTATCTTTCGGGAAAAGGTTCTGTAGTAAGAAAAAGACGCTTATGTTCAGGTGGTGACTGAACTTTGTAAAGATTGCATTAGTAGTCTCTTTCCCCCCGACTTCACCCATCAAGTCATCAATGATGAGCCAGCGATTCTTCCCATCACGCTCTATATCCATTTCTACATCAATGAGTCCTGAATGAAACCTTACTTTATCCTTGTAATCCTCAAAGCGGCGTTGCCAAACTCCATAGCAGTAAATGATTTCAACAGGAGTGGGTGAAGCAATTTCATCAACTCTCTTAATAAGACTAAATAGTAGTTCCGTTTTTCCACTCCCTGTTGGACCACAGACTAGAGCTGTGAAGGGACTCTGCAAGCGAAGATCGATTTCTTGGTGTGGACGCATGCTGATCCAGTTGAGTAGCTAATAGAGTTGTGTTTGTTTTTAAAAAGTGTCCTTGCTTAAGTACTCCTTTGTCTTTACCATTGGGTGGTTCCCTATCACTTAGATATGTGTAAACTGATGGGGATAAAGATGAGCAAGAAAGTATAAATAGTATTATGATTATGTAGAATGTGAACTTCTTTCTTTTGTTGCTTCTCTCTCCTATTTGCTCCCTTCCCTCTTCAGCAGAGATAGCTACTACTTCATCTAAGAGACCATCAGCCACATCTTCATAATTCTCATTTCTACATACTACCTCTTGCTTTGACATCTTGCCCTTGTTTGAGAGAACGATTGGAATCTATACACTTTTATTCATCATTACTTTCTCCTGTTGGAACCCACTGTGGCAGTTTACTATCTTCCCCTTCTGCTTTTGCATCATTATCATCTAGTTTGCTAGCCAGGTGGGGAATTATGTGATCAATAATTGATACACTATCCACTTTTTCTTCTTCTTCTTCTTCTTTTTGCAAACGCTCGATTTCCATCATTAACCTCTCTTTTTCCATTCTTTCCTCTGTTAACTTTTTTTCTAAGAAGGCAATGCGATTTGTTCTTCTCTCTTTTCTTGCATCAATTCTCTGTTGCATCTCTAGTGCTTCTTTCCACCCCAGTGCTCCTGCCAATTCCACTTTCTTTAGTGCCAATTCTTGTTCTATCCTTCTAATCTCTTGTTCCCTTTTGTCACACATTTCAACCTCTTCTTTAGTTTCTACATGAGTTTGCTCTTCTATCATAATCTGGTTATTCTCTCCTGTAGAAGTCTCTCTCACTTCCACCCTAGCTTCTCCTGGTGAAGGGCTTCTTATCTCCTCTAACCCGTTTTTGGATGAATCTACTTCTCCAATGTCACACATTTCAACCTCTTCTATCATAACCTGGTTAGTCTCTCCTGTAGAAGTCTCTCTCACCTCTAATCTAGCATCTCCTGGTGAAGGGCTTCTTATCACCTCTAACCCATTTTTAGATGGATCTAGTTCTCCAAACAATCGCCCTGCATATAGCGTATTACCTCTACTAAGAATTAAACCAGGGATGCTTTCTTCATTGTAACTCCTCTTCGCTCGCGATTTCTCCTTCCCATCCTCAAAGCGACATCTTCTTGCCCCATCCTTTAATATGTTCAATACTCTATGATAGAGTTCATTCTTTGAACCTTCCCCACCAGGTTCATTATCCAGATATAGTAAGAAGTGAGTGTTAAAAGTGGCCTCCGCTCCCACACCAGTTTCATCCCAGTTTCTATCTTCAATAATCTTCTCAACCTCCACTCTACACCAGGTTGACAACTCCGCATTCCTAAGAAGGAGTAAGGGAGAAGAAACGGATGCGTTTTTTGTTTCTACCATAGATGAAAATCTTGACCTAGCTCCTGTTAAGTCTTCATAACAAAGTGCCATTTTCCTCAACTTTTCCTCTCCTATCTTAAAAGGGATATTCATAGAGAGTGAAAGTGTTCTAAAATAGATGGCAAGCTCTACCACTCAATGGCGGATTTTGAACTTTGGGGAAGGGGTGGCTCCATGGATGGGTGGAGATAAATGGTCCAGGAGCATTTGAGACAATGCATCTGTCTTTATATGAAGGTTTAGTGTAAAACTCAAAGCTCAACCTACTCAAGTAGTAAAAGATATGGAACTGCACAAGTCATGAAACCAATACTATTCATACCTAAGAATGTCCAGATTAGTTAAATTTCGAGTCTGACCTGTGGTCATGATCAACAGATTAGATGTTAGATGATAAAATTGCTACAAGCTGTGACTGACAATAACTGAATCCTTTCTGTGCCCAGAATACTACAGTTCTCTTAAATAGTACTGGAGTGGAAGACTGAGGGGGATGTATACATTATAAAGATATAACAATTTATTTCAACTGAAGTTTAGATGGACTAATGTGTAAGATTTATTTTAAAAAGAGAATAGGTAATTCTGCTTGAGATACAATCATGAACTATTGAAATAAACTATGAGAATACAATAATAAAATAATGTACTACATGTAGATGTAAGTGCGCCAGGTAAATATGAGTATTATTCAGATATTGGGTTTGATAAAAGCAGACGTCTTCTTTTCATTCTAATGAAAGTGTCTGCTAATGACTCGAGTGGTATTTGGTGCAGGAGATCCTTGTGTTTGTAGCCAAGAACGAAAGTGTTAAGTGACTGTTGGCCCAAGGATGATCTCAATTTACTCTTAATGAACTTGAGAGTAGAATTTGCCCTTTCTGTGCTGGCACTTGTAACAGGCATAGTTAGGAGCAGTTTTAGTAAGTAATGGATGTTAGGAAAATTTATACTCTCCTCTGAAATGCTGTAGGACTCTTGTAGGGAGCCAGTGGCACACTCTGTGGATTCAAACTTGCAGTACCACATGCTCAGTTCCTGCCTAAGAGTATTTTCAGAAGGCAAATCCTCTTTGTGGGCTTCTGAGAAGGCAATAATGTCAGCTATGTACTCCTTCTTTCCTCTTTCCAGCATAATCGAAGGCACTAGTGAAAACCCTAAAATATTTAGGTCATAACTTGCAGTCCAGAGTTTTGTTAAGGTATACTCTATCCACCTGCATTGTATGATATAACAAATGGTAATTTCACAGTAAGCAAGCACCACTTATAACACTAAAAGGAAAACCTACTACTAGCATCTTATATTCATTCACTTACTCTATCCCTATAGGTCATGTTCTGACTGGTTGACTAAATGACAAGTCATAATGCATATTCTAGAAGTTGCCTTCCCCATGAAGATAAGTACAAAGCTTTGCTAGATAATGGATGAGTACAGGCTACTGCAAGCAATCGGCAGCAAACTCATCCATTGGGCTAGAGAAAGTGAAAACAAGCCTATTTTGCACTTCTCATAAAGATTTGGTCACTTCACCTCAGCATAATAAAGGAAAATGCAAAGCTGGTAATATTTAGAACATACCTTTTGAAATCTCAGGTGCAGCTTCAAATCTTCTTTTAAGATCTGCTAGCAAATGGTCTACATATGGCAAGAAGTAACTAACACGGAAATACTCTTCATTACTCTTTGCAGCAAGATTCGCTCGAAGTGTCTGGCGTGCACAAGTTCTTGGTTGCTTTAAAGGATGGCCCAGTAACTGTTCCATGCGTCTGGTGAGCGTAGCAAACAATGATAAATCATTTCGACATACTTCCAGAGATGTTATAACATCTTGAACATCCCGGTGAGCTGAGCTGATGTCTTTGGTAGTACCTGCAAATGAGCAAATGGACTGTAAAGATAAACAGCATCACAAAAAGTGATGCTAAAATATCGTCATGCATAACTCTCTTCTACATCCATCATTCATACAATTTGAAGATTGCGTGTGCACCACTAGTCTCACCTTGTAATTTGATACTGAGATGCTTTGTGTATCCTAACACATGCTCAGCAATCACAACAGCTACCACAAAAGGTTGGCTTGAGAGGTAATTTTTCAACCCCACAGCATCTGTAAGGGTTTTGTTCTCCCACTCTGGCTGTGACATGATATCCAGGCTTTGAAGTATGTAGGGGTAGATTGCCATAAGGTCTTCGATATTTGTGTGCCGTTCAACCCATCTTGTCTCACACATCATTTTGATCTAAATACATAATCAAAATTACCTACCACTACAAACAAATGATTACATACTAGAGCATCAATCAGAAAAAATGTAATATTATGTAGTGAGCCCTATATTAATAAAACCCTCCTATACAAAGTACCTTGCAATACCTTGTAATTGCTGTAACTGAACATGCATGGAAGAAACGCAAACATGGCACGGTGCTGTAAATACCAACACACCTCTAAATGCCACTAAATCTAACTTACCTTCTTTTTTGCCACTGGTGGATCAGATTCTTCAAGAACTTTCCTCAAGATGGCAGATCTTTTAGGAGAATAAGTAAAAAATATTCCAAGCCTCTTGATATTCTCCATCATTACTCGGAACTCAGTAACTTTTGACGTAGTATTGAGAGCCAAGTTGAGTCGATGGCTAGAGCAATGGTGGAACGTAGCAAGAGGCTGCAACTCTCTGATCCGAGCTTGGCAACCTTTGAACTTGCCACTCATGTTGCCAGCACCATCATAAGTCTGCGCACGGCAGTCACTAATGCTAAGACCATGTGATTGCAGACATGTAACAATGTTACTAGCAACACTTTCTCCAGAAATGTCATCGAGGTCTATATATTCTAAAAGGCGTTCGTTAACTTTACCTCCTTTAGCAACAGTTCGTATTACAATTGCTAGTTGCTCCATGTTGCTGCAGTCAGTGACCTCATCTGCTGAGACTGCATATATGAACTTCCCAGTTTGACTTTTTACTTCGTTCATGATTAAACTCTGCAGCTCCCCAAGTATACATTTGATCATGTCCGCTTGAGCGTACTTACTGAGGTACGTAGCATAAGTACTGGCCTTTGCTGACTCAAGGTGTTGATGCAAGACAGGATCATGTCTAGCATGGCTAGCAACAGTGGCTTTAAAGTTTCCAAGGTTTACATAATCCTCGTTGTCAATTGATGGTACACCATCATCACGGTGTCCACAAAGGGCAAGTCCTCTCTCTATACAATGTTTCATTACGTTCATAATCCTAACAAGAACTTCCCTATTTTGTTTGGTTTTTGCTTCACCATTTGCAGTAAGCTTTTCGGTGATGGAAGCAGTTTTGTTTGTCTGTACGCTGGTGAAGTTTTCCATCTTAGTCTAGAAATGATGATTTAAGATGCATTTAATGAACAGTATTTGCCAAAATAAAATACCCCAACAAGGTGCTACATGCTAAACATATTAGGCATTAGTCATTTGTCACAACATTATTGACAATCTGAGCAAAATATTTATATAGCAGCCTTACCACAGCTTCCATATGGTATGTTTGAGCGGCGTGTTTTCCGACTTTCTCCTGCAGTCGTTTCCATTGATGAAATGGTTCAGTCACCAATGTAGTCACTGGTACACCATGGGCTGCCGTAACAGGAAAGAGCTTACATGGTAGACAAAATACACCATCAACTTTTTTACTGTAAGCAAGGAAGGGAAACAGCTTCAACTTGGCAATTGAGCACTGCCGCCACGTAATGCCATCTTTATTTTTCTTCTCGGGAAAAGGACGTGAAGGAAATGTGTACCTACGCATAAAAAGTAAAGTGTACATAAGTGTATGCAGCGCCTTTGGAATTAGGAAACAGTAGGTCTATGTAAAACATCCACATACAAGGCAACATCACACAATGCAGGGCTAAATAATATAACAACTTTCACTGTACTCACATTTCAGGTATGCCCGGTAAGCTCTTTATAAGTTTCAACTTTTCAGCTGCACTTATTGAATGGTTTCCATCTGATATGTCAATTTCAGCATGATCTAGATAGAAAAAAACCTTGTGTATATAAACACCATCATCATGCAGTTGGAATCATTATTATAACATTTAAATAGCAATAGTTTCTGTTGGTCAGAAAACCATGCCAAGGCACGAGATAGTACATCTATGGACAGAAAGAACATATTATACTGGGCTAGATTAGATTCATTTCTCTACCATGATCGGATAATAATGAAATGATTGCAGATACTATGCGTATTTAAATTATTGCTAAAATATGTAAAAAGACACTAGACTTCAATATTGGGCTCGGAATCTTGGAGGTTCAGTTTTTTCTTTGGTAATTTAGTCTAGAGGAGGTATTAACAAATAGGTTAGATTCGGTTATAAAGATGATAGTCATGTGAGAAAAAGTGATGTTAGAAGAGGAGGATGCGAGTTCAGTCAGAAAATAATTAGTTTGATGTCTAGTTGACGCGACCATCGTTGATACCTGGATGTAGTTAATGCATTACTTTCTAACTAGCCCAGTCTCTTTTTGTGTACATTAGACACGACCATGAAGACTTAGTACAGAAAAGGTGTAAATAAACTATAACACAAGAAATTAACGGCATGCAGACCAACTCACCCTCTTCGTTACGACCAGTTAAATTAGATTGACTGCTGATTCTGTAAGAGTTAGAAGATCTAGATATCGGAGTCTATGAATACCTTTTCATTATTAATATTCATGGGTATAGGTTTACAGAAAATAGCACTCACCGTTGTGACTCTAGTATTTGGGATGGCAATGGTGATATCACTCTCTGCTGAGATGAGGATGCTTGTGCTGTGCTTGCATTAGCACCATCTACTGTGTCTTCTGCTGCAGCCTGAGTTGAACCTTCTCCTTCTTTAGCTCTCCTAAAGCAGAAGAAGAGCATAAGATAACTGAACTGGAATAACTGTTATTGTTCAATGGACTTGGGTACAAACAACCGGAATATTAGTTATGGTACTAGAAATTTCTACTTAGATCCTAACTGTTGGGATTGAGTTATCTAAAATTACAGTATAGGCCATAGCTAGCATACAGTAGAGCATTGTAAAAAATTGGTATTTCATGACCAATAAAATTATCATTATAGGCTTATTATAACAAGACTACTATAATATTAAATTGAAATTCTAAAATGAAAATTGACATGTAATAATATAATCAATGTACAAAATAAAATATGGAATCTAAACCATTGCAGAATATAAACAGGCTATTCGTTCATAACATTAGACAACAGATAAGAACATTTTTTATTTTTATTATTTTCATTTTGTAATAATATTTCACAAATTATTTATTTATCATGATAAAAAATATAATTATTATTATCTTATATGAAATTATATTATTATAACAAAATAATAATTATTATAATATTCTAATTCTTATTAAAATCGATATAAATTATATTAATATTAATATATCGTAATTATTATTATTAGGCCTAATATATTATACATTAACATTATAATTATTATTATTATAAATAATATAATAATTGATAAGACAGTAGTAATAGTAAAAACTAAAAAAGCTAAATTTTAATAAATGTCACTTTGGTACCAGTAATAATTACCCTATATAGTGTATGTGCATCAGGACACTAGATGGTTGAGATACAGCTAGTACTTAGAAAGTCAAAAAACTATGTAAACTGAAGGTAAGGTTAGTTAAACTTACTTGAAGAATGATGTGAGAGAAGTTTGGGTTGGGTCTAATTTTCTTTTGTACAGGTGAGACATGATAGCTTGTTAAACAGCTAACTAGATCTTCAATTAGCAATTAGAATTCAACAGATTAAAAGAAGTTTTCAAAAAATAACAGTAGGATTATTAGGAATCAAAAACCTATAAATTTTTGAGAAACACCGAACGAACAACTGGTGAGCACATGCAGTAAGTGGCAAACAAGAATCTGAGTTTAATCTGAGTTTCCAAGCTAACAACTACCTAGTTGGGACGCTGAATGTTACACTCAATCTTAGCAATAATCGGGCGCCGTGAACACCTGAGCTAAATAAAGCATGCGCATACTGATTGGTAAGCACGCTGCCTGCGTAGAGCGCAGGGGAGTTTGGGGACATCCCAACAAAATTGCGTTTTGAAAGAACACTGAAGGGGTGGCGCGCGACCCAGGCGCCAGTAGGAAAATCCGCCACTGCCACTAAGGAATTATGAGCGAGTCTGTCAACCCAATACCACATCCATGGACTATTCGTTTCTTCGATATTACTTTTGATCATATAATCCCATACAGACTTCGGGAGGACTTCCTTTAAAAGTACATATCTCCCCGCCGCTCCTTTGGTGAGAAAAGACATGTTTGCTATGACTAAGTCTTCTTTGTATTAATACTATCATCAGTCAAACTTATCTTTTATAGTCCCACCCCAGTGGAACTCGGAATGGGCGGCGGGCCGCTGCCTAGTCGCTTGGCCCGGTGGATACGGGGCACCGGCGTCGCCTCCACGTGTACGGTCGGCGCCGCACGCAACGTGGGCGGACGCGGCTTGACCGCCTCAAACGATCGGTCGTTCGGGTGAGTGGGGGATGCGGGGGGAGGGTGGGCGGCGGTGGAGGAGGGGTGGCGGTGATGACGGTGATGGCGGCGGCGGCGGTGGCGGCGGCGGCGGCGGTGGTGGTGGCGGCGGTGGCGGCGGTGGTGGTGGTGGCGGTGGTGGCGGCGGTGGCGGCGGCGGTGGTGAGGGCAGTGGTGGCGGCGGCGACGGCGGCGGTGAGGGCGGCGGTGGCGGCGGAGGCGACGGCGGTGGCGCGGACGGGACGAGGGCGGTGGCGGGGAGTGGGGGAGGAGTGGGAGGTGGGGGAGGGGGAGGAGGGCGGGAAGGAGGGAGGGAAGGGGTCGTGGCCGGGTTCGGGGTCAAGTGTGCAAATGTTTTTTCGACCAATCAGAAGGGGGGATTTTGGGGTGACCTTGGCAAGGTCGTGCAAAATTTTTGTGCTCTTCTGTGATTGGTTGAAATCGGAAATACCGGCTTGTGATTGGTTGAAAACAGGGGTCAATGAGTGCGTGTCTGTCTAGAAGTGCACTGACTATACTACTCATGGCCTTTTTTTGACATGGCCTTATTTGACCATCTCCTTGTTCCCATCACCGAAGACCCAGCACATGTATTCATTGCATTACGATTTTAATTACACTATGTGTTAGCTGTTACTCTACATCAGTATCATGACAATTGCACGGAACAGTGATAACAAGACTTTACTATGACCAATTAATTTTAAAAGTCGGATTTAACTTAGCAAGAAAATTTTATTTTGAACTACAAAATAATATAAAAATCAATTTGAGACTAAAATTACATGTTGTTGGAAAAATAACATATTCAATTCTTACAAAACTAAATATAGCAAAAGTACAACATTATTTTGATATACTAGTTCAATATTTATGAGAAACAAGTAGGTACATGTAGGTCAGGCTACAGAAGGTCTCCGAACCAACAGCACAACCATCCCAAGTATGGAGGTAGGAACAACACTGGATAAAGCTGTTTGTCAAAGTCGGAGGGTGACATAAACATTTGTTATATTAAAAACAAAATATTTTACCAAATTTGCAAATAGTTGGTAACAAATTGCAATAGCACTTCTAAGCAACAACTGCATTGTTATTTTATGTTAGTCTTAGTAATAATGAATCAAGGGCAGCACCAATATCCCACTGCACGTATTGCGTGTTGGTTATCAAATAAGTCGGTGGTTTTTTCAACAATTAGCAGTTGACTGCCTAGCACTCAGCAACAACTGAAGGTCATTGCATCATCAGTGTGCTACTGAACTTATTACCATTGGTTAGCAAACTGGCTGAGATTTGAGCTGCTAGCTTGTGTCTAGCATTTATCCAGAGTGTAGGCCTAAGTCAGCGGAAGTGCAAACTAATACTTCACTCTATCACATCGTGTTCACATTTTAGTTTAAAGCTTGTGCTACTGTGCATTTCTAGAAAATTATAGCAAGAAAAATATAACAAAATCTTATAAAATTATAAAAAATAGGCAAAAACTTTATATTTATGATGCACCTGTATGTAAAAATATGGTTCAAGAGGTATACACGTGAAATGGGAAATGCTTGAATGCTTTATAAAACTGTATGTATATTATACTATGAATGTATGGTCAACACAAAATTCATTTGGAATTCCAATCTTTGATCCAAAGGAAATGTTTACCACAGCTTATGGATGACTCACTGGTTTAGGGACTTTCAACAGCTTCACTAAGTATATTAGATAGCATTATACATGACCAGGCCGTGAGCCTTGATAGTAATCATTTGCTTATCTAACTATTCAGTTCTCAGCAGAAATTACATTTCTTGCGTCATAGCTGGATGGTCACCACTGCCAATGAGTGGAGGCAGCATTTCCTTAGTGCAAAGTGATATACATGTACATGTACATCAGAGCCTACATATATTTTTGGATGTCTGGTATACAATACACTAACTACACACACGCACACCTCATAGTCGACTCCATAAACAGTCTTCTTAATTGGCAGATGGTATTTCATAGAGAATGCTGATCCTAGAACCTGTTAATTAAATTATAATATACATGTACATGTATAATACTATACAATACTACAAATTGATTGGGACTAAAAATATATAAATACATAGTGACAGTTACATGTAGATTGTTTGTTAGGCTGAATGAACAATGCCAACACGAATTTTTAAAAATGGTTGAAGCAAACATATTTGTGTGGTAGAGAAAGAAAAATTAACACAGTGTCAAAGCTCGAAGCTTTTTGATCACACTTTAACCCTGTGACAAAGGGTTATAGAGCCATTAGTGCTCAGGAAGTGTTTTATATTCCCCTTGTCACTTTAACACGCTTTGATCGACGTTTATGTTTTCTTTCCAAGTTACACTGTATATTATTACCTAGCAAGAGTGCGGTTTCATACAAGTGATTTTACCCAAGCAAATTAAACTTTATATTTGAAAAAGGCATGCAATTGAATAGTTTCAACACCGTTGCCAACGTACTATCATACTCGTATGCATTTTAAATAATAATATTTAAACAATATTGTAGAAATGCATGTACATGTGTAATATCTATTATGCGCTTAAAAATTATTTTACTAGATATTTTATAATTTATAATGGACATCTTGCTGGTGGCTGTTACTCTATATTAATTGTAATGCTAACTTACCCAGGTGTAGGCAGATCAGAGTTTGAGTTCAGAGTATTATACAGATGCTAAAATATAAAGAGTAATGTACGTAAATAGACATGACGTAATGTAATATTACTAGATACATGTAGCAGATTAAACAAGAAGTACCAAGCAACAAATCAAAGCTCTACATAACAATAATGTGTACAGCACAATAATGTATAATCCCTCTTAATGGTTGCAATACCTTTGATGTGCAACTGGAATTTTAATATCCAAATTTGCACTGAATGAGCCTTTTTTAGATAATAAAATTTAGTTAATAGTCAAACTGTCACTAACCAACACAATACAATGCAAAAGAGATTTGTAGATAAAATATTTACATTTGAATAAATTTTAGTTTTGTTTTGTTACAGTACATGATTTATACAAATAATTAGCAAAGCAGCTACAAGCTGAGTGTTCAGACCAAGGGCAGAAAATTCCTCAGACTAATGGCAGAAAATTCCTCAGACTAAGGGCAAAAAATTCCTCAGGCCATGTAATTGTTCAGGATAATAATAATAATAAATAATAAATAATTTCTTGACTTAATGGGCAGATAATTTCTCACGTAAAAGGGCCCATAATTCCTCAGGTGAAGGAGTAGATAATTTCTCAAGCCATGAGAGAAATTTTTCTTTGGATCAAGTAGCAAATAATTTCTCAGGCAGAGGGAAATATATCTTGTTAAGCCATTAGACTGCTATTTAGTCTATGCGTTAATCAAAATAAAGTATTTGACTATCAATATTGTAAAGCATGCATGTAGCAGATTGACTTACTTTTTCCGCTCCTGCAGTTCCAGCAGCTCCAGCAGCTCTTGCAGTGTTTACTAGCTCACTATTTTCATCTTCTGGGTGCACAGCGCCGGTATCCTTCCTAAAAGACAGGTTGTGTTGATGAAACAATAAAACCTTTGCAGTATGCTTAGAATATGAAGAAGAGGAAACTGATGATTTTATTGCTGTCAACCCTCTCATTCAGCCAAATTTTCTAGCAGTTTAACTTGAGATAAGGTTATGGCAAGCTGCCACATACATGTACATGTAATATCTGTCTAGGCTCTAAATAGTTGAAACAATTTTTATCTACTCAAAATCTAGTACATATCTAAGCAGATGATACCACAAAAGTCACAATGGTCTAATGGATGAGAACATTTCAAATTACTGTTGGTGCGACTGTATACAAATGGACAGGCTTAAATAATTGGCAAGCGACTTACTTGGATCTCTTCATTATACAGACAACTGCAATGATTACACCAGCAATGACGATGATACCAACAGAGACTCCAACTGCTATGTACACTCCGGTATTAGACTTAGCTTTCCCAACAGTTGTTGATGACTCTGATGTGGTGGCGTCTGCTTGCTTGGTGGTCGTACTAGGTGCAGAAGTGGTTGGATTTACGCTGACAACATTGTATCCTAAAAAATTTAAATGGAAGCTGTATATTAGCTACATGTACATGTACATAACTTATGCACTTAACATCGAGAATCCCACTATTACAAAATTGCATCATTTATTCCTTGAGTATTGAAGTCAGGTGCACAAGTGATGGCTTTTGAGATAGGATTTGTTCTTTGACAAAACTGAACCAGAAGAAGTTGTCTTTTTCACTTGTTATTGGTTGACCCCTTAAGCCGCAACCATGAACAAGGCAGTAAGGCTATCCTGATTCCTCTGCCATTGTGCCTGAATAGAACTGAACTACGATTGGACTATTCAAATTGTCAAATAATAGTATATTATCTGGATTTGCCTAGATTCTCGTGAGAAGTCAGTTTTTCCTCTTGGACTGTTTACATGTTGCAAAGAATTGTGCTCATGCCGTCCAATGAAAGGTGCAATCAACTCTACTTACAACATACACTGTTTACACGGGTACCTAGACTATTGTATATCTATTTGTAATACCTTTGGTACTTCCAAAGAAAATATAATTTTCTGTAGTAGCTTGTACTAGCAGTGTGGGCATACCTGTAACAGCTGCAATGCTACTTGCTGCATCCAACACAACATTTTCCAGATGAGTCCCAGACAGATATCCAAGTCCAGGAACCAATGCATACAGAGACAGCTTCAGGTCACCATTAGCATCATACTCTGGATAGCCTGGAAGTCTTGAGAAGTATTCCTTGAGGAATGTGGGGGCGTTGACGGACCTCTTCCTGCGGAAAAAACAATCCTAGACTTCAACAATGTTATTTCAATTGGTACCCGAAAATTACTTTTGCACTTTCTTAATTGCTATACATTCAATCTATCAAGGAATTGTTAACAAGTAATATGAAGCCCATATAAGTACAAGATATTACCCTACCATTAGGCCCACATCTCGACACATAACTCTACGACCACAATCATCACAGTCTGTGCCTTTCTTGAAAATAATTTTGTAGTCAACAAGGCTAGTAAGTATGATGATCTATCTGCCCTAAGGATATACTTAGAGTATTATAGTAAAATTGCAGCGTTACCTTCTCTTCGTCTGTTCAGAAGTCGGTATAAAGGTACATGTTGTCTCTCCACAGAGTTCTGTTGCTGCTTCAGCCATGAAAGTGAACATAGAATTCTCATGGCCAGAGGTCAGCTGCATGAATAAACAGCCAATAAACAACCAATCGGTAAATAAACAAAATAACAACCAATTGCATTATGAAAATGTTGAACTACTTGCATCTACTTGTTTAGAGCTGTTTACATTATCTATGTGTATGTTGGTTAAATCAAGCACTTTGCTAATTATTGTTCAGTCGCACTAAGTCATGGTGAAAAACAGTTCTTACACTGTATTATTACTCTTCCATAACTACAATCTTTAACAGATTTTGTTGACAACATTTTCTGCTAATTAGCTGAGAAAACCAGTTTTCAACCAGTGTCATGCATAAGAGAAATTGTACTACCCATCACATTGCGCGTGGATCGTTTAAACACTAAAATGACCAAATTTTGTTTGCATATTGCATCTAGATCTCACCTGACTAACTTTCATGCCATCAAATGAAAAGCTGACAGAATTTTGTTCTGCCTCTTCCTCCACAGTGCCAGTGACTTCTGGTAGAGCGCCTGTGTTGTAGTCCAAAGCTAGAGGAACAAAATACAACAGTCGAATGATGCTGTACAGAAATCTGTTAATATCTATAAGATTTTATTTTCTAAATTAAGGTTTAGAATAGGCTATGGTTTTGATAATAGGTATTAAACCACTTCAGTTAAAGCCTGATTCATAGTTATTTGTTGCCAGAGAATAAAAATGTAGACAAGATATGCAGTGAATCATGGATGCACAGTATTATAGAAATGAAATATCATTCTCACCAATACATTTCTTTATTCCTTTGACAGTGCCCTCGGGACATACACAGTCATAACCACCTGGTTTATTAGAACAACTGTGTGACTCTTCACACTCATATGTTCCGTCAAAGCACTCATCCACATCTGAAAAACACCGTCACATGGCTGGAATGACACAGAATAATTTTCCCAGATTGTTAAAACCTCATATCTATCAAATAAGGTTTTGGCAGAACTGCAGTATGAAAACTGCCAAATCTTTCTGTAAAAATTATTCTCTTTGTAGATTAGGTAATGCACATTTTATTTGCTTTTAACCCATTTTAATTTTCTGGGTATGCATTATACAAAAGTGTTAGTCTTTTATCTACACATACATGTACTTATTATCAGTTTCTATACAAATTTTGTCGATTGCAAACTTGCTTATTATTGGACAAATACAAATAATTTAGCCAAAAATTTATCCACATCCTACTCATATTAACATTCTAAAGCCACATAGTAAAGGCAACCAACCGGTGCAGTCATATCCATTAGAATCCAGAACGTATCCAGCTTCACAGCTACAGTTGTATGAACCAACTGTGTTACTACATATCTGTTCACATGCATCAGTTCCTAATGCACACTCATCCGTCTCGTCACACGTTACTCCATCAGAATTCAGAATGTAACCTTTCTTACATGAGCACACATTTGAACTATCCACCACGTTACATAAACCATTGGCGCTGTCACAGCCATTTGGTGAGGCACATGGGTTTGAAGCTGAAAATAGAGTGTTTATATAATTGTATAAATGGTAGCCAATATTACAGAATATTATTATATACACTTAGACAAAGGACACTCCTCAATTGATAGCATTTACGTTTTGCACCAGAATCTTTATTTTCTATTTTCAGACCTCATTTTAACTCTCTACACTATATAAACCTAGCTGCATTTACAGCCATTGTATTGGTGTACACAATGACAATGATGGCAGTAAAATAAAACGTTTTCAAACAAATATATCATTGATATGCGTAGGTTTTACGACAGAATGAAGTTTGCCACAAATTTGCTTTTTATATGTTGATATGTACGTTTATTACTCTAAATGTTCATTTTATACTTACGTTCGCAGTTGATACCGTCTCCACTGATTACCATGTTCTCCTCACAACTACAGTTATAGGAACCCATAGTGTTGGAACAGATCTGGTGACAAGGGCTGATCACTGAGCACTCATCAACATCTGAAATAAATACGTTACTAAGAATAATGTTGGTCAAGCCCATTGATCTCTCTTGATCTCCTCTAATGGGGAGTTTACACGAGGTGATTTATCCTGGCGATTTATCACTTCAATTAAAATTATCCAATGAAAGCACAAGGTTAATCTCTGCAATTTTGTGGTCAAGCTACAAAATCTCCAGATAGCTATATTTACACTAGGCGATTTGTTCTGGCGATAAATCGCTTGAATGTATCATGGACCCATTCCGGCGATTTATAGCTGAAGATTTATACATGTCTATACTAATTTGCATCTTGACCACAAAACTCCAGATAATTAATCCTGGCAGTTCTGTGTTTACACGAAGAGATTTTGTTGTGGCGATAAATCGCCACGATAAATTTCCTAACCAGGCGATTTATCGCCAATCACCTCGTGTAAACGCTACATTAGTCCCTTCTTAAAGACACGTCTGCACTGGATATTGAGTGTGCTTCTATTCATGTGTTTTTAATGGTTTTGGTTCATCAAACCGGATGAAAAAAGCCACAAATATACTTTTCAGTAAAGTAATAGCCCAGTATTTAAGCCAGCACTAGTCTCCCATACTGGGAAAATATAGAGGGCAATTAACAAAGTTATACGTACCATCACAAGTGGAACCATCAATGTTGAGTTTGTAACCACTATTACAGGCACATTCATAGGAACCAGGAGAGTTGATACAGATACTATCACATCTGGTTCCATTCTCACATTCATCTATATCTGTACACGTCACTCCATCTCCTGTGTAGCCAGCTGGACAATCTCCACATCTGTATAGTTATAGAATGTGCAAGTGAATGTACTTTTATGAATTTAGTGCACACAAATAATGAGTATAGATTAGCCCATAATATTTAGTTGTCTTGAATTGAAAAATTGAACTTACGAGTAACCAGTGTGATCAGCAGGTGCAGGGCTATCTACACATTCTACGGATGGATAACATGGAGATGCTACTAATGAACATGCATCCAGATCGGCATCACAGAGAGAACCAGTATATCCAGTAGGACAGATACACTCCAGAACCACAGAGCTGGAAAAATAATAGTCTCTGATCCATTGTACAAGTGCATGCATACAGTGTTCATATATACAGCTAACCTTACTGTTTTAGATTTTGAATCTGCTATCTGCTATAAAAATTGCCGCAAAAGCCTCAAATGACTCATTAAAGACAATATTTGTGCCTTTTTTTTTCATTGGTGTTGTTTACATGGTTCTTTTAATTTTTAAGCCGTACCTAGTTTCCACTGACTGTCGTTCATCTTCAGAGAGTTCTACACAAGTTCCATTGTTTGCACAGTTGCAGATAATGACCAGAGGAGTTTTACTGCTGGCAGCACCTTTACTATCCTATAAACAGATATAAAGCAAAGCGGCTCAGGTGTAGTCTAATACATTATATTGAAAGATAAGATTTAAAAGAGTGCTTATGTTTAATCTCCGGATTGTACGCTAGTTTTACACATGTGTAGATGAAAAGATATTTGTAGAAACATTCATGCCATGCAGAAATTTGATGCTGCAATTATTTTATGAACAAGCACATGTGCAGTGTTTACATACCTGAGCTGTTACTGTTATGTTTCCAAAATTCTCCAAATCAGCAATGACGCCTGAGATATTCACAAGACCTCCTACTATCTCAACCGTACTGTCTGGGATTACTGTGATGGTGAAGTTGTCACCGTTGGAGTCGTTAACGTACACAGTGTACTGGTACTCTCCATTCCCAGAAACCTCTAAATAGCTCTCACCATAAATCAAAGGAGGGAGGTTACCTTTAAATAATTACATCATGTTTTACTAAGCATATTGATAGGAGCTGCAAAGTCATGCAAATATACAATAAAAGCATCAGACTAACTAGATGAAAGGCTGCTGCTCGCTGCTGTTATGCCAATAAATGAATCACCAAGCGTTACATGTATATGCAGATGTCTGTAGAACTTTTTAAACTAATAAAATAATTTATCATTGAAACTGCCTAAGCACAGTATTGCTTAATTGCATTTTGTCAATGCTTTTGAAGTTTGAAAAGTGATCAAAACTGTGAAAGCACTAAATGTCACAATTCTGTCTTTGCTGGTATATTATTTAACAGGTGTGAGAATGATGTTCATATACATTACATGTGCATGCGCATGTGCATGCACCACTTGCTCCACTATGATACAATATTGCTATGCTCTATCAACACTTGAGCAATTTTACTTTTTTACAAAGATTGTATTTAGACATACTTAGTGCGTCGTTAGCTGAAGCACTATCATCAACTGTCTTTTTGCTGCTTTTACCAATCTCCAAATCTCCAGTAATATAGACATCATACAGGCATTCAGCGTTATCCCCACATGCCTCATATGACCTATTTTTGAAATCTTCTGAGGACCAAACCCAGCTATTGACATCATCAATAAACACAGGTACAAACGAGTTGTTATTGTATGTGTTCCAGTCAGTGTTGTTTTCAGTGTAGTACATGATGGAATCTTCTTCAGATACAGCAACTGTAGAACACAATGATTGTACTAGCAGATACAGCAACTGTAGAACACAATGATTGTACTAGCAGATGCAGCAACTGTAGAACACAATGATTGTACTAGCAGATGCAGCAATGTTGATAAACTTTTTAACGCTTAATTCGAAACCTACTTTAGCGAAACTAGTGTAAAGGATACGGGTGATGTTCTGCTGATAACAAAACATAATACCATTTCTGACTGTAATATGATACAGTAGACAGACAGACGGCTTCCTTGGAAACACAATCAGTTTCACAACATGGCAGATTAATTCTAGCGAATATAATGTACAGTAAATAGAATAATGGAATGAGCTCTGAGTTGCTGTATTAACTGCATAATGCTTTAAGTTTTAGTGCTGTTCATGGCTACAAATTTTTCTTCATAAAACACAACATTATAATGTTATTATGGTTTCAGTAAAATGATTTAAAAGCTGAATAGACGCACTTCACTATTGCAGCGAATACCGTCTACCGAAACATACACTTTACCTTAAATACATGTATATATTGGAGGAATCAATATTATGTAGGACTAAGTACATGATCGAAAATGCGGATCTTACATGTGCTGGCCCAGTCAAATATCTCCATCTCTGTAGAGTTCATTGATATGTGTCCAGTACCATTTAAATAGGTCAAGTCATTCTCTTGGTCTCCATCATACACTCCAGTCAAACCAATGGTTGAGCCCTTGAAGCTACTCGGCATTGAAGGGGTTATAGTCAACATGCCCTATAAATAGTGTTAGACATCACTGATAAGTTAAAATTTGAAATCTGTATCAATTTAACCTTTGGTTGTCGCCATGGTATAATTTTATCTACTTGCTATTGTCACCATGTTCCAGAATACATGTACATGTACATGTACAGTAGTTATTTGACACTCAAGCTTGCTAGAAGCATCACAGAGAGTAGATTTTAAACATAATATAGTTTTCCATGCAATAACCTAACCATCCTGATGAGGTAAGCTTTTATGCAAAAAAAACAACACTTTCTGCTCATACATTTGACATAAACGCACACATAATGCAGTTCTTACTTTGGGATTTAAAAAAAAATTATTCCGAAGTTTAAATTCTTCATAATATGTGCATTCATATCGTTGGTCACATAGGTAATGTCATGGATAGTTTGAATAGTATTTACAAGCACAGATCAGTTGTCAGCTGCCTTATTGGGGATATCTTACATTTTCTGGAGTGACAGCCACTGATATGCCCGATGAGAAGAAGACTGTTAGGCTGGCATTGGTTCTCTCAAATAAGATATCGTTATCTATTCCATCTATAGTCTGTGTATCATTAGAATTCTCTTCAATCACTGAGATATCTATTTCTGTACCATTGATTATCAACTGAAGAGTATCCACCAGTTCTGGTCCAGAAGGAGATTTGTTGATCTGAATCTGTACTCTGGGTAATCCAGCTGTTGCTATGCAGATGGCACTGAAGTAGGTAGCTTGACCCAAAGCTAAAGTAATTATTAATGATATGCTATATCGTTAATGTGAAATAGAAATCATGGTCAGAGCTGGGTCTAAGTCTGATATGAAGCAAATAAGTCTGGAAAGTTCTAAAAGTTTTGTTCAACGTAGTTAAGCCGAAGTCAAGTCAAGTCTGTGTTAGTTCAAATGAATTGCAAGTCTGAATTCAAGTAAAGTCAAATTTAAATGTAAGTCAAGTGGAAGACAACTTCAAAAGCTTCAACATTTCCGAAAACCTTTCACATGTCTTTTAGTACATTTCTGTATTTTCCAAATTATGACGTGTAGCTGGTACTTGGAAAAATATTAGTAAATACATTGCTGTAGGTATTGGCATGACAAAAAGAATAAAAAGTTAAAATAAAAGCACAGACTTAAAACTCAAACTAAATCACATCTTTCTTCTCTGCAAACTAATTGCAAACTCTACAGCATGCTTCACACAATACTTATGGGTGCATGAAACACTTCAATGACTGTAGTTTTATCTTGTTCACCTTTTCTTTGTAATTGACAGCTCAAACACATACAAGAAGCTACCACTTTGGCCCAAGCAGCGGCGGTATCAGCAAATTTGCACTTGCAGATATGCCAAATTTACCATAATAAACTTGGTAAGCCCACAAGTGATGGGTTATTCACTTTCACAGTCTGGCCATGTCAAGTCACATTGTTACGCAGGTAGAAGTCATGTCAAAACTACGGTTATGTTTACTCTTGAACTGACCATGGTAAACAACTCAGTTTCCATCCATAGTTTTTAGTGCTAGACCAAAATTTTACAATTTTTCAATTTGGGGGATCAATCAATCTTTGAGAGATTTGTATTGGAAGGGTACTGACAGTAATTCATATTTACACAATGGAATATGGAGTTTGTTTGTTTCGCACATTTAAATGACACAGAAAGTAATAATATTATGTACCTCCAATTGAACTTATTTGATTGCACATGAGAAATTTTACTGGAGTGATATCAAGGTTAAAGCTTTTCGCTTTACCCTCGTCTAATTATATACACTGTAAGTTCAAATTTGAAGTGTTGAAAAATCCGTGTCTTCATGCAATTTAATTTAGTAAACCGAATAATTCTAACAAATATATAAAAATATTATTAAATTATATTTTGGAGTTAATTATTTTTAAAAAACAACAAAGTGCTATAAAACTAAATTTTAACCAGTTTCAAAAGCACCAAATTTTAGAAGAATAAACTGCTTACTTTCATTTTCGAGTTTTACTCTCTCTGTTCTGGCTTGTATTACTGTATCATTGTTTCCAACTCTCGTAAATAGATATTCTCCAAGTCCATTGAAAGTGTAGCCGAGCCCATCACTAGTGACGATGTGAGGGTCTCCAAACCATGGCCCTATGAGTTACATAATGATAGAACAATGTCACATTTATGTTGCTTATAATATCAATTCCTGTATGGAATAGAGTCTGATCACAGCTTTAATTCTCTGATATCTCTTGCTGTGAAAGAGAAGAGATCACAGATTTAACTTACTGTAAAGCTGAACAAGAAGAGTCTTTCACACAGGAATGCAACAAATTTAGTAACTAGTCAATTTTAACCACACATTGTTTTACTCCTGAAAGTTCTAATTACATGTATGCAACGATTATTAATAATACACATTTGAATGTGTACCATAAGTTTTGAGGAATGTGTAAGATTAATGCTCACATATGGTTGGTGGATCATAGAAGGTTCCATCATTGACTGGTCGAACTCTGTAAAACTCTTTACACAGGTCAGTAGAATCTACGCAACAGTGTTTGTACCCTTCCAGCTCGTCCTCTTGGTCATACTGTATTAACAAAATATACATTGTATTTACTTCTATATCAATGCCCAATGGTAGTGAAGCCTCACCATTGCTGGTGTAGTCTGCCAATAATAATACTGCGTTGCGTACACTAATACAATAGTTGTCCAGATTGAACACAAATCTAGACTCTAAATTATTGAAATGTTAAAACACAAAAAGCTGAAGACAAGTTTTTTTTAAGAAATATAAGTACATGTACCTCGCAAATGGATAGATAATGATTGTTTACAGATTTGGGTTGACATGACTGCTTAAACGTATAGGATTGTTTATTCAGATAATTATATGGTATTGGCATGTAAACACGTAGGTGTACCACGTACGCACATATATAATTACACCTACGTACATTTAGGCCCAGGTGTACTTTGGCATATAGGCTGCAATATGCAGACATTTACCCTTACCGTGTTTGTCACATGACCATGGTAAGGAAACTGGGTTAATAGAACAGACGGCCATCCTGAGTTATAACAACAACGCTGAGCAAGTCCAGTCTCTTTGTTAGGGAATCTGGTCTGGTAGCACCAAGCACCATAATAGCTTCTGCCCAGGCGATAAGCCCACCGGTAACTAAAATTGAGAATAAGTGCTGCTATTCGAGGTGGAACGAGACAGTATTTTCGAATTTGAGGCGAGATTCGAGGCACTACTTCATAAAAATTCCAAACAAAAAGAGACTCGACTTTAGGATTCAAGTGACCTTTCTTAAGAAAATCAAATTTTAATATCCTTGCATGTCATAATTCCAATAGTTTCAATCGCTACTCTGCAAATTATTCACACACGCCTTCTATAGCATCACTATGCATTTCAATAAAGAATGAGCAGTAGACTAGTAGCATTTAATATTATGAAATGTATTGCGGATGTACATGACAGACAAATCAAGATGAGACTCGAGATTTCTTGAGCCTCGTTTCACCTATAGTTGTTAATTTTATGTTTCGGCAACCATAAAGGAATATTTGCTCAAACTCAATGCATCCATCACCTGAAATCTGAATTGCTAGTTTTGCAAGCAATAAATTATCATTACCAAATGTAACAGATTTGAAGGCTGCACTATTTTTTAACGTCAGAACATGAGCTATTGGCTCACAAGAATAATTTCATTTTAATAATTTGAACCTAAAGAAATTTTTTGTGTGTAATTCCTGAACTAGCCTGTCAAGAATTTCAAATGAATATTATCTCTTAACACTCAACAGCCAAGGCTTTGCTCTAAAGCTGTTGGCTGCTAACAGCACCCAGCTATTTTGCTTGGATGCGCTGCACCCTCAACTGGGGGTGTACACACTTCTAATAGTTCACATCTACATGCATAACTAAAATACAGCCATACTCTCTATCCAACCAAGCATGCCATTCCATCAATGGACAATGATTGTTGCTGTTGAACTCCTCATATTTCTGCTTGTCCTGTTTAGTCAGCCACTTCTGGCACTTGACACCAGCATCTGCCGTTCCATCTGATTCTTCAAGCCTGAACAACCATTCTCCAGTTCTGTTATCTACCATCAACAAGCTCAATATTATTTAGATTATGCAATAAGCAAGCAGCTTTAGAAATGATGCTAGATTTTCGGTAATTGCCAATTACCGAAAATCTAACATTAACAGGTATTAATACACAGTAAGCTCTTTGAATGTACACACATACATGTACATGTGCATTGCACACAGGATATTCTATTTCCATGTATGTAGGTGAATAATCGCGTATTAAACCATGACAAATAAAAAACCTCATGTTTTTCATTGTAAAATCAACGTTCTCTCTTATTGTACAACATTATTGGTATGTGACTGATTGTGGGGCTTTTTACAAAGTAACAGGATTGACAATATTTAACCGAAGGTGATGCGGATACCATACTGTTTTGTAAACAGTAGAAAATGTACCCTTATCAGTTATCAATCAGAAATAATCTTGCTCACCAGCCATATTCCCTGCAATCTCATCAATATTTGTTATTGTTGGCTTTCCGCTGCCTTCCAAATTTGTGGGTTTAACAGTTGAATCAAAGCCAGCGACTGCCACTCCATATCTATAGTTTGAGCTACCTGTAAAATAATATTATTATAGTTACCAGCATATATGGTAAAATACATATGCACCGATATAAAGCTGACCAACTGCTTACAATTATCTTGTTCCAAATATACTATTATACTAAATAACAAGTTGATGACATAATTTACATACTTGGATATGCCCAGTTGATGCCATCCTCTGGGTAGTTGAATTTCACAAAAGTGTAAACTCCATCCGTGATGAAAACCGTTTGGAAATGATTCACCTGCACAAAAATTATAGCCATATAATTATCATAATATAACAGAGGTGCATATTTATAGCTTTGACATAGTGCTCCATGGAGTAGCCTGGCTACTTCAAAATACAGCAACCACGTAGGTGTTGGTGGCTGAGTGGTCTAGCGCTAGTCACTCTGGTCTTGCTGCAATGACGCAAGTTATCTGTAAGGATGTGGGTTCAAGTCCCGCCAATGATCTGGAGGTTTTCGTCTCAAAGAAGGTTTTCCCTCTGTGCCATATCGAACTATAATAATATCCAGCTCTAGGAGCCGTGGTGGCCCCTCGACTAAATCTGCTTTTGGGCAGCCACGTTAAATAATTGTGTTTGGCGCCACGGATATTATATTATAAAAGTTTTTTATGTGTTTTGGACTTACAATGTACTATAGATAACAAAAGTATAATATCTGAACATTGCAGCTCTGTGAATATTTGTTGACTGTCTTTGGTGTTATTATAGACTATTGTGCGTAGGTGATTAGAGGTAAGAAAGTGGTTGCGCTCTCTAATTATGCAACTACCGTTGAAAACCCTTGTGCTGTGTGGAGAGAATATGCTATAACCAGGAAATCATCCCAAGCATTTTTCAACAACACAATGCTAGCAAAATCAAAGACTATAGATAGAAAATTGTAACTTTAACACTATTGGCAGCATTTAAATAATACAATGTACATGTATGTGAGAAAATGAACACGGTGTCAGCTTTAATTAAATTATTAGCCATTATTTACCTTAGCTGCTTGAGCCTTCTTCTTGCATTCATCAGGGCTGGGATAATACCACGGTTGGTACTTTCCATTGTAGTAGAGTTTGTAGTAAATGCTTGCCCACCTACATCCTTCATCTGGAGGTAAGTTGATCCAAGTGACTACTAAAACCCAGTTTGGTTCAAAGCCAGAAACACCTTCAGCTAAAATCATGATACCATTCGGTTAACTTATACACTACGTCATGTACATGTATATAGTAAGGGATTTTACAGCATCAAACATAGGGATGCTTACATGTATATTAGAGAATTGCATATAATAATATTGTGAAGTCCAAGTATTTTGCAAGCAAATTTAGGCACCTCTTCAATTTACAACAGCAAGTTGACACAGAAGTTTATGCCACAGGGTAACAACCATTTAGAACAACACAAAAGTATTGCATCAAATAAGAAACATGCATGACATGAGATCAATACAGCGAATGTAACACAACATTGTGGCATATACTATGTTGTAAGGCTATGGCAAACTACTCAATTTCTTCCTAAAACTTAATTATGAGAGAAATGCTGGGTGGGGGGGGGGGGGGAGGGGGAGAAGAGGAGGAGCTAAATGTTCCAACTGAAAGACACTATCATGAATGGTCAGAGTTGTAGTATGGGAGGTCTATAATACTAATCGATTATATTGTAATGAAAGTAGGGAATTATAGCTTTCTTACTTGAATCATTTACATCCTTCTGGGCTCTATCCAGAATAGCCTTAGTGTCGTCACTCATCTCCACGTTCCTCTGATAGACCTGATAGTAGGTTTTGCTGTGTGCTTCGGGTTCACTGATCAGACTCCTTGATAATTCGTCAGCTTTTCCCCAGAAAGGAGTTATTATAGGCCGAGTGGAGTAATACCAGTGAGATCCGAATTTTGATGGGTAGTATGGCCGCCAAACAATGTTGAATCCAACAATTCCATTACTGCATATCTATAAGTATAAGTAAACAGCATGGTGCATTGCTGTGTTCTAGAGGAGTATTATGGTCAAAATTGTTTAAAGATGATAAATGTGATAAAGCCTTAGATGGTCTGTTTTCTTAGCTGATGTACAAAGATAAATGAGATAAATAAGTCAGTTCATTTAGAGTGTATGTTACAGTAGGTGCATGTATTGTGAGGATCGATGCCAGAAGACCAATAAACATGTAATTATCATGGTCTACTTGTACCACAGCCTCTTAATTCCTTTAGAGAGTATTCACAGCATCCACCAGCATGAAAATATTTGCCAAATTATTATTTTTATTATCTAGAGTGAGATTTTATACCATTTTATACTATAATATAGTATCTACTATGTACTATACACTATGCACTATGCACTATGCACTATGCACTATGCCATTTGCACTATGCACTATGCATTATGCAATATGCACTATGTACTATGCACTATACAATATGCACTATGTACTATGCACTATACATTATGTACTATGCACTATGTACTAAGCACTATACAATATACACTATGCAATATGCACTATGTACTATGCACTATACAATATGCACTATGTACTATGCACTATACATTATGTAATATGCACTATGTACTAAGCACTATACAATATACACTATGCAATATGCACCATGTACTATGCACTATACAATGTGCACTATACACTATGCACTATGCACTATACACTATGCACTATGCAATATGCACTATGCACTCTGCACTATGCACTATGTCATGTGCACTATGCACTATGCACTATGCAATATGCACTATATACTATGTACCATATATTCTGTACTATGCACTATGCACTAGGCACTATGAACTATGCGCTATGCACTATACACTATGTACTGTGCACTATGCACTATATACTATGCACTATACACTATGCACTATGCCATGTGCACTATGCACTATGCACTATGCAATATGCACTATGTACTATACACTATACAATATGCACTATGTACTATGCACTATACATGATGCACTATGTACTATGCACTATGCACTATGCCATGTGCACTATGCACTTACAATATGCACTATGTACTATGTACTATACAGTATGCGCTATGTACTATGCACTATACATTATGTACTATGCACTATGCACTATGCACTATGCACTATGCATTATGCACTATGCACTATGCACTATGCACTATACACTATGCACTATGCACTATACACTATACACTATACAGTATACACATGCACTATACGAGGGCAATATAATAGCAGTACTATTTTCTTTTTCTTACGTAAGCAGTTTGAATGATTGTTCACATAACTATAACCTGTAAAATCTTCACTTACTTGTAAATATACAACGCTTTTTATTTCTATAATATATTCTTTTACAGTTTAGACAGATTCACGCATAGTGCATCATTTGCAATTGAAATGCATGCATTTCAAAGACGTGTATTTAGCATACATTAATATTACGAAGTTAATAGACAAGTCATACTTACAGCAAGATTGTGATATCTGTCAAGGAAGTACAAAGCTCCGCCTTTCCCAAGTTTTATTTGAGAGCATTGATAGTATTGTCTCCAATCTCCAGTGTCCTCTTCCATCAGTACTGAATCATGTTGGTCAGCACCCCATGGGTAGAGCCTATCTGATGACCAGGCAGTTGGCTTTGTCCAAATGAACTCATCCACTTCTATAATCAATATGATGTACATGTATGACTGAGATGATTACTACCACTACTATTACTTTAGTTTGAAATTTTAAGATTACTCAGAACAATCTGATTATCAATAGGCTCTTTCACACCTTGAACTCTCATTCGCATGCAGTGATTTCCCTCTGAACAGATGACATCGAAAAAAATTGCTACACACTTTCAGCATTCGATTATTGATATTATTTTGTTACCCTCTTCAACAATGGTCTATTTACTAGGAGTTGTGCTATTGAGCTTACTACATATAGTAATTAAGAGTTATGCTCTCTGTGAAACAGCTAAAATTTGTTCAAAATGTTAAATGTTTTCTGTGAAACAGCTAAAATTTGTTCAAAATGTTAAATAACTGAATATGAGTATCATCCAGTATGAAATCATAAATTGTATGCTGGCTTCCAACTATTAAGAGGGTACAATGCAGCTATTATGTGCCATCATAAGTCAACACAAACATGTAGATTATAAAGTTACCAGTTACTAGCCACGCAATGTGTTCATCATTTAAATTACTATCAGTAAATGACGTAATGAACCTCTGCTACAGGACTTTTTCAGAACTTGAAGATTAACTAGGGATGGCTGATCAATCATTTGGTGAGCACTTTAAATATTTTTTACTGTATGCATGTAATGCCTTACTGACCTTAAGTATTCACAAGTAAAAAGCATTCGCTATTCGCTGATTGTCATGTTAGCTGTGACATTGTTGTTATTATTGTTATTAGACCAGTGTGAGAGATTGAGATTGATACAAGCTGAATGGATATTTGGAAAACATGTTTGGATTTTGTTGCCAAAGAAGATCACAAGTCTACTATTATACACCGTTATATATTACGTATTATAATATAATTATACATGTATTATTATAGTATGTTGCTACAACATGTACATTTTAGTAATTATTTCGTATTATGCTGTTGCTAAAACCTTAGTCATATCAACGTGCTAAAGCTCATCAGGAGTAGAGGTAAGAATATTCAACACAGATATTTAATCTCTCATGTGAGATTACATCAATCCATGACATAACTATAATTATTAACAATTATTTGAACACCAATTTCTGTGACTGATTAAACAAAAATGGTGGAATTGGCCTGTAGCTGCCTGTCATGGAGTGTCAGCCTTTATCTACCGCATCTATGCTATATACTTTGATACTTACCAACGCAGGCTGTGCCACCAACATTGAGTTCATAACCATCCGTGCAAACACTGACTGTAACGTTCAAGTCACCTACAACACAACAGCTCAACAGAAAAGAGTAAAGTATATAAAGGTAATAGAGAAGACGTGGAGGCTACAAGGCAAAACACATAGGCCTAGGCACACAATCAGACTCTCTATTCAAGTTGACATGACTTGTCGCAAGCAGTAATGAGTCATAATTTAGTAAATTGCATATTATTTTCTGCATTCAAATACCAATAAAAAATGTTCTGAGGCACAAAACCTGTTTAGCCGAAATTATCCAGCTTTAAGTTGCCATTGAACATGAAATAAGTTAGTAAACTATCTAAGCTGACTGGGTATCCATTATGTGTGTATACCTAACATAGGGCCAATAAAATGTGTGGAATGCTATGCACACGTATCACCATTGTGCAGGGAAACATATTCTGCAAGCTAGGTGCTAACAGGAAGAATAAAACTGACTGTACCATGAATGTAAATCACTATTTGATAAAAAATCATCAGTCACTCATTCATCTTCTACCTACCCAGTGCATCCGTGAGTTCCTGCGTCACTTCTTCTAAAACACTATTTAAGATGACTATGGAAATGACTTCACCAAAAGAATCTACAGCATAGTAAGCTATCACCAGATTACCATCTTCTGTGACCTTCGGGTACCCTTCAAGCCGGAAGAAGTTGTCTGCAGTAAATGTCGACACTTCTCGCTTTCTAAAATAGAGGCAACCCTTTAACCCTTTGAGGACCGATCCCGATATTATCGGGAGGAGTTGCAGTTCTCACAGGCCCAATCCCGAAAATATCGGGATTGGAATTACTAAGCAATTCTGCTCAGTACTCTAGCTTCATCGTAAATTGCAGTTAATATTCTGAAAGCTGAAAGTCTTAGCTTTCAAATAATACAAATAATTTGATTGGTGACAGATTATCAAATAGCTAAATAGGTAGGAACAGGAGCCAACATCCATGCTCAGCGCTCTCTAGCTTGGTCGTAAATTACAATTGATATTCTAAAAGCTGAAAGTCTTAGCTTTCAAATAATACATATAATCTGATTGGTAGTATATTGTCAAATAGCTAACTAGGTAGCAGTAGGAATCAACCTTTGTACTGTGCTAGTAATACATGTGGTTTAGTTAGTTGGTGAGTCAGAGTGAGTGAGAGAATAGAGTAAGGATGGCTAGTAATTTTCTAAACGCTTCTGACATAGTACTTAGTTCAGGGGAAGAGAGACTCAGTGGGAGTGATACAGATAAGAGTGATGGACTTATAGAACAAAATAAGGAAGTAGTCATCTACATTTATTCTGTATTAGCAAACAGAATTTTACAAATCACTAACTTACTAGTAACTTATTATCTCCACTCAATACATGTACATGTAGCTCTACTATGACTACAATTTTCTTTCCTGCTCCTGTTCATTCCTTTGGATTCAGTTAAATTTTTGTAGCATTGTTGAATATAATATTCCCCATGGTCTCCACCACTTTTTAACAAATTTTGGAATTTTTTTAACATACCAGTGATGTATCAGTCAGGTAAATCGATATGTGTTAAACACGCCATGGTTGATTTGCAGCTAGATATACTATTTTTACAAATACACTAGTTACCATACACAAGTAGCAATGATGTATCATTATGTATGCTATATGGAGCAAAAAACAGAACTGAAATATCTCAAGTAGTACTAGAGTTATCAATGCTTTAGCTCAAGATGTGAACCTGCATGTGATGCTTGAAAAATTAATTGGGCCTGAGAGGCATGTTATGCAAAATATAATTGGTCCTCAAAGGGTTAATCTACATGTACATTTGTATGTACTTTGCAGGTACATTGTACATAGTATGCACAATTTATTACATTGCGCATACATTGTATAACTATATTGTACGTACATTGTATGTACATTGTACTAAAAGTAATGCAAAATTACCACTGATATGCAAACAGCACAATACTTTAGTAGTTGTTAAAGGATCTACTGTCGTACGGCATAGCTTATAAAATCGTATCAGCTTTATCAAGATTAGTGACAGCGTGTGCTTCCTTATCTACAATGTAGCATACCTTCGTGCCCCTGGAGTGGTTCCGTTTGTAGTTTCATTTGTGGCTGCGTTTGTGGTTAGGACTGGGGTAGAGGTTATAGTTTCGTTTGTGGTTGAGGATGAGATTGTGGTTCCATTTATGGTTGAGGATGAGATTGTGGTTCCATTTATGGTTGAGGATGAGATTGTGGTTCCATTTATGGTTGAGTATGAGATTGTGGTCTCATTCATGGATAAGGATGAGATTTCTGTGTCAGTTGTGGTTGAGGATGAGATTGTGGTTCCATTTATGGTTGGGGCTGAGATTGTGGTTCCGTTTGCAGTTTGAGCTGGGAATGTGGTTCTAGTGGTGGTTGGGGCTGAAGCTGTGGTACCATTTTTTGGGGCTGGAGTTGTCTGTTCGTTGAAAGCTTGGTTAACAGTTTCAGCCAATCCTTGACGGATCTGTTGTTCAGTGGCGTAGGTGAACTGTGAGAATACATAAAGTATACTGGAGTCTTGTTGATGACCAGCTTATATTCTTATGTAAGCAATGCCAGAGGTATAAGCCAGCATTGTAACAAAGTCTGTACGTCTCATTATCCAAGTAATGAAGTAAAGTTGATAATTGGAATTGGCATAAGATGATGTTAAACTGCACCAATAAACCAATAGATTAGAGGCACATGTTACAATCAACAGTTATTAAGCGACTGGTCATTGTGTTCGATTGCAAAAATAGTTCGGCTTCAGCTAAACTAGGCAAACTAAACATAAGGGTACACGCTTTTTGGCCGTGTACCCATTAAAATCGAGGTAGGTCAATGCAATATGCAAAGGTTCTTCTGTTTAGCTTTACGTTGAACACTGGCCTGGACCAACATTGAAAACAACACCAAGGAACACTTTTGTACAGGGCCTGATGACTGCTTAGTTTATGAAATATGTTTAACAAATATTTTAATATGTGATTTGACCATAGTGTGAAACTTTTTATATAAAAATAATTACATTTACATATATATTATCATTAAAATTGATTAATGGGGTGGATGCCAATGTTTATGCTGTTTGTGTGGTGACGCTTCTGGACAAGAGTTTCTCGTTCAACTCTAGTTAACGATGAGAAAGTTTCACAAATATGAAAACTAAATATTTGGTTGTTCACAAAACTAAAAATTTCTCATAAATAATATTTGATATCAATTATTTTTAAAAGGAAATGATCTACTGTTCATGTACAAAGATAATATTATGGTAATACCTCCTCCAATTTCATGTCTTTTATTGTAACCACAATAGAGTTCTCCTTGGCCCCATTGGGTGATGATTTGGTCTCTGGCTGTACTGGATCGGATGAATTAACTGGTAGAAAAATTGAAATAGATACACAACGCAATGTATTTGTTTTAAAGGCAGTCATTGCTGTACAAAAAAATGTGCTCTGAGTTTACTGTTCACATACTCTGCTATGATGTAATTTGTGCGTGTCAATTGTAAGAGGTATGCGCGGCCTTATATGAACAACTTATCCAATTTTAGAATGTCTACATTGCAGGGTATGACTGTTTTACAATATGAAAAGACGTAAATAATAGCCCATTAGTCTCTGGGCAATGACTAAATGACTGTTTTTACATCACTAAAATTAACTCAGTAAACTATCAGATTAAATAACTGTACTATATATTATGTCTTTATGACAGCAATGAACCAGTTACAGTATAGAACATCATGGCTGGTTTTCATTAATACCTTCACTTCCAATGTAGCTATTAAAATGTTCTGATGGCACTTCAGTTCTACTTGAATTGTAAATAACGCATGGAGCTTGATCAACATTTAAGACTTTGCAGTGATTTCTATCTTAAATTTATATTCATATTTTGGTATTAGGGCAAGATTAAATATGAACACAATTATTGCTTCACTTGGTAGCTTACCTTCCAGGTAACTTGTAGTTGCCATTGTCTTCACAGTGGTCATGGTTGAATTGTCTGTGTAATTTGAAGAGCCTGAGCTTGTTGTTGGCTTTACAGTGGTTGAAGAGTTTCCAATCATTTCAATTGTCGAATTTGTATAACCTGGAGAGGTCATGGTTGAATTGCCTGTGACATTGGAAGATCCTGTTGGCATTACAGTGGTTGAAGAATTTCCAGTCATTCCAATTGTCGAATTTGTATAACCTGGAGAGGTCATGGTTGAATTGCCTGTGACATTGGAAGATCCTGTTGGCGTTACAGTGGTTGAAGAATTTCCAGTCATTCCAATTGTCGAATTTGTATAACCTGGAGAGGTCATGGTTGAATTGCCTGTGACATTGGAAGATCCTGTTGGCGTTACAGTGGTTGAATTCGATTGAGCTTTTGTTGAAGCAACAGCCAACAGAGTGAGAGCTGCTAGGCTAACCACAAACTGAATTTTACGAAAATTCATTTTCAAGTTGGCTTCAGGGTGACGAAATCTGTCGAAGTAGAAAGAGTAGTATTAATACTAATACCAGTGACAGTGGCTGATTATTTTACGAAATTGATGCTTTAACAAAGATGTAGGCCTATGCGTACATGTATGTACTTATTGCACCAATTAAAATTCACTAATTGCAGTCTGACATTGCATGTATTACTGCAAGTTAGACAATCTCTTCATATTTGTAGAGTAGGAAAGTTCAAGGTCATATTTAAGGGCAAAGAAAATGTTGCATTTTGAATTTTTTTCCAAATTTTCGATAGCCTGCTTAGAGATAAGAAACTAGCACTCAAGACAAGTTGTAGGCGTTCAGCCTGTAAAGAAAGCTGGTGCTTTATACATCTGCATTGTATTAAAGTATCTTTATGGTAAAGCTATCCCCAGACTTTGTCCGATCTACAGCACAAGTTTTTTTATATCATTTGCATAAAAACATCTGCTATACCTAGCGAGATAAAATATAATGGCAGAATCAGCTAAGAATTAATGACAGCTTCTATTGTCCAACATGGGGTGATTTGTAAGGCAAATACTTTTAGTCTACATGTAAGTTCATGGATATATATCATGAATGTCATCCCGTTTTAAAAATACAAATATATTTACCACGTCTTGTGTAACTTTGTGTCAAAATAAATAATATTTATTTTGACACAAAGTTACACAAGTGGTAAATATATTATAAGTTCAATGAGTTTTGTTCATCTATTACTCAATTCTAGAAATGCATGCCTAGACTCTATAATAGTTGTATTATGAAGGTATTAATGATTGCAAATAGGATATGTCTACTTTATTTGTTTAAAAGTTTTAGCTCAATCCTGTTATTGTTTAGGATATAAGTAAACTACATTGTATTTGCATTAAGCAATAATGAGTTGGATGTTCATTATTAATAAAACAACTGCAACACCTTGTTATAATTGTGCATTTGTTCCCCTGTTTATGTAATGGGCAGGTACCCTTTGCCAACAGTCTTCAAAATACTACAATATGTTACTTTGTATGAAAAATAATAACCTAGCAGGAATGATTTGAACTAGTAACACATACCTAGAGTGTACATTGTATAAGAAGTGGCTTTGTCATTAATATTTTAGTATTTACACGGTGTATATAAATAACGATCTAAGATATAATAATATCAATAAAAGCAATAGTGCTATGTCTCGGGTAGGTTAGTAAAAAGATAATTCTCTATTCTGGAACCCAGGAGATTGATGGAATGAGGTACCTGCACCCGTCACAATACCAAATAAAAAATATTTCCATGAACTGGTACACTCAAATGGGTACTATGATTTTCATTGCCCACGCATATCTACAGTATCTTACTGGACAGTGGAGGTTAGTACCTTCTTTTCGCAGGGTTGAAGAAAGACTTACATGTAATTACCCAATTTAAAATGCATGTAGGTATGCTTATTCATTGCTATAAAATTATTGCAAATATTTTACATTTACTATATTCTATAAGCATGTGAATTTGTATACACGCTTAAAGTTACTGGGATAGTTTTTCACAACAAAAATTCCAGCTAGTTTGTTTGAACAATGTAACCTATGAGATCAATTCTACTGCCATCCTACCTTTAGTCTATTCTTTCCATGTAGAAGGTGACCAGGATTACCAAGATAGATGTAGTAGTGACTTTCCTACAGAACTTCTGTTCACCTCTGTTCACCTCTGTTCACAGGAGCAATGCTAGAAATGCTAGCTCACCTTAACCCTTATAACTCTATGACTTACTGGATACATTATTAAAATTATATTGTGTATGTTGTTCTTCTATTCAAATATTGTGTTTAAAATAAATTACTTCCTTTGTTTAATTTTTACATGCTATACATACGGACAGCATCTGTTATACTTGTAATGTGAGCATTCATCTAATAGAATGTTTATTGACAATAGTAATTGGTGTATCTAGCGTTACATTGCTACCAATTTGACTTTTGACTCGTTGAATAAATAAATACATAATATACATGTACTAACATGTACATGGAGATAGAAGTGCAGATTATAGACATGCACAGATACATGTATATCATGGAATAGAGTATTATGTATTTGCAGTATGTTTATTAGCTGCTATTGATATTACGATATTACATGCCTGTGTAATCAGTATTAATACAGATGCTATAGTTGATTGTGTAACACAGCGATAATGCTTCTGTACATCACTAGATGACAGAGTTTAAAATAACCCTCTCTAAATTAACAGCAGTGAGCATTTGTAAATAAATATGTAAGTATAACCAACCAGAAAAAATGTTTACCAATGCTCAAAATTCAAAAGGTGTGTGTTTTGATACAACAGTATTTTTAATTTGTATAGCACCAAGAAAATATCATGTGAGCATAGAGATACATTTTGTATCTCTATGGTCAACTGTTAGCTTTGAAGATGCACTATGCAAAGTTTTATGTGTTGATAACAGGCTTTAAAGGTACACTAAGAGTAATAATAATTTACTTGGGTGGCCACCCCAATAGCATGTACATTTCTATACGATACCTACAATGTACGTGTATGTCCAATCTGGCACTTCATATTATGCATGAACACAGTATCAAAGCAGGGACACAAGATTATCATTATTATTAAACTTGAAAACAGAATAATAATTTCAGACTCAAAGCTAGAGTACTGGTTGAAATTATTTGAAAGGATTGCATGTAGATGGCGATTAAAGAGCTTAGAAAAGACTCGGGATAGCTACAAATACAGTGACTTACAGGCTACGTGTCATGCAAAATAAATAATAACTCATTATTATACGTGTATGTTTATGTTGCTACATTTGTGTTATGTTTTGTTGTAGTGATGTTACTATGTTTGTAGGATATACAATGTGTATGTTTTACTACGTTGTTCTGGCTGCATTGTTTTATGTTGTTGTATTAGTGGGGTGGGAACTACCTGGCTGTTGAACGAGCTACAAAAGGAATTTAATTGCGCTCAATGTGAATGGCTTATCTAAAAATTGAATTCCCACGGAGGTAGGCCTAGGGATATATGCTTTATTAATTATTTTCTTTTTAAGAACTTCTCTACTGAGGCAAGTACATGTATGTGCACATTTATATTATTTGCAACACGTAGCCTAATGTCTGCCAAACTTGAACCTACATGTACATGTAAAACATAACTTCAGTGATTACTTTTGTACCATAAGGACATAAACAGTCAATTTTAATATAGAACTAATATTTGAAAGCGAAAAATAATATTTGAAAGTAAGAAATTAACATTTGAAGGAAAAAAGTTGCATTGCGTTGCTGGTTGGCTGACTCATGAACTCATTGCCAGAAAAAAATCTTTCACTTTTTCTGAGTGTGTTAGTAAAAACGAAAAATAGCTCTAATCTATTGCAGATAAGTTCACACTACAATGGGTAAGTTCACACCCACCCTTTGTTGTGTTCATTGACCTCATTGGGAAACAAGTCTTTTATGTTTCGCATTTAGTGGACCAAATTTAAATATAGCTGGAAAATATCAGGCCCTGATCATCACTACAACTTGTAAAAAGCAGGTTCCCATTCCTCCATCTTTGCTCGCTTTTTGATTATTATGATTTGAACTCGAATCCGTCTTCTCAAAGTCAGTACTGTCATAAATCAAGTTAGGTAAGCTTTAGAACCAAAGTCTCAGTCAGTTAATGGTTATTTTATAACAGGAGCCTAGGAAATAGATTTTTGTGGAGGTTTCATTTTTTTCACAATTATTTGTGAATGAACTTATATGTACATGTATTTATTTAGCTACCATGAAGTATTATTTTTACTCTCAAATAATACTTTCACGTTCAAATTATATTTTTCCCCTTTCAAATTATGACTTTTCACTTGAAAATATTACTTTTGAAAAATTCATGTTTTATGTCATTCTAGTCTGCTTACTTGTGCCAATAGCAATTTCATAATCATATACTTGCACATGGAAATACATGTACTGTAATCATATACTTGCACATGGAAATACATGACTGTAGAGTACTGTAAACTGTACATTGCACTTGTTCAATTCAATGAGTCTCATGCAGCAAATGTTATTTTTCAAAAACAAAAACTTGATTTAATTGCAAGTATTGGAGTAGGAGGTGAGGGAGCAGCTGTGGCTTAGGGGTTAAAATGCTGAACTTTCATGCTGAAGGTTCCAGGTTCGAGTCCCATCATGGTGGTGTTAGCAAGAGCATCCAGCCACAACTGCTGCTGTGCCTCATATAAAAGTTCTTGGGGTCATGCAAGCCAGCATGGCTTCAAGGCAACTCCTCTACCCCTGCCAAAAAAGCCCATGTCATCTGGGCCTTTCTCACAGGGAGTTGGCTAGCACTGGTTCAGTTGGTTAGAGAACCTGCCCTCAGGTGTACAAGTGTTGAAGGTCCTGGGTTCAAGTTCGCTGCTGTCTACTGACTACAATGCCTTTGTGCCACCAATATTTAGAAATTTGAAATATTTAGAATAGCTTTCAGAGTGAAAGGTTGTGTCTCACAAGCCTCTCATTACAGCTTTCATTATAGCATTTTACATTATACACTGGTTTAGCTTTACATTCCGTAAAATTGTGAAGACAATTTGGAATAAATATTGTCAGCAATGCCACCCGGACCTCCAACTCCAAATTCTGTCACCACAAGGCAGCAGCAGCAAAGGAAAACGTCCGCGTCAACACAGGATTCCAGTAACAACCTAGTCGAGCTATATAAAAAGCTTGACAAAAAAATTGATAACGTCCTGTCCAGCTTGTCAAAATTGGAGACAAGGCTGACAGCACTGGAAGAATTACAACAGAACCACACCAAATCTATTACACAGGCAGAAAATAAAATCTGTGCTGTTCAAGAGGAACAACGTACTCAAGCAGCCTCGTTAGATTTTGCTCACAGTGAAATAGAAGATACCAAGGAAAAATGTGGCAATCTTCAAAAGCAGCTTGATGATATCAATGCTCGTCTGACAGAAATCAGTCATTCACAGCAGTCGGTAAATAAAAGCCAGCCGGATAAATCCTACCAAAACCTTCTCATAACCGGAATACCTGAAACTCAACGCGAAGACCTTGCTATTGTGATAACTACCCTTGCTGACAAAATCGATCTGAAGATAACACCGAATGATATATGTAGTGTCTATCGTACAAAGAGCAAAAACATATATGTCAAGTTCAAATCAGAGCTTGTGCGAGATAAATTCTACAAAGGAAGACGTCTTCTGCACACTAAGAAAATTACAACCAAATCACTGGGCATGCAGACTGAAGGTACGATCTATATCAACGAGGTGTTAGATGACAAACAAAGACAATTATTCTATCAGGCAAGAGGGAAAAGAAAAGAACTAAATTATATGTTCATATGGACATACCATGGTGCAATTTACATCAAGAAAAGCAGTGACAGTGATCTGATTAAAATTATTACCCAATCAGACTTAGATCAGCTACAGTAATTTATTCATTGCAACACCAGACACACCCTCTTATCACTATGGCTGAGTTTACCTCAATCACCCAGAGTGCAAAAACAACTTTCTCAGACACACAGGCCCTGCTATACCACGAGCCACTACTTTCAACAAATGGAGTAAAAAGTTTCATTTTCGAGAAAGATTTTAACATTCTTCACATAAATATTCGAAGCTTGAATGATAAGTTTGAAGATTTTAATTTGATGCTTGCTGAACTAAACACTGTTTTTTCCTGCATTGTCATATCAGAAACATGGTTACTTGAGTCTGATTATATTGATCAATATTCATTACCTGGATACAATTTATTTTGCAGTTCCCGTAAGAATGTGAGAGGGGGCGGTATTTGCATTTATGTTCATCAGAAGTTTGAGGCTAAAGTTGCAGCAGTCCGTCTGGCGGGGAGTGAGGCATTGGAGGCCGAGCTGTGGTGTCGGGGGGCCGTGATGTTTTCTGTCCTCTGTGTGTACCGCTCTCCCTCGGGTGAGTTGCCGGCGTTTCTCGGGGATTTCACTGGGGTTTTGGGGGCCCTCCCCGCGTGTTCGCTGGTGGTTGGCGACATTAATGTAGACCTCAATCCTTTAAATAGCTCATTCTTAAGCCATGGTACTCAAAATTATTTGAAAATTTTAAATAATTATGAATTTTATAATACAATTCTGAGCCCCACTCGATATGGAAATCGCAAAGACAGCCTACTTGACCACTTATTAATTAACAGGTTGAAAACCAGCACAAGAACGTGCACAGTTGATTATCTGCTGGCTGATCATCAGCCGTGCATAGGCTCATTTCAAATTAGCAACAGACTATCAACTCTGCAAGCATCCGTAAGCTTGGTAACAAAGTATGAACTTTTGAAAGAAAATATTGAGAGTCAATGCTGGAACGAACTTATAGACCCCACCAGTGCTACTAATTCAACGGACAAGTTTTTGTTGACTTTCGGTGAACTAATAGCTAAATCTAGCTTAGAGGTCAAAAACAAGCCTCGTAAACAAAATTTTAAACAACCATGGATGACCCAAAAATTACATGCCTTGGTAAGAAAACGCAAAGCTCTTCACAAGTTATCCAAATCAGAGCCCTTCAATGATAACGTTCAAATTAAATATAAGAAATTTAGAAACTATGTTTCAAATGTGATAAAATCTGCAAAAAAGGAACATTTTTCAACTAAGTTTAAAGCCTGCAAGGATAACACCTCTGAGAAGTGGAAATTCATTAAATCTCTAATTACCAAAAAGAATGTTGATGATGGACCATCTTTTATAACTCTTGGGGAAGATGAAATTTCAGACCCCACCGAAATTTGTGAGAAATTCAATAAATTTTTTGTAAATGTTGGTGAAGAGCTTGCTCGTAGTCTTCCATCTTCTACTCAGAACTTCCAAGACTATTTCACTGGGCTGCCCGAAAATCGCTTTTTCTGTTTCCACGAAACTGGTCCAGATGAGATTTTAACGATCATCAATGATCTGAAACCGAAAAAAGCAGCGGGATATGACCATATTAGCTCCAGAGCTATAAAAGACAACATTATAACCTTGTTACCGGCTCTGGTCGACATAATCAATTTGATAATTCATAACTGTGAATTTCCTGACAGCCTAAAGATAGCCCGAGTAACACCTCTATTCAAGAAGGGCTCTAAGAATTTAATGACAAATTATCGTCCAATTTCTGTATTGAATGCCATTTCCAAAATTGTGGAAAAAGTCGTAGCCTCTCAGATACGTGAACATCTTGAGCTTAATGACCTTTTGACACCAAATCAGTATGGCTTCCGTTCAAAAAAGAACACAACTTTAGCAATCAACGACTTTTTAGAGATTGTTTATAACCGTTTAGACAATCATAATGCTGTCCAAACAATTTTTTTAGATTTTTCAAAAGCATTTGATACCATTAACCATAGTATTCTTTTATCTAAATTACGTTTTTACAACTTTAGTGACTCAGCCATTCAACTTATTAAATCTTATTTAACTAATCGGAAGCAGTTTGTGAAAATAAATACTGAAAAATCGTCATTAAGAAGCATTACATTGGGAGTGCCACAAGGATTTGTTTTAGGACCGTTGCTATTTTTAATATATATAAATGACTTGGTTAATGTTTCTCCAGCTTTTAACTATATATTGTTCGCTGATGACACCAATTTGATCTGTGATAACCCTGTGATAACACCTTTTGAGCTTTCAAAAATAGAACAATGGTGCTTGGCAAATAGACTTGTTATAAATTTTAGCAAAACAATGCAAGTCATATTTCGAAATCCACAGAAAAAAATTGACATTGATGAATTCGATGTTGGAAAATTGAATACCGTTGATCACACAAAATTTCTTGGTGTGACCTTGGATAAACATTGTAATTTTGAGTTCCATATCAATAACATTGTAAACAAAATCACCTTTTTATTAATGATGTTTCGCTATTTGACAAAGTTTTTAGACCAGAAAACAATGGTAAATTTGTATTACACTTTTATATACCCACACCTTATATATGGTGTGGAATTTTGGGGACATGCCCCAGACTATTTAATATCCAGCATTTTAATCAGCCAGAAGAAATCATTGCGGATCATTTTAAGTCAACAGCCAAATTCACATGTTTCACACAGGTTTAAAGAATTTAAAATTATGCCTATTTCTATGATCTTCAAATATAGGCTTATAATATTTTATAAAAACCATATTTATCCCAACAAAAATAATCTTAATTTAATTGAGACTGTACACCCCATGACTACGCGTAAGACTTTGAAAAATCCACTGAAATCAATCAAAGTTAATTCGGAAATGGGAAAGAGGTCTATTTATTTTACTGCCGCTAATCTATTTGGTGAGCATGCATGGGACCTACGGGGCCTCACCGGTGGAGTCTTTGCGAGGCGCCTGGCTGCTCGTCTCTGGGAGCTTGGCGCATAGTGGGTGGGCGCAGCATGTGTCCCTGGATGCGTGTGTCGGCCTTCTGTGGCTGGCGAACCTCTGGAACGGGGCTGTCACAACTCTAGTTTCGAACTATCTGATTAGCCCCATGTTTTATTACCTTTTATTACCTTATTTTAATATCACTACTGTTTAAAAATGATGACATAAACTAATAAATAAAAAAAAAAAAAAAAAGTTTACTCCGACCTGACTGCAAACTGGGAGCAAACTTGTGCAGTAATTGCAGCCCCGCTATCTTATTACCCAGTCCTCGGGTTAGGTGTGTGATTATCCCTTGTCATTTTGACTGTTTTTATTTAACAGATACAGTTTAGATGTACTTGGATAACTATCAGCTGTTATGACAAATATTTTATTAAATAATAATTATATTACACTAAATTATTCATAATTTTGGGTAGATCCATTTTAGGTACTGTCAGGGCTTGAGCATGTGCAAATCGTTGAACAAATCTAATAAAGAGCCTTTACTAGGTTTTACAAATAATTTTTCTACTTCGTAGGTTGACTTATTTTTAGATAAAATATTTTCAGTTGAAAGAAATCGAAATCAAGTTCATACGGCCTGCCGCTCAAGGCATCTGCAGTATGTGCACACGCTTAGCTTTGTCTAGAATTTTCTATAGGCACGGAATGCATGACAATAACATACATGCATATTATACTACAGCTAGTACTCACATAGTTGCTATGGTAGGGATATAATTCTATTCTTCCATTTTTTACTTATTATTGCTTTTATATGTACTTATTGTACATACAGTACATTGTAGCTCAGTTCGGTTTTTAGAGTTGTTATGACTCTTTGTGTGACAAATAATTATTTATTTGAGGTCTAAATACTTTGGGTTTCATTTACAAAACTTTGTTGATTTGCTTACCGTCTAACGGAGCCGTAATGTGAAAACAAAAGTGTGTACACAGAATTCTATGGGCATCAGATTTCCCTTTGAGAGAAAAATTTTTCAACCCACTTTTTGCCAGAATCAATTATGACACCTTTTGTAGCATTTTCATCAGATATGGGGTTCCCCTCTGATACAATAACATGATAAAATGTATTTAAAGCAAGCCAAAACAAAGCCTAACTTAACACCATACATTGTTAAACAACACAACATACATGTACATGTAACATAGCAACATGAACCTAGGAACCTAATTTGCACCATATTAGCCTGAGAACCAGGTGTATGCAGGTAAACAGCCGGTAAACAGCATAACCTCTTCAAAATATTTTTGATTTCGCTGCAACATTTTTTGAATTACATGAGCTACCTGCTAAGATATACCTCCTGAGAACCTCACCAACAAAATGGTTGCAGCTACATCTGGTGTACCAACCGTTCACAACAGCAGCAACTAATCACTGTGCACTAGGTTCAGTCACCTATCACTTAACACATTCTACTCTTGTATGATAAATATGATAAATATTAGTTTTGTTGACCACTAGTATTAATAGTCATAAGCCCTTTGCTAATTAAATATTTTATAAATTGATGTGAAAATTAATAGAAGTAAAACATGTCTAGCAATTATACTCCAATGCAACATTCCACGAGATTTATCGGGTTAAAACAGGAAGCTACATATTATTTCTATAAACTTTGATTATTTACCCCTACAATTGTATTTATAAAAGTACATGTACATGTATATATCGGTTTGCATCATTTCAGAAATAACTCTGCTGTAAATTTTGCTTATCTTTGCTATAAAATACCAGTCTGCTTCTGATTCGTAGAAACAACAAGTTAAAATAAAATGAAGTTATAGCAATCTATTAATAATTGTGGTACACAGTCTTGTTTTTGTAATTTTTGATTAATTATTGTTGTCATGGGATTCCTTTAGCGTGAAATAACAATATAGCTTGCTTACAGATCATTCCTTGTAATAAAATATTATGTTTAAAATAGTTGAGAAAAATTTATCTTTTAATCAATGGATTAAGGCCGAGATTTGAGCGGATAGCACCAAAACGTGGTACGAAAGATAGCATTTTGAATTACTTGAATTTTGCTGTTTGCTTCTTGTATTTACAGAAAACTATTTCATTATGGCTTTTTGTACTGCAGAAGTGACCCACAAAGCAAACTATAGAATAAAGATGGGATTTTTTAATAGCAGCCGTGGCCTAGTGGTTAGGGCTCTGGACTTCCATGTGGGAGTCCCAGGTTCTATTCCCATAAGGGTCATTGGTGGTATTAGGAAGATCATCCAGCCACAGTTGCTCCTGTGCCTCATATAATACTTTGCCATTGGTGAAGTGCCTTCTCCACCCCAAATTAGAAAAAATGCAGATCTCTTTAGATCCTTGCTTTCTTACCTGGGATTAATAGTGAGAAGTAAAATTGGTAAGTTTTTTTAATAGTAGTTAAATTCACCTGGTGTATACAACCACCGAAAAAATGCTTAACGTTTACTGGTGACAACACTTACATGTATATGTATATGTATAATAGTCAGACCGGATTTTATACAGTATATTACACTACATTGTTTTTTCAGAAATTGAGATTGTTTATGCTATAGAAAATGTTCTTCTTTTTAAAGGACCGAACTTTTACTATGTTATTAATTTTTATTCTATTAGATAATGGAGAACAGTGCACATTAGGTAAACTTTATCTTCTAATTCTCTGTATCCCCATACTGCCTCCATAGAGACCTTTGTTTTCTTTAAAGAATTTAACCTATTTATTATGTGAAGGTGGCAATGCAAAATGGTATAGCCGCTCGCTTAATTAAATTTTTGCAACTCAAAGCACTTCCAAAGAGCCTGCAATCATGCGTTAAAGTCAGCTCATTAACCATTTATTTATGTTACTCTGTTTCAAAGGTGCCAATTCTAAACATTATTGTGATTTCTAGATGCAGGATTAGCGGCTGCATTCATCACATGTGTAGATAGCATACATCACTCTTGATAAGGTAACAATGACAGCTACCAAAACTGCTACACAAATACAATCATGTACATGCGTATCTTGTTTTGTTGTTGCTACTTATCAAATTATTACATAGTAACTCTCCACTGTAAACAAAAAAGGTTATAAATTAGCATAATCAATCTTTAGAATTGAAATTAGAACCTGGTTCTGAATAACATTATCAAGTACTAATTTGATTGTTCCTTGTTACCATGTACATTTTAAAATGCAAAACGCTATGTGCATGTGTTGTTTACTCAACAGTAAAATTCTGATAAAGATCTATGACATAAACAATATTGTAATATTACCAACAATGAGCTTGCTGTTGCGGGAAACGTATTTTGTTCTCAAGTTGTTTCAATCTCCCTGAGTAATTACATGTGTGTACAATGTACATGTACATTACCAGACTAAGAACACAGAAAAGTGCATTCATACACGCCACTAACCATATAACCTCCGCTACCCAGTCATCTGGATACAGCCAAACATTTTTAGAAAGATCTAAGATAAAATTATAATTACCAACAGCGTACTTGCTGTCGCAGTAAATGATAGGAAATAAACAACATGATAAAGTGGAAATATCAAGTTTGCTGGGGCTTATACAGCAGCTATAGTGTAGATTCCCCATTCCTGCATGTGCCACCAGAGATTAAACAATCGAAGCCTAACAGAAATCACTTTGCCAATATTGATAAATTGCATGCTTAAATGAATGTCCATGTATAACAGCGAGGAGAGCCAGTGTATTCACACTGAAGACGAACAGGTGAGAAGGCCAATGCGTATAGATTGTCAAGCAAAGCCTGTTGGAGACTCACACAAACTAGAATTAAGCTAGCATAATAATTGGCGTTTGTAATTCATGATGGGTTTGAGCAATTTAAACTAGACTAAAATAGTACATTAATATATATTGCTGTTCAGGTAATTTAGGAAGTCAATAAATTGTGGTACAATTCAGTAGTCTAGTTGGAAGTTTATGTTGGTTAGAAAGTGCATAAAATGTGAGCTCTTACATCTACAATTGTATATCAATTTCTTATGTTAATGCTTAAATTGCTAATAGATTTTAGAGAAAAATAATCAGTTGTTTTGAGAAAAGAACAAAGTGAAGATACATACATGCACATGTTGTAGCTTTCAATTCATTAATTTTCTAAAGGTTAACAATCGTAGTCATGTGTTATAGGATCAGGAAGCCCAGCAACCCTTTGTTTGTGTTTAATTATTTTAGTGGTTTCATTTATCAAGGCATTATGATGCCTAGATGTTAGTTCATTCAATATGTGCAGACAATACTGTGTTATTAATAAGAAAAACAATGCAAGTCACCAAAGATACGACATTAGTTACGCGTATTATTGTCCTTGAATGGCATAGATTTTCTGCTTGAATTGTAAGCTATAGCCAACAGAGCGAGAAATTTGTCATTTCCCTTATTAATAATACTTTATTTTACCTATAAAACATTTTATGTTCAAATTATTCACAAGGCAGTAAGTTACTCGTGTTTATTGTTTACTGACTGAAAGTGGTATCACCTGAGTGACACCGCAGTTGTGCCCTCAAAAGCTCCACTTGTCAGAAATATTATTTTTTAAATTGAGAATCAAAATATGGCATAACATAATAATTCAATCAGAATAGTCATCCATACATTGTATCAAGTTTCCCCATGTGAGCACTATATACTCATAGCTGCACACTGTCTAGTTATTTATTCCAGTAGTCTATTTTTGCAGTTTACAGTAAGCTATTACAATAATTATTATTGCAAGTTTATAATGTTTATAAGGGAAAGTGCTATTATATGTATTTTCTCTTCTACAGCTGCATGTTGTTAATTAATTTTCAATTTTAATTGTTTAAGCATCATAGTGTATGTGTCTTGAGGAAATCTCTGCCGATCAGTTGCTTGGTCGTGTTGAGTTACTTTATATTCCCATGTCCATGAACACAGCATATACAACTTGATAGATCTAATGGCCATAAATTGTTGGAGGGTGTGTATAGCTTGAAAATCAAGAAACATTCAGAACTATGCAGAATGTACAACCGTTTATAATGGTAATCTACTCAACATCAAAAGTTATTGGAAGTTGTTTCCTCTTGATTCATTAATCTGCAAGAGGAGACAATCCTCTAGTCAACTGAAATATCATCTAATCCATTGTACAAGCTGAACATACATTGTAGGTTCAGGTTAGGGAGGATGCTCCAGATTTTGAAACCCTGCTCCCTTTCTACTCATAGGTGTACATGTAGCTCCCTATTTCATCCAGATTTCCATTAAATTTATGGCTTCTAGCATAAAAGCTCGATGTCAATGATCCAATAAATCTACTCTCTGATGGGCAAAACAATGTCATGTCATAACTCCAGTTAGAAAAGAAAATTGTGCTCTGTAACATCATAGATTATGAGACAGCAGCTCAATCTGTTAAGACCAGCATTGCCTATTATTAAGGAAGATAATTAGTATTGCTGATAGCGATAGGTTGCTGACTTGTAATAATATTATTATAGTTTTGGATAATATTATGGATACTTCCACTTTGGACTAGTGGAACAAAAATGTTCAGTGCAGTGTAAAGCCGATGGGCCATCATCCTACAATAATTGCTCAAGGTCAGATACAGCAACAGGAGGGGCGACTAGGACACATATTAGGGGCTAATGCAGAAAGTTGGGCGGAGGATTGTGATAAATAGACATTAATTATATTGACACACGATATGTGGGCCCTCAACCTTGCATAAAGATACAATTATGTAGACCTGATGCACTCGATTTACACAATAAACCATACAACTATTAGATTGTCTGAATAGGCTTAGTATCAAACATTTTTTAGCTGCAGGGATAGCCCCGCTGCGTGCCCTATCCTCCCTATTTGAAGCAGCAGTAGTAGTATAGTCAGTGCACTTCTATACAGACACGCACTCATTGACCCCTGTTTTCAACCAATCACAAGCCGGTATTTCCGATTTCAACCAATCACAGAAGAGCACAAAAATTTTGCACACGACCTTGCCAAGGTCACCCCAAAATCCCCTCTTCTGATTGGTGGAAAAAACATTTGCACACTTGACCCCAAACCCGGCCACGACCCCTTCCCTTCCTCCTTCCCACCCTCCTCCCCTCCCCCTCCCCCACCCCCCCCACTCCTCCCTCCTCCCCGCCACCGCCCTCGTCCCGCCCGCACCATCGCCACCGCCGCCGCCGCCACCGCCGCCGCCGCCACCGCCGCCGCCGCCGCCGTCACCGCCGCCGCCACCACCACCCTCACCACCGCCGCCGCCACCGCCGCCACCGCCGCCACCGCCACCACCGCCACCACCACCACCACCGCCGCCGCCATCACCGCCGCCATCACCGCCGCCATCACCGTCATCACCGCCACCCCTCCTCCACCGCCGCCCACCCTCCCCCCGCAACCCCCACTCACCCGAACGACCGATCGTTTGAGGCGGTCAAGCCGCGTCCGCCCACGTTGCGTGCGGCGCCGACCGTACACGTGGAGGCGACGCCAGTGCCCCGTATCCACCGAGCCAAGCAACTAGGCCGCGGCCCGCCGCTTCTCTTGCGCCCCCACTCGAAAAGCTTGTGATCTAAACGAGCGAATTCCGCTGCACTTCGCCTATAGCTCTCATCAGCGATAAGAAGAAGTACTACAGAAGGCTTGGTTTATGATGTGCATTGCATTGTTAATAAAGAAATGTGTAAAGTCTTGGCTATAAATACACTGATGGGAAGAAGGGTTGGTTCTATGATATACATTGTATTGACAATAAAGAAACATGTGCATGTGTTAAGTCAGCATATATAATACATTAAATAAACTTTTCACAATGGTGACAATAGAATGAATAAAAGATTGTGTACACATGTTAAAACACAATTGAAAGAATAAAAGACACATATTTAAAGGGAAGAGCAACTTTCGAAATAGAATATTCTCATTTTCAAGAGCAATGTATGGTAAGTGAACAAATATCCCTGCACTTTTTTGTACTATTTAGCACTAGTTTACATGTTTAAGTATCGTATGAAATAAGAATTAGATAAATAGTTTCAGTTGTAGCTGCTGTAAACAGCCAACAAATATGACCCCTTTTCTCATTTCAGGGCAATTTTCAAACTTATGAATGTGGAGTTGTCTCCTTTTATGACCGATAAAAAATTTTCAAAGGATTCGCCCCATTTTGGAGAACACTATAGAGTTATCTACTCCATGACGCCAAAGAGAGTACTCTATGGAAACCTTTACAAAAAGGTCACAGTCCCAAGGTCATCAACTGCAAGAACTGGTTTACCGATTTTTCGGGCACAGTGACAATAAATTACACTATTTCAGCAAAAATTAGGCAAGTAGTAGCACTTAGATAAAACATTTAAAATTTTTGTTGAGATGTTTGTGTCTATTCCCAACTTTCTAAGCACAATTAGATGTTGTTATACCTACCACCACCATGCTTCTTACTCTGCTCCGACTAGTGGTTGCCACCACAATTTATTTCACTGGGTATACCCATTTTATATTTATTTAATATAGCAAAACTTTATGTTATACAATATACATATATATTTAGCATCTGTATCACCAAGACGAGTGGAAACACGAACAGTAACGAATCAACAGCCTATCCAGGATAATACAGGCACAAGATTAGATATAAAAAAGACTGGTGAATTGACATGCAGCAGCAGTTTTATATGTTCAAGGTGAGACCATCGTTTATCTTTAGAGCTCAAGTGGCAATGGAATATTATTCATCCATGACTTGCAACAACTGAAATTGTTTTGTTTATTTGGTCAGGTCACTACTCCATCCAAAGAGTGTACATGGAGACACAAATAAAGAGGCATATCAGCCTAAACACCACCAGCTAGTGGCTCCTGCACAAAAGGAACAAGTCTGTGACACTGACATACCCAGAACAATAATGGGCCAGTGTGGTTTCAAGTGTTCTAGTAATATGGATTTATCTGCACACTTGATACAAGTTTATAAATTAGCTAAAATTTTATAAATACATTAGCTAAGTTATCGTTTTGTGAATTACTTTTAGATTATATTTGAAAAATCGATAGTCTCTATATTATAATTTCACTGTATATAGAAAAACGTAAACATAGCTTAGAAGATAGGCTGCTTTGATGTCCTCCAAAGTTGGTTTCTTTGCTCTTCTTGTAATAGTAAGACGAAGTACTGTCAAAATATATCATATTAAAATATTATAACTGTGCATATGATATTGTTATAGCGGGATACATTTTAAATGGAAAGCAATCTCACAACACCAACACAGGTAGAAATATAATATTATATGGCCATCACTCGGCATATTTATGTGCAACGCCATATCCACAACACAAAACACAATTACACCTTTGAAATTTGCTCTGCTCAAAAACAATGCATCTTACAGGGGGGTTGTTTACGCATGTACATGCATGTTATATCTTTTTGTGTTCTACACTCTCCAAGTATGCAGTTGAGGAGTCACACATTTGTAAAAATACCAGTAATTCATAAATATGTACACCAATTATTTACTAACCCTCTTAGTAGCTCTCTAGTGTGCTCTTTTATATCTGCTATAAACAGGTGCCAGATATGGTAGGAATTGGTGACATCCTGTTTTCTTAGCCTGTAGCTCCTGACAGTCTTGCTTTATACTAAAGTATAGTAACATCTATGGAAAACATGGTAGGCCTACAACGATTAGCTTAGTTCCCAAACAAGCAATACCACTTCGCACTGCACCACATAAGATGCATATAAACACAGTTGTAGTGGCGGTTCATTGTGGTCCATTATCACTTGCAGGATCGAAATCGAAATCTTGAAAGCATAACTCAAGATTAACCAGTGAACCAATATGGATTCCATAGGCAACTTGCTAACACTTGCTTACAAAGCTGGGACTACCCAAATATTAAATATAAAGACTAAAATGAAAGATGAAGCTGATACTTTAGCGATTGGGTTATTATAAAGAGAGGTAGTCAAGACATACTGTCTTGGCAAAGCACTCGACATAGCCAGGGTGCTTTAGTAAAATAGTTGTCTTCCTATTACAGTGTACATGTATATGGTGATGCCACCTTCAAAACCAAAACGATACACACATGGTACATAAAATTATGAAACATTCTACCTAGATGGAGGAGAATAGCTTACCGAATCCAAGAGTGTAAGTGCAGTAGCGATCACTATAGCCAGGACTGCCGTGCCCACCTATCTCTTTCCAAACGTACTTCATGTCCTGTTAGAATATCAGTAACATACTGAGTATTAGGGCAAACAAAATCTTATATAATCATATAAAGTATGCACCTGTTCTGCAAAGTAGTTGATAAATGCTGCCCTAGTAGTACAGCTTTGGCAATATGCATTTGACACCGAATTAAAATGTCTCCCTGTTATACTAGGTATGATTGGAGACCTACCTTACTGAATAACAACCTCCCACGACTTTTCCAGAGTGTTAGCCATGATAACAGGAAGAACATTAGGCCTACTGTACCTATAGCCATAGAACTTTTGTGTCACTAATAAATGTCCCTATAAAACCAAAATGCAGATTTGGAGAAATAAAGCTGTTCTGAAATATGTGAGCCAAACCATAAAGCTTATTTGATAACAACATGGATGCAACAATGGTGATGAAATAAAATGGATACAACGGGAATCAGCAAAAATCCTCTATAAACAGACATAATCCACATGCAATGCAGCAAAGACCAAGTTGGTTTTTAGGACTGCACAAAGTCTAAAGCAACAGTTGCAACTGTGGCAAAACTGTTATCGCATTAGATACATCATTGGGGTGGGGTTTTCTAAAATGACAAGTCCAAATAAAGCCTTGATAAAAGACTAGTTGATAGGTTGTCAAGCTGTAGATTACCAGATATTTATACACTCACGTGAGGAAAATGACAGCTGCCAAATCCATATTTTCCTTGGCTTTACGATGGATAGAACTGTGCTAGTTCAGCATATTATCCGGGTCTTGATGCTCTGAAAATTGGGGTGGTTGTCAAAATGGTAGTCTAAAAAGTAACCAATAAGAATGCTGAACCATCAAAATAATGAAAATTAATTAACAATTGTAGCCTATCTATTCAAACAGCAAAAAGGACAAAGCTCTATATATAAATTAACTCAAAAGTTCAATCATCTACAAAATAGAAATATTTACATGTATATTAGCAGCACAAGCATACTAAGTAATTGTACAATTAATGTAGAGTGGCTTGAGATGGAAAGTCTTGTCATCAATTGTCTTTTGGTTTAAAAACCAAATGAAATAAAATCTGTTTGTTTACCCAAAAATACCGCCTCCATTAGTTGAAGCATATTAGAGTCACCAACAATGAAGGACTCAGTAGCTACGGATGTAGATGCAGCAGCCTATGTTAATCTTGTAGCAGAAAGAGGAAGGGAGAGCTGATACATGAGTCATCTTAATCTCTGGAACATGAAATGAAATATTCACATTTACATTCTAGATAATATATTAAAACAGCAACCAAATCAAGGAAATAATAGGCAACTATTGTCTAATTTACATGTAGTTTGTAACCACAGATCATCAGTTGAATTATTTAATTAATAAATACGGAGAGGTTTTTCGCAAACGAAATAATACAGTTATTCACACATATCAAACAAAAAGGACACTGAAATAAAAAAAACAGTAAAGAACTGCTTCGTCAAACTGATTTGAACAATTTGATTTTCATCACAAAATCAAAACAACATTACAAAAATGTGATATTTCGATTCAAAAAGAAGCTATTCCACGCGAAATGTGTGAATTAGTGTAAGGTTTCTTTAGAGTTGATTCTCAAATTGAATTTTATTACACATGAATGTCATCCAAAACAATTCTGAAATTATTATTATTTATCCAACTACTATCAATTAGAACAACAATATAATAATTTCATCATGCCCTATATAAACATGAATAAATAGCTGCAATTTAATAGGCCTAACTAATATAAATATGTAGATGATAAATATATTATGTTATGACAATAATAATTCTGAATTATATTTATTATTATATAAAATATATACATTTATATACAATACTTATATCTCCAACATAATAAAATACAAATATAACTAAATAATAATATAAAATAAATATAACATTACTTATTATTATATTATCAATGGTAACATTATTCAACCATTCATCATTTAATGCCACAATAACAATGACATTCAAATTAATATTATTGTAATTATGGCATTGAATAATAGGCAATGTTTATGTTACCTAATGATAATAATATAGCAGTATTATTGAAATTTTTAATATGTTTATTACAATAATTATATAATTATTGATTAGCCTAGTCTATTAGTATTTGAAGGAAGGCGTACATGGGGAGCGAGCGGCGTTAAAAAGTAATCTTGCTTGTTTATGGTCTCTAAATCCTGGAGAAGTTGTTCGAGTGGTTCGACCTAAATCTCATCTGTTAACCTTAATCTAATAATAATGAGATAATTATTTGTTCATTTCCATTTCCAGTACTGCAGTCGCTAACTATAAAATTCAATTATTTATATTAATAGAATTGAAACGAATCACTATTTTTTTTTTTTTTTTGCAATTTTCTCACAGAGACCGCACTTAAAAGTGCGTAAAGTCGTGAGAACTCGATTGTTTTTTTATTTTATAGGCCCTAATAATAATTATAATAAATAATTATCCTCATAATCAACACCATAACATAATATGCTATGATGAAATCAGAAATTAGAAGAAGTTCTACTTTTTACTCTAACTCTACGACTAGCCTACTGCTCTCGCAGTTGAGTTGCTCTTACTTACTTACTTTAGATAGATAGTTGGGGATTATTTCTATAAGCTGCAGATTTCCATAGCTGTAAACTGTTACTGTAGCTTAGCTTTATTGTACAGATTAGTTATTGTCATTCAATCACTGTGCTGGGTAATTACAGGATAAAGCAGCACACTAAGAACTTCAAAAAATCACAGAGCGTAATTTAGTTTCCACTCTTTTTGAAAGCCAAAGTTGAGCCGTGCCAATATTAGCCTTAGTTTAAAAAAACTCACATTTCATCGCGGTTAATTGGATACGCCCCGTTACAGCCTGTTAGTACCGAAACTGAAGTCTACACAGCCCCACAAGTCTGTGTGGCGCCTGCGTAATAATACTTCCGTTCACCAAAATTGGTGAACAAGTGACATGGCGGCCTCCACGCTGTCACGTGACCCAATATATTATGCAATTGTTTATTATGTAACACCGCGTAGAATTCATTGTGATATGCATCAATGGTGTCATGGGGGCATAACTGTTTATTTTAATTGAAGTCAAAACTAAAGTTGCCTTTCACTTTAAAAGATTATGTCATATCTATTATTAGCAAGAAAGTCTGCGTGCATGTGTTAAGACAGTGTATATTATACATTAGATAAACTTTTCACAATAGTAGCAATAGAATAAATAAAAGGTTGTGTGCATGTGTTAAGTCAGCATTATGTAATATATTAAATAAACTTTTCACAATAGTAGCAATAGAATAAATAAAAGAGGAGTTTAGGTACTTATTACTCATCTTCATCAGAAGTCGTAGGAGCTATAATGTTTACGACTTTGGTCTCAGCATACTCTAATTGATATGCTCCAGCTCCAAACTCTTGACACAGTCTTACCTACAAGATGATTTTAGTTTTTTACTCAGACGAATATCACTCAAGGTGGTCAAAGCAAGAAATCTATACTTCTTTATGTTGTTGGTCCCTTACCATATCTGCTGATTTGTAGAGGTGAGCTAGTAATTGTTGAGGGGTTTCACTTTTGTAGTTACGAACTTCAGAATCAGCTCCCAATCTTAGACATGTATGTAGACATTCGTAGTCTTCATTCTCTATGGCAATGTGAGATGGGGCGTATCCATCTCCCATTCGCTATAATATCAAACAAGAGAATAGAATTAAACTCCCCATCTAACTTATCAATTCGATCTACTCTACTTTTATTCCACTGTAATGTATTCACTTACCCTCATATCTAAGTCAGCCCGAGCATTTTTTTTTAGTACCTTTAGTGCCTCTCTATGCTTGCTACTATGCGCTGTTTCAACAATGAGGTGGACTACACTCCTTCCATCATGATTGTAGCTCTGTACATTGTCTTGGGGAAGTGATTTGTAAGGAACTCTGAAGTATGGATGCTTTACTTCTGCTCTGGTCAAACTTGTGGTTAGAGCATGAATAACCTTAGCTCTACCCAGACGTGCAGCAATGTGAAGGGGGGTGTCACCTTCCAAATAAACATTAGCAATATAGATAAGTACCGAATTGTTACGAGTTTTGCAACACTTTATTTTTTAACAAGCAATGCATGCAAACATTGGTGCTATAAAACACTAACCCCAAGCATCGGCTATTGCTCCATCCGCTCCCCTTGTGATGATGAGGCGAATTAGTGAATCCGAACAATAAGACTGTACAGTTAGGTGAAGTAACGTCTGCCGATTCGCATTCTTTGTATTCAGTTGTTTGTGACTCCTCGCAACAAATACCGCGAGTGCAACGGCTCTCTCATCTCTATCTCGGGCTGCTTCTAGAACCTCACTACATCATTTAGCATGATATTTGTTTTTCACATAGTTGAGAGGTAGTTATATGGGAAATTTGTCTATCATATTTTATTTTGATCATAAAAGACAATACGAAACATAAAAAAAAAATAGTTGGAAGTATGTATAACTTCAGGGGCGTATTTTAAGGGGCGGCAGGGAGGCACTGCCGCCCCTGTTGCCAAAATAAAGTGGCCTAAAAACACTACTTTTGAAAATTTGACACTTTTTCCCTTAATATTTGCTTCATTTCCGGTTTGCGACCGGAGCGTTATCACTCTAGTTATAACTCTATGGCGTTATCACTCTACTTATAACTCTATGGTGTTGCTTCGTAACAATAACCAGTAATCTTGGATTAATTACTACATTGCAAGTGGCACACAAAGGGGTCCATAGAACTGTGTGCTCTGCTAAAAGACTCTATGGCTATGCCAAGGTTAAAAACTTGCGGTCTTGTGAATGAATGAATAAATATTTTTTATGAATAGTTTTTATACCAAGGAAAAAGTAATAAATGCAAAAGTAAAAGTAGTGAACAGTTGAATCAGGTGAATCAATTTGTAAGTCACTGTTATCCATGAGGTGGTTCCTTCCCTGTCACTGACTACGAGCAGGTGCATGAAATTTAATTCCAATATTATTTAATTGTCTTTTGGCTTCTTTCAAAAATATTTATGATAATGATTCATTCTTTTAATAATTATAATTAAAAGTGTTTGCATTCATTTTAGTTATTCATTCTAGCCACTCCAATGACAGCTACTACTCTACTGCTACATTCACTACTACCAACTAAATATGTATTGTAAAAAAAAAATACTAATTTAAAAATATAATAATATAATATAACAATAATGAAATATTTTAATTTTAAATTTATATATAATATAATTATACTATTAATATTATCTTAGCTTTGATAGGCTGCCACACTTTTCTTGCAAAGATATTTATTTTAAATGCATTTTATTTAAAATAATTAATTTATAATGACAATAGTTGTTGATCACCTATTAAAATGTGAAAATTTTAATTTATAAAATACACTTGCGCCTATGGACTCTGTGTAAAAAGATACAATCATGCAGTATTGTAGTTATTATAAAATTCTACTAGCTAGTAATAGTACTGTAACACTTTCACTCTTGTTGCAAGTAGTAGTAACTGTATTAAGCAGAAGTAGTAATGAGTACTTGTTGTAGTGATGCTAGAACTAGCATGCTGCTATGTCTAATTTTTGCAATTCAGAGAGTCAGATTTAAAAATTTTCCGCTGCGCGTGCATTTGCGGGGGGTGCCCGCACCCCACCCCCCCCCGCACCCCCCTCCCACCCAACTTTCTGCCTCCCCACTCAATTTTTCTAACCTACGCCCCTGAACTTACAACTCTTCATCCTTTCCATCTTGCTCCCAAAAGATAGAACGAATTTCTTCTAGTAACTGTGTGCTAAACTTATGACGAATATCGGTTACAGGATCCCTTCTCTGCCAGTCTAGAGGTAAGCTTTTTTGGAGAAAGAGCTCAGACACCCCCTCAAATAAGTCTTTATTCTCATACTTGCTTTGTTCTGTACATCTTTCCACTGTTACCTTCATCAGCTCTTGGTTTATAGGAGTCATTAGCTTGTTGCTATACTCGCTTGATCCATATCCACTTTCCATGCTATTTGTGTGCTAACCTTCTTTAATTTCTATTAAGAACAGACTGGAGCTAGAAAGAGTTAACTAAACTACTGTTTACTCCTCTCTTTATATAGTGAATAAAAAGATACAAATAAAGCTGATTGGCTAACAGCATATACATTGGAGCGCATTGGAAACACATCAGAATGCATCGAATCACATCGGGAAAGATCGAAAACACATCGGGATAGGTCGAAAACACATCAAATCACATCGGGAGAGGTCGAAAACACATCGGGGGAGGTCGAAAACACATCGGGACACATCGAATTACATCGGGGAGGTCGAAAACACATCGAATCACATCGGGGGAGGTCGAAAACACATCGAATCACATCGGGGGAGGTCGAAAACACATCGGGGGAGGTCGAAAACACATCGGGACACATCGAATCACATCGGGGGAGGTCGAAAACACATCGGGACACATCGAATCACATCGAGCTTAGAAACTTTATTATAAGTGGTTATACCACCAGTAGTGTTTCTTTGTTTAGTAACTATGTTGCATTAGTAGTTCCATCTACTTGACTCATGCTTTGGTATATGTTTATTACTCTACATATACTTACAGGCTTCTACATCTAAATATCAAAGAAAGAAATATATAAGAAAAATTAAAACATCAAAAAAAGGTACAAAGTATATGATTACGTACGATTCGGAAGACAGAAGAATCTCGAGGAAAAGAATCCCATCTCCAGAAATGGTTAGTCTATTATCTTATTTGTTCACACATGCATTACACCTTCAATCCACTATGGTGTTGGGTTTCTAAGATGTCAAAGGAGATTACTGACATTTCTTCAGAAGTACATGTTAGTTACACATAATGATGATGTACTTTTTTATACTATAAGCCTCTTACCATGTCTAGAATGTCAAAAGAGACTACTTCCTTTTTAAAACCAGATGTTAATTAGCCATAGTATGATTTTCTCTAATTCTATAAGTCTCTTACCATGTCTAAGATGTTAAAGATTAGTTATATTTTTATTATAAGTATTGCACTTTCTTTCTTATGTATTATTTTTATCAATAAGACACTTTTTTTTCTTTTCTTATGTGAAAAAATATAACATAAATTACAACTGGTTTTCTTATGTTAATGATGTATTTCTCTTTATGTGAGAAAATAGACAGGCTTTAGTAGACTTGCTTAGTACTTAGAGTGCTAGTTTTTTCATCAAATTCTTCAAAAACCATATATTACAAATAACTATGTTAATGTAGTTTGTTAATTAGTCTCTGCACATTTTATTTACATTATAGAATTAAAAAGAAACAGAACTAGGTGAAGAAGAAATTGCATTATTTGAAGAATGTGGGGGAGTAGATGGGTTAGAGATAGGTAAGAATGATCTAGTATCTATTTGTCTATTTAGAATCTTTTTTTTGATTTACAAGTAAGTCATATGTTCTCTCTCACTTATTCTTGTTATTTTCTTTCTTTTTTAGGACTCAGAGCAAAGCCGATATGTAAGGGGGGGTCTAAGATTCTATGTCTTTGTTAGTGATGAGACAAAAAGAAGACTGGAGATGTCACTAACAAAGCCATTTGAATCGGACGACCCCTGCTTTTTATGCAATAAGAATGTTGGGCACCGACGAGGTGTCCATATTCAACAACATTTTTTGCTCAGAATCTGTTTTTGCTATCACATAACAGTAGATGATGAGGGGATGAATAGACACTACAACTTTCCATCTAATCATCATATTGATGGAAAGCCCTGTCACCGCCACATCTCATTCAACACACGCTTTCTAACTGATATCTACTCATTAAAAAAGACCATATCCTTTTTGCAAAGGGTCACTGGTCACTCTCCACCTTCCAAAATACTCATCCCCGCATACACTCCAACAACTGTTGGTGGGGTAGTATACCCTCCCTTCTTTAAGGGGATGTCTACTACTCCATTCTCTTTAAAGTCTGGGGTGTGCTCTTCACAATTTCCTCTCCCTTCTCACCACCATTTTGATTCAGATGCTTCTTCCATCAGTAACTCTCTTACTAATGGAGACATTACCACCTCTACTTCTTCTCTTACAACTACTACTATTACTACTACCATTACTACCACTCCTTCTACTGCTTCTTTTCCCCACTCTTTTCTTCACATTCACCCTCTCATTCTCCTGAAAGATCTGATGATACAGTTACCACTGTTTCGATACCTACTTCTACTCCCACCTCTTCACCTGCTCCACTCTTTTTCTTAGATTCACCCTCTTTTTCTCTTGGAAGATCTAATAATACAATTACTAGTCTTTCAATACCTACTTTTATTACTACTTCTACTACTACCACTTCTTCCTTTTCTTTAGCTTCACCCTCTCTTTCTTTTGGAAGAGAGCTACTCAGCTCGCAATCTCCTTCTTGTTCGTCTGAACTCAATCTTAATACCCCCACCACTATTACCCCCATAGAAGAGGAGACTGTCAGTGAACTAGTTGATCGAAGCAGACTCCCCCATCTTTTTTCTCTGGAGCAGTTGAGTATTACCGCTCTGCCATTTCTCATCTCAAGAAGAATGGGTATCACAGAGAGGTAATAGCACAAGCTGAAGCTTACCTTCGAGTCAGTGAAGAAAAGCTCTAATCATCTTTTCTTTAGTTTTTTTCTTTTCTCTACCACTCTCTTTCTCCCACTCTCTCTGTAGTGTCTCATTCCCTCTGCATTTACTTTTATGTGATAGCAAATCAGTGAGGATTTTTTTTAAAATTATTTTTTAAATTACTATATAATGGTATTCTAACACTTATACACATCCTTTTATACATTCTATTGCTACTATTGTGAAAAGTTTATTTAATGTATTATATATGCTGCCCTTAACACATGTACACAGACTTTTCTTGCTAACAATAGCTATGACATACTCCTTTACATATGTAGCTTTTTTATTCATTCTATTGCTAGTGTTGTAAAAAGTGTATTTAATGTATTACATAATGCTGACTTAACACATGCACACAACCTTTTATTTATTCTATTGCTACTATTGTGAAAAGTTTATCTAATGTATAATATACACTGTCTTATCACATGCACACAGACTTTCTTGCTAATAATAGATATGACATACTCTTTTAAATATGTGTCTTTTATTCTTTCAATTGTGTTTTAACATGTGTACACAATCTTTTATTCATTCTATTGTCACCATTGTGAAAAGTTTATTTAATGTATTATATATGCTGACTTAAAGGATCCCTCTCACTAATTACCCTGCTCAGCAAATCTAGTTTTGTGTCAAAATGAAGGCAGCAGCAAAGTCATGTGTTTCAGAGTTGTGCTCTCAACATATTTCTCCTTCCCATGATGCATCGCGCGATGCGCTAAAGTGCTGCCCTAGGACGAATTTTTGATGAAGACACCCTAAACGGCACTTTTTTATATAAGTTGTATAGAGAGAGGTTTAGTTTTTTGCAAATATTTACAAAAGTAGCCTGAAATATGCAAAAATAATCCATGGGCATATACTACTTGCAACCATGCACCCTTCAATTTATATTACACCCTTGAAAGAAGTTTTATTTTTATAGCTGCCATTGTTTATTCGAAACTATGGATTATCATACTAATATCAAATTTTATAAACAAACCAAAGTCACATGACCATGCTAGCGGTCTGCACGTGGTATTTTGTTTACAATACAATTGATCACGGAGTTATTGCAAGTACCAAGATTAGATACTGTACTATCTATCTCCGTTCATGTCTATGGGTTGAGTTGAAAATTCATAGTACACAGAAACGCTAAGAATGGCATTCGAAAGTTAGATTTTCATTTCATAAATTTCATTTTCTGAAAAACATGAGCTTAGTTTATGGCCAGATTGTCAGCCATCACAATACTCAGCATGAGCATGGTAAGCATTCAATATATGTACCCATTTTATTTTTATTTATTTTGTTTTAAAAACAAACAAATGACTAAGTTTGAAATTAAATATTAAATAAATAATTGATAAAATTTGATAACTTTTAACACAAAAAGTAAGTCATATGATTATTATATTTCATATTATTATAACATTAGTTGGGCTATATGATGTTATATAATTATCATAATCTAAGTGATTATGATTTTAACATATTTATATTACAATACTGTGAAACTAAATTTTAATATTGAATATAATATTCAATTGAGTTTTGACAATGAACTTTACAAAAATGTGAAGTTATTGTATTGTAATTGTTGTATTAAATCATTAAATTTAAAATAAGTCTTTACATCTACAATATGCATATTCAAATACAATTTACAATACACATATTCTGCGAAAATATAGTTAGTTGATTCATTTAGCCAAGCAAAATTTGGATGTAAATACAAACAATAATTCTATCATAAATTTATTTCTAAAATAATCAATTGACTGATCTGGTCTATTCAAGATATTTGAATTACTGTATTTAGTTTATTCACTCTTTTAACCCCCCCCCCCCCCGGCTAAATCTAAAAAGTTGGTGGGACTGATACTAACTTCATTAGACACAAGTTCACCTCTCTAATGCAGCTGAGCTAACCTAGTGTACTTTTATTTATGTTCACATGGTCAAAATTTCTTTTTGATTAAAACAGCCACGCTTCATTTCTAAAGAATTGTATGCTTTTATTGTATTTGTGTCTTACGATGTACTCACTGTGTTGATTACAGACTAGTTCCAATGCTGTCAGCAAGTAACTTTCCTGACATCGATAAAGACATAGTTGCATTTGATTGTTTGCTGAAAGGAAGGAATGATCTGGTGAGCAGGGTAAAGACGCACACTCACCTTTGATGAAGAATTTGTAAATCGAATGCCAACCTCAATTTCTACATCCAGTTCTTTCTACTGGTAGGTGTTTATAATTTGTTATGTAGTGATAAGGCTCATTACAATATAGCACTAAAACCTTCTTGAATTCAATTTATGCACAAACATATAAACTCATTGAGGTAGATTTCATCAGTCTATTCTTGCAAAATGTGAAATACACACACAATCATGCTTTAGCTAACAAAACCGACAACCTATGCGATTTAGGAGGTTTGAATTCCGAAGAAGGTCTTCCTTCTGTACCATATCGAACTATAATAATATCCAGCTCTAGGAGCCGTGGAGGCCCCTCGACTAGCTCTGCTATTGGCCAGCCATGTTAAAGAATTGTGTTTGGCGCCATAAATATTATATTGCTATTATTATCTTTTAGCACAGTGAGATTCCAAAGCTGTATGAAAGAAGGGGAACCTAGCTAGACCAATTCCATGCTACCAGACACTGGCGTGGAAATTCAAACTATTCTACAGCTTGCACTATATCATGTTTATCTTCAGTGTTGGAAAAAGCATAGGTAAGTGTTGTAGCAGTAATATGTTATGTACATCAACTTGGTTATCAGTACTAGTACTCTGGCATCAGCTATTCAACAGGGTGGAAAATTCTGTTGTGGGAGTTGAACCCAACCATTGATGTTTTTTCTTCGGAATAGCAATATAATTTTGGTGAGGGTCACAACCATTTTTCTTAATAAAATGCTCTACATTTTGAATTGCAGATAATACATATTGGATTGCAAAAGAAGTGTTCTAAATGTACATTTCACCCGTACTCCAAGAGGTTTCCTCATCAAGTAACTATATAAAAGGTGAAGCGTTATAGTGCCTCAGCATTCAAGGTGAACGATTACGATTGAAAACAAACTTCTGCTGGCGCCCTACATGGACTGTGTATCTCATTATGACTTCTGCCCACAATGTATATTATACATACACTGTTCATGTTCAATACTTTACACATGTATTTTACCCTGGTTTCCGCTGTTTTCATTGTTGGGATTTGTTATAAACAGATAAGGTAAATCAAGAATAAATGTTTCAAGATATTGAAGTTGAATAGTCATTTGATGTTCTCATATTTAATAACTAAGAATGATGATTACATTTTCAGAGAGTACGACAGACCAAATCATTTCAAACATTTTTGTTGAAATGTGCATGCATCATAGTCAGGTGGATTTATACATGTACACATGATTCCATGGCTATTGATTTTAGTCTCCAGCACTTTGCCAAAAGTATACTAACAGGCCTAAATCAATCTTGCAATCATAGCTCAGTGTCATAAAACGCAGAGGGCAATAAAATTTGTTTAGAGTTTGTATTGGTAGATAATCAGTAAATTAATGTTCATAACAACAGCACTTACATGTATTTACAAATGGAAAATTGCGGTTTCATCTAGTAAAATAAACCCTCCCTAAAGACTGGGAAAGATAAGAAAAATAGCACAAAATACATGTCAAATCGAATACAATAGTTTATAAAGTATAAATTTTGAGCCGCGTGTATTTTCAATTGACTATGACTGCAAACACATAAAAATGTTTAACATAAAATAAATGAGCAATCTTGGAATTCAAAATAATGACATCTTGGAACAAGCTAACTCTACTCGGCTAATTGCAAATAACCATGAGGCATAATATTAGTTCTTGTTAACATTAAAGCTTGTGGATTACGATCACTTGAAACGTGGCAGTAACAATCAAATCAATAAATAGAAAAGATCATTAAGGTAACTGCACAATATAGACAAAATCAAACTAGAATTGGCTATCAAAGACATCAAATACAACACGTACTGTACTCATAGAAATTCTATTTACTGAAAGACTATACTACTAATACTAATACATATATAAATGAAAAAAATTCCAATTGTGTCAGAATATTAATACTTGAAGGTACCAGTCAATACTTTACAAACCTCACGATTTATTTAGCTGCTCAAATTGTTGGTAAGTACTTCAGTTCAAGCATGTTGCTTGGTCGATGTTTCTACAACATTATGTGAACATGTGTTCATACTATTGGATCACCTAAAAGTATATTAACGTCAACAGATGGTACTTAAAATCAGCCCACACTAAGCAACAGAATATAACTGCTAGGTACTAGATTGAAAATGATGAATACAAATCAAACCGACGCTGATTTTGCTAGGCTACATTCCAAAAACCACAGTACAGGAAAGTAATATGTACATGCAGCAGTGTTTACAGTGAAAACTTTGCTGAATCTTGAAAGTGTATGATGCACTTACCTTATGTATACCTATGTAAAATGAGTCAACTTAGTTTCCAAGGTACAATACTCGTCACTCAAGTATGGCTTTAAGAGGTTGCGATTGATGGGACTTCACATTCCTGGGCCATTGTCTTGACAAACTACTAAAAAGAAGCATTCATTACACACATTTTAGTCATCATAGTATTATTATTACAATAGAGAAAGAAAATGAGTTGAATATAGTGTCATCAAAAGTTTATTTTACTTACGGCTGCAATCAAATGATGCAATTATTTTGAAATTCAACAAATTAAATTTTTGATCAGGTACTGCATATAGGCCTACATATATGTAGACAGCAACAATCCTAGTTAATAAAGTTAATATTATAATCCCAATATTTTATTTCCAATTTGCATTTTATCCATTTTAGTAGAGTTTAAAATAGTAAAGTACATGTAATATCAATATGATATATGAACGATGTACCTAATATAATTAGTCATACGTAACTAGCATATTATTTTAACAAATTTCTTATGTATCAATGTGAGCAAGGGGTAAATAACAATAATTATCATTGCTATATTCACATGTATAGATATTTTTAAATATTAATTACACTAGGTGTCTTCGCGACGGTGGGTCGATGGGGTCGCAAAAAAGAAAAGAAATTAATTATTTTCCGAAGGGGGTCGCAAAAAATTAATTTGCGTGTTAGCGATGAGGGTCGGAAAAAACCATCACCAGCAGTTGCGACCCCCTTATTTAACAATATTATCGCCCTATTCTTAATTGGCCTGAGAGGATCGTTCCCGCAGCTTCCCTAATCTGATTGGTTGATTAAGAGTCTCCATTTACAACGGACCAACATGCATGTACATTGTGGAATCATCGGAGGTGAGTTTCACATTTGTCCTTGAACATTCGCATTAACATTAAACATGCAAAAGTGCCTGTCATATCAGTGTGGTTCAATTTCATCAGCAAAATTTTCTTGCTCCTAATTGATTCCCGGGTTCACAAGTTGGGATGCTTACTGTAAACATAATGAATTATCAGTTATCAAAAATTGTTATATGTATACATTTAGTACATGCATGATCTGGAGTTATTGCTTGTCAAAACTGAACGTTGCAAGAAAGCTTTGGCCCTTTCGATGTCTAATTCTGATAGTAGGGCCACATATTTCCAATGAAATAAGCACTTTCGGATCTGGAATGTTTGTTCACAGTTGTCTTCCCATGAACAAGCGAGATCAAGAAGAGATACAACACGCATGTAGCATCATATTGATTGGCCACTCAGCATCTGTCTATTTATTAGAGTGGAACGAGACAGTATTTTTGGATTCGAGACGAGATTCGAGACACTACTTCTAAAAACTTCGAGACAAGACGAGATTGGGTTTTAGGATTCAAGGGAATTTTCCTAAAAAAGTTTGCCAAATTTCATATATCTGCATGTTAGAACTCCAATAGTTTCAATTGCTACTCTGTATTTTATCATTATGCATTTCAATAATAAAGGTGAACAGGAGGCTGTGAAATATATTGAACATGTATTTCATGTACATTGCATTGCATGTACATGGGTACTAAAATAATAATGTAATTTGACAAATTAGTATGGAGTTATGTTTCCTTTAATGAAATAATCTCACGAGTAGACAACTTTTGGTAAGGACATAACATTGCATTATGGGAGTGGTGATTGACAGTCGTTAGTAATTCTGTATGACTTGTAGTGATCGACTAGTAGCTCAGCGTTAGCTGCAATGCTATTGCTAGGAAATCCGTGCTGGGAATGTACATGTAGGTAGTATTACTAAATAATTTGAATAATAATTTTTTATTTGATAGATTTATTGTTGGTGAGCAATTAATTGTATTACAATTATTAATTTATTATAAGTAAAAATTATTAGCTGCTATTTGTTTTCCAGTCTCGAATACTAATTGCCATCTCGAGAGGACTTTCGAGACAAGACAAGTCGATACAAGACTCGAGATCGCAAGTCTCGTTCCACCTCTACTATTTATTAGGAGTTATGTTCCCTGTGGTAATGCCAACATTCATTAACAAAGTAATAGGGGTCAATTCATCCAGCACTATAATTATGACTGGAATTCAACAACTATATGGCACACTGCATTTGCTGTATAAACAAGTTATCTCTCCTAAAATGATATACTGGCCTATCCTCTTGGTCATATTAGTTTTGTTAGGATAGTTGTGTAAAATACCGATATTAGTGTCTCATAAAAAAACTCATAAATAAATAGAGTTCTGCATGTCACATACCAAAAGTGAGTATAAACACATTTTTCTGTAAAATGTTAAATAATAGTTGAATATCCAGCAGGTCCATCATTCTATACAATAGACATCAAACTTACCACTATTATCCCTTTTGAAATATATTACTCCATATATTGTTTAATTTGAATTTAATTGAACTGCTGCTTGTATTATTAGGCTTGATAGATAACTTACATGTACATCTCCAACAATGCATCATCTAGGCAGAAAATTCTACGCTTACATGACTAATCAATTTCATTGAAAAATTGGTGAGAAAATAAACTTCTCGACCACAATACAATATTATACCTCATGTACATGTAGATATTAAACAGTATCTTATCATCATTAACAGAACCAGTTTAGTTTTTCGATAAATTAATTGTTGTTTATAGTGTGATATTGATAATACAATGGGTGGAAAAGAGGAAGTTACTACAGCTAAGCGATAGCCTGTGCTGCCTAACACTGCATATCTATTGAAGGGGTGGGGTTATATCTCTTGCTGACTAACCTAAAAGCTAAGCATACAGCTGCAGTAGATAAATAGATCTAACAGTTTCATTTTACATGTAATTCTTACTACAGAGGAATGAGTAGCACAATCATTGCAACAGCATATTCGATGTAATTGGCAGTAAAGCATCCTTAAATCTGTGAGGTTCTATTAACAAGTGCATGTTGGTTGACTGCGAATCTTAGGTGAGTTCATATTCCTACCAGTAGGATTTTTAAGCATTCCATATATTGTGGTGTCGCAGGACATTTCAGTATACATGTATAGTGTCAGCCTCCCCGGCTGACATTTATGCACACTAAGTGCCTGGTAGTTGTCTCCCTCAACTCATACTCGTCTAATTACTCGTCTAATTACTTACCTTATTATGTGTACATGTACTCATACTTGTTCATATAATTACCTTTATTATGCAATTCTTGGACTATTGGTTGTAACTTGCTTTATAATCTATGTATAACTTGCCTTCTATACCTATGTAATGGGGCCGATGTCTCAGAATTAGTTGCAATCAATTTGCATATATTATATTTGATTCACATCATTTTAAGCATCTTTTGTAAAAGGCAGACCTTAATGAGGTTGGACCTCGTCCTTTTGGCAGACATCTTGTTGTGTAATTTCCTGACGATGCTACGTCGTAATTTTACGGGAAACTTCTACCTGAAATGCAATAGTATATAAAGTGTGTGCTCTGTCAGTTGATGCCTGAACTTCAATAAAGACTCATCTATGTATATACTACTTATACAGAGTCTTCTTTCATAACTAAGTTAGTTCCAGCTCTTGGTCCCATTGGACCTTGATGCCGGAGCTCCCTACTAAGATAGAACATAATTTTTCTCAAGATTGATCTAAGCATTGACCTGTGACCTATGGGTCGCACTGAATAAATACTATAGCTAGAAATTCCGTTCACTCTATCAGGAAGGCCTAGCACCACTGATAGGCTCTTCCCACACACTACTATCGTACCAGTGTGCCAGCAGGTACTACAATATTATTTAATGAATGACAGTGCATATGTCTTTCCGTATGAGGCCATTATTTTTGTGTCTATGTCTCCCCCTCAACCCCCAACCAGAAATTAGTGAAAATTGAATAATGCACCACCAATAATGATGTGATTAAGTCAAAATTAATCAAAATTTCACCTGCCTCTCTTTATAATGAACTTACCTCTTTGATCTGTAGCAACATACATGTCTACTAGCTGCTTAGTGCTGAAGCTTTGAGACAAATCCCCTTTCGATGCCTCTAAAATCCCTTACCTCGTGAGTGAGTGTTTGTCTCAGTCTGACTCTCACTCCGATTCTTAAGTCTAGCGTAAGTGTAACTTACTTGACCATAACGAAAAGTCAATAGACTCACACCAGATTTCACTTAGTAACTACATGCAGGTTACATAGAATAGCTATAGACAAAATATTACATCAGAAAAATTGACCTGCAAAACAGTTTTCAATTATTTACTGTATTTAATTTAAATTTATTTATTTCATTTTCGATTTTTTAAATTTATTTTTGTATGCACAATCTAGGCCTTCATAACACAATTCATTCAAACATGGCATTGATATCGCTATTCTACGATGATTTCATGAATTATAGTCTTTCATTGATGATTATTATTATATTATTTCCAGCAAAGTGTCTGCTGAACCTCTCACTTCTTGGATGGAGGGATAGTAACTGACTGATTGGGTGCCGACTTTAGGTATACACATGTAGCAGAAGGAGTCTGATATGAATTCACTATCCCTAGAGTGGGAGGGACTAAAACAACAAAAGAATATGTATGTATTCTATCAGTCATTAATATAAAGATTAGCCACATCAAATCTTAAATTCGTTTATAGAAAAGTTTAATTGTTTCGGGTGCCTACTGTACAACAAAATTAATTTTCTGACAGTTTGTCTGGAATTCTAAATTATTTTGAAGTTTCTATCTTGGTTACAAATGCTCATGTTCTCAAGCTCATCATTGGTTTCCTATAACTAACACTACAGTCATATTTATAAATATTTCAGGTTTTCTACAACTCTGATACAGAAAATACAGGTGGAGGTAGAATGAGTCTTGGTCAGGTCCAGATGTTAATCTTGGTTGTTTGGCTATGAGCATCCACCTTTTAAAAGTAAGTAAGCAACTTGATTGTGGTAGTGTACTGTGTAGTGCTGCTGTCCTGTATCTTCTGCCTCCATCTCATCTAATAGGGTCAAAGGGCTGTTAATGCACTCACAATTTAGTCAGTACTTTTGATGTTCTAGTTGGTTAAGTCCGCAGATTTGTTTGATCTTCATGTAGAGGAAAAATAATATTATATCCACAGTCTATCACTCATTTAGAGCCAACTATTTAGTACCATGCTAACTGGAGTAGTGCTGCACTTCCTACTACATGAATCTTAAAATGCTACTGCTATTATAGCTGTGTATGTAAGCCTATTATAGTCTAATCCACCTTACACAGCCAAGTTCAATTGTATAACTGAGATTGCTATGATGTGTTCTTTGCTTTAGTCTACAAAGGAATACAGAAGAGGAAAGTGGCTGAATTAATGTTCTCCTTCCTACCACATGGCAAAGGTTTCATCAAAAGAATCGGTTGGTCACTCTTATTAGAACAAGTGGGCATCTCAGAGCACAGGCAATACATGTAAAGGTCCAAAGCAGCAGAGTGGCAGTGAAGCAACAGTACTGTTACGGAATCAACAATGGAATTGCTAAATTCATTAGTAATCTTAATTTCTTTTCCATGGGTCATACCAGCTTCTTTGTTTCTGCTTTTTATCCTCTGTACTAACTGTGAAATTGGATAGTGTTTCTACAATATACTCCTTGCAATTACAGCTAGCCTATTGCATATTTCTCTCTTACTATAGTTCTCAAAGTTTCATCTGCATGTACCAAATTACAATTTTTTCAATTGGTGTTTCATGCACTAATATTATGTACTACATGTTCAACTATTGCTAATAAAATTCAAATACAATGAGCTATCTATGTCCTATAAAAATTTTGTTATACTGTGACATGGAAATTGGTAACAAAAAATACTTTTAGAAATTATTTAATAAATAAATAAATATATTTAAAAAAATAATTATTAGGATGGTGAATAACTAGGTACAAGATACAATCATGAAAAGTGCGTAACTACACTTCTATACAGAACAGAAGAGCATCAATTCAACATTGTCTTGTGGCAGCGTGGAGTAGGTGAGTGAATCTTGAATCACCAGACAGCAATAATGCAATAATACAATAATACGACAATATAATAATATAGTAAGGCAATAAGGAAATAATACAATAATGCAATAAGGCAATAATACAATAATATGTAGAATGATGCAATAATACAATAAGGCAATAATACAATAATACAAAAAGACAAAAATACAATAAAACAATAATGCAATAAAGCAATAAGACAATAATAGAATCAAAAATCCTGGTTTATGTAAATTTGCTTTATTGTCATTATTTACCTGGTACATACTATATCATGCTGAAGAAAATACAATGTTAACCAGTGCTCAAAGTCTAATTTTTTTCTTACCTATTCTCCAGCAGGGGGTTTGAGGGGTGCTGTAAGCCCCCCAACGGGGTCCGGGGCGGAGCCCCGGCCGCTGAAGCCCTAAGAGCGATTTCAGTGCCTAAAAGCCCTTCAAAAACCAATTGCAGAAGTGTTCACACGTCTTAATATACTAAGTTTCAACAGATAAACTCAACTCAAAACCAAAGACAAGACCATACCAACAAGTATTGAGCAAAGGGACTAAGTGAATGCTGGCCATCACACATGATGGGGCACCATTAATATCCAGAATCCTGTGCACCAATCATATGATATTTTTATCTTTTTACGCTTTCACATTCACTGTTGATGTTAGTTACAGCAATGTTATTCAATGTTTATAAAAATAAATAGTCAAAACATAATTCATCAATTATAATAATAATTAAAATCAAAACTAATATTTTATTCACTTTTATCCCTATGCACTATTATCTGCAAAATACAATCACTTTCAACTACATAGAATCAAAATAGCAACAATAAACAGAATAATTTAATTATCTATTCAAATATTAATATATCATCTTTTATTCAATTAAGTAAATTCTGGAAATTTTTTAAATATTTTTAATTTTGTGCTATCTTCAGTGAGTGAATAGAATACTCTAATCCTGAACTACTAGCAGTAGTAGTAGCAGCAGTAGTAAAAAAACTTTCCAGTCTCCTTTGTTTTGACATAGTTGAATTAGAATTGATATGATAATTGATAATTTGATATCAGAAGAGGATTGCTTGTTCAGTAAAGAAAAAATCTATTGCCTAGGTTCTAAAAGTGTGGTAGTTATTACCGAGAGCTTATAGCACCATCCCAGTATTTTCAAACTCTTGCTTTTAGCTATTCAAAATTTCCCATTTCCTTAAATCTACTTGAGCTCTCGTCCAACTGAGCTGCAATCTCTCATCTCTGCTCGTTTTCTTACGACAGATGACAATTTTGCTGTTGGAATTCCCCACAACATTGCTTGGTGATCAATCAATTGAAGAAATTTTAATAAAATAATGCAAAACTTTTTCCTACAACATAATTGTTTTTTACCTATTCGGTAGAACCAGTAAGACAGAGTGCTAATTTTCTTAGGGGTTCGGCGAACCGGTCCGAACCGGCTGACTTTGAGCACTGATGTTAACATGCCCGCTGTTTTACATGAAATTTGAAATAAATACTAGTAACCGAAAGAAAGTATAATTATTACATTTCTCAATTTGCCAAATTGTCTAAAACTTCTGTATGTACACTAGTGTATTGAGCTCCCAATGCATATGTGATATAATGCATGAAATAAAGACAAAGGGTGACTAATGACCACTCTAGATAGGCAGTCGGTATTCTTAGGCATGCTACAGCTTTTTCACTATTTCTTTTCAACCAAACCTGAATTTGTGAAACGAATTAAGTACATTGTAACACAGTTTCCTAAAATATTGTTATTATAAAATATTATCAAATGGGGGGGGAGGGTTTGGACGGAAATTCATTTCTCTATGTCAGTATTGCACACTTGTAGCACCTTTTGCACTAGATAAACCTTTGGCCTACTAGGGTTACACCTCCAGCAGCTCTTAAATGTACATGTTGTATACTATGGGTCCTTTTCAGTAATGTCTCCTTCTCTTCTATTCAGTGTATAGATTGTTCAATGATCCCAAACATGTACATGTACAATTTGCGTTTTTGATTAATGCTTAATTGATTATTGTGTATAATGTTATGTTGCCAATACAGTGGGTGGGAAGGAGGAAGTTTGCTATTGCAATACAATAGCCTATGCCTGCCTAATACTGCTAATTTAAAAGGAGGGAAAGGGGGTAGGTCTAACAACTAACCCCTAAGCTAAGCATATGTACACATACCATGTATAGCCTATAGGCGGATTTAACAGTTTCATTTTAATACTCACATCAGTGGAAGGGGACACAGCCATTGCAACAGCATACCTACCGTAAAAAGAGACAGTAAAACATCCACACTTCCGTGACAGGTGACAGTGGATGGTGAATTTTAGGTAAGTTCAAATTTCTAGCTGCATATAGAGTTTCTCAACAGTATTTCATCTCCCATCATACATGGCACAGCTTGCCATGATTGTAAACTACCGTTATACATACATGTACTACAATTAGCGACATTATTTCTACAGTTGGTCCATGTTTCGTAAGTGTACTGCGACTGATTCCAGAGGAATGGTGAGTAATTGGTGTTTTGTCTAATTCTAAAATATTGATCAAACTTTTCCCAATATAAATGTCAGAGATGACTGACTGAAGACATGAATGTATAAACAGACTTCTCAATACTTTCCAGTTCTATCATGACTTTCTGATGATAAATACAATGTACATTATTTGTAACTTTGCATCATTGAGGTTAGGGACGTTATTAAATGTTTGTAGATTCAATATCCAAATGGGGAGGATGAGAGACTGTTTTCCCAATAAAGCCTACATTATATAGGGTCACACAAACACCAACAAATATTGTAATGTTGTACTCATCTAGCAGAGGACAGGCAACTCCAAATTAATAACAAAATATGTAATAATATGTACAAGGCATTGTAGTATACACTTTTGTATATAGTTATAGGGTGGGGTAGTTATATTTTCATGGATGTCTTACACAAAGGATACCTACAGGTGGAAATGCAATAATTCGCTATTTGTAATGAAATAAACCGCGACTAATGGTAGCATCATACAATATTACATCTGTCTGTCTTTATGATGATAAAAAGATAGACAACGTTAGTACAATATGTAAGTTAGTAGTCCATTTTCAGTGCTAACAAAATTTTTTCGGTCTTAAAATTACATATTTTTGTGCACGTATAATAGACCTATTATTAATATCATAGCCCAATTCAATACCACGTACACGTACATGTATATAATATACTTAGTTATTAACCGTGAACAATCATCTAGTTGTATAGATCTATAATGGCTATTAGCAAACATTTGCATTTGCGTGGTATGATTTACTAAAGTGGGAAATGTTGTTACAATGCTTGCGAAATTCTATATAATTTAATTGATTTTAAATTAGCTAGCCACAAAGGCTAATGGGAAACTGGCCTCTAAGGCTAATAGGAAGCAAGGAAGTTCCTGTGGAAAGCAGTGGAAAAGGTTGTGTTGTCAAAATAAGCTTACTATTTAAAGAAGCTATTGTAATAAAGAAGCTAAAACAACAAGGAAAAGTTGAAGCTGGGGAGCAAACAAATCTCCTGCCATGTACTGGTTTGCATTATACATGTACACCTTAATACATGTAAAGGATTGTATACAATTCATGTACATTACATGTATTATGTATTAATGTTGTGCAATGTATACTCGAGATATTTGGATTTTGTAAATAATACATTATTATAAGTGCATCTCTATTGTTACCTGTAAATCTACCTGAATGACACTTTCATCCAGGTAATTGATGATGCTAATGGTAAGCGTTAATTCTTCCCTCAAGGTACGCTCAGAAGGACATTGATTCAGGAAATATTTCAGATGTAATCTTTTCTCGAAAATTTAATTTTCTATGCATTTACTTTAATTGAATCTGTACACTGGTAATGGTTGATGTGGACCAACGTAATATATTGTAATGGTTTCTGTGATTTGGTGCGGTCGTCCTTGGACGACTATCGACCCAGAAATGAAGTGCCTATGAGTGGTAATAGGACTTCGCATTACATGAAAGATCGAGCGGTCTCAGTAGCCCAATAACTACCAAAGACGACCCATATGGTCCCAAGTCTGACCTTCAGACTATACGTTGAAAGAGAGTGATCCGACCTAGTAGGCGTTTCGCTAAGCGAATGACCTGACAAAAGGAAGTGAAAGTCTCTGTATCAAGTATAGATGTGTCTTTATTGAAAGCCAAGTGAAGACTGAGACAATGAACAGTAAAACAGTGCCCTTTATATAGTATAAGAACTTCCGGCCGACGTAAGGTCGGGAAAAGACGACGTGTGGTCGTCCGGAAGTTGTGCAACAAGATGGCCGCCGGAAGCCCGACGGCCGACCCAAAATAGGTCAGGTTCTACAAAAGCTGCTTATAATGGTCCAATTCATGTACAAAATGAATATCAATGGATTCTGAGAGGTTGGGCCTCTGTACATGGGTATAAAAGGCATTAAAAGACTTAGTAATAATCATGTAACTATATACAATAGTATAGGAGTAAAGTACAAGCAGATATATACAATTATGTGCACACAAGAATGAGTGTCAGATGTAAGATACGATTTGGCGTACCATTACAATATTATGTAAGCCTACATCAACATGTGCATGTACCTTTTACATGTACATGTACATCTATAGTACATCAACATGTACATGTACATGTTGAATATATACACTATAATACAGTATATTACATACGCCTACACACCTGTACATATACACGCAGACACAGACACATTTACACAATGTATACACATGTACATTGTACATGAAGGCCTATTCATATGATTGTGTTTTGTGTATATGAAGTAATTGAATAACTACATGTGAATTTCAAACTTATACGTACATGTACAAATAAATACCTACACATTCACAATAATTATGTTTTGACTGTCTGGGTTTTGTCATGTGATCTCTATAATAATACCTGTCACCTTAGACTACCACACAATCTATAAACAAATAGTATTACTCCTATCAGCTGTTAACACTCAACATTAGCCTCCAGGAACTTGTGCCTTATTTTGAACATAAGCTTAAAGATAACGTAATGTCTCAAGATAACCGTATGCTGTCTATCAAATAACAGTGCATAGTCGTGGAAACAAGCGTTATCTACGTACAATGTACATGTATGTTGGAGCTTGCGAATGCGCCTGTGAAAAATGCGTTGTTATCTCAAACATTGTTTGTCTTTTAGCTTATACAGAAAATCAGAGCAGGTACCTTCCTTGAAATCTTACCATAATGCAAGAGATAAGACAGTTTCAGACCACTGATAATGTGGCTTTTTATAGCATCACTCTGCCACTCCCACTTTGTGTGTTAGGTGATTGTCCATATACATGTACAATAATACATGTGGTTATGCAGAGATGCTATTATCCTCCCTTAGATTAAAATAAATTAGCTGCTGGCTGGTAACACCATCTTGAATAAATTAGAGCCTCCCGCTAATAACTTGGTGTAAAATGATTTGATTAACAGACAGATATTAATAACGAAGCAGGAAGTACATTGTACATTACATGTAAATCAATAAAATTGTTTATGATCCAGCAGCGTTTCCAGTAAACATAGTAAAAGAGCCACTACTTCATGGGTATACATGTATTTTATGGACATGTAAAGGTGGATGATATTTATACAATGTCTTATAACATACAACATACAAAATGTAAATATATTTCAAAGTCCTTTATGACAAAGTCATCACTCTATTGCTGGAGGCACATGTACATGCAGGTACAAAACTGACAAGTTAATCAGCTAGCCTTTGTTCTTTGTTAAAACTAAAGCAGAAGAAATTGTTGCCTTTGATTATTTTTTGAGTAGCCTCCAACCTAATTGCCCAAGCAGCAAAAAACCATCTCAGTCTAAAAAATTGTATTTAAAACTGCACCGAACTTTACTGTGTGCAGTAGCCTACTCAGTCCACTTCCTCTTGGAATGGGTCATGGAATTCAGTCCGCTATCTGTTAACTTATTTCTACTCATTTTAAGTTATGTGGATCATTTTAAAGGTTAAACATGTGAGATCTAATAACTCAGGTATAAAAAGGTTTTGTGCTAATTAAATTACACTTCAATAATTTGAGCTGATACGAACTCATGTTTTTCATGTCTTAGCAGCTTAATTTAACTTTTGTTTGTAAGTAAACAAAGAATCTGATGACAAGGGTGCTTCAACTTGGAGATATAGTGTTGCTTCACCTTCCCTCTATGGGGTTTAGATTAGCAATTCCCTTTTTATATTTGCTCAAAATTTTTCCATCAATGTTTCACTTAAGTCCCAGGAGAAAATACCTTGATCCATATGGTTCACATTACATGCGTTAGTCAATCTAGGCATAGGCTAGCACATGATTGTGACATATCTATGGTTGTACATTAATTTTTCTACATGTACATGTAGGTTTAGCAGTCAACGAAAGCCCAGCAACATGGCTACCCAAACTCAACGTATCTTTGGTGCACTGCTAGCCTTCCTAGTTGGAGCCTACTGTACTTCAGGTACGTCTACGGCACATTTGTGGCTTCACGCACATGTAGATAATATGGCGATTCTCAAACATGCTACCATAGAATGAGGTACAACAAAGTACACAGTGTTTATAATACAATAGTTTAGGAATGGTAGGAGCCGCTACTTTCGAGCATATGGCTATATTGTAAATAGAGGTATAGATTATCCGAAGTGATGAATGTTGTCCTTTGACCCTTAGATTGTGCAGCACTTAGGTTGATCGGGAAGAGATATGCCGATTCTTAGACTTTATTATCTAGGATGAGATAGTGTTTAAGGAAATATTCTACCATATCAGTTTTCAAGCTCGTCGGATTTGGAAAAATGCCATGAGGTTACCTGTAGCTGCTGTAGTTCATGCACATGTACATGTAGTACATGTAGTAGTACATGTACATGTAGATGTACACCCATGTAAACTCAGCACCACATGCAGCAACTTCAAAACATGGTTCCAGCCACTTTACTATGGCTGTAGTCAAAGTTTGAACTGACTAGTTTTGAAATTAGATATCTAAAAAGCAAGGAGTTGTACACCATGTAGTTAAAACTAGCTAAATCTACTTGAAGTTGTCCTCTCTCAAGATTGAGGCAAGCAGAGAGAAGACAACTTTGTATTAGTGTCAATGAGAAAATCCAAAATTGATCAATGCCAATCAAAAAGCTGAATAGGTAATAGCTTACTGGATAGTACTTAGCTAGAGCTATTCAAAAAGGTCTGCCAGTGCAAGAGCAGATGACATCATCTGCTACAAGTTGACCTCAAACAGGGGCAGTCTATGTCATCTAAAAATCTAAGTAACCCAGTTAACCTTGCTAAAAAGCCCTTTGGAAATGCTTTTATTCAAAAACTTTTACATTGACCAAGAGTTTTTAAATTTCTTCTACACTTTTGATAGCATGATACTGAGCCACGTATATTCACCTGACTGAGGGCCTAAGGCTATGTCTCTCCCTGGTAGCGATGCTGGAGGACGCGGTCCCAAGGACCTAGCCCCACCCGGGGCTGAGATTCAGACTGACAGCATAGTAAATATATAAATCGCAGGTCCAGGAGGGTCTCTGCTACCAGCATAGCCCGAGTTCTAGCACCAATCTGGTGGGTGGGGGAGGTTCGTATACCCACCTCACCCTAGGTTGGCTTCATGAGCCTAAGGCTAAGGCCCCGTACCGGCAACGAAGCTGGGGGCCCAGTTCCAAGGCACCACCCGGATTCGAGATCCGGACTTGCAGCATTGTAACATATTATATAACTCACGCAAACTTTTGACCCCAAATCTGGTTGAAAGACAGAGGACCGCAGACCGTTTCGTCTTTAGTTATATGATAGCATAAAACAAGTAATTTGAACTACATGTATAAGCAGAAAAATCAGTGAATCCTCCTCATCACTTATACAAAATTAAATCGACACTTCTACTCTGTTCTGTGGTGTAGTTAAAAAATAGTATTTTGATGCTATTTAGATAGAAAACGTGGGCATGTATGTACACGGTATACTTGGATGTAATGGACCGTACTTGAATATTGTACAGGATGTTGCTATAATGCATGCAATTCATATTCCGAGTATGCTTAGTTCATCCAAACTCAGCTCATAGTTCAAAGACGAGTAATTTGCTTCTCTAAGATCTATACTGCAGCTAGGTGTAGAATACATACATTATAGTACTGTTATTTCATCAATATTATCTGCATTATATGTGCAGATAATATTGTAAATTTGTAAATTCAGAAATTAAATAAAGGAGAAATCGGAGCTTTAGTAAATATATTTTAAAACAGCATAAAACAAGTGATCTGAATTTATGAACAGAACAAGCAGTGAAGCATTTGTACTAACATGGGACCATCACTTCTAACCTGTTCACTGGTGTAGTGTTATAAAATCTATTGAGATCTTATAATACTATTGAGATAGAAAACATGAGCATGTACACATGAACATGTTCATGTACACGTGTATAATATTGTATACCTTACATGGTATTTATAAATGCAGTGTGTATTGTACATTATATCGTTATAATTATTATAGCTAATCATTATATTACTAGTCTAGTGCATATTATTTTAAGCATTCTTAGCTAATCCAACGTCAGCCCATGGTTTAACGCATTTGCTCCCCACAAATCTGTACAGCAGTTAGGTGTAAAGTACAATTGCATTATATTAGTGTTAATCCGTCAATATAATTTTTACTATGTACAGATCATTTCTATCCATTTGGAGCCACTGAAGGAGATACAGATGCCTCCAATATAGGTGACGATGCCTGCTACACCCCTTACTCTCGTACAATTTATTGGTTTAAACAAAGATTTGATTCAATATACGTAAGTTTATATACATTTATTGTATCTACTGTTAATTTTTGTGTCCATCCTTCCATATTATAACAGAGTAACTAAAGTTTTGATGATTTTTTCAAATGTTAAAGCTTGTAGTCTAATATTATGTAATGAGAGAGTCCGGCTGCTAGATTGTAATCAAGGTTTATTCAAATGTACCTGTAACTTATGTGAATCTACAGTCATGTAGTATGGTTTTGTGTAAGCCATTTATTTTGCGATTATGACTTAAGAGATTCAATTCATGGGTTTGGGAATAGCGCTCAGCCTCACACCTTGTTGCAGGAATCGGCCACGATACGAATTTTCAGATATTCATTTTCAGTTTGAAAATAATATTATACTAGAGGATTTGGCCATCTTTTAATATGTGATGTATTTTTAAGCAAGGAATTTATTTATGAGCAGTCAGAGACTTGTTTGAAATCCATGAAAGCATCAGTCCCTGCTCAAAAATACATCATATATAAAAAATGGCCAAACCCCCTAACATCCTATACATCGCAAGGTGGCCAGAATAAGAGGAGTGCCTCGTGTGCAGTTCGCTCAGAGCATGTCTACTGCTCACCGGTGAAGTTTCCTTTTTTAAGGTTGCTGAGCTGGTGTAGTGGTAACATGTTCTGTTCACTGTGCAATTAGGTGCCCTAGAGGCCCCGGGTTCAAGCCCCAGTCAGGGACCGGTATTTTCATGGATCTGAAACAAGTCTCTGACTGCTCAAAACTAAATTCCTTGGTGTTAAAATATTTCTTGTTAGAGAAAAATTTTAACTTCCGATAATAATTCAGGGGACAGTTGTGTCAAGTTTTTCTCTATGGCTGAAAGCAGCAGTCAATAAATTTTTGCAGTTTGTTTTTTGAGTCAAATTTTTACTGAGCTTCTTAATGTCTTTGTTAAATGCCATTTAGTCTGGCCATAACACCCCATCACTATAAGGGTTTGTACATTTGGTCGTTTTTGATCCATATAATATGGAAAATATTTAATATTTTTCCTCATTCATCTTTTCATCTACTCACTATTGATGATAGCTAGTCCAAATCAGCAGAAGAATTACCATGATATCAAACATTGAATACTTTTCGTGAAGTAATGTGGGTTCTCTAAGACCAGTTACGCTCACTCAATATCAAAGACTATTAAAGAAAGTTCAAAATACCAGTAGAAAGCTGTCACAGGAGGTCTCAAGATCACATCTGATTACTACCAAATCTTAAGCTAAAAGAGGAAGAGCTACATGTAAAACATGTAACCATTGTAGTGTATGGATATTAGCTTGGCTAGGTTGTATGTTCCACTTTTATGATGTTCAAGCGCTACACAACCTTTAACTGAGTAACACCCTCTGTGTTCACCCCTTTTGGTGCAATTCAGAAAAAAGAAATTCAGAAATTGAATAACCATGGTTCAAATTGATAGTATTTTTACATGATGTGCAGGCACTAGGAAACCCCTAACCCCTTAGCCGCTCCCTGCATCAATCTATTTTGATGTAATCTAAGAAAGCATCACAAAATAGAATTCGCATGCTTCAAATTGAAAGAGTTCTTGAAATGGGTTATAAAATGTTCTCTGATGTCTAAGTATCAAGTAGGCAACCACCCTTTGCCCCATTTCCCTCCCTTCTTTTTGTACAATCCAGAAATGAAGATTAAAAATGATTGAACTGGGCAGAGTTATTTACTTGCATTTAAAACTTGATGAGTGCATTCATCAAGTTTTAAATGCAAGTAAATAACTCTGCCCAGTTCAATCATGATGTTCAAGCGCTACAAATTCCTTAACTCAAAAACCTCTCCCTGTATCCACCCTTTTTTGCCAAATACAAAAACAATATGGTTGCACTATAAAAACATGATTTGCACTATATGTATATCTACGACACTAAACTACTTATAATGAGATGGTGTTTCAGTTTTGATCAATTTATTGCATTCTAATTTTAAAATGAACATATCACACAACAGGTAGAGCTGAACCTGGTAAATGGTGTTATTAGTAAACTACAGGGAATGGAAATTTTCACTTATGGAAACTTTTACAATGTAGACAACAAAATCTGTTTCCATAAGTGAAAATTTCCATTTCCTGTAATTTACTAACTAACTAAACTAGTAGAAATATTAACACTCAACATGTACATACATGTACATGGCTGTGATTCTGTATAATCACCAGGTGTGCACCAACGGACTGATAGCTTTTGATGTGAGACATACAGAATATGCCCCTGAACTTTTCCCTCAACAAATTCCCATGATTTGTCCTTTCTGGTCAGATGTTGATTTTAATATAAATGGAGAGTTTTGGATCAGACAGACCACAGATACAGAGCTGCTGGGCAGAGCATCTACTGATGGTAAATTATATCCTTTAATGCTAAACTAGTTTTAATGACATAGTCTGCTATAGCATGCTCTGGTGTACAACAAAATGTAAGACCATTTTGGGATCAAAATGTGATCACATTATTTGTATTGCACTAACAGCTTTGGATATACTTTGTAATTATAAACAGCTGTTCATAATTACAAAGTATATCCAAAGCTGTTAGTGCAATACAAATAATGTGATCACATCTTGATCCCAAAATGATGCCAATCGTTCATAGTGTGGCATTTTGATGATGACAAGATAAAAGTGAAATATGAAATAGGAGATATTTCTGGTCTAGAACTATAATCTGAATTAATGGCACACTTGACTCTTGTAATAATATCTGTAATTCTGTACATTGGAGTATTCCGTCTTGTAATTTAATACACACAAAAGTATTCCCCCAGGATTATGTGTATTAACTGTGATTGCGTGCGATTGAACTAATTCAACCTATAATGAAGGATAATAAAGTGAATATAAGATACACAACAAAACTCATTATTGTTATTAAAATTCAGTGAGAACTGCATACCCACAGACTGATGCTAGTTACAGTGCCACTTGGGCATTGGTAGCCACTTGGTACAAGGCTCCACCTTATGGACTGGACTACGATGATGTGAGTAATAACATTGAAATGTTGGTTAGTGAACATACTGCCTTCACACAATCTCTTGCAGAGTTGTTCTCTTTCACTCATTCGACTTACATAAAAATTCTCACAAAATTAAATTAATTTTTACAGGTGAATAATATGCTTTATGCTATTCTATGTCTGGCTACTGTTAATTCCTTTTAATTCACAACTTTTGCACCTACCAGAGTAACAAGTCTTTCTATGTCCAATGTTAGGTATCATGCTGTGACATATCATTGGTTCTGACAGAATATGTCAATATGGAATCAGTATTGTAACAATTATCTATTTCAGCATTATGCCTTGGTATTGACTCATCATTTGCACAACTTGAGGAATAAAATTACACTGCACTAGCCACTACAATGTACAATCATATACATGTACATGCGCATCATTACGTCCAATGTTCTGACAGTGATGGTGCACTGTTTTGGTAAAAATTAATAAAATCCATTGTCGTTATTTAAATTTTGAAACAAAAAATAATAATGGCAGCTCAATCAATGATCCATGATCGGTATGACTTCTTGAAAGAAAGGATTGTACCAACTAGCAACAAAGAGATCACAACTCCGACACATCAATGTACAGTAAGCAATCGAATAGCCCCCAAACAACTAATATATAAAAATACAAAATCCTAGCAACATTTGCAATAGGGGATGGTCCTACTAGGAATTGTAAATCTGTTAAGAAGATCTACATGTACATTGAGCATGTACATTTTTTATTTGTAAATTAGAATTCAGTTGCAATTGATGTTATCATGGCATTACACTTCCAGTCGCCCTGTGCAGTATGTGTACGCACACTTTCATGTACTTTTGACAGTCACATCGTATACATGTAAGTAATTTACATACATGTAACTTAGTTTATCTTGTATCTTCCAGGCTGTTACTAACACATTCCAAGCTGTGTTAATATCTGATGGAAACACAACATTTGTGATGTTTAACTACAGAGAAATAACATGGACTAAAGGATCCGTAGAGGACAGTTACCCTGCTTTGGTATGCTATGCAAAAATCCAAGGAAATATAACTCACAGTCAATACACTGTTAAACTTTAGAGACTGGCATTGTCCACCGAGTAGGGTAGAAAATATTACATTGTAACTTCAACAACAATATTGGTAGTTTACTGCTTGGTATTTGTAGGTAGGTTATGATGCAGGAAATGGTGCCAACTTTTATTCTCTCCCAGCATCTTTGTCAAAGGAAATAGTAAATATAGAGAATGCTACAAATGTCGGTGTACCTGGAAGGCTTCTTTACAAGCTAGGTAAAGTAGTCAGACCACTGTCACATACATGTACTACTGCTGTGATAATCCATCACCCCTTGTAACCACTTGTTGCAAGCCTTAGATACAATGGTAAACCACAGTTTGTCTCCAGAGCACCTAGCGTGATTCCACGCATTTGATACATGGATATATGGTTGAAAATCATGTTGATACACTTGCCACAAACTATGGACATATCATCAATAATTATTGTAAAATGGTTTATAAAACTTTAATAATTTTTGCAGTACGTAGTTTGAATATTACACGTATCATTTTGTATTCAGCTGAAAATCAAAATGACAGAGTAGAACCAAATCCAGATGGATATGTTTGGGTAAGACCAGAAGCTTGGAGTTCACCAAGGCTATATCCATGGGGCACTGATCAAGGTGACACTGACCTGATGGAAGTAGCGGAAAGCAAAGATAAATATGAAAAATGTGCAAATATTAAGCTTCATGGGAAAGCAGGAGCTCTCTTTTACAAGGATAGGCACTATGAGATTCACGTAAGGAATTTACTCTCACTTTGAGGGTGCAAACATGATAGCAGCATGTTGGCCATATCATACAAAACCTATATCTATACTTATGTACATATTCATTCATAATTTAGTTAACAGTATACATGGATTTTCACTGTATGTATTGTGATTGGTAACACAGAAAGTATACATTACAGTTCACGTGACTTTTGTAGGTATGCACTAATGGTGTAATAGATTTCAACTTGGAATGGAGACAATACCACCCATGGAAATTTGGTATATATTCCTGGTTCAACTCTAAATCATTTTTTGCTCCATTTTGGGGAAAATCAGACGAAGTTACTCTGAGTTTACTTGATGAACCTGAAGCTCGTACCAGAGTCTACTATCAAGTGTATGAGAGGAGTCTGGAAATGAGTGACAGAACTTGGAATATCTTGGACAGAGCGCACAAAGACGTGGAGGCTTCATGTTAGTACCTTAAAATTCCAAACTGCAGTGACATGTAATTCACCGCCGCATTGTGGTCTCCACTGTGCAGAACCCGTGACACAACAGTGTAATGTAGGTTTTGACAACACATTGTTATTGTTACGCCTTATTTGTTATTGGGAGCTTGGTATAGAATAAAGCTCTGGCTTTCATCAAAATTTTAGCTGGTTAGCGTTGCTAACGAGTAGTTTTTGATGATTCTTAAAGAAATGTAGAATGCAATACTGTTATAATGCTAATCCTAAAATTCTCCAACTAGATTCTATTTCTCAGACGCTTTAACAAATAACATACAATGTACATGTACATGTAATATCCATAAATGTGGTTTATAGCGGATGCAATCAGCAACTTTACACCTACTTGGGTACTGGTGGTCACGTGGATAAATCTTGCTGCTGATGAGGGATGTAGACATGCTATGATAAATCATAGATTAGGATCTGTTAACCACTACTCCAGGTTCACACCTGAGTTCTGCAAGAAGAAAGCAGAGATCATGCGGGTGGGTTTTGGTAGAAATGCAGAATAATCAAATTTTCATAGATGTATAGACAAAATGAATTAGAACCAGTAGACTAGTATAACCCATTGGTCACTTGGCAATACTGGCCATTAGAATGATTGTTTTGATTGCTAATGAATGGCGACACCATTTTTTGGTAACAAGAATGTACATTGACAAGGTCGTTTCAGGGTAGCTCTTGAAAAAGCAATTCTGAAGTTGAGGAGCCAATTGCATGTACATGTACCTGATTCATGGGTTTGATACAATGTTCATGCATAGTAATGTACATGTTTACATATTAATTCGCTGTAGGAGTAGAGATGGCAAACAGATATATACATGTACATTGTACATGTACATTGTACATGTACAAGGGATGCTGTACTATAATACAAACATCCAATTAAGGAACAACCTCTATACATGTAGTCCAAATCCATAGAACACATTGCTAAAAGAATAAGACAATTAATTATGTAATGAAATACCATAGTGTAGACTATTAATAACCTATTTTTTTGCATTTTAGGTAAATCATTTCCAGGCTGTCTTCATCACAAATGGAATCCACTCTTTCATAAAGTTCAACTACCCTAAAGATGGCATCAACTGGGCATATCCATGTATGCACACTTCCAAAATATAATATATCATATACCATATACCACATACCACATAGTATCAGTTTATTTACTTTACCTAAAACGCCCACTAGAATTGATGCAGTGCTGCTATAAAAAATGTGTAAACCGGAATAATAAACAAAACCTTGTATTCTCTGTAGAGGGCTAGTGGTTTTCGTTCCTATTTCAGCAAAGTCATACCTATATTATTTCAATTTAATAAATTTCATTCAAAAAAATATTCAATTGAAGAAAAGTTTGATTGTTTTTATTCTCTTACATGTGAATGTAGGCCTACTGCTTGTACAATTTTAATCAAAGTGCACAATTAACCAGAAATACTTATCTGAAATTCATCCAATACCATGACATAGATGACATGAATTCTGTTTTTAGACAACTCTGACTATCGGACTGGAGCAGCTGTTGGTGGATTTCAATCACTCGCTAAAGATGGATCATTGAAGACAAAAAATTTACCAGGAAGTGGAGTTTCAACTTTCACAAATGTTGATGGAATTCTGGGTAATATGCCGGGTAAGTTTAAAATAGATACAACACAGACAGTAACTATATTGAATAGTGCAAATACATTACATTGTCCCAACCTGAATGCAAAACACTAATTTCCTGTCAGGAATTAAACTATGCCAATAACTTTTAGGGGAGAGATAGTTTGCTTTAGTCAAGCACTGCTGCGGGTAGCTTGTATCTTCAGCATAACTTAAGTGCAATAGCAGTGCAATACCATCTTGTCAATTTTATTTGTGACTTGAGTAAGTCCAAGAGGTCACAAAGACATTGCTGCGTCCAATTTATGATCTGTAAGAATTGGTGTTACATGTAAATGTCGACAGGGACCGTATAGCTCTTTACAAAATGGGGTTTGCATAGTAAACACACTGCATGTATCTACAGTGTACTTGTGTACAGTAGAGGACATTTGATATCAGAGAACCTTTTCTCCTCCTGCTCCTTGTTTATTAACATGTACAAATACATGTACATGACAATCATGTATGTTACAGATGAGAGAGTAGGAGAATGGCTGTTTAGAGTAGAGGAATCAGATGGCATACTAACTGCTAAGTCTAAGTGTCTAGATTGGGTGGCCAATCAAAACTTAAGTGTGTTCCAGCAATATAACCAGAGAAATCCTTGCCCACAGAACTGGTGGCAAGCTCGTTGGGATCGGAGGTACTGTGTAGTTTATACTTGTATTACATGTACATACACCAAAAGCAGAAATTATTATACATGACTGTGCATGTACTGCAGCATAATTACGTAATGCTCAAGGTCGGAATTTCTGGATTTTCTAGAAGATAGGTTATTTGCATAATTTTCCGATTGGTGTCCTCCAATGGATATAAGCTATCCATAACTAGGCCAAGACATATGTTTGGATGAAGATGTGAGATTTGCTAAAGTCTAGGTGGCTGTACATAAGTGTAATATATTGTTGTAGTTTCCGCCCTTATGACTCATCCTACTCACACAGATCTAGTGCACACTGTTATCATTCTGTATTCCCTGAGAAAGAGACTGGGCTGAGACAGAGATGCTGCTATGACAGGATATCACCTCTAATACAGACAGTGTCTCTAATCACACACTTTCCATATCACGCCCACGTCACTAACACGGTAATTTTTTTGGCTTTATTGTATAGGGAGCAGCCGCGGCTTAGGGGTTAGAATGCTGAGCTTTCATGCTGAAGGTTCTAGGTTCGACTCCCGGTCACGGTGGTGTAAGGAAGAGCATCCAGCCACAATTGCTCCTGTGCCTCATATTCAAGTCCTTGGAGTCATGCAAGCCAGCATGGCTTCAAGGCAACTCGTCTACTCCTGCCAAAAAAGGCCATGTTATCTGGGCCTTTTCTCACATGGAGTTGGCCAGCACTGGCACCTGGCAGTGCGAGCTGCAAGGGGCTGGTCATGCCGAGGAGTATAAGTCGGTGAGTTTTATTGTATTCTAAAAGAAAGGAAACAAGTTTTATTTAAAAAAAGTAACTAAAAAATACAAAGAAGCTTGTTAGATAATTCGAAACTAGAGGTATGACACCAGTCATACTGTGATGGTACAGGACATTTGTATACGACCCCAACTCCCGGACGAAGCTCCACCGCACCCTAAGTGCCTAGTAGTTGTTACAGCGCTACTCACCTGACACTAACATTCTCACAATTAGTGCTCGTATACTTACCTTTAACTGCATTGCATGTTCAAAGTACTTAATTACCGTCTATATACATGTCTCCATGTGTTTATGCTCATTCCTTATTCATGTATCTTACTATATGTTGTTGTACATAGTCACATGAATGTTACTAAGTCCTTTTTATGCCTTTTATACCCATGTACGGAGGCCCGACCTCTCAGAATCCATTGATATTCATTTTGTACATGAATTGGACCATTATAAGCAACTTTTGTAGAACCCGACCTATTTTGGGTCGGCCGTCGGGCTTCTGGCGGCCATCTTGTTGCGCAACTTCCGGACGACCACACGTCGTCTTTTCCCGACGTCACGTCGGCCGGAAGTCCTTATACTATATAAAGGGCACTGTTTTACTGTTCATTGTCTCAGTCTACACTTGGCTTTCAATAAAGACACATCTATACTTGATACAGGGACTTTCTCTTCCTTTTACTAGGTCATTCGCTTTGCGAACCGCCTACTAGGTTGAACTACTCTCTTTCATTGTATAGTCTGAAGGTCGGACTTGAGATCAGATGGGTCGTCTTTGGTAGTATTTGGGCTACTGAAACCGCTCGATCTTTCATGTAATGCGAAGTCCTATTACCACTCATAGGCACTTCATTTCTGGGTCGATAGTCGTCCAAGGACGACCGCACCAAAACACAGAAACCATTACATTGGTGGCAGCGGTGGGATTCTAAGGTCGTACTCTTACGATACGAAGAGAAGGAAGGTGACCTCGGCCTCGGGTGACCGACCGACCTCATTCTTCAATACTTCTACGGCGATTTAGGACTCGGACCCGGGAACCTTGGATACGAGAAGGTGACAAACGCTAAAGTGCACCCATAATTCTCGTGGTTCCGCTGGATGTAGCCCGACCTACGCCGGATCTTCAATCAAAGACCGACCTCGGATCCAGAACAGATTGACGGTACTCAGTACGACCATCAGGCCGACCCGGCCTAACAAACTACGGTAGTTAACTAACTACCCGACACCCTACAGACATCAAACCGAGGACGACACGTCCCCTTCACCAAAGAGGCTCCATCTATACTCAGCAATGGCTAGCGATATAGACAGGCTAGTAGAGGTAATCGGACAGTACATAGAAGTAGCTCGACCTCAGCCGCCTCAACCCTCTTTCAAGACACCACAGTTCGACGGACAAGGAGACGTCGAGTTCTTTATAGAACAGTTCCTGACCATAGCCGAGGCAAACGACTGGAGCCCGGCAGCCATGTACCTTCACCTAAGAGAAGCCCTCAAGGGACCGGCACAAGAATGTGGCCGACCCGGCACCTCAGAAGGGATCTTCGAAGCTCTACGCGCCCGATACGGGTTAACTGATAAAGAAGCTAGACTCCAGCTCATACAGCTGCGGAAGGATCCCGGCATGTCATTACAAGAACATGCCACCTTAGTCAAGAAACTTGTACATGTGGCTTTCCAGGAACTACCCGAAGCGCACCGCCGGGTATTGGCTGTGGAAAACTTCAGTAACTCTCTTGAGGACGGGCACCTACAGAGACACCTCTTGGCAATAAACCCCAGAGATGTGGACTCGGCCGTCCGAGCCGGAAACGACTTCTTGCTCGTCAAGGGACCTTCCCGTGGAAGTAAAGCACACCAAATCAGGGCAGTCACAGAACCCGAGCCGGAGACACCCCAAATAAATACAGTGGACTCCGACCTGACCTGGATCAACGACCTGAAAGAGGCCATCCAGACACTCAGCCAAGAAGTCAGACGACTTCGAGGACTACTAGACGCCCCCAGAGCGCCGGGACCTCGGAACAGACCCTCCTGGCAGACCAGCAAAAAGCCTGGTCCCCCTCCTAAACGGACCAATGGGAACACTCCCCCCACATATCCTGAGCCGCCAGTACCCGAGTCGGGAAAAGGCTCCGGCCCGAGACAGTAGAGGCTGGCACTCGGGCCCTACAAGTTCCTCACACCTCTCACATTTCCATCTCGGAAGACCGTCCCAAGTATCCGGTCGGCAAGGCCGACCCCCCTTCTAAAACAGTGACTCAAGTGACGTATGTGAAGCCGCATGTACCTAGCCTGTACATACAAGGACGACTATGTAGCCAAGATGTAACCCTACTCTTGGACACGGGCTGTACGACCAACCTAATATCACCCCGCATCCTGAAGAAGCTGCAGAGACCCGACCTAGAGGTCCTACCAGTAAGTCAGCCATATGGCAAGATGGCCGACGGCTCGACTCTCAGGTTCGAGGGAATGGTAAGGCTACCTATGGTAGTCGGTCGTACCTTTAGCCAAGAACTGTTCCTCATCGGCTCCATACCAGAAGATGGCGTCCTAGGGATGCCCTACCTGACTAAACACAAGTGCTCTGTAAACTGCCATACCGCTAAGGTATACACCAGCCGAGATCAATGGCCGTGTGTCAATAGAACGGGAAGCCCTTATACATTGAGGACGATGCCTGAGATGAAGCCTAGTACGCCTCCGCCCGACGTCGATGACCCATGCCGACGTCCTGGACACCCACACAGAGGACCAGGGGCCGAGGGAGGAACGGATAATTCAGTACCTAGTACACCTGCGCCCGACGCCGATGATCAATGCCGACGTCAAGGACACCCCAACAGAGGATCCAGGGCCGAGGGAGGAACGGGAAGCTCATCACTTAGTACACCTGCGCCCGACGTCGATGATCAATGCCGACGTCAAGGACACCCCCACAGAGGATCCAGGGCCGAGGGAGGAAAAGGATCATTACCGCCCAGTACAACTCCGCATGGCGTCGAAGTACAATGCCGACGCCCTGGCCACCCGATAGGGGGGCTAGAAGCCGAGGGAGGAACAGCGAAGAAAAAGAGGCCAGTAGAGGACCAGGGCCGACAGGCTAAAAAGCCGCGCATCCAGGAGCGTAGACAAGGCACAAACCGCCTCGAGGAAGGTGCTGTCGACTATTTCCAGCACCCGATATTCCCGCCGCCCGACTGGGGCAGAGGTTCAAAAGGTAGACCCTCCTACGTCCGGATGCTAACGCCCTACACTAGGGAAAACAGACCCCTATCATACAGGAGGAAGGCCCGGTGGAAGCGAGGCCGACCCCCAGAGGTTATACTAGAAAGAATTCATCACAAATGGGCTGCCCAGACGACTACCTGTCGTAGGCCGACACGGCCAGGCCCGTGTTTACTCCCCAATTCAACAGACAGATCCGGTGACCCAGACAACCTTGAGATCAAAATAGATCTAACAACCGGGGTCAGACAAGTGCACTTCCGCCGCAACGTAGCCCTACTACATGGTGAGAAGCCAGCTATTGCAGACATAACGTCGCACACCAGAAGGAGAACCAGGGCAGCCCCCACACCTATAAAAGGCCAGGATCCAGATGGATCCCCCAGTACCTTCACCACCACCACTCAGTCAACACCTAGTCGGACAACAGAGTACTCTATTCGAGACTCCTCAACAAAGACGGTGCCCTCCCTAGTCGGCCTACTCATGGACTTGCCAGGTGAGCCAATAGACTTGGACGAGGTACTGTTGCTTTTGGACGACGACGACTTATATGCTGATCTCGGGAACTCCTCGAGGGATGAGGTCGTGCCAGTCGGGTCGGGTCATACTGAAGTACCTTCGGTGCTTCGGGACGATGCCGTCCTAGCCGACTCGGACATGCACCGCCTCCCCTCCGGGACGACCTCGGACACGCATATGTACTCCAATGACATTGTACACCATGTGACTGAGTCGGGTGACGAAGACGACTCGGCCTACGCAAACATTGATAATCTAAATGATCAACCTCTTGTATCTACACTTTCTCTTATAGAGACCTCTCCAGAGACGCCTATGCCGCAGTCTCAACTTTGCTGGATCTCTCCACGGACCAGTAGTGATATACGTCGGACAGCCCGATGTAAAGGAAGGAACTCCTATTGTCGACTATGTAAGCTAGAAGGGACGGAGAACACCATCAAGGCTCACACACGCCAACACTTTACCCAGTTCTTCTGTTCCTGTGGAGTCAGCGCCCGTGATGCAGAGACTGTCTATCGGCACCAAAGCCAGACAGGCCACGGAGCCATCCAGTATGAAGTGGATTCCCACATGTTCCAGCTTTTCCTCAAGGCGATGAAGCTCGACAAGAGGGTCGCTTACCCCTCATGCATCCCAGCAGACGTAGGACCGAAACCTTTCACTATACCAGCTCCTCCAGAAGCTGAAGCCAGAGCAGCAGTGGTGCGACTGACACCTCCTCCTGCCCCAAAGAAAACAAGTAAAAGAAAGTCGCCCTGGGAGCGACTAGGCAGTCCAAAGCGACCACAGACTCGTATGGACCCTCCAGCCTTGGACCACCGAGGGACTGATACTTACGACATACCCAAACGTCGGCCCCGGCCGCCTAAGGCTAGAACCGGATCAGACAAGGCCGTCCCATTGTCGACCAGCCCTCCAGATACTAAAAACACAAAGAAGACTCTGGAATCCCGCACCCCTACAGCAGAATTCCAGAAGGAGAGAGAACGATTGTGTGCCACCTTAAACAACCGTCTCGGACGCCTCAGGCACCAATTGCACATACTCCAGCAGAGACTTCTTCACTCACATGTTAGAGACCGGCTTACTATAGTCCAGCAGACGGAAGCCGTACAGGACGAAATATCCCTCCACCAACGGCTCACGGAGCAGATCCTTAGACATACTCGAAGAGATAGTGCCAAGGATCGGGGGGCTATGTGATGGTACAGGACATTTGTATACGACCCCAACTCCCGGACGAAGCTCCACCGCACCCTAAGTGCCTAGTAGTTGTTACAGCGCTACTCACCTGACACTAACATTCTCACAATTAGTGCTCGTATACTTACCTTTAACTGCATTGCATGTTCAAAGTACTTAATTACCGTCTATATACATGTCTCCATGTGTTTATGCTCATTCCTTATTCATGTATCTTACTATATGTTGTTGTACATAGTCACATGAATGTTACTAAGTCCTTTTTATGCCTTTTATACCCATGTACGGAGGCCCGACCTCTCAGAATCCATTGATATTCATTTTGTACATGAATTGGACCATTATAAGCAACTTTTGTAGAACCCGACCTATTTTGGGTCGGCCGTCGGGCTTCCGGCGGCCATCTTGTTGCGCAACTTCCGGACGACCACACGTCGTCTTTTCCCGACGTCACGTCGGCCGGAAGTCCTTATACTATATAAAGGGCACTGTTTTACTGTTCATTGTCTCAGTCTACACTTGGCTTTCAATAAAGACACATCTATACTTGATACAGGGACTTTCTCTTCCTTTTACTAGGTCATTCGCTTTGCGAACCGCCTACTAGGTTGAACTACTCTCTTTCATTGTATAGTCTGAAGGTCGGACTTGAGATCAGATGGGTCGTCTTTGGTAGTATTTGGGCTACTGAGACCGCTCGATCTTTCATGTAATGCGAAGTCCTATTACCACTCATAGGCACTTCATTTCTGGGTCGATAGTCGTCCAAGGACGACCGCACCAAAACACAGAAACCATTACAATACTTTATCACACCTTACACACACACACCATATTTATGGCTTTCCCAGGTCTATTGGTTAGATCTGCAATCGACAAGGAATTCTGGTTTCTTCAGCGTGTAGTTTTAGAATCGGCATTACTATTGGTGAACTTGAAACCCTCAGTGTAAAGGGGTCTCCACTACCCCCTGGATCAGCCTAAATTGCATATAAAATTGATAAGATAGCTGATCTAAGCAGATCATCCTATACTCTAGAAAATTTGGATGTCAGGTGACACATTCCCGATATGTCCCGGGTCACTGATACATTCCTGAAATTGGGTCAATAATATTTGAATAAATGGATTTTATTGCTGAGCTTGGGTGAATGCATTGCTCGACTGTTTATCATTGTTACAGTTTAATGAGACGGATGAGAAAGAAGGATATAGATACTGCTGTGTAGATGCAATTAACATTTGTACAGAGTTCTACAAGGCTCGGCCAGTCAGTAGGGGAATATCTTATGAGCCCCCAGCTTACGGTGAGTAGCCTTAGTTCAGACTATTCCCAATGCTGGATTTTGCATAAACAACAATAATGATGCCCCGGGTGCATCATTTGCTACAATCATAAGAGCAGAGGGATTTTTATACTGCACTGACTGATGATATTATTGTCAGTATAGCCTAATATTCTCAATTCTCTGCTTTCCAAGACTGGACAGGCTAGTGCAACAGGAGCAGGGTACTGACAGTTATTTTTTATTGCACCATCTGAATCGGTTTCTTATGCTCATTCAGAATCACATAAGCTTTCATGTATTTAATTTTAATTTTGACTTGTTTACTTACTCTAGGCCAAAGTTAGCGAGTTCACCATATAATACCAGAATAATATCCAAATGATACTCAAAACGCTCAAAATTGCTAACTTTAGCCTAGAGTAGTAAAAAAAGTTACGATCAAATACATGAAAGCTTATGTGACCCTGAATGAGCATAAAAAAACTGATTCAGATGATGCAATAAAAAATAACTATCTGTACCATTGCCTAGCCACTATTTACTGGTGCCATTCGCTGGTGCCATTCGCTGGTGCCATTCGCTGGTGCCATTCGCTGGTGCCATTCGCTGGTGCCATTCGCTGGTGCCATTCGCTGGTGCCATTCGCTGGTGCCATTCGCTGGTGCCAATCGCTGGTGCCACGCGCTGGTGCTTTGTGAAATTGACTAAATCATGTTTATATAACGTACAATGTCGTATCTTCCAGTTCCAGCATTTGGAGATCCTCACATTGTGACATCAGATGGATATTCTTACACATTCAATGGACTTGGAGAATATTTATTCACCAGAGTTGGAGACAATGATACAGTAATACAAGCCAGGACAGAGAGAGTGAAGTTGGATGATGGAAGTAAGGAAACTGAGCTACATTAATGCCTGTGCTAAACATTGATGCATGCTTTTATTTATTCAACAAATTTATCAATTAAAAGTCAGAGACTTAATTCACATCCATGAAAATACCAGTCCCTGATTGGGGTTTGAACCCGGGCTTCTATGGCACGTAGTTGCCTAGCACAGTGAACAGAATAAATTACATGATTGTACAATTATTATAATTATCATCAATGAGATAAAAATAGCCAAACCCATTAAACATTGGTTTGTTGCTAAAGTCACCGTAATGTGTTACTAAACAATACAGAGTTGGCCTATTCCACATGCATGTATATTTTGTATTGCACTTTATCCTATTTTAGCTGATTGTCGTACAGTATTACAGCATACTGTAATATACACACTACCATCGCATAGCTATCTGCAACTGTAAGAGTAAAAAAATTGACGGTTGTAAATTACATAAAAAAATGCTTTAGGTTGGGGGCAAGCTACGTTCTTCAGCGCCGTCTGCATCGCAACAGCTGGCTTACCAAGAGTACAGATTCAGATCAACAAATCTCCTTCTGGACAAGAACTAGTGAATACTCTTCAGTTGATAATCGATGGTACAGAAATAGATATCTCAGTGATTGAAGAGAATTCTAATGATACACAGACTATAGATGGGGTTGATAAAGATATCTTGTTTGAGAGAACAGCAACCAATATCACAGTTCTGTTCTACTCTGGACTCGTACTGACAGCTTCACCTGGAAATGTAAGTATTGTTAAGTAGTACATTAAAGGGGTTATGCCACGTGTTTTAAGGTAGCATTAAGACGCACTCAGCTATTTAGTGGCACAATATATTGAGTGCCTAGATATTTACTGTTGTAGTACTGCTAGTTATCCTATGTTTGTGCCTTCCGGGCTATATTTAGAACAACTAGACAACAACACAATGTATAGGTATATAGAATAACACAATAATAGCCGCCGTATATAGTGTGGCCAGATGAAATACCGGACCTACCAATAAAGGCAGCTAGTTATTGCCAGCAAAAGAAAAATTCAAAAACTTGCACAAGTTATCCTACTGCTATATTGGCAAATCCTGTGAAATCATTTGTTCACTACTGTACTCTTTCTATGCAAACAGCTTGAATTCAACAATTTTCTCTATATGACATAAAGCACGCAGTTGCGTCTTCATAACAAAGTTGCGTTTGAATCAGCATTGAATAGTGCTAATGAGTCAAGCATGGGCAAGAGGACACAACTCTGCTTACAGTAGCACAAATGCACAAACCTAAGTAAGAGATGCTGCTTTGAACATAGATGTAAACCACATGTCATAACCCCTTTAACTGCAATCAAAGTACAGCACATTAGACACTTTGAGAGCACTTCTTTCAATAGGATGAAATGAAAAGTAGGAGAACACCATTATGTGATCTCATATCCTGTGGGCAGAGCTTGTGAGGCAATCAGACAATTGGCTGACTTCAGCAAGACAAAATGTCATAGTATATCACCTCCTAGGTAGATAAGGCAGCGATGGATTGTGGGCAGAGCATCATGTCCTCCTATTGCCGGCTGCTGGTACGTTCATGTGCAACATTACTTATGATTATTACACATGTAATTGCATGTAAATGTGTATAAATTATTTTGTAGAAAATGCTAACACTGTCTGTAACTATGCCAAGTAGTTTCAAGGGCTCAACCATCGGTTTGACTGGATTATATGATGGAAACAAGGAAAATGATTTGACCTATTTAAATGGTGCTGGACACATTCCATTGAGCTCGACAGAGGCGGAGATATTCAACTGGGCTAGCAAATGTAAGATTCAGTAATCATGACATCGAAAAATTGCCAAATTTATAGCGGGTCGAATAAGGATAATTCAAATAAGTTAGATCAATATATTTAAATTGGGTTGTAAAACGGAAAATTTGGCGCACCGTGTACACTACATCATGTGATTTGTGTCTAGCAAGGTAACCCCAACTAATTTTAAGCCCACCAACACGACGTGTAATAGTTGTAGAATGGTAGCTCGATGTACAGTGCAATTATACATAATAGTGTGTAGTATGAATGAGAAGTACATGTACTCATATGTGACTCATCAACAACATAGGCTTGCATATGAGTTCTACATTGCAGCAAATTTTTACTATTATATTACAGTTGCTGTATCTGAGGAGGATTCCATCATGTACTACCATGAAGATAACACTGACTGGAACACATACAACAACAACTCATTTGTTCCTGTATTTACTGATAATGTCAATAGCTGGGTTTGGTCTTCAGAAGGGCTCAAGAATAGGTCATACGAGGCATGTGGAGATGACATAGCATGCTTATATGATGCTTATATAACTGGAGATGTTGCAATTGGAAAATCCAGTAAAACAGTAGCAGACGACAGCAAAGCAACAAGCAATGCTCTGAGTAGGTTTAGACAGCTCTCTTACACTTGATATCTTTGTATTCAAAGCTTAGTCACACCATGGTACAATCTTCGGAGCTGCATGATTATTATTCTCTCAAAATACTTATGTAGGAACAGTTATCAACCAATAGGATTAGCATTAAAACTCAGCTGGTGAGATTTTTTGCTTTTGTTTTCATAGGTAACTTCGCACCAGAGATCTATGGTGAAGACTATATAGAAGTTTCCGGCAATGGAGAGTACCAGTATGCCATGTTTGTGAATGACTCTAATGGGGACAACTTCACCGTCATGGTTATCCCAGATGGAAATATAGTAACTGAAGGAAATACAGTTACCATTTCTGGAGTGTTTGCTGATTTACGGAGCTTTGGAAACATTTCAATTATAGCAGAGGTAAAAATACTAGTATGTTGATATCAGTTTCAGTCTACAGTACTGAGAAGTGCCAAACAGGATTATTTGTGGATTGTCCTAATGAAGTTTGTGGCTGAAGACATCACCAGTACTTTTTACAGCAATAATTATGACAATAACGTTCACGGTGAAGTTTGGGTCATGTGTCACATTAAGTCATACCTTAACTTAGTGAACATCAGTTACAGCCAAAAGTATAGTACTTATACTTTGGCTGTATTATGTGAATAATATAATTATATTACCATTTGAGCTCATCTTACAGACTACATGATACTGGTGTCAATTTCATAGCCAAAGACCTTTCAAAACCAAATTTAAATTAGAAATTTGGGAGCAAGCATATACTTGTTTTATAACCGAACAGTACATTACGTTAGCCGAAAGGTGGGGTAACAAGGGTGCAACTATTGCAATTATTGATATGTTATGATGTTGAAAACGGCCTAATTCTTTATAGGATAGTAAAGGTGCTGCCAGCAGTAAAACACCACTGGTTATGATCTGTAACTGTGCAAACAATGGAACTTGTGTAGAACTCTCTGAGAATGAGCGACAGTCAGTGGAAACTAAGTAAGTTAGCTCAAGAGAAGCCTAGTAAGCAGTGTTTGTGTTCTTCCGTCTCAAAAGTCAGACTTTTTATGTGTAAACCATGTCATGTGCAGCTCAGGGAAATAATGAAACTGCCATGAATTGGTCGCATGAATAATTGCCGCCTCGATTATGTTCACAGCCCCGTGGTTCTGTGGTTGTCATTAAATTTGACTATGTCTGCAGAGGCTATACTGTTTAGTCTTATTTGATAACCTCGCAATAATCTACACGACACGACATGAACAAGAATGAACAAGTTGAATTTTTTTACAGCTCTGTGGTTCTGAAGTGTATCTGTCCTACTGGATATACTGGTTCTCTCTGTGATGCCGATCTGGATGCATGTTCTTTAGTAGCATCTCCATGTTATCCATCTGTACAGTGTGTGGATAGTCCTGCCCCTGCAGATCACACTGGTTATACGTAAGTATCCAATTTGTTTGTTTAATACAAGGGAACTCTTCAGCTTATTTTCCTAATTCAATTTTTGCATACTCAAACCGGATGAACCCAAGCATGCGCTATTCTGTTGTACAGTTGTGGAGATTGTCCACCAGGGTACACAGGAGATGGAGTAACATGTACAGATATAGATGAATGTGAGAATGGAACCAGATGTGATAGTATCTGTATAAACTCTCCTGGTTCCTATGAATGTGCCTGTCGCAGTGGATATGAACTTAATGCTGATGGTGTCACTTGTGATGGTAAGGCAATGTTCCATTTTATGCCTGATCAGTTTCTCTTTTCTTCTGCGTACAGATGTAGTACACTGTATATTTTACAAAGCATTTGCGAAGCTGATGCATGCAGTTACCAGTTGTACCAGATTGGCTATATTTATTATCCACAAGATATAATACCTGAAACAAGAATTTACACTTCAGCCTGTGCACTTGAACTATTAATAGCATAGTTCACAGTCTCCTTACCAGGAAGTTGTGGCGGCAACATCCAGCTGCAGTGCATCCAGTGCATTTACAATAATCTATAATGTATGGTGTTCAGGTAGCCACGGGAACACTACACACATAGAGCATGGTTTACACTTATCACATTTACTATCTTTGTTTAAGACATAGACGAGTGTGCAGTTATTGGCCCTTGTCACCAGACCTGCACCAACACTATAGGATCCTATAACTGTGGTTGTCAGAATAACATGGTACTCAGTGGAGACGGTGTTACTTGTGAACGTAAGTCTTCGTTCTGTGATAACACATTGTAACAATGTTGACGATTATGCTCTGTGCTAAACTGTAGCAAAAACTGGTTATCCTCATTGTCTGGAGCTCATATATTGCCCTATTATATATGGCTGTTATACAATGCAGTGTTTATTGGATAAAGTGATGTAGTGGTGCTTAAGTGTGTATAGCTATTTATAGCAATGTCGTATTGGAGAAAGACTACATGGATATCCCGTGTAGTCCCATAGATATCAGCACACTCTATGTGTACATGTATAATTTTATATTCAGCTGCCGTACCATGCACTGGATCCAATCCATGTAACGACACTAACGGACTATGTGCAGTAGAGAATGGTACCAACATATGTTACTGTAAGAAAGGTTACTCTATAAACTCTGATGGTATAACATGTGACGAGGTGGATGAATGTCAACTAGATATTGATGGATGTTCTCAGCTATGTAACAATACAGATGGTGGTTATAACTGTAGCTGTGAATCTGGTTATGTCCTCGCTGATGGTGGCTATATCTGTAATGGTAAGTTAAAGTTCAACAATATTGATAGTGTTTTTGGCATATAGTCACTGATATTGAGATACGATATCATTTGCCAACTGCTGAGTGCATGACTTACACCACACACAAACAGATGCATGCGCACAGACACGTCTTTCAACTTCTACAGTAGATACGGTTGAATGATGCTGTCGCTGTGGCATTGGGATATTTTAAAAATGTTATTGGCAGCTTGTTGGCCAATTTGTTGAAAATTTTATGAAGGCCATGATCAACTGGAAATTTTGTCTTTGATAATATTATTACTACAAATACGAACACTTTTTATCTTGCCAATAGTATCAGTATCAGTTGTAGCGAGGCCAAAGGTGCACTGGATATTATGTTAGGGTGTCTACAGTTGGAACCACCTAATACTCAGAAGTTACAGATAAATGCATCACATCAGCATCTTCTTTAGTACATGTATAATAAGCTATACCAGAGTCAATACCCAGGTTCTTACGGGTCAGCTGTAGTTAAAAGATTGTAAGTGTTGTTTGCACACCAGCAGCTACACACCTCAATGAGAAATTGTGCTAGATGAATACGAATCTGGGTATATATTACAGATATAGATGAATGCATGGCGAGTACATTTGACTGTGAAGAATCTCACATTTGTTCCAACAAACCTGGTGGATATGATTGTATCTGCAGACCAGATTTCCTCCAGTACCATGGAAAATGCATCTGTGAGTTACTGCTATACTCCATTGAAGTTTTCACTACACTTCAGCTAATATGAGATAATATCGTATGGAGAGAGCATGGTGGTCCATTTCACATTTGGTTTATATTATAATCAATGTACATGTGCATGTAAGTTATGTAGATATTTACCCATAATTATGCTATTGACTGCTGTTCCAGATTTCTCTGCTCCGATAGAAAATGCTTCTGAGACGGTAGAAGAAGCAGCAGAAATCAATTCACTGACCTTTTCTTTTGATGGAATGAGGATGGCAGAGGTATGTGTATAGTTTACCAACTAGAGTTATATTTCTGCTTCTCCAACTTGTTTGTTTCTAATCACTAAATCTCTGGTACCATATTACACCATTACATAAACCCATAAAGCTATGTAAATATGTGACAACTACTTGAGCTCAGTCTACAGAGTATACCAAAGTGAACATGCGACTGTTCGAAAAAGACAGTTCGAAACGGGACGTTTCGAAAGTGGACAGTTCAACACCGGACAGTTCGAAACGCCAAACCCCAAACCCCAACCACCAAATTTCAACTAATTTTTATGTTTAATACTATTTGTCTATTTAAGTAATTAATTTAATTAATTGAAAATTAATTGTCTGTAAGTTGTGTTCTTCTAAATTTAATCTACACAGTTTCGAACTGTCCTGTTTCGAACTGTCCGGTTGTGAAACGTCATGTTTCGAACTGTCTTTGTCGAAATGTCCCTTTACCTACCAGGAATACATATATATGTTTACTATGAGTCAAAAGACATTATTTGATAATCATGAGCACTCATGTAGACAAGATGAGTCACTCTCTAGGTGTATACCCATATCATCTCAGGTATAATATCATGCAAGAATATTGTGTCTATTTCAAAGTACACAGTAAAACAGGAAGTGGTACTCTTCACTCTGCTAGCTGAGTCAGCAACTAACCTTTGCTCACAAACAGTCTGTGAGTTTGTGTCTGCTGTCGCTGATCCTACAAGAAGGTCAGCAGCATATATAAATCCATTATACGACAATCACATCTCATATTGTAATCACAGTTTAAATTTACATGACAATTAAAATATTTGTTTAGTTCAGACTAGTGCCAACTAGGCCTGCAACGATTCACAAAATACTGTTTCGATTTTTTCGATTCTGCCAATTAACTTTTTCGATTTTTTCGATTCGATACTTCATTGCTTGCGCAAAACTAACAGAAAATACACTAGTGAGGTCAATCAGACCAATAACAGTATCTCACAAATTTACTGAAATAATGTAACTATGTAGTACAACAATAGAGCAAGTGTGTTACTGTAACCCCAAGCAAGCAGTGAATGAAGACAGTGAGCACAACTATCAATGTTGCTATTTATTTGAATCATTTACCCTGACACCATTTACGTTGCAGTAGTTCTTCGTCGCAGTAGTTCTTCGTTGCAGTAGTTCTTCGTTGCAGTAGTTCTTCGTTGCAGTAGTTCTTCGCAACAGTATTTTAAAACACTGTCAGTTGTAGTAATTGAGTTGATAATTCCATATTAGAATCCCCAAAAAGAATAGAATGAGTAGATTCCAGAAGCATACCCTTCTAATTGTGTGGAATATCAAATACAAATTGTATGTTTGGGGCATTTATATAATTATAGACTTATATTAGTAATACATCTTAGCACATGATGTATTTTATAGCTATCCACTTATATTGTCAACAAAACTATTAGAAAAAAATTGTGCTTCACTGAGATTCGAACCCATGACCACACGTTTGTAAAGCGGAGCGCTCTGCCACCATGCTATGGTGATAACTTGGGATTCCCAAGACTAAGTATATATTTATCAAGAATTGAAAATTGAGTACAATGAATCGATATTGAAAATGCTGCAAATTAATCGTATCGAGAATCGTTATCGATTCATCGTTGCAGGCCTAGTGCCAACAGTTTGGCTACTCAAAAACATGAGGTTTTTCTGGTAATTAAAGGCTGATAACTGATACCACTTCTCTCTCTTATCTATGAGTAACGTTTGCCTACCATGATTATCCCCAGTTGTAAGGCCGTTGTCAATAAAGAAAATACAGTACGGCAATTTAGCAGCCCTACGTTACAGAAATTTGTATGCATATAGGAATAATATTATTAAATAATACAATGGGTATCACTTTCACATTGATGGAAGCCGTTGTATCAAACAGACTACATAACTGTATGCTCCCACACTGTCAGAATATTTCATATTTCATACTGTTTTCCACATATAAATAGCAAGAGATCTACATCGACCAGATTCTACAAGGAGTACTTTACCAGACTCCCAGGATATCCCCAGTATGATGATAATGATGACCTCCAGCTGGCTGTCTATGCCTCTGTACCAGATGCTGGATATCTGGACGGCCCCAGTCTAATTGAAGCTCTACAGAATGCTAGGGGAAACATTACAATAGCTTCAGGTATATACTAAATTGGGTTCCAACTACATGTACATGTATGTAGCTACTTTTGAAAGCAAGGAGTAGTTCTCTGTTCCTCATGCACTAAAAAATCCAAAGAATTGCTATCTTTAAATTGTAAAATACCTGACAACAGAGAACAAGGAATGTAAATAATGCTGGTTATATACTTTAGTGAATTGACAGCTGATATGCATTGGAGTTGTCCCCTCTCTAGAGAGAATCTGAAGAGGAGAGGACAACTTTGCATGAACTATCAATTATTATAATATTTTTTACAACAATAATTCCATAATTCTCAAATGCTTTTGTTTTGATGGATATAAGTATACTTATATTTGCCCACATATTCAGCCTGTGTCAACAGTGGCTACAATCTCATTGACAAAGAGATACGGAAGGTATACAAATGTAAATACTTCATTGTGATAATTAGGCTATGATTGTGTTAATCCAGAAGGAAATGGGAGATGGATTGGAATGATTAGGTAAACTGAGCAGTAATGCCGTAAAACAGCCAACTAACATTGCTGAATAGGAATAAAATACCAAATCATCCCGCTGTGCTACACAAAGTGAAACCAGTAATATTTTCAGACAATAAAGTGCTAAGCAGAGCAAGCAGACAGTGCTTACACCCACACTAGTCCCAACCTTAGTAAAATTAATTCATGTGCAAGTTGAGGGTCTTGGAGTTGCACTCAGTTTCAATGCAATCTATGGTTCAAACTTTTTTGACATTTTTGTCTACCATTTTCTGGGTAGGCCTATATTATGCATGCGAATTAGAGTAGCTTAATTCATCTCTTGAAAAAGTTCTGCCCACGTTGTGCCTCAAAGAACTTATCAATGCTAACTTCCTGATGTCTGTACAAGTTCTACAAAATTGTAAACAAGCAATAATACATTAGATTTGGATGTAGCAGTAGCCTCATGATATAGTGAATTGCGTTAGCGTGTCACTCTTGTAATACACAATATAGTAACCGGTCTATTGGTACATGTGCCATTTGTTCATTCAGGATACGGTATAGTTAATGTTCACCCACCAAAGCAGACTTCCCCATCAATTGGATCAACCTCCACATCTGCTACATCTAAGACAACACCTGCTGTACAATCTGCTGACTCTAAACGTACCCTGTACATAGCACTTGGAGCGTCAGGGGGTGCCATTGTCCTTATTATCCTAATTACTCTTGTAATTGTGTGCAAGAAAAAACAAAAAAGGTATGTGCATTTGATAACCTAGACTACAATCTCAATAATACATACATATATGTCTACTCTGTTAGGTCCATTGGTTAATTTATCTACAGCTTGCAGTGCTATCAAAAGATTAAAAATGCTCCAGGTACTGTAAACCCAACAGTATTAATATAATGTGCACCATTAGTGGTAGCTAAGGGGGTTTAGCCATTTTATACTCATATGTCATGCTATTTTAGGCAAGGATTTTTAATTTTACAATTGAGCAGTTATGGACTTGATTTCACATTCATGACAATCCCTATACCTGGCTGGGGTTTGAACCTGGAGCCTCTATGGTACCTAATCACTTGTCACAGACTGCTCAATTGGAAGTCATTGCCTAAAATAACATTTCATATTTGTATTGTCAAATTTTGGAGATCATTTTGCAGATCCAAAGCAAAAGCTGGTATGCATGGAATGAGATCGGGCTCATCACTCAAGGGCTACCCTGGACCAATGGAGGCTGAGAGTGAGTATAATGTATCAATGTTAAGCGATTCCTGTAGACTGGTGGGGATTCATGGTTTAGTTTACTATAGAACTACTCCCAACGAAAACGCAAAAATTATGTAGGCCTACCAATTGTGTTCTTGAACAATTTGATGGCAGAAGAATTTGACTTTGCTTCATTCAAGTTACCAAACTATAGTAATTCATACAAATACCTCCACCAAAAAACCATTTGCAAATTTGCAAACTTGCAAATTTACTAGAGTCTAGAAAGATGTGTATACCCATACCCAGGGTCGTAATATAAAATTTTTTAGGTGTTGTGATACTTTAAGCTAACCAAGCATTTTGCTGGAACCTTTGTTTATATTTTACCAATAATAATTTTAGCATCTCAGTAAGCCAACATGCTATCCAGTGATGACAGATTGAGCTGACTAGAAGGTAACTGAAAGATAAGTTTAACTTACATGTACTTCTAGCTAACTTACTTCTAGCTTACTTACCATGTATTAAATTTTAAATTCTCTGACTAATACTGTACTTGGTTTGATGCTTTAATATGTAGAGTACTGTTTCAACAGAGTTGATAGTATTATTTGATATGTTCTGCTCACACTGGTAGCACTGATAGATTAAAGTGTATAAAGTTGAACCTTGCAATATTGAATGTTAATATAAAAGTATGTGATATTACTATGCAATGTATATTTCCAGGTGGCTTTATCCGCCATTATATTTAATAGAAAAATGAAAACTACATCAAATTGTACAACATCTACTTCCCAAATTTCCAGAACAACTCGAGATGAGAAACAGTTAAAGTGCTACTTCCACATTCCACACTAGTAGTAATGGTATATAACGTAATAGGTATTTTTCAGAATGTAAATTGGATAATCTATAATAAATAATTATGATTTTACAATCATTATATTGTATGACCGTTTCTGCTCCAACTTCTGCCAATATTATAACATTTCTTTTCAACTTTCCAAGCAACAATAGTATTGTTGGTCCTCACACTGGGTAATGTGTCATGGCATAAAATTGGTTCCCAATAATATTGTATCAATATCCAACACTATTGTGGCAAAATATGCAGTTTAAATATGGCTGGGCATTGATATTATGGCTGAACATCAGTCTAAAAATTACAGAACATTTAGTAAATAACATCATCTCCCAATATTGATGACACGACAGACAATATCCAATCAATACCTGTATGTTGCTTGAGATATAACCTTACTTGGTGGGTGAATTGATATGATGTAAAATTTTTTGGTACATTAACATTGCATACATATAAATTATTGTGTAGTAATCAGGTAATGTTATATTTTTCTATGAAACTAAAAATTTTGTAATGGTACATTGTATTGTATTATATGCCTAAACATTTTGTCCTTTTTTATAAAACTTTGCTTCACTGCACTGCTAAGCTTATTATTATCATTTCTCTTTACTACCAACTTACATTGTATATCATACGGATTTTGGTGTGGTTGTCTTTTTAATGATCCATATTATTTTACCACCTCAATTATAAACTCAAACAGTTATTTTGATTTCACAATACATGATTTGCAGAGCCATGCGCTTCTCATTTAATATATCTTCAATATTTTTTCGGATAATTTTAGCATATTATGTATATAATGAACCAAATCTTATTAAGTTTTATTTATAAAAGTAAACCTGGCAGTGGAAGAAAGAACTCCTATGTAGAATGTATTACAAGTTCCTTGTTGCAGTTCATAAATGTACCTAATGGGGGTATTATAATATCATGGTACAAGGTGCAGTGCAGCAGTAGTGTAGGCAAACTAGTGTATAGAAGTGGTGTAGCATGTGTTTCTCTGACTACAACTTGCTATCTGGTACAGTTACAACCTACGTCTGGTAGATCTGAATCTAGTATGCGATTAACTTTTACTCCTACCAACCGTAGCGACTGCTAGCTAGATACCTAATGCAGGTCTAATTGCATCTACTAGTATATAATATACCATACATGTCAGAATTCATTGTACAGTAGTTATAGATCATGAATGTAACAAATTGTCTATGATATACCAGAATAAGGCAGATTAACTGCAGATATGGCAACGCTCCGTGAAATGATTTACATTTTACCGCAAGCCAAGTCAATAAATGAAAGTAAGTAATGCTGCCTAAATGCACAGCAACCAATATTTTATGACTGAAGCAGTCAACACATCCCCGCTTTTATTAAATAGTTGACGTCCATTTTGACTTCTAACTGTTGTTACAATCCTGTTTCCATCACACAGTAGAGGTAGACTGAGGCCAAGCTAAGCTCTATAACTCTTTCGGAGTTTAGAAAATCACTGCAAACAGACAATCAATTTTTCTTAGATGGGGAGCGATTCTAATACATTTTCTGCTAGAATTTCCCTTAGTTTCACATTTGTCCTTGAACATTCGCATTAACATTAAACATGCAAAAGTGCCTGTCATATCAGTGTGGTTCAATTTCATCAGCAAAATTTTCTTGCTCCTAATTGATTCCCGGGTTCACAAGTTGAGATGCTTACTGTAAACATAATGAATTATCGGTTATCAAAAATTGTTATATGTATAAATTTAGTACATGCATGATCTGGAGTTATTGCTTGTCAAAACTGAACGTTGCAAGAAAGCTTTGGCCCTTTCGATGTCTAATTCTGATAGTAGGGCCACGTATTTCCAATGAAATAAGCACTTTCGGATCTGGAATGTTTGTTCACAGTTGTCTTCCGCTGAACAAGCGAGATCAAGAAGAGATACAACACGCATGTAACATCATATTGATTGGCCACTCAGCATCTGTCTATTTACTAGAGGTGGAACGAGACAGCATTTTTGGATTCGAGACAAGATTCGAGACACTACTTCTAAAAACTTCGAGACAAGACGAGATTGGGTTTTAGGATTCAAGGGAATTTTCCTAAAAAAGTTTGCCAAATTTTATATATCTGCATGTTAGAACTCCAATAGTTTCAATTGCTACTCTGTAAACTCTGTATTTTATCATTATGCATTTCAATAAAAGGTGAACAGAAGGCTGTGAAATATATTGAACATGTATTTCATGTACATTACATTGTATGTACATGGGTACTAAAATAATAATGTAATTTGACAAATTAGTATGGAGTTATGTTTCCTTTAATGAAATAATCTCACGAGTAGACAACTGTTGGTAAGGACATAACATTGCATTGTGGGAGTGGTGATTGACAGTCGTTAGTAATTCTGTATTACTTGTAGTGATCGACTAGTAGCTCAGCGTTAGCTGCAATGCTATTGCTAGGAAATCCGTGCTGGGAATGTACATGTAGGTAATATTACTAATAATTTGAATAATAATTTCTATTTGATAGATTTGTTGTTGGTGAGCAATTAATTGTATTACAATTATTAATTTACTATAAGTAAAAATTATTAGCTGCTATTTGTTTTCCAGTCTCGAATACTAATTGCCATCTCGAGAGGACTTTCGAGACAAGACAATTCGATACGAGACTCGAGATCTCGAGTCTCATTCCACCTCTACTATTTATTAGGAGTTATGTTCCCTGTAGTAATGCCAACATTCATTAACAAAGTAACAGGGGTCAATTCATCCAGCACTATAATTGTGACTGGAATTCAACAACTATATGGCACACTGCATTTGCTGTATAAACAAGTTATCTCTCCTAAAATAATATACTGGCCTATCCTATTGGTAATCTTAGTTTTGTTAGGATAGTTGTGTAAAATACCGATATTAGTGTCTCATAAAAAAAACTCATGAATAAATAGAGTTCTGCATGTCACATACCAAAAATGAGTATAAACACATTTTTCTGTAAAATGTTAAATAATAGTTGAATATTCAGCAGGTCCATCATTCTATACAATATAGACATCAAACTTACCACTATTATCCCTTTTGAGATATTATATTACTCCATATTATATTGTTTAATTTGAATTTAATTTAACTGCTGCTTGTATTATTAGGCTTGATAGATAACTTACATGTACATCTCCAACAATGCATCATTTAGGCAGAAAATTATACGCCTACATGACTAATCAATTTCGTTGAAAAATTGGTGAGAAAATAGACTTCTCGACCACAATACAATATTATACCTCATGTACATGTAGATAATAAACAGTATTTTATCATCATTAACAGAACCAGTTTAGTTTTGCGATAAATTAATTATTGTTTATAGTGTGATGTTGATAATACAATGGGTGGAAAAGAGGAAGTTACTACAGCTAAGCGATAGCCTGTGCTGCCTAACACTGCTAATCTATTGAAGGGGTGGGGTTATATCTCTTGCTGACTAACCCAAAAGCTAAGCACACAGCTGTAGATAAATAGATCTAACAGTTTCGTTTTACTTGTAATTCTTACTACAGAGGAATGAGTAGCACATCTGATGTAATTGGCAGTAAAGCATCCTTAAATCTGTGAGGTTCTATTAACAAGTGCATGCTGGTTGACTGCGAATCTTAGGTGAGTTCATATTCCTACCAGTAAGATTTTTAAGCATTCCATATATTGTGGTGACGCAGGACATTTCAGTATATAGCGCCAGCCTACCCGGCTGACATTTATGCTCACTAAGTGCCTGGTAGTTGTCTTACTCAACTCATACTCGTCTAATTACTCTTGTACTTACCTTATTATGTGTACATGTACTCATACTTGTTCATAACTACCTTTATTATGCAATTCTTGGACTATTGGTTGTAACTTGCTTTATAATCTATGTATAACTTGCCTTCTATACCTATGTGATGGGGCCGATGTCTCAGAATTAGTTGCAATAAATTTGCATGTAATATGTTTGATTAACATCATTTTAAGCATCTTTTGTAAAAGGCAGACCTTAATGAGGTTGGACCTCGTCATTTTGGCAGACATCTTGTTGTGCAATTTCCTGACGATGCTACGTCATCCTTTTACGGGAAACTTTTACCTGAAACGCAATAGTAATGTATATAAAGCGTGTGCTCTGTCAGTTGATGCTTGGACTTCAATAAAGTCACATCTATGATACTGCTTATACAGAGTCTTCTTTCATAGCTAAGCTAGTTCCAGCTCTTGGCCCCATTGAACCATGAAGCCTGAACTTCCTACTAAGATAGAACATACTCCTTCTCAAGATTGATCTAAGCATTGACCTGTGACCTATGGGTCGTACTGAATAAATACTATAACTACAAATTCTGTTCACTCTATCAGGAAGGCCTAGCACCACTGATAGGCTCTTCCCACACACGTACTATCATACCAGTGTGCCAGTAGATGCTACAATATTATTTAATGAATGACAATGCATATGTAACTACCCATTACCATGCATACTTTCACTGTTAATAGTATTATACTTATATTATAAATTACTGCTGGACCCACAATTTACATAGTATTATTACACAGACTACTGAGGGGAGGAGAGAATAATGTGTTTCATATAATTCTGAAGAGATTGACAAATCTTTTGCCAATCAGAATGTCAGCAATGGCTGATTAAAGCGACATGGATCTATAAAATTATCTTCTCTCGTCTCTTTCAATTGATGACTTCCTCATGAAAAAAAAACTTTTATATTCTGAGTTAAGAAGTTTATTAACTTCGTAAAAAATCTGAATCCAGATGAAGAAAAGGTTTTTTCGCATGGGGTCGTCATTATTGTGTCTATGTCTCCCCCTCAACCCCCAACCATAAATTGGTGAAAATTGAATAATGCGCCACGAATAATGATGTGATTACGTCAAAATTAATCAAAATTTCCCCTGCTTTTTTTTATAATGATAGGAAGGTGGACAATGTCAGTAGGCTGATAGTCCATCTTCAATATTAATACAACTTTTCAGTTTTAAAATTATAAATATTTGTACTTGTATTATTAATAGGCCAATTATAGCCCAATTAAGTGCTACAGTCATGTACATGCACATGTATATATACTTAGTTATCAAAGGTAATATAGCCATCTACATTGTACTTGCATGGTATGTACGTTCATCTATGTCATTACCTACATGTAAATGTCAGATGTGGCATAATTCTACATCTACTGATTAAAAACTAACTGGCCTCGATCTAAAGCTAATAATAGCAAGCACTGAAGTTACTGTGGAAAGCTGTACTAAGATTCTGTTATCAAAATAAGTGTTACTAGTTGAAGAGGCTATTATAATAAAAGTGGTAAAACAACAAGGAAATGCTGTAACCAAGGAGCAAACAAACTAATATACTGCTAGATAAGAACTTGATATTAGATTTACAGGTGTACTTGTATACCTGTTGTATGCTCAAGATATTTGAACTTTTTAAATTCGTACATGTAATTATCACTATTGTTGCCTATTTGCCAACTTCAAGTGCACTTTATTTTATAAAGACTTTTTAGCCTGGCTGCTGCCATTACACCCTGGTAATTAATTGTGCCAACAGCAAGCGTGTCATTCTTCCCTTAGTTCCACGTTGTTGGTCTACACAGACAGAATGGAGCAACGCATTCAGTCACACGACCAATTTTTGCCTTTATCTTCCTATGCTTTTTGCATAACACGGATTTTTGTTGATAAATTGAAGATTCTGAAAACAGGTTGACTTGTGAAATTGAATAGCTCAGGTACAAATAGGTTTTGTGCTAATTAAGTTTCAATGAATTATATCGTAACTCCTCAACAATACGTCTATATAAAAGACAATCATCTGACTTTGGTTAGAATCGATGAAACTGCAATCTACATCATAAAGTAAATTAATAGTACCACAAAGTCGAGAATTCTGTAAAGAAATATAGTTCCCAGCTGAAAAATCGGACACATTTTGCACCCAGCCACTAACTATAAGATGCACGGAGCCTTTGTATCTAAGCCTCATTGCATACTTCTAGAGCATTGTAGGCCACTATCTCATATGAACACTCTACACTGTTTGATATCGCAGTGGTAGTCGTACCCAACACACTGTAGCATCTTAAAGCTCCACACAATCTATAATCTACATAGGATTGTTTGCTTTACTCTGGTCCTTGAAGATTGCCTTCTCTTGGCATATCTGATGCATCAACAATTAGTAGTGGAAGAGAGAATTGTTGGTAAAACTCTTATACATCAACAACTTGCTTCACTACAGAGCCAGTTCTCTAAAACGCAAAAATTAATTTTTGAATTGGTAAAATATACATTGACACTAATTGAAGGGTACTTTTACCCCATTTTGTTTCAGAGGTGCTGTTTTTTCGTGTCTTAGCAGCGTAATCTTGATTTTGATTGTAAGTCAAACACACTAGCTAATTTCAAGGATGCTTCAGTTTAGGCATACTCGTACAGTATTGCTTTAACTTTTCCCACATTTCCTAGAGTCCGTTTAAATTAGTAATTTCCTCTTTTAATTGCTCAAAATTTTTGCAACAATATTTTACTTTAGACCCAGAAAAAATATTTTGGTCCATTTTATTGTCCACATTATATGCCTCAGTCAATCGTGGTAGGCTAGCATGTGAGACAAACCTGATGATTGTAGGTTTAGCAGTCAGCGAATTCCCAGCAGCATGGCTACCAGAACTGACCGCATCATTGGTGTGCTGCTAGCCTTCCTAGTTGGAGCCTACTGTACTTCAGGTATGTATACGATGCATTATTCAGCTTCAATCCCAAAGATACTGCATATAATGTACATGTATGACCTCCCCCTCAGCGAACAGGCCACTAAGATATCAGATACAACAAGTCACATGGCATCTAACAAGGATTTGTAGGAGCAGCTACTTTGAGCACATGTACAGCATAGAAGGATAGAAGATAACATAGTGGTGAATGTTGTGCTTTAGATCTTAGAGTACATTTGCAGCTCTGCTGGTAGCAAAACAGCTAGGCTGATTTGGAGCAGATATACCAATGCAGAGACTTACTTACCAACAATTAAAGAATGTTTAAGGAAATATTCGACCATATCAATTTTCAAGCTCTACTGATTTCTAAAAGTACCATACAATTACCAGTAGCTGCTGGTACATGTATATACATACACTACACCCATGTAAACTCAGTAAAAGTAACTTCAAAACAAAGTTCCAGCCACTGTACTATAACTGTTGTAGTCAAGGCTGGGACTAACTTGTTTTGAAATCAGAGATCTAAAGCAAGGAGTTGTCGTTCCAACCCCATGCCTAAAGCTAAATCTACTTGAAGTTGTCCCCTCTCAAGATTGAGACAGAGAGAAGACAACTTTCTATAGTGCCAATGAGAGATATACTTATTGACTTTTCATTTTTATTGCCACTGTATTAGTTGGACTACAGCCAAAGTTGAAGTTGGCTGAAATATTTTGGCAAAGAGAAACATTCCTGTGCATTAAATAGCAAAGTATTCATGGCTCTGTTATAAATTAGTCATTAGTTTGTAAATTTAGAAATTAACTAAAGGAGAAATCGGAGCTTTAGTAAATGTCCTTTAAAATAACATAAAACAAGTGATCTGAATTTATGAACAGAAAAAAACAGTGAACCGTTTGTACAAAATGGAACCATCACTTCTAACCTGTTCACTGGTGTAGTATTATAAAATCTATTGAGATCTTATAATACTGTTGAGATAGAAACCATGAGCATATACACATGCACATGTTCATGTACAAGTGTATATTGTATACCTGACATGGTATTTATAACTGTGTATTATACATTATATCGTTATAATTATTATAGCTAATCATTATATTACTAGTCTAATGCATATTATTTTAAGCATTCTTAGCTAATCCAACATCAGCCCATGGTTTAAAGCATTTGCTCCCCACAAATCAATACTGCAGTTAGGTGTAAAGTACAATTACATTATTATAGTAGTGTTAATCCGTCAATATCATTTTTACTACCCGCAGATCATTTCTATTCATTTGGAACCACTGAAGGAGATTCAGATGCCTCCAATATAGGTGACGATGCCTGTTACACCCCTTACTCTCACACAATCTATTGGTTCAAACAAAGATTTGACTCTATATACGTGAGTTTCTATATATATTATATAATTATGATAGCATTTAGCCCCATGTATGAGAAAGTATACGTTTATTGTATACACTGTTATTTACATTTATTTTATGTGTGCATGCTTCTACATAGAACAAAGTAAATAATAAAATGTTAAATGAACTAAACTTTGGATTAATTCTTTTTTATTAACACTATCATGTTCTGTAGTTTGATATTGCATATACATGTAAGATGCTAAACTGTTTATAAAAAATTATTTATTCTTTAATTAATTTATTGCATTTCAAATTGATTGTTGAAGCATAATTTAGATAAACCTATAGTAGAAGTAATAACACTCAACATGTACATAGATAACTGTGAGTCTGTATGATAAACAGGTGTGCACCAACGGACTGATAGCTTTTGATGTGAGTCATCGAGAATATGCTCCTGAACTCTTCCCTCAACAAATTCCCATGATTTGTCCTTTCTGGTCAGACGTTGACTTTCGTATAAATGGAAAGTTGTGGATCAGACAGACGACAGCTGATGCAGAACTGCTGAATAGAGCATCTACTGATGGTAATTTATAATGCTTAATGATAGCTAGCGTAATAAACATGGCCCGCTATTGTTTTGGTTTACAACAAAAGCAAGGCCATTTTTAGGATTAAAGTGTGATATTTTATATGTTATCCTATTATTTAGGATATGCATTGTAAGATTATGGACAGTGCCAATCGCGCATATTCAGTATCTTGATAATGGTGAAATAAAAGTAAAATATGAATTAGAAGGCCTGACTGGTCTAGAGCTAATCAGCATAGTCTTGTATTACAATTCAAACAACAGTGACCCTTAAAAGTGAGATAACCTTGATTGTTAAAAACCATTTAAACTGCAATAACTGGTTACAAAGCGCATAATACCGTCCATTGGTGTTATTTTCTACAATTTAGTGAAGAGTGCGTATCCACACACTGATGCTAATTACAGAGCCACTTGGGCATTGGTAGCAACTTGGTACAAGGCACCGCCTTTCGGATTGGACTACGATGCTGTATGTAAATATTGAAATGTTTATACTAGTTTATTAGTGAACATGCTGCCTTGGTCTGTCAGTAGCCTTCACAATGTAGCGTCTTCTAGAGTCACTCTCTTTTGCTCATTCAACTTACATACAAATCCTTGCAACAGAAAAGTTAATTTTTAGAGGTTATTTGTTTGTATATTATCTTATGCTTATTATTACTGCTATTTTCTTGTACTTGAAATTTTTGCACCTACTCAAGTTACAATAAAAGTGTTGGTACACTCCATGTTTGGTATCGTGCTGTGGCATAACATTAGTTCACACAGAAACTGCTATGCAATATTTGCACAACTTTAGGAGTTACATGCCCATGGCATGGTGTATTGGGTCAGTATTGGTCTGATCTTTGGCTAAAATACAATTAACAATCAGTGGTACATGTAGTTACCAATTGAGTTTTTAAACAAATGGCAGCTAGCTCGATTAGATGGGCCATGACCAGTCTAACTTCCTAAAAGAGGTGATTGTACCAACTAGTGTACAAAAGACACACAACTCCAACACATCAAAGTTCAAAATAATCCTGCTCCTGAATGTACATCTAGGATGCATGTGACTTTACCAGCATTGGATTTTATAGGCAATACATGATTTAATGTCGCACATACTATGCAATTCTACATGTAGATCAATTACGATATACCGCACAATTTTCAATAAGGGACAACTCCTAATCAATTGCATTAACAAAGCTCATACATACATGTACATGTTGACACAAAATTCTGCTCTTATGTACATGCACATCCAAATACTGCTACAGTTTATGTATCATGCAACACTTTTAGTCTGCCTGTGTAGCTTGTGTAAATAAATGAAAATATAATTGTGACAGCTGCGGTGTATACATGTACACTCAGTGATTTAAATCAATTTAACACGTACAGTGTATTTTCCAGGCTGTTACCAACACATTTCAAGCTGTGTTAATCTCTGATGGAAGCACAACGTTTGTGATGTTTAACTACAGAGAGATCACATGGACTAAAGGATCATCATCGGGCAGTTATCCTGCTTTGGTATGTACATGTAATTATCATGTACATAAATAACGGTGAATATCGCAGCTATAATGATGTAAAACCTGAAAAGTAGTAGTTTTCACAGGCAAGAACAGACAATATTATGTCTATACAAAAACTGGTAGGTTGCCACTGCTTATAAACCACATACATTCTTGGGCTTTCACTTTGTAGGTGGGCTATGATGCTGGAAACGGTGCCAACTTTTATTCCCTCCCAGCATCTTTGTCGAAAGAAATAGTAAACATAGAGAAGGCTACAAATGTTGATGTACCTGGAAGGTTTCTTTACAAGCTGGGTAATGTGACTCTAAGTGTTTGTTAAATTACTGTTATACCCGTATGCTATGTAATACTCCAGAACTTCCTGTGTTAACTTGTTGCAAACCCTATAATCATGGTGAACCTGAGTTTTTCCCCTGCCTCACTGCACTTCTAGGTCAGCTGGTTAGTTGTGGTATTTGTAATACCTAATTTCTAGTTTTCCTTTGTTAATTTCTGCGTAGTTATAGGTAGCGGTGGACATGGTGATGCGCATCAGCAAATCACCAGAGCCGCGTTCAAGTCATTATTTTGTCCAGTCAAGTCAAACCACAAGTCGACTTGACTTCGAATTTGCGAACGTGCTGATTTGACTTGACTTGACAACCTGAATGACTTGTGACTGCGACTTGTGGGTCTACCAAGTCAATGTGAAGGATAAAAGTTCTGTACACCGTATAGCCAACATGGAAAAAAAGGTCTCAATTGTCTACCCATTTATCATTTTTACATCATTAGTGCTGCAGCTAGCACTCAGAGTATATCAGGGTTAGGTATGAGGGTACACAACACATGTAACACTTAAATTGTTTGTACTTGAGACTATACACTGCACTAACAGCTACAAATGTACTTTTAAATTGCGGGCTAACTAGTGGGCACCCTGTACCGTGTGCTGTTTATATGTGACGTAAAATTATATCTCTGTTACTAATATACATTGCTACATGGCTAGTCTGTACCGTAGTGCCAATATTATGACATGTGATAGGCTAGTTCGTTACCGTAACTGCATAACATACATGCCCAGCTACACCTTGGCATGGTTTTACATGGATTGGAATTTCTACTAAAAGAAAGATGATGTTTTGGAAAATGTGAAATAGTTTAGAGTTGTCTCCCACTTAACTAGCATCTTTACTTGACTTTTCTTGAGGCATCACCGACTTGAATTGCTCCAGAGTTTTAGAAATAGATTGACATGTTGACTTGAGGTTCGACTTTGACCCAGCTCTGCAAATCACAGATTGTGGTGTATTGTGGTGTTTCAGCTCATCTAGCCTGCAGACACTAACTATACTGCATGGACTAAATACAATTATGCATGTACACGTCTTATTCATTACCTACTATTGTTGTCAGTATTATCAATTAACTGTCTGGCTCATATGTTATTATTATCAACTAATCATGTTCATTGTACTTGTTTACTATTGTTTCTATGCATACTCATTGTTATAACAAGTCAAATTATGTATAATTCATTCTAAGCCTTTTTGCATATTATAAGTAATGGCCGATGTCTTGGATCATGATAGTTTTTATATATACATGTAATATTTCCCACATGATTGTAAGCCATTTTAGTAAATGGCCGACCCTTTTAAGGTTGGACTTTGGGCACTTTTCAGCCATATTGTTATGCAATTTCCGGGCTGATGCCTTATCGTTCCACCCCGATACCTTGTCGGGCTTTTTACCGGAAACTACATTAGATTAGTATAAGAGCCAGCACAATTTTCTATGCTAGTCAGTTGTTGATTGCGCTCTAATAAAGTAACATCTCCTAACTCAAACCTTCAAGTCTTACTCTTGCAGGCAGGCAGTTCCAGCCTTGGTCCTCTGGACCTTTAGCACCCGAGCTCGTCCTCATACTCGTATAAGACTCTTACGACACTCTTGATGAGTATAAATATCAAACCTTAGTCGATCCTTGACTCTTCAATGAGCCTAAGCATCGGGCCTACATTCCCAGTTCAACACTGACACTTTCTACACCCTTAGGAGTATCCACCATCAGACCTACGCCGACCCTTGACTCTGTCATGAACCTGAGCATCGGCCTACGTCCTCTACAACACTAATAAGAGCTTACATAACTGTTCACTCTTTATGTAATAGTGGAAGTACAACTTGGCAGCCCACTACCACTACCAAGCACTTCCCACACTCATGCTAATATCAGCAATGGTGTGAGCAACCCATAGCAAAAACATTACAGTATTATGGGCACTCTCTTGTAAAAAGGAATGTCAGCAATATTATTATAACTGCAGTGTCTACAATATTTTTACATTCACATGTGTTCGTTTTATATTTAGCTGAAAATCAAAACGACAGAGTAGAGCCAAATCCAGATGGATATGAATGGGTGAGACCAGAAGCTTGGAGTTCATCAAGGCTATACCCATGGGGCACTGATCAAGGTGACACTGACCTGATGAAAGCAGCGGAAAGCAAAGATAAATATGAAAAATGTGCAAATATTAAGCTTCATGGAAAAGCAGGAGCTCTCTTTTTCAAGGATAGGCACTATGAGATTCACGTAAGGAATTTACTCTCACTTTGAGGGTGCAAACATGATAGTAGCATGTTGGCCATATCATACAAAAGCTATATTTTATACTTACGTATATCTCCATTAATAATAGCTAGTTGTACATGGATTTCCCCTATGTTGTGATTGGTAACACAGAAAGTATACATTACGGTTCACTTGACTCTTGTAGGTATGTACTAATGGGGTAATAGATTTCAACTTGGAATGGAGACAATACCACCCATGGAACTTTGGTATATATTCCTGGTTCAACTCTAAATCATTCTTTGCTCCATTCTGGGGAAAATCAGACGAAGTGACTCTGAGTTTACTTGATGAACCTGAAGCTCGTACCAGAGTCTACTATCAAGTGTATGAGAGGAGTCTAGAAATGAGTGACAGAACCTGGAATATCTTGGACAGAGCACACAAAGACGTGGAGGCTTCATGTAGGTACCTTTTAGTGACAGTACAATTCTGAATAATAGTGACAGGCAATCTACAGCAGTATTGTGGTCCCCATTGTGTGAAACCCGTCACACAATAATGCACGCTTTGTGAACTGGGTGTTTTTGGTACACCTGATTTATCTTTGGTATTTTGTCATAGTGCAAAGTCCATATTTTAAAAATTATCTAGTTGTCAATGTTTACTTTGTCATGTAGAGATGTAGAATATAAATTAGTCCTGCTCAAACAAGCTTTTTCATCAACATCCACACCTACAATTGAAAATTTTACTGGGCAATTGGTCATTCACAGTACTGTTCAAATGAGCCATGCCAATGTACATGTACTTGCTCTCCTGTTATTATACATGTATTATACTGTAGCAAGATTGTTATCTTTCAGTTTTTGTGGATAATTACTAAATTCTGCTTTGCCATTATGTGCATTTCTTATAGCATGCAGTGATGCCATGAAAACCTATTTAAAATTTTAAAAATTACTGAGTACATACATCTGTCTGACTCTTGAGTTTTATCTTTTAGATTAGTTCTTCTGTGCAGTTAAATACTCCTATTGTTTTTCAAATAAACATAAAATCATTCCATTAAATATTTCCCTCATATTGTATTGTAATCAACATGCAATACGTCTAGCTTTCCTTATTAAGGAAAATTTTCCTGTCAAAACGGACAGAAAAACTGATCGTTTAAGCAAATATTTTAAAAATATGCCCATAGAAGCCCATGTTGACTAGTGAAGCTCATACAGACTACATACACATAACATCCACAAATGTGTTTTTTAGCTGATGCAGTCAGCAACTTTACACCTACTTGGGTACTGGTGGTCACATGGATAAACCTTGCTGCTGATGAAGGATGTAGACATGCTATGATAAACCATAGATTAGGATCTGGTAACCACTACTCCAGGTTCACACCTGAATTCTGTAAGAAGAAGGCACAGATCATGAGGGTGAGTTTTGGTAGAAATACAGAATAATTAGATAAATCTGCGTTTACAATGTATTAGGGACAAAAGTCTGAATGTCATAAAACTTGAATGCTAAAGTACATATTATATGTACATTTAGTAACTAAAGTTTAAATCAACACGGGCTTGTAATATTTTAGTTATAAACTAAAATGTGACAGTAATAATGATTACTCTTTTTGCTTACTGTTGAGACCGAGTTCTAAAACAATATATATTATAGTTATTCTCTCGTGACAAATGCAACTTTTGTCCTTAAACCTAGACAAAACTTAATAAATTACTTTGATCAAATAGACTTTGATTTCTTTGGGTCTGTTTCGTAATGATTTTCTCACTGGACAATGCTGTAGTGAAATAGGAAGATCGGATATATCTGTATTTCTCAGATATTAAGACATATTCAAGAAAAAAACTAATTTCAGTAGACTCAGTATTCATTCACCAGGAGTTGTCCAACCAAACCAATGTGCCAAAAGCCTTTCTATAGCTACATGGTCACATGGAGATATTTACCATTAGAGTAATGGTGTTGGTTGCTATTGACGACACCAATGGCAACAAATGCACATTAGCAATTATGTCTTAGGGTAGCTCTTGAAACAACCAATGGTAAAATTCTTTAGTATGTTCCAGATGTGTAAACCTGATGTACATGTACATATATGTATATATGTGCTGTAGCTACATGTGTATGAAATAAAGAATGAGATGAATCAGATAATTAGTTATTTAATTGAAATATCGTAGTACAATATATAGACTATGGATAACTTAATTCCCTGCATTTTAGGTGAATCATTTCCAAGCAGTCTTCATCACAAATGGAATCCACTCTTTCATAAAGTTCAACTACCCTAAAGATGGCATCAACTGGGCCTATCCATGTACGCACACTTCCGAAATGCATACATATTAATGGAATTGATGTATAATATTTGTCTTAGTTGATTACCTTTCAGGTTAATCCACTAGAATCTATGAAGCGCCGTAAAAAGAAAAACAAGTGTAAACCGAAACAATACTGCAAGTCTCATATTCTCTGTAGATGATAGCTAGTGGTTTTGTGCCTTATATTATATTATGCCTATATATATTGTGTCATCTTTATTTCTGAAAACTTCGTTTTGAAGAAAAGTTTAATTGTCTCTTAAATGAGCTAGCTGTACAATTTTAATCAAATTGGACAATTAACTAGAAATACTTACATATAATTCATCCAATACCATGACCTAAATGACAAGAACTGTGTTTTTAGACAACTCTGATTATCGCACTGGGGCTGCTGTTGGTGGGTTTCAATCACTTGCTAAAGATGGATCATTGAAGACTAAAAACTTACCTGGGAGCGGAACTTCAAGTTTCACAAATATTGATGGAATTGTGGGCAATATGCCAGGTAAGCTCACAATATCTTGCATTATTATTCAACATTGCATAATAACTGCATTGAATAGCGCCAATATAATATTGGTCCAAACTAAACGCAAAACGCTATTTTCCTGTCTATCACGAACTAAAAATTGTTCATAGGTGAGACTTGATTAACATTTCAGCCAAGCACCTTTAACAGGTTGCTAGCTCCTTTGGTGTACGTTGAGTAGGATAGCTATGCAATCTCATATTGTCAATCTTATTTGTCAGATCAAACCGAGAAGTCACAAAAACATCTGTTGGATCAATTTATAATTCTAGAAATATCATGTTGGCCGAGCTTAACACTAACAATGACCTGTATTGCTCTTTCTAACGCGTTCATATAATTATGTACACTGTATATTATGTGCAGTAGAGGATGTAGTAGGAAGAGCCTTCTCTCTGCCCACTCCTTGTTTATACACACATGTGCGAATACTTGACAACCATGTACAAATGTACATGTATATTACAGACGAGAGAGTGGGAGAATGGTTGTTTAGAGTAGAGGAATCAGATGGCATACTAACTGCCAAGTCTAAGTGTCTAGATTGGGTAGGCAATGAAAACCAGGAGAAATACCTGCAATATAACTGGAGAAATCCCTGTCCACAGACTTGGTGGCAAGCTCGGTGGGATCGGAGGTACTGTGCTGTTTATACGTGTATTGCATTGGTGAATGGTACATGACTGCGGTCGTATTGCATTATAATTTTGCAATGCTCAATGCCGGAGAATTAACAGCAAGAGGTGATTGGCTGACAATGTCCTATTGGTGTTGCCCACTCAGTGAAAGCTATCCATATCAAAAGGTACGGATTTATGTAACCTTGTAAAAATCTCACTGCACATACATGTACGATGTACATGTTCAACGTATATTGTTACAGTTTCCGGCCCTATGACTCATCCTACTCATACAGATCTAGTGCACACTGTTATCATTCTGTATTCCCTGAGAAAGAGACTGGGCTGAGACAGAGATGTTGCTATGACAGGATATCACCCCGAATACAGACAGTGTCTCTAATCACACACTTTCCATATCACGCCCACGTCACTAATACGGTAATTACCAACAAATCGTACTCCTATCTCATGTGGTTATATGAGCCTTCCCAAGTCTATTGATGGCAATTATAATTTGTGTAATTTTACTAGAAACCCTTAAATGCGTTCAGTTTTTTGCTCTCTGCCTGTTTCCATAGTGTATACAATATATATTCAGTTTCGATTAAAAATTTATAGACTTTGGGGGTCTTCACTAACTCTTGGATTACCGTAGATTATAAACATGATTTATAAGAGTTTGGCCAAAGCACGTGGTAGTCTACAGACTTGCTTGCTCGAAGCATATTATCCTAATCTCATTGCAAATTTTCTAATTGATGCTGATAGCTTCCCGATATGTGTGCCAAAAGTGGGTCTATAATTTTTGAATAGATAATTTTTTGCTAAGCTGTGAATACATTGTAATGACGTTTGTTATTGTTACAGTTTAGTGGTGGGTATGAGAAAGAAGGGTATAGATATTGCTGTGTAGATGCAGCTAACATTTGTAAAGAGTTCTTCAAGGCCCGGCCAGTCAGTAGGGGAACAGGTTATAGGCCTCCAGCTTACGGTGAGTAGCTTACAGTTGAGACTAAGTTTATTATTTGCTACAGTCATAAGGTGTGATGGTATTGGCAGTATAGCCTAACATGTTCACTTTTCAGCTTTCTAAGATGAGTCAGGTACTATCCTTAAAGCATTAATGACCATTGCAGCAGTAGATTAATAAATCAAGCTTTCAGGGTTGGGACAGGCACTGTATAGCCACTATTCACTGGTGCTGTTCGCTGGTGCCGTTCGCTGGTGGTGTTCTTTGGTGGTGTCCTTTGGTGGTGTTCTTGGGTGGTGTTCTTTGGTGGTGTTTGCTGGTGGTGTTCACTGGTGGTGTTCACTGGTGGTGTTCACTGGTGGTATTCTTTGGTGGTATTCTTTGGTGGTATTATTTAGTGGTATTCTTTAGTGGTGTTCACTGGTCTCATTTATTTTTGGAAATTCTTTAAATTATTTATGAACAAGTGAACCATTTACATGAAAATCTCTCCTACTTTTTTCTATTTCACACAGCAGCCCATTTTATTGACTTAGTCCGATTTAACTGTGAGTCACAATGCACGCTTATAAAACACTTTGTGACATCGATTAAATCATGTTTGACATAATGGGAAATGTTGTATCTTACAGTTCCAGCGTTTGGAGATCCTCACATTGTGACATCAGATGGATATTTTTACACATTCAATGGACTTGGAGAATATCTATTTACCAGAGTTGGAGACAATGATACAGTAATACAAGCCAGAACAGAGAGAGTGCAACTAGGCAACGGAAGTAAGGAGACTGACCAATGTTAATAGTCTGTACTCAAAATTGATGTGTTGCTAAATTTACTGTCATGTAGCGTATTAGTAAACAATACATAGCAGGCCTATTACACATGCATGTACATGTATGTACTTTACCCTATTCTACTTGTACAAGTAGCTTATTGTACATAGTAATATATTCTGCATACATGTATATACACATACATACTGCTGTTGTACGATCGGCTATCCACAACAGCAAGAGTAAAAATTAAATAGTTATAAATTACATAAGAATATGCTTAGGTTTGGGGCAAGCAACATACTTCAGTGCCGTCTGCATCGCAACAGCTGGCTTACCAAGAGTACAGATTCAGATCAACAAATCTTCTTCTGGACCAGAACTAGTGGATACTCTTCAGTTAATAATCAATGGTACAGAAATAGATATCTCAGTGATTGAAGAGAATTCTAATGAGACACAGACTATAGATGGAGTAGATAAAGATATCTTGTTTGAGAGGACAGCAACCAATATCACAGTTCTGTTCTATTCTGGACTGGCATTGACAGCTTCACCTGGACATGTAAGTATTGTTAAGTAATGCATTAACTGCAATCAAAGTACATTATAATATTAGATCATTGGCGAGCCCGTCCTCCACCTGAATGAATGTAACTTCTCCAGAACATCTGCCTGTTAATGCTAACCTAAATGCATGCAGCTTCTTAGTTCAAAAGATGAGCTTGTGTATGTGGTTGAAGTCATTGGTCATGAAAATTGTAATAAGCTCCTATGCTAGAGACTTTTCAAACATAAACAAACATTTGATAATGGGTCATCCAGTCATTTCCGGACAAGTGACACGCTCTAATTAACTAATGAATTGTTCGCAGTATTTTTCAAATTGTCGAATAATGAGTCGATGACCAAAACTTATGGATCTATAAATTGCATAGATTCCCTCATTGCACATGCACCATACGGGAAAAACTAAATTGGAACAAAACAAATCAAAACACAAAATATCTTGTTGGTTAGTACCTACTTACGATGTCTAAAAAAGTCTGTCAGTACAACGACACATGATGTCATCTGCTACAAACTAAGATATCAAGCAATGGCAGCCTATGTCATCTATGCACATGGAGAGGTTTTTTATTCAATGGTTTCTTTAATCAAAAATTCATAAATTTATCCTGCACTCTTGATGCCTGATATTTAGCCACTTATATTCACTATTTTTAATGCAGGCAGTATGAAAAAAATCAGTGAAAAAATGTCTTATCTATTTGCGACTATAAACACAATGAGAAGACAACTTCATAATTTCTATAAACTTCCATGAGTGGATGAAGGTAGTAGGTAGCCATTTTTGAGTAACCAATGGGCTCCAATTGAATTACCCAATAAAAGCTGTCAGTCATGACGGAACACTTAGGTAACATCATAAGCAAAATAGAGATCAAAGCTGGGGTAACTCTTCATGCAATGAAATTTCCCTTAGGCGAAGCTTGGGATTTTCTTCTTAGCAGAATTCAGCAAAATGACCACCAAAAGAGGGAAGACAAAGTCATATGGTACTACACCGTAGCTAGATAGGGCAACGATAGCTGTTGGACAGAAAACCAAATCCCCTATGCTGACAAGTGCATGTACATTTACAACATGTAATTGCATGTAACTGTTTGCTCTTTGTAGAAAATGCTAACACTGTCTGTAACTATGCCAAGTAGTTTCAGGGGCTCAACCATCGGTTTGACTGGACTATATGATGGAAACCGGGAGAATGACTTGACCTATTTAAATGGTACTGGACACATTCCATTGAGCTCTACAGAAATGGAGATATTTGAATGGGCCAACACATGTAAGATCCTATAATCTAGCAATATGTATCTCAGAATGATGGTCCTACTCAGGACAAAACAATGTAGTTGTAGAAACTAGTTCAAGTAGAATGGTAGCTCATAATACGGTGTAACTATACGTAATAGTGCGTAGTCCGAATGGGATGTACATGCAACTCATCAACAAAATAGACTTACACGTACATAGGAGCTCTGCATGTACATGTACATACAGTTCATTTGTACTATTATATTACAGTTGCTGTGTCTGAGGAAGATTCCATCATGTACTATGCTGAAGATAACACTGACTGGAACACATACAACAACAACTCATTTGTACCTGTATTTACTAATAATGTCAATAGCTGGGTTTGGTCCTCAGAAGGACTCAAGGATCAGGCATACGAAGCATGTGGGAATAACTCAGCTTGCTTATATGATGTCTATATCACTGGAGATGTTGAAGTTGGAAAAGCTAGTAAAACAGTAGCAGACGGCAGCAAAGCAATAAGCAATGCTCTGAGTAGGTTTAGGCAGCCCTCTTACACATTAATATCTATGTATTGAAAACCTGCTCACTTAGTTTTAATACCCCATGATACAATCTAGCCACAGCCTATTATTATTCCTCCAACAGCCTTTATTATCTAAGGTATTCATCAACAAAACAATTATGATAATGATCAATACTCAACATGCCTTCATACTGCATGTAGGTAACTTTGCACCAGAGATCTATGGTGAAGACTATATAGAAGTTTCGGAAAATGGAGAGTATCTGTATACCATGCATGTGAATGACTCTAATGGGGACAACTTCACCGTCATGGTTATTCCAGATGGAAATATAGTAACTGAAGGAAATAAAGTTAACGTCTCTGGGGTGTTTGCTGATTTAGAGAGCATTGGGAGCATCACAATTATAGCAGAGGTAAAAATACTAGTATATTGATATGGTACTGTACAGTGCCAAACAGCTTTATTTGTGGATTGTCCTAATGGAGTATGTGGCTGAGGACATCACCAGTGCATTTTACAGGAATAATTATGATAACAATGTTCACGGTGAAGTTTGGGTCATGTGCCACATTAACCCATACCATAACTCAATAACTGCTTCGTGAAGATCAGTGATGGGCCAACGTATCGTAGTTGCAGCTCTTCTTTGAGCAGGTTATTCGTTAATATAACCGCATTGCTACTTGAGCCAACATAGCAGACTACATAATTCAGCTATCGATGCCAACACCAAATTGTCTTTGGAAAACCTTTCAAAATCAACATTTGAGCAACCATATTTATGGTGCTTTCTTTATAGCTGCGCAATATATTACATGAAAGGTGGGGTGACAAGCGTGAAACTATGTTTTGCTCGTGTTATAATAATATACATTTAATGTTGAAAACGACCAAACTCATTATAGGACAGTCAAGGTGCTGCCAGCACTAAAACTCCACTAGTTATGATCTGTAACTGTGCGAATAATGGAACTTGTGTAGAACTCTCTGAGGATGAACGACAGTCAGTGGAAACTAAGTAAGTTAGCCCAGCAGAAGCCTGGTAAACAGTTTTTGTGTTATTCTGTCTCACAAGTCACACTTCTTATGTGTAAACCATGCCATGTGCAGTTCATGGAAATAAAATAATGGGCTGACAGCGATAGCACACATAAGTAATTCCCATATCCAATAATGTTTACAGCTCTGTGATTCTGAAATGTATATGTCCTACTGGATATACTGGTTCTCTCTGTGATGCAGATCTGGATGCATGTTCTTCAGTAGCATCTCCATGTTATCCATCTGTACTGTGTGTGGATAGCCCTGCTCCTGCAGATCATACTGGTTATACGTGAGTATCCAATTTGTTCGTTTAATACAAGGGAACTCTTCAGTTTATTTTCCTAATTCAATATTTGCATACTCAAACCGGATGAACCCAAGCATGCGCTATTCTGTTGTACAGTTGTGGAGACTGTCCACCAGGGTACACAGGAGATGGACAGACTTGCACAGATATAGATGAATGCGAGAATGGAACCAGATGTGATAGTATCTGTATCAACTCTCCTGGTTCCTATGAATGTGCCTGTCGTAGCGGTTATGAACTCAATGCTGATGGTGTCACTTGTGATGGTAAAGCAATGTTCTATTTTATACTTGATCATTTTCCGTTTTCTTCTACATACAGAAGTGGCAACCTGATGCATATGTATACTGCCCATTGAACATACATGTAACCCTTGTTAGGCTACCGTAGATAAATGCAAGTTATTGGTTGTGCCGGATATTGCTATATCTATTGCCTACCAGATACAAAAACGTACTCTGCAACCTGATCATTTTGACTGTCACACAGCGTGGAAGACTATTGTCACATTTTAATAAGACATAATAAAGTCCACAGCCTCCTTACCAGAAAGTTATAGAGACAAAGTGCATTTGTAATGACCAGATAACAGCTATATCACTACATGCACTTAGTACATTTTACACTCACCACATTTATTATCTTTGTTTAAGACATAGACGAGTGTGGAGTTATTGGCCCTTGTCACCAGACCTGTACTAACACTATAGGATCCTATAACTGTGGCTGTGAGAAGAACATGGTACTCAGTGGAGACGGCGTTACTTGTGAACGTAAGTCTTCGTTCTGTGATAATGCATTGTAGTTATGTTGACAATTATTCTAACCTATCGAACCTTTTTAGCCATGGTCTGTGTTGAGTGGTGGTCCTCCAGGCACCGAGTTCAATCATTGAATGCTATCGCAGTCTGTCCTCTGTGTCACCTTTGCTAAAGCCCCATCTTCTAATGTCTTCATTAACTGTACCATACCATCTCTGCTTTGGCCTTCCCCTTCTCTCCTTTCCCAGCACCTTCATCTCTGCAAGCATTCTCATGTCTTTTTCTCCTGCAGACATGCCCAAGCCATTGAAGTTCCTGGCATTTCATTCACATGCACATATATATGATGTCCTTCCTGAACTCTTTACAACCTTGATCAGAAAGTCGTCCGACCCAGTAGCCTTTTTTCTTCAGCTATCTGAATCATCAGTCTTTCTACCCACTCTATTCCTTCTATTTCTTTAATTTTTCCTGTTGAGAAATTTGTTTGAATATTCTTTCCATCTCTGTTTGATGTCTGTATCGTTACTGAAGATCTTCTCATCACCTTCCTTCACAAATGACCTCCTGTCAATGTCCTATGCTCTTTTCTTTCTCATCTTAGCAAACTTGTAGAGAGTCTTTGAGCCATTCTACTTACATGTAAGATCGTAATACATATTTTCATATCTCGCTTCTTGTGCCCTAGCCACTTCCTCCTTCACTATTGGGTTCTTTTCCTAATAATTTTGTTCTATTTCCTCAACCTCTACTGGGTCTTCCGATGCATAATTTTTCGCTATCTGCCACAATTTGAACATTATGCACATTGTAGCCTTTTCATCTTGTACCACTTTCTGCACTTTCTGCATTCCAAAATCATGACTCCCTTCCCAGGTGTGTTCCTCCTGTCAGCTCTCCAAATTTCTCCTTTGCTAACTCCACTGTTTTCTCCTACATCTTTGCCCATGTTCAGTCTCAGTATATTGACAACTATGCTCTGTGCTAAATTTTAGCAGAAACTAGGTCACTGGTTATAGCAGGTTCTTGTGGTTGCCTGATGTTTATACATTGTCCAGTACATGCCTACTATACAGGCCGTTTTCTACTGGGTCAAGCGATGTCATATTATTTAAGTGCGTATAGCTCCACTATGAATATTAAAATGCTGTATAACTATTTTATGGAAATACCATCTTAGAGAATGACTCAACAAATATAAATTGAGTCCAGTGAATATCAGCCCACCCTATGATTGTGTACATGTATAATTTTGTATTCAGCTGCCGTACCATGCACTGGATCCAATCTATGTGATGACACTAATGGACTATGTGCAGTAGAGAATGGTACCAGTGTATGTTACTGTAAGAAAGGTTACTCTCTAAACTCTGATGGTATAACATGTGATGAGGTGGATGAATGTCAACTTGATATTGATGGATGTTCTCAGCTATGTAACAATACAGATGGTGGTTATAACTGTAGCTGTGAATCTGGTTATATCCTCGATGATGGTGGTTACATCTGTAATGGTAAGTCGAAATACAACAATATGGATCGTGTTGTGAGTATCTAGTCACTGATATTGGGATACGATGTCATTCCCTAACGGTTGGACCAATATTGGGACGTTGATCTTGGGACATAATATCATTCATTAAGAGTGTTGAGTGAATATTGGGCCAATGCCCTAATATAGTAACTGAATATATTGGAATTGGATATTTTGTCTCAATACCGGTTCTACATTGGTACTATATCCAGAACCAATTGTCTATCATGTCAGATAGGCATACATATTATACACTGTGTTACATGTAGATGTACAATGTGTTAGTGTGTCTACTGTAGCCAATTGAAAGTCAGGAAGTTACAGATAAGTGCGTTATATTGATATTATCTTACTGGTCTGCTGTAATCAGTTGGATTGTACTGACAATTTTATAATTTTATTGTACAAACCGACTATGTTAGCATTACTCGATACCATGGCATGCCATACCTAAACTACTTTAAGAGTAGTCAATAGATGATGAACTACAAAAAGTAGCATCAAAACATCTGAAATACCTACAACATGTCATCAGTTGGAGTTATTCACCCCTGTGCTAATGTCAATTCACACAACCTTTTTTGAGTATCTAAACTCTATCACACCAGAGCCGTAGTATCAAGTTTTCACAGCTGCTTTTATAACAAATACGGTGTTCATCCAATAAAACAGATATTAGCAAAGATATTACTACATGCCACAGGTCAAACACACCAGGCTAGCGAGTGGACATGTTATTCATTAGGTAAGCAAATAGCATGTATTATTGGCCAGTCAAATTGCAAACTCAAAAATCATTTGATATGTTTTATTGCAAAACAGTGAGTTTTATTGTTAAGGAATATTATTTAACCTTTGCTCTACATACCCATGTTTTCGTCTTGTGATAATCCTAGTATAACATTGATAAAAAACTAAAATTTTCTGTTTATAATAACACAATGTGTGGTCTGGCATCCACTACCTCCTAGTGAGGCAATTTATTAGTTTTGCCAGAGCTAAAACCTAACATGGCGTTATGTAACCTAGCTGGTATTGTGCTAACTGGCCCAACTGCTACTGGGCTTTCTAATGGTGCATGCAGTTCACAACCTCGAGATTTCAGTACAGTCCACCTTTAAAAGATTGCAAAAATTGTTTACCATACCTGCAGCTTCATGTACATACATGTACATACCTCGATAAGAAGCTATACCAGATGAATACGAATCTCGATATATATTACAGATATAGATGAATGCATGGCGGGTACATTTGACTGTGAAGAATCTCACATCTGTTCCAACAAACCTGGTGGATATGACTGTATCTGTAGACCAGATTTCCTCCAATACCACAGAAAATGCATCTGTGAGTTACCGTTACATTCCACTGAGGGTCTCAGTTCTCAGTGCCCAACATTTTTGCTACATAGCAGCCAACATAAAATATTATTATATTATATAGAGCAACAAATATTACTTTGATAATATACACATATAAATGTATTTTATGTATTTATGTATTTTATGTACTTTTTGACTGTTGTTATAACAGATTTCTCGACACCCATAGAAAATGTTTATAAAACGGAAGAAGTAGCAGCAGGACACAACTCATTGACCTTCTCCTATGATGGAATGAAAATAGAAGAGGTATACAATCCTGTAGTTTATGTATCAAATTCTAATTTTCTGTTTCCTCAACTTCTTAGTCTCTAATCACTAAATGTCTGAAACAAGAATAGCGTCGCTAGGAATTAATTTTATTTTCTACACAAAATCCATAATGCTATGCAACAACATGTTCCATCTCACCTCCGGCCAGCTCAGCGTACAGAGTATATATATGTTTACTATAAGTCTAAGGATGCTATTTGATAGTCAGGAGCACTTATGTAGACACAATCAGTCACCCTGTAGCTGTATACCGTCACATGTATAAAATCATGCAAGAATATTGTTTCTATTTCACAGTACACAGTAAAACAGGAAGTGGTACTCTTCACTCTGCTAGCTGAGTCAGCAACTAACCTTTGCTCACAAACAGTCTGTCAGTTTGTGTCTGCTGTCGCTGATACAGGAAGAAGGTCAGCAGCATATACAATTCATTATGCAGCAATCAAATCTCATGTTTTAATCACAGTTTAAATTTACATGTCAGTCATATTTATTCAGTTCAGACTAGTACCATTCATTTGATTAGTCGCAAACTATGGGTTTGACTGATAATTAAAGAGTGATAGCTGATACCACATCTTCCTTGTTAAGTAAAGTGTGTCTACCATTATCCTTTGTTGCAAGACGGATGCTGATATGATAATACAGGTCAAGGAAGTAATAGAACAACCCTACATTATTGGGTTGCGTTTTTTAAACTTATCATGAAGTATCACTCAGTGACAGACACTGACGACAGAATTGACGGTACACATACAAGGTTGCAGAGGTGTACATGTATATCGTAATTAAGTTGCTTCCCGCTTAATCTAGTTGGTATACTGGTATAGAATACAACATACAAGTCGTGTACAATTTTGGCACTGTTTTAACAGGTATGTACATGTATATACCACTGCCTTTTAATGTCATACTCCAATACGTATTTTACAAATAGTAAGAGATCTACATCTGCCAGATTCTACAAGGAGTACTTTACTAGACTCCCTGGATACCCTCAGTATGATGGTAATGGTGACCTCCAGCTCTCTCTCTATGCCTCTGTACCAGATGCTGGATATCTGAATGGTGTGAATCTACTTGAAGCTCTGCAGAATGTAAAAGACAACATTACAATGACTTCAGGTACAGCATGCCGTAAAGTTAGAGTTGGGACTAACTACTTTTGAAAGTATAGAATAATTCTCAACTCCTTATTCACCACAAAACTAGAGAATTGATGTTTTTAGGTTTTAATTGCTTAGGTCAGAGAATAATAAATTCAATAGCTGATTATTTGTTAGGCTGTAAGCTACAGTTAGTCTTAATTAATAATTATATTTTATACCTGTACATGTAGCTCAAGCCGTTAATTGACAGCTGACATGTATTGGAGTTGTCACCTCTCCACAGGAAAACTGAAGAGGAGAGGAGACAACTTTGCATGGCTATTGAACTGAAGACCCACCCTTTAATCAGATAGTAGCCAAAGTTGGTAGAGGTGGAAAAATACTAAATGTGCATTAAAACAAAGCATTTGTGAATTTTTAGACTTGTTGTTGTAAATTAGCATATTATTCTGTAAATTTAGGAGGAAAATGAAGGAGAATTAGAAATATTCGGTCAATACTGATTTACAATGGCATCAAATGAGCAATTAGCACCCTTAAACTCAAAAGTAGCTAATCAAATCATCCTGTTCAATTACACAAAACGAAACCACAATTTCTAGCCTGCCTGCCTGTGGACACCTCAGTAAATAGCTTAAGCTAGTAGTTGTTACGTTCACATGTCCCAAACCTGAATAAACCAACTTTCGCAGTTGAGTTTTTTAATCCTTTTTTCTAATATTTTTTCCAAGGCCCACATTTATGTTACACATAAATTAGGGCACATTAATTGTTTCACTGTAACAAAATTCCTATGCCATTTTTTGCTTTGAATAATTAACCAACAACGTATAGTCGTTCAAAGATAATATTTCATCCTGTATTTTCTGTGAGATTTTGATAAAATTTCAAAGAAACAATAACAACTCACTCAGTTTTGGAGTGGAAGTACCCTTACAATTACATACATTAACAAATAGATTGAATTGTATGAGTGTGCTATTCTTGTGATGTACATTGCATAACATAGTAACCTGACATCTATGTTTACTACTTGTCAATTCAGGATACAGTATTGTTAATGTCAACCCAGCAAAGCCGACTTCACCATCAATTGGATCAAAATCCTCTGTGGGTGGACCCACATCTGCTACATCTGGAACAACACCCGCTGTACAATCTGCTGACTCTAAACGTACCCTGTACATAGCACTTGGAGCATCAGGGGGTGCCATTGTCCTCATTATCCTAATTGCTGTTGTAATGGTGTACAAGAGAAAACAACAAAAAATGTAAGTGCTTTTAGATAATCTATGTACATGTAGACTCAAAAATCTCATTAATATTACTAAATGTTTACAATACTACAGTAGATCCATCTGGTCCATTCCTTAGTTCATGTGCAGCATGTATCGTTAATCATTCAATTAAAATGTTACTAAATATTACAGCTGCTCTGCTGTATGATACTGGCTGATGCATTATTATCTCTAAACTAATCTACCATGTAGTTAGACATTGAGAGAGCAAACCCAAACAAAACTAATATATTACTTAGTGGTGGCTATTGTTAGCTCTGCTACTTGTATTTTGAACATCTGAACATCGTTTTGCAGACCCAAAGTAAAAACTGGTAAGCATGGAATTAAAGCACTCTCTTCTTTCAATGACCACCTTGGACCAATGGAGGCTGACAGTAAGTAAAGTATGCCAATGTTAAGTAATTTCTATAGACTGGTATGAATGCATTGGTTTAGCTTTTGATAAAACCATGCCAAATGAAGAAACAACAGTAATCATATGACGACAGAAGAATTTGATGCTATCCCTTTCCAGTTCAAAACTAAATAGTATTCTATAAAACTATCTCCACCGAAAAACCGCTGTCTCATTTTCCAATATTTTCAAAGTAATTTGAGTCTAGCTTGTGGCTATTACCCAGGATTACAAATTCAAGAGAAAACAATAATTACAAAATGTCTTACATGTCGTGTCACCTTAAGCTGGTCAAGTATTCCTCTGACAAACTTTGCTAATATTTTGTCATTAATAATTTCAGCACCTCAGTAAGCCAACACTCGTATAGCCGATGACCGATTGGACTGACGAGAAGGTAATAGATTGACTAGTTTGACTTGTATTATTATCTTAGTCACATGCTGCATACTGTTACATGAATTATAGTTTGCTGACATTCTGTTGGCACACTTCAACTATATTACTTTACTTGGTTTGATGCTTTAATGTGTAGAGTATTGCATCAAAGTATTATTTTATACACTGGTATATCTGATAGACTAGGACATATACCAGTGTACAAATATCGAATACAAATATGAAAGTATATTTTCAGGTGGCTTTATTCGTCATGTACACTATTGAACAGACAAATAAAAATAACATTAAATAATACACCTACTACCTAAATGTTCCAAACAAGCCATACTAACTCGTGATCAGGATCAGTAAAAGAACTCCTTCCACATTCCAATGTAATAACGATATACATGTATGATTATTTCCAGGATATAAACTAACTAACCTATCAAATAAAATTATGTTATTACTATTACTTTTGTAGGGCTATTTCGACTACAGTAATATTTCTGCCAATATTATAGTTTCTTTTCTAACTTTCCAAGCAGCAAGTATTGTTCGGCCTCATATTAGGCATTGTGTCTTGGCATCAAATTGATCATTAATATCGTATCAATACCCAACCAAAATTGTGGCGGCAAAATACGCAGTTTTGATGTAGTTTTGATGCTATCGTTGGACATCAGCCTAAAGATTACTCAAAATTTATTGAATGTCATAATATCTACAACACGACACACAATAACTTATCAATACCTGGATGTTGCTTGGTGAGCTAAATGACACGAAGCAAAATTTTTGTGGTAGCTAACATTGCATAGATATAGGTCTAAATTTTAATATAGTGCTCAGTTCATTTTATATTTTTCTGGGAAATTATAAAATGATTCAATGGTACATTACGTATTATATGCCTAAACATGTGCCCTTGTTTATAAAGCTTTGCTTCACTGTATTATGCATTATTATTATTGTTCTTCTTACTGCCAGTCTTTTCAACAAGCTGAAATATTTTACCGCAATTATAAACCTAACTACTTAAACTATTTTGTATGATTGCGCAATACATGATTTGCAGAACCAAACACTTCTCATTTGAAATGCTCTCAATATTTGATTGGACTGTCTTAGCATCAATCAAATCATTATCAAGTCTTAGCTGCAAAGTAAACTTAACTTTTGATAACAATGCTGCCAGTTGATTTACTCCTAATTAAGTCATATTTAGCTATCTCATTTAGAGAAATAAAACATGATTACTTGACAATTACTAATCAAATATTGCACACCAGGACCTGACATAAACTTTAGGAATAAAAGGGCCCCATGACTCAGGAACTGCCTGGGATATCATAATTATACGTATAGCTACCCTGTGTGCATATATTGATAATAATTAATAACACACCATGTTTTATCATGATTGCTATAGAATATTATTCAGCTTGCCAATGAAATTTTGGCAGTAATTGCTTTTTATCAAAACTCTTTGTTGTGTGATTCACCACTAATTCTAGCTATTATGAGCATTTCGGTATTTTCCCTTTGTATGCACATATTTTATTGCAAGATCAACTCTAGAATGTTATGCTGTATCAAAACTTCCTCTTACGACTGGAGCTTTTTTATTCATAACATATAATTACATTATATACACTGGCTATTGTTTTCCTTTGTGTACATACATTTGTATACATGTACATGTTAGAAGACATCTGGTAAGCTTGTGTGACTTTGGGTGTAATCTGGGTCCTTAGTTCGACATCAAGTATGTAAGCGTTATTCTAAATGTACTGCTTATAAACAGTGCATTCCTAACCTTCTACACTGTAAATATCATAATATACTGGTACAAAACACAGATGGTAATAAAATGCAGCAAAATTGAATAGTTAAACAGTATATTTTCTATTTAATAATTGATCCAAGAAACTTTCAACTTGACAAAAGATTTTAGGTGGAGAAATAATTTGCTCAAGATTTCAGTTTTGACATGCTGATCTCACACCTAAGATAAATATTGGAGCGTACCGGTAGATAGAGATGATGGAATCGCACAACGTCATGATCTAGGTATGTTATGCCAAAAATAAGGATACTGAAACTAGAAACTAGGTTTGCAACAAGTAAATACTACAAGACTAAGTTGGCCTCGCAATGTAATAGAATAAAATATGTAAATAAAAAGCCAGGGTCAATTTTATAAATTTATCAAATTACATGTAGAGCAGAACATCACCTTTTATGTTAGTAATGCTGTTTTTGTTATCTATTATTTTCTCTATTCTATTATTCATATTGATATTCCATTGAATAGTAATAGTGTTTTTTATAGTATTATTTTATTATTTTTTGTCTTTGTGTAGTATAGCCTCATACCCAAGGCCTGGTAGTGATAATGTAATGGTTTTTGGGGGTTGTATATGTCGTCCTAAGATGACCTCTTGTCCAAAATGAAGAGATGATGAAAATAAGAACAATTATAAATGCAAGGCATGCATACTGATTAGATCCAATATGCACACAGTTGTTGAATAGTTGACACCTAAAGAGCGTTGGGAAACATAGACTGATATTATGCTTCAATTTGACATGCTGACAAAATTCTTGAATCTAATATATTACAGTTTTTTGTTAGACTGGTGATCATTGAATACATCTCCTATCTGGAGATGAGGTGACACGGTGATAATGTGACAGTATCTGGGAGAAACTTTAAGCAATATGATGGACGTAACAGATATATTTTTTCATGAGGGCATAGGTGATATTTCATGCAAAAAGTCTGCATGTATATATAGTTTTCTAATCACTCACAAATTATGTTGAAGTTACCACTAACATGCTGACATGCTGACAAGCTGGCACGCAACCCAAGTAGGCCAGACTATCCCAGTGGGCTAATATTTTCAGGATTGCACATAACTACATGTACATGTACAGTGTATATACCCTTGACAATTTTATTCTCTGTCGAAATGAGAATCAACCTGGCCATGAACCTGGTAGAATACTTTAGACATGTAATTACAATGCTGGTGTCAGCGTATATTCAGGTCAGGGGTAGTCAGGCCTACTTGGGTGGCCAGGCCAACATTACTTGGGTGGCCAGGCCAACATTACTTGGGTGGCCAGGCCAACATTACTTGGGTGGCCAGGCCAACATTACTTGGGTGGCCAGGCCAACATTTCTTGGGTGGCCAGGCCAACATTACTTGGGTGGCCAGGCCAACATTACTTGGGTAGTCAGGCCTACTTGGGTGGCCAGGCCAACATTACTTGGGTGGCCAGGCCAACCTTACTTGGATGGCCAGGCCATCATTACTTGGGTAGCCAGGCCTACTTGGGTGGCCAGGCCTACTGTACAGTAATTGAACATAAACAAGGAAGTTTTTTGGTTGTTTTGGTAAGAATATAATTATAATGTCATGCACTTTCGCACGCTGATTCCACCAATACCATAATTTTGAATCAATTATAATTAATGATGATGATTATGACAACAAGGAAAAACTAGCGCATGCCACTACTATTTATAGTCCTGGCTGAGGAATATCTATTAGCCTTCAACTTGTCCTGAGAACATTCCATGACAAGTGATTAGGTCTAGATGACAGAGAGTTCAGTGTGAAAACAACAACATCTGATCATTTTAAATGAGGGACAGCTCTGGGTAAGTGTGAATTAACGCTCACAAGTCACAACTACTAGTGGAATTCTTAGCCTCTGCTGATATATATGATGTTTACTAGTCTGTATTATTATTATTTAATCTACTATACTATTCAAACCAAGAGTTCAGAATCGATATCCAATACAAAGTAAAAGGTTCCCTAAACTGGGTGTACAGTGTACAAAGTACATGTTATAGTGGAGGAACCTAAGAGCATAGACAAAATTTATACCGCAGCCAGTATGAATAGTTAAGTCAGTTACATTGAGTATTTATACTAGTTTTCACTTGTAGTGGAATGGCTAGACTCTGCTAATAAAATACATGGTGTTCACTAGTTTGAGCAGTTGACAGTTAGTGCAAGTGCAATTGCTTAAAATCAGTGAGCTCAAATTTCAAATTTCAACTTGCATCATTTATTTGAGTAAAAATCTTTTCTCATAGGTTGAAGGTTGAGCTTTAAGTGTAACATTGAAATTTTCAGTTTATAGAAAGAATATTAGCCCCTAAGTTGTCTTACTACGGGACACTACAAAAAGATATTCCTCAACCATATTTTCCAAACTATTATTGCACTCATGCAAGTCATGTGGAAACTGGAATGAAGCAAATGTATTGTTGGTTTGTTTACAGGTTCAATGGCTACAGACTGGTAAATAGTAATATGGGTACCAAGAGTAAACTTATCATTAGTGTATATCTACTCTCTCTAGTTGGAGTTATCTCCTCCTCAGGTAACATATAATTTTGTATTTGACCCGTGCATTTATCACTTTGTTGTCTTAGGACAGCCCACAATATACTAAGAAAATAGTGTATACATTCCCATACCTCTTATACATGTACATGTATATACAATCTAACAACCACGCTATTATGACATCTCACGTCTGTACGGTCTCCATATAAATTATATGGTAGTCATATTGTTTTCATCTCAAGTGTGATACAAAACATTTATTGTTAACCTGTGCTACTATAGCTCATCTGCCATTACGCAGCCTAGATGCCATACTCGTACTCACAAGTCATGCTATTACTTGTATTGGAGTGGACTGCTATTCCAGTCAATCTTTGGCCACATTTAGTGGTTGTACACAGTCCTACGTTTAGAAGAATTAAGAGTTCTGTACCATCTCAACTGTAGCACTGATATTATTTCCAAGTTACTATTTTATCAAAAATAAGGTCACCCAGTAACATTTCTACGCATTAGTGGCTGCAGTGCTACAATATTTAAGACTTAAGTGTCAACATTTTATACAGTTTCATACAATAGTAATGACTAAAGCTGTTGCTAAAAATACATCTGTGATGACTGTATTTGACAGTCATATTTGCATAAAGAAACTGGGAACTGTTGAAAATATGCTGAAGATAGGTCCAGGGTGCTCCATTCATCCAATACTAATATAGCTTAGTTATCTATGAATTATTTATAGCACGTCACAAAGCATTTTCATCTGTCAGTATGCTGTCATGTATCTAATGTAGCATATCATTGCATCCATGTGAATAATGGTGGCCACATTAAGCTCAGTCCAAAGAGCGTAAAAGGAAAGAGGGATCACTCAATGATAATACCCTGTCTCACCAAATACGCCCAATTTGGCGGTCCCGACGTTCCGTTATTCACTTACCCGCCATCTGCTTACTGGTAATTTGGATAGCTGTTCGACTTAAACGCGCAACTTAACTGCTGTCATATTTACGATTCTGTATTGATATCTCGTAAACATAAACAGAGGGTTTATCTGACGCCGTTGTAAATAAGCGCTTCTTATTGGTCTGCGGAACGCCAATAGTCATAGTGGATTTGTACACAAGGTGGCACAACTCCTTTCTTAGTCCGGACCGCGTTTGGAGGCGGGGGAGGGACAGTTTTTGGCCGGAGTGATCCCTCTTTCCTTTTACTCTCTTTGCTCAGTCCCCTCCTGTGAGGTCAAGGATGTTCATCAAGGACACATACTGGATTTTCAATTGATATTAATGTTGATAATGTTTACTATAGGCCTATACATTATATTTTCCTTTTTAGATCATTTCTATCCATTTGGAACCACTGAAGGAGATTCAGATGCATCCAGTATAGGTGACGATGCCTGCTACACCCCTTACTCTCGCACAATCTATTGGTTCAAACAAAGATTTGAGTCTATCTATGTATGTATGTCTCTAACCGAGTTCTTAGCATGGTTGAATGATACTAATGGTAAGGGGACATTTCAAAACCGGATTGTTCAAAACTTTGTAGATTGCATTTAGAACAACACAACTCACAGATAATCAATTTTAATTAATTAATCTAAAAAAATAACAATAAAAATAAGAATTAGTTCAAATCTGGAGGTTGGAGTTTGGAGCTTGGTGTTTCGAACTGTTCGGCGTTGAACTGTCTGGTTTCAAAACATCCTGTTTCAAACTGTCTTTTTCGAACTGTCGCAAATTCCATACTAATAGATGATTGGTGCAAAAAGCAAAACGCATGAACAAAGACGCAGTGTGATGCAAGAAATATTATCAAACCACTGACAGCAAATTATTATTGCAACAGAATATTCTCAAATAGGCATTAATAGACTAACAGAATATCAGAGATTTTGCAGCTCAGACTCAAATTATTTACGGCAGCAGCCTAGTGACTCCAGGTTTTCAACTCCGGTTTGTTTATAATTATCATATTTCGTGAAAAATGGCTATACTATGGTAACAGCAGGAAGGTTGTGTTTAAAGTCATATCAGTACAGGTCCAATACACTAGGTAGTAAACTTAAACGTAAATTTTTGAAACGCGTTATCAATCTTAACCGAAGTATCTGAAATGAACGAGGGATTACTCCCACTTCATTGCATCTTAGAAATTGCTACTACCCCATACTATATTAATTAAAATTACATAGTGTAATTGTATAATGTATGATGTTTTCTTATTACTTGTTTTTCTGGCTTATTATAGTGCTATTTTAACCACGTCGTGACTCATGCAGTACAATGTATAACAGTTTTCTCATTAGCAGCAGCCAAGTTCATCTGTTTGTCTGTATGATCACCAGGTCTGCACCAACGGACTGATAGCTTTTGATGTGAGATACACAGATTTCACCCCAAAACTTTTCCCTCAACAAATTCCCATGATTTGTCCTTTCTGGTCAGATGTTGATTTCCGTATAAATGGAGAGTTTTGGATCAGGCAGACTACAGATACAAAATTGCTGAGCAGAGCATCTACTGATGGTAAATTATATTATTTGCTCTAAAATACATTTATATAAAGTTCACCTTTAGTACGTCTTAATGTACTTTAGTGTTATTATGTTGTCTAAATATAACTCTGGTATAGGTTATTCCAGAACCCCTTGTTTCAAATTGCTGCAATCTTGCATGTGCCATTTAGTGAGAACTGCATACCCACGGACTGACTCCATGTATAATGCTACATGGGCATTGGTAGCCACCTGGTACAAAGCACCACCTTATGGACAGACCTATGATGCTGTGAGTTGACATGTAATACATGTACATGTATATACATGTACATTTAGTATATAAAATATATACTATTACGTCATTATGTAAGTTCTCATTATCATTATGCATGTACAACATGTACATTGTAGTATATAGAGAAAATATATAGAGAAAATATATAGAGAAAATACATCATGAAGAGGAATTTCTGTGGGTGTATATGAAAAATTGAAAAATATTATAGTATATCGTCTTTATCAGAGCTACATGTTGTACCATGGTTTAGTGTTCTTTAGCTGCTCCACTTGCTATGTGCATGTACGTATGTGTTTATATATTGTCAGCTAGAACAATTGTGGTGAACACAGCTGCGGTCTTTGGCCTACATGTATGTGGATGAAGTGATTCTTGTGTTGAAATGTGTTACATTGCATCGTATACTACCAAGCCAAGTGCTGTACCTAATAAAAAACTGTCAAAATAAGCAGGGGTAGAAATATGTTGTCATGTATCAACATACATTAACATACGTTAACGTACGTTGACGTACGTTGACGTACGTTGACATACATTGACATACATGCATTACATACAGTGTACATGTATTATTATTTTGCTTCAGAAAACCACTAACACATTCCAAGCTGTGTTGATCTCTGATGGAAACACAACGTTTGTCATGTTTAACTACAGAGAGATCACAGGTACATCCTCTGGCAATTCCCCTGCTTTGGTATGTATTTACACGTTGAAATGTTCCACCATGCTGTATGAACCTCATTTATATTATTTGAAAGTGTATTGAATGGGATTTTGAAGCTGTAAATTTTAAACTCTTTAGTAGACTTGAGTGTAGTATATAGTATCGATATTAGGCATATTTGGAATTTGTACATGCATGCTAAATGAATCGAATTTAATTAATGAATGAATTAATTTCAATAAGGTATTATCGCTGCGTGACATCGCTCAGATAGCTGTGGGTGGCCTGCTAATAATATCATTTTAGTATTACAACGGGAGACTCCCCTTTACAACAAGCATTAGTCACACCTGTGAGCTCACACTGCGTTGTTATTAAACCAGCCTCATAGGAACCAGTGCAAATATCTAAATACATAATGAACATACATGCAAATCTACCTATTGAACCACTATTATTGTGCCAAATTGTTCAGTTCCTATATTATGCCGAGAGATTAGCCTGATATTCACAATGAACGATATCACACAGTAACCTCATGTCACAATATAGGCGCAATGCTCACATATCAGTTAGGAATGACAACATATCCCAACATCAGTGATTCAGTACCCAACATCCTATCAGTTATAGTGGCTTTTGTTTGGGTATCTACATGTACTTGCATCGTAATTTCTGAATCCCTTATGGATGCATTTTATTATAATTACATGTGTATGTATAAATAGTTTATAAGCGAATTTTTTTTTCATTTGGATGGATTTGAAGCATTTTCTATAGTATACGTCATTTTAGTATAGATTGTTGCATACTTGTGGAATAAAATACATGTATGTTGTATACATTTATAGGTGGGGTACGACGCTGGGAATGGTGCTAACTTTTACTCGTTGCCTGGATCACTTACGGAAGACATTGTAAAAATAGAAAATGCAACGAATGTCGGTGTACCAGGAAGGCTCCTGTACAAATTAGGTAAAATTATCTGACAAACATGCATACGTGTTAGTTAGTGTAGGTATGTGGTCACTACATTATCCACATGGAATATTAATCAAAAGACCTAAAATCTTGGGGCTTGTAATCGCTGCACACTAGCCCTCTCGCTGCAGACAAATTCTAGCATCTGACACACAAACTGAGATAACATCTCTATAATTTTTGGTAATCTAAGTTTTCCTCATAGAGAAGCTACATGTACAATGTACACAATAGTTGTTGAGCAGAAATTGTATATGCCATGCTCCTATTTCCTAAACTATGAAGTTGAGGTAATATAATTATATTTTTTGTGATATCATTAAAAAAAACATGCAATGTTTGTATAGCTGAAAACCAAAATGACAGAGTAGAGCCAAACCCAGATGGATACGAGTGGGTGAGGCCAGCGGCTTGGAACTCATCTAGGCTATATCCATGGGGCACTGATCAAGGTGATACAGATCTGATGGAAGCCACAGAAACCAGTGCAAAGTATGAAAGGTGTGCTAGCATTGGGCTCAATGGAAAAGCTGGAGCTCTGTTTTACAAGGATCGACACTTTAATATACATGTAGGTGTACATATAGGGGCCTACGCTGTACTTATTTTTATACATATGTACATGTATTTATCCTAATCATACACTCTGTTCTTATAATTATGATGCCATGATGAGATGAGGAAAATCAACAGGCCTGCCTCATTCAGTCATCATTACCACTTCAGTTTTTTTTGGGAAAGTGATGTGTTATAGCCGTTCAGTATAACAGATATCTCAAACTGATGTGTTTTTATGAGGTTCTGATTAGTTATCAGGAATGACCCTTGAACTTCTTGGTTGAGAACATTAAATCATAAAATTTATGAGCTTATTTAGCTGGTCTCCTTAATTTACTTCTGCAGGAGATGTACAGTGTACATGTTGTGTATTTATCCAAAACTCAGAAACTTGACATGAAGTACATACACATTTGGAGTAATTTATGCATGTATCAACTCAATTATAGACTAGGTCATATCTTTTACATATATACATGTACAAGTATAATAGCACAATGTATGTCTAAAGGAGATATACATGTACATGTACATTGTGTAATGCAATATCCAACATTCCCATATTGTACAGTGTTGTTATAATATTAGCATTGACTTTTGATAACACGCACAGTAAGGAGTGCAAGTTTATTGTTGTTGAATTAAAGTAATAAAAATATAAAAGAGGTACTATTACCATTGACTATTGCCATTTTTGGTCTAGTGCATCTCACGTTTCCATTGTAGGTATGCACTAATGGTGTAATAGATTTCAACTTGGAATGGAGACAATACCACCCATGGAAATTTGGTATATATTCCTGGTTCAACTCTAAATCATTCTTTGCTCCATTCTGGGGAAAATCAGACGAAGTGACTCTGAGTTTACTTGATGAACCTGAAGCTCGTACCAGAGTCTACTATCAAGTGTATGAGAGGAGTCTGGGTATGAATGACAGAACTAAGGCTATTCTAGACAGAGCTCAACAGGATGTTGAGAGCTCAAGTAAGAATATATGGATTTTGTTGGCATTAATACCGTTCTCTTCTGTATAAAATACAATGTAAGTGCTAGTAAAATTTCTATCAAAAGAATTCAACGCCATTTTTATAGTCGGAGTATAATTACAGCATGAAAAGTTGATATAAAAAACAGAAAAATTGTAAATAGGAATGCCACCAAAAAGAAAATTTCATTATAGAGCTCATTGGAGCTGTTCTAGTTAGTGCTGTACGGTGTTTCGGTAACTCATTCAGTTTTTCAGTTTTTTTTCTTTCGGTTCAACAACCGCCAAAATTTAAGATGTGAACCAACACCGAATGCGGCCGTGCGGTTCTAATCGGTTTTAAATGTCAACCCGCGCCTGGCCTCTTAGCGCACCCACTTTCGATAATGGCTGGCGTTGAAAACACGTGAACTCATGTTATGCTTCTTTCAATCCTTATAATTCGATGCCATCCTTGGAATTTAGACTTAGCTGCAGCCATAATATTATCACCCAGTGGTTATTTATTGTAGTTTCACTCCATTATAGCAGTTACGATTGCATACTATTATAAATAATAAATATGTTAATAATTGTTAACTATTAAACGAAATGAAAATGGCTGCCATTTTAGTGCTTCTTTTAATCCTTATAATTCGATGTCATCCTTTGAATAAAGACTTAGCTACAGCCATCTTTGTCACCCAGAGATGATTTACTTTAGTTTCACTGATTTCTAGTTGTTATACTTCCATATTATTATAGATAACTGGCATTTAATAATTGCGATTTATTAGAGGAAATAAAAAATGGCCGCCATTACAGCTTAAACGCGAAGTGTGACAACTCCCAACATTGAGTATTTAATTTCCGGTTCGGTTCGGTGTTTTTTCATGAATTAAAAAAACTGAATTAAACCGAGGGTGAGAAGACAACTTCGGTTTCATTCAGTTTTTTAGAAAAATCAGCAAAAATACTGAATGCACATGCAAATCAAAATCAACCAGCACTAGTTCTAGTCCTTGTGGTAACAAAAATATTATAACAATATTTACTAACCATACAGCTGCATCAGGCAAATTAATTAATATTAATATTAATAATTGTTTTATCTACATGTATCTATAAAGTGCAGAAAGGTAAATATCCTGGAAAACGCTATCATGCATAAAGCCATAACATGCACAATTGTTAAAACGTTTGCATTGAGCCCTGGAAGATTAGTCCTCCTGTTCAATCGCCTTTTATCAATCACTCAAACTCTAGAATGCATTAATCTTCTCCGTTCACTTTCTAAAAACTTGTCAATTGTGACCTTGACCTATGCTTGTGAGAAAATCGCATTTGCTGTCCCATCACAACGGTCACTCTTATTTAATAGTTGAACCAGTTGCTAACTTTGCGCCTACCTGGGTACTGGTGGTCACATGGATAAACTTGGCTCCTGATGAAGGATGTAGACATTCTATCATAAATCATATTTTATTGAATGGACACTACTCACGCTACACTCCTAAGTACTGTAAAGAAAGGGCTACAGTCATGCAGGTATAACTATAGAATCCCAATGTAAATAAACAAGTTCTACTGTACATGTACATGTATGTCCTAGGTTATGTCACCAATAAACTGGAAGTTGTACTTTCGCCATTTGTCCACAACTACAAGGTCAATGGAAGACAAATTGTATCTACATGTAATATTCATTTATGTGATACACATGCATAAATTTGTAAAGTACAAAAATAGTGGAAGGAAAGATGATTCACTAAATGATAATAAGCTGTACGTCAAGCACGTCCAATTAGGCAGTCCTGACATCCCGCTACTTGCTACTTGGTTGGTGGCTGACTTGTGCATAGTGTGCAGTGAAATGGCATGTTTTTTATGTAAATAGATTGTTTATACGGGTTACGGTGAAGAAGCCTCTCTGATTGGGCTGAGTTTCACCAGTAAAAAGAGCACATTTGTACGTAAGAGAGCATAACTCCTCGCTCAATATAGACTGTTTTTAGAGGTGGAGACATACATGTACATTATTTGGCCTGAGTGAGCAATCTTTTCTTCCACTATCATTGTACAGTATCTGCTTTTGCACAGGCCAATCATTTCCAAGCAGTTTTCATCACAAATGGAGTCTATTCTTTTATCAAGTACAACTATCCAGAAGAGGGTATCAACTGGGCTTATCCATGTAAGTAAAAGTTTTGCCGTGCATTTCATGACTCTAGCACTAGCGCATACTTTTCACATACATTTAAACCGATGACAAGTTGTGGTAGATATACATTTATATATAACTTTTATCGGTAGGGCCCATGAGTATGTATATGTAATTTATTGTCTTGAATTCCCAGTGCTACTGGGTGCTATGTGAAGGAGCAGACAACTCCACCTCAAATCATGATAAAGAAAGCTTTCAACTTCAGAGTTTTATGCTCATCCATCATCCTTCCAGGAAGTTGTCTGTACTGTCTCTCATTTTACAGACAACTCTGACTACCGAACTGGGGCAGCTGTTGGTGGGTTTCAATCATTTGCTAAAGACGGATCATTGAAGATCGAAAATTTACCGGGAAGTGCAACTGTAGCTTTCAAGGATATTGATGATTTAGTGGGCAATATGGCAGGTAAGTAGAAATCATTAAATAGTGCTATTATGAGGATATTCGGTATATGTACATGTATGTGTATGTGTGGAATTTGAAGACCAAGCAAATAGTATTCCATTAATTCATTTTATTCAGTATTGCACAGGCTGCTATCTTGGGCAGCTAGCCAGTCCTGCTAATAATATCTGTCATGGTAATGGGGACTCCCCTGTGCAACAAGCATTGGTCATGCCTAGGGCTCACACACACATTATATGCACTTGTTAAATTAGAATAGATTAGCTGTACTATAATACATGTACAATGAACGCTGCATGTCATTTTGCAGATGCGTTCTTCATATTATTTCACAGCGCCATCTACATGTAAATGTATATTAGTTTCTTTCATGTTTTATTACTATTTAATAACATTAATTGAATCTTTCATGAACCAGCCTACTTAGTAGGTTAAGGAACAGCCTTTTGTACCCAATTTCATCTAATGTCAATTCTCATGTTGTAGCCTTTCTTTTTCCATATAAAATTAACATTTATATCATTTTATTCACTTTTATTATTCAACGCTCCTAGTTTGCGCTTTGCTTATTCAAGTGAGTGTTTGTTACAGATGAGAGAGTGGGAGAATGGCTGTTTAGGGTAGAGGAATCAGACGGGATACTAACAGCTAAGTCTAAGTGTCTAGACTGGGTAGCTAGTCAAGACCAGAAGAAATACCACCAATATAACCAGAGAAATCCATGTCCACAGACTTGGTGGCAGGCTCGGTGGGATCGGAGGTACTGTGGAATCTTTTACGCCATGTTGTTTGGCAAAGTATTATAAAATGAAAACTTTAAGAATAGCAGTGTTTTATGTCTTAATCATGCGTTAAAAGAAACCTCATGAAACTACTTCACCCAATCCACTCCGTGCTGTTACGATGCAATATGATGTCATTTAGCATAGCTGGTGTAGTGCTAACTGGTCCAACTGATACTGGGCTTTCTAATGGTGCATGCAGTTGACAGCCTCAAATATCAGTACAGTCCACCTTTCGCATCTGCTGTATGTTGAGCAATTCACCAATATACTGAAGCTATATACAATATACAATATACATAGGCCAGTGAATATAACATTAAACATGTTGTGGAGCCACGTGTCTTCAAGAATGCCAAGCTTGGTAGAGGGGAGACAATTCCACATCTTGTTACCACAATGTTGTGTGGATGTGTATCCAACTGATTTTGAACCATCGGTCACAATTTTGGTTGGCCAATGTCAGTCAAAGAACATCTACTCGTTGATTAGATAGTTTAAAGCGAAGTAGGACAACTCCAAATTAGCCATAAAACACAGCATTTTACTTGGGGATTCATGTAGAATTATCTCCTCTATTCAAGGATTGGCATAATATACCAATAAAAGTAAAACATGTCACTCAGCAAGTCAATATAAAAGTGTATGTTCAATAATTGTAGCCATACAGTGCAGCACCCACTACTCTGCAGGGTAAACGACAGTGCTGCATATGGCATAGATATTGGGTCAGCGATAGTGTGCACCCGATACACCTAGTTGATGAACCCTGCCACCGTGTTGACATGTTGAGTGACCTGTTTTACTTTTATTGCAGTGACTAGTACATGCTTGTCATGATCAATGAGGCTAAAACAGGGTTTTGCAGTTTGGGCTGTGTTTGCAGCTAAATTCAGCAAAAATTAAAACAATAATATTATGCTATTTTTATTCTGCAAAATAACTTGATTTAATTAACAATCTTTGAACTGATTTATATTAGTCTGGTAAGAAAATAAGAATAATTTTTACGCAGTAAAAAAATGCACCAAGCATCACCAAATGATTATTTGAACCTCCCTGATATACCGGTTCCCACAAAAGGTGGCAGGGTTTCTCAACTACACTGTAGGTGTATCGGGTGCACACTATCGCTGACCCAATATCTATGCCATATGCAGCACTGCCATTTACCCTGCACAGTAGTGGGTGCTGCACTGTATGGCTACAATTATGTGTTATATGCTACATGCTCATATTCACTTGCATACAATTATGTGTTATATGCTACATGCTCATATTCACTTGCATTAAAACCAAAAACCAAAAAAACAATTAAAACTAGTGAACTGTTCTACATTCACATTTACTCAATGTTCAGCATTACGTGTTGTATACTAGCCAGCAGTGTTCAAAGTGTGGTTATATGGGAGTATACGGTGTGTACTCACCTCAATTTTAGTGGTTTTACGGCCAGCAGGCGTGCACCCTCATTTTAATAGCTTTGTAGTTTTCCCCATACAGTCATGGTAGAGTGCTTGATTACTATTCATTCTAATCTCACCAAAGCATGTTTTTTTTTTCATCTTAGCAATTCACTAATTTCTTAGCTTCTATAAGATTAAAGTACTACTGAAATCATGCCTTTTCATGTAGCAATTATGTTATATAGGTTATTATTTTTCAATATATGCAACAAAAATTCATGTAACATATTTAGTTTGTCTGTTTTCTGCAAATGGAAAACACTGCAAGCCCTCATCCTGCCATATTGAATTACAAAGGATGTAAACTTTGTTTACTCTGTAACTGTGGAAACAAAATGGAAGTTGTTACATAACAAAGCCTAGCCAATTAAATTAGTGTGGTTAATTTAGCTGAAATTCCAGCATAGGTAATGGGTGGGAATTAATGCCAGCAGTAGCCAATGTCTTCATCTAATCTGCTATTCTAAGTCTAGGCTTCAAACAGAAACTTGGATCTAGTTTATCACCGTGTCTTTGGTAAAATTTTGTTTGTTACAACAGAGTAACTCAGTTCTGCCATGTTTTCTTGTTTTATGTGCATTTGCTTACTACAGCATGTGGCCCCAAATGATGTGTGCCACACTTACACCACTCTCAATTGGCTTGAATAACTGCTGCATTACTTCCTATCCCTCCAATGAAATATTTATTCGTATTAGAGTGCAGTACATTTTAGTGTACAGTAATACAATGCATGCACGTTGTAGTACATGTACATACTGATACTGTATTAGACCATAACGCAGTATAATGGTATTATATACATGTAGTTATACTATATGTATATACTGTGTTTATAATTCAGTGTAATATAACATATTATAGTCTATCTAGTATATACTACAAAATGTATATAGTATCTACTCTATATTTTCATGCAAGCACTACTGTATATCCTGTACCTACACGTACATGATTTGTATTAATAAGTAACATGGTTGAACATATTTATAATCTCAAACAGGTCTGGATGTACATGTAGGTCTATGTAACAATTATTACATGCATATTATATTGTCACTTGTAATTTAAATATCAAAATTATTTTGCATGTATACATGTATTATACTAACAATATCTGCTTGTATTATATTGCTACAACATGGTCATTAACCCTCAACAAGCTTTGGTGAGCAACTATAGGATTTTTGTCTCAATATCCTCACTCACAGCTTCCTTTGCTTGCTGTAATAGTCCTTGATTATACTGTATCATTCAATGGCTGGTCATATTATTGAGAAAACCATAGGATTACATAAGCCAAATAATTACAGAAAGCTCATAGCTGTGAGATTGTAGTGTAAGTATGGGGCACCTGGTAACTCCCCAACACAGGGCTATAATTAGAGAGCCAAGCTATGGGCCTTCACACGTCATACAGGATGTGGGCAACACCCCTGTAACTTGGGACTTCCTTTTCCAGAACCCACTTTTCATGATAATTTTATATGCTGGCATATCCCAGCCCAAATTATTTTCAGAGTTTTAATAAAGTGAATATAGCAGCCTCAGGGCTTAAAGTTTAGATATACCAAACAAAATATTATCATTTCTGTAGCCCTTTAAGTAGATAGCTATACAATACTAATCTGTAAGACTGCATGCACAGTGTACCCACCTGGTTTGTTCCACTTTGAACACTGCTGGCCAGTAACCAAATCAATATTACCTACAGTAAATAGTACAGATATGTATATTATTGTTTCAGTTTCCACCTCTACTACTTCTTGTACCAACACGGGTCAACTAAACACTACTATCAATCTCTGTTTCCCGAGAGGAACACTGGGCTGAGACAAAGATGTCTTTATGACATAATATCACCTCGAGTACGAGTTATATCTCTCATTACACAATTCCCACATCATGCCCACGTCACTAATACGGTAAATACTAATACGTAACACAACATTATTCTGTCAAGGTACTACAAGCTGTACATACACAATGCAAAATTATTGTGATGTGCACATGCTGTATGTAGGACATGGATAACACAGTGAAACCAAATCTGTTTGGCTACCTGCCATCTTACAGTGCCCCAGTGTTTCTGGCAGCTTAAAATTCTGTGTGCAAATTCATGAACACACAGCTTTTTATATGGTTTTTCCTAGTAATAGGATGTACACTGTATAGACTAAACATAGTAGGGGCTACAATTCTAATGGGTTGAAGGTACATGTACATGTATGTAATCGGAGCAACTGCTGTTACACATAACTACGTAAAGTAATCTATATGTAGCTTCACAATACTTTACAGTTGGACGAAGAAGATGAGAAAAAAGGCTATCAACTATGCTGTGTGGAAGCTCTTAACTTGTGTAAAGAGTTCTATAGAGTTCGACCTGCCAGTGATGGAAGTTCATATGATCCTCCTACCTTCAGTAAGTACATGTAGATTGTTCAAATGACTTTTAATTCTTAGGGCACACCCAATCTTTAATTTCAAAGCTTAGACTAAATACAGAAAATGTACATGTAGCTGACAGTCGTTCTTCTCCTAATAGGCAGCCATGTATTGAACTGTATTGAGCTGCCACACCTACATGTATTAACCTACCTGTGTATAATATAATGGTGCTACGGCAACCTAACAGCTATACTTATATTTGGTGTTACAGTTAGAAGTATAAAAATGTGTATTTATCTTCCAGTTCCAGCATTTGGAGATCCTCACATTGTGACATCAGATGGATATTCTTACACATTCAATGGACTTGGAGAATATTTATTCACCAGAGTTGGAGACAATGATACTGTAATACAAGCGAGAACAGAGAGAGTCAAGCTGGATGATGGAAGTAGGGGTGCTTAGCTTTTTAAAATATTAAACTCAGTATTTATGTTAAAAAAGTGTAGAAGATTTAAGGCCAAAGTGTGACTGTAGTGCTATTAAAATTATAATCACATACATTACAGGTAATTGCGCGTATATTGCATAATTATTTGAAATTGAGTATGATGAAGGTTTCTGTATAATCTATCAAAACTGAATTAAGCTTAGGTGTACAAATTTTCTTGTAGCTTCCCATGAAATGTCACTACATGTAGATTAAAGTAATGAAGTTGCAATTGCCAGTTAATTGTTATGTCTTCTAATTTCAAAACTCTCTGTTGCAGAATTGGGTCAAGCTACCTACTTCAGTGCCGTCTGCATCGCAACATCTGGTTTGCCCAGAGTACAGATTCAGATCAACAAATCTCCATCTGGACCAGAACTGGTGGATGCTCTTCAGTTGATAATCAATGGTACAGAAATAGATATCTCAGTGATTGAAGGGAATTCTAATGATACACAGACTATAGATGGAGTAGATAATGATATCTTGTTTGAGAGGACAGCAACCAATATCACAGTTCTGTTCTATTCTGGACTGGCATTGACAGTTTCACCAGGAAATGTAAGTTAAGTTATCGACCTCTGCCCTCTTGCATGTGGCCTCCTATGCTTGCACTCTGTCAGGTGATAAGTAGTGCCAACTAAGAAGATAGTTCCTGTAATTGATTTATATCACACAGAAAGCATACATGACAATAAATTTCTGTTTTCCTACATTTACGTACATGTATAATAAGTCTTTATAATTTATGACGTATTATTGCAGAAAATGCTTACCTTATCCTTATCAATGCCAAGCAGCGTTAAAAGATCAACTATTGGTTTGACTGGTGTGTTTGATGGAGACCAGGAGAATGATTTGACCTATTTAAATGGCACTGGACACATTCCATTGAGCTCTACAGAGATGGAGATATTTGACTGGGCCAGCACATGTAAGTACTACTATTGTGTTGTAAACATCTATTGAAATTAAGCCATTACTAGTCTTGTATACAATCATATGCATGTACTTGTATATAAATTGTTGCTTTTTCCAATTGTCTGCCCAGCTAATCAAATAACGACGCAACAATCAATCTGTATCTTAATGGTAATTACCACCAATGTGACTGGCAATATAGAAAAAACACTTGTTCTTTTCCAGTTGCTGTATCTGAAGAAGATTCCATCATGTACTACACTGAAAATAACACTGACTGGAGTACATACAACAACAACTCATTTGTACCTGTGTTTACTGATGATGTCAATAGCTGGGTTTGGTCATCAGACGATTTTAAAAATAGGTCGTACGAGGCATGTGGAGACAACTTAGCATGCTTATACGACATCTACTTAACTGGTGACATTGAGATTGGTAAAAGCAGCAAGCAGGCAGCAGATGATAGTGTAGCAGCCACAGCTTCCCTGAGTAAGTTAACTTTGAAGTGGAGCATATTCACCAGTTTAGTTTCGTTTATAAGATAATTCTTACTAGTTCTCCAAATTTGCAGTATAACTCTATGCACTATAGGTATTGATTGTCAAAGGTACAGCTTATAACTGCTAACACATTAAGTCATCTTAAAAGACTCTGGTAAACATTGGACATGCATTGTTTACTTACCATGAATGCCCTTTGTTTCTGAAGATAACTTTGCACCGGAGATCTATGGTGAAGACTACATAGAAGTTTCTGGAAATGGAGAGTATCAGTATACCATGTATGTAAATGACTCTAATGGGGACAACTTCACTGTGACAGTCATTCCAGACAGTACAGTTGAAATATCAGATGGTCTAGTGAATATCTCTGGTGTCTTGACAGATTTAGAAGACTTTGGAAACTTTTCAGTAATCGTTCAGGTCAATACGTCGTATAGTTCGTATAATTGCATAACATATAATAGCCAAGTGCGCATAGCTGTAAATTTCACGCATAAGTGAACAGAAAGCAGTTTCTAGAATTTGTTCCCAATAGCGATGAGCTGGTATAGGTATAGGTGTGTGTATGTACATAGTTAGTCACACTGCCATGCATAACTTTACCATAATATATACTCTGGTGATTGAGTTGATAACTACAACGAAGTTGGTAGACTTTAGAACTGTTTTATGCAACTTAACTTTGCTGTAGTTTGTAAAGTTTGTCATTCCACGTACATTTACATGTATTTTAGATTCTTACATTGCTGTGTGAAACAATCTCTTGTTGGTTCTTTTGCACATTTGACCAATATTATGATATTCATTTGGTAACTCTCAATGACACTCTATAGGATAGTAAAGGTGCTGCCAGCAGTAAAACACCACTAGTTATGATCTGTAATTGTGCAAACAATGGAACTTGTGTGGAACTCTCTGAAGATGAACGACAATCAGTAGAAACTAAGTAAGTTTACACTAAATATGTTCCTTGGGGTCAATGAGTGCAATTCTGCACAGGCTAGGCTACATGTACTTACATCCACTTAAAAATGTCATTTGGAGTCAACTCAAAAGTTTTACTGATGTCCTTTCTTTATAAAATTTGCACTTTTTCGCGTAACCATAACTTGTCCGGTATAATTATAATTGGCTGATGTTTTATTTCCATCTGCACATGTATAAGTGGAGCAATGCTTGCACTACACACATGTAGATAAAATGATGTAAAAGAATGATTTCTGTGCAAAACTCTGGCCATAGAAATTATAGATGTAGCTACCGTTTAATACATCATGAAGTAACCATGTTTCCCTCTGCAGCACTGTGGTTCTGGAGTGTATTTGTCCTACTGGATATACTGGTTCTCTCTGTGATGCAGATCTAGATGCATGTTCTTTAGTAGCATCTCCATGTTATCCATCCGTAGAATGTGTAGATAGTCCTGCACCTGCTGACCATACCGGTTATACGTAAGTTATCTCCCCTTCTAAACATGAACTTTTTGTTACACTGCTGTTGTTTACTCTTCAACCATAGTGGTGCTGGAATGCTTTTAAACCCAGTTATTCAGCAATTTTATTTCTAAACAGATGTAGATCTGGATGCATGTTCTTTAGTAGCATCTCCATGTTATCCATCTGTACTGTGTGTAGATAGCCCTGCTCCTGCTGATCATACTGGTTATACGTGAGTATCCAATTTGTTCGTTTAATACAAGGGAACTCTTCAGTTTATTTTCCTAATTCAATATTTGCATACTCAAACCGGATGAACCCAAGCATGCACTATTCTGTTGTACAGTTGTGGAGACTGTCCACCAGGGTACACAGGAGATGGAGTAACATGTACAGATATAGATGAATGTGAGAATGGAACCAGATGTGATAGTATCTGTATCAACTCTCCTGGTTCCTATGAATGTGCCTGTCGTAGTGGTTATGAACTCAATGCTGATGGTGTCACTTGTGATGGTAGGCAACTTCTCAATTGGGTTAACCTAATTACTCATTTATACAGTGTGAGAAAAGTGTGGCTCCACAAACACTGAAGGTTCCCAAGCAAGGAGGTTACATGCCGTGTATATTAGCAGTATATTACCTAGTCTGTCACATTTTGTTCATGACCAGCACTAAAGAGACTATATTATTTCTTTCAACATTCTTTAGTTCTCATATCTGCCACATCCGTCGTACATTTATTTCATTGGCTGCTACCATATTTACTCATGACATTGTTATGAAAACTCAACAGCTCCGGATTCTCTAGTAAAGATAGTGAGGTAGACCTTTCATGCATCCTTCCAGAAAATTCTATTCGATTTTATTACTACATAAAATATGCACAATATATACAAAATATAGCATACTAAAATTTGACCGGAAATATTCTCATTGTTACTCTACAGCCTGATACAGAAATTTGTTTCTAAATCTAGCAACGAAAGGTAGGACCTTTTCTATTCTTTTATGTCTCACAATTTCAAGATAATATTTTCATTTCAGACATTGACGAGTGCACAGTAGCAAATCCTTGTCACCAAATCTGTAATAACACTTTCGGCTCCTTCATCTGTAGTTGTGAGGAGAACATGATCCTCAGTGATGACAATGTCAACTGCGAACGTAAGTGGAAATGTTTACTAGGCCTAATTCTCTGTATCTATAATGACAGTAGGTAACATAGCAATAGATTTACTCTTTGATTAGCAACGGCGGTATGTGTTGGATAGGCTTATATAAACATGATCAAGTATACATTGTAAATATTAGCTGCTGAACCTTTTTATTTAGGATTTATCGTCAACAGCTGTGTACCCTAATTTTAATTGCTAGCTTTACCCATACAGTCACTGAAGACCTGATAGTGTAATGGTAGAGTGTTTGCGTAAGGACCTGGGTTCAAATCTCACCAGAGCATGGTTTTCTTCATCTTAGTAATTCACTAATTTCCGTCACCTACTATAAGATTAAGTGGATAGTTATACAATATTAACCTGTAAGATTGCATGCGCCGTGTACCCGCCTCACTTGTTCCACTTCGAATGCTGCATGTACATTATGGGTGTCAGGGTGGCACAGTTGGTGGCATACATACACACAAACCAAGAGGTTGTGAGTTCAAACTCCCAGCTGTGTCATTTCTGGCAAAGGCCTTCAGCAAGCCTTTCACCCTAGCTGCGCCTGTTCGAACCAGGGCGTACAAAAAATACAGGAAGCCCCGTGTAGTGTCTACATCAAAAACACACACGTTAAAGATCGACCTCTGCCCTGATTCGCAAAGAGAAGCCAGATTCTGGCGGGGTATGTGACCACACTGGGGTGGCAGGTTGATGTAGTGGTCACTGACCATGCACTCCTGTTGTGGAAGGTGAGCTCTTCCACTCAGAGCCCAGCTCCTGTCGCTCATACAAGTTTCGAACTTCTGAGGTCCGTTAAATAGGATGGCCAAGAGGCTCGACAGTAACAAAATACAAAAATACATATTTTTGTACATGTACAAGTACATGTTATTAAAAATTTCTGCTATAAAGAACTTGACTATCATTTAATTAACATACTGGATATTTCCTACAGCTTCAGAATCATGCACTGGATCCAATCCATGTAACGACACTAATGGACTATGTGCAGTAGAGAATGGTACCAGTGTATGTTACTGTAAGAAAGGTTACTCTCTGAACTCTGATGGTATAACATGTGATGAGGTGGATGAATGTCAACTAGATATTGATGGATGTTCCCAGCTCTGTAACAATACAGATGGTAGTTACAACTGTAGCTGTGAATCTGGTTATGTCCTCGATGATGGTGGCTATATCTGTAATGGTGAGTATCTCTTTCAATCTATCCCAAACCAGAGAGAATAGTTATACAATAATGGTTGAGGGAATTTAAATTGTACCTTAAAACTACATGTAAAAATGTATTCACTATGTGTGTTCCACAGATATAGATGAATGCATGGCGGGCACATTTGACTGTGAAGAATCCCACATCTGTTCCAACAAACCTGGTAGATATGACTGTATCTGTAGACCAGATTTCCTCCAGTACCACGGGAAGTGCATCTGTAAGTTAACACATTGTGCTCATATAAATGAGTTCATTGATGTATTTCCGGCCGTTCTTAGTCATGGCCATACTGGAGTTTAAAATCAGACTCACTAGCAGTCTCCACATACCATCGATGCCACTAAATAAATCACTTGCGACAAATTTTGTCTGCCATAAATAATATTATGCATTGCTTCTCAACCTGTCTTAGTACAGTAAATGAGATGAATATAATTATCATATTAACAAACTCTTTATAGGTGAAGTTCACTTAATTTTCTTTCCACCTTAATGTGTCTGTAGATTTTGCCACGACTGTAGAAATCGTTACGGAAACAGCAGACGATATCGCAGAAGTTAGCTCACTAACGTTCTCCTTAGGTGGCATGAGACTGGAAGAGGTAAATTCATACCGTAGAATACACAAAGTATAAAAAGTACAAGTATTTATACGCGTCAGCCATTAGCTTCACATTTATCCACTCTTAGTCAGTTGTTAAAGAGATAGATGAATATTAAATCTGTAATGTAACCTCTTGATAAAATAACATCACAAACTGTTAACCGTTATTTATATTTTCCTTTTCTCTGGTGCTGCCGAAGCTCCCTTCATATCAGGTTTACCCTATACATCTTCTTTCACAGTACACAGTAAAACAAGAAGTAACACTGTTCACTCTACTAGCAGAGTCAGCAACTAACCTCTGCTCACAAACAGTCTGTCAGTTTGCATCTGCTACCAATGATACAGCAAGAAGGTTTGTTCCACAGAAGAAACTTAATTAGATTGCATTCTTGTCTTTTTCAAAAAATATGTTCAGTAAGCCTGCCAAAATAATAATTGTAGCCAATCAAGTGCCATGCACATTCAAACGTCTTCAGTGTATATGAGGCGCATGAAGAGAGTGTACAGCTTATATAGTAAATTTACCCATGCCCATCAAAATATCCCTCAACCTACACTATAATGATATACACTTTTAATATATCATTGTTATCATTGCACTTGACTCAATTACTCGCAGTGGGGAATATGATATACATGAACATAATCATGGCATTAGAAGTAAACTGCTACGACATGTACTATATTAAGAACTCCGGAACTGTGGCAACAGGTATTCACAGGTGTTCCCTGACATTATACTATAATATGTATTTTACATTTCATAGCAAAAGATCTACATCTACCAGATTCTACAAGGAATACTTTACCAGACTCCCTGGATACCCTCAGTATGATGATAATGGTGACCTCCAGCTGGCTGTCTATGCCTCTGTACCAGATTCTGGATATCTGAATGGTGTGAATCTACTTGAAGTTCTACAGAATGTGGAAGACAACATTACAATGGTTTCAGGTAATTTAGGAGTTTTTAAGACACTTTTGCTTGCTATTTAGCTACATCATCCAACACATTCTAGAAATGTCTCTGTGAACAAATGATGTCATTTCATGTCACTTATTATCTGTATGAAAATGAGGCTAAATTGTTCTGTAATGCTGCTTGGCCTACATTATATTTTAATGCTACAGGATACAATATAAGCAATGTGAACCCACCAAAGCCTACAACTACTACGACTATGTCAACCACCAGTATGACCTTGACAACTTCCACAGACGTCATGACCTCCACCACGTCTATGACCTCCTCTACCTCCGAGAGTTCTACTGAGCGTAAAGAAGCAGTTCAATCTAATTCCATTCATACAATATACATCGCAGCTGGAGTATTGGCAGGATTCCTGCTCATTGTACTTGTTATCACCATAATCGTGTGTAAGACAAGACACACCAAGCACAGGTAAGTTTCTTTACCCATATACTTTCTTTAGACATCCGTGTATAAATAGGCCATGATTTAGGTCTTATAGGCTCACTCCGGGCAAAAACTGTTTCCCCACCCCCCACCCCCGTCCTCCAAAAGTGGTACGGATTAAGTTAGGAGTTATGCTACCTTGTATGCAAATACGCTATGTTGGTCTAGTTAAAAAATCTTGAAGCCCTTGTCTACAGTCTAGCATGAAAAGCTCTAGTCATGTGCACAACAGGTAAGAGCAGAATAATAATTATAGTGTTACACCAAGACGGATGTAGTGTGTGTTTGGTATTGTGTTTTTCAAGTGGACTTTTTCCACAATAACATAATATTGCACACATGAATATACATATAATTATTGCCTTCAAGATTCCTTGAACCAGCTTAGGCTGCAAATGAGAGTGGCATGTGCTTTGGTTGACCTTGGACTGACCTTGGATAAAAAGGCTGACAAAGAGCGTAAAAGGAAAAAGGGATCACTCCGGGCAAAACTGTTCCCCCCCGCATCCAAACGCAGTACGGATCAAGTTAGGAGTTATGCTACCTTGTATGCAAATACGCTATGTTGATTGGCGTTCCGCAGTCCAATAAGAAGCGCTTCCTTACAAGCCATATAAGCCCTCTATTTCCATTAACAAGATATAATTATTGCAGTATCCTAAATATAACAATCAATTACAGTCGAATAGCTATCCAATATATCAGTAGGCAAATTGCGGGAAAGCTGATCGCGATACGTCGGTACCGTGGGCGTATTTGGTGAGACAGAGTAGTATCATTGGGTGATCCCTCTTTCCTTTTACCCTCTTTGAGGCTAACAGTTTGCTGACTTGTCTGATGAAAGCAATCCATCCCTGGCCCATCAACACACTAAATTATTTCCCAAAAGAACAGAGGTTCTCGTTTAACTTGAGTCGGTGTGTTTGTGTCATGTGTCTTGTAAGTGGACTAGAAATTTTTTGACCAAGTCAACATGTGACTTAAACTTAAATTTTGATCACATAGACACTAAATATAAAGCTGGGTGTAATGTAATGCAGTGTACACTCTACATGTTACTATGACCTCTTACAGAGCTTATAACTTGACACAGAATCCAACTGTCTATGAAACTGAACTGGATAAAGTAGCCAATGGGAATCCAGCTGATCAGTCTGACCCTCTAATAGTGTATATCAAACCCACAGAGCAAGTAACAATTGCTGGAAAGACTCTGATCGACCCATCATCTGAGACTGTTGGTAAGGCTTACATGTAGTTCCATGACCATCTCGCCAAGAACTTGGCTTGTGTTTTACTAAGGCTACAGGCATGTAAGGCTACAGGCATTTGAATTTGATGCAACAAGGTACCAAATTTGTTTTTAACTTTCACTAATACATGTATACATGTATTTAAAAGATCATTCGATTCAATCAACCCAATGACAACACTGTCAATGTGCCTCTAGTTTGGAGTTGTCACATGTTTACTGTACCATTGCACTAATTTAGCTAATCGACTTCCAACTGACAATCAGTTTCAGGTTTAAAAACCATAGTTCAGAAAGTGAAATATTGATAATGATATTACAAAATTAAATTATATGTGTAGAAGTGCTAATTTATTTTTAATTAAAAGTGTTTTCTCCTTTTAGCCGATGAGTAAAAGAGTTTAACAGAAGCTGATATATCTGCATGTACATGGTAGAGAATCATGAATATGTGTACTAGTAAGGAGTAAGAACTTACTCCTTGGTTTAAGTAATAAACATTCTTTTTATGGTAATTTCTCTAGGACTGAGTGTGGAATGAGAATACCCATGACCTCTAAGTAAAACTCTTTGTTTTCATTCAACTTTAGATACATGTTGTAATATATGTAATCTCTAAAACAATACTAGTACCCTGCTGGTCAACATTCTATCTTACTGTAAAACTGGAGCAGTATTATTTTTCCAATCACTTATTATACTTTTATCTTCTCTTGAGATATAGTAATGAAGAGCTATTGTATTAGTATATAAAATACAACGACACTTTTGACTATTGCTTACACGAAAATATATCTTCTTTAGTAAACTAAACAGTTTCTCAGTTTCATATTATTATGCATTTATTTTAAACAAAAAGCAGTTGAAGTTCAGACTGCAAACCTGCAGTCTGAGTCACCTCAGTGAGTCATTAGCTTTCTCGGGTTTATGAAAACTAATGACTCACGGAAGAATGGAAGAATTTGAGCGTCTTGAAAGTCCTAGTGTTTCTTTGCTATTTTCTTTATTGCAATATTATGATAAGATATAAAAATATGGTAGGATATTATGATATGCTACTGTTATAATATGATGCGATATTTCAGTACAGCATTATGATATGGTGTGAGGTGATGCAACGTGATGTGACATGATGTGACGTGGTGACATCTCTTTCACTCATAGCCCAGTCTCCGCTTTTCGCACAAACTTAGGCTAGAGCGCAATAAACATACATACCTGTAGGCTTATACATACAGTAAATACACGAAGCTAATTATAATTATAAATTTGATGAAATACTGGAAACATGTAGTTTCTGCAATCTGTAGATTAAATTCACATATACATGTATAATATATCCAGTATTTTGTGTGCAGACAGAAGATACGTTGTGTGTATAACTGGGAATCATGCAATTGCATGTATGCCATATAAATAGAAGAGTAGAATGCATGTCCATTCGTTATGCCTCGGTAAGCAGAACTGAACGTAAACAAGACACTTTGGTTGTTTTGGTAAGAATATACTGTAATTATAATGTCATGAACTTTGGCACATTGATTCCAATATAAATATATAAATTATATAAAATAATAGAAACCATGGTTTTTTTATTGTTGTAGGCAGAAGAATAGTAACAATGACAACAAGGAAAAGGCAGTGCAGGCTACTTACTATAGTCCAGGCTGAAGGAATAGTGTATATATTAGCCTTCAACTTGTCCTGAGAACATTCCATGACAAGTGATTAGGTCTAGATGACAGAGAGTTCAGTGTCAAAACAACAGTATTCAAGTCATTTTAAATGAGGGACAGCTCTAGGTAAGTTTGCACTCACAACTAGATTGTATTGTTGAGAACCCTGGGACATGGATACTAAAGCATAGAGCTTTACCACTAACCACAGGCAGACTGTAATTGAGTAGCTACTAGTAAGTCCTGATTCCAATATGTACATGTAGTGGAATTGCTGTTAGGTGCAGTAGTGGAGAAATTTGAATAACCTTAGTTCCTTGTTTGTGGTTGGGGTTTGGGGTAAGGGCGGTCAACCAGCAAAATATAGAGAAGACAACTTCTCCTGCTTCATTTTTGGTGAAGAACAAAGGCTATCTCAAATTTCTCCACTTCTGCACCTAACTCTGGAATTGCTAGACTCTGCTATCCTCTGGTTAAGAGACGTACATATATGTAGCATTAATATTCTATCTGCTAAAATATGCAAACCAGGAGTTCAGAATCCATATTCAATGTCAAATAAAAGGCTTCTGGTATCACTAATATCGAGTCAAAATCTTTTCCCAAAAGTTTGAGGTTTAGGTACAACATTGAGACTTCAAGTTTTTGTGGTAAATTATAGATATCATGCTACTGGACAGTGCAGCAAAATTTGTCCTCAACTATGCATTTTTCCCAAACTACATATTTATGTTGCATTAGCTAGCTGTTAGTGCACTCATGATACAAATTACGGGCAAACTGAAATAAAATGATAGAAACAACATTGTATTGTTGGTTTGTTTACAGGTTCAATGGCTACAGACTGGTAAACAGTAATATGGGTACCAAGAGTAAACTTATCATTTGTGTATTTCTACTCTCTCTAGTTGGAGTTATCTCCTCCTCAGGTATGTTATAATGTAATTATCTTGCACATTTTTGACTTTGCTACACCAAGATATTCCACAATGCACAAATCTGGTATTCGTTATACCTGAGTAGAACGCTACATTAGTTCACAGTCCTAAAATAAGGTCATCCAATAAGATCTCTTCAGATTAGTGGTTGCTATCCTATAATGTTAAGAACTCAAGCAACGTTTTATGTTGTATATTTAGGTCAATTACATGTATTTTGACTGCATACAATATAGCAATTGCTACATAATTTAGTAAAGATAGTAGGTATATGATTGACTATTTAACAGTAATTTTAGCATAACGAAATTGGGCAATGCTGAAAATAGGTTCAGGGCACTGCTCTGCTCACTCAATACTTATCTCTAGTTTATTTATAGCACATCCCAAAGCATTTGCATCTGCGAGATGTAGTCAAGTATTCAGCATATCATTACGCCTATAATATATAACGATAGCCAAATTACAAATTTTAAACTTACCACATTGAAATTAGTTGTGTAATAAATATTGTGCTCAGTGATAGTATGAGCTTCTTTCGCTTGGTCACTTCCTATGAAGTAAAATATAATGTATATTGTATGTCCACCCAGGAAATATACCGTATTTTCAATTAATATTAATGCAGATATTGTTTACTACATTCGCTTTGTTGTCCTCTTCAGATCATTTCTATCCATTTGGAATCACTGAATGGGATTTAGATGTTTCCGATACAGGTGATGGTGACGATGCCTGCTACACCCTTCACTCTGACACGATTTATTTGTTCAAACAAAAGTTTAAGTCTATCCATGTATGTATGTCTAATAGAGTTCTTATTATCTTTAAATGATACTGATATATTATTAGTGACATACAAAAAGCGACAGTATATCAGAGATTTTGCAGCCCAGACTCGTACATTTCACGACAGCAGCGTAGTGCCTTCAGAGTTCCAACTTTGGTTTGTTTATATCGTATTTCACGAAATGGCAATATTACTGTAACAGCGTTTAACGCAATATTAGTACAAATACACTAATTAGTAAGTTTATTCATAAACTTGTGAAACACATTTAAGAGTTTGAATTGATTACTCCCAGATACACCTTAAAGATTGCTACGTACTATCGCATACTATATTGATGTGTAAATTACATATTATTGTACAAAGTATACTACTTTCTTATCTAGTCTTCTAGCTTATTTTTGGTGTGATTTGTAACCACGTCATAAGTCAAATTATACATGTGGGCTTAGCTTAATTCGCCTCATCAGCAGCAGCAGCCAAGTTCATCTGTTTGCCTGTATGATTACCAGGTGTGCACAAACGGACTGATATCCTTTAATACACATTACATAGATTTCACCCCAGAACTTTTCCCTCAACAAATTCCCATGATTTGTCCTTTCTGGTCAGATGTTGACTTTCGTATAAGTGGAAAGTTGTGGATCAGACAGACCACAGATACAGAGCTGCTGAGCAGAGCATCCACTGACGGTAAATCGCATCCTTTACTCCAAAATAAATTTATATAAAGTTCACTTTTAGTACGTCTTAATGTACTTTAGCGTTATTATGTTGTCTATATAAATTTTGGTATGGGTATTACAGTACCCCCTCTTTGTAATGGTTGTAATCTTGCATGTGCCATTTAGTGAGAACTGCATACCCACGGACTGACTCCATGTATAATGCTACATGGGCATTGGTAGCCACCTGGTATAAAGCACCACCTTATGGACGAGCTTATGATGCTGTGAGTTTACCCTAGAATACTGGCGCATGTGTGCCAGAATTTGAATCTAATAGTTATCAGTATCATTTTACATCATATTGTAATGCAATAAACTTTATAAAGAAGATATACTGTATGTTATGGAGATAAATTACCGTGGTTAGCTTTGAGGAAGATTGCAGAAAATTTGTCTTCTTCAGAGCGCATACAATTTACAATGGTTTTGTGACTAGCCTATCATATTGTCATGGAAAAATGGAATTTCTACACAGAGCATTGAAGCGTGAATGGCGTTCTTTATCTTCTCTACCCGCCAGTTCTCTTTATCCAGACAGAAAATTTCATCCTAATTACTTACCCACTAACATACAACTACATACATATGCATGTACTGTATATTTATATTTTCAAACCTAAATATTTATGAAGAATGAATTTATCTTTGGCCAATGCGCATGAAGAGAATTTTATTGTTCAAATGCTTTATGCTACTAACAGACGTGTAGCATCCAATAATAGGCCTGTCAAAATGATAGGTAAAGCAAAAGATAGAGCAGTATAATTCATGTTTTGATATACATTGACAGGTATTGCATGTCAATGTATGCATTATTATTTCTACTTCAGAAAATCACCAACACATTCCAAGCTGTGCTAATCTCTGATGGAAACACAACATTTGTGATGTTTAACTACAGAGAGATTACATGGACTAAAGGATCCGTAGAGGACAGTTACCCTGCTTTGGTATGTACATGCAATCCCACATGGAAATATTTTGTCATGTTGTATCTATCTCATTTAAATCAAGGTCATTGAATGGAAATTTGAAGCAGTCAATCTTAACTAATAACACTATTAATACATGCAGTAGACTAAATGGCCCAACGTTATCAATACTGAGCAATTATTTGAAGGAAATCATCCAGGCACTGTTCGAAGTGGAACAAATGAGGTGGGTACATGGTGCATGCTAGCTTACAGATTAGTATTGTGTAGCTTTCCACTTAATCTTGCAGTAGCTAAGAAATTAGTGAATTACTAAATGAAAAAAAAGTTATGCTCTGGTGAGAATTGAACTCAAAACCCTGTGAATGAGAGTTAAGCACTCTACCACTACGCTACCAGGTCCACAGTGGCTGTATGAGCAAAACTAATATTAAAATAAGGGTACACACCTGCTGGCCGTATAACCACTAAATTTGAGGTGGGTACACACTGTATACTCCCGTATAACCACATTTCGAACACTGCATCCAGGTCTAATATTATGCCTGGACATTGGCCCAACATTCACAATAAATGACACCACACCGTATTATCTTGTCCCGATATTGACCCAATGCTCAAATATTAGTTTATAAGTAAAAACATCGTTATTTTCCATTTGAATGGATTTGAAGCATTTTCAACAGTCTAGTACAATTTTTTGCATATCGGTGAGAGGAAACATTGTATTAATGCATAGGTGGGGTACGATGCTGGAAATGGAACCAACTTTTATTCTCTGCCTGCATCTCTTACAGAAGATATTGTAAACATAGAAAATGCAACGAATGTTGGTGTGCCAGGAAGGCTCCTGTACAAACTAGGTAAAGATATCTAGCAAATATACATGAGTGTTAGTTAGTGTAGGTACATGTATATGGTTGCTAGTACACGGGTATACATGTACATTGTACATTATCAGTAGCCCCTCCCAACTGGTCGCACACAAATTCTAGCAACTATAGACACACAAACTGAGATGAAGTCTTTATAAGCTTCACCATCAGTGCTTTTCCATGCTTCGTATTTTCCTTCGAAGGGAGTTGTTTCACCCTTCGAAGCTCCATTCCAGTCCAATTCCATGCTTCGTATTTTATTCAACTGTTTTGTGGCAAACGCATTCAAGTTTTCTCGCCTATGACATCATAGTACAATAACCTCGTGAGTTAAAAATAGCTATGCGTTGTCTAATGTGAAATCAACCGCAACAAGGAGCGCACAGCCAAACTGACATCATAACCATAATGTAGTTATCAACAAGCAGTTATTCAAGCGTGAACACTATTGCGCCAGCCACAGATAGTGTACTACTAACTAGTACTTGTACATTAGCTTCGAAGGATGGCACTTCCATCCTACGAAGCAATAAAAATCCCTACGTATTTTCGGAAATACGAAGTCTCACGGTCGAAGGAGCTTGCTCCTACGAAGGTCAGGAAATACGTATTTTGTGCTAATTCCATCCTTCGTATTTTAAATACGAAGCTAAATACGAAGCAAAATACGAAGCATGGAAAAGCACTGCATCCTAATTTTTTCCTCATAGAGAAGTTAGTTGCCAAGCGTAAATTATAAAAAGTCATATTCCTATTTCCTACATTATGAAGTTGTAGTAATATAACATAGCAGTTATCTCTTTTGTGAATTCATTAAAAAATAGCATACATTTACAGTATTTTTACAGCTGAAAACCAAAATGACCGAGTAGAACCAAACCCAGATGGATATGAATGGGTGAGACCAGCTGCTTGGAACTCATCTAGGCTATATCCATGGGGCACTGATCAAGGTGACAGAGATCTGATGGCAGCCACAGAAACCAGTGAGAAGTATAAAAGGTGTACTAGAATTAGGCTCAATGGAAAAGTTGGAGCTCTGTTTTACAAGGATCGACACTTTAATATACATGTAGGTGTAAATAAACTTTTTTATATACATTGTACACATTACTTACATTTAGGTGTAAATGTGCTCATCTTTAAACACATGATATACATGTATTTGCATTCATCATAATCATGCACTATGTTAATATAGTTATGATGCCATGATGATAGTGGGAAAATCAACAGGCCTGCCTAATTTTATCACCATTAATACTTTAGTTTCTTGGGTAAGTGATGTGTTATAGCCATTCAATAAAACATATCTCTGAAATCGATGTGTTTTATGAGGAATTGTAGTTGGGTTCTGCTTTCCTTATCAGCAATGAACCTTGAACTGCTTGGTTAAAATGGATAAAAGTTATATGAGTTAATGTAGCTATTCTCCTCTATTTACTTGTGAAGCTCTTCTGTACGCTTGTTATTATGGAGACGAGGGTCCGAGAGTTGTCTATTGGCTCTCCTTCTTTACATGCAGTGAGTAGAAGACAAGACTGACTACCACTGCTATATGTTACTTCTGGGTGGGTCCTACACAAAATTGTACATCATCCCAAATGAAAAAATAGTTATGACTAAAAATTGTGATAAATCACAGGAAGTATGAGAAAAATAAAATTAGTGTAACTTGCTATAACTATATTTAAATTGTAGTACAACCGGTTGCCTACCAGTCCTGTACAATACAGGTACTTCTACTGTCTACAGATGTACATTTATATCCAACACCTAGTAAATTCCTCCCATGTTTCACAGTGTATATTACTGTTTGGCTGTCAATGACTCACACAGTAAGGATTGCAAGTCTGTTTCTTGAATTCAGCTGCTACTACCATTGGTTATTGCCATTCTACGTCTAGAGCATCTCGTGTTTCCATTGTAGGTGTGCACTAATGGTGTAATAGATTTCAACTTGGAATGGAGACAATACCACCCATGGAAATTTGGTATATATTCCTGGTTCAACTCTAAATCATTATTTGCTCCATTCTGGGGAAAATCAGACGAAGTTACTCTGAGTTTACTTGATGAACCTGAAGCTCGTACCAGAGTCTACTATCAAGTGTATGAGAGGAATCTGGGGATGAATGACATAACTAAGGCTATTCTAGACAGAGCTCAACAGGATGTTGAGAACTCAAGTAAGAGTTCTATTGAATATAATGGTACATGTATTTATTGACATCAATACCGTTCTCTTGTGCATAAAATAAGTGCTAGTAAAAACTACTCGTCAAAAAATCTTATAAATGTAAGGCAATATTGCAGTCAGAGTGTCATATTAGGAAAGTCAAACTGAGAAATAGTTGCCTAAATAAAAATAAAAATAAAAAATTTAATGATTTATAATAACAGTTATAGACTTCGACTCATGTACTAATGATACAGCTGTGTATTATGAATTCAAGCAAAACGTAGAAAAGTACAAATTAACAATCACTCTATCAGCAAAAAACCAAAGTATAGGAAAATAAAATTTCCTAAAAAAATAAAGCCTTAACAAGCACATGTAAAATTGTTGAAACATTGGCATTTTGTCCGGTCAAATACATGTGCATGTATACTCACTCTGTCTAATCGCCTTTATTTCAATTGCTCAAGCTCTAGAATGCATTCTTCTTTTCATTTAGCATTACAAAAACTTGTCCAGTGTAACTTTGACGTTTTATTTTGACAAACTAGTACTTCTTTCACTATTGCAACTGTCACTATTATTTAATTATTTAATAGTTGAACCAGTTGCTAACTTTGCACCTACCTGGGTACTGGTGGTCACATGGATAAACTTGGCTCCTGATGAAGGGTGTAGACATTTAGTCATAAATCATATTTTATTGAATGGACACTACTCACGCTACCGCTACGCCCCTGAGGGCTGTAAGGAAAGAGCTACAGTCATGCAGGTACATAACATACTATGGAATGTTAATATAAATAAACAAGATCTAAATTTATGTCCTAGGTTATGTCATCAGTGGAAGAGAAGTTACTTTTGCCATTTGTCACAAATACAAGGTCAGTGGAAGTCATACTACTGTATCTAGCATTGATGCATGATGCATAACATTGCACAGTCTGCTTTTGCACAGGCCAATCATTTCCAAGCAGTTTTCATCACAAATGGAGTCTATTCTTTTATCAAGTACAACTACCCAGAAGAAGGCATCAACTGGGCCTATCCATGTAAGTAAAAGTTTTGGTCTATTACCGACATGCTTGATTAGCCTATGTTTTCCACATACATTACATAAACTGATATGCTTTTATAGATAACTTTTATCGGTTGGGCCCATGAGTGTGTATAATGTAGTTTATCGTCTTGAATTCCCAGTGCTACTGGATGCTATGTGAAGTAATAGACAATTCCACCTTAAATCATGATCAAAAAAGTATTCAGCTCCAGTATTTTCTACTCAATTATCATCCTTCCAGCTAGTTGTCTGTACTTTTTCTTGTTTTACAGATAACTCTGACTACCGAACTGGGGCAGCTGTTGGTGGGCTTCAATCACTTACTAAAGATGAATCACTGATGACTAAAAATTTACCTGGAAGTGGAGCTTCAAGTTTCACAAATATTGATGATTTGGTGGGCAATATGCCAGGTAAGTCAAAAGTGATCTATTAGGATATTTGACTTATTATACACATAGTTTTGTGGAACTTGAAAGCTAAATAAATAGTATTACATTAATTAATGTTATCCTTATATGGCAGTTAACCTGTCCGTTCTATTACGTCAATAGAGACTGCTCTGTACAACAATTATAGTCATGCTTAGAGTTTACACTGTGTTTTTATTCTGCCTGTCTCTATTCTGCCTCCCGTGTGATCTATTGGCATATCAGGTATACCTGTTAAATAAAAATAGGTTAACTGTACTACAATTTTACAGATACACTCTTTGCATTCACAACCCCTTCAACAACAAGTAAATCCAAGAAATGGTATAATCTTTCTCGCACTGTTCTACTTAGTAGCCCAATGCACAGCATTTTGTGCTCAAGTTCACCAGAATTCAGTCTTCATGTTGCCTTTCTTTCTCAGCATAGATGCATATGATGGTTTTATTCATATTATTATTATTATTCTACTCCTTCAGTTTGCGCTGAGTTTATTCAAGTGAGTGTTTGTTACAGATGAGAGGGTAGGAGAATGGCTGTTCAGAGTAGAGGAATCTGATGGGATACCAACTGCTAGATCCAGGTGTCTAGAATGGACCGTTAGTCAAAAATGGGAGAAATACATTCAATACAATCTGAGAAATCCCTGTCCACAGACTTGGTGGCAGGCTCAGCGGGACCGGAGGTACTGTGGAATCTTTACATGCTGTTTGGAAAATTCTTATATGAACATTTTCAGTGAGAAGATGCGCAGAAAATTGCTACTTCATATATAATAAAAAATATGTGAATCAAGTGTTAAGAGAAAACTCACAAAATTGCTTCACCTAATCCATCGGAATTACTTTTTCAAAATATGAAACCTTTGGGCTTCACCATTGAGTCCATGCAATGTTGTAAAGTATAATAGTCCTGTGCAGTCTACATGGGCTGTGGCTGCCAGCCAAATTCTGCATAAATCAAAGCAATAATATACAATTTTTATTCTGTAAAATCAATTTGTTTCAACAAGCAATCTTCAGACTGATTTAATAATAACATGATAATAGTTTTAATCGATCAGAATAGCTTTTAGAGTTTTGCAGCACCCAGCAACAACCGAACCAGGTGCCCCGCTGGCTTCCTCAAAAAGTGTCAAGGAAAACCAGCTAAATGAATTGGGTGCACGTTATCTATGCCATGTGACGCTAGTGATCAAGTGTACAGCACTGTTTGGTTTATTACGTAGAGCAGTTGGTGCTGTATTGTATGATTATTATCATAAGGTACATGCTGACTTTCACATGCATCAAAACCATGTTGTGAACTTCTATACATTCACAAGCATTCCTGTATTCAATGTTCAGTATACTTGTATACTAATCCGTGACCGAATCAATGATACCTATAGTACAGATATGCATAATATCATTTCAGTTTCCATCTTGATAAATCCTTGTACCAACGTGGGTCCAGTAAATACTACTATCAATCTCGCTTTACTGAGAAGAACACTGGGCTGAGACAACGATGCCTTTATGACAGGATTTTAGCTCTAGGAGACATAATGTCCCTTGTTACACAATTTCCATACCACGCCCACGTCACTAATACGGTAAATACAATAATCATATGATACACAATTATTCTGACATACAGATGCTGCACGTAGGACATACAATGTAGATAGCACAGTGAGAGTGAATTTTGTACCAGCTTATACAGTCATGCAGTGCCACAGCGTTTCTGATAGCTTAAAATTGTGCGTGCAAATGCTTGTATGATCCATTTAGACAGCCTTTTATATATTGTATGGATGTTATTCTCCTGTGATAGAATGAATAGACAAAACATGGTGGGAGCCAAGTTCTAGAAGGTTGAAGGTTTGTTAAATTGTGCAACCACTGTTACACATCACTACGTAAAGTATTCTATATGTAGCTTCACAATAATTTACAGCTGGATGAAGAAGATGAGAAAAAAGGCTATCAACTGTGCTGTGTGGATGCTCTTAACTCTTGCAAAGAGTTCTATAGAGTTCGACCTGCCAGTGATGGACGTTCATATGATCCTCCCAGCCTTATTACGGTATAAGTACATGGTTCTCAATCCTTTGTACACTTGGAATCTTTAGTTTCAATGCAGTTGGCATTCCTTCTTCTCTGGAGTGGCAGTGCTGTAGTGAGCAGGTCATATAATTTTACTAAAAAATAGCCGTACCTACATGTAGTAACCTATAAAAGAAATTGGAAACCAGATTAGCTAATTAAAATTCTACTGTAGAATTTATACTCATAAAATGATGTCATCATCTAGGGCCAAGGAGATCCTCACATTGTGACATCAGATGGATATTTTTACACATTCAATGGACTTGGAGAATATTTATTCACCAGAGTTGGAGACAATGATACAGTAATACAAGCCAGAACAGAGAGAGTAAAACCGAAGGAGGGAAGTAAGCATCCTTAGCTATATTATAAACCATTCAGACTCATCATTTATGCTAGAAAAAGTGTAGAAACCGAAGGCCAAAGATGGCTGTAATGCAATACATTATACATGTAGGTACTTATATTGCATATATTATAATGTTTTGAGCGTACGGGCACCTGCGGTGCAAGTACGGGAGCAGTCCAAGATTGGACTGTTGAACTAACTCCTAATTACACAACACTGAGTTATGGTAACTTACAGTAGCTGACCTATAGGTCCGAGTTGTTACTAATTCTATAGAGCTATTATGTGATTTTCTATGAAATTCTGGGACTTTGGGCTTACAGTCCCGAAGGACCGAGGCTGGAAGCAAGCTAGTTTAGAAAAGATAACTCCAAATAGATTCCTTGCAAAAGGAGCTGTGCCTTTATTGAGCTCCAAGTGGTAACTGTATCAATACAGAAAAACGTTCGCCTTTTGTACATATGTGAACTTCCGGCTACTGGGTTTTAAGTAATAATAGTAAAAAGGACGAGTTCGGACCTCTTAAAGTCGATCATATACCAAAAATTACACATAACATTGCACATACAATAAGTATGAAAGGAAAACAATATAGGAGCACTCGGCCCTACATAACCATGCATTTACATAACATTTACAGGTAATTATTACCGCGATGCAACAAGTATAAAACAATTATACAATATTTTAGACAATTACACACCATTTAAAATGTTAATGAGAAATGTCCTTCTCACTACAATAGTATATTATCACATTCATCAATATTTTAAAGATTTCTATATTCTATCAAAGCTTAATAAGGCTAAAGCTTGGGAATTTTGCTTGTAGTTTCCCATAAAACAGTAACAGTATGTAATGTACAACGTAACTATGATAAATAACATTGCAAGTGCGATTTAATCTAATTTAAATATTAAACAATTATATATCTTCCAGTTTTAAAACTCTCTGTTGCGGGCTTGGGTCAAGCTACCTACTTCAGCGCCGTCTGCATAGCAACAGCTGGATTACCCAGAGTACAGATTCAGATCAACAAATCTCCTTCTGGACCAGAACTGGTGAATACCCTTCAGTTGATAATCGATGGTACAGAAATAGATATTTCAGTGATTGAAGAGAATTCCAATAAGACACAGACTATAGATGGAGTAGATAATGATATCTTGTTTGAGAGGACAGCAACCAATATCACAGTTCTGTTCTATTCTGGACTGGCATTGACAGTTTCACCAGGAAATGTAAGTTAGGCTATCGACCTCTGCCCTCTTACATATGGCCTCCTATGCTTGCACTCTGTCAGGTTATAAGTGCCAATTAAGATGATGATTCCTGCAATTGATTCACATCTCACAAAAGTTAAGATTAACACGACATACATATACATGTACATTACATTGTATTCCTATTTTCCTACAACTGCATAATAATAAATCTTTACAATTCATGTATTATTACAGAAAATACTTACCTTATCTTTATCAATGCCAAGCAGTCTCAAGGGATCAACCATCGGTTTGACTGGATTATATGATGGAAACCAGGAGAATGACTTGACCTATTTAAATGGTACTGGATACATGTCAATAAACTCTACAGAGATGGAAATATTTGAGTGGGCTAGTACATGTAAGTACTACTAATGTGTTGCAGAAATCTGGTTAAATTCAATCATTACTTTTGTATTGTAATGGTACGCACAGTCTTCTCTAACCACCTGACACTAACTACAATGTATACTCACATGTATATCTGCTTGTATTCCTTACTACTTAGTCAAACATTGCTTGTATACTTGTATATAGCATACTGAGACATTGTACTGCTTTTTATACCCATGTAAAGAGGCCCGACCTCTCAGAATTACCTGATATTCATTTTGTATATGATTTGGATGATTCTAAGCATCTTTTGTAATAACCCGACCCATTTTGGGTCGGCCATCGGGCTTCAAGCCGCCATATTGTTGCGCAATTTCCGGACGACCCTACGTCGTCTTTTCCCGACACTACGTCGGCCTTTTTACCGGAACTTCCTCCGGAAGTTCCCTTACTATATAAAGGGCATTGTTTTTATGCTTGTTGTCTCAGTTCATGCTTGGATCTCAATAAAGACACATCTATACTTATATACAGAGACTTTCACTATGTAGATAGGTCATTCTAGTTGTTAAGGTCCTCGACCTTGCAACACGAACTGCCTACTAGGTCGGATCACTCTCTTTCTCAGTATAGTAAACAAGCATAACTCGGGATCACATGGGTCGTCTTTGGTAGTTCTTTGACTACTGACTCCGATCAATCTTTCATGTAATGAGAAGGCCTAGCACCACTCATAGGCACTTCATTTTGGGTCGGGAGTCGTCTTAGGACGACCATACCAGAAACCAAAAACCATTACAGTACTATTATATACTACTTGGTTTTATTCCAATAGTCTGCCCAGTTAATCAAATAACGACACAGCAGTTAGGTATATCCAAAATGTAGTTGCAAATAAATATTCTACACGTATATTTTAATGGTAGTTGCTGCAGACAGCATTACAACTATTATAGAACAGACACTTGTTCATTTCCAGTTGCTGTATCTGAGGAGGATTCCATCATGTACTACACTGAAGATAACACTGACTGGAACACATACAACAACAACTCATTCGTACCTGTATTTAGTGATAACATCCAGAACTGGGTTTGGTCATCAGAAGATTTCAAAAATAGGTCATACGGGGCATGTGGAGACAACTTAGCATGCTTATACGACATCTACTTAACTGGCGACATTGAGATTGGTAAAAGCAGCAAACAGACAGCAGATGACAGTGTAGCAGCCACAGCTTCCCTGAGTAAGTTAACTTTGGAGTAAAACAAATTTAATTTGCTTAGGATATTCTTGCCACCTCTTAAGTGGACATTAGAAACTAAATAGGTACAGCTTTTCAAACTTCTAACGTCTAATTCAAGTCATCATAAAGGACTCTGGTGAACACCGGACATGCATTGTTTACTTATCATGGATGCTATTGGTTTCTGTAGGTAACTTTGCACCGGAGATCTATGGTGAAGACTATATAGAAGTTTCCGGAAATGGAGAGTACCAGTATACCATGTTTGTGAATGACTCTAATGGGGATAATTTCACTGTCTCCGTCATTCCAGACAGTACAGTTGAAATATCAGATGGTCTAGTGAATATCTCTGGTGTCTTGGAAGATTTAGAAGATTTTGGAAACTTTTCAGTGATCGTTCAGGTCAATATATTACATAACATATAGCCAAGTGTGGATTCCACATTTAGAAAACTGAAAACGGTTTCTAGAATTTGTCGGCGATACCTACAAATGTACAAGCTGAGATCAGTGTAGCCGTGTGTATGTACAAGTACATTCTATCTTATAGTTATTATACTGTCATGCATAATTCCACCTTACATTTCTTGACCATACTATACATGTACATGTATTTACTCTGGTGATCCAGTTTGTAAACTTTAGAACTGTTTTATTTCAAATTCTAACATTACTGTGCGAAACAATCTCTTTTTGGTTCTTTTGCACATTTGGCTAATAGTATGACATTGAAGTGATAGCTCTCGATAATACTCTATAGGATGATAAAGGTGCTGCCAGCAGCAAAACTCCACTGGTTATGATCTGTAACTGTGCAAACAATGGAACTTGTGTGGAACTCTCTGAGGATGAACGGCAATCAGCAGAGACGAAGTGAGTTTACACTAAATATGTTCCCTGGTGAGTGCATTTCTTCACATGTTATACTACTTGAATTCACTTGAATTCAGTAAAAGTATTCACAAGTTTTACTGATATCCATTAATTCTCAATATGTACCTGTTTAAGCAAGCATAACTCCCTTGTTTAAATACAATATTCCGTTCCCATGTGCACATGTATAAGAGGAGCAACACTTGCAGTACATAGATAAAATGATGTACGTGTAAGAGTGTCCTCTTTGTGCAAAACTCTGATCAGAAAAATTGTAGCTACCGCTCAATGCATTGTACAGTGTACATCATGAAGTAACCATGTTTACCTCTGCAGCACTGCGGTTCTGGAGTGTATCTGTCCTACGGGATATACTGGGTCTCTCTGTGATGCAGATCTGGATGCATGTTCTTTAGTAGCATCTCCATGTTATCCATCTGTACTGTGCATAGATAGCCCTGCACCTGCTGACCACACTGGTTATACGTGAGTTATCCCCTATCAGATACAAACATACCACATTGATGTTGTTTCCTTTTTCACTGTAGTGGTACTGGGGCTATTTTTAAGCCTAAACATTCAGCAATTTTGTTTCTAAACAGGTGTGGAGATTGTCCACCTGGATACACTGGAGATGGAGTAACTTGTACAGATATAGATGAATGTGAGAATGGAACCAGATGTGATAGTATCTGTATAAACTCTCCTGGTTCCTATGAATGTGCCTGCCGAAGTGGTTATGGGCTCAATGCTGATGGTTACACTTGTGATGGTGAGGAACTTCTTCAGTAGTTTAATCTACATGTACTTATCCATTCATGTAGTGTAGGAGGAAAGTTTGGTCCGCGAATACACAAGGTTACTAAATCAGGTGGTTTCATACAATGTATGTCGAACTCTGTTTGAAACCTTTTGTTTGTATATGAACAGCACTTAGGTAACTATATTACTTCTTTCAACACTCTATTCCGTTATCTGCCAAATTTGGAGTTAGTTGTACTTTGTATTTTATTGGCTGACATACTTTTTACTCGACTATTATGAAAATTGAACAGCTCAAGGTTCTGTAGGGAGGATAACAAGGTAGACTTCTTATACACCTTTCTCTATTTTGTTTATTGCTGCATAAGATATGTACAATGTACATGTATGTGAAATGTATGAGTAAATGTGACCTGTAGTATTCTTGTTTCTACTCTACAGTTTGATACAGAGATTCTGTTTTGAAGATGGATGACAGAAGTTAGACCTTTTACATTCTTTTATGTCTCACAAATTTCAAGGTAATATTTCCATTTCAGACGTTGACGAGTGCACAGTGGCAAATCCTTGTCACCAGATCTGTAATAACACTTTCGGCTCCTTTATCTGTAGTTGTGAGGAGAACATGGTACTCAGCGAAGACAGTGTTAACTGCGAACGTAAGTGGAAACATTTGTTAGGCAACTCTCTAGATCTATGGCAAACAAAAAGTAATATAATAAGAGTGAATCTTAGATTAGCATCAGCTGTATGATTTGGGTCAATAACACTTCCTGTTTGGGGTTTTAATGTCAGTCGTGCAGCAAATTCTCATATTATTGGGTTAATTCTACACTGAGCTATACATTTAGTCAGCATGTATTCCTATAATATGATGCATGCATTAGCACTATAATTATCAATGCTTATTATAATATTATATGTACTGTATATTGTATTTGCAATTAATGAAAAGAAAAGAGGACAATAGAAAGCAGTATAACAGTTCTAGTTAGATTTACATGTACATGTACATGTAAAAAATCTGCTGTGGTGAACTTGACTGTCATTCTACTTCACATGGGATATTTCCTACAGCTTCAGAGTCATGCGCTGGATCCAATTCATGTAGCGACACTAATGGACTATGTGCAGTAGAGAATGGTACCAGTGTCTGTTACTGTAAGAAAGGTTACTCTATAAACTCTGATGGTATAACATGTGATGAGGTGGATGAATGTCAACTTGATATTGATGGATGTTCTCAGCTATGTAACAATACAGATGGTGGTTATAACTGTGGCTGTGAATCTGGTTATATCCTAGATGATGGTGGTTATATCTGTAATGGTGAGTATCGCTTTCATTTTATTCCAAAATAAACATGACAATGTATATCTCTCAATTTTGAAATAAACATACACGTGCATCTGTATTTCATATAACATCAAAGCTTTTGAGTATGATGACATGAGATAAAGCCGTACACTGTATGTTGTTGCAACATTGCATCAATTACATTTCATTCAGCTTACGGAAAATTTCTCCTTTAAAACTTTCTAATTTACGCTGAAACAAGCTTTTCAAAGATCTTTGACCCCTCTAAATGGTCTGACGACAGTGACTCTGCCCCAGACCTTATTGGGCAGTTCTTTACAGCACCTCTACATCCCTTCTGTGTTTTGACTTGGGTGCCTCATACCCTCGGCTGGTAGTGTACCTGTCATAAATGATTCCACCCCAAACATACAAACACCACATACATGTATTATTCTTGGAAAGTACAGACAGTATGTTTTCGTATAGTTGATTAGGACATCATTAAGCCCAGCGATTGCGCTTGCACAGATGTGTGTGTATATGAGTAGCAAAATGCAAATATCATATGTTCCACAGATATAGATGAATGCATGGCGGGTACATTTGACTGTGAAGAATCTTACATCTGTTCCAACAAACCTGGTGGATATGACTGTATCTGTAGACCAGATTTCCTCCAGTACCACGGAAAATGCATCTGTGAGTTAACATGATGTGCTCATGTAAATGGGGGCATTGATATATGCATGGCCACTCTTAGTCTTTGCCATACAGGAGTTAAAGTTCAGATGTGCATAACCAATGTCACTAAATTACTCGCAACAAATTTGCTCTAGCATCAATAATATTCTCTGTTGCTTCCCAAACTACTGTATTAGTGCATGATATGGATAATCATGGTGACAAACTCGTTATAGGTAAAGGTCACTTAACTTTTATTTCTACTTTAACATATCTGTAGATTTTGACATGCCTGTAGAAATCTTTACGCAAATGGTAGAAGAGACTGCAGAAGTTAATTCATTAACGTTCTCCCTAGCTGGCATGAGACTGGAAGAGGTAAAGCCTGTAACATAGAGCATAGAATATACAAAGTATAAAAAGTAGGCTACAGTTATTAATACACACTGACCATTATAATTTCTTAAGCTAAAAATATTTGACACTACACCATTATTATAGAGCTGGTGTCACTTAAAATGCGCAACTCACTGATGTGCATTTAAAAAGTCCGCAGAAACAATTCATACATATACACATGTACATGTTTTCACATTTATTCACACTTAGCCGTTAATTGGATGGATAAGTATTGAAAGTTTAAGCAACCTCTTGCTGAGGTAACATACATGTAATTATTAAATGCTATTTATTTCGTACTTGTCTCTGGTGCTTCCTTCATAGCAGGTTTACTTCACTTGTACTTCACTTGTATGCACATCTCTTGTCACAGTACGCAGTAAAGCAGGAAGTGTTACTCTTCACTCTACTAGCTGAGTCAGCAACTAACCTGTGTTCAAAAACAGTCTGTCAGTTTATGTCTGCTACCAATGATACAGCAAGAAGGTTGGTTCTACAGAGGAAGTTTAGTAAGATCGCATCTTTGTTTTTCAAACCTTCGATAAGTTAAAAGAACAATATTGTTATCAATAATTCACCAGCGTACATTGTACATGTACATTGTATATGTACAGCGTACATTGGATATGCTGTGCATGAAGGACTTGTCCACGTTCATCAGATATATTCCTCAACTTACATGTACATTATAATAATAGATATATTGCTATTGTTGCTTCAACTTCAATTATTTGTAATCGGAATAGGATAGGCATAATTGTGCTGTGTTGTCACAAGACAATTCACATGATTGACCTTGACATTATACTATGATATGTATTTAACAAATAGCAAGAGATCTACATCTACCAGATTCTACAAGGAGTACTTTACTAGACTCCCAGGATATCCTCAGTATGATGATAATGATGACCTCCAGCTATCTCTCTATGCCTCTGTACCAGATGCTGGATATCTGAATGGTGTGAATCTACTTGAGGTTCTACAGAATGTGGAAGACAACATTACAATAGCTTCAGGTAATTTAGGGAGTTCTTACCATATTTTGCTGGCTAGTCCATTACACTATGTGATACAGTGTAGAAGTGTTTCTGTGCTTAAAGGATGCAATTTTATTGCTCTGATGCATGATTTGTTGTCTGTTTTAATGTGATTTAAGCAATCGTGACATGGTATGAATATGGGGGCTAAATTGTTCCACAATGCTGCTTGACCTACATGTAAGCATGCATACCATATTTTAATGCTACAGGATACAATATAAGCAATGTGAACCCACCAAAGCCTACAACTACTACGACTATGCCAACCACCAGTATGACCTTGACAACTTCCACAGACCTCATGACCTCCACCACATCTATAACCTTCTCGACCTCTAAGAGTTCTCCTGAGCGTAAAGAAGCAGTTCAATCTAATTCCATTCGTACAATATACATCGCAGTTGGAGTGTCGGCAGGAGTCCTGCTCATTGTACTTGTTATCACCATAATCGTGTGTAAGACAAGACACACCAAGCACAAGTAGGTTTCTTTACCCATATTTACAGTGTACATTACAATGTACTTTCTTTAGACAACCATGTACAATGTATAAATACTAGCACCCAATTTAGGTCTTATATGTTTAAATTGGTCTTGAAACCTTTTAGCTACAGTTTGGTAGTAACAACATGAATTCTATATCCATAGTAGCTTGCTGTGGCTGATAGAACAGTTTAATTGTATACGAGTAGCAGATGCAGGCATGAAAAGTCTAGTAATGTGCGCAATAAGTAAGAGCCAAATAATGTAGTCTAACTCCAAAACGTACATTGTACATGTATGTGGTACACGTCTGTTATTGAGAGTTATACAAGTGAAGTTTTTGCACAGTAGCATAATATATATTGCACACATAATATTAATTATTGTCTTCACAACTCCTTGAACCAGCTTAAGCTCCAAATAAAAGTGGCATGTCCTCTGCTCATCCGTGGATTGACCTTGGACTGACCTTGGGCTAGCAATCTTCTGGCTTGTTTGATCAAAGCAATCTATCCCTGGTACCTGAGCACAGTCAACTTTTTGTAAGAAATTGGAGGTTTTTTGCTCAATGTGCATTGGTGGTGGATCAGTAACTCGTTGACTAAGTTGCCCTGTGCCTAAAGCTTAAAATGTTAGTCACGAAGACAATAATTAATATACAACTGAGAGTAATGTAATGCAGTGTACACTCTACATGTTACTATGAGTAATGTAATGCAGTGTACACTCTACATATAACTATGAGTAATGTAATGCAGTGTACACTCTACAAGTAACTATGAGTAATGTAATGCAGTGTACACTCTACATGTTACTATGAGTAATGTAATGCAGTGTACACTCTACATGTTACTATGAGTAATGTAATGCAGTGTACACTCTACATGTTACTATGAGTAATGTAATGCAGTGTACACTCTACATGTTACTATGAGTAATGTAATGCAGTGTACACTCTACATGTTACTATGAGTAATGTAATGCAGTGTACACTCTACATGTAACTATGACCTCTTACAGAGCCTATAACCTGACACAGAATCCAACTTTCTATGAAACTGAACTGGATAAAGTAGCCAATGGGAAGCCAGCTGGTCAGTCTGACCCTCTACTAGTGCATATCAAACAAGCAGAGCAAGTAACAGTTGCTGGAACGGCTTTTATTGACCCATCTACTGAAACCGTTGGTAAGACCTAGTTCCGTAATCAGCTCGTGAGAACTACACTCGTGTTTCACTAATTTTCTAAAGCTACAGGCAATTTGAGCTTGATCTACAGCTACAGGAAATCTTAGTTTGTTTTTAACTTTCATTAATTTGGTTAAAAGATTATTCAACTCAATTTATTCAATGGCTACTATCAACTCATACCTCTACATGTAGTTTGGAGTTGTGGCACACCTCACCATTGCACTAAATCAACTTCCAACAGACAATTAGTCTTGGGTTAGAAAATGCACCATTTTAAAAATATGAAATATCATTTATAATAATAGTACAAAGTTAAGTTGTGTGTGTAGAAGTGCTAACTTATTTTTAATAAAAAGTATTTTTTCTTTTTAGCCGATGATAACAGCCGCAGATGCATCTACATGACAGAGAACCTTAAATAATTTTTTATTGGTAATTTCTCTAGGACTGGGTGTGAAATGAAGGATTTTGACCTTACATGTACATGCAATAGATGTATATAATAAGTGCCATGTAGTCGGGAGGCCGAGTTAGAGTCACATTTTACCATTACAATATTATTACAAAGACGCAGCGGTGTGAATACCATTGCATTTAATTGGTGTCAGGTCAGCTAACTGGTTGCTATTGACATGATACACATATTACTAGAGGTAAATAATCCCTTCAACTTCACACAATGAGTAGTGAGTTAGTACTACAACTACTGCTTTTTATTGCCAGCAACTAGTGTAGTAGGTGTACTGATGACTTAAAATAGAGTTTCTCACCAACTTATTTGACCTACGTGTTCATGTAGAGGCTTGCAATACCATCAATATATAATAATGAATAGGGATGCTGTTTTGTCACGTTGTATGTACATGTACACCATCTACAGCCCAGTGATATTGCATGTTCTCTTCCCATATATAACAATATTGATCTATTGAGCTAAACAACGAAACGATTTAAAACATACATGTATTGCAATGAATTCAACTGACATCCATATTTCTTTGAATAAGTTAGAAATAAATTTAAATTATGTATGTTTGTGTCATCGCTAAGGAAAACAACTAAATAATTGAATAAAGCGTTGAACAACTTGTTTTGAGTGCAATTCATTTGTATCACAATACATCAGCAGTCAGCAGTGCGTCTTATACAAGAACTAATACATTAGATGAGTGCAGGCAAAAATATTTATAAAACTTTGACAAAATGCTTCCACTACTCTGGGTATCAGCAATCTCCATCAGTTTCCTTCTAGAGAGCACCAGTTGTGAGCCAGTTGGTAAGTATAATATAGGTATTGTTTATTTTAATAAGTTATTATTCACTCAAATACGGACCTAAATACACATCACATGTCCATTGAGTCGGTTAGAGTGAAGTATGGAAATACAACTAGCACCTCTTTTGCATGTCAACTATTCCAGACCGACTATAGCTCTTAGCAGAATACATCAATATATAGAAAATGGCCAAACCCCCTAACATTCAGTAAGGCGCAAGGTGGCCATAATAAGAGGGGTGCCCTTGTGTGCAGTTCGCTCAGAGCATGTCTACTGCTCACCAGTGAAGCTTCCTTTTTAAGGTTGCTTAGCTGGTGTAGTGGTAGCATGTTCTGTTCACTGTGCTAGGTGATTAGGTGCCGTAGAGGCCCTGGGTTCAAACCCCAGTCAGGGACTGGTATTTTCATGAATTTGAAACAAGTCTCTGACTGCTCAAGAATAAATTCCTTGCTAAAAATACATTGTACATCAATGAGTGTGCAGACAGATATTTTTGCAGCAATGATAAACAATATTGACTGCAAAATAATCTATTCCCTCTCAAACTCTACTGTATCTTCTTCTTCTTTCGGATTGTGGATTGTTTTATCCTGGGGTTGCCACAGGGTTTATCTGTTCTCTCTCTCACTGTCTGCACAATGGACCTTCCACTTCAAACGATTAAAACATATCACAGTTTATGTAATCATATGCATGTGACTATGTGCATGTATGTTATTCACAAGATCTTTAGATTAATCAAGCTTTTTTTATGCACACTAAAAGACTAGTCACACAGTAACCGATCCAATACAACTTGATGCTGAGCAAACGACAACAAAACTACGTTTCAGCTTCAAAGATTTTGTTGGAGTTGTTGATTCATGTTTGGCTGGTAATTCCGTAACCTTGTGACTAGACTTTTAGTCATGCACTGCTACATGTATATTTATTTGGCGTAATTAGCACCTAAATATCCAGATGTAATTATTCATAATTGTCAAACAACTTTTTTTTTCAGCGTATTGGGGGTGAATGGCTGGCAATACCAGACCATTCACATCTATGACTATTTCGCAGTAGTCATATACCAAACATATTTTTCATGTATGTGATGGCGCCTAGAAAGCAATTTTCTCCCACGAATGTTTTCGAGTGGAAGCACCCACCTGCAGCAACCAACAATCGTCTTACGTAAAAAACTTCTTTGATGTACCATCTTTCAACAGTGCTGGAGAAATTTTGTTTGGGGAAATTTGTGGATGTATTTAATGATATCCTTCTTCCTGCTGGTGTAGAGGAGAAATGACCACTGTGGTGGTCCAGTTGTGGGCTAGCTAAGTACATGTAAGCTAGGAAAAAAGTCCTGAAACAAGCTGCGGCCTACCCTATTGTTTCCTTATCTTCACAGATCAAGGAAACATAACTCCAAGACTAATCAAAGAAAATATAATTTTGGAACAAAATTATTGCATTTTCTGTATGCATGTTACTAGCATTTAATTGGTTGTTTATTCATTGCAGAGGCAACAACATTCCCGATTAGCTCGACAACAGTAGGTAAGTTCTTTGGTAGAAAAAAACGACCATTATAATATAACACACGATAAGAGATGACCACCAGTATCCAACTATGTAGCATGTGGAATATTGGACATGCAGTTCTAGCTTAATTAGGCTGTACACACAGTACCATACTTCAATGTTCTGCAATTATAGGCTTCATATTCTGCTCAAATTGTATTTTTACAGGAACCAATATTTTACAACATGTTGACAATAATAGAGGAACAATCAACCCTTAATGCTCATGGGAGACTATGTTATTCCAATTTACTGAATGAGACCTATGCTAATAATATGCCCACGCAGCACCCAAGCCTGATAGAAATAGAGCACTGTCAATCCCCCTTTCACGTCCTTCCAATCTAGTCCAATACCTTCTCAACAGACCAACAAGGCTACTACTGGTGTTTGTGTCAGCATGGCATTATGCCATTTATGTGATGCTAATTCTGTACAATTTTTTGGAGTAACATCAGTTTGTGATGTGTGACTTATATCAGCAGTGAGACTAGTCTCCCATGAGCATTAATGGCTGATTGTGTTCCTGTTGTTCTATTCTTGTCAAAATGTTGTAAAATATTGGTTCTTGTAAAAATGCAGTTTGAGCCGAATTTGGAGCCAATAATTGTAGAATATTGAAGTATGTACAGCCTAATTAAGCTAGACCTGCATGTCCAGTATTTCTCATACATGTATGTCATCGTAACTTTCTACTCTCAATCTCAACATAGTCACTATTATCCCACTTGGAGTCACACGGAAAGATTTCCTTATTTCACCTTTTTGCATCTTGTGGAAAGTGTATCTAACAAATTTCCATAACCAACTTCCAATGAACACTTTTTACTCCAAGTCTGGCCAGATGTGTGTTAGATCACATCATGTTAGTTTATTCTATTAGATACTTTGGGGCCAACACCCATTAGCTAAGCTACAAAGTGCGGAGGCCAAATGAAAATAAGAGGGCATTGAGTTATGCATTTCCATTCATTGCCTATGCTTAAATTTTTCCCCAACTTGGTGACACTTTAATACTAAAAACATGTTTGATCAAATTTGAAGCAAATGAACAGCAGCAGCAACGTAATACCAAAATATTTATGCAATATTTGTTATTTCTTTCAAAAGCAAATTCCAGCAGCCAATGCACAAAACAAGCATATGTACCGGTTTTATTTAGTTGTATTTAATCATTTTAGCGACATTCGACACAAAATTGCATCATGATAAAAATGCAAATAATGCAAATTGGCTGACAATGTTATGGCAACAACTACACAAGTGGCTTATGAAATTATTGGCATAAGATAATTACTTTAGTGTTGTTAGCATGTTGTAAAAAGTGTTCTTCTTGTTTAGCAAAATGCATGTATTGTATTTAAACCAAAGATAGGACCCAAAATCATGCATAGTATTGGAATATTTGCTCATGTAGCCTCCATAACATAAACATAGCTCAGTGAATGTAGACCTATAACACACCTAACAAATTTTGTTGCAATGATATTTTTGTTATAATTATTTTATTATATAACCTAATATTTGGTTGTTAATACGTATACAATATGTTTTAGGCTTGTCTACAACACATTGGACCACCGAAGGTAAGACAATAACTTACAAATGATGTGCTGAATTTTACAATAAATACATGCCGTATGAAACTTATTTATCGTGCATATCCAATCGATTATACAGTTTTACTTCCCATCATTAAAGCCAGGTGAAAAGCCTAGGATCTGATGAGATCAGCATTTTTTCTAATTTGTGTGCCTTTCTCAGTATGGTGAAATGATTATGTCGTACAGGAGCATTTTAAAGCTGGATGATCTTCATAACACCACAAATGATCTTTACAGAGCCCTAAGCCCGAGGTCACAGCGGCTCCCAAATCCAATCTATTATGACTTACCTAATTTTTCTGCTTTAGCAAAAGTTGATATTACAATCATGTTATATGTAAGAGATTTTTGTTGCTTACTGTGTAAATTGGTGACATAGAGGTCACTATCATATTTTTCATCTACATGTACTAACGCATAATTAGAAAAAATATTTCTGAGGCCATAATTTTTCACATGTACATGTAGTTACTTAGTGAAGTGACGTCATGGACCCACCTGTCAATCAAACTTGAGCATACTGAAAATGCTAAAACTTCAAAGCAGCATTACAGCCATGTGGAGATACTCAACCTAAAAAGATTGTACATCATTTGAAGCTAAGCTTCTGACTTAACTAACTACATTATTGTGTAGGATGGTCAAATTCTTGATTTGCACTACTTTAAGAACTAAATACATGCTGAGTATGCATTTACTTACAGATTTATGGAGTTCAACTGCACCAGGTAAGAAGGTCTAAGAGTATGTAATAAAACACCTACATGTATCTATTAATAGGTGAGTCGGTATTTGTTATCTTTCGTTTGCACTCTTGCTGCACAAACTTGTTCCAGATTTACATGTACAGTGAGACTTGCTTAGTTCAAACTCCAAGGGACAGCCATAGTTGGTTTGAATTAGGCCTGAGTTTAAATTGTAAGATCACTTCACTTACTCACAATCATTATATAAATATATAGTGCTCAGCAGAGGCCAAGGCTAATAGCTTGAACTAACCAAGATGTTTAATTATCCGAGGCTGAATTAAGTAAGTTCTACTGTACATGACTTTGTATACAATGAAATTAACCCCTGTCAAATAGGTGTATCAAATCTGTAGCGTAAGTTTCACAAGCATATTGAAATTGGCCAGGAATTTTGTAACTAATAGAACATAAGTTAATGGAATATAAGTTTACATGGTTTTATTAGCACAAAGTCATGTAAATAATGGCTTTACTTAACTCTCGGCTTGATGAGTTATTTACTGCATTTATATGTCTGAGTTGCATAAATACAGTTTTTTCCCTGCTAAGAGCATCCTTCTAGAAATGTAGGTCTACATGACATGCATATAGTAGCATATTATTCATGCATCACATGAGATATTGATGCAAGGACCTAATGTCATTTCCGAAAAAGAATTCAACACAGGTTGGAAATGAAACTAATATCACCATGTTTTACTATTACTCAGATACATTAGACTGCAGTTTGTGTTTTATCTAAAACAGTGTTGTAAGTAAACCGCTTGTTGTGACTTGTGAGTACACTGCCAATTGAGGTGGCAGCAACTGAGGTTTAGGTGGTGCTAGACTCTTGAAATATCTGTATCAGTATTTGTTAGAAATAAAATTGGACATCTACGGAATAACACAATCCTAGTCAACCAATACCCTATATCATGTTATTAGCAGTGAAACTACATGTATAAGTAACATGAAAGTAAATCCTTCCTGACCATGTGCCCAGTAAAGGAAATGTAAGTACTCAGGCCTTATACTCCCATGTACCCTCACCACTTCTACACAGTATATGAAGCTACATTCAACTTGTATTTTTTGAGGCATTGCAATAATCTGATGTATATTCATTCGATTATTTTTAGCTTATGTAGAGTCAAAGCCACCAGTCCCAAAACAGACAGAATTTACTCCAGAAAAATCTATTGATGGTGAAATAGTGTTTCTCATCATTATTGGCATTATAGGTACCATTGGAGTCATTGCTGCTATTACTGTCGCTATAGTGAAAGCCGTCTCCAAGTATGTAAACATAAGCTAAGTAGAAACAGGTGTACAAGTTCATTAAAAATAATATTTCAGTTGAAATTGTGATGCCTTGTAACATTTGAATATTTATTTCTTTACAATGCTTTATGTATGTATGTATGTATGTATGTATGTATGTATGTATGTATGTATGTATGTATGTATGTATGTATGTATGTATGTATGTATGTATGTATGTATGTATGTATGTATGTATGTATGTATGTATGTATGTATGTATGTATGTATGTATGTATGTATGTATGTATGTATGTATGTATGTATGTATGTATGTATGTATGTATGTATGTATGTATGTATGTATGTATGTATGTATGTATGTATGTATGTATGTATGTATGTATGTATGTATGTATGTATGTATGTATGTATGTATGTATGTATGTATGTATGTATGTATGTATGTATGTATGTATGTATGTATGTATGTATGTATGTATGTATGTATGTATGTATGTATGTATGTATGTATGTATGTATGTATGTATGTATGTATGTATGTATGTATGTATGTATGTATGTATGTATGTATGTATGTATGTATGTATGTATGTATGTATGTATGTATGTATGTATGTATGTATGTATGTATGTATGTATGTATGTATGTATGTATGTATGTATGTATGTATGTATGTATGTATGTATGTATGTATGTATGTATGTATGTATGTATGTATGTATGTATGTATGTCTGTATGTATGTATGTATGTATGTATGTATGTATGTATGTATGTATGTATGTATGTATGTATGTATGTATGTATGTATGTATGTATGTATGTATGTATGTATGTATGTATGTATGTATGTATGTATGTATGTATGTATGTATGTATGTATGTATGTATGTATGTATGTATGTATGTATGTATGTATGTATGTATGTATGTATGTATGTATGTATGTATGTATGTATGTATGTATGTATGTATGTATGTATGTATGTATGTATGTATGTATGTATGTATGTATGTATGTATGTATGTATGTATGTATGTATGTATGTATGTATGTATGTATGTATGTATGTATGTATGTATGTATGTATGTATGTATGTATGTATGTATGTATGTATGTATGTATGTATGTATGTATGTATGTATGTATGTATGTATGTATGTATGTATGTATGTATGTATGTATGTATGTATGTATGTATGTATGTATGTATGTATGTATGTATGTATGTATGTATGTATGTATGTATGTATGTATGTATGTATGTATGTATGTATGTATGTATGTATGTATGTATGTATGTATGTATGTATGTATGTATGTATGTATGTATGTATGTATGTATGTATGTATGTATGTATGTATGTATGTATGTATGTATGTATGTATGTATGTATGTATGTATGTATGTATGTATGTATGTATGTATGTATGTATGTATGTATGTATGTATGTATGTATGTATGTATGTATGTATGTATGTATGTATGTATGTATGTATGTATGTATGTATGTATGTATGTATGTATGTATGTATGTATGTATGTATGTATGTATGTATGTATGTATGTATGTATGTATGTATGTATGTATGTATGTATGTATGTATGTATGTATGTATGTATGTATGTATGTATGTATGTATGTATGTATGTATGTATGTATGTATGTATGTATGTATGTATGTATGTGTTTTATTCAACTAAAATATCGTCCCATATGGAGTGATAACACTAGGTTCTTACAAAAGGTTATTATTACAATGATACATGAAAAAAGTGAAAAAACTACTCTTTCGCTTCTCAGTTCTGCATCTGGCTGGTCTAAATTTGACAGGCCTCCAATTGCTCTCCAACACTACCTAGTGTTCCATGCTTTATGTCAGCAGTCTCATTAATTTTTATGTTGTTGAAATTCAACGTCCTCACTAAGTAATATCTAATACAAAAATGTATAATTTCTGTCGGCACATTATAAGTGGGAACACCGAATATCTCACCTAATACATAACTACCAGATTAATACTAATCTCTTGATACTGAATACAAAAAATTCTACATTTGTGTCAGGTGCTACCAGGTGCTTCCCTAATCCATACTAATTTGTAAGACAAGATAGAAAGCTGATAACCATGTTGGCTAATTCCCTTAGCAACTGTGTGTACTTGAATTTTTTTGGTACTAATTGTTTATGACTGGATTAAAACAAAAGGTGCTCTACTGAAATAGTAAACATTGTGGCACTAAAAGTGAGTTCAACCGGTACATGCCTCTGCCCATAAGCCTGCATTTACAAAATAATGTCAGGTACAGTAGCCTTATTAGTTTACACCTTTCACCATCACTCAGAAAATCTGAGACTAACAGCTCAACGCTGATATTTTCTACCTTCTTTTCACAAATTCAAGGTTCAGGTGATAGAGGTTCTCACCAATAACACAAATATAAAGTACATCAACTAGAAAATAAATGAGATTCTTTTTAAAGATTCTCTATGTGTATATTCTAATGCAACATTTTTATTAATTAACCTGAAGACATAATACTAAGAATGAAATGCTTTTGTTACAGTCACCAATTGTAGTTATGGGTCTGTATTAAATTTACAGGCGGATTAAGCGAAACAGAATGGCCAGCACTCAGCAACTAGATTCTGGGATGGTAGAAAATAGGAATAATCATCCGACTGCTTACTATGCTGATCGTCCACCCAGGTATTACTCACCTGTCTTTGGTAACGCATTCAGCCAAACAAAAGTAGCACCAGCTATGCCTGCCCCAGTTACCACAACATCAGTTTCTGCTTTTCACCAGATGAGAGTCAGTTCAACTCCAGTGGAGGATCTGGAGAATGGCAACTACTGAATTCTATTAGCTGCCATCTGACTAATCAGAACCAAATATAATTTATAGAAAATATAATATGTATATGATTGTTCGTATTTTCAGAATATTGCGAATTTGCCTCGTAACATTTTTTAATCCAGGGTGTTCACCAGTCACCCAGCTCAATCATTGCTGTAAACCCACTATGCTCTTATGCATCACTCAGCTTTCAAATAGGGGCTGATGTACATGTACTATGCATCTACATGTGCTTTAATTTTCCCATTGCTGTTGTCTCCAAACTGTTATATTATTGCTTACTCCTATATTTCTTGTTACTTATGGTCAAAGATTGAAGCAAAAACATGGGCTGTAGCCACAGTGGTTTTGGCGGCTATCAGTTTCCATGTTCTACTAAAATTATTTAGTTTGTTGGATATTATTTACTCATCAGTAATACAGGTAGTATATTCATATTATATATAACTGGTATCAACAATGTGATTTTTATAACATAGCCTTGTTTTTGTGAGATGTACATGTAGGCCCTACATGTATGCTGAGGCATATACACTGTACATGTTGTATGTACATGTATATAGGCCTACCGACTTGTGCATATAATACTATATTTGATATTTTTGTTGTTGAATAAACAACAATAGGAGACCAAAACTACAATGTGTTAATTCTCTGATGAAAGACATATCAAGTGAAAGAACTATCATAATGATCGTATATTCCGACTTGAAGACATGAGATAAACACATTTGTTTGAGCCTGGCTCTATATAAAATACTAATAAAGGTTAAGTGTAATCGTTCATGTGCCATATCACTGAATACATGATATATTTATTTATCTAACAATTATTAGTGCTTGTTCAGCACAAATTGTGATGACCAACAGCATTAACGTGTTTCTCACCTCTAAGAGAAAGTACATGTACATGCATGCTGTATAACTCACTGGTAATACCACACTTCTACATGTAGGTACCTACTGACATTGAAACCAAAGGTACCAGGAAATTAATGATTAATAATACCTTGTGTTGATCATAAGGTGTCTTCGTGACCTAAACTTCAGCCCCAGGCCAATTTACGAAAATATTTTCCGGCACACATCCGTCACAGGGTCGCGAACACACCGGCCTGGGCCAAAAGCAAAATCCTCATTTTCGCGCGAAGAAACCAGGTGTGTCGATGAGCTAGGGATGGTTTCGGCCGGCCAAGCAAAATCCCAAGCCAATAGCCCTTCTGACCTGGGTCAGACGGTCATCTTGTGATTTTCATTTGCGACCCAGGTCCGTCCAACAGGTTGCGAAGACACCTATATAAGCGTGTAGGTAAACTTCAAAACTATTTTATTCCGCACCCCCAGAATGTATGTCATGTGTGTCATTAGCAATCACCTGCATAACATTTATATTAATCATACAAAAGTTTTTTGAAAAAGTATTAATATACATCCTCCTTTTTATGGTCGCTGAATAAAACACAAGTAACCACACCAGGGGAGGGAGGGAAGAATAGAATGTATAATCAATTTGTAATGAAAATTTGCCCCTTGTACTAGGGAGAAGAGAAACTGTTATCGTTTGCCGGCTTTTTATATGCAGTTATCTCCCACGATGGTAGGGTGCCCAAAATACTTCGAGACAAATAATCATACAATGGCTTCTATGGTGTAATGGAGCTTCGTTCAAAGACAATGAAACCAACAACACGAGTTCCCTTGTATATTATGGGTCACAGTTTAAACACACAGTTTGGAACTAGTTGGATGCCTATTGGTCCACGATTACATTAGACAGCATACAACTCCAACAAACATTTTGTTTAAAAGAAGACTAAGAATTACTATATAAAAAGATGGAAGTTTAAGACAATAAGGGCTTGGAAGTAAAACAAATCCAAATGGACAGACTATTAATTACACAATATAATTTGGATAATTTGGATAATATTAATTGACTGAGTTGTATGCTGTCCTTAGCCTTACTGCCAAGGTGTAATATATATGATATGATATAGGTGTAGTTTATACACGTACATGTGTATGATAGTAATATTTGACCAAGCTGTATGCTACGTGTAACTTATATTGGTTACCAAGTGTTATGTAACATAGTATTGGGATTAATTAGACTGAATTTTAAAGAACAACTTTTACTAAATATATTTTACATACTACAGGCATCATGGCTACAATAATGTGTTAAAAATAGAACTTAAGCATTTGCACATGTTACATAAGTATTAAAAGATATTAAAATAATATACTCCTAATTAACAAGGAAGAAATATAAGTGTAAATGCATGGCTGAATGCAACAACTTACTATGTAGCTGTGGAGGTGTCTCCAAAAGAATAGAATAGTAGTTAGAGAAGTACACGTTGTTATAGTGTGGGTATCTAATACTAAACTGGGTACTGAACCTAAGTTTTCGCTCAGTTTTATAGTAGTAGTATATTTATAGCGTCTAAAAATAACCTAAGAAACTGATTGGACGTCGTAGTGTCCGAAATCGGCAAAAACACATAATTAAAACTTCAGACGTTTTCCGTCAGAAGACGCAGAATTAAATTGTAAACCAGATTATGGTGCTGGGTGGAGATGGGTTCAAACCAACCAATTGACGTAAGCATGACCAGGCACAGGCGGTCAGACAAAAAAAAACAAGCGTTACAAACAATGTTTTAGTGGTTAATTAAACGTCAGCGTTATGATGCATATCCTGGTACAGGCTTGAATAAGTATTACAATAATGTATGCCTAATCCTGGTACAGGCTATAATGTGGAAATGACCAGGCAAATTAATATGTGAAAGCTTCTTACAGAATAAAAACGACAACATCAGATCTTACAAAATATAAAAACCATACTAATGATTAAAAGGTTCATGTGCAAATGTGTTGAAAATAATAACGTGAGATGCCATAATGTATAGTATTCTAATGTAGTAGCAAGCGCTATAGACTATGTAATGTCCAATGCAATAAGCCAATGTTAGTAGACCCTTATATAATGAATATGAATTGAAATGACTAGAGCGATAATGAAAAGTGATGGACAACAGTGATAATGTAGCAAGTGATGAGCTATTAGAGATAATAGAACTTTCATATAACTTAATATTATAAGAAAGATGTAAAATAAAAATTTGATGATCGATGCTAGTTTGGAAGGATGCTAGTTTGGAAGGATGCTAGTTTGGAAGGATGCTAGTTTGGAAGGATGCTAGTTTGGAAGGATGCTAGTTTGGAAGGCGGTGAAATGAAAGTGATCACAAATAAACCACTCTAAGTAGCTTATTTGGTTGCTCAAAATGAAAACCATGTGAAATGAAACCCATTCCGAAAGGAGAATGTAAAAAAGAGAGCTTTTTATTTAATATGCAGATTAGCTCAGTAGGTTATAATTAATAAATCCGGAAAAGAGTCTTGGTCTTCTGCAACTACAATCATGTACATAATAGCGGAAGTTGTTTTGTTATTTTTTGTAACAGAACCATATAGAATATAATGCTCGATTCTATTGACCTCAGTCACCGAAAAAATTTCTTATCGTCAGCCGTGTGACCAGCCTGTCGTTTTGGTGGGAATAAGTTGTCGTTTCACGTTTCGTTGGCACTTTCGTACCCGTGTGACTAGTCCTTTAGGCATCATGTGAGACTTTCCTCTTTACCGTCTGGTATTGTAGCGTACATTGCAGTTGAACGAATTAAATAGAATGGGGTTGTATCAGGAGTTATCTGCCCTTCTAGAGGGCGCTTCCACGATCACACCGGAAGCAACAGTATTCTGCTATAGCAACGCAGTGTAATCCAAGCAGTTTTGAACAAATAATACTTATTATTGGCTGTTTAGCAATAGTTAATATGTGATTAGCTAACATGCAAAGGTAAACAAACCATTGCACGTTGTCATGTATGTCAGTATCACAGCCGTAACATCTTCATAACAGTGGAATTTTCCATCAATAACAACCTGGTCATGTTTATTGTATTGGGAACAGTAACCACTACTGGGAACATGATATGATGAGTTTTTAATTAAAAACTGGGAACATTGATGACTAGAATAATAATAGTAATAGTAACTAGAATACCAACATGTACATGTAGATGGTCAGTTAGCTTTAGTCTACTGCAACATGCCACAGTGTGCTGTGCCAAACTGCACTAAACAAAATGGACTACGATTTCCAAATGATCCTAGCTTATCTAAAAAGTGGGTTATTGCCATAAAAAGAGAAGAACCAGGGAGCAAGGGGAAACTGTGGACTCCAAATAAGACAGCTGTAGTATGCCCTTTGCACTTTACAGAAGATGACTATCAACTAAAAAACGTACATGGTATGTAGGCCTACTATCTCAATAAATATTGAGCGGAGAGTTTAGATTTTAATATTTTTGCACTTTTGTAATTATCTACATATAATTACTATTACAATATTTGTATCATTCCTTATCTACTTTTTCCAAACTATGATATCAAGGAGAATTAAATGAAATCAGCTGACACAATATTGAAATATCTAAAGATAGAGATGATTGAATACATAAATTGTAGATTCACGATCTCTATTACTCAGTCTATTTAATGCAAGTCAAGGCCAAAACACTTAGAAATAAATTGGATAGAAGGTACTATATTTCATGATTAGATGGTGTACAGTATTGAACAGTGATCATGAAATTATCAATTATTAATTTACAATTTATATAAAAAACCATTTGTTGCAGGTAAAAGGACCAGAAAACGAGTTTTGAAGCAATCTGCTATTCCTTCAGTCAACCTGCCCAATACAACAAATAAAAAGCAAACAAAGCGAGATTTAAAGGCTAAGCGCCAAAGACTACTTGATGAAGAACACAGCAATCCCCCAGGTCATGATTTAGAACTAGGAGCAGAGCACGACATCCCTGAGCTGGAGAATGAGATTATAGAGACTGAAGAATTCACTAAATCATCAAGTCAAACAGCTGAAAGAAATGAAATAGATACAGACTTGGAAACTTTCGATCAATCCACACAAACCCAGGCATGCTCCCCATACAGTTATCAAATGATGGATGATCGTATGATTCAATATTATACAGGACTTGAATGCAAAGGCAAGTTTGAGCTGGTGCTACAATCTTTGGGTCTAGCAGCGAATCATTTAAATTATTATTATTCTGATGACACTCCAGCATTATCAATCCAAGATCAGCTCTTAATAACACTCATTAAACTCCGAACAGCTAAGCCTAATATTGAACTCTCAATACTCTTTGGTGTCAGTGTACGATCTATTAGTAATATCTGTATAACCTGGGTAAATTTCATGTATTTTCAATGGAAAGAGGTAAAGTGGTGGCCTGATCAGCAAACTGTGAGGTTCTTTGCACCAAGTGGTTTCAAGCAGGCATATCCTAACACTCGAGTCATTATTGATGGTACAGAATGCCCACTTTCTAAACCGAAAAAGCCACTTGCTCAGCAGGCTACCTTTTCTGGATATAAGAACAGAAATACTGTAAAGGTACTTGTTGGGGCAACACCAGGAGGTGTGGTATCATACATGTCAGAAGCCTATGGTGGTTCTGCTTCTGATAGGCAGATAGTCGAAAGATCAGACCTGGCGAAAATGTGCGAACCTGGTGATGAGATCATGTCCGACAAAGGATTTAATGTTGAAGATCTTTTCATTCCTCATCAAGTTATGGTCAACATTCCTACATTTTTCAAAAAGAAAAATCGTATGAGCCAGAGAACAGTGCATAAGGATCGAAGAATAGCATCCAAAAGAGTACACATAGAACGTATTATTGGACTAGGAAAAACTTATGCAATACTGCGGAATCCGATGAATCACATGGAAGGTAGCATGGCAACTCAGATAACATCAGTGATATTTTGGCTTTGTAACTTTCGAGCATGCATAGTACCTAAAACTGCATAACATTTGTATACTGAAATAACTTTGTATTGGAATTATATTAAAAATAAACATTTTAAAAATCACAAACTATTGGCAGTAAGCATTCCTATTCCCATATAAAATAAAAGGCTCTGTTTCATAAAATCCATAACTGGAACTGCAATATCTACACAAAATAAACCCAAGATGAACATAGGATCACCAACTGTTTGACAGAAATATAAATATTTTAGAGATAATATTTACTATAATTTTTGTAGAGATGCTTTTCAAGTAAGGCTGGTTTGAAATGTTTCTCATAGAAGAGAGCAAGTGATTTAACCATCTCATTTATAAACACTTCATCCCTTTCAACAACAAACATTTTAAAATCTTTATGAGTGTAAACACAAAAGTGAGCTTTCTTTCTGTTTGTGCAAAACAGTTGGCCTTGCACCTGATAATAATAACTATGGTTCTTTTTAAGTCCACCATCTGAAAGATAGGGAACAGTGTTTGCAGTGATTTCACAGTCCTTAGCTTTAAAAGGGCATTTAATTTCAACAACTGTGTCCTCACCTACTAGTCCATCTGGTGACGCTGCCAAATATGGATGAGACGAAGATATTTGCAATCCACTATCTACAACATCTATGTCCAACAGCTTAGAATACTTTGCTTTGGCTATAGCCTCATATTTTACACCATACATCGTAGCCTTAGTACTGAAAGACTGGGGGTCAAGAAGACTAGATAGTAATTTGTTAATGTCTCTTCTCTCGGTAGACTTTACAACATCCCCGAAATGTGATGAGGTGATGCGGGTTGTTCGGTACATATGCCAATCCTCACTCTCAGCCTGGGAGCTGGTGCTACTCTCCACCATTGAAATAAAATCTGGTGTAGCATTTTCCAGCTGTAAGGAGTTCACAAGATGATCTTCAGCAGATCCTACATAACAGTGATCATTTACCACACCATACATGTTGGCTGGCGGATACAGTTGAAAAACTGGCATATTAGCCCCTAGTCCTCTATACTGTAACACTGTGTTTCTGAAGTAATCCCTATATGTTGTAGCATTTCGAAATTTTGGTGGTCTGGGATCATAGTTGAGGGTGTGCTTTCTCAAGGCTGCCATTTTCTTAGGACTTCCTCGATAAGCTTTCGCTTTATGGAAAGCCTGGAGTTTCTGTGTGCAAGTTTCCTCAAAGCATACTTTCCCTCCTACTGTAACACAGTGTAGACTGTATAGCACTGCTCCCACATGTTTGCAGTGAGCATTTGGCCCCTGCCCAGCACCACACTCGCATTGTGCTTCTGCAAACATGCCATCTTCATCCATCAAAACGTCAACTTTATAGGTGACACTTTTTCTCATTTCGGCCCAGACAACTCCATGGAAGAAAATGCCTGACTCAGAAATTTTCATTCGCACAAAACGGATGAACTTTTCGTTATACAGATCTATATATTTCTGTTCAAACTCCTTGTCATTTGACTTGAAATATCTCTCAATGCTACTCAGTGCTATGGGAGGAATAGTACAGTCAGTGGTGATGTCTTTATATCCGGTTATGTCTGGTAATGTCATATGATACTCCGGTTCAGATGGTTGAGACTCAATGCTCATGTGGTCCAGTGACAGTAATCTAAATAATAATAATATTCAACTCTTCAGGAATAGTTCACTCAGGTTTCTAGAACCCACTTCTAGGCTTATGTGAAAAATGCCATTACGTATGTTAGTACTGGCAAATGTACGTTTCGAAAAAGACAGTTTGAAACCGTGTAAATTACATTTAGAAGAACACAACTTACAGATAATTAATTTCAAATAATTAAATAAAAAAATAATATTATAAATAAATATTAGTTGAAGTCTGCGAGTCGAGTTTGGGTGTTGAACTATCTGGTTTCAAAATATCCTGTTGCGAACTATACTACTATGCAAGTATAATTATATACTTGAAGCAGTTTTTTGAATATTAATATTTTTAATAATCTACAACACATTTGATTGCAGCAGCTTCTAGCATAGTGTAGGATTGTCTATTAACTATTTGGCTTTAAATTTTTAAATACTATACTTTATCCTAAGCTATACATGTTCATTGTACCTGTACATGTACATACTTATACTATCTCTGTAATACAAATTTTACCTCCACTTGAAATTAATGCAATTAGGCTATTTGTATTTAGTGTGGAGCGCTACATTTACTATATACATATATATCTTTCATTTAGGCAAAAAACTACTGTTACCACTGTTTTATATTTACTTTTTCTTAAGATTACCTACTAGTAAGCATCAACCACTACTACATGTAGGTTAGTTATAGTTATAGTAGACTATCAGTCTAACTCACCTTTCTACAAGTTCCTTCTTTTTGCCGGTGCTCTTAATGCCTCTGCTATGCAGGAGAGACTTCAATTCTTGTAAACTCATTAATGCATAGTTTTGGTTAGACATTGTTAGTGAAAATTGTAGTTATTTAGTGTAATATAAGCAGATTCCAAAGTCTTAGTGGTAGTAGCAACTTATTTGTAATGATTAACTCGATGGTCTGCTAAGCAACTTCCGGTGTGATCATGTCAAGTGCTAAGGGGCACAACTCCAAAAATACAACCCCATTCAGTTGAAGAGATATTTCAGCACTTTATAAGGTGTTGTAGGTAGGTAGAGAGGCCTTGATCTCAAAGCATGTTTCTGGCTAAGTGCAAGGTTTATTTCACAATAATTCAACTGCAAACGAACAAGGAACAAACGACTTGGGGCTGGTTCACACTGAATAGGGTGGTAATTGCATTGTTACTGTGCGCAAAAAGGCTCTCAATGAATTGCTTCAGCCAAACACGGTGAGTTGAAGCTAAATTTAAACACAATAGTTCAGTTATACTTAGTTTACTCGTACATAGCAACACAGTCCACCTAAACGGACTCAGTACAACTGAATTACTGGGTTCACATGTAGCTACCTGGGTTTGGTCGTTGTAGCTCATTAATAACTAGTGTCCCAGTCACAATACAGTTACTATCTAAGTCAGTGTGAGCCAGCCTTAATCATAATTAATACAGATACATTGTATGTAAATTCCAGCATTGCATTGCCTTTAATCCGAATAGACTACATGAGCTGTAGTAGAATGGCCACAACATATGAGATAATCCACAGTAGGCTATAACTGATTTTTGTTTATGTTTTGTGTTTATCTTGGTTTATGGAAAACTCCAAAATACTCTGCTAGAGTGCATTGTCAACACACTGCACATGCACATAAGTTATACTAACACAATCATAGTACGTGTACTACTGATAATTGAAGGTGCGTGTATGATACCACTCCATAAATTATGAAGTTCTAATTTCTACCCTAGAGGTAAAGAAAGTAAAAATTAAGCTAAATTTACTAAATATTCACTGTACCGTTACTATGACACAATGTTTGTGACTTGACCAGTAATATAAAAGTATGCCAAAGTATTAGGTAAAATATTTTGCTCTTTCAATCAACGTAAACCAAAAGAAATGCCAATCTTTCAATCAGAAACAATTAGAGAACTATAATTATACTATTGTTCTGCTAGTACACTATTTGTTGCAGTTTAACAATCCGTTACCCATAATACATCATACATAACACATAATACATGTACATAATATTGTGCATTTAATTGCTCAGACTAATGAACATGAAAAATAGTTGAGTGAAAGAAATAAAAAAACAAATTAATGTAGCGGGTTCTACCTGAATAGGCATAGACTGAGTACTGGTCTACGTGTCTATCAGTATATATAAGTACTGCTGAGGGACGTGACTATAGCAGAGTTCTTGTGTGCCGTGTTCTTGTAACATACTCTTTTAGCAATGGGAACTAGATATTATAAAATCTAGCAAAGCAGAGGTACGTTTACACAACATTTAATTAGTAATTATGCTGTACCTGGAGATTATTGATGGTTTTTTCCGACCCTCATCGCTAACACGCAAATTGATTTTTTGCATTCCCCTTCGGAAAATAATTAATTTCTTTTCTTTTTTGCGACCCCATCGACCCACCGTCGCGAAGACACCTTATGCAATACTTTTAGTGTGCATGAGTTTGATTGCATAAGAATAATATTTCGTTTCAATTTTAAATGCACATGTACATGACTGTATTTGTATCTCATTATTTACTTAGTCTTGTTAAACATCTCTGTTTGTTTATGCTATGTAGTCCGCCGGCATAACTGTTGGTGTACATGTAGCCTACATGTATATAATGACAATGCTACATCTTATTTGGTTTGCTGTAAGAATTGATTTTGATCTTCAATGTCAAAAATCGATTGCTAGTCAAGGCAGGGGGGTAACTTTCCTGAAAAAGTTGAGGCGGCCAAAATTGGACTGGCTAACAGTAGCGGTGTGGGGAGGGTGTGTGCGGGATGGGGGAAGAAGGAGGGTGGGGCACCTCCCACAAGAAAGTTTTTGAAAATTCACACAAAAACAGCCATTTGATGCATATTTGAGCTACAATGTACATTGTATATGTGATGGTACAAAAGTACAAAATGTTGCATAGTAATCTGCAAATAGTAAACTTCAAATTAGTATACTGCAAAATACATGTAGTGCTTCTCTGTTTGGCTTGGCCATGGCGTACCATTGTAGTCCTTTACATCATTGCATGACTTAGGCCTAAAAATGTACACACATTAAAAAGAGGGGAAATAGTGCAAATTTAGTTGATGGATAGAGATGGAGAGTGGTATTCTAGGGTTCCCAAACCCTGAAGAACAGTGTTCGAAGTGGAACAAATGAGATGGGTGGGAACACTGTGCATGCAATCTTAAGGTATTTCCTATTGTTGAATACAGAATTACAGATGCAGTGATCCTATCTTACAGATGAAATTAATATTGTCACTGTATAGCTAACAATTTGAGTGAATTACTAAAATGAAAAAAGATTGTCCCGCAGTGGGATTCGAACTCGTGTCTCTATGCATGAAGACCAAGCACGCTACCAATTACGCTATCAAATCAGCAGTGGCTTCACGCGAAAATTAGGCTTCAATATCATTATACACATAGTAGCATCATTTTCATTAGAGTATGTCTATTTTATGTGGGGCACGGTATCTATGCCTTCCGATATTAGCTTGATTATTTCTTCATTTAACAAAAAGTTCAGGCGGCTAGGGCCGCCTGAGCCGCCTAGATAGTTACGGCCATGCAAGGTAGGAAAATTGTTCAATCAAGTTAAAAGACTGCTGTAGAAAAACAATTAGTTATAGCTTTAATTAATGATATCAATGAAGTCGGAGCACTTGCTCTGCATTAGCAAACATAATAATTTTAATAGCAATCACGAAGCTATTTCTCCATCTCTGGTTTGTCATTGCTTCACCACTAGCCTACAAAGACGCCAATCCTGACTCTCCATATATGGCTAAGCTATGTCTATCTAATTGTGCTTGTAATGAATTGTAATAGGGTAGCAGTCTATTTATAAATTATATCTAAACAGATGAGCACACTGTATAAGGTGTTAATAATTAGATGTCTCCACCCCTCTCCCATTGAAGGCAACTATGAGTTGACATTCTACATCTATCTCCAAAATTACACGTCCTTGTACATGTAATATACAGTGTATTGCTTTAGTGGTAGGATTTGGTGGACTTCTCACGTTTACCTTTTTTGTTAATCCAGATATTTCCCTTCTGCCTCATTCTACACCTAGCAATATTTCTACCTACATGCATTTATAATAACTGTGTTAGAGGGTGTAGAAAGGAACTACGTATTTTAGTTTTACCCTGTGCCAGTTGTTAGGCATTTAGGTTTTAGTGTGATAATTTATTTGTCTTGGATTAGACTACCATGTACCTTAGCAATGAACATACACATAATTATATTTACTGCATAATAAAGCCAATGTAGTTACTCTGGCACCTTGTACACATAGAGGAGTGTGGTTATCTATTACACCTTACGTTATCATTCTCTCACCCCCACCTCATCACCTCACCCCCCTCCACCACCACCTCATCACCTCACCCCCCTCCACCACCACTTCATCACCTCACCCCTCCACCACCACCTCATCACCTCACCCCCCCACCTCATCACCTCACCCCTCCACCACCACCTCATCACCTCACCCCCCCCCCCACCTCATCCCCTCTCCCCCCACCTGCACCATAACTGGCCATGCCCTTGTGCTTTTGTCGTCTTTATAGCATGTGCATGTATATTATATTATTCATAATAAATTATTCAAATTCACATTTTTGTATCATTCTTGTATGTGGCATCATATTATATTTTACAAATGGCCAGGGCTCTGCTAGAGTTAACTCTCATGTTGCTCTCTTTTCCTCTGTATAATATTGTATCAAATGGGGAAAATGAAAACCATAGATCAGAATCAATTAAAGTATTTGGAATTTTCACATTGAGGGCCTAGCACTGCACCGGGCATTAAGTAGTATTCTATGTGTCATGTTACGTCATGCTGTCTTGTTTAGTTATCTGCTCCAGTTAATAACATTCTTCACACTTGACTACTCACATTGCATTTGGTAATTGTATGCACCTGCATGTTAACCAGTGAGATTTCTGAATAGACTTATTATGCGGCTGTAAGGCCATAAATAAATAATATTGCAATATAAGGCATATTTTCGCATTGTAGCGGGTAGTAATACTGCCTATGCTGTTTACATAATAGTATACTGCCTACATTGTAGATGCATATGCTACCTGTACATTACAGTGTGCGTATACTATCTACATTACAGGTGAATATACTACCTACATGTACGTTGCATTGTTAGGCCTACCACTAATCATTTACATTGAAATTTGTTTGCAAGTTCTAAACTGTCGATATGCATGTAATAATGAGGTATTCCTCCCGTATTCACAAGATATTGAATGGCTTTCTGCGGAAGTAAAATGGGAAGATGGTATATCCTGTGTCTGCTACTGGTGGTTGGGTGCTGTGTGGAACTATCTCGTGGATACACATCTACAGCAGGTACTCTTTTCCTTTTATTTATTGCTCACTATCTTACTTTAAACATTGAGATTGATTACATGGACCAACTATCTCCAATACATGACATAGGCATATCAAACACAATAATAGCACTGACACTTTAGTTGACAAGTTGGTTGGGTGCAACAGCTATTTGATATTTTGCATACATCAGGTATTATTTGCACTCCAAAGATGCTAAAAGTTAATTTATTGTTCATCCTCTTGTGGGCTACCAACACCACGTACAACCTTTATATCAAAATGGTCTTGGCAGATTCCTGTCTTTATAAAGCATTTGTCTGGAAAATATTATACAATGTAGGTATACCAGTTTCAAAATATGACTAATCTTTTTGTTCTGTTCCAAGGCTCACCAATGAGATGTGATATAAAATATCGTATTCTCATTAGAAAGAGCACACTGCTAGCTATATAATAGTGTATTATTTACATGGTTGAAATTTTGTTCAATTCGCTCACAAGGGTGAGAGAGAGTGAAGTAGGAGGAGTTATTGCTATCTTTGACCAAAGTTTTACTTCACACTTCTAGTTCAAGCACAATTTGTACTATTGATAAATATTTTACCAACTCCAGACGTAGACCACACTGATGGAGGCATCTACCATCCTTACACATACATGTATCTATTTTAAAGCTATTTTAGTTGACACGCTCTAGTAAAGGCACTATTGGGATTTTTAAATATGCTTTTAAACAATAGTGTATCCCCTTAATATTATTAATATAAGGTACAACAGTAATTAAAACCTGCTACTCAGTTGCAATTGTTTGTTGCCTCAACACTATTACCAGACTATAACCAAAGGGTATAATAGGTATTTCTATAAATACAGGTTATGCCATAGACATAGAGGGTACCACAGATAATCTCACTACTACAGAGAAAGACACAAAAGGTGTGACAGATCGTCCCATCACTACAGGCAATTACCCAGAAGGCACCACTGATTTAATTGTTTCGTTCAGCACTGCATACGACAACGCAAAGGGTGTGACAGATCGTCTCATCACTACAGATGATTACCCAGAAGGCACCACTGATTCGTTCAGCACTGCATACTACAACACAAAGAGTGTGACAGATCATCCCATCACAACAGATGATTACCCAGAGGGTACCACTGATGTGTTCAGCACTGCATACTACAACGCAAAGGGTGTGACAGATCGTCCCATCACTACAGATGAATACCCAGAAGGTACTACTGATTTGTTCAGCACTGCATACTACAACACAAAAGGTGTGACAGATCGTCCCATCACTACAGATGATTACCCAGAAGGCACCACTGATGTGTTCAGCACTGTATACTACAACGCAAAGGGTGTGACAGATGGTCCCATCTCTACAGATGATTACCCAGAGGGTACCACTGATGTGTTCAGCACTGCATACGACAACACAAAGGGTGTGACAGATCGTCCCATCACTACAGATGATTACCCAGAAGGCACCACTGATTCGTTCAGCACTGCATACTACAACACAAAGGGTGTGACAGATCATCCCATCACAACAGATGATTACCCAGAGGGTACCACTGATGTGTTCAGCACTGCATACGACAACACAAAGGGTGTGACAGATCGTCCCATCACTACAGATGAATACCCAGAAGGTACTACTGATTTGTTCAGCACTGCATACTACAACACAAAAGGTGTGACAGATCGTCCCATCACTACAGATGAATACCCAGAAGGCACCACTGATGTGTTCAGCACTGCATACTACAACACAAAGGGTGTGACAGATGGTCCCATCTCTACAGATGATTACCCAGAGGGTACCACTGATGTGTTCAGCACTGCATACGACAACACAAAGGGTGTGACAGATCGTCCCATAACTACAGATGATTACCCAGAAGGCACCACTGATGTGTTCAGCACTGCATACTACAACACAAAGGGTGTGACAGATGGTCCCATCACTACAGATGATTACCCAGAAGGCACCACTGATTCGTTCAGCACTGCATACTACAACACAAAGGGTGTGACAGATCGTCCCATCACAACAGATGATTACCCAGAAGGCACCACTGATGTGTTCAGCACTGCATACTACAACACAAAGGGTGTGACAGATCGTCCCATCTATACAGATGATTACCCAGAGGGTACCACTGATGTGTTCAGCACTGCATACGACAACACAAAAGGTATGACAGATCGTCCCATCACAACAGATGATTACCCAGAGGGCACAACTGATGTGTTCAGCACTGCATACGACAACATAAAAGGTGTGACAGATCATCCCATCACAACAGATGATTACCCAGAGGGCACAACTGATGTGTTCAGCACTGCATACGACAACACAAAGGGTATGACAAATCGTCCCATCACTACAGATGATTACCTAGAAGGCACCACTGATGTGTTCAGCACTGCATACTATAACACAAAAGGTGTGACAGATCGTCCCATCACTACAGATGATTACCCAGAAGGCACCACTGATGTGTTCAGCACTGCATACGACAACATAAAAGGTATCACAGATCGTCCCATCACAACAGATGATTACCCAGAGGGTACCACTGATGTGTTCAGCACTGCATACGACAACACAAAAGGTGTGACAGATCGTCCCATTACTACAGATGAATACCCAGAGGGTACCACTGATTTGTTCAGCACTGCATACGACAACACAAAAGGTATGACAGATCGTCCCATCACTACAGATGATTACCCAGAGGGCACAACTGATGTGTTCAGCACTGCATACGACAACACAAAGGGTGTGAAAGATCGTCCCATCACTACAGATGAATACCCAGAAGGCACCACTGATGTGTTCAGCACTGCATACGACAACACAAAAGGTGTGACAGATCGTCCCATTACTACAGATGAATACCCAGAAGGTACCACTGATTTGTTCAGCACTGCATACGACAACACAAAAGGTATGACAGATCGTCCCATCACTACAGATGATTACCCAGAAGGCACCACTGATGTGTTCAGCACTGTATACGACAACACAAAAGGTGTGACAGATCGTCCCATCACTACAGATGATTACCCAGGAGGCACCACTGATTTGTTCAGCACTGCCTACTACAACACAAAGGGTGTGACAGATCATCCCATCACTACAGATCAATACCCAGAGGGTACCACGGATTCGTTCAGCACTGCATACGACAACACAAAGGGTGTTACTACAGATGAATACCCAGATGGTACCACTGATTCATTCAGCACTGCACACAACAACACAACGGGTGTGACAGATGGTCCCATCACTACAGATGATTACCCAGAGGGTACCACTGATTTGTTCACTTATACAGATGAATACACAGAGACTACAACAGAAGACCTGATTTTGCCCACAACCACGACAACATCTGCACCTACAACTACGACATTTATACCTACAACCACTACAACAGCTGCACCTACAACTACAACATTTATACCTACAACCACTACAACTGTACCAGGTACGTAACTTAGCAACTATCTCCATTTACTTAATAACCAAATCACATTGCTTTTAATTTGCACCAGTCCTGTAGTATGAATTAATCCAAGAACTGCCATCATTTGGAATTTGCTCAAGCTCTGATCTATTTAACTTGCCTGTTCAACTTAAACTGTGATCAAATTTAGGAGCAACATAACTTTTTGGTAACATACATTCAATCTGCTTGTAACATGACATGCCCATGCTGGTAAATTGGTACAAGTACATGGCAAATTCTAACTCTCTACTGTTGGGCTTAGACCACAAATTGAGCATCTAAACTATAGCTGCTAACTACTAGGTCTGTTTAGTATTAAATAGAAACGTCTGAGTTTAATTTCCACTGTTAGTATTGCTAAGTTTTGTAAACACATATTCTTTATATACATATATACATGTTTGCATTGTATAACAATTTTATCAGCAGCCAACAATTTTATTTCCCTAAATCCATCTGTAGTATACTTATGTTTTTTGGACCACGGACCTTCCGCACCTAATAACCTAGTACAGTGGCCAGACACCTAAGCCTCTACACCAAATTGATTCAGATGAGCTGTACTGAACCAAGAATTACACTACTACCGGGTCATATAGGGTAAAACGAAAGCTGACCATATATTTTTTACAATTATTTGCAGTCCTGTGTTCAAATTCTATTCAAGGAAATGTTACTTTCAAAGTTGTGTGAATGAATTCCTTGGCTACTAACAAACAACCAGAGGCAATACAAATTTGAGATGTAGTGTAAATGTACATGTATATTTGACCCTGATTTACTGTGAGGTAGATGGATACATATGGACAACACCTCAAGCTTGGCTTTCGGCTAGACTTTATCCTTGGGGTGATGCTAATGGTGACACTGATTTGATGAATGCCCCTGAACACTGGACCAAGTACTACATCTGCGCTAAACTGAAACTTAATGGACAAGCAGGAGCTCTCTTCTTTCATAAAAGATATTACGAGGTTCATGTATGTATACGTGCATCTGTGTCCTAACTCTACGCAAGAGAACATGATTATTGGGAGGTTCAGTTCTTTTAGAGAGTTTCATTAACATGCCTTTCAGTATTTACATGTAGTCATCGACAGGAACTCTTCTAGCTTTCCATGTGTATCAATTCACAGGTTTACAGCCATTCATAGACAACAGGAAATTGTTTATGCTTATGTTTATGTAACTTATGAACAGTATTGAATTTATCGAATCACAGATGAGATCAGGATTTCTGAATTCGTTACATTCAGGTTTGCAACAATGGTATCATCGACTTTAACATGGAGTGGAGGCAGTACTACCCCTGGAGGTTTGGTAGTTACTGGTGGTACCAGGACAGATCATTCTTCTCTCCTTTCTGGGGAATATCCGATGAAATCACAATGAGTCTGCTCGCAGAAGAATGGCCTGAAGCTCGTACCAGAGTCTATTACCATGTTTATGAAAGGAGTTTGGAAATGACTAACAGCACTCAGGCTATCCTAGACAGAGCTCAACAAGATGTAAATAGCTCAAGTAAGCCCAGATAATGCACCTCATAGAATATCTTTCAACAATGTTCTACCGGTCAAATCGAAATGTTCACCCTAAAAGTAACCAGTCAAAAAGACATCTTAATAACTGCAGAAAGATAATATCCATGTTGATATTATGATTGTACTACTTCTGAAGCTGTCAACTAACTTGTACACCATGATGTACGATGCACACATTATATTATTTTAGCTGAAGGTGTTTCTGGTTTCCAACCTACATGGGTTTTAGTAGTCACTTGGCTCAACTTACCTCCAGATGAAGGCTGCAGACGGATCAGTATGTACTATAAGGTGTACAGTCAGTATTCCTGGTGGCAGTGGTATTGGCAGTATTACTACTCCAGATACTATATGTACTGCAAGGAAAGAGCAGAAACGTTGGAGGTGAAGTATTCCATATCATATTTACACCACTGCACGATTGTAGACAGTGTAAAGTTTAGTAAACTAATATGGTGACTTCCACTGACTGATACACCAATGTATAACAGACTATACATTGTAGTACGGCATCGAGTAGATTACTACATAGTCGATGGTGCAAAACAACACACATGTACACGTAGTATGAAAAGTTGACTTGCACACATACATGTCTTAGAATATCCACAGTTGTACAAGTAGGCATCATTTGTGTACTTCTACATGTACATGATGGAGATATTTATGTGCCAAGCTAAGCATAATGTAATGGGATATCGTGGAGCATGTTGATCCTTACTATTTCAAAGTCTGGACTTAATAATTTTCAACTTTACCAGCGTAACATAAATTTGACTCTTCGAACAAAAAGTATCGTATTATGTTAGAAAAATCAATGTTTCTTCCATTCAATGCTGCTGCGGATTTGATTGATTTATCCACTGTGACAATTTCCATGATCACTAAACAAGTTGCTTCCAAAGTCGATGTTATACAAAATCTTTATGTGTTGTGACTTTTATTCCTTCTAACCACTTCTAACCATTTTAATAAATTCTTCAGGTGAATCATTTTCAAGCAGTTTTCATCACAAATGGAGTCTATTCTTTTATCAAGTTCAACTATCCAGAAGATGGCATCAACTGGGCTTATCCAAGTACGTAGGTGTCATCATTTATGCAGATTTCTTAAGAATTGCAACGAAAAATAATGCAGAATCAATAGTGACTACAAACCTAATTAACGTTTAGCTAAATTAAGTAAATTATACTGGTACATTAATAGCAGGGTACATAAATGTATATTTGATAATATTCTTGCAAGGAGTTTATTTCTGAGCAGCAAGGGACTTGGTTCCACATCTGTGAAAATAGTTCATCCCTATCTTGGGTTTGAACCCGAGTCTCTGCTGCACTGAAAAACCAAACAAAGTGGACAGAATACAACCACTACATCAGCTGGGCTTCCTTAAAAGAGGAAACTTCACCAATAAGCAGTACCTATACACTCAACCTATTCATACAAGGCACCCTCGTATTATGGCCACTTTACTATATGGAGTGCTAGGGGGCTATGTTTTATATCTGATATTTTCTTGCAAAAGATCAATGTGTGTATATATTATAGGAGGATATGAACACCCATGTATACAATTATGTGTTTTGGATTTAACTTATAAGATTTTGGGAAGGTGCATAAATTTCCTCAGTGAATAGGAAAATTTTACCGTAAGAATAAAGTGACTGACAATCTTAGAAAATGCCCAACAAACTCTTCATATCAAAAGTATTTCAGATTCTCAAACACACTAAATACACCATAATATTTGTAGTAGCAATAAGCAGGTTTCATTTGCTGTGCTGTTATACAAAGAGCGTGCCAATGTAGATATAAGACAAAGATACTATTCTCAAGTCATGGACAACACAAGATATATGAGGGGAGTGTCGGTTGGTGGATTCCAGTCATTAGCATCTGACAACTCCTTCAAGTACATCAACCTTCCCAGAAGTGGTACTTTAAGTCATATAGACTTGGATACTTTGAAAGGAAATATGGAAGGTATGTTAGCTTATTATCTCCATTTTATAATTCTACCTGACAATTAAAACTGTCAATTTAACTTTTAAAATGCGAGTAGTTTTAAAAGCTAAATACTGTCAACCTAGGCTCATGTATGTTGACAGTAGGTCCAGGTCTAGGTCCAGAATATAGACTACATGTACAGGCTGTAGCTCTGAGTATCTCAGCACCACTATGTGACTGTATATTGTCATTCTCTGTTGAACTGGTACACGTATTTAATTATGTTCTAGCACCTCATGTAGTGGCATACCATTCGTACAACAAACATGTACATGCAGTACATGTAATTTATGTTCTAAATATAGACAAAAGGGTAGGGGAATGGCTGTTCAGGGTAGAGGAGTCAGATGGTGTGGCTGATGCTAATGTCAGGTGTCTAAACTGGGCGTCAAGTCAAAATAAGACAAAGTATCATGAGTTCAACCTTCTCTCTCACTGCCCTCAGAACCTTTGGCAAGCTTTCTGGGACCCAAGGTATGAACGTGTTGCGAAGGTTGATGGTGAAGTTTTGTGTTTCTATGTGACCATATGTCCTGTCTGTAGACAGAGCAGTAACCTGGATGGTTGCCTTCTAGTGGAGAAGCAGGCGTGGTTTTGAAATGAAGTGACGTTACCTCTCTTCTACTATGTTTGCCGCATATAGCACAACGAGCAAATTAATGTGTCAATTACCCACCGAAATATCAAATATACATCATTCAATGGTGAATAACCACAACCTCAACATTGCACAACTGCATACTGTCGAGTGACACTGTTCACCAAATGTATATTATTTTACCCTGTAGATTTACTTGGTACTATGACAAACGTAAGAGCTATTACCATACTTGGTGCTTCCAAACAAGATTTGCTAATCGAACTACAGGGCTGAAGCAGCTGTGTTGCTATGATATATCCTACCAATCAGATGACTGGGGAGCACTAATAGTACATTTCCCTCACCATGGTCATGTTACAGACACGGTAACTCTTCTTTTCTCTGTTTTTTCTCTGCCCTTTCTGCACTCTTTCTCCGCTCTTTCTCTGCTTATATGTCATCGGGTTTGACTTTGAAATAGACATCAAAATACTTATACATGCATGGCTATTGTCATTATAAATACTGTAAACCTATCATATGATGTCTCCAATACAGTGGTCTGCTGCTGATGAACAAGAAGGTTATAATCTCTGCTGTGTTGAAGCTCTCAATTCCTGCAAGGTCTTCTTTGGAGTTCGGCCAGTCAATGACGGGAAGTCCTATCTTTTTCCAGTAGCGTGTACGTTTACTTTAAAACTAAGTCATCATTCTTAACTGTGTTTTATCAGGTGACTAATCTGAATGATAAATCTCTGAGGTTAATCACCATCAATATCTTTTGAATGGTCCTTGATGTATGTTAAGTCTCAAAATATTCCTGTTTTCACTAGAAACAAGAAATTCTGGTGATTGGTCTCTGATATTTTAGAGTTTTATATGGCGTATGCACCTTATCTTGTTTAAATTACGTTGAAGTCAATTCATCATATACAATGCAGTGCTACTGTACGTGTAGATTCATTTTACGTTCCAACTTTATAGTTTTACATGATGGTAAGCTGCTATACCATACAAGAGTATCTGTACTATGCAAGTACCTGCTTTTTGTAAGGCTCAGTATAGAGTGCTAAACCAAGCTGTCCTCTTTGTTTAACCTGAATAGCATAGCAATGTAAGCCGATGGTGGATTTAGTAACAAATTAAATCAAGCATGGTTAGACTTTATATCTCGAGCCTGGGATTTTGAAATTGTCTCCCTTTTGGTTTCAAGCCCATTTAGTGCCAGCTTATTTTACAATTACTCTGATAGTCCTAAGACGCAATCACCCATTAGTAGTGGTGGAATAAACGACAAACTACTTGTGTTTGAGTGATTATATTTTACATCTTGTAGGGTCATGGTTTGGAGATCCTCACATTGTAACATCAGATGGATATTCTTACACATTCAATGGACTTGGAGAATATTTATTCACCAGAGTTGGAGACAATGATACAGTAATACAAGCCAGAACAGAGAGAGTAGAACTGGATAATGGAAGTATGGGGACTATATACATGTATATGTAATGTGTTGCAATCCTGCATGACTTATAGTTATACTCTCACTTGTCTAGCATTACGCATTGTTATTCTGAATTTCAAATTGAGATGGAGTTTCAATGTTGGTATGGCTTTAATTTAGCTTTAGGGCAAGCTACCTACTTCAGTGCCGTCTGCATCGCAACATCTGGTTTACCCAGAGTACAGATTCAGATCAACAAATCTCCATCTGGACCAGAACTGGTGGATACTCTTCAGTTGATAATCAATGGTACAGAAATAGATATCTCAGTGATTGAAGAGAATTCTAATGACACACAGACTATAGATGGAGTAGATAATGATATCTTGTTTGAGAGAACTAATGCCAGCCTTACAGTCTTCTTCTATTCAGGAATAGCAATGACTGCAACACCAGAAAATGTTAGTTGTGCTTTCTTGATTATGTACAAAGTTACCTGCAGATATTGTAGTGTAATATCTCTGCAATACATGTAGCGTAGATAGCATGGTTCTTATCAACCAATCTAAATGTTATGGTACTTTCAGGACGTTCTATTCTAGTTCTACCAAAGCATTAAAATAATGTAGTGTTTAAGTTAGAAAAATGCTATAATTAAATTGTGATGCACCACATCTATTACATTTCCAATATTCTGGAGTGAGCTAACCAGGCAGAATATTCCAGTAACCCTGTATTGACTACCGGAAATCACAATGAGAGGCCTCAGTTTGAGTAACCAGTGGTGTTCGAAAAGATATTCAACTTATTGCATGCTTACCCCTGTGCATCATTTACACGCACATGTACACTGTGATGGTACTTTCCCCTGATCCAAAATGGAGGGGTCATCTTAGAATGTACAGTACAACTGATTAGGGTAGTCTCTAATTCAATTCATCAAGTTGAGAAAACAAAATAAACTTTATTCTAAAGTTTTAATCAGGATGTCTGATTAGAATGTCCAAACGCAATTTCAGGGCCATGTGTTAAATCAGAAAGTAAAAATTTTTTTATGTGTAAATGGTAGAGACCCAGCTGTTGCTTGTTGTTCCAATTAGCAAAAAGATTTGGCTTGTGATCAGTGTTTTTAACGTTGCTATTAACTAATTAGAGAGCTTACTCAAGTTTTGTCTGGTGTTGTCACTGTAACTTTCCTTAGACGAATGTTAAAAATTCCTAGTAGATTGTAACATTGATTTTGATTTGTACATTTAATTATTGTGAAACTAGTAGCCACTTACATTGCACATTGTGGTTGAAACTTAAATCAAATGTACGTGTAGAGTATGCTGACGCTGACGCCTTCAATGCCAAGCAGTGTGAAGGGATCCACCATTGGTTTAACTGGTGTATATGATGGAAATCAGGAAAATGACTTGACCTATTTAAATGGTACCGGACATATCTCAATAAACTCTACTCAGAGGGAAATATTTGAATGGGCTAGTACATGTAAGTGATTGAATTCAACCAGCTGTTACCACAGCCCAATTAATTGATTTCTGAAGTGGTAATAAGTATTAATAGGCACCCTGTCTTCATAGTATAGTAAAATTATTTTATAGTTTTGCTCCATGGGGCGTAGCCAACTCATTATAGAATTTGGCTTAGGGACTGTTTCAATTAATTTGAAAGGTTACATCATAGAAATTTGGTTTGAGATCAACTGATTGTTTTCCAAAGGTGACGCAACAATTGAAAGCTTGATCTGGCCAATTATACATTTTCTATATAGAACACTGCATGGTATTACATTATGAGTATCTGCATACACCACCGTGATAGGAGGTTGTTCAGGCAGCAAATATTTAATTCACTAGCCTCATCACAAATTTTAATACATTGTGACTTACATGGGATTATGGAACTTAGTGGTGGTATGTCACATGCACCTTGTGCCTTAACCTACTCTATGTTAACTATTCCAGTTGCTGTATCTGAGGAAGATTCCATCATGTACTACATTGAAGATAACACTGACTGGAACACATACAACAACAACTCATTTGTTCCTATATTTTTTGATGACGTTGAAAGCTGGGTCTGGTCCTCAGAAGAGTTCAAACAAGAAGCACAAGAACTTTGTGCTGACGATGTACCTTGTCTGTACGATGCCTATATTAGTGGAAGCCTAAAAGTTGGTGAAAGCAGTAAAAGAACTACACAACAGGGCATCCGTACAAACAATGAACTGAGTGAGTGCAAATTCTGTCCATTTACTTTCACCAAACTGGCTTTACCATTGGTTAAGCTGTAGTAACCGATGATAACAATAGAAATAGTGAATCCACATCATCACTGCCAAGCGGCCATTACTCACTTTACACATTGTTGCTACCTGCAGCAGTACTACAATTATGGTGAATCATGGTTAAGTGTCCCCTATATTGAATACTAATGAATTGAAGCAGATGTATCTATTGTTATACATGTATATATTTTATCAAGTACAGTAGTTTCAAATATATTCTGCAGGTAATTATGCACCTGAAATATTTAGCAAAGATTACATAGAGATCTCTACTGATGGAGAATTCCATTACACTGCGTATGTAAACGACACAAATGGAGACAACTTCACCATATCTACAAATATTGGGAACAGTACGATTACAATCAATGAAGATCTTGTAAACGTATCTGGAAGAGTTACGGATCTGGAAGATTTCAGCTATTTTATGATTTCTGCCAGGGTAAGTACTGCTGAGTAATAATTGATTAATTGAAGTAGGCTTCTACACTGATGCAGGTCTCGGCTCGAGCTGACCCCACAGTTGACTTTGAATTCCCTCCACTACTAGAACAGACACTATTGCATCATCTCAATACTATCAACATGTACATGTGACATCAGTATACAGTACTTCAATCCTATCATTATCTTCATGAGGTATTACCATCGGTTCTCCTGACCAAACGCTGCACGAAGATGATGATGTAGTATCAACCTAGTGAAGTTAAATACTGCAAATAGACTGCTAATAACGGTATTGGGTATAAAGTGGGCTACTTTACATATACATGTACACCTGGTGATAAGAGAAGACATGTTTAGAGTCTACTGCAAGCTCTTTTGCAGCAATAGCAACTCATGTTCTGTTTACAGCCATAAATGAATGTAAAGTTGCTCACCTGCTTGTCGATATATAATTTCAGGACAGTAAGGGTGCCTCAAGAGCCAAAACACCATTAGCTATGATGTGCCGTTGTGCTAACAACGCTACGTGTGTCCCAATTTCTGAAGAAGACAGAGCATCGGTAGAAACTGAGTAAGTTGTGGTGTGTTACATTCACTTCTCATTCAATTTGACTTAGCTTATGGAGGGTATAGTATCTAATAACCTCATAATAACCTGCCCGACACATGGCTACAATAAAGAATTTGACATTGTTTACAGCTCTGTGGTTCTGGAGTGTATCTGTCCTACTGGATATACTGGTTCTCTCTGTGATACAGATCTGGATGCATGTTCATTAGTAGCATCTCCATGTTATCCATCCGTACTGTGTGTAGATAGTCCTGCTCCAGCAAATCATACCGGTTACACGTGAGTAACTCTAATCACATACAAGTTCGCAATTAGGTAGCCACGCGCTATAGAGAGAGAATTCCGATTGTTGGGAGTAGACAATTCAAAAAAGATTTGTATTCCTGTGCATACAGCATTAGACACCTCAATGCAGGTGTTTAGTATACACGTAGATACTCATATTCAGTCCCTCTTACTTTGTGATCTGAACGATGCAAATGAGAGCAATATTACATGTATACCTTACACCTGTACACCTACACATGTATCTGTATCCATCCATGTATATCCATGGGGATGTACAAAGTCATGTTTAGAGATGTGGCAATACATTTACATGCATGAACATACATGTACATGTACACTCAAATTTTAACCAAACAGTATGCATTTTTCTTGTGCATGATTGCATATATACAATGTAGGTACTATAAGTACATTTATATGCAATATCTTTTGCAAGATGTTTGTTTCTGGGTAACCAGAGGCTTGGTTCTACATCTGTGAAAATACTCATCCCTAAGGTATGACACATGAAATATTATCATTATTTACTTCTGCAGATGTGGAGACTGCCCACCTGGATACACAGGAGATGGAAAGACTTGTACAGATATAGATGAATGTGAGAATGGAACCAGATGTGATAGTATCTGTATTAACTCTCCTGGTTCATATATATGTGCCTGTAATAGTGGATATGAGCTCAATGCTGATGGCTCTACATGTGATGGTAAGATAGTCATACAACAATAGCATGTACGCCTAAGACTAAATACTTTCAGTATTGCCTACTATCTTACATGTATGATTGTTTACGAGGCATAGGGTTGGACAGCCCATCACAAATGAAAAGAATAGTAATTCAAATAAGATCTGTGGCTATGGTCTATACATGTAAAATTACACTTAGCCTACCTAGTACCACTGGTCAACTGTTTATGTAAGCTCCATGTCATAGATATTTGGGTCGTGAAGTTCACACCAATTCATGCGACTTACTTGATTGTATTCTGTTCTACATGTAGATATTGACGAGTGTTCAACTACTAGACCTTGCCATCAGACCTGCTTCAATACACCAGGTTCATACAGTTGTGGCTGTGTTCCTGGTCTCATGCTCAGCAGTGACGGCATCAGCTGCGAACGTAAGTTTTAACCAATAATGTCAATTTTACACGGGCGAAAATTCTTTTGTTACTCCATGTATACAAAATTATACCATTAGGTTGATGTACATGTAACATGTATTAATATGCCTATCTAGTTACATGTACTGCAACACTTTAGCTTGGACATTTGTTATTTTATGGGAGTTGGTAAAACCAATGGTCTTGGTATTCCATTGTTCCTTCAGGTAGTGTAGTTTTTTGTCATAATATAACACAGTCATGTATATTGTTTAAATATTTAGCAAAAACTCCATGTGGGCTCCCTAACCCTTGTGATGATGTCAATGGTTTGTGTAACGTGGAACAAGAATTACAAGTATGTTACTGTAAGAAAGGTTACACTATAAACTCTGATGGCATAACCTGTGATGAGGTGGATGAATGTCAACTGGATATTGATGAATGTTCTCATGTGTGCACCAATACCATTGGGAGTTATGCTTGTAGCTGCGAGGCTGGCTATAACCTTGACCTGAATGGTTACCACTGCAACGGTTAGTAGGTTTTATATCTTAAAGATTATTGTCTAGAGCAAAACTAATCACAGATGTGTGTGTAATCTAGTGAATTGTCGTACCATAATATCTATCCAATTGAAGCCTCTCCCATGGAGTTGTCCTACCTTTGCTTATATAACTTTATGCTCTGTACCTACAGTTGGCCAGAAGAAAGTAGTATTAGTAATTAGATATTTTTACTTCTAGCTTTCATCCGACATTTGCATTTCTGATTGCCCATCAATGGGATATTTACTCCATTTCTACTATTAAAACAACATAGAAAAATATCGTTTTTGCATGTTTTGAAGGAACTACATGTATCTGATTTTTAAAAGCATTAATAATTCACTCTTTTATTAAACAATAAATATTGATAGTATGTTAACTGAAAATTCGAAACAATAAAATAGGCTTGCTTGAATTTTTTTCAACAGGCTGTTTGTCTTTTTGTTATCTGAGTTTCAACTAAACCGTCAAGACTTGATGAGAATTTTCTTCTGCATAGCAAACACATAATATGGTTTAGCCGATTTAGTGGTAGTTTGGTTGCTTGTTAAATTTTACAGTAATAGCACATTGTCTAAAGATTCATGATAGAATAGGTCCTACTTTTCATGTACTCAATGGTTTCAAATGTGCAATGCGTATCATAAGCATGGTAAACATGCCCTCTGCATAACATTTACAATGTGCGATATGCATGTAAATGTAGATGTGAACGAGTGTGCGAGAGGAGAGTACAAGTGTCCAGAGTTCCATGACTGCTCCAATAAACCAGGTGGTTATGATTGTATATGTCCACCAGGCTTCGTAGAGGTCAATGGAAAATGTACCGGTAAGCTTATCATGTGTCTACATGATTATATAAATCGGCAAACTTCATTAACGTGTATATTAATGGTAATCATTTACATGCAGTACGTTTGGTTGGAGTGCACACACGGTGAAATGACAAACCTGACTGTACTAGTTGTTATAAGAATGCATAAACATTGATAATATGTGCCTAACTGTAAATAGCTCTTAATGGTTTTCAATATGGACTAACCGAGTTGATTGCCATGACATTACTGCACCACTTGTGTGTGGCCAATGAGAATAATCTAGAATTACACAATATTTACAGTACTAAAATTATGTGTTGGACTTCGCTAATCGGTGGTAAAGCATACTGTAGCTACTTGACTAATAGCAGGTCCCCTCACATCGTCACATGATTAGGTATACATGTACTATAAGTATTCACTGTTTTATGTTTTCCATCTTTAGTGCTTCGAGAAACAAGCCCTGTGGTAGTGACTACAGAAATAGCTGACAAGGATGCCGAATTAAATGCACTAACTTTTTCATTTGAAAACATGACAATAGATGAGGTAAGGAATTGAAATAAATTACAAACAAATGCGCATTCCCATGCCTCTTCAAGTACTATAGAAAAAAACAAGTGTTTTCAGATCCTTCCTTGATAATGATTACAATTATATCTCACTTTTCTCAACTTTGAAACTGCCTGTTATTACATACTGTAAAATACACATCGCAAAATAGACAAGATATGACATGTATAGCCTCAGTCAACGCGCAAATGCCGAAGTTCTCATGCAGGATAGAGATAATTTCCTGTGATACCTAACCACGAAATTGGTAGACATCATTGTCAGGCCTGCTCACAAGCTACATAATACACATGCGGGCCTGCTATATCTGCTATCCATAAATCACAAGAAAGGGTAGCAAACGCTGGCATGTAATGATAATATAATGAAAAAGAAGAATATAAAACTGAATTATAGCATTTGTATCTACCATAGCATGGGAATCCTATTATATCATTACTATTTTGCAGTACACAGTAAAAGTGGAGATCTCATTGTTCACAATTCTAGCAGAGTCTGTGACCAGAATCTGTGCAGAGACCACATGTGATTTTGTGCCGATTACTGGAGACTCTAGAAGGAGAAGGTAAGTGCAGCTGTGTACTATCTATACAAATTGGTCTGCGCACGTATTTCATGTGACAGGTTATTTTATTCACTGCTGCACCATTTTACACTTGACAATAATTTATCAATTATACCTACATTTATTTTCTACTTTCTGTCTATCTGAATATGACGATCTGTATATAGGCATACATGTATATATTTAGCAATTACTTACACTATAAAATTTAGTATAATTTATGGAAGATGCAGGACAGGGAATTATGTGCATGCATAAGGTTAGGCCTCGTAAAATTACAACTCTATGCATGCAGATGTGGGCCTTACCATTACGTTGTTACAATTAGTCTCTTTGTTTAATTGCAGGAAGAGATCTACATCAACACTAAAGTTCTACAAGGAGTACTTTACCAGACTCCCTGGATATCCTCAGTATGATGATAATAGTGACCTCCAGCTATCTCTCTATGTTTCTGTGCCAGATATCGGATATTTGGGTGGTGTACCATTACTTGAAGCGTTGCTAAACGTGGAGAGAAACATTACACTGGCTATAGGTATATTATGCAATTTCAATTATAGCTATATGAAATTTTAATGAACATTATTTAGGGGAGAAAATTCACCAAACAGAATCTTTGTGATGTTGGAAATCCAAGTCATGAAAATTGTGTCCCGACACAATTTGGTATCTGAAACTGTCGATGGTTGATTCTCAAGCTCCAAAATCTTTTTTTTTATCTTTAGGAGTTATCTCCTGCTACTGTTGGTGATCTTTCTTTACTGCATATATTTTATTTAAATATTTTGTAGGGTTTGAAATTGTTGGTATCGTCATGCCTCCAGCTGAAACGTCTCTCAAACCATCAACTATCAGCACATTTAGACAAGAGGATAACCTGTTTATATACATAGGAATTGGCATCGCACTGGCAACAGTTTCCATACTAATAGTTATAGTATTTTTTAGTATTAAACGTAGGAAAAGGTAAGAGATCAGTGTACTTGTATTACTGAGTGACTGTCATGTGCTAATAATTCTATAAATAGCCACCTGTACTGTAGCCTACACACGTAATACATTTGTATAAGTGGTACCAGTGGAAAATGTGACAAAACTTGCTTCGTAACATAATTGAATGGCATAACTTTTAATTTCCAGTTACTAACTACATGTATTTACCTGCCATGTAAATCATATAACCATTACTTTGGACTCTCCCCTCTTGAACATAAAGTAGTTGACACAAAATTTGTGTATGAAATTTTCTCACTAACAGTTCTTACCTTTAAACTCTGTTTACAGAATGCATATATTTATTATAAAAAGAGTAACTTCAGAAAGCTCTATTCTTCCTTTAGCATCAGCATTATGCTGCATGTACTGCACAAATCCCATTAGGGCATAAACAAAATATAGTTTCACACTTTTCAAATACATGTATATGCAGCTATCTTTATTTTTGTATAGATTGTTTTGCAACTACATTGTAGCTAGTTACTAGTTAAATAACTTGAAAATGAGTTAACAAGCTCAATAATATTTTAGCTATTTGGTATCCAGCATGGGTTTGTGTTTCTTGCAATTTCTGACTTGAAGTGATGAAATTCTGCTGCTCTATGCACTTCAACAAATGTTTTATATTTCCAGAATTAGCCTTATAAAGTTACAGTAAATTTAGAGAAAAAATATTCTTTTAAATATGATTTTATAAGCTGCAATCTGTAATATTTTGTAGGCTAGAATTCCAAAATTCAGGCTTAATTTAGTTTTTTAGTAAAGTTAACAAGGAAGAACGGTGGATTACTAAATGACCATCACTAAATGCATAATATATTTTTAATTTTAATCTCAGAATACCAACTAGCTCTCTACAAACAAAAATAGTTTGTAAAAACAGTCTACTGATAATTCACCTGGCTTGGATGTGTAAAATTAGTAGTCAAAACTGTTAGCAAATTCTGGCATCGAATTCCATTGTTCAGGGGACAGACTGTGAAGCAGATGCCTGGATTGATAGGGACAGAGACTCAGGTTGTACCAACGTCTGCTGAGACTTGGAGAACATCATCAGAAACACCTGGAGCAGCCAGTTCTGCAAAAGCCCATAAACATGGTTGGGTGGAAGAGGATGAAAGAGGGATTACTCCCGTTCTCAGACACAAAGGTCAGTGACTGAAACATTCTCAAAGCTAAACCTTTATTAATAGATGAATGAACTATCTATTAATATTACATCGACAATTTGCAATGTCATCAGTGCATGTACACCTGTTACTATTGCTATTATTACAATTGTAACTACCTTATACTCTTTGCATCTAGTCGGCAGTAACTATACTTTTTGTAGTATTGCCTATCTGGTATACATCATGTACATGTAGGTACAATGCTGTAGACTGTAGCTCCTCAGCCAATAAGCAAATAATAAAATATCAACATAATACATGTAACTAGTTCCATATGACAGACTGATATTGAAATCATAATTATATTTTATTCTATACTTTTATATTTGTAGCAAGGAAGTAGTTATGAAGTGTCAACCTCCCCCTTACATACAGCAGACCAGTTTAAAATGGAAAATGGCAGCTAACAGCCAAACTAATTGCACATGCGAGTATAAGCATCACATACATGACTGTTTTCTATAAAAATAATGTTAGCTAAACATGGCTCAACGGAATGCTGCACGACATGATTACTGTAACCAATCAGCTATCACTCTTCACTAATATGATTTCAGTGCATCAACCGCATGATGTAGTGTGGAGTTGTCCCATCTTAAGTTTACTGAGAAGCAGTCAAAAGACAATAGTAATGATGATAACCAGCTTGAGTTGTAGACTACTGATCATATTATATAACAGATCAAAATTGGTTGCTGCTGTTGAATTATAGAACTTATAACAAATTGGAAACAAGAGAACCATTGGAGGATTTGTTAGTTGTTACTTATGACTAAATTGTAAAGCTAGAGAGCTTATTTATATGGTATTCGTGTTTAAACAAACACATAATTCAATTCCTTCCATTTTTTGACTCTATTTTTATATGTTTGTCTGCCTATTGTGATTCTACAGATTTTTTATCAAAATGCTCAACAAGATGGTTTGTGACGCTTGTGTTTATTTTTAAGTAAGGTTTCATAATTCCAAAGATCTCAATAAAATATTTTGTAATGCCTGAAGGACTTTTTGTAAAGTGTTTAGATTAAATCAAGAAATAAATAACATTAATTAAGCATAAGAACTAATTTACATTGTACATGTAAGCCTATTTATTACAAATATAAGAGGAAAGTTCTATCACCATGTTATTATATAATTGTAATTACCTGTGGCGACATGGCTAACATTACTACATGACCTTTCCACGATCTTTCATACATACATGTAATACCTATGCGCTTGCTCAATGGACAAGACTTCTACTGGTCTAATTGGTATTTATCTTCTCTCATCCTATAGGGCGCATAACTCTTAAATGCAACTTAAATCTTCAATGCACTAGAATTGATAACACAGCAACTAGTTAATGTCAAGGTCACCTTGATGAAGAATCCAGTAATGATGAACCAGGAGGAAATGAGCAAATTGTAGATGACAATGAATTTATTTTTAAACATGGCAGCTAGCATTGAAAATGGAAACAAATGTCCAAAAGTTCAATATTTGCTTGACATCTTAGAGGCATTGAGGTAATGAGATAGCAGGATAGGAGAGCTAATTACCAAGTTTTGAATATAGTCACAGTTTCCGTACACGAAGACCCAATGTGTATGTTTCTATGTGCACTCTTTAATGTAAATGTTTAATCAATGTGATCTGTAAACAAACCACAATAGAGTAACTCTATAGGATCGTGATGTACCAATAATCAACAATATATAGGTAAAACGTGACAGCCAATTTTTTAAAATTTAGCATAGGCTAGCAAGTGGGCGAAGTATTTATATGTCTGCACTATTTCAACACTTGCTGAAAGGTATGTAGGTTTATGATTACATGTACCTCATATTATTATTTCTGTGTTATTTGTAAACAATTTGACTCGACTGATAAAATGTGATATGACAGCAAATTGCACAATAAATTTCAAAGTAGCCTATTTTGCAGCATTTATATAATTATTCAATAATAACTTGTCATGATGTTATATAATATTATGATGTAGCGCAATCATATAGCGGCCAGAAATATATTGACCTGCCTTGTGTTTCTATAGATGAAATTCTAAATATGCGTAATTATAAGTCATAAAACATGTGATGCTTCACCACTTCGTAGAAAGTTATGAAGCTAAAGGTTGAAATAATTTAGAAATTTAATATTCTGAGGGCATGTGGTGTACTCAGTTAGATATGCATATAAGCAGAGGCTAAGTCTGTTCAAAAATAAAGAGAGAGATACCTCCAAGAGAGAGAATAGCATAATATACATGTATATTCTCAATGGTACAAGAAGAGAGTAGTTAGGCATAGTATTAGGTGCTAATTGTTGAGCACATACACAACATAGTAATTAAGTACATTTGTAATATATCCATGTGCTTCATCCTATAATAAAAACCATGTTAAATTTTGCTAAGCAGCAGCAAAATGTGTGCATAACTATTTAATAGATGGTATATATAAATACGTAGGTAATACATGTATATATAAATACGTAGGTAATACATGTATATATAAATACGTAGGTAATACATGTATATATAAATACGTAGGTAATACATGTATGTATTCTGGCTGAAATTAAGGGCCATTATCTTTATGAGAATCTAGTGCTCTAGGTTCAACAATTTTAAAAGTATGTTGCTAAGTAACTTTCCAATTGAATTACACATGCATATGCATGTAAATAAAATGCACTTCTAACCGGATATTCTTTTCAAATTTAGTTGTGAAATTTTAGTCAAATCAACAGTGTGTACATGTATAGTATGAATGTGTACTCAGGCCTCTTATTTCAATAGAATGGCATATTTCAATTAGCAGTATGATATAGAATTATGTTTGTTTTTCACACATAGAAGATGTCGAAGCATTCAACTCATACGTCATAGGTCTAGCCTACAAACAAATTCATTCAGCTTGTTTGGGCAACACAACATATTATAACACCTCGTGATCATGGGGTGATAAATCTGTTGTCTACAAAATAATTCATTGTTTACTTTTTTAGAATCAGATGTTCCGAATATTGCAGTATATATAACTGGTCTAATTATGTTAGTCTGACACAACATGTACTATATAATGAAAATGTGTATCCAGAATGTTATCTTTTAGTACAAGAGAGAGACCGCTGAGCCTCGAAGCTAGGTTTAACTGCTACAACATAAAATACATCCCATGATGTTTCAGCTTTTTACTGAAAGACATTGAAGTAGGATTGTACCTACATGTACTTTAAACACTTTTCAGTCAAAAATTCTGAATACTAAACATCCAATAAGTACAGCCCCTAACCTGTCTAGTCTTATTCTACTGCATGGATGGTACAATTTATGATTAATGATGTGACAATAGTGTAACCCTTTTAAGACGTACTCTTTTTTCGCAGCTTTAGTAAAATGGCACGCATTACACAGCTACCCTCCTTTTGATAGGTTCTCTTTAAACTTCAATACTTTATCTATGGCAAGATGAAACTATAAATAGACAGTCATGCAGACCAATATATTTAGTAGGCCAAAAAATACTAAGTTCATTAGCTTCTTCATTTTCTAATAAGCATCTACTAACACAACATGTAAATATATAGCATTAGTTTAGAATCAAGTAAACTAGCATTGTGTTTTACTTTTGTTAAGTATATGAATAACTAATTTTTAGCTCAACAAAATTAGCAAGATGCATTCCTAGACCTACATGTATGTCTGAGCTGTGCTGATGGGGTGTCAAACACCGAAACAGTACAGTATTTTATACTATAAATTTTTTATTACTATTTATCCATGATGTATTTGCAATAAAACATGCAAATACAAGCTAGTGTACATTATAGACCACATGAGGCTTCACCAGTAATATACAATGTACATGTACATGTAGCATGGGCACTAATAAGCTATTGATCATAATTAGAAGTTGTCCTCTCCCAATTGGGAGAGGACAACTTCTAATTATGATCAATAGCTTATTAGTGCCCATGACATGTAGGTCTCTCTGTTAGGTACATATAGATACAGGGTGTATTATAGTCATGTAACTAAATTACCTCATCTAATCTATGGTTCACCCAATATCAGTGTGTAAAGTGCACTAATCATATAGCGTACATGTACATTGCTAGACACACTATGTATAGCATATTATATTATTATAGATGCCCTCTTTGGCTCTTTATTTGCTGTGGTTACCTTAATTATATACTGAAATATATATAAATTGTACATCACATGTTATTGCTAACCAATTAAGCAACACAAGTATTGCGTATGACTAATTGTTTTAGTAGAACGCCTCAATAACTGTTGTGAGTGAAATGTAAACTCAATCAGATTGTCTATGAAAAGCAAAGGAAGTTGTTGACACATCTAATTGGGTAGTGATTAGGGCCTTTGCATGATACCTAAGGACCTGTTTTGTTTAGTCAATACAAATTATTGTTTGCTCAGTTTTATTTCCAGTTATATATAATGCTGATGCATTGTTTCTTGACGGCCTTTTTAGCATCAGTATAGCAGCTAAACAGTACGCTAACCAGGACCTACTACTGCAGTATCCATCTTGTAGCAGTCTCCCTTCAAGTTATTTCTGCTGATTAAACGGCCTAATAACACATGTAAGTACACATCTATCTTATATTGTAGTACTTTTATGTTTATGAGTAGCAAGGACCGGTTACATATCCATGAACAAGTGCATCTTTGGCTCTATGGCACATAAGAATTTCCCGCTAAGTGAAGAGAAACATTGCCCACTACACCAGGTTGGCTTCCTTATGTTGTGGTTGTTGTCCGCAATCCTTCGTTTTCTATCTGCATCTGTTGACACTAAGGGTTTGCCAGATTTCAACGAAAATCCCCCTATCACGATGTCAACTTTTGCATAACAGCATCTAATATCAGCTATAATCTCAAATATCCTCCATCTCTAGCAAACGCAGTATATTCGACTATCGGAATCCAGGAAAGTAGATATTTTGCTACCAAAACCTAAAATCTTTGCTTTGCGGCGGAAGGATGATTCCCACTTCCACTCACCGCTAACGGGCTTGCGGAGTCTTTGGCGCCATTTTTATGCTGTTTTGGCTAGAAATATCTTATTTGGAGTAACAGTAGGTTGAATAGTATAATGTAATGAGCCTGCAAAAGTCATGTAGATCATCTCAGTGAATTGAAGTTGTTAAGAATTATAATGAATATATTTTACATGTACATTCATGTTTGTGGAGCCGTGCAAAAGATGTTGAAACATATTACTTTGAAAAGTAATCTCACTGAGCATTAATATAATTGCCTATCCTATTTAAATTCTGCTAAAGTTTTGTATATAACTTGAGGGTCTACATGTATGTTAGATACTCAGTTCAGGTTTTAGTATTGAGTAGTGTTTATATGTATGCAGTAGGGGTAGGGGATAGCTTTCATGGGAAGGGAAGTAAGTACACATGCTGGTCCAAATAACATGTAGTAAAAAACACGAATGTTCGTTGACGATAGTCTTAGGGTACATCAATGTTGATCTAAAAGCATCATAAATAAATATCTCGCAGTACGAATCACTACAATCATATAGAAAAAAAACTCCTTTATAATTGGTCAGCACTATTTTGGGATATTACAAGGCCATCCATTCAAATTTTATAATTATATAGTCACTTTTATTCAACATTGTTAGTCAGAACAAATAACAGATCTATTCAGTTTGGAGACAAATACACCAACAGGAACAAGAGCGTTTTATTATATGATACACTGATAACACCTGAAGTCCAGTGTCTACTATCTATTTGTAATCCTGATAGACAGTAGTTAAAAATTGTCACAGGGTGACTTGCTTAATAATGCTCCATAAATATGTAGCACACAATTTACGTGTACAATGTAGCTGCTGCCAGTAGTACATACATGTATATGTTGTATTAGCATTAAACTATCAAGTGTTGCTTCAATACCAAGTCATGAACACTGCCTTGACCCATATAATATTAAAGTAATGTTTATCAATTATGCTGTAATATAGTCTATGATGATCCCTAGAGAGAAAAAATCAATGTAACAGGTAGAAATCCTTCTTTACGAACGCTTAGTTTCCTTATACTGAATTCGGCCAAAATTTAAGAAATTATTGAGTCTTGGTGCCCATGGAAGCAATATTAATTATCTACATCATAATGTGGAGAGACAATGCTGTCTAAGTAGACATAAGGGAATTAGTTTCAATTTGAAAGAACAGTCATATTATGAACCACAACTAAGGTTACACTGTGTTAGAAAAAAGAGGAGATGTTTCAGTACAACTAAATTCAAAATTTCTAAAAGATGTACCTTACACGTCATGTGCATGATAAAGAGAAAGTTACAAATGTAGCATCGATGTATCACCAAAATGTCAGAATGTCGTTCAATTTAATAATTATATATACATGAGTACCATGATACAAATAATAATAATGAGTTATTAGAATCGACGTCATACTACATGGAAACTTCTGTTTACAGAAAATAACTTAAAAAGGAATGGTTGGCAAGAAAATTGTCAAGTGGTATGTCATTGCATTGATCATTGGAATCGCTACAATTCAAAGTGACTCCCAATCAACAACGAGTTCACTAACTAATGCACCAACATCGACCATAAGTAGTGTAACAGATACAACCAGCTCTGCACAAACCACTAGTGATCATGTCACCACTACGACAGGAGGGGAAGTATCAACGACGGGTGGGTCAACCATCACATCCACCACGAGCACACCTGTGCCAACGATTTCAACAACAGAAATTATATCAACAACTACAGCTGAACCAACAACAAGTACTACAGAAATGCCAACAACTACCACAACCGATTCCCCCACTACAAGTACTACGGAAATGACAACAACTACAACAGCTGATTCATCCACAACTAGTACTACAGATATCCCCACAACAACTACAGCTGATCCAACGACAAGTACTACAGAAGTACCGACAACCACCACAACTAATTCTCCCACTACAAGTACTACAGAAATGCCAACAACTACTACAACTGGTTCCCCAACTACAAGTACTACAGAAATGACAACAACTACAACAGCTGATTCATCCACAACTAGTACTACAGATATCCCCACCACAACTACAGCTGATCCAACGACAAGTACTGCAGAAATACCGACAACCACCACAACTGATTCCCCAACTACAAGTACTACAGAAATGACAACTACTACAACAGCTGAATCATCCACAACTAGTACGACAGGAATCCCTACCACAACTACAGCTGATCCAACAACAAGTACTACAGAAATACAGACAACCACCACAACCGATTCCCCAACTACAAGCACTACAGAAATGACAACAACTACAACAGCTGATTCATCCACAACTAGTACTACAGGAATCTCCACCACAACTGCAGCTGATCCAACAACAAGTACTACAGAAATACAAACAACCACCACAACCGATTCCCCAACTACAAGTACTACAGAAATGACAACAACTACAACAGCTGATTCATCCACAGCTAGTACTACAGGAATCCCCACCACAACTGCAGCTGATCTAACAACGAGTACTACAGAAATACCGACAACCACCACAACTGATTCTCCCACTACAAGTACTACAGAAATGACAACAACTACCACAGCTGATTCATCCACAACTAGTACTACAGAAATCCCCACAACAACTACAGCTGATCGAACGACGAGTACTACAGAAATACAGACAACCACCACAACTGATTCCCCAACTACAAGTACTACAGAAATGACAACTACTACAACAGCTGAATCATCCACAACTAGTACGACAGGAATCCCTACCACAACTACAGCTGATCCAACAACAAGTACTACAGAAATACAGACAACCACCACAACCGATTCCCCAACTACAAGCACTACAGAAATGACAACAACTACAACAGCTGATTCATCCACAACTAGTACTACAGGAATCTCCACCACAACTGCAGCTGATCCAACAACAAGTACTACAGAAATACCAACAACCACCACAACTAATTCGCCAACTACAAGTACTACAGAAATGACAACAACTACAACAGCTGATTCATCCACAACTAGTACTACAGATATCCCCACCATAACTACAGCTGATCCAACGACAAGTACTACAGAAATACCAACAACAACCACAACTGATTCCCCTACTACAAGTACTACAGAAATCGCAACTACTACAACAGCTGATTCATCCACAACTAGTACGACAGGAATCCCCACCACAACTACAGCTGATCCAACAACAAGTACTACAGAAATTCAAACAACCACCACAACCGATTCCCCAACTACAAGTACTACAGAAATGACAACAACTACAACAGCTGATTCGTCCACAGCTAGTACTACAGGAATCCCCACCACAACTGCAGCTGATCTAACAACAAGTACTACAGAAATACCGACAACCACCACAACTGATTCTCCCACTACAAGTACTACAGAAATGACAACAACTACCACAGCTGATTCATCCACAACTAGTACTACAGAAATCCCCACAACAACTACAGCTGATCGAACGACGAGTACTACAGAAATACAGACAACCACCACAACTGATTCCCCAACTACAAGTACTACAGAAATGGCAACAACTACCACAGCTGATTCATCCACAACTAGTACTACAGATATCCCCACAACAACTACAGCTGATCCAACGACAAGTACTACAGAAATACCGACAACCACCACAACTGATTCTCCAACTACAAGTACTACAGAAATGGCAACAACTACAACAGCTGATTCATCCACAACTAGTACGACAGGAATCCCTACCACAACTACAGCTGATCCAACAATAAGTACTACAGAAATACAGACAACCACCACGACCGATTCCCCAACTACAAGCACTACAGAAATGACAACAACTACCACAGCTGACTCTTCCACAACTAGTGCTACAGGAATCCCCACAAAAACTACAGCTGATCCAACAACAAGTACTACAGAAATACAGACAACCACCTCAACTGATTCCCCAACTACAAGTACTACAGAACTGACAACAACTACAACAGCTGATTCATCCACAACCAGTACTACAGATATCCCTACCACAACTACAGCTGATCCAACAACAAGTACTACAGAAATACAGACAACCACCACAACCGATTCCCCAACTACAAGCACTACAGAAATGACAACAACTACAACAGCTGATTCATCCACAGCTAGTACCACAGATACCCCCACAACAACTACAGCTGAACCAACAACAAGTACTACAGAAATACCGACAACCACCACAACCGATTCCCCCACTACAAGTACTACGGAAATGACAACAACTACAACAGCTGATTTATCCACAATATCAGATATCCCCACAACAACTACAGCTGATCCAACGACAAGTACTACAGAAGTACCGACAACCACCACAACTATTTCTCCCACTACAAGTACTACAGAAATACCAACAACAACCACAACTGATTCCCCTACTACAAGTACTACAGAAATCGCAACTACTACAACAGCTGATTCATCCACAACTAGTACGACAGGAATCCCCACCACAACTACAGCTGATCCAATAACAAGTACTACAGAAATTCAAACAACCACCACAACCGATTCCCCAACTACAAGTACTACAGAAATGACAACAACTACAACAGCTGATTCATCCACAGCTAGTACTACAGGAATCCCCACAACAACTACAGCTGATCGAACGACGAGTACTACAGAAATACAGACAACCACCACAACTGATTCCCCAACTACAAGTACTACAGAAATGGCAACAACTACCACAGCTGATCCATCCACAACTAGTACTACAGATATCCCCACAACAACTACAGCTGATCCAACAACAAGTACTACAGAAATACAGACAACCACCACAACCGATTCCCCAACTACAAGCACTACAGAAATGACAACTACTACAACAGCTGATTCATCCACAACTAGTACGACAGGAATCCCCACCACAACTACAGCTGATCCAACAACAAGTACTACAGAAATTCAAACAACCACCACAACCGATTCCCCAACTACAAGTACTACAGAAATGACAACAACTACAACAGCTGATTCATCCACAGCTAGTACTACAGGAATCCCCACCACAACTGCAGCTGATCTAACAACAAGTACTACAGAAATACCGACAACCACCACAACTGATTCTCCCACTACAAGTACTACAGAAATGACAACAACTACCACAGCTGATTCATCCACAACTAGTACTACAGAAATCCCCACAACAACTACAGCTGATCGAACGACGAGTACTACAGAAATACAGACAACCACCACAACTGATTCCCCAACTACAAGTACTACAGAAATGGCAACAACTACCACAGCTGATTCATCCACAACTAGTACTACAGATATCCCCACAACAACTACAGCTGATCCAACGACAAGTACTACAGAAATACCGACAACCACCACAACTGATTCTCCAACTACAAGTACTACAGAAATGGCAACAACTACAACAGCTGATTCATCCACAACTAGTACGACAGGAATCCCTACCACAACTACAGCTGATCCAACAACAAGTACTACAGAAATACAGACAACCACCACGACCGATTCCCCAACTACAAGCACTACAGAAATGACAACAACTACCACAGCTGACTCATCCACAACCAGTACTACAGATATCCCCACAACAACTACAGCTGATCCAACAACAAGTACTACAGAAATACAGACAACCACCACAACCGATTCCCCAACTACAAGCACTACAGAAATGACAACAACTACAACAGCTGATTCATCCACAGCTAGTACCACAGATATCCCCACAACAACTACAGCTGATCCAACGACAAGTACTACAGAAGTACCGACAACCACCACAACTAATTCTCCCACTACAAGTACTACAGAAATGCCAACAACTACCACAACTGATTCCCCAACCACAAGTACTACAGAAATGACAACAACTACAACAGCTGATTCATCCACAACTAGTACTACAGATATCCCCACAACAACTACAGCTGATCCAACGACAAGTACTACAGAAGTACCGACAACCACCACAACTAATTCTCCCACTACAAGTACTACAGAAATGCCAACAACTACCACAACTGGTTCCCCAACTACAAGTATTACAGAAATGACAACAACTACAACAGCTGATTTATCCACAACCAGTACTACAGATATCCCTACCACAATTACAGCTGATCCAACAACAAGTACTACAGAAATACAGACAACCACCACAACCGATTCCCCAACTACAAGCACTACAGAAATGACAACAACTACAACAGCTGATTCATCCACAACTAGTACTACAGATATCCCCACCACAACTACAGCTGATCCAACGACAAGTACTACAGAAATGCCAACAACTACCACAACTGGTTCCCCAACTACAAGTACTACAGAAATGACAACAACTACAACAGCTGATTCATCCACAACTAGTACTACAGATATCCCCACCACAACTACAGCTGATCCAACGACAAGTACTACAGAAATACCGACAACCACCACAACCGATTCCCCCACTACAAGTACTACGGAAATGACAACAACTACAACAGCTGATTCATCCACAGCTAGTACTACAGATACTCCCACAACAACTACAGCTGATCCAACGACAAGTACTACAGAAGTACCGACAACCACCACAACTAATTCTCCCACTACAAGTACTACAGAAATGCCAACAACTACCACAACCGATTCCCCCACTACAGGTACTACAGAAATGACAACAACTACAACAGCTGATTCATCCACAACTAGTACTACAGATATCCCCACCACAACTACAGCTGATCCAACGACAAGTACTACAGAAATACCGACAACCACCACAACTGATTCCCCAACTACAGGTACTACAGAAATGACAACTACTACAACAGCTGATTCATCCACAACTAGTACGACAGGAATCCCTACCACAACTACAGCTGATCCAACAACAAGTACTACAGAAATACAAACAACCACCACAACCGATTCCCCAACTACAAGCACTACAGAAATGACAACAACTACAACAGCTGATTCATCCACAACTAGTACTACAGATATCCCCACAACAAGTACAGCTGATCCAACGACAAGTACTACAGAAATACCGACGACCACCACAACTGATTCTCCCACTACAAGTACTACAGAAATGACAACAACTACAACAGCTGATTCATCCACAGCTAGTACTACAGGAATCCCCACCACAACTGCAGCTGATCTAACAACAAGTACTGCAGAAATACCGACAACCACCACAACTGATTCTCCCACTACAAGTACTACAGAAATGACAACAACTACCACAGCTGATTCATCCACAACTAGTACTACAGAAATCCCCACAACAACTACAGCTGATCGAACGACGAGTACTACAGAAATACAGACAACCACCACAACTGATTCCCCAACTAAAAGTACTACAGAAGTGCTAACAACTACCACAACTGATTTATCCACAACTAGTGCTACAGATATCTCCACCACAACTGCAACTGATCTAACAACAAGTACTACAGAAATACCGACAACCACCAAAACTGATTCTCCCACTACAAGTACCACAGAAATGCCAACAACTACTACAGCTGATCCCTCCACAACAATTACTACAGAAATTCCTACAACTATCAAAGCTGATTCTTCAACCACAAGTACAACAGAAGTAGCTACCACAACCACAACTGAATCCTCAGCATCAGACTCGACGGAAAGCGCTCCCGAAATGTCTTCATCCACTACAACTGACTCATCAACAGCAAGCATTACGGATGCAGTAACAACTTTATCTGACGCATCTACAGCTTCAATTGGTGGATCAACAAGTTTAACCAACACATTAGCGACTTCAACTGATGTATCAACAACTTCCTCTGGTGTTTCTACAGCTTCAATTGGTGGATCAACAAGTTCATCTGATGCATCAACACCTTCAACTGATGCATCAACACCTTCAACCGATGCATCAACACCTTCAACTGATGCATCAACACCTTCAGCTGATGCATCAACAACTTTCTCTGAAGCATCTACAGTTTCAGTTGGTGGATCAACAAGTTTATCTGACTCATCAACAACTTCAGTTGATGGATTAACAGCTTCCACCGATGCATCAACAAAGTCAACTGATGTACCATCAACGTCAACTGATGTCCCATCAACGTCAACTGGTGTCCCATCAACTTCCACTGATGTGCCAGCAACGTCAACTGATGTACCATCAACGTCGACTGGTGTCCCATCAACGTCAACTGATGACCCATCAACGTCAACTGATGTCCCATCAACGTCAACTGGTGTACCGTCAACTTCCACTGATGTGCCAGCAACTGTAGCATATCAATGGGTGGAGCCTGTGGCATGGACGTCTAAGCGCTTGTATTCCTGGGGTGAAGTCGAAGGTGATACTGAGTTGCTGAGCTCTGCTGAAAGTGTTGACAAATATGACAGGTGTACCAGTGTCCCACTTAATGGAAATGCCGGAGCCCCCTACTTCGATAATAAACACCACAAGATACATGTAAGATTAATCCACTTGCTACACGACTTGTCTAACATTAATATGCTTTAGTTTTTTCTCAGTAAATATTGTTGTTTTGCCTTGCATCATACTCAAGTTGTACTTTTGTATTACACTGATAAAACCAGGTTTGAGTTACTCATTTGCTAACGGTTTCTTCAAAAGTATTCAAATTTCATGTTGCAGATATGCCCCAATGGGATGTTAAGTTTTGACTTGAACTATCTCCCCTACTATCCTTTCAAATTTGGGACTAACGCCTGGTACAACAATCACTCTCTCGTATCTCCATTCTGGAGTACATCCGATGAGTACACTATGGGTGTGAGATACAAGGATTGCCCTGAAGCTCGAACAAAAGTCTATTATCAGGCTCATCAAAGGAACTCAGAGATGTCTAGCAGTACCAGAGATATCCTGGACCGTGCACAACTCGATGTCTCATCGGCAAATGCCTGTAAGTTGTCTGGTAATTTCGAATTTAACTTTTCCAGTGATGATAACATGATAAATTTGTGAAGAACATCACAGAATTCTTAATTATAGAAATATTTTTCCAGTTGGAAAAAGTGAGTTAAAAATATCATTCTGCCTAGATACAGTATATGCATGCATTATCATGTCCATGTATACGTGTTTGAATGAAATTGCAAGGTTTCTCAAAGCACGTGTGTCTAGGTCAAAGATACAAGATATAATTCCTTCTTATCTTTTCCTACACTTACATTATATTACACACATAATATTTGTCAGCTGAACGTGTAGATGGTTTTGAGCCGACATGGGTGCTAGTTGTCACATGGATAAACCTGGTGGCAGATATAGACAACAGTCGGGCCACTTCTCAAAATGATATATTGAACGGAAATGTTGCCGGAGTTGAGAAATGCACAGCAAATATTCAAGCAAGCACCAAGGTTGGTTTATTCTTACTCTCCAAATCAATATTTTTGCTCTCCATATTGTTCACTACCTAATGCCACTAGCTACAACATACATTGTAGGTGTTCATGTATTTCGACTTAGTCAAGTATCCTGCTACCTGAAGCTTTACTACCAGTTGTGGGAAATAGCTTGTATGTCCGTGTATGAACTACTGTCTTTTATGTACCGAGTATAAAAATATAACCTACATGTACCCATCAACGGTAGGGGAAATTTTCTAGAGTATTTTGGGCAATTAGATGTTTGCAAACAAAACAATATTGTTTTAAAATAAAAATCCTAGTGTTCAAAAGAAGAGAGTTGTTATTTATTATTATTATAATACGCGTAGTTTAGTCGCGATATTGGTGCGACTCACAATTCCTTTCTATCCAATGGCAACATAATGTAAATAGGGTCAGCCAAATGTGCATTTAGGCTCTAATTTCTATTTGCATATTCTCACCACTTTCTACACTAGTTTGTTTAGTACAAGGAGACGGAATTCGAACTGAGCATTGCCACAGCATTTGATCAAACATTTATGTTTTACTACATTCAACACATACATTGTAACCACCTGTTACTATTACATTCAATGCACAACCACCTGTTGCTATTTTTCAGCTGAATCACTTCCAAGCTGTAGTTATCACAGATGGAGTGTACACATTTATTAAGTTCAACTATCCAGAAGAAGGCATCAACTGGGCTTACCCGGGTTAGTCATATTATACAGCGACTACACGCATGATAATTTGTCAAAAGATTACCGTCAGATTTCTGTTTCATTTTGTACATTACTCAAATTTCTATATCATAATTATAAGTATAGCATTATTATCTTTATACACGCAGGTCATTACACATTATTTATTTAAATTCACTAAAATATATTATTTTATATTATACTTGCAGGTGTGAGTGCCTGGACATCAGCAATAGAAAGTAGCTCTCAGCATCTATCCGGGATTGCAGCGGCGGGTTTCCAAGCACCTAACGGCAACAATAATGTGAAAGCATTAAATATCAAGGGTAGTGGAACAATGGACATGCTTGATATTGATCTAGCTGAAGGGAATATGATAGGTAAGACTAGTTCAGTTGAAAACATCAAGTTAAAATTTTCCTGAGAAACCAAAATTGTAACACAGAATGAAAGTGATAAAACCATGAGATGCGCAACAGCTGGTTCTCACAGTTTGAGCTCGGCTCATCTGAATTTCTGTTTAAATTTATGACAGCTGGTTGAGTCAGTTAGAGCCTGCCAATGCTCAAGGGTCTGTTAGACTTGACCTAGCTAAGTTCTACGTCAATAGCTCATGTGACCTAAATATGAACGCTGTCTCCTAAATGTGCTGTGGTAACTTAGGCCAATCGACGAGGTCTCAATGACACCTGATCAGTGTGAGTTACAGTATTATCAGGTTTTAGACATACATGTACTTTTAACAACTAGCAGTTGAGATACGTGCTGGAGTTATGCTCCTACTCAAACTACTCGTACGATAAACAACTGCATGTTACTGTATTCTATCAGTATGAGATAAAATGGGTAGACGCAAAATGTTTTTTTTTTGCTTTATGCACAGGCAGCCAGATTAGCACGGTAAATCGTTGAAGGTATGCATATATTTAGACACTCTACAAACTAATAACAATCTACTTTTAGCTACAAAGGCCCTCTGTAGTGAACAGATTTCATCATTTTGCAAAAGTGGTATGTTTTACCTTCATGACTAATATTTGACTATAACATAAATTTTGTTAAATAGACCAGAGAGTAGGAGAATGGCTATACAGAGTAGAGAACTCTAATGGAGTTGAAGATGCTGAAGTGAAATGTAACAAATGGGCATCCAAACAAAACCTGGGAGCAGTACTTCAGTATAACAGTCGGTTCCACTGCCCTCAAAACTTGTGGCAAGGAATATGGGACTTTGGGTATGTAAAATCAGCATTAAACTGTCTTCAACCTCCAAGTAAATATTTTAACGCTCAACCAAAACATTGTACATGTATTTGTAATTTGCATAATCGTCAATAAATGCGTACATATAAAGCTAGGAATTTTGGATTGCAAACTTTTCACAAACACTGAATTGATGCTTACTGTCAGGGAAAATATGAACGCTCCTTACACAATATTTTATGAATTACATAATGTACATGATCTTGTGCAAGTTAAACCTGGAGCAGCAGCAGCTGCTTTAAGGTTGTTGGATATTTTATAAAAACGAATAGACCTACAAATTTACGTTTACTGTATATGCACGTAGTATACAGTGTACATCCATGTGTTATTATCTAATGAGTGTGTTTTAAATAAAATAAATCATTGTATATACTCATAGCTCATAATAGCAATCAAATTTTTTCATGAATCAAGTTCTACTATATTTTATATTGTGTTCCAGCTTGCATTGAATTCCCATTAGCAGTAAGCGAAAAATGTATCATGTCTATGTTTTGTAGGCCATAATGTACAGACAGCTTTTACAATATTACCAACATCTGCATTGCTGCTATATAAAATTTATAGTCAAATAAAATTGTTTGCGTGCATGTTTTAGGTTTAAATATGACTCTCACGAGTTCAACGGCAGGTTCAACCTATACTGTCTGCAGTCTAGATTCACAGATAGATCGAGTGGACTGAGACAGAAATGCTGCTACGATTTGAACCCAGACTCTGACTCCTTTACAGCCCTAATAACAGAATATCCCTACCACGGGCACGTGACCGATGTGGTAAGCTTTCAGCTATGCAACTTTTGTCAAATTATAGTTCAAATATACTCGTACATTAATTAGTTTACTATTTCGGCACATTGCCATATTTTGCACCCAAATTGAACTCACTATCTGAATATTGAAATCATACTCATATACCAAACCGACCAGAAGAATACATCATGTAGTGTAAAGGATGCCGGGTGAGCTGCCACTTTTAAGGCAGCACCACCTAGATACCTTCACCGCTATACCGACTTACAAAGGTACAGTCAGCTTGCCACTTTTAAGGCAGGCTTGACTAGTCCCTTTGTACCTGCCGGCTCCCTGCCAAGTATTAGCCTGCTAGCCGGTTGTGTACCGGCTAATGCCCTGCAATGTACCGGCTAATGTAGTATTATGTTAACCACAAACAATCAAGTGTCAGCTTGATGCCGGTTGACTGCTAATTAATCTGTGAAGTGAATGCCTGCCAAGTGTCCAAGTGTATAGTGCTGTTTATTGTGACAAAAGAGGCAGAGCAGAACATCTGCTCTGCTTATATAGCATAGCAAAGACCAAAGGTCAATAGATACCGGCTGACTAATACAACATTCCAAGCCGGCATCAGTATAATAGCATAATGATACAAGTTATTGGCACATGCATATACATGTAGAATATGGAGACACAGGTTATTGGCATACTAGGTATATGCATACAGAATTATGTGTGTAATATAATATTATTATAAAATGTAGAATATCATAGCTAGTGTCAAAATCCACCACAGTAGTACCTTATTCCACTCAAAGATAGCTCCAAGTCCTACAATATGGCGATGACTCACGGTGATGCCCGTAACAGTTAAGATATGGTAATATATTAGAAACTCTATTTGTATCTCTTGTAGGTAAACGTTGAAGATGAGCTGGAAGGATACAACCAATGCTGCGTCCTTGCGAAAAACTCATGTAAAACGTTCTACTTGATGCGACCAACCAATGATGGGTGGCTATACGAACCACCCGTAATGTGTGAGTTATTTGAATACCAATATAATATCATATACACGGGTAGCTCTGTTTGTAACAGTTTTAAAAGGTCATGTGGGTATGCCTAATACATTATACATGCAATGAACAGTTAAGATAACCCAATATAATATTCCACATAAATATACTGAATAATAAATCGCAGGAAGTGCTGTTTATACATAATCTAATGCTCATGCTGACACATAAAATTAAAAGAGTTAAAGTACAAATTCTGAAAACTAATAAAGCAATAATGTAACTTTAGCAGCTGTATATTTTCACTAGCTGCTTACTGTTTTAATGTGTTAGTAGCAATCTCTAGCCTTTTGCACCAGACAGCTTCAAAATCTAAACTTGGATTATTTTTTGCCTTCTATCACAGTAACACTGGATGACTTGTAGCTAACGAGTAATGAAGCTAGATTTAGCTACCTGTTACAGTGGATAAAAAAGCTATACAAACACTGTGATTGGTTAGTCATAGCAACTATTAAAGGAATAGGTCACAGGATTAGCCAATAAAATTTGCTCATGAGAAAGATGTCATCTTCCAGGGCCATGGTTTGGAGATCCTCACATTGTGACATCAGATGGATATTCTTACACATTCAATGGACTTGGAGAATATTTATTTACCAGAGTTGGAGACAATGATACAGTAATACAGGCCAGAACAGAGAGAGTAGAGCTGGAGGATGGAAGTAAGGATATTCAACTTTTATTAATCCTTAAAAATATAGCCACTTAGCTTTTGCACATTATTCATACTCTTCATAATTACAACCTTGTGGTATTTGTAAAGCATATCCTCAGCATTTCACTTGCCTGTCGTTACTGTTTAACCTATAAACTATTCACTATTAATACTTAATGCATCAGGTTTAGGACAAGCTACCTACTTCAGTGCTGCCTGCATAGCAACAGCTGGCTTACCAAAAGTACAGATTCAGATCAACAAATCTCCATCTGGACCAGAACTGGTGGATACTCTTCAGTTGATAATCAATGGTACAGAAATAGATATCTCAGTGATTGAAGAGAATTCTAATGATACACAGACTATAGATGGAGTAGACACTGATATCACATTTGAGAGGACTAATGCCAGCCTTACAGTTTTGCTCTATTCCGGCATAGCATTGACCGCGACACCAGAAAATGTAAGCGAATAATATTTAATTTTGAATCAAGTGGCTGATTCCATTGAATATTCATGACTTTGTAAATGATACAAATATGAACAGTGCACTATCGAAAATATAAAATAGTAAGCTTGTAAAAATAATGCATATGATTTCCTTTAAATTTATTTAGAAAATGCTCGCACTATCCCTGACTATGCCAAGTAGTGTCAAAGGGTCAACCATTGGTTTAACCGGTGTGTTTGATGGAAACCAGGAAAATGACTTGACCTATTTAAATGGTAGTGGACACATATCTCTGAATTCCACGGAGATGGAGATATTCAACTGGGCTAGCACATGTAAGTAGGGTGCAGTATAATCACGACCTTGACCCATTCTCCTGGTGCTATAATAATAATATTATTCTATGAATCTACAAAATGCTACTATAAGTACCGTAACCAATTGTATGGACATGTAAAACAATTTTTTTTTTCCAGTTGCTGTATCTGAGGAGGATTCCGTCATGTACTACACTGAAGATAGCACTGACTGGAACACATACAACAACAACTCATTTGTTCCTGTATTTACTGATGATGTCAATAGCTGGGTTTGGTCTTCAGAAGGGCTCAAGGATCAGGCATACGAAGCATGTGGGAATAACTCAGCTTGCTTATATGATGTCTATATCACTGGAGATCTTGAGATCGGTAAAAGCAGCAAAAAGACAGAGGAAGACAGTGTCGCAACGAACAATGCTTTGAGTATGTATTCATTAATTCACTGTGGGCCTGAATTGGTGTCTGCTAATGATGTGTAGACCTACGCGCGCACAACAATTAAACCATGTAACCCATCACCACTAATGTGTATTACAGTATTATAGTAATATTACCTTCAGTGGAAGAACTAAGAATTTATTGCTGATGTTTGATGATATATTATTTTGTTTTATTTTCTAGGCAACTTCGCTCCAAATATTTATGGGGAAAACTATATTTTAATAACAAACGGAGAGTTCAAATATGTGGCCAGCTTTAATGATTCCAATGGAGACAATGTGACTGTCAACACAAATGTGGCTAGTACAGTAGTTGTGAATGGGGAGCAGGTGACTATCACAGGAACTGTAGCAAACATGGCCAACTTCAGTGAGTTTAGAGTGATTGCAGAGGTAAGGAGTATAAAATAGACATATGAATGGTTTTACAGACTTAGTCAGTTGGCTTTACTTTTCATTGTGGAACCTGGAACATAGGCTATCATAAAATCTAAGACCAGTACTAATAGAAAGTTCTAGAACGATAGCAAATGAAGACATTCTTCTGAGATAAAAACAAGAACTAAGAACTACCTAAAGCAATATGTACGTACACGTGTACATGTGTTATACATGTACACGCGTACATGTGTTATACATGTACACGTGTACATGTGTTATACATGTCGAATTATATATTCATCAGCAACATAAGATATTCATAATTTTAGATGCAGTGGCAAAGATGTTTTAAATAATAAAGTTTATGCTATGTCATCCCTATACCAAATATATGCAATCAATGCAATCATATGGTAATCACGTCTACCCCAAACATGCATTGTTGCTAATACGTCACCACAACATCCATCAAAAACACTCAATGAGCTTATTCACATTTCTTCTATTCAATTTTTAGGACAGTAAAGGAGCAAAGAGTGCCAAGACCCCATTAGCCATGATATGTAGCTGTGCAAACAACGGATCTTGTGTGCCCCTTACTGCCCTCCAGCAACAGTCAATAGAGACCAAGTAAACTATTTACAAATATTTGCTATTTAAAGGGATCACTGTTTTGTTCAAACATTGTATAAGAGTATTAAGTACTGACTAAAAGATTATACATACTAATTTCTTAAACACAAAATGAAAATTTTCCTTTATGTCTGGCTCATAAAGAATAAATTCCTTCTTCACTTTGAAGTTGCGCATATATAACGTTCTGAAGTAGCATACTAACTGTTATCTTTACCTCAATATCTTAAAATTGATTTTCAATAAGATGAGGCTTGAGAGAAGAAATATTATTGATAATTGTAATAATATTGACATAGACCGGCTCTAATGCATATAATTATAATTAATGCATTAAGGATCTTCATGCTAACTATATGTAGATTATACCAGGTAGAATGTTGTCCCAATACAAATGGTGAACATATAAACATTCAATTTTTGTCCTGTAGCTCTGTGGTTCTGGAGTGTATCTGTCCTACTGGATATACTGGTTCTCTCTGTGATACAGATCTGGATGCATGTTCTTTAGTAGCATCTCCATGTTATCCATCTGTACAGTGTGTGGATAGTCCTGCCCCTGCAGATCACACTGGTTATACGTAAGCTATCTCCCTTTTTAAATATGAACTTATTGTTACACTGCTAGTGGCCCTTCTCATAACTGTAACGGTGTTAAGACATCCCAGACAAGTTATTCCTCATTTTTACTTCTGTATAGATGTGGAGACTGTCCCCCTGGATACACAGGAGATGGAAAGACTTGTACAGATGTAGATGAATGTGCGGATGACTCCAAATGTGATAGTATCTGTATAAACTCTCCTGGTTCATATGTGTGTGCATGTAATAGTGGATATGAACTCAACGCTGATGGCTCTACATGTGACGGTAAGCTGTGTAAATCATTCTGTCTCTATTGGACACCATTATCTTGTGATATTGTCAAATCTTAATGATTTATTAAGCAGGAATGTGACTATGCCATGAATGCCCCTTTAAAATAAGATGGAATAGATTTAGTGGATACATCATTGTCATCATTAAAATTTCAAAACTTCATCATCTGTTTTATATGATGCGTTGTAGAACTAGACGTAAATAGCACGTATTACTGTTATGTTTACAGAATAGTGAGACTTTAAATCCTCTTTTTGCTCTCATGTTATACAGTAGTTTTTTTTAAGTTTTATGATTATACCAATGACCAATTCTAATGTGCATGACAAAATTTATTGTTATGATTAAAATGTTTCGTAAAATTTTCAGACATCGATGAGTGTACAGTTCTAAGCCCTTGCCATCAAATCTGCACTAATAGCCCAGGATCCTACGAATGCAGCTGTGAAGCTAACTTCATTCTTAGTGGTGACAACATTAACTGTGCACGTAAGTTTCAGGCAATAGACTATTGTGTGGCACCTACAATGGTCTACAGAGTTTATGATGGTTTTAAGTTGTTATATAGTTCCTTAAAAGTCTTTAAGTGAAAAACATAATTTGCAAATTTAATAGCATAGATTATTAAAATATTTTTATTTGATTACAGCCGCGAATCCCTGTGATGCATCAAACAGCTGTGACAGCACTAATGGTTTGTGTAACGTGGTGAATGGTTCAAATGTGTGTTCATGTAAGAAAGGATACACCCTGAATTCTGATGGAGTAACGTGTGACGAGACGGATGAGTGTGCATTAGGAACTGATGCATGTGAACAGATCTGTAGTAACACAGTTGGTGCATACAACTGTAGTTGTGAGGAAGGATATGTTCTGGATTCTAATGGATACGACTGCGCAGGTTAGAAATATAGTTATCTGCATTATTTTAGTTTTTGGAAATATGTCAATAAAAAAGTTTTTTATGATCAAATCGCTACTCATGCTGGTCTTTACATATACATTGTAATTTCCCACAAAAGCTGTAGATCATATGAGAACGTACATGTAACTGCTAACAAAGCTGTGTTATCATTAGGTATTATAGATTCATGTTCCTGGAGTAATTGTATATTTTCTAAATGTACTGTTTCCAACCATAATTTTCGAAATGCCTCTTTACTGTTTGTTACAAAACTATCCTCGTATGCTTGTAGATGTAAACGAGTGTTTTAAAGGAACGTATGAGTGTGAGGCGTCACATATCTGCTCTAACAAACCAGGTGGTTATGATTGTGTCTGTCCCACAGGCTATGTTGAGGTTGATGGAAAATGTGCAGGTAAGTTGAAGGACAGTATACACTACGTACCGCTTACCCTATCACATATACTGTACAACTGCCAGTTTAATCCCACCATAGATTATTCTTGTATAACTTGTGCATAAAGCACTATGTAAACTAAGTGTCGGTGAGCTGTCTTAGTTATAGCAAGTGTATAGAGCCCACTCTCCCCAACTATAAATATTTTTAATAAAAATTATTCACCTAAATACAACTCCCCATAAGCTGGCTCAGCTTCACCAACTACTAATATTTCCCATGGCAGCACGATGTACATGTACATCTTGATTGGCTATTTAGGCAAATATTTCAGCATACATATGGCCAGGCCAAAACTGTTCTTGACCCAAATAACGGTTTGTTTTAGTATCCATACAAGACCATTTTCAGTGCATATGTAAAAATTATCCATAAAATATGTAAAATCATGGTACTTTGGACTCGATTTAGCAATATTTCATTTCAAATCTACTACTTACTGAATATACATGCAGCATTATCATATTATAATAATGCATTATCATGCTAGCTCTTTCTTGATTATGCTAGCAGCCAACCATGATAGTCTGTCACTATAAAGCTTTGGTCTGCAGTAAATGGTTCTAAACCCGAGATTAATGTTGACTTACAAAATAAACAATATGTAGACAACTGAGTACTTCCGTTGTTATATGGTAACTACCAACATTCTTTCGGGGAGATAAATATTTGAACTTTAAATAAAAAGTAAAATAATGTAAAACCGGCCCTGTGTGTGCAGACCACATAATCCAATGGAATATGTGACGTACATGCGGGTGCATTGTTTATTTGTTTGAATGTTATTTTTAGTTCTAGATTTCAGCAGCCCGGTAACAGTTGTCAGTGGGGAAGCTGACGCAGTACTAAAATCTAATTCAGTGTCATTCTCATTTGAAGATATGCCTGTTGACAAGGTTAGATACTACATAACAATTATATTAAACTAATAGAAGCATGATGTGCAAACAAGCTATGATTTATACAAATAGTTCTAATATATACATTCAGTTAGGTGTCGTATTGACCAGAGGATAAGCCCAGCTTGTGGATCAATTTTAATAATCAATACAGATTAATTTAGAGACCAGGAAGGGTCAATTATACGGAATTAAGTGCAACTATGCAAACATATGTGACTAGTTTTCTCTGGTCATTTGTGTTTACATTTGAGATGTAGCAAGTTATGACTGTCATTTGTATTATATAGGATGGTGTTTTTATTATATAGGATGGTGTTTGTATTATATAGGATGGTGTTTTTATTGTTTTCCATGAGCAAATTATTTTAGCAATGTGATTAGGTTAACTCTACATGTAATTGTATCATTGTTTATACAATGTTAATTAGTAATCAATCCTTAATGAGTTATAGATAGAAGTATGCTATAAGATTTGACTGTGTATTTGAGAATGCATGTAATACAATTAGCCTCAAAATCTCGAATGCCCCAAGTTGCAAATCAGCTGTGAATTGTGAAAAGTCTGTATACCAGAATAGGAGAGAGAACTTGAACTCAGGATTTCTTCAACTGTTTACATGCAGAGCTCACCTTGCAGCTCCCTGAAGTATTCTGTTCCACATAACTTTCTCGTTTTCCATTTTTTTCTCAGCTCAGCCTTACATGCATAATTACATTGTGTCAATTACAGTATACGGTGGGACAGGAAACAACATTATTCACTCTACTAGCAGAGTCAGCAACTAAAGTGTGTGCAAACACAACCTGTACCTTCAAGTCGACCACATCAGACTCCAGTAGAAGGTAATTACAAGTTTGCTTGCCTGTCTGTATATCTGTATGTCTGGTGTTTTTTGTTTGTTTGTTTGTTTGTTTGTTTGTTTGTTTGTTTGTTTGTTTGTTTGTTTGTTTGTTTGTTTGTTTGTTTGTTTGTTTGTTTGTTTGCATTTCAACAGTATGCATATTTTTTTAGTATATACAATATAAAATAAAATGTAAGTTGGTTTTGTAGCAATTTCCACAAAGTATTATTAATATAGGTCGGAAAATGTGCAACAGCTTCTACATATGCTTGGCGGTAAATGATTGCATATTCTCAGTATGTGATATACAACGTAAGCCTAATAACTTTTCTCAGTTTGATTAGTTGTATGTGTTCTACAGGAGAAGATCCACATCTACCACATTCTATAAGGAATACTTTACCAGACTCCCAGGATATCCTCAGTATGATAATAATGGTGACCTCCAGCTGGCTATTTATGCCTCTGTACCCGGTTCAGGACTGCTCTCTCCCGAACATCTTACGCAAACCATTATACAAGTGAAAGACGATATTTCAACGTCCTTAGGTAAACTTACAGTGTAATATTGTAAAAAAGAATTAAGGAATTGCCATTGGCATTACATATCAAAAAAGGCCTTCCCATCTGCAACTACATGCATATAATGTGGTATATACTTTAAAAACAATATTTTATTATTAAAATAAAAGTCTATATTTCTGTGGTTTCATCTGTAAAAGTGCGCATTGCAACCACTGCAGCTTTGCCTCTGAAGTGCAGTGTCCTATGCATGACTTCCTTACAATTATAGAATAACACTAATTCCTTTAGGGTACCCAGTTGTGATGAACATTGGGGTGTCAGAATTGCCCTCTAAAGCAGTGAGCACTACGGAAACATCGACCCATAAGTACAAGGCACTTAGTAGCAACGCCTACATATACATTGGAGTTACAAGTGGACTCGTTGTCATCACAATCTTTGTTGTAGTGCTAGCAGTCTGCATCAGACAAAAGAAAAGGTATGTGAACAAGAACAATTGATAACTCTACTGTCATACTGTACAATCATACTTTATAAATTAATATACTGTAAGCCTATAGGCTATTATTTTAACTAAAACCGTAAGCATCTATATAGCATACCCATAATACCTGTACACCTATATATTATTCAAGCTATCTTTTCAATATAATCATGCATTATACTTTGTGTTAGTGTATACCTGCATATGAGTGCATATTAAAGGTACATGTACATTAGAATTGTGGGTAATACTATGTTTATTAATTATATTTAGTGACAGTTGAATTTAAATAGGCCTATGTTAACTCACTAGGAAAAAGTTACCACGATGCTCTATTGCACATGATAAACAACTTACATCAAATGAGCTATTAAAATAGTCACAGATCAGTTTGTTTAGTTTAATATTTATATCAATAAGTAATTAGTTCATTAAGCAGGTTCAGTATATAAATAGAATACAATTATTGATCAACGACTCGACTCGTATGTCTAGATAAGAAGGCTTCGATTGTACTGTTTGTAGCTGACCACTATATACTACTAATGACCATCTAATTAAATAGCTTTTCAGTAGAGTTTATACTTTATGCCAAATACCATGCTGGACTATGGTGGATTATATATCTCTAGAACATGTTTGCTAGATATACAACACACCTCTAACCAATGATGTTGGTCCTATTATTAAAACAGGCAGAAGCAGAGGATAAGCCATTCACCTGGACCAATATTCAGTGAGGAGTCACAGCTGCCTACGGGAGATGCGGAGTCATCAACAGCCACAGCACAACCCAAGTACAGAAGGGTACATGTACATGGGGGACATAGAGATAAGGGTGAATCTACAATAACACCAATCAGCTATCTAGGTGAGTTTATTTCATCCAATCATAAAAATAGGTCAAGATAGTAGAAATTTAACCACTTTCTACTCCAACCCCCCACGGTACCATTCCTCTTTAGAACATATACAGTAATTTATTCAATATACTTAAGAAGTCTAATAGGGTGTTATTCGTTATTTGTTGGTTTCCAAGCAATGAAGAGGTACCAGTATGATAATATTAGGTGTACTGTATAGTACATGTATACATGTGCTCGTATTGGAATAGTGGCTGTTTCTAATTAAATAAAATGTATACAAATATCCAATTTTTTTGATCTGCCCTTTCTCATAGCAACAACCACTAAGTTGGCTGAGGTTTTGTTTCCCATATTTTTATTTGTCATGAGATTCTCATCACTAGGATCTTTGTGACAGAGATGTCTTCCCTGCCCATCTCCTCAGCCAATATGTTTCATATATACATGTATTGTAAATATAATCTACTGATTATGCTGGACACTCTCCGCCCATATCGGCCAATCAAAGTAAAATATCTTGAAAAAAATCATGTGGTGGGTAAATGCACCTATTGGAAGGTCAACCTATAAAGATGGTACCTTGGAAAACTAAAATGTGCAAATAAAAAGTGCCGCCTTTACTGTAAGATTACAGAGAGGATAACTTCAAAAGTATGAAATATTTTAATGCAAAATGTAAACTTTGTTTAATGCAATATTTTACACGGATTATTTCAGCTTGGGACTAGAAGACAATTGCCGAAGTAGAATAATTCAAAAGAGTCATGATTACTGTTCCAAACAAAAACGCTAAAGATCAAAACGACTAGAGTGTACAGAATTAACTACCTCGGGTATGAGTAGGTACATGTTGCATAACAATTCTATGTACATACTTGTAGTGGTCGTATATACCCTGTAAGTGGACAATGATGCCACAAGCCACTACCATACATTCCCAGACTTGTACAAGGGCAAATTCCGTCCAACATAATATACTATATTTGTGTATTTTATTAAAGACCATTTTATTTGATATACTCATACTATTTTTCTTCCCTCCAAAGTCTAAGAGAAACCTCTTTGATTTATTATATAGGGTACATTATAATGCTTTCAGTCAGTACATGTGCACCTAGTCAATGTAAGTGGCAGCCATATATTTTGTTGAGCCTCCACTCTTAGCATTTGCTGAGCAAAAGTTTCAAAATGCTAAATAGTTGTGAAAAGGCACGAGATACAGCTGCCAACTCAATGTCTTACTAGCATATTACATATTTTGATCAAAAAAGAGTCACTATATTTTCTCATTAATTTTTATCTACACAAAGCAAAACTTTATTTTGATATTCTTTTTATTAATAAATGCATAATATAAAATATACTCCATGCTGTTTTCTCTCAGGTTGAGTAAAGACAAACAACATAATAACTGTAGGTTTACATACATGGTACTCTAAAATACTTTCCATAAAATTTTGCATAGAAGATCGTTGAATAAATACAATGTAGATTGTAATGCTAGCTTGAATCTAGAATAATCCAATAAATGTAAATGAGATAAAGAATACATGTAGGCCTATTTAGTGAACTAGTTTGGGTTTGATAATGTTTGGTCTCAGTATAAACTATGGTTGTGATGCCATTACACAGTCCATATGATATAGAATAATACATGACATTATACATAAACATTGTTGTATTATGCAAAAATGTGTTATATAAATGCAGAACTACTTTCCCGACTTGTTCCACTCCTGCTCCCTCAACTCCACCCTCCTCGTCTTTCCAGAAACCGTTTTAGGAAGCTGATCTCTAAACTCAATCTACAATAAAATCATAACAATATTACTTGGGTACCATATTAAAATACATACATGTATATTGTACATAACTTGGAGTAGCAGCAATATATCATAATAAGCATATACATTACAGTGTACTAAAGGTGACAGTCTCCAGTCTATGTGAGACAAGACTCTAGAACACATGATATAATATTTGTCAGTTTAGAGAAGGGACACACATTGTGAGTAAAAGACAGAAAATAACTAAAGAGAAGACAAATCCAGGTTAGACACAGTAAAGTGCCGATGCTGTAGGATTGTTTTATATTATTCTATTTCCTAAGCAATTTAGTGAGCTTGGTAATAAACTGACCACCTATAAGAAGACCACAAGTCAGACTATCTCAGGCAGAAGATAAACTGATGATAATAATACATGACTTCAGTAATTTACTGTATGATTAACTAATTCATAGTCCACATGATGAGACACCTACATGAGATCTACAGTTTATATATACAGACAATGTACTATATGTAGATCTGTTCTCCTTAGTTAGGTCATGTCCTATAATTCAACCAAAGTGGTGAGGGCTATACTCTGCATTATATGCCCATGCAGTGAGCTAACAACCAAGACACCTGCACTAAATCTCAGCAAGGGCCAAGTATCAACTTTAGTGAACATGAGGCTGCCGACTGTTTAAACTTCTCCGATCTCCACACAAATCACTAGACTCTAAATTCCACAGCTGGATTTACCTTTTGAATAGGACTCCACTGTTGACTTACTAAAAATAGTCTTATTTAATGTAGATAAATTAACATGTACATTAGTTTGCATACATGTGTGTCAACATAGGACTGTGTGTAGATGGATAATACGTCTTATTGTGAAGGTGACCTAGGTCAGGATCGTGCCACCGACCAGCAAGCCATGATTGGTTTAATTTATGTACAGTCAACGGCAAAAATAATTGAGAAGCTGGTAGACTGAAGGGTCTAATAGATTAATTCTACAGCAGTCAGTTCAAACTGAACAATAATTATATTCAGATGAGCATCTATTGTAGAATCTTAACTACTGTATGGTTTTACTATTGCCCCCCCCCCTCCCCCTAGGAACATTTGCAGATAGATACACACCAGGCAATACTTGCACCATATTGGCGTTGATATACACTACGCATATGTTGCTGTTGATATACACTATGCATATATTGCTGTCGAGATACAATACGCATATGCATTTGTATTGCATCGTTCTGTTGAAATTTCGCTGTGCATATACAAGCTCTATCATTCAGTGATGACATTGAATAAGATTGAGATTTGCTGACTAAGCATGACTATGTGTATGTGGGTGGTAGACCTCCCAAGCTCACATTATACATATAGAATGTGAACAAGGGAGGACAACTCCAACAGGAAGTACATGTAGACACATAGGAACCAGATACAGGTGCCACTAACCTGACGAGGATATTTATACGGAGCTGTTGTCATTTTCACATGACTCTGTAACTCTTCAGTTAACAGCTTTTTGTCAGCACTTCTGGCACTCTCACTGAGTACTATAAAGGCTTTCACAATCTAACCAAATATATATAACATTGTGTATAGATATTACAATTTATAGAATGACATTATATTACATCATCTATGTGTAATTCTCAACCAGTGTTATAATAACAATAGCATGGCAAGACGATTTCCACCAACTCATGAAACTGACGAATGAGCAACTTAGTAATTCAATGATAAGCTGGTGCCCACAAAATACTTACTCGTAGACCTTCAATATTACTGTACTATTTAGTCATCTACATAGTGCACATGCAACCATCAAATGTATACTCATATACTATTGGTTTCTACTTATTTAAAGAACTGCATATGCAACGATATTACTAAAACTATAGCCAACATACCAATCTACGAAACTTCAATAATGGTCTAGGAGTTATCTTACCTCACCCCTCATGCTGTCAGGACTGCTGACTACAGCCGACTCCAGCACAGCAGGATGCTCCTGCAGAGCACTCTCTATTTCAAAAGGTCCAATTCTATACCCTGCGGATAGAATGACATCATCTGCCCGACCAACAAACCACAGGTAGCCATCTTCATCTATATAGCCTCGGTCCCCAGACAGGTAGTACTCCCCGACAAACACTCTCTTAGTTCTTTCCTCATCATCCTGCGTAACAAACATGTGTTTCGTGATGTTCAGAATTAGCACCATTTGTAATAAGATCATTGGTCTATCACAAAATATGTCCATGTTTTAGAACAAACAACAAATCCAATCATGAATTATTCCTCATACCACTAACGTTCAGGAAAAGTGTTTACTAGTCGTTTGCAAAGGTGAGAAATAAACTGACTCTGTGAATGTTGGACTTGCTACACTCTGTACAGCTGTCACCATAAAGGAATTGATTATACATGTACAATGTGCATACATACGATCACGCAGGTTAGCGTACATTTGAACAACTTCCTATTTCTTCACACAAAAATATGTAAATATGAACATGATTTGTCTCACATTTACACCAACCATCACTACCAGCATTCGTATAATTGACTCAATAACCGTAAAAATATCATTTGCATGATATAGCTGTGCAAATACAATCGTTTCTTTCCAAATAATATTATAAATTTCACATGCTGTTTGGTGACATTAACAATAATAAACTCTGAACATCTAGAACATCGGAGTTGTCACCTCTCATAAAAAGAGATGGGATAACTCTAAGATTTTAGAGTTTGTCTTGTGTTTACTCACCATGTAGCCTGAGAAGAGAGCTACTGGCCTCTGAGGTGAGAGTGAGATAGCTATGTTACCTTCCTGATAGGGCTCTAGTCTCACACCATCGTTATCTACAACCTGGTTGGAGGGACAAACATAGCAACAATAAACAATATCCCTAAGCATAGTGTACAGTAGATCATAATAGTTTTATAATGGGCATGCAGTGAGTACCTTATGTAAATCAACAATATTTGTAAGAGAATGGGAACCAGTACATATGACTCCATCTAGAATCAAGCAGTGAACAGATTAAGCTATTATATTCGTGACACTTACATAAAGGACGGAGTCTTTTTAACCAATGAGCTGGTATTAGCACAACTACACCACATGTTTACTACTAACCTAGTAATACAATAAATTAATAGAAATAGAAACAGGGTTAACGAAAAAAAACAATTATGCTAAAATAATTCCTATTCATGCACGAATATTTAGAAACTTTGGAATTGTCTACCCTTGTGAGGTAACTATAGTAGAGAAGACAACTCTGTTCCATGTACCAGTATAACGACATTCAGTTCGGTCACTCGGATTAGGTGTAAAAAGCAATAGTATACTTACATGGACATTAAACCCAGGAGCTGCCTTGCCCATAGACCCTGGCTTTGACTCTATACACTTGAATGTTCCACAACACAAGCCCTAGACAGAAGATGAGTGGTCTGGTCAGTACACTAAGCAAGGAGTTGAGTGACAGACAGTCATAGCAACCATCTCTTCTAATGCTACATGATTGCATACTGGCTCAATGGTTCAACAACTCAACTCAGCATGAGTGATTGGCTAGAATTCTATTTACCGATTATAACAGGAGAATTCAATTTACTGATTAAATATAAAGTGAGTGAGGTGCTTCTGTGACACAACATGTAGTACAACCATGCTATACATGCACAGAGCAGGGCATCATATCTTAGACAAGAAAAAAATGGAAAGAGGACATTTATACACCTACTGTCTCCGTCTGACCGTATCCCTCCCTGATGGTCACACCAGTAGCATTCTTCCACGTCTCCATCACTTCTGGGTTCTGGTTACAGAAAATGATATCAATTCATGATATTATGTAACAAGAACAGAGCTATTATATGTGAGCAATAGCAATACTCTCAGTGAAGGCGATATGTCACAAGCATGATTGAGTTAGAGTTATGACCCCATTCTGCTACTTGAGTGTGAAATACAGATAACAGCCAATGACAATGAAGAGAATACCTTTTAGGTTTGAAGCAAAAATCATCAAATATAATTTTGACGACTTCTGTTACAATTTCAATCAATGACCATATATATCAAAAAGTAATTCAAACATCGAGATAGGCTGTCTTGGTCCTTGGAAAGATTCCCATGGGAATAGTTTAGCTAACCCCAACTCAAGGAAAGCGAGAAAACTAGCAAATGCTGCCAAGACCACGTTACAATAACATATGAAGAATTGTCATTTGTAACAGCCATGAAATGAGAATTACAAGTATTATCTCACCAGAGGTTCGGCAGCACTAACAGCATGGGACATTGCCTTCATTTTATACTTATTCAGATCATGTTGAACAAGAAACCTGTACCCTGTGGGTGCAGTGCAGAATGTGGTGATAGGGTAGTCTGACAGCACCTACAGTAAAGGAAGGACACATTATATATTATTGCTTTATTGTCTACTGATATACATTGTACATGTATACTGAGGTTTTACAGTTAGATATTGTGCATTGTATTATGTAAATAGCGGGTTGGAAATACATGTGGATGTTAGAATTTGATGTGAGAAGTACTTCTACCATTACTTGCTGAGCACACTCTACATTCACATGGACACACTGTCTAATCTCATTAGTGTTGGTCATGAGTCGGATCATGTGCTGCTAATATATAGGGATTATCTCCCCACTATTTTATGACTTTTTGTTACCTTTAATGTTTCATCAGGATCAAACCTCTTGGTGTCATGAACAAACACAGTGGAGCCCTGTGACCATGGTCCAAATGTCCCGCTATAAGCTATCTTAGCCCAACCAGTATCTGCATTACACCACATGACATCATCTTTCGTGAGATCCAGCCAGTACCTGCGGATGGAGTAGGATGCAAACCTTGGTACAAATCATACAACATGGTTATAGACCGTATGCATAGTCTCATTCCACTGCGTCTCTATGGTACTAGACACATGCGTAATGCACACAATAATAATATAGTTATACATGTAGAACAGAAATAAAACTATATCAATCTAGAAAACACATTCAAGTCAACAATTTAGCATGAAAACAAAAAAATGGAAAAATGCCAACTATGCGACAGTATAAGAACTGGTAATTATATCGTTACCAGCGTGTAGAAATCATGGTATTTGAACACTGACAATACAATCAAATACCTGCCAGTAGTATAGTGACCAAGTCCATAGCTAGCGTGTGTTTGTGGGGTCATCTTGGGAGAGCCTGTAGTGCCACTAGTAAAGTATATATGCATCAGTTCTGAAGACAGGGTATTAGCATACTACAAGAGAATGTAACAGATATGTTGCAAAATATCCATTGAAATTGTCTTCTCTATATTATTTATTGCAACCAGTCAGCTACAAGCAGTAAGAGTGATCTTCCCTATTTCCCATTTAACCGCCATCTACTACAGTTTAGCTCTTGCAAAATATGGCCACCACATTACCTTGTGTTCCGCACTGCCTTTATTCATCAGGCTAGAGAAGTCAAACCAATCATCAGGGCTACAATAGATACATATTACTAATAATCCCAGGGGTGTACTGCAATAGTATTGGTCAGCCAGTATTGTAAACACAATCTGTATGGTATACTGTTATGGTGATGCAGTACCACATATTAACAGAAATGCAACAATTAATAGGATAAGTATTATGAGCACTTTGACAAACTGCAGTCAACATTTGGTCAGCCTTTACTGGAAGTTATCCTTTCTTTACCCTACATAAAAGTGTAAAAGAAGACAACTCCAGGAGTATAACCATAAACATTTTACACTTTGCAATATCAAAACTTGTACACAAATACAATTGGCCCAATATAATCAAGTCAGATGAGGATATTGATATGTTATCCATGTACACCAAGTACCAACCCTGACACCATGTTGAAAATACCATCACAAATGATAACTGATTGACTGTACAGCTCAGTATTGAAGGACTATAATGATTACCAATATAATCAATGGCATGTAAGTAAGGTGATACACATGAAGTGAAACAAACAAATACTCACCATCTTTCATCTGTCACACATATCTTCTTCAAGTCAAATTGGTTGGAAGACACCTACAATAGTAATACACTCTCTGACTACGGCTATCTATCAATTAGAATAAGTATGTAGGATTCCAATGTGAATATACGCTTCCTTGTGATATTGAACAAAAATATTTCTAATGAGAGAATCATCAACACAATCAAATGAACTATTCACATGATTGTATTCTTCTTACAGGTATCAAAATAGACGTTTAGGTGGATGTATCCTGTAGTGGTCATGTGCAGGGTATAGACAACTCCTTAAAAAGTGAACTTGATATATTATAGACCTGGCCAACAGTAAACTTGACATAGGGTTGTCAGATATATCTCTTAACCATTTTAAGATTTCTATGGAGACACAGAAATCGCATTCAAGAATCGGTTATCTAGTCTAGAATATGAAATGACTATGCACCTATTTGAAGCACGATCATTTTCAGCTAGCGATCCTTTTGACGTACTCCTTTCATTGAATCTCAATGGCTAATACACACTTAGCTATATACACGTAGTCATAGTGCAGTGCCATATCAACATGACATCTATATTACCATCACATCATACATGACAACTCTCCCGGTTTCACTGGGACCCTCCCGTTTTCACAATCAATCTTCTGCAAACTCCCAAGCTCCTGCAAGCCTTCCCGGTTTGGGACTTGGTTAATATAATAATTTTCATTTGCTATTTGATGATTATTCAGGGGCTGCTATAGACATCTACCCATCCCAGGCGTGTGTTCAATCAAACATGCAATACTAGCTGTGCTCTGTAACTATTAATACTATACATGCCCAGGGTTCAGGCAGTAGTCATTGTATCGTGCTGTAATGGTCATGTTACATTGTATCTGTGTAGACTGTCAGTACCCATACATGTCCATGTTTCACACTTATCTTGTATTAACTAACTCAGACACGTGAAATCCATGATTTCTTGAAAATAGGCTGGTGTTGAAATTTTTCCTATATCCGCCCCTGAATTGATTATTATGGACATATAAGCTGACTACCAAGCTAGCAGCTTGTACAGCTAATGTTTATATGATATACACGTAATTTGCTTTGGAGCTATCTTGTTTTTTAATGCTATGGAAGCTTAGTCTCTCCAACTGTATAAATGAAGAACTTTTGTTTGTTTGGCAATAGATAGTAAATGGATAGAATATACATGTAGTATCTCATGGTCATACACAGTATCAGATAGTAATTAATGTTCCTTCATGGTCTTTAATAAATCGCCTCAAAACACGACAGTGACCAGATTGGTTACAAACAGTCAGTATATGTAATGTGAGTTATGTGACAGCCTCTAAACTAATTGCAATAATTTAAATTAATATTCTATTGTTTTATCTTACATTATCTTCACACTTCTATGAGACATCATGGTTGCCTTAGTCTGAGACCTAGCCTGTCTTCACTAGTTTTGTGCGGGCAAACAACTCCGTGTACTAGTATTTGTAGCAACCTAGTACATGTACTTGTACTTGAAGCAAGACATTTTTCACCACCTTAGTTTGTAGCTACATGTAACTGAGAGCTGTGCCCACAGCAGACAGCCCATAAAGTGTGGTGCTCATTGTTAAAAGACATTTTAGCAGAGTTGATGAGGGTTGTCTCACGCGGGAAAAATCTCCCTCTTTGATGTCAGCCCAACTTGTCATGTATGCATTACATATACACATTTACCTTCTCAATGACATCCATAATATCTTTGTGTACGATAACAGCGGAAGAGGAGGATGTGTCGATTCTCCATGTAATATCTTTCTCTGTTAATAGAGTAGTACCTGGGCACAGCACCAAACCTACAGCATGTATGTGCATGCCGTAAGTTATATGTGGTCTACTTAATCTATACCATGACACTATACACTGCAGAGAATTTTTATAGAATACAACATTCGCCATTTACAGTAACTGTCTGGTTCAACTATTTCATGCCCCGCAAAAGTATGAAATAGTATGACCTCTACCCTAGCTAGAAACCATGTGCATGATGTACAAGTTATAAGGTACACGATATTATTATTGGGATTGATTGCCAGCTTTGGGTGAATTTTTGGGAGTTGTCTAGCCACAGGTTCTGATTCCTGTTTGTGAATCTTCTCATGAAATTGGCAGTCTGGTACTCATTATACATGTGATAGGCTGTACGGACCCCGACAAAGGCTACTGACAGCTTGCTCAGACTGTATTACATGTTACTAGACTCTATGCAGCCTATCTCACCTAGTACTACCCTTGCTGATAAACAAGGAAAAGCCATACATTGCAATTCAGCTCACCGTTTGAAGTGTGGAATACCAGACCACTATACGCTATACACAGATATATTACAGTATAATATAATAGAGGACAGGAATGTATCGCATACCAGCTCTAACACAGGCAAGGTTGACTATCCACCATTCTACTATACGAGGTAATATTACTAGTATTCTATCTCCTCTCTTCAGGCCACAAGCCTCCAGCCCATTGGCTAACCTATAAACAGTTACAGAGACATGACTTGATGTGCAGAACATGGTCTTTACAAATGTGCTTGATATCTGCCACTTGCAATCCGTACTACAAGCATGTGCTTGTATATATAGACCTACATATAGCACATCATTGTTAGCTGAATAGAAGTGATTTTCCAACTGTTAACTATGGCATATATGATAGGAAATAAATGGTCGTTAGACGACTACATGTACGTGTGTATAACAATGTTTGAATCTATGACTATGGTTAACTGAAGAGGAGTTGTCCTTACTTGCTATCTTAGGAGAGAAAAGGAGCCTCCCAACCCCGCATAACCATACTTACCTTTTGGCAAGTTCACTAAGCTGTGCATAGCTGTACCTAACATCTCTTCCATCATCATCAAGATACCATAAAGCTGTATGCTGAGGTTGCTGCAAAATTAGTCCTTTCATGTACAGTTGGGCATGCAAATTGTATTTATATGTACATGTACATCTAACTATATGAGCTCATTACATAAAATTACCATTCACTGCTTGCAGGGAATAGAAACTCAAACCAAAAGACTTTAACAATTTTATAAAACACATGCTAAGGTCTATCCACACTGGGCCAACGGTCGCAAAAACAACACGGCCAGTTTGGCTGGCACCATTTTGATATGGATGATAATGATTTGAAATCGTGCTTGTGCAGCATCGCACGCCTAATGTTATAAAATACAATATAGACCAGCCTATTACAACAAACGAAATCTTCAAACAATTTGTACCACCTGCAATGTGAAACCTGTAGCGAGCTACTCGTATAACCGTAGATTGTGTGATAGTACGTGGATACCCAATGAATTTACACTGGATAGATCCTTTACGACTTATCCATATTAATAGAAGAGAGTGAAATAGATCTACTACTAGAACACTACTACTCACCTCACTCGCAAAAACATCAAAGCAATCTACAGTAAAATTGTAGTGCTTAGGCACTTCAACCTGGCACTCTTCCCTTCCTTTGTGATAATCATCAAAGCCAGTTCGTGAAGCTGCATAATATCTGTGGATAACCCCGGGTAATCGAGGATAACGGAACTGGAGAATATTACATAATCGAGAAGATAGACTTTTAAAATGTCTCATGCTTGTATCTCAGAGCAAAGGTCTCCCGACCTGGAACTCAGTTTCTACTTGCCTACTCTGCAAATATGCCACAAGTAATGTGAAAAACAGTGCACTTTAAAAAGATACCTTTTCCAATTTAGGGGTTGCCTATTTCAAAAGGTTGCTGACACATCATTGAAGTTAGTTGGTTGTGTTTACTTATGACAAGGACAAGCTTTCATGATCCACATGCAAACCTGGGTTTACTTTGCAAAATCTGGGTGGACAGAGAGAGAGAGATATTTTTAGCAACTTTGGGTCCTGTTTAGGCAAAAATTCATATCATCAAACACAAGGCCCTTGTAAAAAAGTAACAAACTGATTCTATGGATGTAGGAAGAAATTAACTGCCCGCTTCCCTTTAAGTTGAATGTAAACATATAGAGAAGTAAAGATAACCAGGATATCTCTTCTGCTTGTCCTTTTGTTGACATGTTCAATTCCATCTGTTTGGTGAGCTGGTGTAATAAGAAGCACCTGCTCCCTGGGGTCTGCTACCCTAGACACCAAACGTACAGTATCAAATCTAACCGTTAGCTCTAGAACACTAATCCCAGTTCGATTGAACTAATCAGTTCTTTGGCTCCTCTACTAAGCGACTCGGAGTTCACAGATTAGACCAAATAGTTTGGCATAGAGGCTTACTGAGGCACAATTGGTGCATGCTTCTTTCAGTTTGCAAGGTGTAACTAAATTGGCTAGAGCTTTGGGCTTCCTCCTTTCCTTAGGTGCCGATTAGTCATCAGCACGAAATTACTTGGTGTAGGCTAAAACCAGGGGAAGGGTCGCATGAGAGTAACCTCACCAGGTTTACATCTGGAGTTACATGTAGATGCAGAAGTAGAGAAATTTGAGATTGCCTTTGTTCTTTTCCAAAGCTCAAGCAGGAGAAGTTGTCGACTCTACATTTTGTTGGTAGAGCGTTCTTACCCCAACCACAAACAAGGAACTAAGGCTATCTAAGTCTCTCCACTACTGTCTTTATTTTCCTGCTCCCGCAATATTGTTTGAGTATTCAAGATACACTCAGTTTAAAGACAGTTAGCAACTGGGAGAGGGGAATACAAGAGTTTGTCGGCTTGGTGAAGCCTAGGTCTCAACTTGAATAGATACCCTAGTGATTAACAAACGTTTATTTTGTTGCATGCATCAATTGCAATTTATGAATGATAGTTACAGCCTGATTGTATTTAATTGTAACATAATCGATAATGACCTTAAACCATAATTCCATTCATCATTGTAAATGCAAGAAATGCAATATTGAATATAAACCTGCGCTTTTATGTATTCTAATGTAATAATAATAACCAGAGATGTGTGCAAGTTTTATTTTAGAAACTCAAGTTTCCATGGCCAACTCTTAGTTGTGACTCTTCAAGTTACAAGTCAATTCTTTTAGTGACAGATCAAAACTTTCAAGTTATGAGTTAAATATTTACATGTCCCCAGAAACTCAAGTTTTTGTCAAGTTATCCAAGTTAACTACAAGCAAGTTACAATTCAATTCTTTGCTTGTTTAACTCGAGTCTTTTTATAGAGTAATTGGATTATTGTTTAGCTCATGGTGAAATTTTGTTAGGAAAAGTTGTTAGAAGTTCAAATTTCAAAGCAAAATGTCACAGTTTTAGTGTAAAATGTCTCATAATTGTGGTTGTGGTTGGTGGTTATAGCTGTGGTTATTTCTATTCATTACAATTCACAGCTGCCCAATGAAAATTGAGTTATTGAATATTTCAACTTAATGATGTGTGAGTTGAGAGTCTTTGATCATAGCCATAATTGAATTACAATTCAAGTTACAAGTTTTTGACAGCTGCGTATTCAAGTTATGAGTCTTTATAATAAGCCATAAAATGTTGCTTGAATTAACTCGAGTGAGAGTCTTTAACTCGAGTCTGGCATCTCTGATAATAACCAAAGTCGTTATTTTATATTTCATATTATTATGATTACATAGTACAAGTATTAGTATAGTAAATAAAATTATCACCTATTAAAATTAAATTTTTGATGACAGGTTTAGATTATAGTAAATGATTAGTATTAAAACTATAATTATATTTATTATAGCCTAATTTATTATATATATGTAGTTATAGGTTTATAATTACATGTATTATTATATTATTGTGAGTGCCAGATTCACACAATACTTGACCAGCACTATGACTATAACTAGTCACTACGCTAGTCACTTTTAATATTGGTTCTTCTCTTCAATCAACTTTCGTTAATCATCATCATGATCATCTTGGTCATGAGCACAAGATAAGGCTGATTCGAGAAAGATCTCAACTACTGAAAAGGATACATAAAACTAAAATATATCATTATAGTTATCATTGTTACTTATTATAATCAATAAATTTAATATTAATGGAATAACATACATGTATAATAATAATTTAATATCACAGTCATTATTGTATTCATAATGATAATAATTTAATATAATAATTAATTAAATAATTATCTTATGGTTTGATAAATAAAATATCACACACATATGAATAATTTAATAATAATGGTTCGAGCGCTTGTATGCGTATGGAGTATGACAAGTTGAGTATAGGATAAGATTTCAGACTGCAATACAATGCTTAGTCTCTTCTGCTTCGTAGGAAATAAAATTGAACATTCACATTGAGGGGATCTCGTTGCAATTATCAACCTGTTCTGCTGGAAAATCCCAAATCTGTGGCCTTTCAATAGCATCCGTTTACGTCACATGACACATACAGCTTTCCCATAATCCAACGCTGTTATGAGAAATATCCTGAGTAACCAAAACCAACAGTGATTTGGGAAGAAATCTAAAAGGATTTTTAAATCCATTTCATCAGGGTTAACTTAACAATTAGATGCCTAACAGAGTATTGTAATGACCAATCAAAAGTTGAAAATTTGATATAGAGAAGTTTTATCTTAAATTATTAGAACCAAAACCAGTTTTAGATCAACCAAAGCTAAAAGAATAAATCTGGGTTGCATCCGGTTTTATCCCATTTACATTGAGTTGATTCCATTCTGTTCCAATTGATTCTATCTGGTTCCACTCTGTGTGCAATTAGGGTAACATGGTAGACTTGTATTCAATCTTATTTCATCACTTATGTATGTAGGCCTAAAGCCTATAGTAACTATAGGCTTGAGGCCTACATACATAGATGATGAAAAAAGATTCAATACATTACAAGTCTACCATGTTTTGTTACACTAAACTTGGCTATCCAAATATAATAATAACTATCATAGTTATTATTATGTTTGAATAGCCAAGTTGAACGTTATTTCCATATAATATAGCCTAGTCATAGTCTAGTGAGCAGGATATTCTATTTCATTTGGTCATTTATTTATTTATATTTATTGTTATTGTATTCACTTGGAAATTCAAATAGCTTGGCAACTTATCATTATCTAATCTCAACCTGGGGTAGTAGAACTCACGTAAGGCTACTAATCTTAGCCTTAGCCTTTAAGTGCTAAAGACCTATTTTTCAACTTCAATTCAATTGAAAGTAAACTACTTTTAACACAACTACTAGTCAACTTTACTTAATCTAAGTTTCCTACTAAAAAGGAAAAAGTCACAAATCCTTCTGTTAGGTGCAGTAGTGGAGAAATTTGGATAACCTTAGTTCCTTGTTTGTGGTTGGGGTTTGGGGTAAGGGCGGTCAACCAGCAAAATATAGAGAAGACAACTTCTCCTGCTTCATTTTTGGTGAAGAACAAAGGCTCTCTCAAATTTCTCCACTTCTGCACCTAACTCAAATCCTTTTTGACTTGAGCCCACAGAATATTTCTTGTCGAAGTCACAATCGAATACTACCACAACATCTCTCTTGAAATCCAGAAAATATAATTAATATGCCCATTAGCGTTTAAGCAACTAACTGGGCTTGGTAAACCAAAGCAGCAAGCTCTACAAAAGCACAGAACTCAGCTGGACTTTCTTTTGGTAGAGATTTCGCTGAAGTCTATTGGATTCCCTGTTGGTACTTTTAAGTCAGCTAGTAATATGCGGGGTTAGTGCAATTGGCAGCTGAGTTTTGTATTTGATAAAACTCTCCAATCAGAGCAAGCTAAACCATAGCATTGAACTATAAAAAGTCGGCCTAGATGGCATCTAAAGTAAGCTGTAGTCTGGTGATATGGGCTCCTTGCTACTAGTGGCCAGTGTGGAACATTCAGAAGCATCAAACTGTGAAGCTCTTCAACGGGAGATCTTGGCAAGCAACAAGTCATCTTAGTGTCAGACAGCCTCTTTCATATGCTTTTTAACACTACATAATCATACATCTTTCATTAGCTCATTTTGATAAACATGGATGTGTGATCCAATATACTTTGATCCCTAGAGTTGCACCTACATGCAAGGGTGATCCTCCTGGAGAATATGCCAAGACTACATTAAGGTACACTCCTTGCTGTGAGATAGAGGTGATGTGGTAGGTTTAAGGTTGGCAAGAGTTCAAAGTAAAAAAAAGGAATCAAACAAGATTGAGGAATAAACCAAACCAATGTCTAGGCCTAGATTAATCTTTGTCCAAATTTTGAAATTATGCAATATGTGGAGATAGGCATACATTTATGGCAATAGCTCAACGGTGATCTCCAAACTAAGGTCTGTTTGGAATCTGCACACTAGAATATACAGCTTCTATGTATGATAATAAAAGGGATAGAGATTAGAAGGTTTCTGTCACTATAATACTAACTTTGGACAGCACTCATTTTGAATCGGTCAGTTTTGGCTAATGAGCAACTCCGTCTACATAGACATTACTACTACTGTAAGACAGAGTTGAGATAATCAAAGAAATTAGCTGTGTGATTTGACATCAGAATAGCTGGAGATTGATTTATAGATGCATCAAGTAACACTAACACAGAAATGCTTGCAAAAATAATTTCAAGTTTTCAGTACAGTCCAACTTTAAGCGGCCTGCGGTACTTGTTTTTGTTTGGTATAACTACTTTTCATGATGAAATTTGGTGGAATTTAAGCCTGTTAAATGTTAACTTTCACAATGACATTTCTTATGTAAATTCTCCCAGTTTTAGATCACATCGTGAAATGGAACGCCTGAATTTAAAATGAAGATCTCTGGACCACTGTGTTGATGAGCATAAGTAGTATATCCAAAATTATTTTTAGGCCTTGTTCCAGTTTACAATAAAAGCCAAGAAATATGGAAGAAACAGTCTATTATAATCGCAGCAATGTTGTTTTGTAGCAATGCGTTCAAGTGTTCCATGGTTGCTAGTAGGCTAAAAATATTATGTCTCTAGACCATGAAGTACATGGGCTATATTTAGATATACAATGTACATGGTCCGTTCCGGTCCAATATATGCTTTCAATGTCATGTCCAGCAGGCCATTAATGTTCAATTCAGGTTAAAGTATTTCGATATTCCCATTTGAGAAAAATGCATTATCTAGTGAAGTCATGAGATAAAGCCAGTAAAACACAATGCAAGAATGAATAACAATTATTTCAACTTGTAAAACTAGGGCTAATAAAAGTGCTGAATTGCTAGAGAAGTTGAAGTGAAGTTTATAAAGTATAGTGGGGAATTATGAAGACCTCTAAAGTTCGATATGGCCAGCTACACATTATTACATGTTATGTAGCCTTTGTTTATGCTTGGAAATTGCTGTTAGAGGATATCATATACAAGTATAATGTAGGTGACCATTCTATCTGATATCCCACATGACTTTGTGTACTTCTAAAAGACGAGCTAACAATGAAAGCCAATGAGAAATTGTACTACAGCAGTTGCCTAGGCCTGGAATTTCTAAGTTTAAATAATGGAGTAAAGGTTTATTTAAGAATAAATGAATGCAGTGTATTGCATACCATTTCGTAGGTAATCATGTTCTATAACACAGGGGGCAGAGTGTACGGGTTGAGACAACAGACAATGAGTGGTACTATCAACAGTTGTTTGGTGTGTGGTATATGAGCTCTAGCTGCTTGTTGGTTGAAGGCAAATAAAATCACCCGAGTGGCAATGTCTGTTGGGCACATCTATACTGGATAGTGGTACATTTGTAATGGTAACTGATTGGGCTTACTGTCTTCTAATCACCATTGCTTTTTGACACCCTTGTTGATGTACGATTTTCAAATTACCAACTTTTCACAAACAAGCTTGGCATCATTGCCACTTACTCGACCATTCATGAGCAACAGTTTTGGTGCACAACGGGTTTGAATGTCTAATGACTTCAAAAAGGATTGAGCACTCCCTACAAATCGGGGTTTTTTTCACTTGGTTTAGTTTTTAGGCAGGCTACTAGTCGACATCTGATAACTGTTTTGTCTAAATGCACTTTGTACCCATTGGCTGTCAGTCAATTTCAAGGGGAACGGTACTTAATAATGTGTTCCAAGTCAACACTAAATATCATTCAAATATTCTAGCTGAAATTTGGAGTTCTCTAAAATGTTTTCACTGATTGTGACTAATACTGAGGCAAAGCCTGTTGCCCAGAGAGCATGAAAAGATGTTGAAGCGAGACCTAAGCCCCAGCCATTCCATACCATTTGAAGGATTGGTGCAGCCTGGTGGAACTGCGTTCTATTAAAAATCTCTTAGCCAAAAGTGGGGTTAGCCATCGACGAATAACGGACAATAATTTTTGCAATGAAGAGAAAAGCTGCCAATTTAGCCTGCGCTGTTTGTATGTCATTGACAGCATCTGGCTATAAATGGCGATAGTAGATGCCAGGGCTGATGCATATACAAGGTGTAGACTATAGGATGTGAATACCTTGAGGGGAGGGATAAAAGAGAAGTAGTCTGTTAACATAAGGAAACAACATGCAACAGTTTGGCTTTTCTTGTCACCAAGGGTCATTTCTACCGGCAAAGGTGGAAATTACCGAAGTGGGAATAGAGTCGACAATGAATGTGAATATGAATTACTTACTAATGACAGATTGAGGGGCCTTCTAAGATAGCCATTAAAAGCGTGCAAGACAGCTGTTAATATATGTAGATCTTCAGGTATGAAAGGTTGAACTGGAGTTGTAGTATTGATCATTGGTTGGTGTCAATTGGGAAATTAACCGTCGCTCTAGTTGTACACCAGCACGAGCAAAGCACTTCAACCACAAGTACCCAAATATGTGTACACAGAATTAAAGGCGGTAAAATGTTCACTGGTGGAAGAATGGCACAAATGCCCCATTCTCTATATGGACGGCTCTACATAGACCCGTAAAGCATGCTGTAATCAGATGTAAAGGCTCAGCCTAGGGCTAAAGCATCGAGAGCACCTGTTACTAACAGCAAGCCTAAATATCACTTGGTTGTAAGCACAACCATTGCTAAATAGTAAGAAGAATAGGGCCATTAAAGTTGATAGAAAACACGTAGGTTCGATACGTCTAGTCCTACATTATTATTGATTATACAATGTAGATTAATTTCGTTTTATACAGATATTGTTTCATTATTCACCTATTGGCATTTTATCTCCAATATTAATCTGTTGATTTTTCCCCAAGTTACAATTTTTTATGCAACTGTAGTATGGTTGATTAATTGAAAAAACACTCGGCTCTTAGTTGGCAGCGTGATTTTGCAACACCGCTTTATGTCCTTGACATGCCCAAAATGTATAGCTTTGGTGTGAAATTTATTTGTCGAATAACAACTTTCGGAAACATTTCTTTTCATAGCTGTTATTAAAAGCTTATACGCACAAAGCAACAGACAGAAATGAGGGAAATTCAACGGTGGAGGTTGTATAGGCCTACTACGGTGAATTATTACTTTGTACAATGCTCATCGAGTATCAAACTAAGGAATAACCTAAGGCTTCTAAAGATATTTGCTGGTCTTTTTCAACACTTCAAACTTGGAAACAATTTTGAAATGGCTAAAAGACGGTTTGTCGCCAATTTTATCTCCATTCTGCTTTAGATGGAAGCAAAAAATGAGTGAATGAGAGGATCACCCCTTTTAGACTCCCAAAACATGAGTAGGAGTGCCTGGGAGAGTCCACAGCATATGGGAGACGATCTTGATGGCCTATCCTTCAGCTCAACTTCTCGGCAGTCAAGTGTTGGTATAAGCAGATCACAGGATGACGCTACCGTTAGCTATCACTTTCAGCGGCCTCAAAGCGAAAATGACTTGCAATCTTATGGCGGCGGAAAGAGGTGGCCCATCGGGGATGAGACACTAGTTGAACAGGTATGCCTAACACTCGACACCTTTACCAGCTACCGTGTTGCATCTGCAAGCTGAGCTTATAGTTTGATGGTGCCATAGGGATATGTACTCTTGGTTAACACTGTGGAGAGATTAGATACATTATAATAGTTGAAATGTAAATTCTACATTACAGTACCTGCACTCTTCTTCCTTGCGTTTGAATTGTTATCTAGAAATTATCTTTCTTTTCTGTAGGCTAAAAGTGTCAGTGACCTAGAAAGGGAGTTTCACAACTTCAACCTTGGAAGTGATGTAAGTGAGAGTATCCAATCATGTTAGAGCAGCTTTTTAGTTGCCGAAACTCACTACATACACATGCATGTACATGGTGCATGTGTATTTATATACATTGTAGGCCTATATGTAAAATACGGGACGCTAAACTGTGCCTAAAGCTTTCTGACAGATAGCTTTTCATGATGATGACCTGTTTAGGCTTTTCCGTTCAATGGCCGCCTAATCTCTCCGTACTATTCTGTCACCATCAAGTGACACTGTTTGTCAATTCTAGTGGCCCTTCCTACCCGTTATATAAGGTGGCATGTGATTTCTACCCAGCATTATATGGATGATATGCTCATATATCTAAACAAGCAGTCTTTGTTAAAACAATGTGTACATATACATGATTACATATTTTCAAAAGTTATGTCTACAACCATACAGTTGAGCTCATAATACAATAATATCACTACAGTGTTTTATACATGTGTTAAATTACAAAATTAGCTGTGCAACATTTTGTTTGGTGCCTACAATATAGGCCTACATATACATGATCACCATGATCAATCAGCAAGTTTCCTATTGTACCTGGTGAATAGTTGACCATAGCCAGTACGTAACTAGGCAACCGGATCATGGTAATACAACTCTTACCCGAATAAAATTATCGCCCTTTCCAGGCTTTATTGCTGCATAACTAGAGTCTCCATTTTTACAATGGAATTTGCATTTAAAGCTATGTAGGGCTCTCAGATGTTGTTTTGTTGGGGGCATACTATGGCTGTGAACTGTACATTTAGTCTATTAGTACAGTCTGGTGAAAACCTAAGGGGGTGTAATCCTGTTGAATCCCAACTGCTATAATTCTCATAACTATTGTGAAGAAAAGCGACATTAAGTTCCCATACCATGGATGGACAAATATAAGATGTAACTTTGTTGAAGGTGTCCAATAACCTAGATTTGTAGCTTTGATAGGGTGAAGTAAGCATTCATTGTACGTGTATATAATGTCTACATGTACAATGTATAATATAACCACAACTTAGACTTAGCTCATTCATGCAATGTGTACAGTTGCTTTGATTTGTTATCCAATGTAATCACCCATTTTCTGAATCCTGAAATGTGTTGTCAAGTATACAGTTCATTGCCAAGCATAAATAGTGCAGTATAGTCGTAATTCATTCATTCATTCGTCAGTCTTGAATACATCACGCACAAGCAAAGCTTGATCAATATTCAAATTATGCAAACAATATCAGCTGAGTTATCAAGTGCCAGCACACAATTAGTTGGTTAGTCGGATGTGGAGTGTGGCATAGTTTAGCTAGTTATAGTCTAGTTTAACCATGACTGTTATGGGGCATTGGGAATGGTTTCAGTTTTCAACTAAGAAGTTTTGGGAAGTAGACGATGGTCACATCGCTGATGGAAAGGGGGCTATGTTTACTGCTAGCAGCCCTTGGAGTCCTAGACAGAGTACATGGAGTTCTCCAACAACAGGTAAGTCCACTCTGATACGACCCCAAATGTTTCAGCTGGTTCTAAGTCATTGTGATAGTGAGTGTTGTGACAGGGTAGGTTACACTTGAAAATATAGAACATATGAACAGTATTGGGATAAGTTGATGCTAATGTACTTTAGATCACACTGTACCGCAAGCTCTACCACTGTCCCCGGCAGCCAGACAAGTTGGTTTCCAAGGTGGTATTGGCACAGATATGGTAGAGTATGTTCTTGGTGATCAGCTAGGGAAAGGTATAGCTGGACTTCGGGGAATTAAACATGACTTTGTAAGTGAAAATGGCAGTCTAACATATGATCCATTAATAGTGAAGGCAGTGTTCATCAGCTTGTGTTTTACACCTACTAGTTACTAGTAGCTGTACATCCTCAGTTATTGAATCAGTTCTTATAGTCACTACCCTGCAATCTATTTGTTATGTAGGCTAGCCCTCTATAACATACTATGTGCTGTGGAACATCAGTGCTCATTAGTGGTGTGCCTGTACTTTTGGGCAGCAAGCCGTGCCTGTGATGCTGCCACATAACATCACAAATTCCTGGTACTGGCTGACTTAGCAATCACTCAGTGTTGGCTGCATTACGCGGTCACCTGTCCTAATAAACATACTAGACTTTTATCAAGTGTATTGCAGTTGTGCTCTAAGCTTTAGACTCAAGATTTCACAGCAGTGCATTAACAACCTTTTAGTATTCAGTTAGGAAGGACTATGTATGTATAGAAACCATATGTTGTTGATGAAACTCTCTTTATGCTCTGTGTAGTATGTTTATTGTATGCAGACTGTTATGTGTTGTGGCAACTGAAGTAATTACACCCTAATCTCTCAATCATTACAGAGCCACGACCCTGAATCAGATGTAATCAAGCCATCAACAAAGAAAAGCAGTAAGACTTCCTCTCCTTTTGAACCCATCGAGAGCAACCAGAGTGGTGATAGTCAGTCTGAGCTACTCATGAGCAATGGTGACGAGGGCTACAGGTAGGTTTCCCTCCGAATACTTCATATAAAAATCTTTCACATTTTGCTGTAGCTGTATGCTAAGTTTTTGTATATCTGCTGTACTGTGTACTGATGGTATGCCTTGGTGCCTATTATAGAGAAGATGATCAAGTATCTATGTCAGTTATCGGTTCGACTCCCACTAAGAAACCTCCCTCGCATGATTCTTTTGCACCAATACTTCCCCAGGCCTCCTCCACCATCGACCAGTTGAACGTATCCCAGGGTAAGTACGAGTAGAAATGCCAGTTCTGCATTTAGATTTTCCACTAGGTAATTGGTAGTGTTTGCTGTTCTTTCTCAACTAATGTTATGTGCTTAGTGTATCTTTTCTTTGCCACCACAGCATATGGTTTGGGTATGAGTGGTGCTGGCGGTAGTGATCACTACCCTGAATACATGCCTATGGGTGTACCCTCTATGGAACCTACACCAGCAAGTCAGTTCAACAGTATGTCCACACCTCACCTCGATATTTACTCTTCCAACTTTCAAGTAAGTATAATAGACTGTATCAATGTAATGCATACATACTACTAGTAATCTGAAGCTACTAGCAGTTCAAAGCTTATCATTATCATGTTATATAGTCCAACCGACTACTGCATTAGGTATAGTACATGACATATATGTGTGTGTACATGATCTATGATATCATACTTGGGTGTTCTATTTCAACTTGACAATGATAATCTATCAAATGACTGTTTGAAAAATTGCTCTGTACGTAGTAGTAGTAGTAGTAGTAGTAGTAGTAGTAGTCATATTCATCTAGTTGACTGTATTGTTCAGGGCAACCGGTACAGTAATAATAACAACCAACAGAAGATGTCTGGAATGACACAAAGTCAGGCCAGTTATTCCCAGCCTATGATGCAGACAGCTCCCCAGCAACAGCAGCCCCATCAGCCTCAGGCCCAGCCCTCTCTCCATTTGACAATGCCACCACACCACCAGCAAACCATGCCTCAGCAGCCACCCACTCCTGGCGGGCAGCCGACGCATATGCCATTCACTGTAGTCAATCCACACCCACCCCAACAGCAGTTCAACATGCAGCAGCAACAGCAGCAGCAGCAGCAACAACAACCTATTGGTGAGTGAAGATGCTCAGATATGAGAGCATGGCATTGGTAGATGCGCTGACCTCTATGCGATAACACTCATCAGTCACTCTTCTGTCAATGCCACAGATGTTTGATAGTGGTATAATGATGTTATCTATTTGCTGTGGAAATATTTTAATCTAAGACTTATTACTTGGTCAGAATCTGCTGTGTTCCCATCAATAGTTTACTTATTGAGTGTGCCTGTGTTGTAGCTCACAGTTCCTCGATGTCGACAGGTATGCCCACTGCTACTAACTCTGCTAATGCTTCTCAGCAGCAGACTGTGTACGCCCATCCCGGTGGCACTTCCTATGTCATCAATGGACAAGATCCATACACTGCAGTTAGCATGCCTGTTACAGGTCAGTTTAAATTAGTTGTGACATGATGCCATTTGATCACTTACTACATGTATACAGTATATATACATGTATATACTCAGTGCTTCAAGTACCCAGCGTACATGTACACTTCCCTATCGCTTAGATATACATGTAGTACAAGTACAATAACATGCAACCTCTGCCCCATCCATAAAATGGCCTTACTACCTCTCTGGGTCACTTTCCACCCAAATACACACAAACACTAATCTTTCTTCTGGATCTTTGATATTCCCCAGCCACATCTACAGTTTGACCCAGAGTTGCACTGAGCACGCTATCTGCTCTCCTAGTAGGCAGTACGCTCTCAATGTATAACATAGCTTTGACAACATTATGCTGGTCATTGCTTGCATTGCACAGTACTAAATATACTGTATGCCACTCCATTTGTATAAATATACAGTAACATTTGCCTAGCGATCAAACATACATCATTGAAGTGTCTATTAATATAATTACAAATATACTTGTCACTTATTCTGTCTGTAAACATTCAATAAATGGCTTATCAGATGTCTTGGTTACTAATGACTAACTACAGCAACATAATCCAGCTTACACTCTTAGAGTTAGGCTGTCTTGATGGTATTAGTCATTGGCTTATCTACTCAACTCTCTATCTAGGTCAAATGGTCCCCACCCAGCTTGTACAGGTGCCGTGGGGCTTCTACCCTACAAATATAGTACCACCGCAGCAAAACCAGCAGATGACAACTCAGCAGCAAAGGCCACCAAGTGGACAACGTCCACTAACACCCTGCCAGCAGCAGGTGGCCTCAGCCGATGGACAGCAGCAGCAGCAACAACAACAGCAGCAGCCGGTACAGATGAATGGCCCGCCTATGCAGATTCAGCCCAACAACTATGTGGATATGAATGGTTAGTTGGTTAGTGGGCGTTGGCTCACAGTATGTCAAGTAATACCCTATGCTAATGTAGTAGCCCCTCTTGTTTCCACATCAATCAGCTGGTATTACTGGTAGGAAATCAACCAATCATGCTTTCCTCTTTCCGTGATCCTTATGGTGTAATGGTTGTGTAAATGTCACATGCTGACAAGCCCAGACAATACACGATATGTAGACCTACAGCCATATATTTATACCTTGTGCTATGCATGACTGTACATGAATTGATTGCCACTCTCTTCCCTAGGGTTCCCTGCCATAGTTGCTTTCTATGACCACAATGGTCAGTTGGTGACTACTATGAACAATCACAGGGGTATGCCCGGCGCTCCCATAAGACTCGTCTCTCCCGCCCCAATCATGTTTAATCCTGGACCTAACAACGGCCAGCAGCCACAGCAAGGTAAGTCAGACTCAGCTTGCAGCGTATAAGGAACCCCCATCTGTCGTGTTGTCACTGTGATATGAGATTGCTGGGAGGTTATCAATCATGTCCTCCAAGTTTCCTGCATTGCACTGTTACTCCTAGGTTACATTACTGCCACACATCCACATATACATCACACTAAAGAGTGCAATATACATTATATGCATACGTGTTATCATTCGCAATGTATGATGTGACAATGTTGCTTCCCTATGTTGTACAGGGTTTAATACGGTCAACTACAACAATAGCAATGGGGGACCAGCTAACATGACTAACGTTCAGATGAACCCAATGCCTATTAACATACAGGCTCCACCACCTCAGCAACTTCCAATGAACTCCAACCCTGCACAAGTGAATGGCAGCAACTATTCCCAAGGCATGAACATGGCTCAACCTCCTCCCCAGCAGACAGACCTTGGTGAGTCATTGTTGAATCATTGTTTGCTCGAACATACTGAATGATATAGGCACTATGTGTGCCTATGGTGTGCGTCAGTATCACCCTTATCAGCTGCTGATATATACATGTCGATGACAGCGGGTTACCATCTCCTGCACTGTAACGGTTTTGGCCACTGTTATACAATAAGTAGATGGCATCAGTGCACCAGCTTATGCGAAGTACCCGAATGCCTCTCATTGGTTGATATGTGGTTCTACAGTTTGAATGGCGTCTGTGGGGTTGTACAGCCCATATTTGTGCTGGTACTGCTTGCTCTCTAACAAGCAAACAATCCCATGTAATCCTCCATATTTGCTATGCACTCCACCCTGTTCTATTATACTGTGTCATTACTTTGCCCTTGTTATTCAGTTTGCTCACTGTTAACACTGATGTAGGTGATCAAATATGTTGTTATGTAACACCCATGTTAACAGTCACCTGAAGGCTATTTGTTCAACCTTAGATGTTAAACTCTGTGATTATCATGTCAACATTCATTGTACAATTATAATTGTATATAGGGTAGGTGCAGCCCCTGATTGCTAACACATTGTATAATGTTGTCAACATAATTTATTCTCCAGGAATGCCACAGCGCCAGGACTCCTTTGGAGAGCATGGTGTTTATCACAATATGGCCATGCAGTCCAGTCCAGCTGGACCTCTAGGGCTTGTTCAACCACCGCCTGCTATCACACCTCCTCTTGGTGGTAACACGGGTCTAGGGCTAGGTATGTACATCTACCACAACATCTTTCTCACTGTTCTTTAGCTCAGGAACATCAGTAGTACCAAAGCGATCTATGCAGCTGTGGTTATTATTCTTATTATCACTTTGGTTCAACTTGGGTATTCTCTCGGCTCACGTGTCTTATGCTACTATGGCCTTCAAGCTTTAGCAATAAGTAATAATAGTTTTTAGAAATGGCCCACTTTGTCTACATCAATGCATGATTACATGGTCAAACTTTGTTATATATTTGCCCAAATGTTCCTTCATTGTCATTACAACTACACTGCAGCTGTCCAAGTAGGTGACTGTGGCATGTGCTTACATAAAGTACGATTAGTATAGTGATGTTCCACCCATCTGTCACAGGCTCTGGGGGTCGTATCTACAGTACAGCACCAGGTGCCGAAGGTACATACAGGAACAGCATGCCCCACCCACACTCCAATGCCATGCCCTCAGCACCACCTATCTTCAACAACAGACAACCAAAAGAGCCCCTCAACGTGGGCCGGAGCACATTACTTGAGGATTTCCGTAACAACCGCATTGCTAACCTTCAACTGAAAGATCTAACTAATCACGTGGTAGAGTTTTCCCAAGACCAGCACGGCTCCAGGTGTGTTTTATTAATGACTTCATACAGTTTTGAACGAGATCTAGCATGCCTGTAGTGCCTACCCCCAGAAAACTGGTTAGCAGCGCGTCACTTTTTTTGGTTTCATGAGACTATTGACCAGCTAACGGACTCGTCATTCATCTCAGTGAAGGTTAAAACAGATTAGCGGAATTCGTGCCGTTATTCGGCGCGAAATGACTGTGGAGCGACAGGGCGTCACAAAATTGAGCAAAAACGCCCTCTTTGCCCAATAGCGAGCAGGTTTAATATTTTAAATATCGCTCTCGATCGCGATGGCTTCTGATTGGCCAGCTACGCTTTAGCGACTCCATTCCGCACTTTTCTCTGTAAGCAAGAACTCCAGATTGGGTCGCTGTTAGGATGTGATGTGTACGTAATAGGGCATATATAAAAATAATTGCCTGCCTTGGCACACATGCTTGGGTAGAAATCACGTTCTTTGAGCAAATAACACTAGTATTTGTTGTTCAGTGACAACAAAGACATCCCGCTGGCAAAATGTGGTGGCAACGCTGCGAAAATATTCGCTAGTCTGTTTCCACCTTAACAAAGTGTGAGTAAAACAGTTCAACTTGGTGTCTGATTATACCTATGTAGGTTCATTCAGCAGAAGTTAGAAAGAGCAAACATGCTGGAGAAGCAGCACATCTTCAATGAAATACTTCGAGCAGCTTATAGCCTGATGACTGATGTGTTTGGTAAGTCCGTCTGAGCGAAGCGCTTGACAAGTCTGTGTTATTATAGTGATTTGTTGGACAAGTCTGTACTTGAGGTGCCAACTGTTGGAGTGTTTAATGGGCCTGTGCTGACCAGTATGCCCTAATTTGAAGTGTAGTCAGTAAATCTGCAAGTCAATTGGTGTTTGGCAAGTATATTCTACTTGTTATTATCACCGCCTTTGGCAAGTTGAGGTATGTTCTTAGTATGTGGCATGTCTGTATATTATAGCTTCTTTCACTGTGTGCTGTGTTAGCCTGTCTATAATTATGCCTGCCATCTGCCACCTTCTTGTCAAAGGCCAGAACATTAACTAGTGACTTCTTATGGTAGCTTATTTGAACCAACTGAGGTAGGAATCAACTGAATGCGCTGTACGTTAGTTATCTGACTGGCAATTATCTATTTCACCTTTGTTTATCCTTGAGCACGATTATACCACATGAGTATGTGCATGACTGAAAGGCAGCTGTGATCCATCATGCATTCATTATCTGTTGCATAATAGCCAATGTTGTTTTATGCAGGTAACTATGTCATACAGAAATTCTTTGAGTTTGGTCTACCTGAGCATAAACAGGTTCTAGCCCAGAGACTAACTGGCCATGTGCTGCCTCTAGCCAACCAGATGTATGGCTGTCGGGTGATACAGAAGGCTCTGGAGTCCATCTCACCAACTATGCAGGTTAGCAGTAGTAGTAAAACACTGAACATTTATTTAACTCTGGCCACGTAGAAATGTCATCCATTTATGGGTTTTCCTTTAATTAACAAAATTTAGTTATGGTATGAATAATTAAATTATGAATAACAAGTTGCTTTGCCATTGACAGATATTACTGGCTCATCATTAATATTAATGGTAAAAGTAGAATTAGTTGATTACTATTTGCGGATAGTGAATTTATCAGTGCCCATAGCTGTATTTGTGGTTTATACCTTGTGCAATGAATGTATTTTTCTATACCATTTGTAATGATAGGATAGTCATGTACAGCATAACGATTTTAGTGTTTCACTTTATGGTTATAGATTGACATAGTAAAGGAACTGGATGGTCATGTGCTCAAGTGTGTCAAGGATCAGAATGGTAATCACGTTGTGCAAAAGTGTATAGAGTGTGTGGAGCCCAAGTACCTTCAGTTTATCATAGAAGCCTTTAGGGGCCAGGTATGTGTTTCATTACTAAAAGGTTTTACACTAAAAGTAGCTACTGGGTTCATATGACTGGGTGCTGTAAAATCATGCTTTGTCTTCTCATTGTTCATGAAATTGAGAAGAAAGGCTATCTAGTTGATCTGATATCATAATAATAGAGGCCTAGTCTGTAAGCCCACTCTAATTATATCCTTATCTTGATCATGTGATCATGTGGAAGGACTTTGCTCTGCATCACTGACACTGTAATCCCTAATTAGTATGCATGGAGGATGCAGTCATATGAACACTAGTCAGGAAGCAATCTAGCAGCAAGTCTGAAGGAAGCTGCTAGATTGAAACAGACAAAAGAAATACATTCAGGTTGTAATTAGGATTTGCATCAAGGAGTTGTAAAATCTATAATAGTATGCCAATGTATGGATCATCTGTAGTAAACTACCAAGTTCTACCTTTTCTACTGTATGATTGTGAACAAGTATATTTACAACTCTGTGGTGGGTGTTGAGTGTGGGGATGCTGGCAGCAGCATTGGCGTATCTAGATTCTGCTGGTCAGAACTTAATAGAATTTGAAGCAAACAAAGATTATTGTCTATTGAAGTTGACTGATATAGATTGTCAGCAATTGCACTGCCCTACCTAGTGGGAGGGTCATTCCAGCCACACCCACCCTGCTATATGTCACGCTAGTAGTATTCAACTATTATTTAGAGTTACAATATAAATGTGAACATACAGGTGTGTACCCTGTCGACTCATCCCTATGGATGCCGAGTTATACAGCGTATTCTGGAACATTGCCTGCCTGAGCAGACTGAGCTGATCCTCTCTGAACTCCATGATCACACTGACCGGCTGGTACTTGACCAGTATGGAAACTATGTCATACAGCACGTACTAGAGCATGGCCGTATGGAGGAGAGGAGCAAGATCGTCGCACATGTCTCTGGCAACATTCTCCAACTCAGTCAGCACAAGTTTGCAAGGTTGGTGTTACTTAAGCAATTGCAGGGTAATCATCTTAGTACAATAATTATATAGTATTACATAGTCGCGGGTCTTTATGGTTAGAACACTTGGGTTGGGTGGCACCATTTGTAAAACAAGTTCTTTATCTAGAATTCTTTTGGGAATCCTGGTTTCGTAAAAATTTACTGGCAACATTGGCATAGTGAATGCAACCAACCAACAATGCAATGTAACTGACTAGTTGCATTGCATTACATGTTGCACTGGTGAAATTTAATTACTATCAAATAGTACTTTACCTGTTGCAAACTGGCTTGTTTATATTATAACCATGTTCCTTGCGAGGGGTATTTATTACTGCTTCTGTATTATGAGAGGCCTAACTATACACTTGTATTCTATCTCATTAATACAGCTAATGAGTTTTACTGGAATTACACATAATGTAATTCCTTGTGGTATTCTGGAATTCATGTGTTTTGTGTAACTATTTTCTTAGCATAACATGTGCAACAGCATAGCATTAAATACCCACAGAGTATGTGGGCTACACAGCATATTATACAGTATAATACACATACACACTACTTGTTCAAATATCACAGCCAGCCAATGCCACAAGTGGCATTCAGCAATCAGGTTAGCCAGACCAGTGAACTTATTACATGTTCAACATGAAATGTTGTTATTATAGTGATAGACTCAATATTGGTACTCATGGAGTATAGTATAAACTAGGCCTATTTACTGCATTAGCTACATGTATGTAGTACCTGTCACCTATTTGGTTCACTTCAGCTTTTATGAGTAGTTTTATATGCTGACCTGGGTTCATAGTATGTTACTTTAAACTTGTAGCAATGTGGTTGAGAAATGTGTATCCTATGGGTCCAGGGCTGAGAAAGCTGTGCTCATTGAAGAGGTATGCTCATCTGTGGATGAAGGGTAAGTAGGCCTGCATCACGTAACCTGTGGCGTACCTCTGATATCCCCTTACGTAATGTGCTACTAGGCTATTGGTGTATAATCTAATGTACATGTGAATAGAGTGTAAATGGTGACCCGTTCAAAACCATATTATACAATTGTTCTTAGTATGTGGTAGTTGTCTTCTCAATATCAAGATTTTCCGTTACACTCTAGGCTGCTCTCGCCAACACGTTGGTGAATACGAGTGTTAGTAAGGCGTTCAGTCGACTGAATCTCTCATTTTCGTTAGCGAAAACGTTTATAGAAAGATTACTTTTTGCACGTTTCTTCTTCAGATACAGGAGCCGTAACTTCCTGTGTCTTTTCAGTGGGTCTCAAAACTCGCAAAAAGGTCTTTTCGTTATTATTAATTTTTCCATAGCAGTTTGAGATCTAGAGAGGTGAAGTAAATGAACGAATTTGATAATCTGAATTTACAAAGTACATTTAATTTTGTTATTGTTACGGCTACAGTAGAATGAACCAACAAATTAGCACCTGATTATTTCAATTGTTTAATTTCCAAACTGTAAAACAATTTTTTTTATTTTTGCATCCTTTATCAAGTTGTAATGCGTTACGTGCTGAGCTATATTTGCAGCTTGCCGTACTCAGTAACAAATTAGACAATTTGCTGTTGGCTCAGAACTTGTCCTGAAAGTCATAGCTGATGATACATTCTCAAATCAATTATACAAGTTGTAAGTTGTCTTCTCTTGGGGAAGTGTAAATTCTTTCAACAGCCTCTCTCATCCAGTGTAAGATGATTGGTTAACCTCAAATACACATTATGCTCCAATTTTACTCTGTCTGTTCTTCCCATGATCTCTATTGCTTTCGTCTGGGCAGTTTATTTCATCATCCTTGATTAGGCTACTTGAACTTGGAGGATTTTAGATGGCCTTATACATCCACTCCAATTCATATGTCAGTCTGCCTATATGAGTGCAAGTTAGTATGTCAGTGTATGTTTATTGTTGTGATAGTTACCCTAAAACTGTAAATCTGCTGTGGTCGCCTTTCTAAGGGAATAGAAATTGTAATTCTAATGAGTGGATAAATCTAAAATCCATGGAATTACTCTTATTATAGGTACTATGGTGAGTTAGTCACACCCCTGTATATCTACATCGAAACCGAATCGGCAATGCGCCCAATGTATTTAACCTGGCAAACAGACAACTTGGCTAGTGTGTTGAACATTGCGATTTCCCATGCAGCCATGTCTTAGACCAATGCCGTACCTTCAACCGATGCCGCTGCTGAATTTCAAAGTTTGCGTGATTTCCATGATTATATTATGCGAAACGGTGTCGAGATCGACTTGCAGCATCAAACGAATTGAGAAGACCACTACTAAGATGCTAATATTGCAGTTTACCATAATATAAGCCAATCATAAACCACCTGTAAAAGTCTCCAAGTAGGGAAGAATTAGCAGGCAGATTAGTCTCAACTCGAATTGAAGTCGGAGATTGTACTGTGATAGCCTTCATTTACCTTGATGTGAGGTACAATATAGCATACCTACATGTACATATATTTCAGAGGTCAAACCGCTTTGTATATCATGATGAAAGATCAGTTTGCCAACTACGTCATTCAGAAGATGTTGGATATATCTGAACCAAACCAACGGAAGATCCTTGTTCACAAGATTCGGCCTCACGTCTCCACGCTAAGAAAATACACGTATGGCAAGCATATTATAGCTAAGTTGGAGAAATACCTGATGAAAACTGGAGGTGGGGATTTAAGTGCTAGTCCACTTACCTTACCCACGATGTGAAAGTAGTTGTCTGCTAACATATTCTCAGTGGAGTGTATACATGTTTTAGTTTTTACTAGACAAATTTATAGTAGACTTTGCCTTTTCTATCTTCAGCTAACATAGTAGAGCTACTCTTGAGCATTACATATTGACTATGAAATGGCTCTCATATAGTCCTACCCTACAATTTATATAGATAGACCTGTTAAAGGCAGACAAGCACACAGTGTGTCCCTGTCAGTAATATATAGTACGAAGTGTGAGTTGGTGTGCTGGGTGCTTGCAGAGTGCAACGTTATATACTCCTTGCTCTTCTGGGTTACCTTAATAACAGTACCACAAGAACAAACCCTAGTGGTTTGGGGATAGCATGCATTGCAATGTAGTGCAGCAGCGCCATGTATTGTCTCACTACCACTTAACAGTGATCATTTGGTGCAGTATGCCCTAAAATTGCACTGCTCTGCGTTAGTGTAACAGTATAATGTTGTTTGGTAATACAGCGTGGTGCTGCAGTATGTTGCTGTGCAGTGGCTTTAAGTAGGCCATGCAAAGGTTGTCCCTTCCCAATATTAACATGTCTGTCTATCTAGTCAAGCCAAACATAGTTTGGTGTGTGTAAAGTGTACATATATATATTCAGTAAATAGCGTCTTTGTTTCAAACTTTAGTTCTCTTCTGTTAGGTTTTATGGTTAGTATTTCTTACTACACCCATTGATTGTATAGAGGCGTTGGCATCCATTTTGTATTATAATTCACCGTTGTAAATGAAACTGTTAGATGACATTCCATGCCGAAGTGGGAAGACAGCCAAACTTTGAAGTGTAAATTATAATACGTATGTAAGAAGTAGCCTAGTTCTATGAGCTCCATCAGATGTAAGACACTCCCCTAGTACTCCAACTGCCCCGCTTTTCAACTGGTGGCAACAAAGCATTCATGCTTTGCTCAATGATGTTTCAAGGTGCTATGTATAGTGTACTATTAATCTACTTTCAACTTGAAAGGTGTTAGGGTTGCCACATCAAAATGCTGATGGATCAAGTTCGGTGGGGAGGGGGTTAAGACATACATCTTGTTATATAGAGCTGGCTTTAGCTACTAGAATAGGACTAAGCTCTGCCACTGGCAGGACACCTTTAGCCCCCCTTGTGCCACTGTTATTATGTCAACCCAGACCATTATCCAAGTTTGTTTGCATGGGAATGCGCTTGTTTCCCTTTTTATTTTGTCTCATGTTATTTTACTATTTATTTTCATCCTTTTAACAAATGGCTTGTTAACATAGATTGAGGCTTGGCTCGAGTCCCTGCTTGAGTTTTGGGCCCTGTGTTGATTGGCTACAGGTTAACTGGTGTATATTTGTATACATGAACTTTTTCCACAAGACATCAACACGATGCGCTTGTGCTGTATGTAAAGGGTAAATAATTTATAAATGTACAAAAATCAATATTAATTATTGTTATTATCATTATTAATATTATAGCGATAGTTATTAGTGTACACAAATTCGTATTTACATTATTTCAAAACTTTTATTGTAATGCATATACCATGTCAATTTGTGAATGTTGTGTGACGTACTGTTTGACCTTACTACCATTTTGTGAATTTACATAAACCTTTTTTCGTAAATTGGTGAACTGATTTGTATCCAATGGCACTGCCGTTGATTTATACGCTTGAATGATGTATTGATATACAACAACACTTACCAGATGAAAGTTTCTTTTCAGATTGATTTCAGTACTAATGAAAGAGATTATATGATTACTAATACAAAATAAAATGCAGAATTTGCTGCTAAAGTGCTGTCTTAATGATTTTCATTCCAGTTCTGGCAGATGCCTGCCTATTACCCACTACATTATACCCGTACCCCAAAGGTTTGAGGTACTGGTATTGTTCCTAGTCATTTTGATTCGTACTCTTAGTCTTTGCATAGCACCCTTTTACTATAATCATGACATATAACTGCTCCTGAGGTTATACCCCACAACAGAATCATGTATAACCAATTTTTCTGATAATAACAGGAAAGTCAACTTGTTGTTGATGGGCATTAGAAGTTTGTTTTCACCACCCTGGCAGCAAAGGACAAAAGCAGTGAAAATATTGGTTTTTGTTGAATGCCGTTTGAGAAAGGGGTGGGTCAATCAGTTCTTGTACTGTAAATAATATTTAGTTGGACCGTCTCTTAATCCTGCCTTGCAAACCAGAAGATGTTATCGTGGACGTTGATCTTGAATATAATTAATTTGTTGGAAAACTGCTCTTGCTCAACCTTGTTATCCGTTGGAATTGTCTTCTCTTGTGGAAGAAGGCAATTGCGGCTTCACACTTCTAGTAAATTGAAGCTAATTAAAAAATTTGAAGGAATCTTGTATTGGCCAGCCAGTCTATGTTATTTTAGACAGAACTTAGGTGAGTTAAAATTTATCTTTTTTGATAGTTTATTGTAGGCCTACACTGTATTTACATTGTACTTATGATAATTACATGTATATAGACATTAATTACTGGTGGACCTAACTGTCATTGTTACATATATAATTTAGTAGAATGTATTTTATATCACTAGCTTTGCGTTAAACAATCAATTCCTTGATCAGTTATCATTATTCCTAAGCGGATTGAATTTTCTTTGGTGAAATCAATCGGTATTCGGTATAATATTGTATTGTCACAGAAATAAAGCAACATGTCGTTGAAATCATTTTCTTACATGTTGCTACAGTCAATGAAGAAGCCTCTCTATAATGCAGGGCTGAACCTCCTAGGAGACACAGTGCGGCAGCGGGTGGTGAGGCCAATGTTTCATCGACCTCAAGAGAGTGGCTCCAGCCGCTGTATCTCAAAAGCAAGTCTAATCGTTGGCGGCTTCCTAGTAAAGACACTCATCGAGAAATATAGAAAGTCGGAGAATACTGAAAGTGAGGAAGACCCGAGCAATGTTCCCGACTCTTTGATACACCCAAGGGAGCTAACGATACAAGATGACGAGGACGCATCTCATTTCAGCCCCAAGGAGATTGACAGGTAAGATATTGTAGGCACAGCTTACAACCGACGTTCTCATTGAATGTTTTAATGGCATTTATATGCGCCTTTGATCTGCAGGAAATGTACATGCAACGCATGGATGTAACATCATTCTACCCACTCCTATTCTACTGTATCTAAAAATTTTAATTTTGATGAGTGAGGTACGCTGGAAAGGACATTTTATGTATATGTGTATGTATGTACTAGTTTGCATACAGCCAGCTATCTACATTTAGTTTGTGTCGAGTCCCTGTGCTCAAACTTGCGTACAGTCTGAAAGGTTTTGATGCGTTGAATATTTATACTCAGTTGTCCACAACCTTCTCTCTTGGGTCTACAGCGTATATCTCCATGTCACCATTCATATTCATGTTATAGCGCTGTAAGAGACCTGAAGGGAGCCTTGCAGAAGCATGAATCAAATAAATCTGAGGCCGTAGTCACTAAAGTAACCAACTGTGACAGTTGGCATGTAGAATGGGCAGCCCCAGATGTTACCATTTGGAGTCGACCTGTAGAGAATAAAAAGGGTAGAGAGTATAAAGGTGTGTGGAGTGTAATAAGCTACTAGCTGTTATAAACCTGTACTATTTTGGTACTGATAGGATATTGTATTGGTAAGATATTGGTCGAAGTTGTCCACTCTCAATCTACATTGTATTACTAGATTGAAAGAGGACAACTCCCATGATCAATAGCTGCTTATTGATGTCCAAGTCACCAGCAGCAGTAGTGTATTGGTATGATAGTAATCTGCAATATTGTATGTGTTACTGTGTCTATTAGTTGACTATATTTTTTGTAGTTCATGGCCGATTTATGGATATCCCAGCTACAGCTTTCTTTCATGCTCAGGTAAAGACATTAAATAAGCTAATTATTTCATCATGTTGCATGGTGCATGCACATTGGTAGTTTGGTATTATAGATTTTATGGTTGACTAGTAAACTAAAATGTCACGGTCTCTTTACTATGCATTTCTCAGATCTCAACTGCAGACAGGAAACGGTGGGATGACAGTACGGATGAGATTTGTAAGATAAACTCTGGAGTGAGAGAGGACGTGGTATACTGGAGGGTAAAGTTTCCAAGACCGATGGCTAAGAGAGACTACGTGTTTGCCAGGAGGTAATATGTTGTACTATAACTTACTGCATGTAGAACAGACTAGCTGTGCGCGTGTGTACTATAGTCCCCCAATAGTATAATAGTATCTGTACATACAGTGTAGGTCGACCACAATAATTATATAGAACAAATTACTTTGGAGAAAAGTGGGACAACTCTCATTTAATGAAATCTATTAGATTAATTTGAATATTATCGGAAGTTGAGAGAACAAGAAGGAGTGTGCTATTGTGTTTACACAGTATCATATACATGTATTTAGTTTCAAACCAGTAACATATTGAACTTTACACTGTCACACACTAGCTGGTACAGTATTATATATATATACTATTATATGTGTACATGGAGGTCTGTCTAACAAGTATTTATATTTTATAGGTATGGAACAGACTTGAAAAGAAACTGTCTAGTAATAATCAATAAGGCTATAGAAGACCCCGACTATCCCGCAGATAAGAAGTACGTGAGAGTAACAGACTATGAGAGTAAGATGATTATACAGCCTCATTCTACTTTCAATCAGGTAAAATATTAATTGGGTGCTCACTTATTCTTCATTCTTGTCATCTTAATGGTTTGCTTGTTGGAGTTGCCTGATCCCGTCCGCTCGTCTATTATTTTCAGGGCGAAGACAAAGTAAGAAGACAATTCCAATATTGCACTTGAAACTAGAACTAAATCGACCTTACAAGTTCTACATAGTCATAGCTTCTTATTTACTGCGATGTATTTCATTCCTCAATATCACTAAATTAACAAGTTCAGTCTTCTTGATCATTTCCAACTGGGATGTACCTAAATTTAATGCTCCATAGGGTCAGCTAACAAATGAACATTTGCTACTTATATGTCACCCAGTTTGACACTACAACCATCATCTATGTAGTACAGTTTTTGAGATGTACTACGGATATGTCAACCTACATTCTATTTCCTGGTGAATGTTGTATGTAAACTATACATGTATACAATATGATGTGTATTCTTGTTTAGAATGGCTTTGACTACTTGGTAATCTACCACGAAGACTGCCAAGTCAAGGCCCCACAGCAGGCCATCACAAAGGCTGTGGTAAATGGTGAGGGAGATAAACTAATATAAATCATACAGTAGTACATTGTGCATAATGTCACCATGCTGCTGTAATAATACACTGGTCACTATTGTCAATCTGTAGATATACAGAGGTATACATAACTTGATACTTGTGTACACAATAAATATTATAATATGCAATGTATATTGTATATGTATATTTATATGTATAATGCAACCTACTAAGTAATAATATAACTTGATTTCCAATTTTATCACCAACCTCACAGGAGTACCAAAAAGTCTGGCTAATGTTGGCGAACAGTGCCGCAAGCTAGCTGCTCTACCAGCATTAAGCCAGGTAAGAAATACTCGTTTGAATGTTTTGTCTTTTAACCACAGATTGTAACATACTTCGTATATTTGAGATGCACTTGAGAATAATAGTATTTTAGAAGCTGAGTGACCTGATGTCAGGCATGTTTGCTAATGTTCAGAAATACTACAGCCATTTGTTTATTCCTTGCATTTGTGTAGACCAGTAAAAAGCGAGAGAAGAGGCCTATCCGCTTCAAGAAGATACGGCCTCCAGAGTTCCTCCCTGACAGGAGGAAGTGGCTGGATCAGATCTTCCAGCAGGGGAGATTCTGGCCAATCCCCATGAGACGGGTCCACCGTTATGAGGACAAGGAAGGTATGTATGGTGTGGCTACACAGCAGAGGATGTTAAAGAAGAGATGTTACTTTATTGGCCAACTCAAACAAATGTCTTTGTTGATAGTACAGTGTTGAATCATCATCGGCAATCATCGACATGCTACTGTGTACAACATCACTGGCCTCTAACTTTCCGATGTACACTGAGTAGCTGAAAACTACCAAAATGTGATGTTGGTGTCTTGGAACGCCAAAACTATCAAAGGTTGAATACACAATCATGTAGTTATTGCTAATGCACCTAAATTGTTGTGCAATGTTTATAGACACTGCTAATTGGTTAAAAACAGTGCATGTGCTTGTATTGTTAATTATATTTTAGATTAATCTCACTTCCTCAATCTCCCTGTCACCTGGCCACCACCAGTTGGTTAACTCAAAACCTTCCTTACACTACTACAGTAAAACAAATGAACAGCACATCTCAGATAAAAGATACAGGATTCTTTGGGGCACAGGCTAAACATACAAAGGTTATTTGACGCATAACCTCAAAGTACCCTCACTGTGTGGTAATGGAGCTACCACATAAATACTCGTATCTGTGGCCTGGAACACACAGGACAACTATCACTCTGAAACACGGTACGTTCATCAAGCGTCTGCTTGTGATATGGTCTCAACATCTGTATTTTATGCAATTTCATGTGAGTTATAATATCACGACACTTTAAACAATCTAGATAATATCATTTTGATGTGTTTGAGTACATTGTACTTGTACACAAACTCTGCCTCTGCAATGCACACCCAGTAGAACCTGCTGGATGTGAATTTAATTTGATTTGTTCTAATTTTCTAGACTCAAGTGCGGATACAGAGGTTTGGATTGAACAAAGCTAACCCACTCTAAGCTGCCCACTCTGCACAGATACCTTATAGATGACCACAGATCTCTCTGCTCACTAGGGCATATACCCATCAAAAAGCAGCACGCTAGAAATTATGTTTCTCCAACCATGTTGATGACTGACTTTGACCGGGCCAGGGCTCGACCACACGTGTATTGCGGCTGGTAAGAGCAAGCAACTTCTCCCTTTAACATGCTAACCTATGTGCTGATACTAATATTATTATATGAGCTGCATTCTAGCCTCTGGGGCCTAGTATTACCCTTATTCTCATGTTACAGTGGCGTACCAGGTACACAGCTAACGTTATTTCTAAGTAGTGCTAGCAAACCCTCCAGGTGGTACGCTGTAGTTTAACATATTTTGTATTGTAATAGAAATATCCCAATCTAAGTAAAATACAAGAAAATTAAAATGGCTGCTAATTATATCGGTATGGAGATAAAGGCAGATTAGCAAAAGTGCTAGTACCAGTTGACGGACTAATAGAGATACGAAATGAGAACGCTCTAAAGCAAGTGCAATTACACTGGATTGATAGCATATAACTAATACGGTAAAATCCACCATGTTAACAATAAATGCATTTTATTTAGAATGTCTGTTCACACGACAGCCAAGACCTGTGCAACGACGACCTGGTTGTTCTGATGGTCAGAGTCACTGGGATGTTACCCAACTGTCTCTTGGCTATTACGGTCCGCTCTAGTTGTTGGCTGGTCCTGGTCGCCTACCACTATATTGTTATTGTAATTATCATCTAGCTGCCAGGTGTTTACCAGACTGTCCAATTTTTATTATGTTATGTTATCTATACAAATATGTACATGTATGTATTTATATAAGTATTTCAGTTTTCCCAAACAGATAATTTACTTAATTGACTATATTATCATGAAGTGTAGTACAGGCTACCTCTCAAGATTCCACTTGGAGATTGACTTAATCTGGTGTTCTATAACAGATATACATGTAAAAGTTTCAGTGTTTTAAAGGGGTGGGCAAACCTTCTGGCTGAAGGACCAAATTTAAAGAACCTCATGCTGCTTTATATGGCTCGCCAACAGTTGATATTTAAAATAACTCGATCCTGTCATATGACCTACATGTATCAGCAAGCACCCATTGCTTTGTTAAAAGTATATGCATGTACATGTAGGTTGTGGCAGTATATAGTAGACCTTCTACTGTAATTGCAACTTGTAAGAGTTCTCATTGAAACACCTTTTGCTGACTCATTGATGGACAGAACCACATGAATTGATTATAACTTATACGGTGTATTCTATTAAATTTTTCCTACTGTACTTTTCATTTTCAGGAAGAGGTCTTCTAAATTGAAACATAAGCTCAACGTAAATCAATCAAAAGTCGGCTGTCTCAGATACTATGATCAATCAGCTCAAAACGCTTTTCCATCTGAATGAGACACTTCTTAAAAAATCACAAATTGCCCACCCCTGCCCTATTAATAGTAATATTATGTTTTAAAGGTGTTGTAGTTATGACTTTATTGCTTGATTTGACTGTAGTAAGGGTCTGTAATGTTAGCTTTTCTCAGAGCAACATTGTAATATACATGTTATGCAGATCTATAAAATAACCACTTATTTATATGTTATCATTTTATGAGTTGAGTTAATTCAATAAATAATAATAAAAATCTACACGTATATTATTTTATAATAATTATTGTTCCATTTGATTTCGTAAAACAGAAAAGCATTCGCCTTCGACACTATTTCACTTCCAGTGGCTTCAGATAAAAAGTACGACCATCACTCGGTCTTATGTATTGCACAAGAATCTCAAAAAGGACGAGGCCACCCAAAGACAGTCCAATTACAAATATAGCGCATAATGTTACTGCGGGTAATACAAGTATAAAATGACAAGCTTATAGGGGGCACTCGGAGTTTGCATATATATAATGTATAGGCAAATACACCCTATTCACACAATGTCAATGGGAAATGTCCATTTCACCACTCTATTTTTAGAGTAATCCATATTAAAAAGAAAATTTACAGCATTGGTGGAAAGAATGCCTTCTTAACATATTCCTATGACCTCGCTTATAGCTGGTATTGTGAAGCCATAAATATTTCATTCCATATTATCTGATGTTCTAAACAAGATTGACAGAAATTAAGGAATACTATGTATTATTGTAAACATGGCTAGTAATGATCGATCATGTACATGTAAGTAATCACTGGTAAAAAATAAATATATTATTTTGTAGTCGACAGCTACATTGTATTATAAAATTAGGTAACGTAGCAAATAGGTGTACTCTGTTGAACTGAGTAATACGACGCTGTCAAGTTTGGCTGTGGGTATCGCCAATTCCAACCTATTTTATGTGCCAAGACAATGCCAGGCTGAATAGAATGAACTTCTCTCTTATTCTGGAATAATCATGCATGTGGCCCGAGTTGTTCAAGCCATGGAGATGGGTACCAGAACATTCAATGGTAGAGCGATAGTGCAGCAGGAGAAGCCTAGTAGGTTAGAGACAGGTTCAGCAAAGTGTTCTGTTCAAGAGTTGTTTTACAGCTGAAAAGACAGAAAATCTAAGTAACTTTTATGTGATTTATGCCCCCTCTGACCAGAGAGCTAGTTGACCCTATAGGCATAAAGCATGTGCAGTTTTACTAGATCTCTTATCTTGTGGGGGCTCATGAAAGTGGGTTGCCTCTTTAGGCTCACCTCCTTCCTCCAGCGATGGTTGGCCAGTTGTATCAAATCTCTAGGAGCAAAGTCTGGCAACTTAGGCTCAATCTCCGACATTTGAATCTGTTTCTCCGTTAACAGTATACAGTTTATTAAACTGATTAATCATTAAATCTACTGTAGATTTAATGATTAATCAGTATTTGCTCACCTTTCTTTAGCAAACCCTCAAAGGCTGAGCAAGCTGGCAAGGAAGCGGCTAAGAAACAGGACTATCATAATAAGACCTTTATTCCAGAGGTTAGTTCCTAAAATATTGTATATGTTCAAAAACATGCTGATTTCGTTTGCATAGAGATGAACAAGCAATTGAAATGTACAGTTACCATTAGAGCACTGCAGAATAATACCTGTCATACTATAGAATATTCATAACACCGTATTATGTTATTAGTCTGTGTATATTTTATCATGTTACATTGTATAATAATATAATAGTGAGGATAGTGGATCCTGTAGCCTTCCAGTACCTATCACACCTCCCCTTCACCATCCTGCATTTGTAGACAGGGAAACTCAGACGGTAAGTGTTAAATGTTGTAATTGATCAACCATTATTATCTGATCAAGTATATTGGAGATCATAATATTATTGTCTTCAATGCAAATCTTAAGTTATACATGCATATCTCTGGAGAATTATACTACATGTAAGTAGGTCAGTGTGGGTATGAGATTTAGAATGAAATTGTGATTTATATTATTTGGTCAATTAAACTCCCCCCCCCCCCCTCCGTAATCGACTGATATACGTATCTATTACATGTAGCCTACCCAAAGTATTTAAATTACTCCCTCTTTTATTGATAGGATGTCCAGGCTACTTCTTCCTGGCACTGGCCAACGATGGCGCTAGCGGCCGGGGTGTGCGCTGTGGGAGCATACCTCTGGCTCAAACGCTAATCGTTGGCCGTTGGTGGGCTGCAGACCATGACAGCAGGTAATGCACAGTGTTAGACTCTGTTGATAGTACAGTGTTGGATCATCGGCAATCATCGACATGCTACTGTGTACAACACCACAGGCCTCTAACTTTCTGATGTACACTGAGTAACTGAAAACCATGAAAATGTTGTGTTGGTGTCATGGAACACCAAAACTATCAAAGGTTGAATAGTTATTGTTAATGCATCCATGTTAATTCGATGTTTATAGGCACTGCTAATTGGTCAAAAACAGTGCATGTGCTTGTATTGTTAAATATATTTTAGATTAATCTCACTTCTCAATCTCCCTGTCACTGGCCACCTCATGGAAGGTATAATCCCACTCTGCACAGTCATACCAACAGTCCTATCATCTGAATATGGAGCCGACTTCCAGGTTAGATCATAATTCATCGCTACCAACAATCACACTCCGCTGTGGGCTTGTGACATTTCCCACCAGGATCAGTCGAAGTGGTTTATTACTCAGCTACAGCTGTGGCACTCACACAGTGGTATGTTATGGCACTCACTCAGTGCTATGTGTTGCATATAAATGGTAACAATTAGGATATTTAAGAGTTGTCCACTCTTGTGCACTTGAGAGAATATAACTCCTCACTAGAATTGATTAGCTGACTGTAGATAGAACAGGTATATAATAGGAGAGGATTACTAGCAGTCTCAGTAGAGAGATAAGTAGACAGATACCTAGAGTAGACTGTGAAAATGAGGCATGGAGAGACAGCAGTATAGACTGTCAACATACCTGTAGATAAGTCACACAGTGACAAGAGTGGACGACGACATAGACGTTACACATATATATTATACAAATGTATAAGCTAGTGGAAAACACAAAAATGAAAGAAAAACTGCAAAATAGAAAACCAAATAAAAACTAATAAAACACTACAACAAAAACACTCAAAACTAAACTACAACAGTGTGGAGCGTGTGGAGTGTAGGTAGATCGTATGCTACCCAGTAGCTCATATCAATGCGTAATAAGTAGCAAGGATATATGCAGAACAACTATCTCGTTGTAGACCTCAGAATAGAGTCGACACCATCACATCCTAGATCACAGAGCCAGAACCTACCCCACACAGCTTACTACATTGGAGATCAAGGTGCTAACAAAAGGACCTACAGACAGCGTACTACCACTACATACTACGTACAGCTGGTGAGTCCTAAGTACTTTGGCTCCAATTAAATGTTATAACTAACAATACCAAAACCCCCAATTTTAGTTATAACATATTTTAAGGCACTCACTCCGTGCTATGTTAAAGCACTCACTCGCTGCTATGTGACGACACTCACACGGTGCTATGTTCAGGCACTCTCTCAGTGCTATGTAATGGCAGTCACTTAGTGCTATGTTAAGACACTCACTGTTGACAATATGCTGGTTGTGTATTGTACTAACCCTATGTTATTTCTATTACTTACATTATCTGACATTTTATTTGTAGATGTTCACAAAGCCTTGAGTGGATCTTTTAATATACAGCATTAAAGTTACTGACTAACAAACTACGTAACTACTCTGGTTACTAACCAACCAAACGACAATAACTAGTAACATCATACATCACTCATAACAACAAATCATAAACATGGTGCCCCGAGTGAGGATCTAAGCCTGTCCTACAAATTCCACAACCAGATCTATCCAACAATACTAACATCACCAAGATGAGTATTAGTGTTGACTTTTTAGCTCCATAACCGATCCAAGAAGGGACAGATCTGTCTAATCAGTGGACAAGATTCAAGGAGGAGTTTGAACTATTCCTTACAGCAGCTGAGAAGTCTGACGCCGATGACAACATCAAGGTGGCAATAATACTGAGATGCATAGAACCAAGGGACAATGACATCTTCAAGTCATTCTCATATACTGGTGATAAGTCCAAAGACAGATATGCTGATGTGATTGAGAAGTTTGATGCTTTCTGCAATCGAGGTACAAACAAGATTGGGAAGAGACACCAACTGCTATCTACAAAACAAGGCAGCATGACTATTGATGAGTATGTCACGACTTTGCATAAAATAGCACAATAATGCCAACTAGCTACCATGTACGATGATTTTATGCTACAAGCACTCCTGTTGGGCATAATGATGATCAGCTGCGTAGGAAACTCTTTGATGATGCTGGTGGAGATGATGCTTTAGGACTAGAACAGGCTATAAAGAAGTGTAGTATTGCTGATTCACGGAATGACATGGCTGCCATTCAGTCAGAGGAGTCGGTGCAGTTTATCGCGTTGAAACGGAAAACCAGCAGACCACCTATCTCGCAGAGAGATGAAGATGATTTACCATCCACTTGAGGAGGCAAGCCACAGGCCAAGAGTTTAGGTGGTAATTGTGGTCAATCCTATTCCCCAAGAAAATGTCCAGCCTATGGGCAACAGTGCCATGCCTGCAAGAAGTACAATCACTGGAAGTCATAGTGTCGTTCCAAGCGACATTTCAATGTAGTTGCTGAGGAAAGTGATGAGTCAGGAGAATCCCTTCTTTGCATACAGGTGGTGCGAAAGAACAAGAAGCTACTTACCACTGTGAATGTGAAAGCTGGCGATAGTCGCAAACAAATTGTCTTTCAGCTGGATACAGGAGCATCCTGTAACATACTCAATTACTCGGACTACACCGATCTGGGGAAGCCTTCCTTGGACGAATCACATTCACAACTGAGACAGTTTGACGGAACGTCTACTAAAGCTTTGGGCGGCTGTGTCGCTGGTCACACACTATACGTCCTAGTTCACAAGACTCGTAACCACAGTTTGCTGTCTCTCGATGCTTGCCTGCAACTAGGTCTAATATCTGTCAAAGATGAGTGGGCTAACCTGGTCAGCACAGCAAATCTAGATGACATCATCGACAGCTACGGTGACGTATTTGACGGCATTGGCTGTTTGCCTGGGGAATACCACATTGAGATTAAGAAAGATGCTGTGCCTAGACAGTGTCCTAACCGAAAGACTCCACTCTCGATGTTGAGTGACCTGAAGACAAAGTTGGAGTCGTATATCAACAAAGGAATTCTGGCACGAGTTGACAACCCAACAGAGTGGATCAGCAATAATGTCTCGGTGAGAAAGCCCAATGGTATTGACCCATCTAACCTCAATAAAGTGATACAGAGGAATCACTTCCCCATGCCCACACTTGACGATGTGTTAAATGAGCTGCATGGAGCAAGGGTGTTCTCATTGTGCGATGCTAAGGATGGGTTCCTCCAGGTGAAACTCAGTGCCGAGTCTAGTGATCTCACCACATTTTGGACACCGTTTGGCAAAATGAAGTGGTTAAGAATGCCATTTGGTTTGTCTTCAAGCCCAGAGGAGTTCCAGAGACGACTCTCCGATGCCCTGGATGGCCTGAGTGGTGTGACAGTTGTTGCTGACGACATACTAATATATGGAAAGGGCGCGACACATGAAGCAGTCCAAGATCACAACAAAAACTTGACATGCTGTTGACTCAAGCCAGACGGGTTAATCTTAAGCGCAACAAAGACAAATGCAAGTTCCTCATGGATTCGCTTCCCGATATAGGTCATGTTATATCAAGAGAGGGTGTAAAGCCAGGCCCAAATAAGATAACAGCCATCCAGAAGATGCCAGCTCCTACAGACAGCGATGGTGTACGACGATTTCTGGGCCATGTGAACTACCTGTCCAAGTTCATCCCACACTGTTCAGCTTATTGGTGTAACTGACAAGGATTTTGTGTGGGGCAGAGACCAACAAAGAGCTTTTCAAAAAACAAAGAGACTGATTACTGAATCTGACACCCTCAAGTCACAAACCAATTGTTCAAACAGATGCGAGCCGTGAAGGGCTGGGACCTGTATTGCTTCAGGAAGGTATGCCTGTGAGCTATGCATCCAGGAACCTCACTGACAGTGAGAAGATGTATGCACCTATTGAACTGGAGTTGCTGGCAATCGTTTTCGGAATGCAAATGTTTGACCAGTATGCGTTTGGAAACCCTGATGTTACGGTGCATACAGATCATGGACCACTTGAGCCGATATTCAAGAAGCCCCTGCATAAAGCCCCAATGAGGCTTCAGTCAATGCTTTTAGCACTTCAGCATTATCCCAAGAAAGTAGAATACAGACCTGGCTCTGAGCAGATAACAGCCGACATGCTGTCACGGGCGTCTGTGGGAGAGGCAGTTAGTGGTGTTCCAGATGAACAAATCTTCACCATCAACCAGCTTAAAACTTTCATGTCAGACCTAACCATGCCAAACATAAAAAGAGACTGCCCAGTATCTGAGGCCACATACCTACAGATCCAACAAGAAACGAAGACAGATCCAGAGTTAGTCAAGGTTCAGCACATGATAGCAGGAGGATGGCCACGGAAACACACCGATGTACCGGATTTGGCTCGTCCTTATTTCTCCTTTAGAGATGAGTTGGCTGTGCTTGATGGGACCATCTACAAAGGTTCTAGGCCGATTTTGCTGATCAAAGGTCGCCCAGACATCCTCAGAAAGTTGCACACTAGCCATCAGGGATCAGCAGCTACGATAAGAAGAGCTAGAAGTGCTGTATTCTGGGAAGTTCAAGGACTTTGTTATGAGCTAGTCGGTGACCAGTTTGACCCAGATCAGATTTATCCAATGCCATCAGATGTAGCTGTAGCCGATGTTGAGAGATTATAGCACTATTTACTAATAGTGATCAGAGTTACTCTGTACCTTCGATGTTCTACTAACATTGGTTTATATTCTGTTGTATCAAAGTTTTATTTATATTAAAGAGGATGTTGATAATATGCTGGTTGTGTATTGTACTAACCCTATGTTATTTCTATTACTTACATTATCTGTCATTTTATTGGTAGATGTTCACAAAGCCTTGAGTGGACCTTTTAATATACTGACTGAAAAACTAACTGCTCTGGTTACTAACCAACCAAACAACAATAACTAGTAACATCATACATCATTCATAACAACAAATCATAAACACTCACTCAGTGCTATGTAGTCGCACTCACTCGGTACTATATTATGGCACTCACTCAGTGCTATGTGATGGCACTCACTCGGTGTATGTTATGGCACTCACTTGGTGCCATGTAATGGCACTCACTCAGTGCTGTGTTAACGCACTCACTCAGTGCTATGTGATGGCACTCACTCGGTGCTATGTTAACGCACTCACTCAGTGTATGTTAAGGTACTCACTCAGTGCTACATTAAGGCACTCACTCAGTGCTATGTTAAGGCACTCACTCAATGCTATGTAAAGGCACTCGCACGGTACTATGTTATGGCAGTCACTCAGTGCTACATTCTGGTACTCACTTGCTGCTAAGCTGAGGAATTTTTGGAGACAGTACGAGCAACACAGAGCCTCTCACGGCATAGAGGTCCGGTCTCTGCTCACAGCTTCGTCTCTGCTTACAATTTCCAACAATGCACCATTACAAGGTAATGTTTTGGTTCTACTTAACTTGCACTGTACTTATTGTATGTGTATGAGAAGGCACTATGGTATAGGTGCGCTGTGATGTGGAAAACACTGATAGATGGTGAATCTCACAGAAAATTCACCCACAAAGACAGTCTATTGAGCAAATATGCATCGTCAAAGCTCTTATTACAGCACCGGTTCTTGCTCTTCACCAATTTTTAATTTCACACCATGTTCCTGCTACTCCGTTGGACACTTGAAGATGTAAAGCCAGTTTGTTACAAAGTAGCCATGACTCACTGGGAGACAGGGATGTCACGTAACAGTCTCTTGCTTTCCTTGCCGCACTATGGTATATGTTATGGTACATGTTAGGCACTAATGCCTTTCTTTAGAGTGATAATTTTCTCAGTGACAATATGGCCAGATAGGAACCAATTCGTGTGATCTGAGGTTCTCTCTATCTAGTTCACCACCAGGTGTGATTAACTCGGAATCTTCCTTACACTACCACTGTGAAACGGACGAACAGCATTTCTGAGATAAAAGATACAAGAGTCTTTGGGGCACAGGCTAGACATATAAAGGTTATTTGACGCATAACCTCAAAGTACCCTCACTGTGCGGTAATGGAGCTTCTACATAAATACTCGTATCTGTGGCCTGGAACACACAGGACAACTTTCACTCGAAAAAACGGTACGCTCATCCAGCATCTATTTGTGACATGGTCTCTACATCTCTCTGTTTTATGTAATATTGTAGTGGTCACGCGCAGCCTCCCGACTACATGAAATTAATTATATATACTTACATTGCATTACACTTGCTTGTACCCATTGTCTATGTAGTTGAATGTTACATGTACACTTCTTATATGCATTACTGAGTCATTATACCCTTTTTATACCCATGTAAAGAGGCCTGACCTCTCGGAAATACTTGATATTGATTTTGCATAATGATCTAGATGATTTTAAGCAAACCCGACCACCATATTGTTGCACAATTTCCGGATGACCCTACGCCGTCTTTTTACGACATTACGTCGGCCCTTTTACCAGAAGTTCTATTACTATATAAAAGGCATTGTTTTTCCATTTATTGTCTCAGTTCATGCTTGGATCTCAATAAAGACACACCTATACTTATAGACAGAGACTTTCACTTTGTAGTTAGGTCATTCTAGTTGTTAAGGTCCTCGACTTTGCAACCCGAACTTCCTACTAGGTCGGATCACTCTCTTTCCCAGTATAGCAAACAAGCATTGACTCAGGATTATATGGGTCATCTTTGGTAGTTATTTTACTACTAGTACTTGTTAATCTTTCATGTAATGAGAAGGCCTAGCACCACTCATAGGCACTTCATTTTGGACTCGGGAGTCGTCTCAGGACGACAGTACCAAAACCCAAAAACCATTACAATATCATGTGAAATATGATACGACGACATTTGAAACAATCTACAATGTAGGTAATATCATTTTGGTGTGTCGGAGCACATTGTACTTGCACACAAACTCTGCCTCTGCAATGCACACCCAGTAGGACCTGCTGGATGTGAATTTAATTTGATCTGTTTCAATTTTCTAGACACAAGTGCGGATACAGAGGTTTGCATTGAACAAAGCTAACCCACTCTTAGCTGCCCACTCTGCACAGATACCTTATAGATGGCTACAGATCTCTCTGCTCACTAGGGCATATACCCATCAAAAGGCAGCACGCTAGAAGTTATGTTTCTCAAACCATGTTGATGACTGACTTTGACCGGGCCAGGGCTCAACCACACGTGTATTGCGGCTGGTAAGAGCAAGCAACTTCTCCCCTTAACATGCTAACATATGTGCTGATACTAATATTATTATATGAGCTGCATTCTAGCCTCTGGGGCCTAGTATTACCCTTATTCTCATGTTACAGGTGGCGTACCAGGTACACAGCTATCGTTATTTCTAAGTAGTGCGAGCAAACCCTCCAGGTGGTAGTACACTGTAGTTTAATATTTGTATTGTAATAGAAATATCCCAATCGAAGTAAAGTAGTAAACTGCTAATTATAGTCTGCTAATTATAAAATAGTGGCTGCTAATTATATAGGTATGAAGATAAAGGCAGATTGGCAAAACTTCAAGTATCAGTTGGCCAATTAATAGAGATATGAAATAAGATAACGCTCTAAGGCAAGTACATGTATAATTACAATTGATCTATAACATATAAATAATACGGTAAAAGCCATGTCTAATGTTAACAATAAATGCATTTTCTTTAGATTGTCTGTTTATACGACAGCCAAGAGATGGTTTGGCCATTCACTGGCATGTAACTAACTGTCACTTGGCCCTTACGATCTGCTCTAGTCATTGGCTGGTCCGCTGGTCCTGGTCGCCTACCACAATATTGTGATGGTACGCCCAGTCGTATCTTACATCTGACACTCATTATTGCGTGCATACATGTATATATCTGCTTGTACTTTACTCTTATATTGTTATATATGATTATATGATTATATCTAAGTCTTTTAATGCCTTTTATACCCATGTACAGAGGCCCGACCTCTCAGAATCCATTGATATTCATTTTGTACATGAATTGGACCATTATAAGCAACTTTTGTAGAACCCGACCTATTTTGGGTCGGCCGTCGGGCTTCCGGCGGCCATCTTGTTGCGCAACTTCCGGACGACCACACGTCGTCTTTTCCCGACGTCACGTCGGCCGGAAGTCCTTATACTACATGTATATAAAGGGCACTGTTTTACTGTTCATTGTCTCAGTCTACACTTGGCTTTCAATAAAGACACATCTATACTTGATACAGGGACTTTCTCTTCCTTTTACTAGGTCATTCGCTTAGCGAACCGCCTACTAGGTTGAACTACTCTCTTTCATTGTATAGTCTGAAGGTCGGACTTGAGATCAGATGGGTCGTCTTTGGTAGTATTTGGGCTACTGAGACCGCTCGATCTTTCATGTAATGCGAAGTCCTATTACCACTCATAGGCACTTCATTTCTGGGTCGATAGTCGTCCAAGGACGACCGCACCAAATCACAGAAACCATTACAATATTATTATTGTAATGATTGTTTGGCTGTCGAGTGCATCTGACGGACTTAGTACCACGCAGGTGTAAATGTCTGTACTGCCAGGTTCCTCTTATTCCTAACAGGTAGTTGTAAGATTCAGTCCCAATGGACGACTCATGAGCTAGATAGCAATGGCAAGATCATCAGCACTCTTCCATTAATATAGTTTGCAGAGATAATGTATTGAATAAAGTGAATGTTTCCAGTAAAATATGATATTTACGACTTATTGTAATATAGTTTGTCTCTCCTTTTGTAGGCTAGAAGACGACCGTACAGCTTCAGCGGGTGCCAGGGGCCTTTTAATCAGCCTGTTAGAAGAAAGTATAATAAGCAAGAAGAATGCAATATTATAATACCCTGATTATGTACACACCTGTATATTATACAAGTATAATAGATATATATGTACAATGTACATGTATATAATAACATGCATGAATAAAAGATCAAAATAATAATGATACTGTCTGTTCGACAGGCCAGCTACTATAGGGCATCAAAAACTTCCTCTCAACTCTATGAAACATATTAAGGTTAGGTAACTGCCAGTTACCTAACCTCAATATGTTTCATAGAGTTGAGAGGAAGTTTTTGAGAACCCCAGTTAGTAACTGGGGTTCTCAAAAACTCCCTCTTAACTCTATGAAACATATTCCTTTCCACACTATATAGGCACAACGTAATTGTCTCAATCACTTCACTAACAGTCTGCAGTGTGTCTCCAAAGTGATTCTCAGATGGGGTAGCACTTGGATACAGCTTGATCCTTTGATAATGGTCAAACTCTTCATAGATGCCTTGCTTGAGATAAAGAATGCTAGACGTAAAACTGCCCTCTAGCTGGTACTATAGAGCCAGTTTATAATGCGTTCATCATACAATCACTCTTCAGAATCTGAAGCAGTCAAACACTTTGCAACATGATTTCTTCTAGCAAAATACCTCAATCGCTGATTAAACAGGAAAACAGTCAGAAATGCTCCCAAGCAGTTCAGTGTGTATCTCCAAATATAGCACGTCTTCCTCTACTATCAAAATTCTACTTTTCATCCAGATATAGCTGCCACCTTAAGTTAACACAGCATGCATCATGCTAAGACTGCTTCAAATCTTCATCACGAAGCAACCTAGCATCTAACAGACCGTAGTCATCTATGCATGTACATGTATATATATGAGTAGTTCAGTTTTCTCAAACATATAATTTACTCAATCGACTATTATCATGAAGCGTACATGTTCCCTCTCAAAACTCCATTTGGAGATTAACTTTATCTATGTAGTCTACAACAGATATACATGTCCAGGGCCGTAGCGCCCTAAGAAATGTTGGTGGGGCCAAAATATTAGGCCAGGGAGCCACCTAGGCCCCCTGGCGGAGTCCGAGGCAGCGCCCTGGCCGCCGACGCCCTGAGAGTGTTTTTCAGAAAAATGGAGCGAATTTGAAGCAGCTCAGGTTTATGAAATATACCTGTGTAATATCATTAAATATAACCCAGCCTCATACATATACATGTACATGTATATGCATGTACATGTATACATTGTATCCGTTCACAATATTATGACTGAACATAAATCATTCAACTCTAACTACATTTACAAATACTTTACTCCTTTACAATGATGAAAAACATGCAATGAAATGAAGTAGAGCTAACGAATCTACAAAAAGCAGCTGAAAGCATGTGTTTCTTTCCTATCATAGAGATATTTCTTATTTCTCCCTATAAGATTGAATGCCTAAGTAAATATATTGACAACAATGTAGGGCAGACAGATAGCCGAATCCAAAAAAGTTTGTTCAATTGAAAACTAATATAATTGTTTAGATTTTCAAGGTTTATATTTTTTAACACACCCAGTATATGGACTGTGTATACTTATACTGTATACTGAAATAGTCTTGAAATTTAGATTTATCTCCCCTGACAGTTATTCAATATCTAAAATGTTACATAATTGTAGTTAAGTATGGTAGTATTTAGAAATTCCTGATATAAAAATGTTTAAAACACTTATATTATCACCATATCCTTACATATTTTGTAAACCTCGCGAATAGGAAAGTGGAAGAAACTTTAAACACTGATCTGACCATGATATTAAACTGACTACATTTCGACTTTGCAATGCCAAAAGTTGAGACGGCCAGGCCACACGGCCGTATAGGGCACTACGGCCCTGTACGTGTCAACCTATTGAATATCCATAACACCGTATTTGTGTTATTAATCTGTGTATATTTTATCATGTTACATCGTACATGTATGTTAATATAATAGTGAGGATAGTGGATCCTGTAGCCTTCCACCAGGTGATACTACCGTAGAATCACTCCTTGACAGCACCTACCACACCTCCCCTTCACCATCCTGTATTTGCGAACAAGGAGACTCAGACGGTAAGTGTATGTATTAAATGTTGTAATTGATCAACCATTATTGTCTGATCAAGTATATTGGAGATCATAATATTATTGTCTTCACTGCAAATCTTAAGTTATACATGCATATCTCTGGAGAATTATACTACATGTAAGTAGGTCAGTGTGGGTATGAGATTTAGAATGGAAATTTTGATTAATATTGTTTAGTCAATAAACTCCCGTTCCCCCCCCCCCCCCCCCCCCCATCCTTGATTGACTGATTTTTCTATTACAAGTACTCAAGGTATTTAAATGACTCTCTCTTTTATTGATAGGATGTCCAGACTACTTCTTCCAGGTACTTGCCAACGATGGCTTTGGCAACTGGGGCATGCGCCGTGGGGGCGTACCTCTGGCTCAAACGCTAATCGTTGGCCTTTGGTGGACTGGAGACCATCGGAGCAGGTAATGCACAGTGTTAGACTTTGTTGATAGTACAATGTTGGATCATCATCGGCAATCATGGACATGCTACTGTGGGCAGGTAATGCACATTGTTAGATACTTTATATTGATGAGAATAAACATGGCTGCAATGACTTGAATTATTTTAATGCATGTGCACACCCATGCCATATTGTTTCTATCTTATATATATATATATATCTTGTATTTCAATATTTGATGAACACATTTACATTGTATGTATTACTACACCATCACCATCATGTTGTATAATAATAATGGTATCTACATGCATATTATATTATATTTTGTTTCAAGAATACTCTTTCCCGTCCATTGAGATGGCGTGATACATGTAGGTTTGCTTTAATTTTCTAGGCACAAGTGTACAGTAGATACAGGTATGTTATAGCACTCACCCAGTGCTACGTTATAGCACTCACTCGGTGCTATATTGTGACACTCGCCCAGTGCTATGTTATAGCACTCACTCAGTGCTACATTAAGGCACTCAGTCCTATGTACCTTAACGCTCTCACTCAACAGTTTTGTTATGGCACTCCTTCGGTAAAAGATAAGGCCACAAGAATGACTAACAGATACACTTTAATCACATGAAATTTGCTAACAGCGTGAAAAGTTGAACTATTTGGAAAAAAGACTAAACGTGCTGAGAGACAGCAATTTCACACAAGGTGGCTTCCAAATTACTTGCATATAGTTTAGTACAGTCGTAAAAGTGCTATGATGAGTAAAGTTACTCATGCATAGTATTTCTTTTGAATCCAAAAAATATTTTCCACATCATAGAATGTCTGTGACACATTCTGTCGCAAAGCGAAATAGCTGTAGAATATTTGTCACACTGCGGAATATCTGTTGCACTGTGTAATATCTGTCAAGCATTGCCAATGCTGTATTTGTGTTATTAGCCTGCATACGCTTTCCTGTTTAATGGTTTATGTTAATTAATTAGTGACGATGGTCTGACCTGTGACGTTTCACCACGTGAAGCGATCATCACCTGTCCTTTTGACCCGGTGGCAATACCCACAAGCTTTTCCTTCCACGAACCCGTCATGAGACCAGTGTTGAGAAACCACCATGTCACACAAGGTAAGTTGTAGAAACAGTTATTCTGTCACACTGTACAACACCTGTGGGGTCTCCAGGAAGGAGGGAGTTAAGATGCTACAAGTGCGAGGGCAAATGGCACACATCACGAGAATGTCCCTCAAACAATCCAAGGGCTAGGGAAGTAAGGGAAGAGAACAGCGATTCAGACTCGATTTGACTATTTGTAGGGAAATGTGGGACAGTTATTGAGGATGGCGACGACGAATTTGAACATGATTTACAGGTAAATGGAAAAATAATGAGGTTCTTGGATGATGCAGGGGATGACATATCTGTACTAACAGCAGGGTCAGTGAAGAATTCGGGGTTGAGGCTAAAGAACTCAAAGAAGAAGGTGAGTGGAGCAGGAAATAATAGACTGGAGGTAGTAGGGGAGGTAGAAGTAGAATTGAGGATTGGGGGTAAAGCAATTTAAACAAAGGCTTATGTTATTGAAGGGGCTGCTAGGAACCTACATGTAGTTGGTAGGAAGGAAATTAGAAAGTTGAATTTGCTCGCAGAAGTGAATAGGATCACACTGAGGGATGAAGAAAAGGATTTCCATCACTTTTTAAGGGCATGTGTAAGATCCCGGAAAAATATAAAATTAATTTGAAAAAAAGGGCAAGGCCAATGTCTCTCGCAAGGTGATAGCGGGACTAGAAGAACAGGTTAAGGCAGAACTGGAGAAAATGGTAAGGTAGGGAATTGCTATTCAAATAGACAGGCCAGCAGAATAGTGTGCAAGGCTAGTTTGTGCCCCAAAGAAAAAGGGGACTGTTAGGTTGTGTGGATCTGTCACAGCTACTGTAAATAAATATATTAGAAGGGAAGTATTGTAATGTTTTTTGCTAAGACACACGGGTGCCAAGGATGACATGAGTGTGGGAAGCGCTTCAGAGTGGTCGATCAAGCTATGCTTCCAGCATTACATAAAGAGTGAACAGTTATGTAGTTGATTAGTCCTGTATCCTGGGCAAGCCCAATGCTGGTACTCATGAAAGTGTAACGGTTTGGGGTAACGGTTCAAAGGGACCAAGGCTGGAACTACACCTCTCTCAGAGAAAAGACTCAGTAGAGTTGAGTTGATAGAATGATGTGACTTTATTAGAGCCTGTTCAACAACTGACTAGCATAGCAGAATGAGCTTACTTATATGCTATGTCAGTATCCGGTGAAAGTTCCGGTAAAAGTAGCGGGTGGGACGATATAGTATCGGCCATGGGTATTACGTAACAATGTGGTGGCAAAAAAGCCGAGGTCCGACCTAAAAAGGGTCGGCCATTACATAAGAAACACGCAATATATGAAAACCAGCATGTTCTGGCACGTCGGTCATATTTACAATAAGGCTAAAAGACTTGGAAATTGCTAGTACAGTAAGTGTTACATGATTGGCTAATAAACAACAATGGACAAGCCAGGCAAGTTCATTACTAAGACTATGCATTAGATAAACAGTAGACAAGATAGTAATCAGGTTAATGTCCTGCAGTTATTAGAGTCTGCATGCATGAGTGGTCGGGACACCACAGCATTCCCATTACCCAACACGGATGTAACATTAGCAAAACCAACAGAATAAAATATTTTCAGTAGAATGGATGCCAATTCAGGGTTTTGGCAAACAGAATTGGAACTGACAACATTCATAACACCATTTAGGAGATATTAGTTCAATAGGCTGCCGTTCGAGATACCGTCGGCACCAGAGTTTTACCAGCAACAGGTGTTGAAGGTATTAGAAGGGTCACAGGGAGTGATATGTCAGATGGATGGCATTTTGGTTCACGGTAGGGATACTCTGGAACATGACGAAAGGCTTAGAGTGGTATTGAATAGGCTAAGAGAGGTGGGAATACCACTGAATAAGGAAAAATTTGAAGCAGTACACCAGCTATCACAGCCGAAAAATGTTAAAGAGGTGAAAAACTTTCTGGAGACGGTAGGGTACTTGAGGAGAGTCAGTGATAGGCTGTCAGAAGCCACTGAAAGAATTGTTGAAAGAAAATAGCTTTGCCTGGGGAGAGGCACAGCAAAAAGCTTTCCAGAAAATAAAAGAGTTTGTGGCAGAGGCCCCAGTATTAGCAAAATTTGACCTAAGCAAAAAACAAAGGTAACAGCTTATTTGGATTAGGGGAGCATTACTGCAGTGAGAGGACTATTCATGAAAACCAATAGCATATCCATCAAGGACAATGTAGGATACGGAGGGTAGTTATGTCCAAATAGAAAAAGAAGTTTTAGCATTGGTGTGGGCTTGTGAAAAGCTTGAATATTGTAGTGTTTTGCTGTGTGTGTATGTGTTGTCGAGGACGACCTACTTGTGCCTATGAGCCTATGAGTGGTGCTAGGCCTCCGTCATTACAGGAAAGATCGACAGGTGCTAGTGCAGTCCAAAGACTAACCAAGGTAGCCCATCTGGTCCCGAGTTAATGCTAGCTTGCTATACTGAGAAAGAGTATGTTCAGTCCTAGTAGGTTGATCGGGCATCAAAGCGGGCGACCTTATCAGCTGGAACGGCCTGTACTACGAGAGACGACTCTGCATAGGTAGGATAGAAGTGTCTTTATTGAGATCCAAGTATCAACTGAGACAATGATAGTAAAAACCATTCGCTTTATATATCATTTCAAATTCCAGAAAAGCGTTCCAGTAAAAGGCCGACGTGCATCGTCTGGAAATTGCACAACAAGATGGCAGCCTTCCGGCTGAGGTCTGACCCAAACTAGGTCGGCCATAACGAAAGTTGCTTAAAACCATGAGATTAATGTGTAAAATTAATTACAGCTATTTCTGAGAGGTCGTCCCTCATAACATGGATATAAAAAGGGTAGAATTGCTCAGTAATGCATACAACAAGTGTATAAAAGATAAGTTTCTACACATGCTAGTCAACATACATAATTTAGGTATGAATTGTTCATGACAAGTGCATTGCAGTATGAGTGGCTATGTCTATGGAGTTACGTTTACCACTACAATATGACTTGGTAGATAAGAAATTTTTACTAGAAGCAGACCATAAGTCATTGGTAGAGCTACCAGGGGAAGCTGATCTAGAGCAGCTGCCATTTTGGGTTCAAAGATTCAAACTAAGAATGATGAGGTTTCAATACACTAGAGTAATACACACACCGGATACCAAAGTGTACAGAGCAGACTACTTATCGAGAAAGCCAGTAGGGGTTTTTCAGAACGGGATAGGAAACTAGAACTCCGAACCACAGCTCACATCAGGTATCTAGTAGAGGGTACTGCTTCACTAGGTAAGAAATTGGAAGACTTGAGGGTTGGGACATAAAGTGATCAAGTGTTACAAGAGGTAATCAAATACATGGGGTTTGGATGGCCTAAGAACCACTGTATGAGAGGGGAAGTGAAACAGTTTTTTCTGGTTCGAGACACTTTATAACAGTACAATGGGTTAGTATTGAAAGGGTATCAGGTAGTCATACCCAAGGAACTGAGGAGTAAATGTTAGATGAGATACACGATGGTCACCAGGAGGACGAAAAGTGCAAGAGGAGGGCCTCAGAGTCGGTGTGGTGGCCAGGGATGATTCCGGCGATTAAGAAGAAAGTCAAACAGTGTGACACATGTGCAAAAAATAGGCAGTTGAGTAACCACCCATTGAGGGTATCAGGATTACCAGAGGTTCATGGGAGGTATTGGGGGACAGATCTATTTCAGTATGAAAGGGCAAACTTTATTGTAGTGATAGATTACTATTCCAGATAGATTGAGGTAATTGGACGAAGAGGGCAAACAATGGTAGAGGTAATTGAAAAGCTAAAGATTATGTTTGCTAGGTTTGGGTACTCCATTAGGTTGGGGACAGACAATGGGTCCATGTTTTAGCTCTCGGGAGTTTAAGGTTCATACAGACCAAGTAGTGATTGTACATGAAGCAAGTAGCCTACTATATCCGCAAAGCAACGGGGCGGCAGAAAGGGTGGTGCAAACTGTTAAGGAGCTGTGAAGAAAGAACCAGGCTAGAGTGGAGAGGCATTAGTGGTGATAGGGACACACCATTTGGGTCGGGTTCTAGTCCTGCCCAGTTTCTGATAGGAAGATCAATAAGGGTAGGTCTGTCAAGAATGAGCCAGAGAGAATTGAACCACAATGGATTTGCAGCTAGGGATAAAGGGGTGAAACTTAGGATGGAAGCAACTTACAATGACCAGAGGAGAGTGAAGAACTTAGGGAACCTACATGCAAGTGTGGAAGGGAAGGTTTGGGTAAAAACCTCAAATCAAGATTATGAACGGGAGGCTAGGGTGGTTTGAAAAGCCCAAGAGCCAGACAGTTACATGATAAACATGGATGGGACTGTGGTTAGACGAAATAGGAAACACCTGGTATTATTGCCAGTTAGTGACAGTAAAACAGAAGAGAGCTCAGGAGAGGAGGATGAAGAGCCAAGTATGGATCAAAAGCAAACCACAAAGACTGGGGGTGGGTCCCTCACAGGGGAAGAAGGGTCTACCGAGATGGGAAAACAACGGGAATTGAGCATTAACTGGCCAAAGAGCTAATAGGCCTAATCCTTGGTACAAAGATTATGTAAAAAAAAGAACTAGTTTACTGATAAGCACATAGTGCTCACAGATGCCCAGAGAAAAAAAGGAAAGGTAAGAAAGAAAGGAGAGTGTTTCAATAGGAATAGCGGCAGTTAGGTCTAGGTAGGAGCGGGCAGGTAGAGGTGAGGGTTAGGTCAAGGTAAAGCTATTGGCAGGACTGAACCAGAGGCATTAGCGGACAGACAAGCAGAGTTAGCTGACCATACTCAAGGTGAGCTATGTACAAGCATTACAGTTTGACTTGTGATGTTGCATCACTTGATACAATGGTCACCTCTCCCTTGAATCCGGTGGCAGTACCCACGAGCTCTTCCTTCTACGAGCCCATCATCGCAGAAGTTGAACTATCACTACACTATCAGGTCTACAGTGACTGCATGTATGGGGAAAACCAGCTATTAAAATGAGGGTACAAGCCTGCTGGGTGTATACTGTTCTCTGACTTTTCAGCACACATTTAAAAAATAATGACTTTGGTAACAATGGGCTTGAGAAGGGCATAACGCAATTTTAATTTAATGAACCTCACCAAAAATCAGTTTTAATTTAACTGTCACAAAGGTACAGAGTTGTGGTAAAATGTGGTGATACAAAGTGTGATGGTACAAAAGTACAAAACATTGCGTAGTAATCTGCAAATAAATGTAGTAAATTCCAGATTAGCATACTGCAAAAAGGTGCTTCTCTGTTTGGCTTGGCCATGACGTACCATTGTAGTCTTTTACACTGTGCATGCAATCTTAAGGCAATCCCTATAGTTGAATATAAAATTGCACTTGCAGTAATCCCATATGACAGTTACATATGAAATTAGTACGGTATAGCACTAATCTTATGAAAAAATTGAAAAAAAAATGAAAGAAGTATAGTGCTTTAGTGGGATTGAATCTATGCCCATTGAAATGATAGTCGAACACTCTACTGCTTGCGCTATTAGATCAGTAGCAGCTTCACGTGAAAATTAACCATGAATCTTGTAGGCTAATGAAAATAGCACGTTTATCAATACGGACTATTTAACGAGTTCAATCCACTAGTTAGAATGTTAAGCCAAAATCACGCAAATAAAGCAAAACCCAGCACACAGTAACCATTAAAATTGAGGTAGGTAGACACCGTATACTCCCGCATAACCACTCTTTGAATACTGGGTGTATGTTAATAAAATAGTGGCCATGGTCTGACCTGTGATGTTTCATCTGTTGATACGATGGTCATCTCTTCTTTTAACACGGTGGCAGGACCCACAAGTTCTTCCTTCCAAAAACCCATCATTGCAGACGGTAAACTCTTTGGAGACAAGACTAGTGCTGAGAGACAGCCATTTCACACAAGGTAGTTTCTAAATTACTTATATATCACTTGTACAGTAGTAAGAGTGCAATTATTAGTAAATTTACTCATGCATAATAATGTAAATATTTTGTGACTCTGAAAACTATCTTTCACATCGTAGAATATCTGCAACACAATCGAATCTGTTGCAAAGTGAAATATCAGTCCAACTTTAGAATATCTGTCACACTGCGGAATATCTGTCGCACTGTGTGATACCTGTCAAATATTGCCAATGCTGAAGTTGTGCTACATGCATTAGCCTGCATATACTTTCCTGTTCAACGATAGATGTTAATAAAATAGTGATGATAGTCTGACCTGTGATGTTTCACCATGTGAAACGATCGTCACCTCTATCACCTGTCCTCTTGAACCGGTGGCAGTACCCACAATTTCTTCCTTCTGCGTATTCTATGGCTCATGGTGTGAATCTCCACTGTCTGATTCTGATATACATTATTTTAGTTTATTTGTACTGTCAATGACACCTTGAGCTTGATACTGTCAAGACTAAAAAACAATAATGAAACATCATGTATGTTCAAGCAAACAAGACGGATCACTGCAATCATATACATGTAATGTCAGATAAAAGAAAAACAGTTAGCATACCTACAAGTGTATTAGCTTCCTTTAACTACAGATGTTTACTAGAACATATCAAACTCTCAAGTGTATAGGCCAAGATTCAAACACAAACTGTGCAGCAGAAGACAAGTTGCCCACAAATCACGCTGTGCCCAGCGCAAAGCCATATGTAAACGTGCGCAACGCTACAACTACACCCTTGCCAGATGGCCAGGTGCATTACGTCAAAACGCACAGGTCATAATTTCACTACACGCAAGGGCAGCTATAGGCACCACGCCACTATCCTAGGCGTGTGTTCAATCAAGCATGCAATACTAGCTGTGCTCTGTAAACTATCAATACTATGCATGTCCAGAATTCAATTCATCTTCTATTTACTTGCTCAGGCAGTAGAGCCATTGTATAGTGCGGTAATAGTCATGTTATATAAGTGTAGACTGTACCCATACATATTCATGCTCCACACTTATCTTGTATTAACTCACTCAGACGCATGAAATCCATGATTTCTTGAAAGTAGGCTGGTGTTGAAATTTTTCCTATATCCGCCCCTGACTACATGCCCTCCCCCTCCCCCCCCCCCCCCCCCCAAAAAATTGCTCTAATTTCTCAAGCAACTGAGGAACAGCCAGTAAAGTGAATATTTAAGAAATAACAATATGAGACATGTATATTGAAAGATTCTCATAAGAATGTACCATACATGCATAACAAAAAACAATTACCACTGACACAATTATGCAGTATGTACATGTATACGCATAAGACAAGAAAGCCATCAGATTTGATGATTATGCATCGAAACATCAGAGACATACAAATATAGAACACTTGGCGACATCACAATGTAGCTAGGGAACAAACAGTAATCTTTATACACATCTTGCAAAAAAAATGAAACTCTGATTTTGCTTTGCATATAATAAGATAACACTATAATGTGAATACTAAACCAGCACAAATCAGAATAGAAAAGATAACAACTACATGTATATACAATTAGGAATCCTACATTATCCTAAACATCTGCAGAGTTCTCCATCAACAGAACCACCTTTTGTATTGGTCTCTCCAGCAGCTGGCAATCACCAACTCACCTCTCAGTGTGGCACTAAGTGCTATCTTTACTCTCCTCGCCAGCCAATCAGCTCCAGGATCTACACTGTCAACCACTCCTACAGGCCAATGACCACGGAGCTCATTATTCTCCCTTATCATGACCGGGTCTCCTTTCTTCAGGTTGGGCCGGGATGAGTGCCACTTCTGACGTGCCTGTAGTTGAGTGAGATACTCTTCTCTCCATCGTTTCTAGAATATACCACATAGACTCTGAACGTAATGCCATCTCTTCTTTGGGTAGCTGTCATCAAATAGACCATGTAAGGTGTCCCACATTAATTTAGTCAGTGGGCCGTAGAATATCTGTGAAATTATCTATCGCAAGGTGAAATACCAGTATAACTGTAGGATATCTGTCACACTGCGGATTATGTCACACTGTAGAATATCTGCTAAACTGTTGAATCTCTCTCACACTGTAAAACGTCTGTCACATTATCACATATTGGCAACACTGTATTTCTGTTGTTAGTCTGTGTATACATTCTCATATCACATTGTATGTTCATATGCGTGTAGTAGTGGCGATACTCAGACCTGTTATGTGTCACCTGTTAATAAAAAAGTCACATCACTCGCTGACTCGGTGGCAGAGTCCACAGCACTTTTCTTTCATGGACCTGTCTTCGTAAACAAAGAGACACAGACTGTAAATATACACATTAAATATCGATATTAATCAACCACTATTAGCTGAACCATGATATTTTTGCCAATACTAATAGTATCAGTTACATGGATGTTTCTGGTGTGTTGCCCTATAGATCATTGTAATGGAATGGTGGTTGATATTATTTACTCAAGTACCCCTTTCCTTCCCACCTTGACAAACTGATATGTGTATTGTACTTACTTGGTGTCTCTAAATTACTCTCACTTTTCATTGATAGGTTGATTAAGAAACATGCCGGTGGTACTGGCCAACGATGGCTTTGGCAGCTGGGGCGTGCACCTCTGGCGTGTGCCTCTGGTATGTGCCTCTGGCTCAAACGCTAATCATTGGCCTTGGGTGGGCTGGAGACTACCACAGCAGGTAATGCACATTGTTAGACTCTTTACATTTATAAAGATGAATAAATTGACTGAAATAATTTATAATTATTGCTTATGGGTCCGTACTCTCATGCCCATATTCTAGTTGGCAGTAGCTAAACTGACTCAATTAGTCAATTCATCACATTGCTTCTATCTTATGTTTTATCAATTGGTAAACACATTTACACCATTAATAATAATGTTATGTACATGTATGTTAAATTTGATTACGTTTCGCACAGAAATTGCTCTTTCCCTTCCATTGAGATGACTTGATGTGTTCGCACCCACGTATCTCTAGACGTGTATTTCATTCTTCACATCAAGTAGGTGATATGTTTACTTTAGCAATTTTATGAGCAATGAATTAACTCTCTAATCAACAGTATGCATGTAAATGATGTGTATAGTATTTAATAGATACTATAAACATCATTTATATTGTATCCAAATATTGTGGTGAAACAGCCTCCGTAACAATAGCCTCCCTGGGCTAAACGCACAAACATTAACATTGTATGCTGACATTGCATACACTTATCCATATTATCCACATTATCCATTCATGCATGTTGTCTTACCTTACACAATTATTATACATGCATATTGCATACTACATTATATCTTAATCAACTACTATCGTGTGCTTTACTATTATAACCTGTCAATCAGACTATTGGAATTACAACTTGGTTTTTCCCACATATTGTTAGCAATTATCTTCTCTTGCCTGATTATATTAAATAGAGTCTTTTACCATGTACTTTTGGAATAGGCTCATACTTATATACCTTATGTTTTGGACTATTGTAAGCACTTTTTGTGCCAAGGCCGACCCTTTTTGTGGCCGACGTCGGGCGGAACCATCCATGTTGTTGCATCAGTTCTGGACTCGATACGATACCGCCGGCTGATACCATACCGGGCTCTTTTTGCCGGAAGTAGAACTATTATATAAGACAGCACATTTTCTGTATGAAATCAGTTGTTGATTACGCTCTAATAAAGCAACATCTCCTAACTCAAACCTATAGAGGCTTTCTCTTGTAGGCGGGTAACTCCACCGGCGGATCCATAGATCCATACGGCTCGAGTTCATCCCCATCCTCGTTTAAGCATATCTCTACACCACTTCTACAACTTAGGTCGATCCCGGGTTCTATATGAATCTAGCGTCGGGCTTAAGATCCTAGAATACCAGATCTTTCATTGCACTCCTCTAGAGTATAAAGTCTACAAGACCTACGTAGGTCCTGAGCTCTTCAATGAGTCTCGGCATCGGCCTACGTCAGATATACAATAATAAGAGCACCTAATAACTGTTTACTCTTTTATGTAATGAGCAGAAGGTTACTTGGTCGGCCTCTACCATCTTCCAAGCCCTTCCCATACCAGTGACCTATCGGCACTCGTATGTAACTATACTCAAAAACATTACAATATATCCCTGTTCAAAGTACACATACACATGTGCAAGCATTAAATTCATTAATTGTTGTCATGGTTTAATACAACTATTTTTTTCTCTAGGATAAATCTACCACAATGGAGCGTCATGGAAAAAGCATATTCTGGTCCTCCAGTCCACCCTCTCTTGTTTACACTAACCTGTAGATTTTGTGAAGCAGGACCTCTACATCCTCTGAGCGATTGTGGAGAGAATTCACTCAGCTGGTTATCTCCTTGTCATGACTGTATTAGCCGACTCAGTCCGAAGGAAATATCACTCCAACTGATCTCTCTACAATGGATTCACTCCCTGATAGTTTGCCTTTAGTGGTATAAGTTGAAATGAAATGCAATTGAACCCAATTGTCACGACCTATGGGCATTCAAACAGCTGTTGCCCATAATGATGACTAATGGCTTTTCCTCCAGAAGAGAAAGGTGCACCAAAAATATTGAGAGAAGACAACTTCAAAAATGAAGCACTGGGGGGCAAGGATAAATAATAATAGTAGACCTACAATGTACATCATGAGCACTAATAAGCTATTGATCATAATTAGAAGTTGTCCTCTCCCAACTTATCTTATCTCCCAGGAAAATAAATTGGGAGAGGATAACTTCTAATTATGATCAATAGTTTATTAGTGTCCATGCCATGGCCTACACGCATTATATTTTAGATTAAGGTTGTCTGCTCTTGTGTTACCTTGACAATATTTCGCAGCAAAACTTTCTCATAGTCTGGTACGCTAAAGGCAACATGTATAATCTACTTACTCACGCTCTTATGATATTTCTTACCTTCAATCTTCAAATAAGTGATACAAGGTTTACGGTAACTATTTTTGATGGTAATTCAAATTGTTGTTTTAATTTATAATTATAATTAATATTTTGCGTATGTACATGTCAAGCTTGCCAAGTCTCCCTGATAGGCTTCATTACTACATTTTTCTTACTTCAATACGTAGGCTATTGGCTAGCTGGATCATCTTATACCAGAAATTTTACTTAGAACGAAGAACATACATCTACAGCAGTAGTGAGTAGATGTATGTTTTTTGTATGTTATAAGCAATTTTGCGAGTCACAATGCTTTCTAAAATCCTGATGTTTTAGATCAGATGCACCCTCATTGACAGTGTACCCACCTCGAATGATCCACTTCTAACACTGGTTGTATTTTCAATATTTTTTATTAAATAAATGCCAGATTATAACTCATTATATAAAATTTAGTAGATTCTAGTTTGCAGTCTGGGTAAGGACTCGAGACAAATCTAATTATCAGCGGAGAAACTTCAGTGTTATCAGCAAACAAAATAATGAACTGTTTGAAGTGAGAGATGTTAAACCAAGGAGTAAGAGAGAGAAGGAGGCTCGTCCATGAAAACCTGCGTATATGTTACAATGGGCTTCCGGTGTTCGATGTGCGCCTCGGGTACTTGGTAAAGTAAGAAGAAAAGATGATGAATATTTTTAAAAAAGTAAAATTCACACATCAGCTAACATTAAAATATAATCGATTTCAATAATTGGTAACACTCTAATGAACAGGCTGACTATAAACAAACTACATATTTCAATGAGATACGATAGATATCGGCAAGTAAGTTCGCCAGATTTGAAGAAAATTGCGTATCTCAAAATAAAATGACACTTTTTGCAAATACCAACATGCTCAACAAATTAAGCAAAAATAATCCTGATAGATTTAAACTTGCTGCAATTGGTTAAGTTAAAATCCAAATTTAAACTTTGCTCTTTCATAATCAAAAAAATGTACAAACGTAGAAATCGCGGTTAAAACGAGCAAATTTGTGGAACACGTTTCTCTAACATCAGGATTCCATATACTTCATTTGATTTATGGTGTATAGTTCAGACACCATTTTAGTTGGTAGGCTAGTTTGTGGGCCCTACAACATGCCCACACTAAATGAAACTAGTGCTCAAACTATAGGCTATGTCAATAAACAATAATGTTTATCTCTCCATAGAAATGATTTTGATTGGATGTTATAGCTGTGACGTATTAAGCACCAGAGCCGTGCACATGTGCATTGCTTTTATACCTGTTTAGCAATGAAGAAGCGCATCACGATTCAACGGAGTTGTCTACTCGCTTAATGCCAGCGACTCATGTGCTCATATTTTTAAACCGAGGAGCGCATCGAACACAAAATTCTCATGGACGAGCCTCCTTCTCTCTTACTCCTTGGTTAAACTAAACTGAAAACCCACATAAAAATGGAGTGCCTATTGTCCTGTTTTGTTTCCATCTTCTGTGCAGAGGTTAACTTGGACTGACTCATGAGAGCCAACATGGTAACATGGCATAGTAACCTTGAGACCTTGATACAGTGGAAAAGACACTAAAATGTAGTATTTCAACATGGAAACTAATATTGTATTGGATGCTTGTTTGCATCAAGTAGACCTTTCCCAATTCGTTATGATAATTCTAGTCTAACACTGAATGAATCTCCACATAGGTCGACCTAAGGGCTACCTTGTCCAGTTTTCTCAGGCCTACTCTTGGCATGGGCCTGAATTAAACTGTACTTACTGGTCGATTTAGACTAGCTATCCTTGTATCCAGGCGAGCTCATCCCATAGCCTACATGGTGCTGAAACACATTTCATGTTTTCTATTGTGCCTGCATGCATTTATATTGTATATTTTTAGTTTTGCGTTAAAGATGGGTTTGGAAGACAAGGAAAAACCTGCTAACTCTGTTAGAAAAAATATTAATGTAAGTCAAACCCATGATTACTATAATAGGCCTACAACAATTTACAATACTATTTACCATACAATCATAGTGCAAGAAAAAGAACATGTGAGTAGCCCTTTAAAGTTTTACCTGAAGTGATAGCTCAAGTTCATTATCTTCCATACAACCTTAATTTGTAGAAGCTGACAGGCAGCATATGAGTTTTCTAGGCAACAACCAATCAGCTGAACTTATTCATTGCACAGAGGCTTGTCACTCTACGATTGATTAACCTCAAATAGTTCACTATTAGGGGAGATTTTACTGCTGACCAAATTGCGGTCACTTTTCTTATGCAGTCATTAGTTTTCACAGCCCTCATAGTTCAATCTATGCTAACATAATGTAGGCGATTAAACTGGAGGAACCTTCATCCAACAGGTATTACAGCGTCTATGGCACTTGATCATTTAGTACAGTAGACAAAACACCTTACCACCAAACACCAGCTTGGCTTGTCTGTAGAGGCTTCCTTTTTAAGGATGCCGAAATGGTGTAGTGATAATGACTTAAACTCCTTTATTCATTTCTGGTATTCGAGGTTGAGGTTGCTAATTAATCTACATTGTATGTATGTGACATAGATGTAGGTGATATATTGCCTCCATTTCTTCGTTAGTTGCCACTATACGATGATTATGAGACTAGAGAGGTGACCAAGGTCAGTCAACCAGAATCGAGTACCGTGTCCACCGTGGAATCCTATGTTCGCTCTCTGAGACTGAAGGCAACAGGTGTAGCCAGCTCTATTAATGTAAGTTTATGCCATGCGGTCACATGATACCTTGGTATCAACACCTTAGGATGTTTAACATGAATATTACAGTCCCATATGCTGTGTAACATGTTTTTACTAGTAAGAAAGGTTGTGTTATAATTTACTTGGGATTTTCACGATAATTCTATGTAATGCTTCCACTTGTAATGTAGAATATACTACACACTATGTGCTTATATGTCAAAGTAATTTCTTCTCTGCTGTACTGAAATAATGGCTGGGTGTCTTTGTAGAATTTCAATGATGGTGTAGCTATGAAATACAACACAGCCAAGGCACATACTAATGGAGTCATAGACTTCTTTAGGGATGAACCTGTGGTGTGGCAGAGATGTGGTCTAGTGGCATTAGCTGGCCTTACTGGCTTTATCTCTGGCTACAAACGTTAGTATTTACTACCATTTTCTACCTGCGTCTGCATGGCATATGTTAGTATTTACTGCCTGCATATACCTGCTACTACCTGCGTCTACATGGCATATGTTAGTATTTACTGCCTGCATATACCTGCTACTACCTGCTTTTACATGGCATATGTTGTCATTTACTGCCTGCATATACCTGCGACTATCTGCGTTTACATGGCATATGTTTTCATTTACCGTACTATCTTCTTGTACTATTACCTGGCAATGCTGACTCAATGTTTAACTAAAGGTGGAGGTCTGGTCAAACTGAGGAATTCACTTGGATTCGCTGGAGTAGCTGGCGCCATCTGTTGGCCTAAAGAGACTGTAGAGGCTGCTTCTTCCAGTTTTAATTACGTCAGGGAACCGGTGGTTCAGACCTGGACAGAATATGGTCAGTAAAGTAGTAGCTGTTACATGTTATGTGTGCTAGCTATATACCCTACTGTATATACTCTAGTATTATATTTTAATGGTACTCTAGTTATAATATACCTGTAGGCTATATAGTACTCTAGTTATATACCTGTAGGCTATATAGTAGGGCCTACTCTAGTTATATACCTGTAGACTATATTACCGTGGCCGATTTCTGCCACACAGTGTAAAACTAAATTGCGATTTACATGATACTGAATCCTAAAATAAATGAAATCAAAATTAAATTCACCTGAAGTAAGATAAATCATGTGAAACTAAACTGAAAGTTAAATAAAATATGAAGTTCATATGAAACTGAAAGTGAACTCACATGAAACGAAAAACGCCTGAAACCATAATGCCAATTCACATGAAACAAAATTTATGGGCGTTACTTGTTGTGGCAAAGCGAAACTACACCTCCACCCTGGCGTAGAGATACACTTGCGTCTTTGAGATTACTGGGTATTATTAACAATTTGATATAGCAAATGTCATCAATTTAGTCCATTGATTTTTATATTTTCACATTATTATTGAAATACTCAAAATAAAGGAATTAGCACCAAATGAACAAATGTAGCAGTTAGTAATACTCTCGCAGTACTAATAAGATCGAGACTTGAGAGTACAACTCTTTTACTATATTTTGTAATAGTTTTAATGTACTGTAATATTAATAGTGATTTTGTAATTTTGCAGCAAAATGTATCATTAAATCACAAAAACTCTAGACAAGTTGTAAATATTTTTGATAAAATGTTATCATTTTTTTCGAGACTGTCAAAATGTAAATTTAAATACTTACTTTTTATTAAAAATACTGTAAATACTCTCATAAAAGCGTGTTGTTACTAATATTCGCCTTCCTACAAGTAGGTTGATGAAATACATATTCTACTCTTATTATTTGCATCTAAAGTAAACACCAAAATACAATTAAAAATACCAAAATAACGGACTATTTCCTGTGACACCACTCATGTACTAAAATATGTAGTTTCGTTTTGTTGTTATGAGTAACACCCCTAACTTTCATTTCAGGTGAATCGCAATTTGGTTTCATGTGAGTTCACTTTCAGTTTCGTATGAACTGAAAATTTTATTTGAATATCAGTTTGGTTTCACATGATTTATTTTATTTCAGGTAAATTTAATTCTTGTTTTATTCCTTTTAGGATTCAGTGTCATGTAAATTGCAATTTAGTTTCACATTGTGTGGCAAAAATCGGCCACGGTACTATATAGTACTCTAGTTATATACCTGTAGGCTATATAGTGCTCTAGTTATATACCTGTAGACTATATAGTACTCTAGTTATATACCTGTAGGCGATATAGTACTCTAGTTATATACCTGTAGACTATATAGTACTCTAGTTATATACCTGTAGGCTATATAGTACTCTAGTTATATACTTATATGTACTCTAGTTATACTGTATACTTATTGTAGCCCCAGGTTCACCATACTGGCCCAAGAATACTGCATCTCCTGCTTCATCAGCTTACTATCGCCACAATAAGGTTTGTAGATATCAACGTAATCTCATGTAATCTCATTGTTTTATTCGACTTCGTTATATATAACATATGTTCCAGCTTTCAACTAAAGTATGTCTAGACACATGTTTTTTTCTATTATTGGTTTTCATAATTATTTTCTATAATTTGCTATAATTGTTCTATATTATTATGTTGTATTGTATTGTATTGTATTGTATTGTAGGTTCAACAAGATCATGGACAGTCATTAGCCGAGGATAAGGATATGTACTCTACTCGGGGTTCTTAGGAATTCGTGCCGTCGAACCCTTTGACTTTCTCATATTTATTTTTTGCTACTGGATGTGGGTGGTGCAGACAACTGGTGCAGACAATATTAGCTTGCAGTTTGTATACCAATATGCTAACTTGATAGAGACTGTCCATTGGTATATTGTTGTTACTGCTGGGCTTCAAGCAGCCTCAAACGTATTACTATTACTCCACTCGGGCTGACGACTATATCAGTTGTAGTCGTCCTCTCTTTTCAGATGTGGGGACAACTTCAAGTTATATTTTAATGCTACACCTATATAAACTTTGTAGTTGTAACCATGTGCCTGCTCTACTATTACCAGTCACCTTGTTGTTCAGTTTTTATTGTATCTGGGAATACAAAGTGAATAATATAAGCCTTTCTCCACCCTTTAGTATCATAAAATATCGTATGCTTTACTTCTGAACTGTGGCATCATTCTTTTGTTATCAGAAGCAGCGTTCCGAAATGCAGGATTTTAATTGTTTTTGGCATTTATTTTAAATTATTTAATACAACATAACCTTCAAAGGAAATTTGGTAGTACTGTGTTGTAAATGTAAATGAATAATGTACTACAGGTAGTTATTTTTCACCATTATTCGAAGCCATCTACCATGATGTCACTGAAGGTTGTGAAGACTGTTCATGGAACACTTAGTAGGGTATCTTCATTTTATTATTTTGAGAATCACAGTCTATTTTAAACGATAATGTCTTTCTGTAAGACTGTAGAAGACAAGAAGGTTAGGAACTGTCGTAAAGGTACGCTCTTAGGTTACATGACCATCATGATTTGTCTCCCCTGTCAATTATTACAAGAAATTGTTTATTTCTATGATAACCAGATTTGTGGCTATTTTTTCATGTAGATGCACAAATGAATATCATATGTAGATATTGTCTAACATGTTACAGAACCAGATGACTCTCAGTGGACCAAATTCATTAAGAGCAGAAATGGAGATCGAGTTATACAAGCGTTGTCATTTGTTCCACCTGCTCTAGCTTACTACAAATTTAACAAAGGTTAGTCCTCTATGTCTAGCAAATGATCTGTGTGGACATAACTATGTGGTAGCAGAGCCATGGCTCTGTGTGGTAGTAGCACTAAGTAAATTGGAGGTACGTGTGGTAGCAAATGAGTTGCTTAAACTTAGGATTTCCCATTGATTATTGCCATTGCCAGTTCTGTTGCGAGAGAAGTGCATTGGTGTATGTGACAGCTTGGTGTCAGTGCTTCTTGTCTACATGCATATACTAGATGACCATTATATTGGCTAGAGTATGCAAAGTCTCTCTGCTTGGAGTAACAACAATATTCTATTCTATTATGCTGTTGCTGTTATACTATAAGAAGCATCTGACAAGTTAGTCAAACATTAACTGTGCTCATGTAGTCGTATTAGGTCATCCTGTGTGGCAGTGAAGTATCCAAGGATCCCTCTTGTGTCTCAGCTGTGATTATTCATGTTTTATGAGTTTGACACTCAGTACTATTATCATGTAAGTTCTAAATATTAGTCATTTGTTTTTGTGTATATTCTGATAGCACCTGCTGCCATTGCCATCGGAGGGCTTACACAACTCTTTTTGTTTGGAAAGATGGAGTATAGAGATGTGCTGGAGAAGGCGCAAGGAAGAAGGAGACATGTTAAACCACCCACAAGTCTGTTTGATGCATACAGTAAGTTACTTCTTGGCAGGTTTATCATGCTCCACAAGTTATTGTAGACTAGGACTTAATATATTTAATTACAACTGCCAATAAAAGAGGGTGAAACTCAGGCTCATTATAACATACACATGTACACATGTCAGCTTATAATTAGCCAATGAATAAACTCACTCACTCACTCCCACACCCCCCCCCCCCCCCTCTTCTGTATTTCTAAAGCACAATCAACCCTTGAGACTACATTCTATGCTCTATGGGGCTAAAATGTATATCATATTGTGTTGGAAGTCATCCTCTATCGTAACCTACAGCATTGTTATTAGCATTCAGCTAACCACTAAATTAGTTGTTAGCTGAATGCTAATAACAATACTGTACACCTGCTGCACAGTGTTATCCGATCTCCATCAATCTGGCAGGTAGGAGGAATCCCAGAAAGGCTCTTCTCCAAATTGAATTAACTGTCTCTATGAATTCCTCCACTCTCCCATAAGATTTCATGTTTTGCTTTACAGTATTTATCATCTGACCAAAGTTTCTCTATACCAAGTTTATCCAGTAAACGATGCGCATAGTCATTTGCCGTGGCTCTCGCAACAAATTTGCTGGAACGTTGCTCATTAGCAAGCGCCCAATCTATGGCAAACACTTAGGCTACAGGATTATAGGCTGACGTAACGACCAAAAGTAGTTGACAGTCTGTGCAAAGATAGTACTTTTACCATCTTTGGTCTCCACTCTCCACTGCTAGACTACGTGCTCAGTAGGATGACTCGAACTTTTTGGACTTTTTCCTCATGTTTAAGTTTCTCTAAATGTTTACCTCTTCTATTGATGCTGTCGGTATCAACATCATGTGTCCTGGAAATAATGGGCTAGCATCACAGGTACTTCTAGCCAATCTGAGGACAATTTTTTGCCACTCTTGAGAAAATCTCCAATGTTTTATCGGTAATTTTTCGTTGCCACTCAACTACTTTTGACTAGGCCGTTTATTAGGTCAGGTTTTAGAGCGATTCTATTGGCGCAGAGCACCGTGAAAAAACTTGATAATATATAAACTTTGATCTGACTTTTACTATTACTATGCCACCGCTACCATTGATATTATAGTTGCCATCGTTACCATAGTTACTATAGCTACCACAGTAATTATATTATTACATTTGTTCTAAATTTGTAATCGATTGTAGTTTAATTTTAGAGCATAGTCTTCCACCAAAATGCAGCGACAATCCCCGACAGCAACCGTTGGTCTTTTATGATAAAGAACCAGTTAAGGTACTTAGCATACACTACATAGTACTGTTACATAATGATATAAATATGTATCACAATGGAATTTTACATGTATTATGGCCTACAATGTTCATAGGAAATAAGGAATAGAAAATAACTGGTATTTGAACCATATCCAGCAGCATATAACCAGGCAGAATTAATTTAAACAGGGTAGATGTTTTGGGAACGATGTACTATGTAGATAGTGGACAGTGGTCAACAGTACCCCATCCGAGCTCCTCCCTACTCCCACTGCTCCTTTGTTCATCGGTGTTGGAGTCATTTACTCTTTTCAGTAATAATAGCATGATAAGGCAACTCTATTATAATTGAGATACAAAGATTAAGTTTGGTTAGCAATGCTAGTTGTTTTAGCTTGACAGTGAATCGGGCAGTGTAGCTAACTGATCTCCAGATTTGTTTTTAAGACGGGATGCAAACTGTGTATAAAATGTCCTATTTCTCTTTAGCCAATCCCTGATGATCCATGGATAAATAAAATACCATACAGTAATAAACCAGACAGCTGCAAGAAAACGGTTGAGAAAGGGCCTGAAGGCAAGGCCTACAAGCAGAATGAATACGGAAACATGGATGGTAGTTGTAGTAGAAACTAACATTCTAGATGGAAATAGTGACAGCAAATTCAAACATTGTATGTCTATGGAACTTATTCTGGAGAGCTTCCTTCTACATTGTAATTGTGCTGTGTGCAGTACTTTCTCCAAGTAACTCTCTGTGTACAATGCCATAAATAAAATATACAATCATGTACTATATGATGCCAAGAGTTGAAGTGCAGTAATCACATTATTATAAATATGCAGTCGTGTCTTACTTGAATATTTAATGGATTCAATTTAATTATTATCTTCCTACCCAAAACGAATAATACAATGCATGTCTAATATGTATTCAATATTTCAAAATTGGCAGATCTTAAAATAACTAATTTATGCTAATGCCCTTATACAATATATACAATGTATATACATGTATATTGTAAATTAGGTGGGTGGCTAGTCAAAATAAAGTTATCTGCATAATGAATAGCTTGGGTTCCTTATCATCCAAAACAATTTCATAAACCGAAAGTTATGCTCACAACTAACAGATTATTAGTATATTGTAGGCCTACCAGTTTTTAGCGCAAGCATGTGATTCACTCACAATTTATTGGCCACCTCTCATTTGGAGCTCAGGCTATGAAATGACTTTCAAATTTCAATTATCTAATCAACCTACAGCCCATCTCACTCCAGTTAGAGGTGGGGCAACTCCCTACTGATCGTCCTGCAGAAGTTCCACCATAATCACTGACATATTGGCAGTCAGGTTGAAAGGTTGAATGATCATGATAACTTATCCACTGCCAGGATGTGTCAACCATAGAAGCAGTCTTCTAGGGTGTCAACACAGTTTATCTGCCTGTATCTGTTCAAGAAAACAAAAACTATCTTGTAAAAACTTGAAGCGCAGAAAGGTGTCAAACACTGATTCTAGTCTTTTTTGCAATAGTTTTGGTAAAATATGACTAACTTTACTTCAGAGTATTACTTTATACCTGGCACCTGCATAGCATGAGCACTAACACGCTGCTATCAGTCATCAGATATATAATAACAATAACATGCAGGCATCTGTTTAGAATTTGAAAGTTTGGAAGGTAGGAATATTGCTATTGAGTTTTTATTGGCTGCCGGAATGCTTGTTTAGAACTGAAGATTGCAGAATTATAATTAGACTCAGTCATTGATAGAGATTTACCACTATCATAATGGATAAAAGTTTCATTATTTTGTGTTATCAACTAGTATAGGGTAGTTTAAGAGTAATAGCTTTTATTATATAGTAGCTTTTATTATTTAATAGCTTTTACCAGTATCGTCTACGGAAAGCTTTCATACAAATAGCCCATTACTCTGTAGTTTAGTTGCGTTGTACAAGTATATAACATTTGGTGTCTTTACAACCTAATTTCAAGACACAGGCCAACTTGCTCAAGAATTTTCCAGCCAACCACCATTACAGGGTCGCGAATACACCTGCCTGGGCCAAAAGCACCACCATTACAGGGTCGCGAATACACCTGCCTGGGCCAAAAGCAAAACCTTTATTTTCATGCGAGAAGCATTTACATTGTACATTGTAAGTGTGCTGTTGAGCTAGGGATGGCTTCTTCCGACCAAGTAATATCCCAGGCTGATAGGTTGGTAGGCTAAACGGCAAACTTGAAGTTCTATTTGCACCCGAGGCCGGTCCAAGAGGTCGGCGAAGACACTAATTACATGCCTACATCTGGGTGAATTGTACTTTTTGGAATTGGTATCCTGCTGACTTGTCTTTCCTGCGGATTGAACTGCAAACTTGTAAATACATCAGATAGCAAAACTAAATGGGAGTTAAGTGCATCAACTAAGTAGGCCCCATCCCTGTGTACCTCGACTCTGATCTGGAGGTGAGTACAGCCACAGCTGAGACAAGGAGTCGCTGAAGCCTGTAGGATCTGTCGTTTAGCCTCATTAGCAAGTTATTTGTCAACACTGTGATAAATAGCAATAACTGTTGAACCCTCAGCCTGTGGTCTAGTGGCAAGGGTGAGGCTAGGATTATCAGTTAATCTTTGTTATTACATAATTTCACACAAATATGCTCATAATTTATCATTAGCCTTTTATACCATAACAGATAAACCAAGCATGGCATGATCTTTATTATTGCAATCTGCTATCTGACTGGTTACTAAACCACAGTTTTAAAAGAAGTTATAACTTTTATGCTGTGATATCCATTTGTAGCCTTAGATGAATGCCTAAAATTATGGGTACTAGACTGGACTGGTAATAGTTCAGTCTCGTACCTGATGGTAGCCATATTAGTTTACTCACTTGGATCAATCTACCTAGCATAGCTTTGCGGGAGTTAGGATGTGTTTGTCGTAGGATCGAATTTAATCGACCTTGAAACCAAAAAACTGATCGATTGACTGATAAGCCATCCGATGGTTTTCACTGTATTTTTGGTTGCTAATGAAGAAGTTGTTTTCTTCATTGGATTTCATAATAATATTATTGAAATTCTTGAAACTTGGGTCAAAAATATTGTACCTTCCTGTTCAAATAATTTGTATCTGGTCCTGTGGTCCAGGCTGCTTGCTTTCCACAGTACTTCCTTCTTCACCCATTTCTAGATACTGATTGAATGCACTAGCCATTGATAGCTTTTATTAGCAACCAATACTGGATCCAGTAGCCCATTTATTTGTCTCTACTATCACACAAATATACCTATTAGCCGGCAACGTCACAGTAATAGAGTTAGACACTAGATTTGATATATCGACTTGCAGATGCAAAAAACATTGAGCAACATTTGGTTGTTTTTATACTAATCTGCTATTAAGATTCTGTGGCAGACGAACTGATCTTGCAGATAACAGCAGAATTAGTGACTAGTCACATTATATATTAATACAATACCAGGATGTAACAAGCTCAGCGCAAACCCAAAACGTGACTGAAAAAAATTCCTTTCTGGTCCAGAGCCTGCTTATTTACATGTACATGGATGGTGAGGGGACAACTTCCCAAATAGTATTATTTATTAGTCAACTGCTGCCAGTTAGATTTTCATTTACCTGATAAATTCAATTATACAATAATAATGAAGTAAGGAGAATCGGTCAGCTATTTGTATTTATTGCACAGTGATTTAGACTCTAAAACTGCTTAGGAAAAAATTCTTAAAAGCAATACAACACCATATGTAACAAATCACATAGATAACCATGTTCTAAAAAATATTTTCCCAAGTACTGATTCACAGAGGGCTGTTGCAGTTACCTTTAGTAACAACATATGGTGGAAAAACATACAATGCAAACGTCATATGTGACAATAATAGTTAGGCAAGTGCACTAGTTTTTCATCCAGACCAAATGTGTTTATAATGTAAGTGAGGACTAGATAGCAGTGCAGTCAGCATTAGATTAGAACCATTCAGGCATTCACCCTTGTAATTTATCGGTGTGTTTATTATTCTGGAATTAATTTAGCCTGGGCTAGGCTTCATTCAACTCGGCTTTGATCAGTTTGCAAGAGCTCCTCCCACCTGTCACATTTATATATTGTCTTTGTTTTACGCTTTACTGATTTATTACCTACCCCAGTTGGAATCCACATTATACAGACTGAAGGTAGAGGGGATACGATACTACAGTACTGCTGCTGCATCCTTCAGAGACTCATGTTTGCTGTTTTGAGTGTAGAAATTCATTGATAGTAGAAATAATCATTATACGATTACACATGCAGGAAACCGTGTCTGAATCATATCTTGTATAATACTTCTATATCATGCAATAGGCAATTATTATTATCACTTTCTCGATTCCAATAGAGCAGGCCACAAGTAGATATTATAGTCTATTGCTTCCTGTTGGAATATTATTAAACTACAAGCAAGCTATTAATACAGGCTGGATCTCCGACAACACAAGATGGCATCAAGGACTCTCCTTCTCCTGCTCTTTCTCTGCTGTGTAACTGGTAAGTAGAACTTAGAATTGTAGCAGACACTAGATCATATGATTTAGTTTAGTAACAGAATGTCTTGCATACGGGTTGAAGGTTTGGGAAAACCCTTATGAGCTTTCTAAGGTATCATTGTTCCAGCTTTCGCTATCAAATAGCTGCCCAAATCCTGTAGCCAGGCTACAGAAGTTTAGTCTTTGGCTGTGATGTACATACAGTGTTGTCTAGCAAGAAAGGGAGAGACCCTCCCTGCTCTTACCACATCTGGGTGGGTAATGTGCTGACAGTTATAAACTTCCTAGGTGGGCTGGTAACACTCGGCAAGTTTGAAAGTTTCACATTTTAGTGATGGCTATGATTGTAGGTAATAGCCTGTCCATGTCCACGAATTGTTTGCATCTTGGAAGTTGGTTTTCACAATCATTTCTCTTCCCCAAATAAATTTCATAGCCACCACCCACCATGACCGCCCAAAAGATGAACTACCCAAAGAGCTAAGTCTACATTTCGTTATACTGAGGCTGTTTCTTATATATTGCAGGACATAAACTAAATATGGAACTCTCAGGAGAAATTTCAGTCATGAATTCAAGTTCAGAAGAAATGAAGAGATCGGTAAGTATCAGATAATATGTAGTTATGGTTGTAGCTGTAGAAGAGGGTCCCCAGTTCCATGTCATAGACCATAGACATCTTGGCTGTGCGTCTGTAAAAAGTAGTAACTGCAATGACAATTCTTCACAGTTCATGTTCAAAGTGTGCATATGAATCGGGCTCACACTTTATAGGGCCACAAGCTAGTAGTCTGGTGGAGGGGGGGGGGTGTATCTGCCCGTTCTTTCATATACAAAATAGACACTTGGTTCTTAGAAGCTGTTTTGTAATAAGTTTTCACATGCAGTGTCTTTTGGTGAATCATTTCTATCAACAGAGTCAAAGGTGCTATTTACTACAGAATCACCTTTGTGGATCCATTATTCTCTCCTTATAATTATAAATCAATCATTTTGGAGCTGTATTTGTTTACATGAGATGAGGAGGGCTGGGTACTGCTCTTCTTTCTCCCTTCCTTTCTGCACAGTTGGCTGTAAAGCATTTACTAACATTATTTGCTTTTATTCATGCATTATTGAGACTTGACCATTGCTAGCAGTTAGTGTTGAATCATATCATCATACACCAGTATTATCTGCCATATGGCAGTCATCTGACACATCTTCCTATAAATCCTCACCTATAGATATCTTGGCAGAAGATTTAGCTGCTGACATATTTTGGTAGCATTAAAGTTTATATAATAATTTATTATAACATGTCGTATCTGACAAAGCAGTTGTTATTCAAGTGTTCAAAGTTGACAAGCGTCACAAGTTTGAGTAGATAAATTAGTTCTACTTGACAAGTGTACAAGAATAGAATGGATTAATTCCATTTCAACGTGAGCAGAAACATTCAGCAGTGAATATATCACCGAGATTATGGCCACCCATGACCTGTAAATGTAGGGGCACAATTTTACCAGAAATAATACAAATCAACCCTTTCACATGCTAATTAACAGGCCCTGCCTCCATAAATCTGCAACGACCATGTACATACATTAGCTTCAGGAAGCGAAATCTTTAATAAACTTAAGTAGTTTTGGGTGCAAACTCTCGCTTCCACCGCAATGGATGTCAGAGGTGTGTACCTGCGTGTAATATTAACCCTATTAGTGAGAGAACAATGTAATTAATTAGTCAGAATAGGGTTTACTTAGGAAGGGTAGATATGCCGAGACGTTTCCCTCAAACCAATACAGTTATCACTTTCTAGAATAATATTAGAATAAGGGCGTGGGTAATATACCCTCCAAATAAAATGAAATGTATAATTCCAGGAATCAAGGTCCGTGTCTGTCGAGAATTGCATTTACTTACTCATCCAGCGTTTTACAATCTTACTTTAACTTGAAGGAGTTATGATAAAATATGCAGTCAGAAATCCACATTTTATATTAACATAAACTTTACGCTATTTTAGGTGTTGTCAACTTTACTGAGTAATTTAAATGTTGATGAAGAGTGTGTGGATATGCAAGTAGATTTCAGGTAAGGGGAAACACTTTATCTTTAGTGTAATGCGGTGCCATGATATAACTTGATACACCACCAATTAAGCTGTATATATTCACTGCCCAGCATACCATGGCACACTTGAGCTAGTTACTACAACACTTTGCCAGCGTTACCAGGTAATACCATAGTTATACATGTCATTGCATACCCGAAATAGGCACCTACTCCAATTCTACCTCTATTTATTCCGTGGTTTTCCCACAGATCGGCTTGGATCCAACATTCCTTGTTATACAATTGGAGGCCAAAAAACCGTGAGCCATATAAATTATGATTCAAAGACATTAGAGAAAAAACTTTTTTTGGAATCTGTGAACTTATACGGAACTAAACGTTTTAATATATTATTGTAGGCCTTCTATGACTACTAATACAGGGTGTATATTTCTGTAAATACTTTGTTTCACAGGAGTATGAATGAAAGTGGAAGGGAATCCATAGCTAACTACACACTGTCCATCAAGCAGAGTAGGTGTGATATTGTTGTGGACATTCTCAGCATAACCAAGGTGTCGGAGTTGGGCATCATATCCTTACATGTGGATGTGGACAACACAGTAGTGTCGGAGTTCTGGAGAGGTATGTATGTCTGTAACATGTATACATATAGTGTGGTGTAGCAGATGGAATGTGGTCTCTGTAGCTACTAACCTATTATATTCCAATTACTCTGATGTGATTTGTGATCATGACTGCTTGACTGGAGGGGTTAGAGTAGGTCAGAGTTATTGCTAGTACCGAGATTCATCTGAACCCTCACTATGTTTCCTATCAGTGTCAGATAGTCCACTGAGCAGAATGGGTTTAGTATGATATGTGTGCACAGTAGTTTGCACTATGGATGTACCAGCACAATGTCGCTGCATGTGTGTTAGTTACTCAAGATTATTATCTGGTAATTAGTGCTTTATTGGCCTTTGTTTTGGTATCACTGGTGACATTTAAAAGTATGATTCATATCCATATATCTCTCTCAATACTGAAGCCTGTGCTCTAAAATATATACCAACTCATACGGGCAGTGTGTTACTAGTTGCACCCATGAATGTATCATCTTGCACCATATGTGTGGAACCAAGGCTAACAACATGTTGCGGTTTGTCCTTGGAGGACAAGTCCTTGATATAATAGTTTGTGGTATACATAAGGCTAAATAAATTAGTATTAACTTTGGACTTATCTGCTTTCACAATAATATTTAAAATATCTGAATTTATTATCCTCATACCTAATAAGCTTCATAAGGTGAAGCGAAATCGCAGCTTCTCTTGTTGCATACCTAGACGAGATGCTAATGGTGGTATCTTTTTCTTTTACTTGAGGCTGTGCAAACATTCTAAAGCGAGTACAATGTGATATCATTGAATCTAACATCAAACATTTCATACACAATTAAATTCTTTCATATACCAGCATGGGAACTGCTCCGAAATAGACTTTTTATCAGATATTTACTAGCGTTATGCACACCCATTTATAGACAGTTAACATTGATTCCCACTAGCTTGGCTGTAACAACAGCATTATTAAATTTATGCTGAGTGTATGGCAGACCACAAAGAGCACCTACAACTAGCTGCCAACGGTTTTGCATAAAGCATCATCACACCCACTACTCCACCAGACAATAAGCAGTAGTCTGTGACTTAGCTTCAAAGCTATGTGGAGTTTGGACTAGTTAACACGCCCCCATTCCTGTACTATCATGAGTATCCTGGTCATAGTTACAAAAAACTGTCAACACTCCTATAAAACTAGGACATCGTAGCACTTGGCAGCACCTGGCAGCATAGCAGTGACAACAAAAAACAGATGCCAAAGATACTCAGGACCATGATGAGAGTGAGTGGTGATAAATATCCTACTATATCAGAATGGGGCAGCATAAACCTATTTATCACATGTCTTACAAATACCAATAATGTCAGCAATAACATGTCAGCAATAAATAATAATGAAGATATAATGTTGCTGACTTGGTCAGATGAATTATTATGCATATTGTTAGTAGAAAACAAGGTAGTAGTTCTAATTAGTAACCACAAACAGAACATACATCAATGATATAATTATATATTATTCATACAGGTGGGTTACTCCTGTCCAACCCTATCCCTGTTCATGTATAAAAATAGTACCGCATCTAAATAATGTAATCAAAGAACAAAGAGAACAAGTACAATAAAAATATTCTTCTGGACTCTATAATTATCTTCCTCATTTGTAATAATATCCTTTCTCTTGGCTGAGAGGGGTAAGGTCTATATACATGTAGTTCTGATGTCTGGGGGCTTAGGTTGATAATCATAATGTTCTATGTCATTCTTGAACAGACTAATGAACCTTTGCCTGTCCAACATCAGGTCACTGGCCACTGGCCAGACCCTCTTTTGCGATGGAGAAGTTACCACCAATTCTATAAAAACAAAAACCTGAAAATAAAATATAAGCTTACTTCCTCCATTCCTAGAACCCTGTCTCAACGTCACTTTGTAACATATATATTCCTTTCCTATCACATCACAAAAGATTGTCAATTATTCAAATGTGCTCTAGCGTTTATAAATTTCAGAAATTATTGCAAAAGTTGCTTTAGTAGTATTTGACGTTCTGAATTTATGATAATTATATTATTAAATTAATTTCCTTTAAAGATTGCTAAAACTAAGAGTGAGGAATGTGGCGTGAATAAAATCCATATTAAATATTGTGTCTAGAATTTAGATTAGCGAGTACAGTTATGTAAATGGCCTTAGAACACTGCACATGGATATCAACTTCTTTAACCTGCTTGGAAGTCTGACACAGAAGACCAAGTCTAGACTAGATAGAGATAATGCTGGCTATTATAGCTAAAGATATTGACAGGCTCGTCTTAATCTTAACAAATACTTATCATTATCACAACTTCATCAATTTTTTATACCGCTTTGGGCTGATTGTGTTCATCGTTCAGCAAAAATACAGATTTACACGACTACATAAGACAGAGGTAAAGTTGGCTCACTATTCTGATTATACCAAGTTTGCCTATTAGCATAGTATGGAGAGTTTGTCGATTCTTTAGGAGCTAGCCTACACATAGGTGCCAAGTGGTCAGACTAGAATAGTTTTTGTGACACAAAACTGAGTTGGTTACTGTTTTGATCACTGTGTTGTTCACTGGTCAATGTTGAGTGTAGGGTGCGTACACTTTCAGAAAACCAGGAATATGCAACTGCTGGTAAAAGACAGTTGGTAAATGAATGCTTGCTAAAGGTAATTGGAAAATTAGCACATATTCCCTTAATCTGTCATGAATCATTCTGTTATAACAAATATGTAACTTGTGCAGGATTTGAATACTCAAATTGGCCACCTGACTGCCACATGCTGTCCTGTACTTTTATACCTTCATAGTTCTGTGATGTGTCAATCTGAGGAAGGTTTGTGGTTGAATCCAACAGCTAATATCTTGTGATTAATTGTTGTCAGGTGGTTGTCCTGATTTATGTTTGCTGACAGGGGGAGATAATATTTAGGTGACGTTGCCAATCACTCAAATGTGGTATTTCAATAATCCATGTACTTTATACTATGTTATATATATAGCCTTCCTATTATATATACATGTATATAATAACAATATACCTAGTGAATAATACAACTGTACAGTGGATGATTGATCAGATGGGAGATCAGTTTAAAGGAAATTGAGAACGAGATCACATGATTGTGATAGGTTGTAAGATAATGAAATTATAGTGTAATGTGATAACAACCCTGAAACAAAAACATTACTGGTTCAATTAAAGTCTAGTGATCTAATAATTCAAACCTGTCATCGGTTGATATGAATCACTTGGAAACCTTAGCCTGTGATTGTCACCACTGTTTAAAACTCCTTTAAGGTGGCGCACAACTCACCACAAACATGAAATCCTAAAAAAGTGGAATCAATAAAAAATAAAATTTTTTTCTAAAATATTTGTAATATTCTTCAATTTCCTAACTTAAATGATGCAACCCACACCCAATCACATGTAACATGCCCCACGTTATGTAACTATGATTATTATACATGTGTCTGTACATGTATCACAGCCCTAGGAATGTGACTATTTATTTACCAGCATATTATTAGAACAACAAATAAATAATTAACACAACAAAATATTTCAAATTGTCAAATATGTCAACATTTTTTTCTGATTTTTCAATCAGCACTGCATGGTCATACTAGAAGTGTGAGGGAATCGCCAGATAAATATTTAATCAGGCCATTTTACTAGCTAGCGAGTAGACAAACAATCAAATGACAATCAGTTGACTATTTGATGGTAGATACCAAAGTAGCATTGTGGAAGAGTGTAGCTATCAAATAATACTAGATGGAGCTATTATATTGTCTGGGTATGGCCTGGCAGGTATTATAGTGGTAATAAGATAACCACTAACAGTAACTATTTTGCCCTCATCAAATCTGATCCTGTACTGTGATAGCTATCAGACTAGGATGTCACATGCTCTATGACAGGATATTGGGGTATAATAATAATTATTATAAAATGCAAAGAATTCCATAACTGGGTAGTTGTCACTAGTTCTACCTTACTTGTAGCTATGCATGTACTTTTACGGTTACTAGTCGACATTGCAGCTTGTGCTTTAAATGCTGTATTTTAGTTCTTCTAACAGCTTGTTGTTTATAATCATTTTCTGTGATATATTTTATCTATTTGCACTGAAATAAGAACAATATATTGAGACAATAATACAGATGGTCTGGCAGGATGAGCTAGGGCTAAAGAGCCAAGCATTCCAAAGCAATGATCATGCTGTCTTGTATGGCATGTAGATTGACTAAGTAAGATCTATATAAGCCTTTGATCCAACATTTTATTATTGTTAATCTTACAGATAAGATGAACAGCATCCTGGTGTTCAGTGGTTGTGGGGCGATAGTGGTGATAGTGCTCGTTACATGCGTTGTCATGACTACCGGCTGCTACAAACGAGACCCATCAAAGAAAGATCCACAAACATACAAGCCTTCCAAACAGAATTTCTACCATCCCTATGCTATCGACACAATGACCCTGGTAACTATATTATTAGCCTCAGCTCCAAACTCCTATCACCACAGTCTCTCCATATTTTTAACATCAATCAAAATATTTTCTCCTCTCAGTTGATCATTTTTATCCCAAAAGCTGGAATGGTTTTCATATTTTTCTGATGGATGCAAAAATGGTAATAATGTTTTGGTTTACAATACCAACAAACATGCAAGCATGGGAGTTCATAACATAATGCCAAACACTAAACGCTTTATAATTACTATGTGAACCAATATCCATGTAGATGTTCATATAGAAACTCAAATAGAGATTATTTTCATCTCCGAGGTCCTACTCCATGGATTAGAGAGAATACAGGATCTCTAAACTTTTATACCAATTATGTTTACTAATTCTAAGCTGCTATCACGGAAGACGGGATAGCTAGAACCAAAATAGAATCCTCTCAGAATGTGCAGACGAGAGCTGGAAGTAGAGGGTTGCACTCTGGGATTACCAACTAAGGTTAATCATCAGCAGGCAACACTTTGACCTCCATAATATAAGCTTAGGGTAGATACAGGGCACTGTCTCCTTTATTACCTACCCCACCCCATCTCACCTCTGGCAACCTTTCAACTAGCTGTCCAATAGCAGTGTCCAATAGCAATGTGCAGTCATTGTCAATCAGGTGATTAGAAGTCTGGAGTAGTCAAAACTTGTTCTTACCCAGCCCTAACAAACATTGCTATATTTTGGCAATGGCTGAACATTATGGTTTACAACTCACTAGGAAATATTATACCAAACTGTAAGCCTACTTGTAGTTATTAAATACATGTACACAGAGTTTAGTGGTAAATCGCTGATTTGTAGACCTTATGGTCATAGGTTCAAGTCCCACACACTCCTGTCTTGGAATGTGAGCTCTTCCACTCAGAGTTGAGCTCCTGTCGCTCATGTAACCTCCAACTTCTGAGGTGGTTAAATAAGATGGTGGCAACCAAAAAAGACCTAAATACTAGTTTTTGTGTGTTCTACCTCCAGTGCACAACATTTCTGGCCCAAACACACCAGTCTGGATTTGAAATATTTAACATTAATAATATTTTCAAAGGCTCAGATTGATCTACAGTTTCTGTCAAGATCTATTTCAATGATATAAAAAATATGGAAATTTGCAATTAAATTGATTTATGAAAAGTATTATTGTGGTTAGATAATTATTATACTATTAACTACTCCCTTAAAATATTCTAAAGATGTTGAACTATTGGGTGCTATATATTACATTCCTTCCAGCTTATCATTGTTTTAGATATATGGTGTCTGTGCAAAAACTGTTAACTGCAAAGAGAAATTATTTTGAATAAAATGTCCATATATTCTATAAACTATCCAGCTGACAGCAGCTCGACTTATGGCATGTGCTTGCAGGTGTTGTCTGCATTCTATGTTGTCTGGCACTCATGTACAAGTGCCCCTATTGCTCTATTTTAGGACCATCGAAAGTATAGCAGAAAAGAAAACTTTCAAACAATTAATGAGAGTGAGCACCAAGAGCCGACTACCATAGAGCGATGGGTTAACAGTCAACTAAGTAAAGGCCGCCGCCAATCTTCCGCTATAAGTAAGTGCCACCATCTTGAATCCATATGCATGTTATCATTATCATACATGTCATACAAACACATCAACACGTTGGTTACATATCAGCATTTCCTAGTGTCAGGCGGTTGTAATTAGTAAAATAGGTAGTTACTGAAATTGCCTGAAATATTTCAGCTTTTGTTCTTTCGTCTTAGCTCATTACATACTAGTTTTTTAGAGTTTTTTCCATAGTAGGATAGATGTTCACAGCGCTGAGGTGGCTCGGCTAAGTCGATATAAAGACTTGAAATGCAAATATCTTAATGTAAATGAACTGAAGCAGTCGAGAAGGGGGGTGGTTACTACCAAATATAACCAGATACGTCTTTGATGAAAGCATATCTACAAATGAATATGTGTCTGCCCTAATGAGGATGGTGCCGTGTAAACTAGCGGACTCTTTAAAATCTCTGATGGCAATGAATAGTATTTTAGCTATGCTGGCATCGGATAACTTAAAGGGAGACAACTCTAAACATGGAAGGCATAATATCCTAACATGTTCGATAAATTTTTACATTGTCAGATTGAATCTGTGTTGTAAATCTGTCAAAATATGAATTTTAATGTATGTATGTTATCTACATGTATAGTTTATCATTTGCATCTTATTATTTTATAGTTATGTTAATCATTTCCACTCTATATACTAGATCTAAATCATGATGGACGTCGTAATGCTAACACACCAAAACAAAATTCTCCTTGTGAAGATATGTTAACCACAGATTCTGGAATTGTTACTACAGCTCCTCGCAGTCGATACTCGGATTTGGGGCAAAAGCACGACCGAGATAGTAAACGTAATAAAGATTTGACAAAGGTATAGCAACTACTGAACACTGGTTATTAGTTTAAAGGCCATAGGTACATGATAAGTTTATGAACCTTAGAGTAATATTACCTACAGCAGTATCTAAGGTGGCCATGTCTTATATAATTAATAGATTTATGCTCGGCACATGTAAAGATGTAATATAATCTAATGATCAACTGAATGGGTCATTGGCTCCATAACTACTAGCTCATAGCCTACTAGTAACAACAGACTAGTGCACTAATTCAGATTGTGAAAATTGTTATAATTTGTAAAATGAGTTTGCACTTTACAAATGGTGAATACACACTGTTCAGGTAATCACAAGTACAAGTAGTTCAAGAAAGAAATTATTATAATTATTAATTATCTATATGATGCTCTACACTGTCTTGTATGAGTACACTTATGCTGTCCTGTACATGTATGCTCTCCAAATCCCTAATTTTTAACTATAGTTTATATAAAAATAAGTCCTGCTTTCACACTGTCAAATTTGTTCAGTACAACAAGTTTGTCTAGCAATATTATTTTGTATTGTAAGTTCAATTTTCTTCAATAATTTTGTACAGGGTAACAGTAGAACACAACTCCTTAGCAGCCCACAGTCCTATCACGAGCCTCACTTCAGGACATGTAACTCTATAAATTACATACGGCATGAGAACGGGGCATTTACTCACTCGAGTTCTAGTCAAGACAGCGACAGCTTAGAAGAAAGTAGCAAGTTATGAGTTGTCCTCCCTTGCTGGGTTCCTTTCTAACCAAGCCTGTTAGCCTAAAAGTCTGTATTACATGGTCATGTTTGAATAGGCGGACTAATTATTCATAGCCAAGAGTGTTGAAAATGCAACAGGTTCAGTATATAATATTATACTCTTAGAACATAGGCTAGGCTGACATAATACAGGGGTAGTTGTAATTAAATGTACAATGTACATGCATGTATTTAGGCGGCAGCTACACTGTACAGCTAAATTGTGATGTTAATATTTCACTTGTTGGTGTAGCACAATCTGCTCAAGGTTAGAAACCAATGATATTATTATTTTGCATTATTGTTTTGTTATCAAACCAATTAATTTATGCATTTTAGAAAAAAGTGTTTTGAACTATACTGCTAGTTCATAAATATTATTATAAAATATGTGCTTATTGATTAATTAGTCTATTGTTTAACCCCTACCATATTTAATTATTATTATAGCGACATAACGCTCTATAATACTTGTACATGTATATAATATTATGCAGTTTACATGTTTGTTAGCTAATTACCTGTTATTATATTTCATGACCATTTAATGAACTTTTGGTAGTTATGTACTCTTGTATGGTTCTGATAACTCCAACATCACTTCAATCATTATTGCTTTTGACTAGAAGGCTGTAGAGTGTACAAGTTACTGATGTATAATAGCCAAGCAGGCAAACAGTTTAAAATGAGAATATAATGCAATCTGGCTTTACTGTTCTTTTTTATATTACTAAAAAACTTTTTTACATGAATAGTAAAATATTAATAAAAAAGAGCACAAATTCTAAAATACACAATAAGAGGAAAATAAAAATTATGGGTAAAGTGTACCAAGTGATGATTTCTAGCTGTCAGGCCACAAGAAAAATATTAGGAACCTGACATAATAAATAATATAGACAATGATATTTGTCTCAATTCTTGATAACTATGACCTACTACTGCTAGCATGTTACTAAATGCAGTGTCTGCAGTCGATTAGAAAACCATGTAAAACTAAAAACAAGTCCAACTACTAAGTGTAGATGTGCTGATCACAAGAGATGAGACTATTAGATTGGACGGAAGAGGACTAGATGATTGGACAGCACGGCTGCTGGTAGATTACTTGTAAAGCCCATTTCTATGAGCCAGTCTCCCCTTTAATCTTTCTATTGTGCTTTGAAGACTTTGTGGATGAAGTAATAGTTGGTTTTTTGACACCATTATATTCATCGATAACCCTGTAAAATGGCCAAATATTACCTACCCAGTACATTTATTATACATGGAGGCCAGTAGGTATGCCTATGCAGTTTTGACAAAAATCATGTATACTAGTTAGTAGTTACATAACTCTACTTTGACCCTTCTAATTGGAGAGAATAACAACTATTTGTCCATTTTTGGACAATATTTTCTCCTAAAAAGTAGGTAGATACTACTAAAGTTACCCCAAATGTCATTATAATCTACTTAGCTGCGTCCAGCACTAATATAACCAACAGCTGTTAAGTAATCTACACTGTAGATACTGGTAATATTATATATAGCTCAATGGGAGTTGCTTACCCTTGTAGGAACTTGATACATTCTGTCTGTGCATACATATTGGCAATGTCTAAAGGTGTATCCCCACTGTAGTCTTTTTCATCTAGTCTAATATTTGCATTATGTAGAGCCCTGAGTATATGTATCCTACCAGATTCAGCTGCACAGTGGGACGGTGTCCATCCATTATCCATTCTAATGTTACCATTCACACCAATGGACAGTAGCAGCCGAGTGCATTCTATGGAACCTATAAGTACATACATGACAACATATACCCGCAACTTGTAGGTAGCTAACATGCAATGTCTCAAAGTATGAAATGGATAAAGAAGCACTGCAGACGGACAAGATAATCAGCCCGCAGTAAATTAGTTCAATACCTCTAATACAAGCCCAATGTAGGGGTGCCTTGCCACCCCACTCCTCATCTCTACAATTTGGATCATACTTTCCAGTCTTCAAGTATTCCTCTAGAGACTCATAATCCCCAATAGCACACGACTCATGTAACACTAGTTCAGTCATGCTGACCAAGTGCCCATCTAGCTGTATAGCATCTGAAACTGTGCTACAAAATAGAATGCAATAAAAGATACACTAAGCAATTACTAAAGGCTGGTTCCACCAGATCTAGCATTCCTGTTTTGAAATCTCTAAGAAAAATCAATATGCACCCAATACCATTGCCAGCATAAAAACAAACAATGCCAGTGGAATAGTGGTAAGTATCCGTGCTTGTTTAGTCCTACATGAATATGTAAATAGTGTGATTATTCATATACAGATTGATAGTCTTTTCAACAAGTAGTTTTCTATTACCTTTTAAACTTGATCTACTAGTTTCCCCAGCTCAGTTTTAACCAGTGCTCAAAGTCTAATTTTTTTCTTACCTATTCTCCAGCAGGGGGTTTGGGGGGCACTGTAAGCCTCCCAACGGGGTCCAGGGCGGAGCCCCGGCCGCTGAAGCCCTAAGAGCGATTTCAGTGCCTAAAAGCGCTTCAAAAACCAATTGCAGAAGTGTTCACACGTCTTAATATACTAGGTTTCAACAGATAAACTCAACTCAAAATCAAAGACAAGACCATACCAACAAGTATTGAGCAAAGGGACTAAGTGAATGCTGACCATCACACATGATGGGGCACCATTAATATCCAGAATCCTGTGCACCAATCATATGATATTTTTATCTTTGTACGCTTTTACATTCACTGTTGATGTTAGTTACAGCAATGTGATTCAATGTTTATAAAAATAAATAGTCAAAACATAATTTATTAATATAATAATTAAAATTAAAACTAATATTTTATACACTTTTATCACTATGCACTATTATCTGCAAAATACAATCACTTTCAACTACATAGAATCAAAATAGCACCAATAAACAAAATAATTTAATTATTTATTCAAATATTAATATACCATTTTTTATTCAATTAAATTAAAATTCTGAAAATTTTTTCAATATTTTTAATTTTGTGCTGTCTTCAGTGAGTGAATAGAATACTCTAATCCTGAACTACTAGCAGTAGTAGTAGCAGCAGTAGTAAAAAAACTTTCCAGTCTCCTTTGTTTTGACATAGTTGAATTAGAATTGATATGATAATTGATAATTTGATATCAGAAGAGGATTGCTTGCTCAGTGAAGAAAAAATCTATTGCCTAGGTTCTAAAAGTGTGGTAGTTATTACCGAGAGCTTAATAGCACCATCCCAGTATTTTCAAACTCCTGCCTTTAGCTATTCAAATTTTCCCATTTCCTTAAATCTACTTGAGCTCTCATCCAACTGAGCTGCAATCTCTCATCTCTGCTCGTTTTCTTACGATAGATGACAATTTCGCTGTTGGAATTCCCCACAACATTGCTTGGTGATCAATCGATTGAAGAAATTTTAATAAAATAATGCAAAACTTTTTTCTACAACATAATTATTTTTTACCTATTCGGTAGAACCGGTAAGACAGAGTGGTTATTTTCTTAGGGGTTCGGCGAACCGGTCCGAACCGGCTGACTTTGAGCACTGGTTTTAACTACAAACCACAATTGGTGACACTAATGGTTATCTAAAATCACACATGTCATTATTTCTTAGATCTTGCAACAGAATTACTATTAATACTCTATTTGACACTTTATATACCGATTAGTAAAACTCTACAGACTGCATGAGAAGAGCTCTTGGTTTGGTTTCAGTGAACTGAGAATCAACAGCTCACTCAATAGCTCAGCAGTTCTGCAAGACACATGCGAGTCGACATAACTATTTATACTATTATCTTTATGAGTTGTGCTCTCATACTAGTGCTGATCAAGAGTGGGAAACTCCCGAATAAAATATCTATGACCATTCGTACATAACAAGACAGTAATGTACAGGAAATGTACAGGAGGGTGGTTGAGGCGGTCTTGTGCGCATTAGGCCTGACTATGAAAATCTAGCATGTCTGACTGAGTGCCATTGTTTTAAAACTTTGTAGTATTACTAGATGTATCTGTATGCACATGGGATGGTGACAGCCAGGCATCAAATTTTCAGTTCAGACATAATGCACAGAAGTATGTTTGTGGTATTTATAAAAAGTATAGTATTGAGCAATAGCATTAGCCAAGTTAGAGTAATTTTTTGTCTGCTATTTCATAGTTATTATCTTTAATAGTTATAGTAATAGTTATAGTTTAGTAGTTCAGCTGTACTTGTATAATTGTAGTCATTTGGCAAAGTAGATAAAATTGCATTTTATACAAATACAAAAGTAAAAGTAAAGGTCCGAAAAACCAATGATAAATTACATATAATATAATAATGCATAGCAACTTACTAGGACGAATTAAAATATACCTAATATATAATCTAATTATTTAAATAATCATTTCAATTTGTTGTATTATTCTAGCAAAACAGTACTTGATAAATTCTTTCGTTCATGTGTCTACCCTACGACTATGAACTCAATAAACTCTCACTAGACGTCATGGGCCTATTAGAAAGAAAACAGTTGTAATCGCTATTTCATAGCAACGTTTTTCTTCATTATTACAAGTGTACCGTGACGCATTTATAAACCCGCAAGTCATCAATGTAGCAATATTACTCTAATATTCTCGCGTAACACGAACTCACCTTGGAAACGCACAGTAAACCTATTTTATTGGTGCAACATGGTGAATTTTTATATCATGGCTTATGAAAATTAGTTTTTAGTAATCTATCTTACAGGGCAATTAATTTGCAACCGATGGAATCTATTGGTACACCAGAATTGAGGTAGATTCACTCTTTGAGTATTTGCTTTAATTTTAGTTTATATTGGGTACTTCTTGTCATTAATTTGGCGTTTGCAAATAAGTTTTACTAGAAATTGAAAAAATACAAGATTATTGGTTTAGCTTACTGCTAATGTACCGAAATCATTCACATACTTACTGATGTTGGTCACTCACTCTACGAAGTACTTATCTTTATAGTGTAATTTTGCAGCTATGTGAATTGTCACTGTCAATTTCAGTCGTTAGATCAAGAATTTTGGACTAGCAGTCCGTGTGCATCATGTGTGTGGACTATGCCGGAATATCAATATTATATGAATGTTATGGTTTTCGTCTGTAATCGTAAGGCTATTAGTAAGTTTTTTTATTGGTTTAACTAAATTGTTGATGTGTATTATTGACAATGATTGCATTTTAATTGTTGTTTTTACTATCAATAATATAATTTCTGCAGATGGGTGAAGGGGTATGATGGTTCCCGAGCGAGGTATATCGACAAGAACACACTTGTGTATATCTGTGGGAACAATGTTAATTTCATGAAAGAGGATGGCGCTGGTACAGTGTTCACAAGTCCTGGGGAAGGAGTTTCTTGTCTGGATGTTCATCCACTCAACAAAGTTTTCGCATTTGCAGAGCTATGCCTCAATCCAAAGATTTATGTCTTTAAATATCCTGAAATGACACTTGTCTCGGAACTCAAAGGTAATCTATGTAAAATAGGTTATTGTGAAACAAATTATTTTAGTTCTCTTTGCACCTAAGCTAACACGTTTTTGGACACTAATGTTTGTAGATGGAGCCCAACTTGAGTACACCAATGTCTCATTCAGTAGCAGCGACTTTATGGTCAGCATTTCTGGTGTTCCTGATTTCAAACTGTCTCTCTGGTAAGTTACAGATTTTATGTATTTTTTAAGAAATTGTTTTAAAATCTGTAAACAGATTAGCCATGCGCATCATATGGTGGTTTTATCAGAGATTTTTTATTTTTACAGGAGTTATCAGAAAGGTGAATGTCTGATGGAAGTCCCTGTCACACAAGATGCAATCAGCAGCGTTGTCATCAATCCAGGCAACTGGAGGCAGATAGCTCTGGCTACAGAATTCAATATTACTGTATTTACAGTGGAACAAAGCGATGTCAGATACAATGCACTTAGCAAGTCAGTACAGTGCTCATATCTCATACATCTACGCATACCTTCTTTTTGTTGCTCATGTTTATGTTTTGCTCATTGTCAATTTTTGCAGTTGCATATTATATTTATGACTAAATTTCTTTTTATTCTAATTTGCGACATTTTTGACATTAGCCATTCTTTCAAAGTGGTTTAATTTACTATTAGTGCCACTAAGCTATTTATTGGAGACAAGCAAAAAGAAGCTGTTGATGACAGCGCGTCACATAGACAAGATACAATGGCAATGCACAAATTGGAGCTTGACCTAACTCCTTCAGCTATAGCTGGTTTAATGGAACCAGAAGCTGAAAAATTTGAAGATTACAGAGATCCTAGACTAAAGTGTGTGCCTGTGTCGCAGTGTTGGACACCAGCTGGTGACCTACTTATAGGTTGTGACCAAGGTCAGCTTCTCAGGGTATGTCTGTAGGATACTCTTTTGCATTATTCTCAGTTATGATCTAATACAAATTAATGCTCATTGTTAATTAAACCTTGGAAAATGTTAGTGAGCTAATATTTTTATACTGAATAGTAAAACGAGACAGATTTTTATATTCCAATTTGTTCCTTATATTTCAATGCTCATCCGAGCATCATCGTCAGAGATGCTCGGATGATATCAAAATATAAAAATGCGTCTAGTTTTACTATTCATTAATTGAACGTTGTTGTGATTGAAATTATTTGATTGACTTTCCTTGGTCAGAAAAACCGGTATTTGAAGAAGTGTGTACGTATTAATCTAATCGGCTGGCAACATGACATAAGGCATAGTTCTAGTGTAGCGCAGTAAGATGTACTCCCTAACACCGTCTATGAACCTCACGGGTTTGAATCCTGGACCTTGTGTTGTAAGCCGCAATTTCTCCTGACATTGCAAATTGCATCACAGTTGTTGGTTCTTTCTCAGTTGGATAATGAAACCAAGGATCTAAAGCTAGTTTTCTCTCCAACTATGCCAAATGCAGACTACATCACTCGTGACCCGAGTGTGATCAGAGGCACCTCCCTTCTCTCCAAGGACATGTCCATCATGGAGGAAGACTTCAACATCTCTGATAGTGATGTTAATTCTCTACTCACTAAAGGCACTCTCAATTGTATGGCACTCCACAAGAAAGGACTGTATATTGGAGGAAAGGTCTGTAGAGGTTCAGATGTGTTTTTATATAATATCATTTTATTTCAAAACTTCCATGTTATTTCTATAGGTATTTATATGTGTATTAGTTTATTAGTATAATTAATGTTAGTATATTTACTGTTAAGAACATTAAGCATTCAAAATCGTATAGGAAAATTATTAGTAATTTATATTTTAGGACGGGTATTTGAGATGCATATCTGTAACCAATGACAATGTGCAGCTGCTAGACAGTTATAATATCGGAGTAGAGATATCGACGTTGGATTTCTCCACCAACTGGAGTCACTTGAACGTTGGCAGTGTAGCTGGCTGTATGTACACATATGATGTGAACGCTCCTGGGTCGGCTACTCTTGTCATGAATGAGCACTGCGGTAACTTCATCGGAGTCCAGAGTCTGGCACCAGGGTTTGATCATGCTGTAGTAAGTCCATTACTATGTAGTAACTCAAAAAGCTATTGGGAAGAAGTAATTCAACGCCATCTTTTGGATGATTATAATTTAGTGGGCTTACTCCTTGCTTCCTTGCTTAAAAATACATCATTAGTGTGTTTATGTTTTTATTTACTTGGTAGACTATCAGAGATAACGGAGAAATACAGATATGGTCTCTAAATGATGGCCTCCTTGCCGGTTCCACCAGTCTTGGAGTTGAGCCAACTGCCATAGCCTGTAGTCCCATAGCCCCAATAGTTGTTGTTGGAACGGTGTCAGGCTTTCTCTTTGTTGTTGACTTAACCGAGCCGAAGCAGTGCAGAATAATTCACAGAAGCAGAGCTTACAACAAACCTGTGACCAGGATAACGTAAGTGTCAGCACGTTCAGTAACCTGTGATTGTTCAATACAGCCACTCGAACTCCAGCTTAAATATTATATCATCTCATCGATTTGTTAGGTTATTTTAGTAGATCATCAAAGGTGTTTAGTTTCACACCATATTTACGTTTTGTTGGTTCTGTTATATTTCAGGTTCAGCCTGGAAGGTTCCCTGCTTCTACTTGGTTCTGATGACGGAAATGTTATCATGATGTCGGGACATGCCAGCCAATCATTCCAGTCGCTTTGTTTTACAAGTAACTATTATGTTTTAATAAATCACGTGTGCTGTTTTTGCGCTGTTTTCTATTCATTCATATATTGCTCTTGAGAACTGTTCCTAGGCTTTATGTGTTTACGTATCCATAAGTCAGAATATAATTGTCCCCACATGTGATATATTGTGGTACTGTATCCGTAGAGGTGGAGGGAGCAGTGGAGACAATTACAACATATACAGACGATGACAGCAAGGTTATATATGTAGTCGTATCTTCCAACAGCACAGGCGATATTACACACGGTGCTAATAAGTGCACGTCCTTCCAAGTCACACCAGCTATACTCTCAGGTGATTAAATACAGACGCACTATGGCCATATTGTGACGGTGATAGCTTTCATTGCCTGTATTTCCAGGACTGCTTGTCAGTAGAAACTGGTAATCTATATTTTAGAGTTGCACATGGACATCTTTTGCTCTCAAACCAACCTAGTTTTCAGAACAACGATGTTCACTAAAGGTTCAAACCATACACATTTCTTTTGCAATGTACGAGTATAAATAAAACATTCATTTCATTGATGTTTAGCTGTTGAGACATATTACGCCTCTCTCATGGGTGATATTCAAGAGGAGGCAATTAACAAGATTGTGTTCAACTATGCGTCACCATCATATGGGGCGTGTCTGGCAGGAACTGATGTGCTCTACTCCCTTGCTCAAGACAGCAAGAAGATTCAGCGAATCATCATACCCAAAGAAAAACCTAAAAAGGTAAGAAACACGCTTATTTCTTATTCTTTGATGTTGGATGCATTTTATTTGGTATTAGGATAACCGTGTTGAACTTAACCCTATATATTAATAGTAGTTCTACTGACTATGTACTACAACTAATGACTATATACCACAACTAGTGACTATATGCTACAACTAGTGACTATATACTACAACTAGTGACTAGTACTACAACTAGTGACTGTATACTACAACTAGTGACTATATACTACAGGCCAACAGTAAGGATTCGTATCTTCTGCCGGCAGCCGAGACTGTTTCTCACCAGCTTCCTGGAGGTAAGATTCTTCTGTCTCCTCATGGCAAGTGGATGGCCTCTGTGGGCGCAGACGGCAAACTTCAAGTCAGGACAGTGGCAGCTCAAGTAAGTGGCCTACATATACAAGTATGTTGTCATATACTGCGTTCAAGGCAGCCATTTTATACTTTTTAACAAAAACCTTGAAAATACTCTCTATTCTATCGCTAAATCTTCCGATGATTGTCAGGGCAACTCTCAGGAAATAGATAAAACAAGACTTAGTAGATGATTTAGTTTATATAGTACCTGATGAAGCACAATCTCTGGGGTTTGTAATTTATTTATTAGATAGTTAGTTGTAATAATGTTTAATGATCTTTTTATTCTATATAATGTTATTTATATTTTATAGGAACAGGTAATAGCATGTGTTATATAGAGCTGATTTGATATGTTTAATGTGTGTATTTGATATTTGACTGTTTGATAATTGCACTATTTTACATGCACACATGCTACTCTGTACGTAGAATATCGGTTATCATTATAACAATAGTAGCTGTTGCTTATAGCTTGTAACATTGTTTAGTAGTGTGCCACTGATGCCTCCATGAGGACCGTTTGTGTTTGGTGTGTCTGAATGCATGTACATGTGCATATGCATGCATGTGTGTGTGCCTATCACTTTGCTATTCGTTATGATGTACCCTGGTAATGTAATCGGATAATTTTATCCCAAATGTTGACAATATGGACACTGCAATAGCAGAGAGTGAACGACTCTCAACATTATACAGCTAGGAGCAGAGAACACCTAAATAATAAATTTAGTATCAGTATAATATATGGTTACATTACAGGATCAGTTTGTTGAGGTACACCCACATGACTACCGACATGGCGGTGTGAAGGCCGTCTGCTGGTCAGCTGGTTCTCAACATATTCTTACAACAGGAAGATCTGATGGAATACTAACCTGCTACAACTGGAAGTATGTTTATTCCTTCAATCTGATATAGGGCTAACCAGTTGTGTTGATATGCAGACTGGAGCCTAACATTTACTCCTGTTCAGAAACTATAAAACGTGAATGTACTTCCTACAAACTAAAACTTGGAATGACGATGCGTAAAGAAGCACGTCTCCTCTTGGAATCCATCTTATATTTCTACAGCTGCATCCTATGTACATGTATTTATCAGGAAGCATGGCAATTTGGAGTTGTCTGCACGGGCAGCAGAGATAACATTATCGCAGTCATAGTAACAAGATAGGGTTTTACGGGAAATAGTGCAATTTCTCACCTCCATGTTGGATATTGAGTAAGACGTGAATCAATGGTTTGACGATGTTGTAGCTTTACGCCCAATGGTGAAAGTAAGGGTAACTCTGCCATAGCGTATGCTAAGGCTATGCAGAACCAGCTGGGTAATATAATCCTTGCGGAGAGGGACGCTGTGAAAGGAATGTCCGAGTGGGCACCTGAGGCCAGCAAAACAACTCTAGACTCTTCCCATGTGAGTTTATTCTATTGAATACACATTATATCGCATTCTACTTAGTGTCTGTTACATCATGTGATATGCTATTGATGTTACATGTATAGTGGAATTTTGCATAAGTAGATAACGCCATGGTTGACCTTCTGCGGCTTGCTCAAACAACAATATTAAAATAAAACAGAAAATTTCATAATTATTGTGATTTAACTTTTTGCTATTTGTGGTAGTTTTCTTTATTTTGCAACAAATTTGTTTAATATTGTCTTTTCTCAATTATACCACATTGGATATTGAACAGAAATCACATTATTTTAACTGGAGTATTAAATAGCTGAACTGATGTTTAAAGTAATATTATTTAATTCGTGCAAAAGTAGTAGCATAATAGTGTTTTGGAGAAACATACAATGCATGTACATTAGGATTGAGATGTGATCGAGATGGCGGCCATGTTGTAAGATGGCCGGTGATCTTGTATATAAATATATAACAATGTACTGATTAATAGGGAACACCATCAGCTTCTCCAGCTCCTGAAGACCAGGTACACTTCTCACCCCATTGCTAGATCATCAGTCTATATAATATACCGTAGATGTGCTATTCATTAACTTCACATCCAGTTTATACCTTATCAACAGCTAGCCTTGGTTCCATATCTAACTAGCATCCTGAATGAGTTACGACACTTACCTGTCACCCATTCTATTCCTATCCCAACTGTGGACCTCTACTTTGCACTCTCCTAAATTATTTGAATCTTATCAGTAGTTTGCATGAAACAGAAGTGATATGTTGGATTGAAAATAAATTATGATTTCCCACCTTTTTATTTGTGTGATTTATTTACATTTTATTATTGTACTAATTACTAATATGTATTTGTATTTCAGTATTACTCTAATGTATTTATATTCAGACTGACTATAACTAGGCTATTCTAAATGTTGCTAGCTACTCATTGAAAACAGTTTGATTTCTACAAATAGATATCATTCAAGTTATGTTTCTTTCTATAACATTGTGTTTACTCATTTTTAGTCAACAATGTCAAATATTGAGCGAGCAATAAACAATGATGAGATATACAGCACACCGACACCGCTGCCCAAGGCAGATACAACTTGGCTAGAAGCCAGAGAAATTCTGGCACACAGTGAGGAAGACAAACAGTACTCTGAGACCAAGAGGGACCTGAGATACGAGATCCGAGAAGTCAGGAGAGTGGTAAGGGGAGGCAACTACTGAAATTATTATAGTGTTATATCAGCATTATACTGTTGTAGCAGTAGTCATTCATTGATCTCAATAGAGGCTTAAGTTGAAGCGCCTATAGACGAGTCATATTATCTATATTGTAGTCAATCTGATGAGATTTTGGAATAGTTTGATCAGATGTTGGTAGTTGGTAGTTACTCTCTCTTACTTCCCTCAGTTCATCATTCTATGCCATGTGAATTAATTAGCTTCTCTGTGGTTTATAATGGTAATGTATTTTTTGCTTTAAGCCAATCTGTCATTTTCCAGATCTATAATGTTTATATTATGGGTAGAGTGTCATTAGTCCAAATAAGTCCAAGTACCATCAAATTGGATCGGGTCAAAAATATCACCAGCAGGCCTATAAACTCCGTCTGTGCATCTACATGCCATATGGGTGTACATGCTGTAATATACAATATACTAGGTCTAATATTGCAACCAAGGGGTGATATTATCTGTCATACGATTCAATGTCTGTACCGGTGTTATGGTATCAGGCTGTACACTTATTGACTACGTACACGACCCATAAATTAGACCACATGTATTACATTAATTGGTTCTCATCTGCAGCTACAGGATCTGATGGAAAAGAACAAGACGGTCCCGGATATAGAGAAGTTACAGCACCATGACTTTGACCTAGATGTAGATGAACAACACCGGCTCCAGGCCGTGGGCGATGCTGAAGTTAGCCGAGTACGTCTGCACTAGAGCTATATTATATATTTAATCTGTTCTAATGTCAGTCAATCCAATTTTAATGATTACTAATGGCACTTTCTTAAGAAGAGCTTACATTTACCCTACGCAGTTTCAATGGTCTTTCTGTAATTAATGCAAAGTTCCAGGATGTTGAAATCATAACTTTAAATTATGCATAACTTATAATTACTCAACTTGAAAGTTCTTCGGTCAACTTAATTTTATTGAATTAGAGGTTGTTTGTGTGCTATTGCAACACAGCATTGCCAATAAGGACGAGGTATTTGTGTGGGTGAGGTACATGGGGCAAGATGAATGGTCATTCCAGACACCTTAATTATATTTTGGAATTATTCTGTAGATACGAGAGGTGATGGAGCTAGAGAACTTAGCTAAGCAATACCTTACCTACCTGATCAAGCAGGAATGCTGGGATGCCATGGAGATCAAGGGTCGTAGCATTGAGGTATTAGACATTAGGTATTATATGTGTAAATAGTTGCTCTCCCCCACCTGGGAGGTCAAGACTGGGGACCAGTCACTGGCTGCTGAGCAAATTATAGACTTCGTGCTACAGGAAGTGTAATATATTCATTGTGCATGTACGTGTAGTGCAGGGTCAGATGTATGCATGCACACCTATACCAGTAGGAATGTAAGCCTGCATACATAACTACATATGGTTGATACATAAATTGTGTGCACCTAACGAATGGCATGTACTTGGGCATAGGGTTTCGATATCCCGCTAGAGGTTCAGAACTACCCAATGCACAAGAGAACAAGGGCTGAATTAGATGAACTCTCCAAGGCTATAGCCACCAGACGTATTGAGATGGCAGAAGCTAAGGCTAGGTCGGAGATGGTGGAGACGCCTATACCCAAACCTTCACAAACCCTGGTAATGCTTTCAGTCTATAATATAAATTCTATAGCATACTATATAACAATGTATCAATATACATGTAAGGTTTCTCATAATGGAGTATATACAATGTATATGAGGCAATTACTGTTCTTACTACAGTTGGAGAAGTTGTCATTCCTCTATTAAAAGACCTTTTATCACGCTATCAAGCCACAAGTTGTCAAGTATTACTCTTCCAGTGAAGGACAGGAAAAGAGTTAATAATATGGGCTCCTTTCAAAATCGTCCAGCTACGTTTTATGAATTGTTGGTTCAGTGATTATATCTAGCAGCATACTCGCTGCTACATGTACTTCTGCCATCTTTCTATAGCTTGCCGCAGACGAAGAGGGTGAAGAGGAGGATACAGCAGAAGGTGACGCTCCATCAGTCACCGGGTCTATGGGTTCCTTATTTGGTGGTAAGAGTGATCTCTTCTATAATCAGTTTGAGCTCTACTGTCGGGAGCAGAAGGTTATTCAGATCATCCTCCTGAAGGATGCCATACACAGGATTAAGATGACATTCAACAAGGAGTTTGAGGAGGTGTTGAAGAAGAAGGAACAGGAGCTGTCTAAGGTGTGTGTCATATCCTGTTCTGATTATATGGTGTATATTTCTCCAGTTGTCGGAACAATAATAGCAGTGTTATCATGTGAAGTTGGGGCTACCATTTTTGCATGTTGTTTGTTGAACTTTATTTTGCAAGTTATTTCCATATTTGTGTCGACGGCATCAGTGAAAGATACTTATATACCAATTTGTTTTTCTTTGACATTGATGTGTTTTACGAGAAATTATAGTAGGTCAGATTAAAAGCAATTGTGCAAACCAATGAATCGGATACAGAAATTTCATTGTGATACATACATGTATATGTAAATACTACATTATACATTATAGTGTAGCGGTGTTGTACAAGATGCATCACACTGAAAACTTTGAATGCATTTACTCGTACTATATGCTGTACCTAGTTATTGTAGTTAACTCCTCATATATTTTGTTACACTCTTTAACTAACTAGATAAATGAGAAGAATAAACGAATCGCAAAGATCTATGATGATCTAAATATGGATGATACAGTCCGCTCTCATAAGATCAGCACTAAAGAGAAACCAGAGCTACTACTCAAAGTTGATGATAGCGAGGTGAGTTTTATTATTATTTTATTATTGTGGTGTACATGTGAGGTGAACATATTTATTTATTAAGTACAGCTGGAGTATATGGAGTTGTATGTTGATAAAACTAATACATGACATAATAGGACTAAACGTAATGTAAACCGCTCTGCTGGTAGGGTGTTTCATGATGTGGTTATAACATAGGCTAAGAACCATAGCAAACTATTTTGTTTATCGTGCATTCAAAAATTCTATGTAGCAACGAATACCGCTGTAGTGATTCCAATTGAACGCTCTAATATTAACACTTGGGCCTGACTGTTATTAATGTAGGTGAAGGTAGAGAAATATCTAACGCCAGAGCAGAAGAAAGCAAAGGAAGAATTTGAGAAGGCGGAGGAAGAGAGACGGAAGAGAGAGCAAGGGGACAACGCCAGAGAAAGAGCTCTGGAGCAGATGATGGGAGGTGTGCTGGAGATCAGGAAGGAGGACGAGTTGAAGAAAGATGTGCCTGTACCGAGCTTCCTCATCAAGGATGAGGATGATTGGTCAGAAGAGGAACATAAAGCCTTTGCAGAGTATGAGAGAAAGGTCAAGGAACTTAATGAAGAGCGGGAAAAGTATCGAAAGGTAACTGAGTAACTGGTGTAAGAATACAGAAACTCATCCAGTCCTTATCTTGCATCACATTTACCATGTACTGAATGGTTATGGTTGGATAGTACAGTTATACCAAAGTCTGCCGAGGAGGTTCATGCGTGCAATATAAACGATGCTACTGCCGTGTGGTGGATGATAAAGCATTTGCTACCCTGTATGATATTGAATACTATGATAAATGTGGTAACAATTATTTTGTTGTTTTAATAGTGTTTATTTTGTACAAAAAGGCAATATTTAATCATGTTTTTAATAGCGCTTTTTTACAAAAAAGCATTACATGGTTAGATTATCCAGTATAACTTCTTTTATCATTCTGAGCTAGGAGCAAGACCTCTACATGTAAGTTGATGTGTCTATGTATTACATATATTCATTTGTTGACAGCAATTAGAGGCTGAGTTAAAGAAGCTACAGCAGTTGATTGGTGAAGCAGAACAGGCATTCAATGACCTCCTCAAGATGCTCTTTACCAAGAAGCTCAAGGTAGAGATGGTCATTTGCCAGGAAGAGCTGAAGATATTCAGACTCCAGTGGGGTCTCATGTTCGAACAGTCATTGCAAACGTCTGAGAAACAGTTGGTCGCTGCTATAGAGCACAAAAAGAATCTCAAGGTAATTAACTCCTTCATACATGTTTGTTTAAAATTATGTCATGGCAAATCACCTAATATAAGAATAAACACATTTATACAGTATAGTCATAATATTGTTTCTATACATATACATTGTATGTGTATACATGTATAGGTGTACGTATATGTACATGTACATGTATATAAATGTACGTACTCATAGGTGTACAAATTGTACATGTAGTTGTTATAATGAATGCGTGTACATGTACATACATTGTATATGTATGTTTTCATGTGGTTACTATATCAATAATATACACATCTGTGGTTGTAGCAACTGGCAACTGAAGCCAATGTAATCGCTAGAAAGAATGTGGATAACTTCAAGGAGGGTTACGATATACTGGTTGCCGAGGACAAGGTGATGGATAAGAGCTTTAAACGGGAGTTTGCTGATCTCCCGGCTCTGCAGAATGAGCTGCTATACAAACTGTTCAGAAAGAGGCCAAGGTACGTCTACTAGGAAATAAATGTTTTAGCTTTAGTATACTCATATAGGGGCAGTTGCACGTATGGTGATATATGGTTTGTTTAGCTTCTGGATTTCTATTTCTGGAATATACATGTAATTAGAATTGTAAAATAGTTCTTGCAAACTATTGCAATATATATATACATTCATACATTGTCATGTATACTGGCATCGGAATGGTGTAATATAACACAAGAACTAATTATTCAATTTCTCTTTCAACTGTCTGAAATGTTTTCAACTGAATTGCGCAATTAATATCATAGCATTAAGTAATGTTTAGAGAGCAGTGTGAAGCCACAATAACATACATGTGTATGTGGTTTACTTTTAGATGGGGAAGGCATGTATTCCCAACTTCTCGCTAGCTCTGCTTACTGTTAGTCATGCTTCAGTTTACGTTGTGCTATTCTACATTTTAGATAATCAGTTGTCCATCAAACTAGTTTTTTCCCCCAAAACTTGTTTTCATATTACGCTACTGATAATAATAAATAATACATGGATCTGATATTTTGCTGTTAGCTTCAATTATTTCAGCTCAATTGTGAACATGTTTGAATTCAACTAATTATTGCCTCCTTCAAATCCATACTGCAGTATAATAATTATACTTCTACGCGTATCTGAACCAGGCACAGAAAGCCGTGTACATGTACACTACAGGGTGTGCTGATGATACTGTGGAACTTGATGGATTTGAATATATATTATAGGCCCATTAGAGCATTTAAATTTCATGAGGTTTTTTATTTAGCAATTATAGTATAATGGAGTAATTCTTATCACAGGGGAACGAAACTGTTGCATACAAGAGGCGAGACACCTATACTTGACGCAAACAGCGGTAATCCGTTTGCTGAGCGACCTTCCACCGCTAGACAGAATATGATGCAGAGGCATTCTCTGGAGGCTGCACTGGCCGACCTTGATAAGCCTGTCAATATACCAGAAGGCGTGGATGAGTCAGCCTGGGAACGCCTGTGTTCTTACCGCAAGGCTAAAATAGAGAGTGAGGTCATGGTATGTTGGAAATTGATTGTTTTTGTTACCCATATACATGTATATATTCTAGTTTAGCTGTTAGTCTAGTGACCATTGGCAGGAAATCCAGATATCAAATGATAGATTCCATTAATGGCGTCAGATTTTTGTATATGTTCTATACGGATGTGATATGATATTCTGTTTAAAATGGTTATTCTATTGCAGGTTCGACAAAAGGCTTTGATTATGGCGGAGATGATGTCATTCCAACAGAAAAGGCAGGATGAGGATTATAAACTAGCAGAAGAAATAGAGGATCTAAGTCACGAGCTTAGCAAGTAAGTAGGTCATACAACATGTCCATGTCAACAGAAGGTAGGCTATGATGTCACTAAACTGTGAAGTCGTGATATTCTATAAATGAATAAAGTGTATGTAATTTAAATTGGTGAATGGACAGGTAACTGTATTCATATACTTTTATCTAGGCTCCGTGACATCCTGCAACGACACCATTTGAACATTCAGGTTCAGCTGCTGATGAAACAAGGTCAAGTAGAGCTTGACGCTGGCAAGTTTATTCATGACTACAAAGACAGTGTACTAATACATAGGGGTGTAGTGGAAGATCTCAATGGAAAAATAAAGGTAAAGTTTTAGACATCAATGTAGTGTGTTGTTGTTACACAATATGACGTGCTCATAAAATGCTTTCACTAAAAGTTAATATAATCAGTTCATTTTCAATGTTTGAACTGCTTCTTGCACTAAATCAAGTTCTGTTTATGGTGCAAGTTGAGCTCTGACATGGGCTATTAAGAGCTTGCACTACTTGGCTGATAACCAGTTCGCATGAATGCTAACCAGAGACCGGAGTTAGCCAGCGTTACTGCACACAGCAAATTAACCCATAGGTCGAGCATAGTTCCAAGTGAACCGATTATAAACCATGGAAGCTTCCAGATCATATCTGGCAGATGTTACAAATGAATGATATGGCACAAAATTCACCGAAGTTCTGTCACTATTGTAGTAATATAATGTAATGAGATGTCAGTTTAATTCAGGGTTCGTACTTACTATTGCAATATTCTCATCTGTTTTCTTTCCAACACTAGGCTCTTGGAGAAAGTAAGATTGCAAGTATGGTAGAAAGTAAGGACTTCCGTAAAGGTATTGTGCAGCTCGAGTGGGAACACAAGAAAAACCTCATGAAAATTGAGGATCTCAAAAATAAGATGCGCATTATAAACATGATGAAAGTGACGAGAGAGATTCAGGCATATCTCAGTGAAGAGGATCACGATGCTAAGATAGCACAGGAAGTCGATATTCTAGAACAAACCCTTGTTATGCAAACAAAGGTATGTTCTACGCATTGACCATATGGGCGACTTCATGTCTTGGAAAGCAATAGCAAATGATACATTACATAATGAATGAAAGATATTTCTAGAAATACTGAATTCGTTTCTTGCTAAACAGATTAAATCTACATTATTTTGTGATATGCTGTCGGATCATATGACATTAATGTCGTGCAGAAATAAGAACATCACGGGTATTGGTGAACAAATTATAAGAGCTAATAACTAAACATCAGATATGCGGTGTTGTCATGTACATGTGCCTCTCTCTCTCTGTGGATTTCCACTCCCACTTCTAGATGTAATGAACATGTTTTGTAATGTTACTCTTATTGTCATTAGCACCATGAAGCTAATGTCGATGGAAAGAAGAAGATATTAAATGACTTGAAACGTACGATTAAAGATAGACAGATTGAAAACAAGGTTCTACTACATGAGATCGAAGAGCTGAACGTCAGCGTAAATGAACGGCAGCACATACACGAAGCTAGCAGTAAGTTTATATCAGTAGCGTATCAATGCTGTTCTACTGGCAGTCAATATAACTGTATGAAATGGTAACTACACACTACAACTATAATAATTGTATGTAAGGTATTCTTGATACAAAGCTGAAAATGGTACATTTAGGACTGGTGATATTTATTATTTATTTCTTAGGACTTATGCATGTAAAACAATTTTATTTCAGTTTCAATTCTAAACTTGGTAAACATAATGAGGGTTGCTCGAATAACTCCCAAAGATAGATACCCTCACTATGTTCCGGTGATTAAGTTGTGATGCCAAATATTGACTAAATGGGGAAAAGTTCAATTCGTTTAATATCTGGTTTTTCTGACATCGATAAGGAAGTTCTAGTATGTTATATTTTGCAGTCAATAACATGCGTAAGTATACTATTGCATGACTTGTGCTGTATGGTCTGACTTCCTTCCAATATTTCACCATCTTTGCCCAAACTGCTCATTGTTTCACAGTTTCATGTAGTAAACTTTGTCTTGTAGTAGCTAGCATCTCTCTATAGTCTATACTTCATTATACTTTTAAACCCTCCAAGTGAACAGCTGCTTATATGAACTGGCCCATTTACATGTGAATTATACTATTATGCAGCCCTATAATGATGCAAAATTAATTGTTGTGCATTTGTTATGTTTATGGCTTACATAAATGTATTCAAAATTAAAAGATGCTATATGAGATAACAGAAGTGCAACAAGTGTAACTCAACATTAAAGTGTAGCAGTATTGGCATGTACATGTACATGTAACCACATTATTAGGTTTACCAATAATAAATTCTAGTACCATGATTCAGTTAGTGTGCAGAGGTTAATATAATATAAATGCAGGTTAATAATATTTATCTGAACTTTTAGCTGACAAGAACTTGGAGATGATGAGAGAGAAGAGATACCAGGAGATCGTACAGAGGAGGAAGTTAGTTGATCTAGCTAAGGCTCAAGCCAATGAGGTGGCAGTTCTAAGAGCAGAAGTTGAGAGACTTCGTATGAGAACATTCCCAGCCCTAGTACAGGTTGAACGGTAGATGGAAGTATTGCATTGGCTGTGGTTTGCCCTAGTGAATCACCTTCTGGGGTAGACAATTTATGCTGAGTAAGTGTATGACAAATCACATGATACAAGGAACTTCATTTTAGCACATTAATCATCCATTGTATCAATTTATTATTCTATAGCAAGTTATATTCTATTTTACTACATATTACTAAATGTATGGGTTGGTACTGATTGCTAAATCAACGTGATTATTTTATATTTTACAACATTATAATATATATCAAATAATTAATAATGTTGAAGCTAAATCAAACTCATCAACTGTGATGCAAGCAAAGTTGGTACTTGTAAGTATATAAAAATTGATCATAAATAACTATATGTATATTATGAATGAAAGCAAATGTGGTAGATAAAAGTAATGTAAGTAATTATAATAAGAAGAAAATACAACAAATTGATAGTTCAGCGCATTACTGATGGAACCCGTACCATGCACACAGTGTGTAGTAATAGAAAGTGAGGTAAATACAATTATATCACACATAGGTAAACAAGGAATGGTGATATATTGATATAAAAATACAATCTAGGCAAACTGACTGCTCCATAATAAACCCGTGTAATAAAATGGTAGAGAACACCTGATCAGTGTTCATATTAACGTATTGAACTCAAATATAATAGAACTTTGTGATTTGAAGATAGCAATGGCAAGACGGTGATGCATACTTTGTAGCAATAATATGGCATTATAGAAACCAGTGCTTTGATTAACTGCGATCCTACAATGTAGGAACTTGACCAACGAGTCTACCTCAGACTCAAAGAAGAGATATCAAATACTTCCAGTAGCAATGGATCGAGCTGCGATGCATCACATTGGAGGAAAGCTTTACTATGTTTAGAAGTGTATAAGCGGGTGGCTGACACATACCCTAGCAGTTTAGTGAAGGTATCGAAGGCTGTCTGCCAATCATAGTTGACCTCCAAGTAACGTTTCAGTAGAGTTATATATTTATCCTGCGTGGTTGAGGTGAGAGCCCTGGTGCCGGGAGAGGCATAGTGAGGGGTGAATAGGACAATACACTGTATTATAGACACAAGGGTCATGTCATTGCCTACTGTCTGCTTTATAGAACTGATAAGTTTTACGTGCTCCGCCTGTATGTTAGAGTCAAAATCCCCAAACGCTGCATTCAGTACCTGAGCAGGTATCTCTGTACCATCATCATGCATCCACGTACCTTTCTCTACGTTAAACATCTGGGCAGATCGCCATGTGATGCAGTCAAGAAGTGAACCTGAGAAAATAGAATAAAATTATAGCTCATAGTTAAAACAACTTGGCCAGTCTAGATTGGTACATGTGTCACTACATTAATACTTGGCAGCACTACCAGGACTAATCTAGCCTGCAATGCCAAGATAACACATTAATAATAACTATTTCCAAACTGAATGTCTGCAAAGATAAATTGTGAACCATTGAGACGTATAAGGATTGCTCTTGTATCCCAAGACTTTAAAATAGACAAGTAATATACTACTGCTATGGTACTAAATAGTACAGCTACTATATATCAATAAACGCACTGACTGATTATCTACATGTATATACATGTAGGTGTATGTATATACATGTATATACAGGTAGATGCATGTACAATGTACATGTATATACCTTTAAGGAGGGTTACTTGAGCAGCCTGTGGAAGGGCAGTAAAGTCATCTAGCTTCTTAGCAAACTTGATGAGTAGCTTCACCAAGATACCAATGTGATTCATAAGGGCCTCCAGTGAGGCCGTCTCCAACCTCATGGGTACCTCATCAGCAGTGGAACCTAGGCAATACCAATATAATTGTAGGTATAAGCTACGAAGCATAATCGTTTACTATATACATGTATGTATAATTAAGTACAAATGTATAATATAAATATTGCTTACTACATTATAACCTTAACGTACTGTACGCGTAGCAATAACATTACATTGTATAACATTACATTGTATTATACTTTGTAATACATGTAGATACACTGTATGTACACATGTACTGTATGTTAGTATACATGTAGATACACTGTATGTACACATGTACTGTATGTTAGTACACATGTAGATACACTGTATGTACACATGTACTGTATGTTAGTATACATGTAGAGGTACATTAGTAGATACTTACCAAAGCTGCTGTTATATGCACTGTATACACTCTGTATTAGTTGGAGAGAGTTCTCCCCAAGCAATCTTCTGGAGGCATCCTCTGCCTCCATTGGTGAGTCAACTTGTGGCTGTGCAAACTGTAGATATACATATACAGTTGTAAATATACATTGTATATACAGTATGTAGGCCTACATTAATGTTACAGTTAGTTGTATATAGCAGTACACAGGTACAGTGTCATGCTAGGTACCATTTACAGTTGTGGTCAGTTTCTATGGCACCAAAAGGAGGAACAAGGAAGAGGGACAAGTATATTAATAGATACAGATAATACATTGTATGGGACTGGAATGATACTATAATCATGTCACACTAGATACATGTAGTTGTCTCATATTATGTGAGAATGGTCCACTGTACATAAAATGTATTATAGTATATAACTGTATAATATATATTAGTCCTACATACTTCCAACACAAAGTATCATTAGAATAGGGAATGTTGCAGCTCTATAATTAATGGGCTCAACTTAAATACATCATAACAGAGTGCAATAATAACAGATTAAAATTTAACACACAGTAATATATGAGTATGATAGACTGTACTATATTATAGTGTACACACTCACCTTGCAGTATTCAGGCCAACCAGTACTGTTAGGTGATAACTCTCCCATAGCTTCCACCTACACAACAAACATCACCTGTCACATGGTGTTACACAGAGTAGAACCTGTACAGGCAGGGCCCCATGCTACAGTTACTAGGAAACAGTAGGCACCCGTAATGTACGTCATGTACATGTAGATAGACTTTGGGTGTAGTTCATGTAGTGTCACCAACTGTGCTTATAATGAATTGGCTAGACACATGCCAGAGTGTTCCATTGCTATACTATATTATACCATCAACCATTATATTATATGTAATAGTAATATGTAGGACTAGATGTAATAACTTGTAGCTCATTAGCTCAGGTAAGCTGTATGCACTGAAATAATGTGTTCACACACATCGACACTAAGATATTATCAAGCAGAGGCTCATAGAGGAGCGTGAAATGGAGAGCACTCTGTTTCCTGTTTAGATATGAACATGTTCCAAGAATCTGCACCATCCAGCGCAGGAGAGAGAGAGACACAGACTAACGGCTAACTGCACTCTACCTTTATCTGGCACAGGGTATCCATGGATTGTGGGTTCTCTTTGGTTTGGTAGATTCCTTGGTCAGCTGGCATCTTCTGAACCGTCTGCTTCTGCAGCTGATTCAACACCTTTTTGGCTCTGTTCTGCTGCACTTTCTGTATCCTCTTCTGTCTCTCTATGTCTCCTGCATGAATCGGCAAACCAACATGTACATGTAAGTATATTAGAGTATTAGGCCTGTTGATGGTATATATACATGTAAATCATACAATAGTTAGTGTTGAGAAAATATGGAAACTGTCAGAATGCAAACTGCAACTCTCAGGTTGAGAAGTCTCAAGTCCTACCTACCACAAGAGCTCCGTGAGTCAAATTTGTGAGAAATCAAGTGACTGGTATTAGAGAGCCTACATACAGCCTTTCCTGTATACACTGATAATAATACCAACCACCACAGTCAGTATCTGTATTACATGACGTATTACAATATTATATACTATCAGTGTTTACATCGGCCCACACACATATAATGGTAACGATAGACATACCGAGTATCATCTCCTTCTTCATTCCAACTGTAAAACACTTCTCCAGCCGACAGGCTGAGCAGAATCTCCTAGTATTTGGGTCAATAGTGCAGTTGCTTTGGAACATGCATCTTGGGTACTAAAATACAATGAGAAGACGGTGTTATTAATAGTAAAACTACAGTAACAATACATACACTTACCTACATATGTGTACATACACTTACCTGCTACATATGTGTACATACATTTACCTAGATATGTGTACATACACTTACCTATTTACATGTACATAAATTTTATGACATCTCTACCAATATACACAACATAATTATTATTATAGGTCCAAGTTGAACCCACATGCAGGTATATAATATTATAATATTATTATTCTAACAGTAGTGGAGTTTGGTTGTTGTGTTTGCTGTACATAATAATATACTAGGCATCTCTCCACCTACAGGAAGCATCTTGTTGAGCATTATTATACTATAACAATGATGGTCTATTACACTCATAATAAGTAGTACTACGCATATATGCTGCCAAAAACAAGTTCAATATGACTTGACACTGCATATAATTAGACTTGCTGGATCCATACAATGTGGTGGAAGGAATACATAATATGCTTTTATATATACATATAGTACATTGTGTATGATATCTACCATGTAGGGTACAGCATGTGAGCCTATCACTACTGTCATATAGAACATTATCTATATATTTCAGTAATACATTGTTAAAACGTACTGCGATTAGAACTGTTCTATTAGTTACTATTCTCAGTGCTCAACACATAAAAAATGAAATAACATGATGGAATGATAGCAATCTGAAATTTCACTTAAAACAACAAAACAAATCATTGTCAAATGTAAAATAACAATAAATGGATGTAAGTATATCATCTATCTACCTACCTACTAAAAGCCGAGATAAAATAAATCCTAAGTTATACATATATGTACACTTCAGATATAGTAGTCTCACATTCATTAATTGTATTTAGGCTATTATCAGAATCACTGTACGTGCCAGCATCCATAAGTTTGAATTTTGATGTTCGTGAGAAAAGGGCATATACATATACATTTACATGTAATACTAGTAGGTACCTTTGGTTTGTTAGCATTGCGCCTAAAGAAGGCTTTGCACGATTCGCAAGTAATGGCGTCAAAGTTAAATCCTAAAGCTCTGTCACCACACACTGTACAGGTTCTGCCCTCCTTCTTGGACTTCATCTTCTTGTTAGAGTTTGGGCTCCCAGTAGGGTCTTCAGTGTCTCCCTGCTCCTCCAGCTATTCAAAGCCAAATAACAGCATAAACAGTTGAGGCGAGGCTAACAGGAAAAACTACACAACAACACTAGGATAACTGACTACTACTAGTCATGTACCACTAAGTATATGCGTCATGGGTGATTGGGTATGTTATGATTAACTGCTATGCTTGCTTACACAATAGGCTGGAATATCTACCATTGGGAATAGGTGTTTGTGTGTTTACAATATCTGTTCACCTCTTATAATAGTCTCTAATAGTTTCGGTAATCCCCTCCCCCTCCCAAGGTCATACAGTGTAAAAAGTTGAGATACTATTATAACATAACAGATTATTGGTTTATAGACATTATTGATTATTAGCCCATAGATATTAGCAGGTGTTAGAAAATAGCCTACACAACAGTGAAGCTAGGTTGCTCAGGTGGTTAGAGAAGAGTCCATTATTTCAAAATTGCCCATTCACAACTGAGTGTCTCGTGACCGATTTAAAATTTGGGGTTACAAAACAGTTGTCTATAGAGGGAAGTTAATTAGTAAACTTTGAGTAGCGGGTTACCTAAAACTAACAAGGTAGCATGTCACAATTGGGAGTTGTGTCTCTTTTGATAGACTCGTTTGTGTTCCTTCTAGTCCAACTCTTGCCTATGAAACTTAATGGTTTGGTCATTGGACAGCACATGGTCAGTATAGATAGCCATTGGACAGCACATGGCCATTAAGCTATAGATACATCTAGTCATTGGACAGCACACGGACATTATAGATACGATGTAGAAGTTGTCCTCTCCCAATTGCTACCCTTTCTATTTTCTTTCCCACGCAGGCTTACAAAGCCTCACTGAATTTGCAGGAGATTTTACGATTTTCAACTCCAGCTTTGGTACTCCACCCCATCCAAACAAGATACTCTTCCCCCCCCCCCCCCCCCCCCCAGGAAATACTGAATCTCCCTGATTTTCACCAGTGGAGCTTGGTAAGGCAGTTCCCAGGAGATGTCACACACATTATCAATTCAAATAATTTGTTGATAAAACTATAGACTGAGTCTATAGAATCCACTTCCACCTGTTTTCAGTTTTGAAACGCTCTACTCTCCTAGTTTACTAGAAAGAGCAGTATTGGGAGGAGACAACTTCAAATTATAATAAACAGATTAGGAGTGACCCCCCCCCCCCCCCCCCAAGAGCCCAAACACATTATCTAATATCTAAATCTGCTTCAGACTTGGAATTTCAAACCAGTATTTGTGAAATGCCTGTATTCTATATTATGGTAGCCATGCCATTCATGTACCACATCTAGTTCCAACAAATAGATTACCATTTGATGAGGTAGCAAAGGGTGATCAATGCTCGTTCAGTTTGGTATTAGTGTAATACACAGTGTAAATCTGCTAACAATAGTGATCGGCAAACAACATTATACTAGCCAAGGTTGTGAAATAGAAAACAGAGTGTTTGCAAAATTATCCCTAATTTTACAACTAACCCAGTAGAAAATTCATGCTATTGTTATATGATGGTGTTTGTGGTTATTGCACTGCATAAGTATATAGGCCTACTAGGTTGAACCCATATCCTGGTTACTATGGACATGCCCAGAAAGCTATCAACATGAGCCAGAGCACTGTAACATCCATGTTTGGACTCAAATGGTTGTTCCATTGCATCAATGATCTCTGCACACTTGTCAAGTTTGCAGATTTTGTTGGTACAGCACTTAGTTTTTGTTTCTTTCCCTACCAATTTTCCAGCCATTCTGATTTTTTTAATTTATGGCAAAAATGTAACAAAACCTCATAAAACACAAGATGCAAGCAAAAATAAAGCAGTTCCCTAGAAGGATACAATTATTTAAAATACCACTGATTAGTACTGAAGTGTATAATTTTATACATTCTATAAATCTAAAAAAAGTAATCTAAACCCTTTTATTTAAAAAGAATAATATAAACCCAAATTATCCTATTCAAGGATGTTGAGCAGACTTGTCGTGATATTTTGCGTTTAATCCTTGGCAAGCATGGATGCCCATTGGTCGTCTAGCACATTGCACATATAGGCTACATTTGCACTCAGTCTAGTAGTGGTAGTATTATTATGGACTATATCAAAAGGTGCTGATATTATTATGTAAAACTGTAACTATTGTTATGGGGCCTATACTTCAGTATCTACGTCATAGAGTAGCCTTACTGGATAAACAAACAAGTATTGGGCTATAAAGGGCATGGCTGTGAAAGGGGCATAGGGGTGAAAGCTCCGCCCATTACAAGGTTAGGGAGTTGAAAGCACAATTTGTCCAGTTTGTGCACTGGGAATTGAATGCTCCGGGAAATTCATAACATTGTGGGATGTACATGTACTATTAATTTTTAGTATAAATTAAGTAGAAATAGCCTCCATAAGACTGCATTTTTATCGATAATTATCTTAACAATGATCAGCTGAATTGCTTCATGCGGGTTTCAGTAACAATTCAGTGTAAACTATTTAGTATGGAATCTACCTGATTCTGAGTTATTCATCTTCCAATGTTTTTACATACAGTGTATAAACCCTCAACAAGTTCACTGCTAGCATTGGATCACGTGACAGAACGGCATGTCCCATTACTGTAGTTATATTATGTACAATAATGCCTAATAGGAGACAGAAAAAATGTTGATGTGAATTTGAAACATTCAGCTCAAGAGCACATAACTCCTATTTTCATCACTCCAGTAATAAAATGATAATAATCTTGCCAAGGTTATGAGCCTAACATTTGTATTTATGTATACACTGCTATTGCCAACTAAATAACAAGTACAATGTTTATGAACACAACAACATATTGCTAAACAGCAACCTTCTAAAACCTCCAGTTGGGAGTAGCAGTGGGAAATATTTTTGTATACATTGAATACATTAGGTACTTACATGGTTTAGTAACTGTAGGAACATGAACATGGTGTTAGATATGACCGATACGATACGTACACGCACACATATGATTACTTACATGGTCTGGTGGGTTGATATCACTGCTGGATGTCTCTAATGCACACCCATCACCTTTTATATCCACAGGATTCATAATATGTCCAGTCTCGGAGAATGGTATGTCCAACTCAATCTGAAGACACAGTCATGTAGGATACATTGTATATAGTATTAGTTTATAGTTTATGGGTTTATAGTTTATTGTTTGCGCCTATTATATTTAAATATAGGCTTATATGTATAACATACGATATAGCTTAACATACATGACTCTAAAGCACACATAATTATGTAATACACGCACATACATGTGTATATTCGGACATTTCAACCCACAAAAAAGGGATTTATTATCAATAAACCAACAACCCTAGCTAACTCGTGGAAATAATACTCTACATGTTACAGTGCAAGGATGTATGAGCTAACTGACCTTTGGAGCCACAATATCGTCTCCATCCATCTCATTAGGCAACCCCGGAGTCTGCTCACAGTCCTTGTCTAAACTCATCTTACGACCTACAAAGTATAATTATGATACAATATGGCTTGGGCACCAAGCAATCTTAAATATTACAGAACATGTTGCCTATAAAAGAGATTTTGTGCTTTCGACTTTTAACTTGCACTAAATCAAGGTTCAGAAAGTGATCAGTGAAGACGGTTGGCTTATAAACTCGACCTACATGCTACAATAGCAACATTTAGTGCATTCTTATTCTTTCAGATTCATCTGTGTGCCATAATAATTGTAATTAATTTAAATCTTTTCACAATTAGTTGCTGGTTGATTGGGACATGGTCCGATTATTTTGATCAGAACCACTAGGTCTACATCAAGGAGGAAAAGGGGACGGAGGCTCGTCTCTGAAAACCTGTATATATGCTACAATGGGCTTACAGTGTTCGATGTGCGCCTCGAGGACTTGGTAAAGTCAGAAGAAAAGATTCTGAATATTTTTCAAAAAGTAAAATTCAGACATTAACCAAAATTAAAATATAATCAATGTCACCAATTAGTAATAATTATGTCACTGGGATACGATAGATCCCAGATAGATTTGAAGATTTGAAGACAATTGCGTATCTCTATATAAAATGACACTTAGTAAATACCAACATGCTCAACCAAATAAGCAAAAATAATACTAATAGATTCAAACTTGTTAAAATTGGTAAAGTTGAAATTCAAATTTAAATTTTGCTTCTTCATAATAAATAAAACGTACAAACGCTGAAATCGCAGTTAAAATGAGTCAATTTGTGCAACACGTTTCTCTGGCATCAGGACTCCATATACTTAGTCTTACTTATGGCATATAGTCCAGATACCATTTTAGTGGGTAGGCTAGTTTGTAGGCCCTACAACATGTCCACACTAAATAAAAATAGTGCTCAAACTATAGGCTATCTCAATAACGAATAAGCAATAATATTTAACTCTCCAGAGAAATGATTTTCATTGGATGCTATAACTATGACATAATAAGCGTAAAAGCTGTGCAAGTGTACATCGCAGTTATACCCGTTTAGAGATGAGGAAGCAAATCACGATTCAACGAAGTTGTCTACTCGCTCAACGCCAGTGACTCATGTGCTTATCTTTTTAACCGAGGAGAACATTGAACACAAAATTCATGTAGACGAGCCTTCTTCCTCTCTTACTCCTTGTCTACAATAATTCTTTCAGCTCGTAAGATTAAAGTCAAAGTGTATATTATTCAGGAGATTTTAGTTTACCCACGGGATAAGAGGTGACATTGATAAAATCAATATGAATGATGTAATTTAGGCTATTTAGCGCCTACTAATCAACTAAAATAACAAACGACACTAATGATAAATGAACAAAATCGTATTTTATGGTTATGACTACATTTTAATTTTTATCATTTTAAAAAAATATAAATACAAAGTTTATTTTTTATTCTAAATAAATTTTTAAAAAATATAGAAGATACATATTTTGCATGAATAAATTATTCTATGTTTTACTATTAGTATTATTATTTATAATAATAATAATATAAAATCATGACAAATCAAATCAAATGACAGCAATTAAATTATTTATTTTTAATTTTATTGCAATTATAATTACAGTTTAATTTTTATTTTAAAAATTATTATTTTATTTTAATAAAATATAAAGCAAATATCATATGTAATAAATACAATAAAATGTTTCTTATTTCAATTTGTACTATAACTACAATTACTATTATAATTATATTGATTTCAATATTATATTATTTTCATAATGATGACCAATGATAATTCTTTAGTTTTGTTTATCCTTGTTTGTTGCTGTTATTACTTATTGGTTTATTCTTTCTAATAAAATAAATAATATAATACAAGATTCAGAATATGTACAATCTATTAATTAATGCATAAATACTGCTTTTATGATTGCTTTCTTCCATGCAAACTGGAATCATTATGGTGTATTACTTACTAGGCTACACTAACACTTTCCCAGCCTTTCTTCATCTTCAGATGAGGGTTAGTGCAAGGACAGTAGACCGAATAAAATTATTATGGCAAGGACAACTTCTTTTGACCGACACTCCAGAATGCATATTCAGTCATCCTTCATGAAGTAGTAGCGGTAGCAGCAGGTAGCATTAAACTTTTCAGTTATTTACTCAACGTCTATTCTATCTTGCTCAGCACTAATGCTATTAAATTTTAATTAAAATATTTACAAAGAAATCTTCATAAATGGTATTATTTTATTTATATTTTGGTGCGTCAAAAGTCAGGAGGAAGACAACTCTTTGACAAAATGTACATTTTGGAGTTGTTCTTCCTTATATGTCACAATAGTAAGCAGAAGGCAACTCTTGACCAGTTTCCTTTCTCACTGTTTGAATGTACTCTACACTTCGAGGTTAGGCACTTTTACCTTTAAGAAATATGATGCATTAGTAAAAAGTAAAGTGTGAAGTGTTAGGGGGTTTGGCAATTTTTCGTACACAATGTTTTTCATGCAAGGAATTTGTGTTTTGAGCAGTCAGAGACTCGTTTCACATCCATGAAAATAGCAATCTCTGACTGGGTTTGAACAGGGGAGGGGGGCTCTACGGCACCTAATCGCCTAGCACAGTGAAAAGAACATGCTACCACTACGCCAGCTCAGCAATCTTGACAAGGAAGCTTCAATAGTGACGTGTGCAGTAGACACTAAATACACCTTTAAATATCAGTAAGGCATGACAACATAATGTACATGTATTTGCAGAGTGTTTGAAGAGTATACTTTGCATAGCTATGAGAAAGCTGAAAAGAACTTGCACACTTCCTTTGGAACTTTTTGTAAAGTTTAAAATTGTTGGTTGTTATTGCTACTGCATGTCTTCTCCTTGTTTACATGTAGGTAACACACAAATAAAAAAAACTCACCGGGCTTATACTCCTCGGCGTGACCAGCCCCTTGCAGCTCGCACTGCCAGGTGCCAGTGCTGGCCAACTCCCTGTGAGAAAAGGTCCAGATGACATGGCCTTTTTTTGGCAGGGGTAGAGGAGTTGCCTTGAAGTCATGCTGGCTTGCATGACCCCAAGGACGTATATGAGGCACAGGAGCAATTGTGGCTGGATGCTCTTCCTAACGCCACCGTGACTGGGATTCGAACCTGGGACCTTCAGCATGTCGAAGGTTCAGCATTCTAACCACTAAGCCATAAATATTGATCAAATATTTTACTAAAGCAAAGCATAGAACTTGTCAACTATTATGTACTACTTAGACTTCGACTTTAGAGAGAATTGTGTTTCAGCTACACCATCAGTACTATCTGTGATGCGGTCATTAACTATGCTGTATCTTAATTCTACTCTTCTTGGTTTGACATGAAAATCAATATTTTTCTATACAGCCATGCAGACTCCTTAGTATTAAATTACAGTTATACAGTAGTATTATTATAATGCATATATTGGATAGGCCAACTGCAACATATTACACACTGCACACCAACACAATGAGAAAACCTATTAGACAATAATTATATTGATCCCCAATAGCATTACGCAGAACGTATTATTACTACTACTTCAGCTGCTGCCATTGCTGCTACTTTTGGTCTTCAACAGGTTAGTAAAACTGACCGATATCACAGACTATACTCAGACTTTTGCTGTAACTTCCACACTTATATATTATAATAGTTTATAAATATATATAACTGTCCATTCCAAAGGCATGCAAGTCTAATTTTGCATGATTTTAACATAGCCACGGTTCTTCAATAAAATTTCAGATGGAGAAGTTGCATTCATCTTTATATTATATAACACTATATAATTACGTTACCTCAACTCAATTGTTCCAACCACAAATAAACACTTATGGCTACACACACTGTAGGTGTTAGTATCACACATACATGTACTTTTGATGTACAGTAAGTAGGATCGTGATGTTTTCGCCAATCTCGGCCTAAATCTCTGTTATAATTATTGTTAAAAAGGAACATGTACATACAATGTAAATTGCATACTAAACCATCGCACTAACTATCATTATTACTTGTACATGTGCTTTAGTATACATGTTCCCATCTCTGCACAGCATACCAAATACCTGCGTAGCTATTGTCAATATCATATCATTTAATTCAATGTTGCATTAGGGGAAAATAAGAGCCGGGGTCCCGAGAGAGACAACTCCTGGACATTAAGATGGACATGATAACAGGTGTGCTGTACCTCATCTACATTTACCTTACGTAATGTCTATAAAGGGATAAATAAACCACAAGTCATAAACTATTATTCTGATACAATAAAGTTTATAAAACTTGGTGTTTAGCCCATCAGCAACATGAATTTATTGTTATGCTTACAATGTATTTCTTTACAAAATTATGTCACTACTTGGAGATAGAATTACACAACCATTGTGCTACTTATGGTCACTAATACTGACCACTATTGGTCACTATTGGTCACTATTGGTCACTATTGGTCGCTATTGGTCACTATTGGTCACTATTGGTCACTATTGATCACCACTGATCACTACTTTACATATCACCTACTTCAGGTGCCTTTGGAAGGGATGAGGAAGAGGAAACCAATGAAGACGGAGAATTGGTCTCTGTAGTTGAAGCCAGGAAAGATGCTGAAGAGAAAAGGAGAGAGAAGCACAGACAGATGGAATCTGAACGAGAAGAATTTAGACGGAATGTCCGAGATAAGGTATAAACATTGCTGAGTTTATGGTGTAAATATAGACCATACATGTAATTATCTATGCTTATGAAATTATGCAAATATGTATTCTCTAAAGGTAATCACATTCTATGCTATAGCCATATTATTATAACATGTCAATGAAGATATGACCTCAACAATCCAATTTTTGATACAATGCCGTTCCATCACTTTATAATTAGTGATACACACACTATGGTACTGCGATTTAGTTATTGAATTCAACAAATTTCATACACATACACAAAATTACAATGCACTAGTACAGGGGCGGATTTGGGGGTCCCGCCCTCCCTGCCATGGCGGGACCTTTCATTTCTAATAAAAAAAATTAAATTGCCACCTATCAATAATAACACACAGTTGTAAGTTTATTTGTGGAGGCATCCTACCCTGCCCAGCATAATCTAAGCATATTATGATGAAAATGATGCTATATGGCTATAACATACCAAAAGATAGCTTAGGAACTGAGCTTTCATCCTATACAATTTTATAGTAAGGATATTTCAGTACCCTCCCACTACTGGCAGTCTTTTATTTGCCAGGAAATAAGACTACACTAATTACTTTACAATGAGTGACTTTTGATAGACTATACTTGTGATCACAGTAAATGTTATTACCAGTTATAATAACAATAATTGCTACTATCAATGAGCTGCTGCTGGGCTGAGTAATACATGTTGTAACAGTGCCACAGCATTATTTTTGAAGATATACATGTATGTACCTCTGAAATTTCATAAGCTACTTCATGTCATGTGCACATGCTCTCAAGGCTCAAACATTACAAAAAAAGTAATGTCTCCACATACATGTAGATACCATGCACTAAATTGTCCATACTCTTCAGCTTTTGGGAAACCTAGGATAATAACACTTTCATCTCTATCTACCAAAAAATTTAGCATTATTTCTCTTTTCATAAAGTCATGTGATGGCATATTTTTAATAGGCTACATAATCTTGAGCCCTGGCACAGTAACCATAGTTATAAACAAGCTAATTTTAAATTTCTATTTCTAATACACAGTCAAGCATTCATAATATGTAAAGTAGCCCCTGCAACATACTTGCCCAAGATATCACTGCTCCAAATTTATTATTATTGCATTTCTGCAAAGTAGAAATTCCTGCATTTATCTTAGTTGTAAATCCTCACTTACTAAATCTTTACGCGTCCCCAGAAACATAAAATTTTTTTAACTGGTTACTGAGATCAACTAGCATGTAACAGAAACATGTTGATTCCAAGTGTAAGTGTGCATAAATTTGCTTCATTTAACACAAAATCCAGCATATAGCTTCGGCGTCCGGGGCGCTGCCCCGGACCCCGCCAGGGGCCCTAGCCGGCTCCCTGGACCCCCGCCTGTTGGCAGAACCCTTCAAACTAAGCCAGATCCGCCCCTGCTAGTACACTTTGTATGTAGCAATGAAATACTAACTATTGTTAGTATTTTCGTACTGGGTACATAAAATCATGCTGATTAGGAACTTGCCAAGCGTGCAGTAGGCCTATGTAATCTACATGTATATACCTTGTAGGCGTGTCTCTATGTACATGTATATGTATAAGTGTACTACAGGTGTCTCTGTATTTTCACCCAGAAAGTATCTCACTCCATGTCTTCTTTACACTAATCTACCCTACACTATGCTGTAAAATACAATTTCATTTATATAGTTCTCATAAGCAACAAAATGCATTTTCTCACAATGTTTATATTACTTGTGATCTTTTAATCACAGCATGAAATTAAGAAGAAAGAACCAGATTTCATGATGCAGGAGTCAGCAGGGCAAATCGGGCGAAAGAAGAAATCACCAGAAGAGCTAGCTGATGAAACTAGGGGAGGAGGGGAAAGGGGTGGTTCAGGTAGGAGCACAGTGTACACTCTTTTATTTATAAAATAAGTAATATACAGCAAGTGCTATGTGGTTTGACTAATTAGAGATTTGCTTGTAAGTCTCCAAATATGATTACAGTCATGTACTGCAGTAAATGAATATTTTACATTGATTGGTAGATGTATGTTATATAATAGTAATAGTAATAGTAAGAGTAATAGTAATAATAATAATAATAATATGCAGGTAGCATGTAGCATGCATTATATCACTTATATACTTGTATATAAAGCTATACCACAGGCTTCCTTTATACTGACTTGGTTTCCTATAATAGTAACTACTGAGCTATTAATGGCAGTGAGAAGACATACATGTATATAACACATGACTGCATTAACCTATATGTATGTCATATACACCTATTCTTATTCACCACATGCATGAAGAATAATCAATAATTTAGCTACAGCTTGTGAAAAATAAAATATGAATTGTTCCACACAGAATATATTATTCTCATAGCTCTAGCTGGTCTCTCCCCTCATCTCTTACTCATCGGAGGATTATTCATGTAAGAAGCAATTGCTATGCAACATGTAGGTTATATTTGTGAATGTAGTAATGAGGAAATATAATTTGTCTTTTGAACAAATGGTCAGAAGACATAGTTATTTGTAGACACTAAATTTTGCTCACTACTCTCATCTGTAACTATAGGACTTTTTCTGCTGCATGAATCAAACTTTTGCAAGATCAAGCCATTTCCTGTTTAGATGTGTGTTTACTTCCTGTTAAAAAATATTAAAATCTAATTTTGTTGTACATGTATTATAAATTTACATGTGTGTGATTCTCTTATTACCATACATTGTATGCATGTCTAGGTGTTATTAGAATGGTCGGCACAGCTAACGCTCACATTAGCGATTACTATTAGGAATTGTCCTCTCTATCTAAAGCCTGATAGCATAACTCACAATCATGACCAATGCCTGTCGTTTGTAGGTCCAACCTGTGCGTCATCACCAGGTCTCACTGCATAGTTTTTGAGAGTGCATGATCATATTAGTGTATTGGTTAGCAAATTTGAGAGTAAAAATATTATATAACCACATTATTAAGGTAGATATGTATGCATATGTATCCCTGTAGCTGCTTGCCTTTTAGTGAAGTTGTGCGCTCTTCCTTATACATGAAAGTGCAAATAGTGACAATAGCATTGGGTAGCTGATATACATGTAGCTTATGTATTTGTATTCAAGTAAGTAGAGTTGTGTGGCCATTGTATTTGCCTGCTTATCACTTATTATTCTGATAGCTTTGTACACTAATTTTTTATTGACTAAAAGTATAACGGTTTTCTCTCAACTTGCCAATTTTTCTTCCCGTTGCAATGTTAGTTCCAGATAAGAAGGCTAAGATCTGAAGAGATCTGCATTTTTCTAATTTGGGGGTAAAGAAGGAGCCGTCACAATGCCACTCTTAGCATGGCAAATTGACTATGTAGTACAGGAGCATGATAAGGTTAGATACCCTTCCTAACACCACCAATGTCCTCTACGGGAATCAAACTCTGCTCTCCCACACCAAAGTCCACTATACCACAGCTGCTGCTTTTCTATATTAAAATTGAAACAGTGTTTTCCACTCTGGTTTAACATACTTCAACTTTTACAAACCTTGGTCAATGGCTTGGTGCATGTGCAAGAGGAGCCACATTTAAAAATATGGACGCTCATGCTATACTAATATTGTTTGTATACGTGCTGCATTGATTGGCTCATGTACATTTGTTGTTGGTTTCATGTAGCCTTGCCGGCAGGACTTTCAGATGTGACAGCAAAGCTCAAAGAGGGACCAACTGCTATTGTGTCAAGTGTACAGGAGAAATGCTCAGTCATGTGACCATATATTATTGTTTAGTGTAAACTTGTAACTGTTTGGCTAATTGTATTCTTGCTGTTAGTGAGAGAATGTCATGCAGATATGATAATGTATTACATTGAATGGCAAGCCCAATATAGTATTTGGTGATATAAATATTGTTCATTGCCTGAGGAAGCACTAAGCTTATCTGGTTTATTGTGTGTGGTATATCTTCAGCCTGGGAAATTTATTTTTTTATGTAGTACAGATCATGCGATGCAAGTACAGGAGAAGTAGGGCTCTTTGATTGTAGACTGATAAAATCAGTTGTCTATTACAAGTCATGTTGCGACTGTATTTTTTTGTCTACTATTATATATAAATTTTTGTTTTGAGGATGTCAAGACAAGTTCCTATACACCACAAACCTTCTCAATTTTTATATCTTTTGCATTATTCATTTTTTTAAGTGTTTAGTAATGTTGATGTCAGTTGTAATATTGTGGGGTTCACAGCTCAGCTGAGATGTCAAGTATCAGCAGAATGTTGCTTTCAAGAGAATAATCCGGTACAGTCAAGTAGATGGTATAAATACCAACGCTATGTAGACATGTGTACGTTTCTAGAACACTACAACTACTCAGTGTATTGTGTAATCACATGATCGCATATTGTAGGTAACATGTAACATTATAATATTATATTAGGCACCAATTATATCAATTATTTTGTTCTGAAGTACTTCGTCCAGCATGAAGTTGCCATTGCTGCAACTATTGTCCTATTTATTTTATTTCTATGTACAAGTATATTATATTATATTATTAACTTATATACTATCATATTATTTGTTTATTGTTTATTCTGTATTGTACTATGAGATGTGAAACCAAAAATTGATTAACATATTATACTGAGTAGCCTGAATAAGTTGTGAGTAGAAGTGATATTGTATGTTGAAATATTACTGACTGTATTGGATAAAATATATTATTATAATACAAATAATGTAACTTATACAATAGTACACAAGGTTTCACCATGAATAAACTGCAGTATAATGTACATCTATTATCACTGGCTGGAAATCCAATGACCTCTAAAATCATTTCTAATTAATACTATTGTGTTCTAACGTAGCATTACATGTACATGTGCAGTTAGCTGAATTCACTGCCAGGGTAAGCTGTTATACAAATATTGAATATTAGTTGCAATAATAACAGAGGAAAACATAGCAAAAGTTGCTCCAAAATAGTCTACAAGAAATATTTAGTTCTTCTACATAGCCGACGGCATGCTCTTCTTATAAATTATTTAGTGTAGTTCTTCTACATAGCTGACTGCATGCTCCTATGCTGTTATAAATTGTTCAAAAGCCCCTTATTGACATTTGAATGTAAAACAACTGTAAATTATTTTCCTCAAATCATTATGGTGTATATATGCATCATATATCAATATCAATATGTATAATCTATTAATTAATGCATAAATACTGCTTTTATGATTGCTTTCTTCCATGCAAACTGGAATCATTATGGTGTATTACTTACTAGGCTACACTAACACTTTCCCAGCCTGTCTTCATCTTCAGATGAGGGTTAGTGCAAGGACAGATGAGGGTTAAGGCTGGAGCAAGCTGGAGGCGAAATCAGTTGAGCAGCAAGTGGGGCCATATTGTTTCGCTTTGCCCTTCCAAGCGCACTAGGCGCAAAATATTCGCGTTGGACTACTAACTTGAGCATGTCCTGCCCTTATGAGTATCAAAAATTTTGAGTAAAACGACGTAATGAATGGGTTGTCGACCAATAGCACGCGCGCGGCATGCGAAAATATTAAGCATGTTTGATTCAAGCGAATTTGCAAAAGTTTAGTCTAACACGGCAGGGTCTCGCTCGTTTCTCGCAATTTCTCTAGTGGATTTCGCCTCATTCGCTTCCACTCTGCGTCCAGTTTTAATGCAAGGACAATAGACCGAACAGAATTATTATGGCAAGGACAACTTCTTTTGACCGACACTCCAGAATGCATATTCAGTCATCCTTCATGAAGTAGTAGCGGTAGCAGCAGGTAGTAGCATTAAGCTCTTCAGTTATTTACCCAACGTCTATTCTATTTTGCTTAGCACTAATGCTATTAAATTTCAATTAAAATATTTAGAAAGAAATCTTTATAAATGGCATTATTTTATTTATATTTCGGTGCTTCAAAAGTCAGGAGGAAGACAACTCTGTGACAAGATATACATTTTGGAGTTGCTCTCTCTTACATGTCACAATGGTAAGCAGAAGGCAACTCTTGACCAGTTTCTTTTCCCACTGTTTGCATGTACTCTACATTTTTAGGTTAGGCACTTTCAGCTTTGAGAAAATAATATGATGTATTAGTAAAAAGTGAAGTGTGAAGTGTTAGGGGTTTGGCAATTTTTTGTACACAATATTTTTCATGCAAGGAATTGGTGTTTTAAGCAGTCAGAGACTCATTTCACATCCATGAAAATAGCTATCTCTGACTGGGTTTGAACTGGGGGGGGGGGGGGGCTCTACGGCATCTAATCGCCTAGCACAGTGAACAGAACATGCTACCACTACGCCAGCTCAGCAATCTTAAAATGGAAGCTTCACTAGTGTGCAGTAGACACTAAATATATAACACCCTTAAATATCAGTAACATAATGTATTATTTGCTTAAACTTAGACGAGTATACTTTGCATAGCTATGAGAAAACTGAAAAAGAACTTGCACACTTCTTTGAAACTTTTTGTAAAGTTTAAAATTGTTGGCTGTAATTGCCACTGTATGTCTTCACCTTGTTTACATGTAGGTAACACATAATTATTGATCAAATATTTTACTAAAGCAAAGTATAGAACTTGTCAACTATTATGTACTACTTAGACTTAGACTTTAGAGAGAATTGTGTTTCAGCTACACCATCAGTACTATTCGTGATGCGGACATTAACTATGCTCTATCTTAAACCTACTCTTCTTGGTTTGACATGAAAATCAATATTTTTCTATACAGCCATGCAGGCTCCTTAGTACTAAATTACAGTTATATACAGTAGTATAATTATAATGCATATATTGGATAGGCCTACTGTAACATATTACACAGTCCACACCAACACAATAATAAAGCCTATTGGACAATATATTGATCCCCAATAGCATTATGCAGAACACAGCCATTACATTATTACTACTACTCCAGCTGCTGCCGCTGCTGATGCTGCCAACGCTGCCATTGCTGATACTTTTGGTCTTCAACAGGTTAGTAAAGTTGACCGACATCACAGACTATACTCAGATTTTTGCTGTAATCTCTACATTTTATGTGTTATATTAGTTTATAAATATGTAACTGTCCATTCCAAAGGCATGCAGGTATAATTTAGCCACGGTTCTTCAATAAAATTTCAGACGGAGAAGTTGTATTCATCATTACATATAGTACAATTGTCCCTACCACAAATTAACACCTAAGACTACATTGTATATACACTGTGGGTGTTAGTATCACACATACATGTAAGCAGGGTCGTAGCAATTTTACCAATCTCAGTCTAAACTTCTGCTATAGTTATAGTTAAAAATTGCTTACTAAACCATCGCACTAACTATTATTATTACATGTTTTAGTACACAGTTTCCCCATCTCTGCACAGCATATCAAATACCTGTGTAGGTAGTGTCAATATCATAATCTTCATTTAATTTCATGTTGCAGTAGGGGAAAACAAGAGTCACAGTTCCGAGAGACAACTTCTATACATCAAGATGGACATGATAACAGGTATGCTGTACCTCATGTTCCTTACATTATGCATATAGAGCAGGGGTTCTCAACCTGGGGTACATGTACCCCTAGGCCCTAGGGGTACATTTTAGAAATCTAGGGGGTACAAAACAAGTTATTACTTTATTAGCTTTTGGACAGTGATTTTCTCTTACAGATTATCAATTATGAATTATCATGATCTATTACTGAACTGAACATCAAATGGCTCACTGATGCAAATGAAGTTGAGCTAAACCAGTTGAAAACCATAAAACACTACAATTTATGAAAGTTACATTACATAGTTATCATTAAATAATTAACAAATAAAACTTTCATACTAAACTGCATTTATTTACTTGTTTAGATGACACATTTAGAAAGTTCACACATGCAATATTAATCGAACCTTGAACCAAAGATTTACAAAGGGGTACGTTGTTCGCTACAATGGGGTACATTGTTTTCTACATGACTGCTAAGGGGTATTTAGGCTAAAAAAGGTTGAGAACCCCTGATATAAAGGGACAAATAATCCACAAGTCATGGTATGATAACTAATCTTCTGATACAATAAAATTATTAAAACTTAGTGTTTAGCCCATCAGCATGATGGCTATTATTATACATAACTTTATTGTTATGCTTACAATGTATTTCTTTACAAAACTATGTCACTACTTGGAGATAGAATTACACAACCATTGTGCTACTTATGGTCACTATACTGATGACTATTGGTCACTATTGGTCACTATTGGTTACTATTGGTCACCATTGATCACCATTGGTCACTAATTTTCATATGCCTACTTCAGGTGCCTTTGGAGGGGATGAGGAAGAGGAAACTAATGAAGACGGAGAATTGGTCTCTGTAGTTGAAGCCAGGAAAGAAGCTGAAGAGAAAAGGCGAGAAAAGCACAGACAGATGGAATCTGAACGAGAAGAAATTAGACAGAATGTCCGAGATAAGGTATAAACATTGCTGAGTTTACGGTGTAAATATAGACTATACATGTACACTGTATATGTATACTTATATGAAATTATGCGAATATGTATTCTCTAAAGGCATTCACATTCTATACTGTAGCCATATTATTATAACATATCAATGAAGATTTGATCTCAACAACAATCCAATTTTTGATACAATGCCGTTCCATCACTTTATAATTACTAATTAGTGATAAACACACTATGGTATTACGATTTAGTTATTGAATTCAACATAATTTCACACACATACACAAAATTACATTGCACTAGTACACTTTGTATGTAGCAATGAAATGCTAACCATTGTTGTTAGTATTTTCCTGCTGGGTACACAAAATCATGCTGATTAGGAACTTCCCAAGCGTGCAGTAGGCCTATGTAATCTACATGTATATACCTTGTAGGTGTGTCTCAATGTACATGTATATACCTTGTAGGTGTGTCTCTATTTACATGTATATACCTTGTAGGTGTGTCTATATGTACATGTATATACCTTGTAGGTGTGTCTCTATGTACATGTATATACCTTGTAGTTTTGTCTCTATTTACATGTATATATCTTGTAGGTGTGTCTCTATGTACATGTATATACCTTGTAGGTGTGTCTCTATGTACATGTATATACCTTGTAGGTATGTCTCTATGTACATGTATATACCTTGTAGGTGTGTCTCTATGTACATGTATATACCTTGTAGGTGTGTCTCTATTTACATGTATATACCTTGTAGGTGTGTCTCTATGTACATGTATATACCTTGTAGTTTTGTCTCTATTTACATGTATATATCTTGTAGGTGTGTCTCTATGTACATGTATATACCTTGGAGGTGTGTCTCTATGTACATGTATATACCTTGTAGGTATGTCTCTATGTACATGTATATACCTTGTAGGTGTGTCTCTATGTACATGTATATACCTTGTAGGTGTGTCTCTATGTACATGTATATACCTTGTAGGTGTGTCTCTATGTACATGTATATACCTTGTAGGTGTGTCTCAATGCACATGTATATACCTTGTAGGTGTGTCTCTATGTACATGTATATACCTTGTAGGTGTGTCTCTATGTACATGTATATACCTTGTAGGTGTGTCTCTATGTACATGTATATACCTTGTAGGTGTGTCTCTATTTACATGTATATACCTTGTAGGTGTGTCTCTATGTACATGTATATACCTTGTAGTTTTGTCTCTATTTACATGTATATATCTTGTAGGTGTGTCTCTATTTACATGTATATACCTTGTAGGTGTGTCTCTATGTACATGTATATATCTTGTAGGTGTGTCTCTATGTACATGTATATACCTTGTAGGTGTGTCTCTATTTACATGTATATACCTTGTAGGTGTGTCTCTATGTACATGTATATACCTTGTAGGTGTGTCTCTATTTACATGTATATACCTTGTAGGTGTGTCTCTATTTACATGTATATACCTTGTAGTTGTGTCTCTATGTACATGTATATACCTTGTAGGTGTGTCTCTATTTACATGTATATACCTTGTAGGTGTGTCTCTATGTACATGTATATACCTTGTAGGTGTGTCTCTATTTACATGTATATACCTTGTAGGTGTGTCTCTATGTACATGTATATACCTTGTAGGTGTGTCTCTATTTACATGTATATACCTTGTAGGTGTGTCTCTATTTACATGTATATACCTTGTAGTTGTGTCTCTATGTACATGTATATACCTTGTAGGTGTGTCTCTATTTACATGTATATACCTTGTAGTTGTGTCCCTATGCGCATGATGTATATGACGTATAGGTGTACTACAGGTGTCTCTGTACTTTCAACCAGAAAGTATCTCAATCCATGTCTTATAACAATCTACCCTACACTATGCTATACAATACAATTGCATTTATATAGTTCTCATCAACAACAAAATGCATTTTCTCTCATATGTTCATATACTGGTGTAGTATAAAATTAAGAAGAAAGAACCAGATTTCATGATGCAGGAGTCAGCAGGGCAAATCGGGCGAAAAAAGAAATCTCCAGAAGAACTGGCTGCTGAGGCTAGAGGAGAAGGAGGAGGGGAAGGGGGTGGTTCAGGTAGGAGCACAGTCTACACTATTTTTACATGTATTTATAAAGTATATAATATACAGTTAGTGCTATGGTTTGACTAATTAGAGATTTGCTTGTAAGTCTCCAATTAAGATTATACATATACTGCAGTAAATGAGCATTCTACGTTGATTGGCCTAGTATGTTATATAATGATAATAATAGTAGTAACAATATAAAGCAGGTAGCATGTAGTATGCATTATATCACCTATAGAGCTTCACCATAGGTTTCTATAGTAACTACTGAGCTGCTAATGGTAGCGAGAAGACATACATGTATATAACACATGACTCTATTAACCTACATGTACGTCATATATACCTATTCCTATTCACCACATGCATGAAGAATAATCAATAGTTTAGCTAGAGCTTGTAATAAATAAAATATGAATTTTTCTACACAGAATATAGCTCAGCTAGTCCCTCCTCCCATCTCTCACTCATCACAAGATTATTCATGTAAGAAGCAATTGCTATGCAACATGTAGATTATATTTGTGATTTGTGATACCTGTGTATTTGTGATTCAAACATAATTTGTCTTTTAACAAAAATGGCCAGGAGACAGTTATTTGTAGACACTAAATTGTGCTCACTACTCCCATCTGTAGCTGGGACCTTTTCTGCTGCGCGAATCAAACTTCTGCAAGATCAAGCAACTTCCTGTTTGGATGTGTATTTACTTCCTGCTAACAAAATATTGAAATTGAATTTTGCTGTTTATGCATAAATTTACATGTGTATGACTCTCTTATTACTATAATAGATTGCATGCCCAGGTGTTGTTAGAATGTTATTAGATGGGTCAGCATAGCTAACATTAGTGTTAGCGATTACTACTGGGAATTGTCCTCTCTATTTACGGCCTGATAGCATAACTCCCGATCATGATCAATGCCTGTCATTTGTAGGTCCAGCTTATGCGTCATCACCAGGTCTCACTGCATAGTTTTGGAGGGCACATGATTATATTATTGTATTGGTTAGCAAGATTGAGAGTAAAATTATTATATAACCACATTACTAGGGTAAATTTGCATGTACATGCATCTCTGTTATCTGCTTGCATTTTAATGAAGTTGTGAGCTTTTCTTTATACATGAAAGTGCAAATAGTGACAATAGCATAAGCATTGGATAGCTGATATACATGTAGCTTATGTATTTGTATTCAAGTAAGTGGAGTTGTGTGACCATTGTATTTGCCTGCTTATCATTTACTATTCTTAAAGGAATTTCGATAGCTTCATATACTGTTTTTTATTGACATTATCGGTTTTCTCTCAACTTGCCAATTTTACTTCCCGGTGCAATATTAGTTTCAGATAAGAAGGCTAATGGCGAATTGACAATGTAGTACAAGGGTATTATAAGGCTAGATACCCTTCCACATAAAATATGACCTCTGCGGGAATCAAACTCTGCTCTCCCACACCAAAGTCCACTATACCACAACTGCTGCTTTTCTATATTAAAATTGAAACAGCGTTTTCCACTTTGGTTTAACATACTTCAACTTTTACAAACCTTGGTCAATGGCTTGGTGCATGTGCAAGAGGAGCCACATTTAAAAATATGGACGCTCATGCTATACTAATATTGTTTGTGTACGTGCTGCATTGTATTGGCTCATGTACATTTGTTGTTGCTTTCATGTAGCCTTGCCGGCAGGACTTTCAGATGTGACAGCGAAGCTCGGAGAGGGACCAACTGCTATTGTGTCAAGTGTACAGGAGAAATGCTCAGTCATGTGACCATGATTTATTATTGTTTAGTGTAAACATGTAACTGTTTGGCTAATTGTATGCTTGCACTAGTAAGAGAATGCCATGCAGATATGATAGTTATTAAGCCCAATATAGTATTTGGTGGTATAAATATTGTTCATTGCCTGAGGAAGCACTAAGCTTATCTGGTTTATTGTAAGTGGTATATTTTCAACCAAGCAAATTGATTTCCTTAGTCTTAAACTGTGCAAGAAATACTTAATTTATGTTACGTATTATGCAATATAATAGCTATTGTTTTATATAGTACAGATCATAAGATGCAGTACAGGAGAAGTTAGAGCTCTTGGGTTGTAGACTGATAAAATCAGTTGTGTATTACATGTTGTGACTGTATTTTGTTTTCTATTATAATATATAAATTTTTGTTTCAAGATTGGCAAGACAAGTTCCTATACACTACAAACTTTCTCAATTTTTATATCTTTGCGTTATTCATATTTTTAAGTGTTTAGTAATGCTGATGTCAGTTGTAATATTGTGGGGTTCACAGCTCAGCTGAGATTCATGTCAATTATCAGCAGAATGCTGCTTTCAAGAGAATAATCCGGTACAGTCAAGTAGATGGTATAGATACCAACACTATGTAAACATGTGTACGTTTCTAGAACACTACAACTACTCAGTGTATTGTGTAATCACATGATTGCATATTGTAGGTAACATGTAACATTATATTATATTAGACACCAATTATATCAATTATTTAGTTCCGAAGTTTACTTCGTCCAGCACGAAGTTGCCATTGCTGCAATTATTGTCCTATTTATTCTAGTTCTATGTACATGTATATTATATTATATTGTTATTTTATATACATGTACTATCATAATTATATAACTAATTGTTTATTCTGTATTGTACTATGAGATGTGAAACCAAAAATTGATTAACATGTTATACAGAGTAGAAGTGATATTGTATGTTGAAATATTACTGATTGTATTTGATAAAATATATTATTATAATACAAATAATGTAACTTATACAATAGTGCACAAGGTTTCACCATGAATAAACTGCAGTATAATGTACATCTATTATCACTTGCTGGAAATCCAATGACCTCTAAAATCATTTCTAATTAATACCATTGTGCTCTAACGGGTATTACATGCGCAGGAATTCACCGCCAGAGTAAGCTGTTATACAAATATTGAATATCGGCCTTTAAAATGCTCACAATACTAGAGGAGTAAGGTTGCAATAATAACAGAGGAAAACATAACAAAAGGTTGCACCAAAATACAAGAAATATTTAGTTCTTCTAGATAACCGACAGAATGCTCTTCTGCTATTATTAATTGTTCAAAAGCCCCTTATTGTCATTTGAATGAAAGAACTGAAAATTATTGTCCAGTGAGCATTTAGTTATCATTGCACACACACGAGAGCGACCTGCTCCTCCTCGTCACCTGTGCTGTCATCCCCTGTGTTCTCCTCACAAGAATCTGGCTCATATATTGTTGTAAAGTCCTTACCGTCCTCCGTCAGACGATACACGCCGGTTTTAAACTTGTAAAAGCTGTATTCTCTGGCATCTACAATATGCCAGTACAGAGTCTCCACCCCTCTGTCTAAGTTCTGTGAGTGGCTGTCAGACGACAACTGAGCGTGGTACTCCCATTGGAACTCGTGCATACAGTGGAAGTACTTCTCCTTCCTGTTGGGCTCCGTCACCAGCTTTTCATACCACTGCTCATAATCTGCCAGCATTTCCTGAAATAAGAAGGTTGTGAAATTCAAGCATATTCACCAAATACTGACTATGAAATTAAGAGTTTCATTCTAAACTGTAAGGTGCAATATTATGTATTCACAGACTAATGGGGTAGTAATTAAAGCAGGCTGTAGTATTTCTATTCACAAACATAGCCAAAAGTGAATTCTTTCGTGAACGCGAATAGAAAAAGTCACAAAAGGACCGTAAGGGTTGCTTACCTTCTTGCTGATTTGTTTAGCCATGCCTGTGATGTAAGCAGCAGCATATTCGGCCTGCAGGTGAAACTGAGGGAAGGAGAGACCGTTCCTGTTCAGGCCAATGTAGAATATGCTTGGATGGTTGATGTCTACCATGAACCTGTAGAGGTGTTTTATGTGCCCATCAACTATTTCTGGGTGACACCTCTTACTCAGAAATGGAAAGGTATACCTATAGAATACAATATCGACAGTGTGCTTAGTGTACTTCATGTCTGCTTCAACAACAAATATAATCATAACACAACGCACTACAAATTAACGTAACATACCATAAACTTTAATCATAACACAATATATAGCGCAAATTAATGCAACACAACATAAAATAATACAACACAAAGTAAGATAACATAACCTGTTGCATACAATGTATCATACAGTACTTCAGGCAGCAAAGGCATACAATTGATGCATATAAACATAGGCGCAACATGTGATGATAAAAATAATTTCACGCCATGAATGTACAACACATGCCTAAACTTGATTCTCTGCTTTAAAGTTATCTTCTCTTTCCTACAGGAATACAGAAAATAACTGTTAAAATATAATGACCTTCAACGGCTTATTCGTAGAGTTATTCAGCTACGGATACGGCAGACTCCACACCAACCACTATCAACTGAAAAGTCAACTCTTGAATATAAAAAATTACCTTTTGAATTATGAACCTTCTGCTGGTTTAAACCAGTCAAATGTAATGAAATCTTACATGTAGCCTGTGGCCAATAGCAACACATCTGGTTTCACCACTCGGCCATCGTTAAGCTCTACTCTCTCACCAACTATCTTACTAATACCAGGAGTCTCCTCAATTATGCTAGGCATGGAATACGCAACGTTACCATCGTTGTGGCTCAGATAAATCTAAAATATTTTATTTACGTAATTATTCTAACGACTATTCAGATTTCAGTTTCATAAATGTGTACAATGCATATACCAGTATAATGTGGCAGGCCGATAGAAAGGAAGATACTGCAGAGTTGTAAATGTAAAAGATCGGCTTCTGAGAGACCATTTGGGTTAAACATGGCGCCATTTAAGATTTCCAAAGAACAACGTTTTGGGTGTCCAGTTGGGAAAACCTGAACAGTGTACAGCCTCTCATGGAGTCACTTCTCAATAGCGATAACATTATCTCATAGTGCAATTCTAAAAAGATTTCAAGCAATATCAAACACAATGAGGTGACAACTTTTCAACGGTGCCAGCAGCCTTTGAGCAAATACTCACTACATGTAGGTCTACATACAAGCATACCAAAGTCATGCTACTGTGATTCTGTATAAATATATGTTGAATACGAGTATAGGCTGGCAGTTATACTCCAAGAGCTGTAACTAATTCATTACGGTACTCAGCTGTGAGTAGAAGTTCAAATCAGCTCCAGCTACTGCATATCACCATGTAACACGTGTAACTCATGAGCCTCACCTTCCTAGCCGACTGGACGAGGTCAGCAGCAATGTCCTTGCCAGAAGGACCAGCTCCTAGTACAAGTACTACTTTATCCTTATATGAAGCAGGAGATCTATAGTAGTGGGAGTGAAGAACCTCTCCAGGAAATGTATCTATTCCTTCCAAGTCAGGAATGTACGGATCGGTATAATTCCTATAAAAATACTTGGCTATAAATCATTGTAACCTTATGCTATAATATTCATCCCTTCCCTTCTTAATTTAATGAGTGAGTGATCAAACTCTTTACATTTTCCACCTTTGAAATGTACAAAATATTGGAATTGGTTTAGTCAAGGAGTATGGCCTCATTATTGGTAAATAAGTCAAATGTATTCAGTTCTGAATAAGTTTACCAGGACATGGTTACAAAAAAATTCAAAAAACGAAATTAAATAAATGTACATAAAAATTACATTCTATCATTACAGATAAAATAATAAACAAGCTATGGTAATCGCTACCCACCCATTGCACACAATGATGCTGTCAAAATGATGTGTGGTAACTTCATCAGTTCTTTCATTCCTCACAGAAACGTTCCAACCAGACGAGCGTTCTGCAGCTGTGGGTTCAACTGGATCAACAAATTCCACTTTATGACGAAACTACAAATAAGGTAAGTTAAAGTTATAACAGAGGTTACTGTTGCAAACCAAATAGCTCATTCACCTTGCTAAAATTAAAATCCAATTTTATTAGCATAAACCAACAGTAGATACACTATGCAATACACTGTTAAAGAAAACAATTAAGATGTTACGCTGCTAATAATGGGATGACAAATACATGTATTAGTGAATTAGTGTATTAGTTGAAATTTTAGCAAATACAGAAAATTTAAAGACGAAGGAAACATAACTCCTCGCTAGATTGAAACCCTATTTGTGGGCAGGACAAGAGGTAGAATTGGATAGAAGGGGAATATTCCGATAAAAACCAAACTAAAACAATCGGCTCTGAATTGGAGGGACCTTTTGCTTTCAAAGTAATTGATTTTCTAATTTTAGCAGTTTGGGTTCAAAGCCCTGATCCCTGAAGAGTTGACTACATTTGTAAGTTGTGACATCCCCTTCCCTCCTCCGGGATTCTTTTAGCTAAAGGTTCCCATGAAGATTTTGAATGAACTATTTTTCCTCTTGAAAAGTGAAAGTAATGTAGGTCCTTCGCACTGTAGAAAATCCCAACACCTAATTAGGATAACTAATCTCTTTTTGGGTGGTCCTTATCTGTTTCATGTGTGCCATTCTAAAAGTCGTTATAGTAGCCTAAACCAAAGGACATCTAATAATTAATTGCAAGGAAGGGACATCTGTCGTAGGGCTCCATCTTTCTCCGGGAGTGGGTTTTGTAACCAGATGAAGTGCAAAATTTGCTCTATCCTTAGATGCTGGATGACTCAAATGTGATAGGCCACCTCCCTGGTGTGTAAGAGTGTTGGCTATAGGAGCCAAACACAAGGTAAGCTACCTGTATGTACTGGTGTAAGTTGTACTGCTGTGCAAAGCTCTCCAAATAGTCCAATACGTCTTTGTGACCAACAAAGGACTGGTGGATATCAGAAGAAAATGGATGACCAGGAAACGCCATGGCTTCCTTGGCTAGATTGGTTCTAAAGCAGTGTTCAAATACACAGTAATGGCAAAATGTAACCTGCACATGGGAACCCCAGGTGTGCAGGTTACCGCAACACTATTTTAAACTAAATAAATAAAAACTAAATTATAACTAGTTGGTGTATAAGCAATACAAACAATATAAAATAGATCATAAAGTAACAGCATGGGTACTCAACTGGTTAAAATCAATAAAATAGGTACTGAAATTTAATTAAGTTTACAATAATCTAAAAGGATTTCACACAACTATTCTTTTGTGGATTTGGCTTCAAACTAGCTATGCTAGATGACTTAAGGGGCTAATAGAATAAGGAGCTGGGCTGGGAGGGGTATGCGATTCCTCCCCAATGCACACTCGTGTGATTTAGGAACAAATGGCAATCGTTTAGCGTGCGAAACATCTGAAGCATAAAAATCTGCAATTTTCCTGTCACTAGTACTGTGACTATTATTATATGATAGACAAGCGTTTATTACAGCTTAACAAAATATTTATACAAAGTTAGAAATTTGTCTCAAAACAATGATGAATCTTCAAACTATCTTTGTTCAGAAAAACCTTATGTAAATAACGACAATCGTAATATACGTTACATTTGTTAGATAGATGATGAACTTTACAGTAAATGCAAATAGAAAAGGTGTTTTGAACTATTACTACGTTAACAAATAGGATATTTGATTGTATTTTAATGTTTTAGCTATAGCTGTCACATTCTGATTTGTACAGAAACTATAATACAGAATACCTCAACAACTCATGTTTAGATGGCTAAAAGGATAGCACAGTACAACAATTTGTATGGCAAATAGCGATCACAATATTGCAGTTGTCTTTTAATATACAAGTTGAATGATAGTGTTATATGGAGTTATCTGTCGCCAGCTATTACTTATAATATACACTCTACTGGGCACCATTCACACATTACACCCATACACACCAACTCATCATCTTTGTACAAATATGTTTAAACTGAAAAAGTACCTAAAAGCTATAATAACAGCATAAAATTTTTTAGTTTAGTAACTTTCTTACTTGAGATTGTCGTACATGCTGGTAGGCTTGAAGGGATCATTATGTATCCACGTACCACCAACTCTATCACTCCTCTCAAAAGCTACAAACTTCAGGTCATCTTTAAATTTACTAAGAGATCTCAGAGCAGCAAGCCCAGCAGATCCTACTCCAATGACAGCCACAGTCTTCATCTTGCACCAACTGAACCAAAACTGAAAGATAAAATGTAAGATTTTAATAATTTATTTGAGAAATTACTGGTAATTCTACTCACATATAAACGCCTAAACTTAAAAATACTGTTCAAAGGTTTGCACAAATCTACACAAGGAAATTAAGCGACATGGTTATTATCAAATACAAAATTGACTTTTATTCTCTACTATCCACTTGTAATTGCAACATACTAAACAAGTGATATTCTATTATAACTATGAAAAATACATTAACAATAATAATGGAATATTTTATGTAAAATAGTGTAAGCAGATCAGTTTGTTTTTTATAAAAGAAATAACCATGCAATTGGTACTTCACCTTTCCACTGTAGGACGTGATGACAATCCTCTGCAGTTAAGCCAAGGAATGAACTCTTGAAAGAGTAGACCAATTTATATATCTACACTTGACCAAAGCATAAATCTTACTCTCATTACAGTGCTTCAAAAATCTTATATATTATTGGTTGAAATGCAGCTAAATGCAATATTTCCCCTCCCACATTCTATATGCAGCTAGCATGCCCTGCAGTGGTCAGCCTGGATCTTCATGCTGCCAGGCACCACTATAACCTATATTACAAGGCCAACAACTTAGTGGAAAAATCCCGATCAAAGTTTGATTTATGAATGTGTCAGATAAACCGGTCAAGGCCCATATGAGACAATTATCTACATCTAATAAGGGCATAGATCGTTGACATGTCGATTAAAGTCTGGAGTTACTTTTGAATGTGGGAATATTCCATTCAACCTATTACCTATTCATGTGACTACATAAGGAACACCAAATGTTATGTAGTCATGAAGAAATAGGATACCTGTGTATGGGGCTCAACATTCAATTAGAAAAACTATAATGTTCTAGTGATGTCACTACTCGTTTTACCAATAGCGCAAAACCTACAGAAGCTAATTATCCATTGTATGAAGACAGGAAACAATGTTAATGAATTTTCAAACTTATCCTGTCACCAACTACCATACTTGCCAAGTTATTGCTGCTCCAAACAGGGAGGACTGAGCACGCAGAGGAGATACCCAAGCAACAAAAAATGTTTAGTCTACCCACATATATTTAATTGAATTAACAATATAAATAATGTGTAAAAGTATTGCTTCACTTGTTGCACAAAGTAGAATTAATATCCATAATTATCCAACGCCATAATAATCTTAACACCGACCTGCAACCTATCACTATCGCCAATACCATCTACATGTATCTTTGTTAAAAATAGGCAGCTGATATTAACCAATTGAGCGGCTGCCCATGATCACACGTTGAAATGTGCTTTCTAACATCATAATTCATAAGCCACAGAAATATCTCACCATATGCAGTGTTCTGAATGACTTATTTAGTAATCGAGGTTGTGAAACACCACAGCCGGCGTGTACTTTTGATGTTGTAGATTGGCCTATTTAGTTTCAACCCAGAAATTTAGATCAACTCTAGTTTTTTAGTAATAAAACTGAATATCACTTTGTCTTCTTCAAGCTCATGCATTAGCGCAGAGTGCTTCACTTGGGTCTTTGATCATGGCATGGGAATGATAACAGTAAGCCATCTTTTAACAGGACAGTATGAAGGCATGCACACATGTATGCATAGTTATATCAGAAAACATCTATGGTTTACGTGGAACAAAGGTCAATGAGCCAAGACCAAGGTGAATATCATGTCTGAATATTAATTTTTTAGTGATGATGATGCAACTATCTTCCGCCAACCGCCATCATAATTATGTAATGTTTTAAATTTACATCAATTCTGTGCATAAAACCAAACCAAGATTATACTCAAAATGAGTTTTAGTTTCAGCTTAAAATGCTGCAGCATCTGTCATATGTTAGTGCCTGGTGTTCTGTAGACCAAGAAATTTAAGATCTTCCCTTGTATAATATTGTACACAGGGTGCTTATGACCTCGCGCATATAAAGCGAATCCATAGAATATGGGCCACTTATTTGATATACATTTTTATTGACAAATTCTAGGCTACTGCCATAATAATACCATTTGATTGCATCGCGTGTATGTGCATGTGTTTTTTGATCAACACCGATTTGCATCGACCGTAGATAATAGACGTAGTTGGTAGACGGTGCCACTAGATTATAACCCACATTAGGTATCAGCTAATAGTGTTATCAGGTTGACCGGGTTATCTTGTTTACAAATCGTAGATTTTACTCTAACCAAGAGCAATATCAGTAGACAGCGAGTACAAAGTCTTGGATAAAAAACTCATCGTGGTCAAAAATAAGCATCAAGTTATACCATCATAAACATTGCTTGATTTTGGTCGAAGTTCAAGTTGGTCACGTCTGTAGGGCAGTACCATCTTTCACCGAGGACTATAACTAAGTTGCATCAATGAATTAACTTTTGTAATAGTTCATTTGCAAACGAGTTTATTTCTGAGCAGCCAGAAACTCAGTTTCACATATTCAAATATGTGAGAATAAACCATTCACTGACTGGGTTTGAACTTGAGGTACCTCGCACAGTGGACAGATGCATCAACCACTGAGAGAAAAAGGTATGGACCTTTTTAACTAAAGACAATGCCGTACACGACGAGTCGTGTATTTACCTCAACATTGTGGAAGGGCGAGTCTGACATACGACCTTCACAACTCCCATTACTTTTGACATAATGGTTACGTGCAGAAACAGGTCAGTTAACAACCTCCAGAAGGTGCCACATTGCAATCTCACACTCTCAGTTGCTGAAGAACAGAAGGTAACATTATAGCTGCGATCCCACATTTATAAATTTAGTAAACCAATCTAGACGCTTGCTTGATACCACCACCCTTAACCAATCTCATTTTACGTTGGATCTCAGCACATCACTTGCTAGCCGACTCAGCTATAAAAATAACATAATATACGGTAATTATATACGTGCTCATATAATTTGATTTGCATCATAATTATATTATGTATTTCAAACAATACACGTGTAGTAATTTGATACAGATGCATCGATACATGTAATTATTCAGGTACGTTGTGTTATTGACCGTCCTTGAGAGTCATGCTCCTAGATAGCTGACTAGATATGTATACTGCTGACGTGACTAGAGACATGGTCTAAAAGCATGCATGGAATCGTATGCATGAGCAATGCACGTGGTGATGAAACTTTATTAGAATTATTAAATTAATATCATTTGCTACAGTAAAATGAAATTCCACGATTTACATGTACATCTATGCAGTAGTATATATTTGAATATCTTTCCTTATGTATAAAGTATTATCTTAAAAGACCACCAGGCAAATACAATGCCTAAAATTATTTAAAGACGCATAAGCTGTAAAACATTATAATTGCCACTATTAGAAAATGAACCAGTCTTGAATCTGGAGTAGAAACATTAAATATTTGTAAGATATTCACATACATACAAATGTCTTGTTGTGAGCAAATAAATTTCACAGCATATTGCTACAGATGTGTGTGTATCTACCGCAATAATTGAAGTTGTACTCATTATTGTATTGCAAAACTATATGAGCTGCTGTCTAGTTTGAGGTCACCTGAACTTCAGCAGGTTCATAGATCACCACAAAGCCTTGTTCACTAAATTCGCTGAGCTGATATCTGGCTTGTTTACACAGCACTGGATCCTTAAGTCTGACTTGATGTACGTGACGGTGCAGATTCTCTATTGCCTTGGAGGGAGGCTGTCTACCGAGTAAGGTGTGTAACTCACGTATGTATTCCCAATGATAGTCAAGGATATAATGAAAATACTTCTCTTGTACACCTCTATCCGTCACCAGCTTCTTGTAGAGATAATTGTATTCTCTCTCCATTTCCTGCAAACATGGTTATTAAAAGTCTAATGAACTGACAGGTAACAGAGCTAGAAACATTTTCTACTCAAATGTACAAGTGAGCAATTTTCCAATTTAAGTCGGTATTGATGATCCAGGTAACCTTCTGACTCAACTTCTGATGGTGTGTTGGTGACCTTACTTTTGGGCACAAACCAACCGGCTCAAGAAGTTTCTGATTGACTCCTGACTCAGGTGTTGCGAACATGCTAGTCTGGGCCAAATTCGAAATCCTTATTTCCGCGCAAGAAAGCCAAGTGTGACGATGAGCTAAGAATGATTTTCCCCCGGGCAACCAAAATCCCAGGTCGCTATCCTTATTATTATAGGCTGAGCAGCCATCGTAATATTTTCATTTGTGACTTAGGCCGGTCCAAGTCGCAAAGGCACTATGAGCTAAAGCATTAAGCACTGATTTGGTTCTGATCCCGGATGATGAAGATAGAGATGTGAGTAGGAGAGTGAAGATGGGTAGTGAGATGATGTCACATCGACATCAAGGCACACCACGCTGCATGTGGTTTACACGCAAGTCCATACAGGGCTACTGAATTCATAAGATATTTTAAGGACTCGAGTACGCAAATTTGGCAGTCGATCTTTACCTCATAACAAGCAGTGTTAAGGCTTAAATGTTTACTCATAGCTGCCTCAGCTAGTCGGGTGACATACAAAAGCGGTGCCGTAGCAAGAGTAGCAAGAAATTAATAAATTTGTTGACCAGATACATTTTCCACGTAACAGAGAGTGTGTTCTCAGAGACACAGGTAATAACTTCTCAGGGATTTTAGACGAAAAATTATTTAAGCACTTGTGGTATTAGCCCTTTCAGTTAATAAAACAATGCATCAACTCACAAAATCAGTGAGGTGTGCGTGACACACCTTTTATCCTGCTGAACGGAAAGCTTTTTAGCAAGTTAGCATGTGCCTGAAATTTAGGTTGCGAAGACACTAATAGCTAAATCGTCAACTTAATAATTGGATGCCACCATATTGAAATAGCAATAGTTTTCTTGTTGAAATCATATCACTTTGCAGACATTTCCATATAAAAACATGAAGCCAAGTTTTGCAGTTGCCTAGGTTAGGCATTTTTTCTGTCAGGTGTGCAAGGGCCAATCAGTTATCGAGACAATTAACTGGAATAACCTAGTACAATCAGTGTACTAATTACGAAAGCTTTGATTGACAAAAAATGATACAAAATTAGAACACATGTAATTTTATTAAATGGAGACAATGCTACTGTGGTAACAACTCTTCATTTGCTCGACCACTCCCGACCACTATTGGACCAAACCCTAATTAACGATTGGTTCGGATTACATGTAGTTAGCCTGATGCCCAAACTGGTATTGTTATACACATAATATTTGTAGCATGAATATACATTGTACAGTACATGCATATTTGTATACGATTTCATAAATAATCTAAGCAACTAAGGCATTAATGTACCTACTTCGCGACTTGGTTGGCTGATTTGTCCGGTAATAGAGGCGACAGCGTATTCAGTTTGAATATCAAAATGTAGAAATGGGGCTATCATCTTGCTTAGACCTATATAGTACATGCTGGGGTGATCAATATCTACTAGCATTCTGTATAAGGAGCAGACGTGCTCGTTACGTATTACAGGATGACACTTGTCTGTGAGGAAGGGGAACGTATACCTGCAATATACCAGATGAACATACATACACACATATAGGAGTCAAATCTGAATCAGATGTGAAACTATCTACAGACTGAAACAGAGTTTAACTCTATGCAACAGTAGAGAAATTTGGATAGCCTTAGATCATTGTTTGTGGTTAGGGTTGAAGGATCAATCAATAATGTATAAACAAAACAACTTGTCCTGCTTCAACTTTGGCGAAGAACAAAGGCTATGCCAAATTTCACTACTCATGCATTTAGCTTGTATAATTCCTCCTCCAAATTTGAAAAAGGATTGTCAATCAGAAGCGAGCATTGTCTTCAGAGCGTGCCAGTACTGCTATTGCTATTAACTAAAATATACGCGGAGTGCTAGATAGTTCAAATTGTTTATGACTATCCAGTGTAGTATAAATAGTAATGGTTAGAATTGGGGTAAAAGCTTAGCTGAAAGATGATGTCAGTGGTCGAATCAAGTTGGCATAACGTAGTTTTTTTCCATTGGGACCTATTTGTAGTTAGAGGAGTGACTGATATTACAATCCCCGGCATACTAACCCATTACTTTGGGAGAACATGGAACCCAGTCTACCGTCTCAGTATATCCAGCATACACTGGCTAAATCATACACCAAGTATCAACTATGTATAGATTATAATGACAAGGACTATTATACCTGTAGCCAGTAGCCAACAATATACAATCAGCCTCAACTCTCCTCCCATTATGAAGTAGAATATCAGCACCTTCTATCTTACAAATTCCTGGAACACACTCTATCTTCTTACCAGTGTTCGGGTTTTTACTATTCTTGTGACTCAAATATATCTAAAAATAGAAACAACAGAAATCCTGAAACAGTTGTTATAATTATATAAATATAGAGAAATATGTATAAATGTATTAGCTTGGATCTACAGAAGGCTAATGTATGAGTACCTATTAAATGACTCACCTTTGCAGCATCATTTACAAGGTCAGCAGCGATATCAACACCAGAAGGACCAGCTCCTAGTATAAGTACTACTTTATCTTTATACGAAGAAGGAGATCTATAATGGTGGGAGTGTAGAACCTCTCCAGAAAATGTATCTATACCTTCCAAGTCAGGAATGTACGGATCGGCAAAATGGCTACAGAACACCACGAGAGTTAGTTAGCTACAAAAAAATTCCTTTTGTAAATTTTAGACACCATAATTTTCTGATGTAGGGTCATACAGGGGCTAAAGGAATTTGAAATTGTCAGTGCTTTTACCACTTGACAAATTCTCGAAATGTGTGGAAAAATCAATAGTGTACATCATCAAGCCATGCAAATGCAAATGTGTGTATAAACGCTTCCAATGAGTTCGGTCTCCGAGAGTTTTTTAATTATTCCACCATTCTATTAGATTGTAATATTAGAATCGAAGAGTAGACTTACCCATTACATAGAATAACAGAGTCAAACAGATCAGTGACAGTGTTTCCATTTTCCTCATTTCTCACTGTGATACTCCAACTGTCTTCCTGTTCCTCCTTCCCACCAGTTGATGAGAGAAGATCAACCTCAATAACACTTGTCCTGAACTGAAACAAACGAAGTGATAATGAAAATGATAAAATGAATGATAAATAACTTTAGATATCATACAGCAACAGTCGATATCATATTTCGTGAGAATGAAAATTGAAAAGTAAGCATGTTAAAAGTCTGCGTTATTTATCAGTTATTATCCAAGCAACAACTGAGACGTTGTGGCATAAAATTGGCTCCCAACATTGGTCCTATTGTAGCAAAATATCCAGCACTAAAGTTATGCCAGGCAGTGGCTCGACATTCACACAAAATTTAATGAATAATATCATGCTCCAATATCGATAATACGGTAACACGAGACTCGATACGCTATCAATCAGTTTGTTGGAGACAACTATGTCCAGTTTAGAATAAAACCAGACAGCAGCACGAGTCATTGGTGAGAAATGACTTATGATTTCCAAGTTTTAGTCAGTTATTATAAACTCATCTGCACAAAAGAGGTGAATTAGAGTTAACATCCTACCGTGAATAATACATCTCGGACACAAATACCAGATATATACACATGTCATTATGGTCACTAGAACGACTGTATTACCATACCTGGATATACTGAAGAAGATTATAGTGTTCAGCAAATCTTTCTAAATATTCCAGAACTTGTTTGTGTCCAACAAATGAGCTGGTACCATCAGCTGAGAAAGGGAAACCTGGATACGCCATAACATCTGTTGGTAGGTTCGTTCTACAAATCATATATTATTATAATATTGTGTAGACACACGTGTACAGAACAGACCCACTGCAATCAATTGACATTTAGGAGCAAAATGTCATGGCACAAAGCAGATAGAATATGATCATAAGTGAAAGAGTTTAGCTCAACTTCATTTGCTTCAGTGAACCATTTGAATTTCGGTTCAGTAACAAATAATGATAATTCATAATTGATAGTCTGTAACTGAAAATCACTGTCAAAAATGTATTAAGTCTATAACTTGTTTTGTACCCCCTAAATTTCTAAAATGTACCCCTAGGGGTACATGTACTCCAGGTTGGGAACCCCTGCCTTAGGGTCACAGATTCAAGTCCCACATATTCCTGTTGCTTACACAAGGGGTTGTTAGACAGCATGGGTGAATGCATGGCAGTAACAAAACAAGCAACGTACTCGTATATTTAGTTTGTAGACTCATGTACATGATGTTCACCATATGGACATTTTGTGATTGGACCTAAAGCAAGTTACCAACATAGCCAAATATACCAGGAGCAAAAAAATCTCAAAGTGACATGCAACCCGAAAAATTGATATCCTCAACCATGCAAATTGATGAATGGAAAATAACATAAAATTTATATTACTTACATCAATCGGTCGTACATGCTGGTAGGCTTGAAGGGATCATTGTGTATCCATGTACCACCAACTCTATCACTCCTCTCAAAAGCTACAAACTTCAGGTCATCTTTAAATTTACTAAGAGATCTCAGAGCAGCCAGCCCAGCAGCACCAGCACCAATGACTGCCACTCTTTTCATCATCAGTGTAGGTCAAGCTATTGATCCATCGTGAGAGTGAAGACGTAGAGAGTACCTAGTCATTTAAAGTGAGCGATTGAAAAGACTAAAAATGAATGACCCGACATTGCCATAGGCTTCGCCAACTAACTAGAAGCCTAGTATGCAAACTCAAACAGCAACCTGAAAGTGTGCGAGGAAATTAATACTGTTGAACATGTGAGCGAAATCAGTTAATATAATCAACCAGTTAATTTGGAGGTTGAAAAATCCCCTGAGTTACACATTCACCCTTATATGTTCAGCACAGCTATTGCGCTCAACTCTGTCCAGAAAAATGAGCCCAACACAATACAACATCTACATCTGTAGGCTTTACTATTTTATTTCATTACAGAGGTGCAATATTTTGCCCATGTATCTCCCCCAAGCATGCAAAACGTCGTTGAAAAGGAAACAGTACAATCCTTGAACCTTGCATAAGCAGTCAGCTGCAACCATCACTTACAGGTATTTCAGTCAAATTACGTAAATTGAAAGATATTCAGCCACAACATTCTATACAATCTGATAGCAGTGACACTCTTGGTTTATTCAAATCAGCAACTGCTATAAGGAGCCAAACCTTTATACAGCCCCTATAGCATGAAAAAGGCAGTGGCCGCATAGTTAAATACAGCAAAGCCTCAGAGAGGTGAGGTTGGAATGCTTGTAACCAGTATGTCGTGCTTCTGCAATTTTTCACGAACACAAAAACATGCACTTGCAACCTCACAATTTCGTGATAGCCCAGTTGCATTTGCAACAAAGCTTAGAAACTTCAAGTCACAATTACTAATTGCTAAAAAGGCCAATCAGTGAAGAAATTCCCCAAATCGGGGATGGGCTCAGATGCAATATGAAGGAATTGAAAGTTTGGAGTGAAACGGATCTCGCAGATGCATATGATCAGTACCGCGTAAAAGAGTTTTGCCAAAGCTTGGCAGTACAGATTATTAATCATGTGATGTGTCATTGATAGTCAAATCACAGGTTAGATCGACATAAGTAGCGGGACTTCGAACTGACTTCATAGTGTTCTATCCGAGTTGTCGCATCATTTTAATTAATGAGTGAATTTCCCCGACTAACTATTGAACTTGTACTTAATGTTGAGAGAATTTTATGCATTCACCACGATTCAAGCATACGGAGATGGTGAAATAATAGAGGTTTACAAGCAGATAAGGGTTTGCTCTTCCACTCCTTCTGTAGAGTAAACTGTATATATATATATATAATTTCCTTCCTAACAGATCACTAAGGAGGCTGAAAACTGTAGCTATGAACGTAACCACTTGCTCGTCGATGGAATTGGGGTGCTAAATTCTTGCCACAAGGGTACTGCAACACTTAAATTCTTTTTAAAATAATGAAATTAAATTGCGGCAATTATGGAAAATCAAATAGTTTATTGCTTTAAAGAAGCATAACTGTATAGTAGGCCTATGCTTAAAGATTGTTATTCAGCTAAATGTCATTCGAAAAAATATTGAATACTTTTGCAATAAATAATAAAGCAGTCTTTTGCGTATATGAGTAAGAATTAGTAAATACATCCCCTTCAGCAAGAAAATATTGGAATAGCACCATATTAATATAAAATGTTTTTCATTCAAAGTAGAATGTTATTGTGAATTGCAATTTTGCAAAGGTAAAACTAATATGTAATGTTTTAGCCTACTATGATAGCCAGAGAATGAGTTTTAATAATACTATAGAACTGTTCCAGACGATATAAATACTGTAAGCATACCAGGATACTAGTTTGGTGTACGATCTTCCGAAGGCTCATAGACTGCCTCAAAACCTTGCTCACTATTATAACTGAGCTGATATTTGGATTGCTTATACGATAGCGGATCTCTGTGTCTTGCAATCCTAACATAATTGTATAGATTCTCTACTGCACTGGAGGGAGGCTCTCTACCGAGTACGGTGTGTAACTCACGTATGTATTCCCACTGGTAGTCGAGGATACAATGGAAGTATTTCTCTTGTACACCTCTATCTGTCACCAGCTTCTTGTAAAGCTGATCAGATTCCGTCTCCATTTCCTGTAAACACAACAATAACACAATTGAAAAGAAGTAAACACACTTTTAAAGTGGAATATCATACTAGCTAGCACTGGGCCTAAACCTAATTTACAGTGATAGACCCATAGAAATGGTATTTAGGTGGTTCAAAAATATATTTCATTTAGGCGTTACTGACACTGTAGGTATGCCAAAAGACTTGCAAGAGGTGCCTGGAAATTTATTTTAAACTGCTTGTTGGCAAATACAGCATATTGAAGTGCTCAAGCTCAAGTAAATTGGAATTGGTGAATATCAGATACATTTAATCATATGCCCATGAATGGGCAGTTAAAAGCAATCAAGGACTGCATTCAACATATTGTGAGCCAGGTCCTATCGAGCAGATTGTTTAACCATCATACCAAAAAATTGAGGCCTATTTTTAAAACAATCTTGTGAAAATGAGTTTGTTTTGTCAATGAACCTTGACATTGAGCCATTGAGCCTTAATTCTTAGAGCTGTATTCAATCATTGACTCTGTGAGTGTGGATAATGTGGATTCAACTGTGTCCAACCTAAGGCCATGAAAGTTAAAACAAAGCTTTCTAACAATAAAAAGCTATAAATATTAATCAAAATAGTCTATTTGCCCCTTAGCCCAATTTTATTCTGCCTCTATTTAGAGTTTACTACATAATGCCAACTGTAATAGTTTTAGGTCATAACCGTTTACATAGGACGGGTGTTGACTTACCTCCCGACTTGATTGACGGATCTGTCCCGTAATGCAGGCTACAGCATACTCAGTTTGAACATCAAAGTGTGGAAAAGGAGCAATCGTCTTGCTTAGACCTATATAGTACATGCTGGGGTGTCCAATATCTACTAGCATTTTGTATAAGGAGCAGACGTGCTCGTTACGAATTACAGGATGGCACTTGTCTGTGAGGAAGGGAAACGTATACCTGCAACACACAAAGCTACATTAGATCTGCATATCTATCTACTAATAGTTCGTATTTATACGGTTCAACCTAGTGCTGACCTTGCACCTTAGTAACGAAAGACTAAAATACTAGAGAATTTCATTACACTAATTTCTGCAATATTAACACTGATCGTTCACTGAAATACCTCGGCAAATCCTCCAGACCTGAACACACTGACTAAGTGAGTAGTAAACTAAGTATATGTACTAACTATATTTGAATGACAAGGACTATTATACCTGTAGCCAGTGGCCAACAATATACAATCAGCCTCTACTCTCCTCCCATTATGAAGTAGAATATCAGCACCTTCTATCTTACTAATTCCTGGAACACATTCTATCTTCTCACCAGTGTTTGGGTTCTTGTTCTTGTTGTGACTCACATATATCTGAAAATATAATTGACTCAAGTCCCGAAACAGTTACTATAATTATATAATTATAGAGACATAAATATACTTGTATGAATATGAATTTACAGAAGGCTACTGACTCACCTTTGCAGCATCATTTACGAGGTCAGCAGCGATATCAACACCAGAAGGACCAGCTCCTAGTATAAGTACTACTTTATCTTTATATGAAGAAGGGGATCTATAGTGGTGGGAGTGTAAAACCTCTCCAGGAAATGTATCTATACCTTCCAAGTCAGGAATGTACGGATCAGTGTAATGACTGCAAAAAAAGACAAGACTGCATAAACACAAGCACAATCATACAAACAAATGTGTGTATAGACACTAAGAGTTCAATGGTGAATTGAACCTACCTTATGAAGTATGCAATTACAGTTCAAATGAGTTTGGTTAACTCCTATCTCAGAGTGAGTTTGAATTATTCCACCATTCTATTAGATTGTAATATTAGAATCAAACAGTACTTACCCATTACATAGAATAACAGAGTCAAACTGATCAGTGACAGTGTTTCCATTTTCCTCATTTCTCACTGTAATACTCCAGCTGTCCTTCTGTTCCTCTCTCTCACCAGCCGATGAGAGAAGATCAACCTCAATAACACTCGTCCTGAACTGAAATATAATAGGCGTACAAGTGCATTCTTTCTAGAAGCTTGAGTAAAACCGATTATACCTCACAATGTAGTGACCCAATTGACAAGTCTATGACTAAACTGGAGTTTGGTAAGAGGTGAGTATGTAGGACGAATCAATTATGGACCTGATGTGTGTTTCACTGAGAAGAGAACATTGGATTCATAGGACTCTGACGGACTCTATCACAGTTTGTTTACAATTTTGTTTCATTTGTACATGTTGCCTAATATGTTGGTGTTTGTCAATATTTATTGTTCTATGAGACCACATGTATTAACATCCGGAGCAAGTAAAGTTTAATATATATTATATGGAATCAGATTTAACGTGCATGGCTGTGCAAAGACAAATATACGTCTTCTCTGCTATACTGCGACTGTGAAACCACTGATAAGGATATGAGGAACGACATTCATCCAAAATAAAAATATAAAATCAAAATATATTTTAACACCAATAGGCCCATAAGATTTATGTTATCATCAGTCTATGTAATTACCATACCTGGATATACTGGAGAAGATTGTAGTGTTCAGCGAATCTTTCTAAATATTCCAGAACTTGTTTGTGACCAACGAATGAGCTGCTACCATCAGCTGAGAAAGGGAAACCTGGATATGCCATAACATCTGTTGGTAGGTTCGTTCTATGACCATTATAAACATTAAGATATAATGTGTGAAAATTTTGTAAATCAATAGTAGAGTGAAATAATACAGTTGAAACATAACGAGACGAGACGACGGTATGGTGTTACTGTATTCATTAAACACGACATGCATGTATGCTTAGCCAGACCCAAACAGGACATAATGTTTAGCACGTCATTTAGGCTCAGAATTATAACCTCATTTGTATATTGCATCGACTTCAATAGAAAAGGCTGCCGAAAAATATATAATATAGTATTATGTTATATTTCTTGATATTTGGAAGGGAATTCCTGAATATAAAAGCAAGCAAATCATGCTTTGTAAAGTTGCACTACGACTGGCAGATGAATGGTGACAGCATGAGAAAACTGTTAAAACAATATTTATTCATGTAGAAACCATATTACTTACACCAAACGATCGTACATGCTGGTAGGTTTCAACGGGTCATTGTGTATCCATGTACCACCAACTCTATCACTCCTCTCAAAAGCTACAAACTTCAGCTCATCTTTAAATTTACTAAGAGATCTCAGAGCAGCTAAACCACCAGCACCAGCACCAATGACTGCTACTCTTTTCATCATACTCTACTGAAGAAATGGATAATCACTGATATTAATATTTTGTTTCCCAAATTAAATTTAACTTACAGTAATCAAAATTAAATAGTTTGAGAAATAATTGGAATTGGTGCATCATGATAACGACTAATTCAGTCAAAGATTAATTTTAACAGCAATATTATCCCATTTTATTGAATATAAATAACAATTTAAATGATAACAATATAAAAAGCATAGGTGACAAATTATTGATTATCATTATAATTATATAGAAATATTAATAATGGTCATAATTGATAATAGTCACATTTTGAGTCATCTGTTTCTTCTCACTCAAAACTCGGCAAAAAAACAATGTGCACATCTTTAGTAGATGCTAGCGTTAGTTTAATAATTTTGAGTGCAATAGCAAAATCCTCAGCTTGCGTGTCAAGCCTGTTTTCATAATAACACTGCTGCAGCTTACCAAACTGGCTACTCCAGTCACTCGGCTGAACCCACCACAGGCACTGGAGGAAAATGGAACGGTTGGTGGCTAGTACCACCTGTACTCAAATTCTAGTCAACCATAATGTAAATGTTTTACTTGAAAGTACAGCAGTTGGGTTGGTATTTTACTTATCTGCTGTTGAATCTTGATGTCAAAAGGCTTTTAAAATCAAACTGCTTAGCCAGCATAAAACTATCAAAACTACATTATCTGTGCAACAAAAGCATCAAAGCGCTTTATTACAACAAAAGAGTACAAGTAAACCATGTCTATTATTCTATTCATTTTATTGATAGTGTATCTTCGGCAAATGTTTAGGAAACTTATAAACAACAAAGAAACTTCAACCAAAAGTTATCTGTTACGAAACAAAGCCAAAACGGTGAGTTTGCTGATTGCTACTTTTATATCAACAAAACTAGTTTATAAGCGCATATTTTTCTCTGATGGTAATGGGACAAGAGATTGGCAAACAACTGGTAAATTCAACTCTGCCTCGGTGAAACTCGCAATAATATGACGGCACATGTTTGCTGATCGTTTTCCCAGTAAGCTGGAGGTATACTGCAGTGTACCCTCACTTCAAACAGTGAATAGGCCTACGTGGCTAACTGATGAAGCAGCAGCAAATTGGCTGTATGGGTTCTTTCGCTGCTAGTTCCTGAAGTTCGAAGTCTGCAAGATATTCACAGTGACTGTCTCTCTAAACCATTAACTCTTGTACAAACAAAAATATACGTGCTTCCAAAAGCAGGTAGCCCTTATTTGTGCATTGCACCTAAAATGCGTAATTAAATGAGTGCTAATACTAAAGCATTGTGCACTGAAAATGTTTCCGAATCATTTGGGTGCATCTTGGCAAGGGGCGTGCCTCAATAATTTCAATCCTAAGCCAGCTTGCAATACAGTCGTGTCTCATTGCGACTAGTATACATGATAGAGCATGTGCAATTTGTTGGTTGGTGGTTGCTATGATTTCAGTTTAGACTCCAGTTAATAAAATAAAAAATGAATTATGCAAACTGTCTCAACTGTCTCAAATGAGGTAGCCTGCACTCCTTTTGCATCCTAAGTGGTCCAGTGCGATGGTGAGCATGACATAAGTCCCCGTAATTCACCTAGAGGTAGCACAGGCAGCACCCAAACAAACAATTAACAATTACTGAGGCAAGGCCTCTCAATCAGGATTCGAACACAACCAGAGCAACTGCCAGAGGGGAACCCCCAACCATCTATGCCAGATCGTCGGCTTACCACAATAGTTTTCTGCCAAAAACCATAAGAAAGTTAAAAGCTAAAGCCCTTTAATAAATGCTAACATAGCATGAACGATAACCACTTAACAAAATCTTGTTCTCAAAACAAGAGGCGTATCGCTTGCCACACCGGCTTTAGTACGTACTAGCAAATAACAGAACAGAACCAGGATCTGGTAACTTCACTTACGTATGAGTACATAAATATCATCCTTATGATCAAGCCAGAGCTTCAAAAAATAGAAAACAATAATAGTTTAATAATTAATTATAATACTCTACTGATAAGATTATCGACTGCTAGGAGCTGTAGTTATGGGGAAGAAATGTACACAAAAAATAAAAGAATCTGAATCCCTACTCTGTCACTGTGCACATTACTACATTGACATTGATTGATAGTAGTGATGTGATTGATTCCCCTGCCTACAACATAAATAAACGAAAAACTTTGGCTTGTTAGTTTTCTCGCAACTAGCTGTAAGCGAAAGAGCTAGACCCACTGGATACTGGCTCTCATCGGCGGCTCTAAAAGGAGCTAGATTTACCTCAAAACTGTCTGAAATTTTTATGAGATTTGTACGGTAATTTATTTTAGACCCAAAAAGCTAGAAACTCTGAGGCTCAACTAAGTTGTAACATTATAAGAATCGTTACCTGCTGCGGTAGATTACTGCACGAACCATGGAAGGAGCGCACTGATTTGGTCGTGCATTTCTATTGGATAGAACAAATGCAGACCAACTTGGATGTACACCGCTTTCAGCATAGCTCACTCTAAAAGTTTAGAATAACAATGAACAGAAATGAAGTGCAAGCATATTTTTTCATTATGACTATGACTCATAGGCATTTATCACTGTTTATGTTATGTATTTGCTTTGATAAATTTCAATACTGTTGATGAGTTAGTAACTGTTTAATGTTCTATATATATATCAAAGGTCCACTCTAGGCATATAATTATAATAATCATATCATTATCATAATGAATTGATCAATTGACAGCATCTACAAACACAAATTAAGTACTGTAAATAACATGAATAAAACAGTGTGACAGCTTACATACAATCATGCAACCAACACACAATGACAATCAACAATCACCATTACATCGTGATGTTTTGCACCACTTTTTGTTTAGGCAATTCAAAACAAATGGCAAATTAAATTTGAAATTAATATAATTTAATATAAAAATTATTAAAATTAATAATAACAATTAGTATTTTATTTCTATTTTAAAACCATCAAAGAAACCTTAATTTAACTAACCTAAATGAAATAAACACGCCATGTCTTATGATTGATTCGACAGAGACTAGACAATTCTTTTTCATCTGTATTTAAATTTAGGTAATGAAATACAATGTTAGATGTACACATAGAATGCCTCTATTTGCAAGCCAGAATTGTTTGAGCAAATAATGTTGAGTCCGGCTGGGTAGCTGAGGCATAACTGTATAATATACAGGTCAGAGTCGTAAGGGAGAGAATCGGAACTGGCTGACCAAGCAGAAGCTCGGGTGCAAGTTCAACCAACAGCACAGCACATGATGAGAAATGTGTGTCGGCCCCCAGGAAATCGTCGCATGGGTACGGCTTCTATAGCTAGGCTGGGCTAGCAGAAGTAGTACCTATGTTGGTAGGGAGGGGTTGGAGTGCTGGATACTGATAGCAGTCATGGGACCCAAGGTGTCTTTGCGACCTCTTGGATGGACCTGGGTCGCAAATAAAAATCACAAGATGGCCGTCCGACCCAAGTCAGAAGGGCTATTGACCTGGGATTTTGCTTGGCTGGACGAAGCCATCCCTAGCTGATCGGCACACCTGATTTCTTCGCGCGAAAATGAGGATTTTGCTTTTGGCCCAGGCCGGTGTGTTCGTGACCCTGTAATGGATGTGTGCCGGAAAATATTTTCGCAAATCGGCCTGGGTCTGAAGTTTAGGTCGCGAAAACACCTCCAAAGCCAAGGCCAGGGAAGAGTGGCTGATGCCCTAAACAGTAAGAGACTGTGTGTGTAGTTCGATTAGTAAGGGTGCGTTTTTGAGCAACAGTCTACAGGCAACTGAAGTAAGAATGCAAATTTACTCTCCTTGTACATGTATATGAAAACCTATCCCGGAATGAGATCAAAAGATCAATAAGTGCAACAGGTTGATCTCAGACCAGAAAGGTCTAAGTTACCTCTAAATTGAGTTACTCTAGTAAATAAATAACTAATTTGGAGTTGTTCCTCCTTTGTTTAATTATCTAATGGTCACAAGGATTTGCAATGGCATACATTGTACATGCAAGATGTGATATCTAGTTCAAACTGAATATTGCTATATTAGCTCAACGCTTGTTCATTGTGAACATTTACCTTCACTTGATTCACATCTTCCAACAAATCCAAACAAGGGAATGACAACCCCAATCGCTCTGAGCTGTTGAGCGATGGCACATTGATATCATTGAGTCTTGGGTGGCTCGTCTTAGCAAGCTACTGACACAAGCAAAAGTCAATTATGCATCCAATTTCTAAAGGCATTATTTTCTATAATATGAGGTAGTAAGTATTCATCAGAATAATCTTTTAGCCTTTTCCATTCTCATGGTTGTTTTCATGATTAGCAATATATAAATAGTATACAGTTTGTTTTTTCAGCACTAAATCCCTACAAAAGATTATACAATCTAGAGTCTCTCCAGGGAAATTTTTACACATTAAGTTACGAGCCTTGTATTATGCTTGTTCAACTGCAAGGTCATTTGGTGATGTAGATATAATTATCACTGTAGAGACCGGTATAAACCAATCATCAGTTGTAGTAAGGGTAGACAACTCTGAATTTTCATGCCAAGTAAAGAGACCAGCGATGTCTTGCAAGCACTATATACCCGTATATGTATGTGAAAGAATGTGTTCACTAATTGTGAATGGTTGCATTTTATATGTTACTATGATATTTGAAAGTACATGTACATTCAATAATTAATGACTATTATATTCCATGATGCTGAAGTAACTGGTTTAGGACTTTTAAGTAAAGGTGATTCATTGCTTTTATACAATAATATGTAATGTTTTACAGTCATGTTTTATTTCCTAGAATTCATAAACAGAGGTGTTGACCTAGTTTTTGTGTCTAGAGGACATCCTATGCCCCAAGGCATCTATTTATAGGTCACTCTAGTAAATAGACCATACCCTCTGGCATCAATAATATAAGGTCAGTGAGGTATGTTGAATATATACTTTGAACGCAACATGGTATATGATAGTGGACAAAGAAGTAGCTCCTCGTAGAGTAGTCTCATCTTTGAAAAAATGAGACTGCAAATAAAGAACAATGCTTGAAGCAAAAATCGTTACTTTTGATAGACATGGAGCAAGTGGTTGCACTATCTACATAACTTTGGAGTAGCTCTAATTAGATCACTTGTATGGATAAGTAAAACTTACTAAGCAATATTTTCCAATTTCCATGTTTACTTTCATATTGTATGACTAAATAATGCTAATGCTTGTGTTTTACAGTGGGTACTACTAATGTAATTTATTATATGTGTACGCTGCCTCCCTGCTATGCAGTAGTTCATTTCAGAACTGAGCTAACGCTAGTCGTGATTCACTTAGTTACAGCTGTTCATGGGAAAGTGGCGTGTACTCATGGTACAAAGTGGCTATGGACTTCCAGGGACCTGATATTCCAGGTACCATGGTATTGTGCAATTTACATGTATATTATTCGTTACTATTATTATAAGTTCATTAAATTGTTTTCGTTTTTTAATTTGGATGGTTTAATTTCGGGAGAGCTGGAAGCAATAATACATCAGATTTAAAAAATTTTAATTGAAGTACAAAGATTAGATGAATAACAATGCTAGTGATGTTTAGATCAGTGTTCCATCACGCAGTGACATTATACCTGCAGCTTGATTTTATTGGGAAAATCTTGTTGCTTGTTTACAGAGCTTTTTTCAAAATTGGTTCACTTTTACAATCCGATGCAATCACATGTTTGGGAAAATGTTGTTACACAGAGCATTTTTATATATTCATTAAATATTCGTTACGGCTCAATTCGATGTTCTGATAATGACACGACATCAAGTACATCAACATAGAATGCCGGTGTAACTCTAGTCTGCGTGATGCGCAACCTGGTTCTTCTTCATGCTGTTTGACCCAAGGCTATCTAAGGTTTTTCTGTCTGCGGAATTGGGTCAGTCGTCACCATTAGATGCAATTGTGGAGAAATAATTTGAGACAGACTTGATTCTTGGCCAAATACTAGAGTTACCTTTTCTATTTATTTTAATTGACCAGTTACAAAGGCTTACAATAAATTTACTTTGAAATAAAATAACACAAAATAAAAAAGGTAACTCTCTTAATGTTTGATGAAGAACCATGTCAATCCCAAACTTCTCCATTTCCTCCACCGAAGTAAAATGTTATTATCTAAAGAATGTGATTATTTGAAACAATTTATTTTTGCACTAGAATTTATTTTAAATTTTATTTGTGTTGCAAGTTGGCCTACATTTAGTTTAGATGAAAAACTCACAATAAAAACAAATTTAACAACACCATTCTCACACGACTCAATAGCATAGAGGTTAAACTGCTACAACTGCCACCATTCTCTTTTCTACCTTTTTGATCTGTTCTACAATCGCTTCACACACTTCACATTCCATCCAACCTCTATTATAATTATATGAGTTAATAGTGGCCCTAGGTTTGCTCTATCAATAACTAAACTAAGACCGCTAACATGCCCTTTTGTTAAAGTAATGAATTTCTTGCAAAAATATCACCGGTGTATTATAATTTTAGTGCCTTTAGAATCATGTTTGGGATCACTTCGCGGGTTTAATTGTGAGTGGAGAAAAGAGAGTACCATGCTGGAGGACTTGTGCAGAATTGAGCTGTGTATTAGCTGAGAAACTGCAGCCATTTTTATGTTGGTTGAAGTAGATGTAGATCATAGCATTCTATGGCATAGATAAGGATTGTCAGCTCTCTGTTCTCGATAAGCAGGGTCTGTTTCTGTTACTCTTGTTTACAGTAAGGTGGTGGGTCCCCCATAATGTGCATATTTTTGGGCCCAACCACTGCCCATTAATCAGTCTGTGTATTTTGTATTATTATGCATGTAGACCCATATTAATATGCATGATTCCTGCTGGGATATCTGTAACAGTTTTTTGCTTGTCACTATGACACTTGTACAATTTGTCACTCTGTGGTTTGAGTTAGACAAGCAGCTGGTGAAAGTTTCTGAATAGTAATGATTTGGAAATTGTTTTCAATTATGTAATCATTGAATTTGTGGTAAATTTTGGAGGGACCAAGCCCAGACACATTAATTGAATTTGACAAGACGTTCTACTCAGTGATATGCAGGTGTAAGATTGGTTGTAGTGGTAAGGTGTAGTGGTTGTGTAAAGTGGTACTATAGCCAGTGGTATGTAGTTGTGGGCTTTGACCTTTCAGTAGTTTATAAGGTCGCAAAAGATTTTTTAGAACTGTTTTTTTGTTTTGTACATTATTCAAGGCGAACGCTGCATTGTCCCTTTTGGATTTGAAATCTCTCAACTCTTCAGAAGTGCCTTGCTAGTATCCATCTGTTCATAGTGAGATAAGACTTATTGCTTCATACTCTATTTCTCCTAACAGATATGCTGCTGATGTTGCCTGGGATCGATGATTCACTCTTTGTTTTTAGAACCTCCCTGATTCTTTGCAAAATCTCATATCTGACAAGTTGAATGGCAAGAATAAAATATATGTTTAACATATTTATTAAAATATGAATGAGTGATGAGTCAATACAATTTAATTAATGCAGAAAAACTTGAAATCAAAATAACTACTACAGTAATGAATTATGGCAAAATGTGCGTGCCAAAGTTGTCTGGTCTGCTGTGGGAGCCTAGTGTTTCTATGCTTTTAGGATGATAATGGCAGATGAACGCTTTTATAGTGAAGTGCATTAGTTTGTACAGTTTTACATTTACTAGAGTAGATAATTTGTTGGATTGTAGTGCATCTGTGTACTTGCAACATACACGTATATTTCAATGTGTGGTTATCAACATGTTGCGAGTTTATTGAGCTGTAATGCATCTATATTATAAATGTGATGATGCAGTTTGTGAATAATTATAATGCAGTGCACATATTATAGTGTGATATAGCAATGACTTGTGCTCGAAGAATAATGTGGATGACCTATGTGTCCATAGGACAGGCATGTTGATACGACTTAATGGTCACTAATATTCATTAATATTGGAATTGTGCACTCTTGTCATTGTATAGTTGGTAGTGTGCGATGTGCATACACTTTCTACCTGAGAGCGCCTAGTCTATGCTGTATTGTACTAACTGTATTTTCATATGTCTAGTCCTGGTTGTTGCTCCAGGCAATGAATAAATCATGCCAGTTCTTGCTATCTTAGCCTACATCTCTCCCATGATAGTGGTAAAGTGTGTATCAGATGAATTGGTCAGGATAATCTTATTTCACACTAAATGTAATTATAATAACTCTAAAGTAGTGTAGTGAAACAATCTGATCCATGTTCTCCTTGTCACTTTCATGTAGCAAGTGGTCGACTGGTGGCGCATAAAGCACCGCTTGTTGGTATGCTTCCAGACATATTTATTGGGCAACTCTCATCAATCTTTTTGTACTCTCTCTGCTTGTCGAAATACTTGTGTTAATGAGCTTCAACAGAATATATGTAAATTTCTTCTGAATAAATTTGTACACGTAAATTTTGATATCGATGGTTACCAGCTTGAATTGGCTAGTCGATAGTTTGTGAGGTGGAAGGCAGTTTTTTCTATTGTGCAGGATCAATGAAACAGCGCAATACCCGTTGAAGTCGCAAATGGTTGTAGGACAATGGCATTTTTACTGCATTGGTCTACTCTATAGGAATAATAGCAAAAACTCAACTGACTGCTATCATCTTGTTATTGCCCTCAGGCTACGCTTTCTACTCCACTATACATTCCATTTAGGTGTATTAATAATTTGTATATTCATTGTAGAAACTGTAATTATTAGCCCTAGTGGACAGTCAGTCTTCTGTTGGAGGCCCATTCTGTCTAATTATTGACATAACCAGTGTTCCTGGAAATCTTGAATCGTATATGCGTGTAGCTCACAAGCCCAGGTCATGTTTACTTTTTTAGCGCAAGCAGTTGAAGAGAAATTTGGCATTTTGATAATTAGATTGAGGTTTTGATTTATTATAGTCGTTATGTTATTGCGGTTTCAGTAGTTGGCTCCTAGTCTATGGTTCTACTACCATGATAATAACATTATAGTGGCCTATCTAGTAGCGATGTTTATTTGGGTATTTAGCCCAGTCTAACAGCTGAATAGGATCAACTGAACCTGCTTCAAAACAAGTTTTTATGCCCCAATTAAATGTGATAATGTATACATCAGAGAGACCTCTTATTTCAACCTTGTGACTATCAATCATAATGTCTTCTGTCTAACACTTCTTATTGATCTCTAGCTTTACTGATCTTAAATCATCTCCAGGTATGGACGTAAAACCACATACAGGGTAAAACTGGGTAAAAAATACTGAATTTTACCTGCCACCCTAGACGCCCATTTAATTTCTCATGCAAAAAAGGGTATCTTCTGTTTGGTTGAAACTGTTAGTAGGTGGAGTGATGTATGATGGATGTACACAAAATAGTGGTTAAGGTGAAATACTGGTTGTTTCACAACTGAATTAACGATTGGGGTGACTTAGGGTTTGTATAGTTAATTTTCCATTATTTTGTACTTTCCCATAAGTCTACATTTATATTTCAAAGTCTCAACTTGATGTAGTTATGACCGGCTACTACTTAATTCCTGCACAAATTATGAATTTTTGCTAAATTGGCAAAAGTGTGTTTTTTGTGTTTTGGTGTGGAAATCAAACCACAATGAAGATACTTACAAAAATGTTTATATCATGCGAATTGCGAGAATGAGATTCTAAGTTCAAGCTTTCATTGCGATAAATCAGTAGTATCTACATCACATCCACCTTTGCCTGCATCCACATACTGCTATACAGATGTGGAAATTTCAGTATCGATGTAGATTTTTTAAATGAATAAAGTGGTACCTAGCTGAAAAAATGTAGGTATTACTTACTAAATGTAGACTTTAAAAATGACAGCTAGACAACACATGCTCATTAAAAATAGTCAAAGATTTATGCGTGTATGCTAATCGAAAAACTAGTTGCCACATGTACAATACAACCCTCAATTTGTGAATCAAATCTCGATCCCCAATTTATACCAACATCTACCTAGTATATCTGCATCCACTAATAAAGCACATCTGCCTATGCCGACCCCTTCTATGTCCAGCATTCACTTCTATGTCCTGCATTCCATTCTACCAAAACTAAATTATTCTGAAAAGTTGAAGCCTTATCAATGTCAACATCATATCAATTGTGCAATACATCTATATCAAAGACTCCTCATTGTACTCCACACATGCTGCTTCAAATTGGCAACAGCTCAGGTTTTTTCATATAATTTCACAGGCTAAAAGTACTATCTAGAGCAATCATCCCTTAGCTGTAGTGCTGTATATGGCTTTTAGCCTACATGTACAGTATGTATATCAAACTACTCCATGTCCTTATTAGATTATTAGTATATGTATGCTATCTACCATTAAATCTAGCATGCTTAGTGCTATGTAAATATTTGCACAGTCTTGACAGTGGCTGCTTAGTATTGCTATTCACTCCACTAGCCAGCTCTCAACTATACATATTCATCAGTAACTACAGCAAACCACAACTATTATATTTTTTATCTACTGTAAAAAAGTTATAACCACTATCAAATATCATTCAGCCTTACTGACAGATATATTAGTTGGTAAATAAAAATGCTTTATAATGACAGTATTGAAGATTATAATATATTATATATATATATGTGGGTTTTGTACATCTAATAATATGTTGTGTTATTTATATTATTGATAATAAATCATACACCACATAGCTTCAAAAGTTTTTACTCTGAGTGAAGTTGGTTGGTTGGGTATTCTATAGCTGGCTTTTCTCAGGCTAGAAATAAAGCAAGCTCATTGGAATAATGAATGGGGCTAGAGAGGGGCTTTATGCTTAACAGAATAATATAGGTGCCTAATTAGTGCGTTGGGAACACAACATAACTGCACTAGTAATATTGTTTTTCTTCTTATGTTCTTATGGTATAATCAGACCTGTCAATCCTGCTGATGAGTAAAAAGTTGTTGAATTATGCTGATCTATTACATTGCTTTAGTACACAGTTATAATATACTATAGCTGTCTCTACCCAGTGCATGCTAACAAACTTACAGTATGAAGCCACCCTCTTCATACATTACCTACACTACTTAATGTAAGAACAAACAAATAGAAAATGGATAAGCTAAAACCTAATAGATTTGTATTCAGATATTGTGTGATATTTGCTCTTGTGACATTTGTCAGTAGGGTTTGCTAAGTAATGCATACAAGATAGTGTAGCTACTGTGGCACAGTGATTAGATAGTTTAATATTATAACAATTATATTATTACTTATCATATCCAAGGAGGCAGCATATCATAGTGGTAGGCAGCAACAACTGACTGAGTTCTATTGACAATGCAAGCAGGTAGAGTAACCTTTGTCTTCTGCTTACTTCTTATAATAAGACTGTGGGTTCATCCTGTGGCCTGTGCTTAGCTTGCTAACTATTAAATAATGCTGATAACTGCATTTTTATAGTATAATTACATTTTACTATGTTTATATTCCAATATTTAATTTTTGTTTAATTGACCTTTTACTGTTGATCTAGTGGTTAGAAGTTCGGTGGTAAGGTTTGGTACCTGTCAGCCAGCCTCCCTTACTCATTGGATAGGTCCTATGTGTAAGTGTACTAACTAGTAACTTGTACCAGACTGTCACCATACAGTGAAAAGGGGACCATCCGCTCTCAAGCAGATGTTTCTAACTGATTAGCCTTTGTGAATAGGGGTCTCGGGTCTGCAAACATGTGTTTGGGTGAATTTTTTTGAAAAGTAGTAAACTTAGATGCAATATGCAGTAAACACAATATGGACAACACCACACCACTTCTACATGGAGGCCTATATATATTATTTATATTTATTGTATTAGCTTACACACCTACTATAACATACAGGAATACTGCATGTACATACACTATGCAGTGCATCATTCATATATTTAGTAAAAGTAACCATCTTTGTATTATTGTTTCACTCTACCAGCAAATTGTGGCCTACTTCTATGTCTACAGTCATTACAAATATTTAAATACCGTTTCTTGAGGTTGTGATTCAGGGCTAGTCTTCATATGCAACTAGTACAGTTTCCTTATTTCCAAGAGGTGTAATAGAAGTAATTAGCATACAGTCTTGTATTCTGTTGAGACTTTCTGCTTGGCTACCTGAACCACAACATGAATCATTTTGGCCAACCTAATGACTGATAAGACAGATTTGCACAGCTTTAGCTGATTAACTCTGATAAGACAACTTCTAGATTTGGAGATAGGTCTTGATGTCTATGGAAAACCAGTTACAGACTAGACTATTGAGTAAAGGCACCAGCAATGGAATTAAACCTAGGCCACACTTAGTATCTCTGTAATGTTGACATTATTTCTACTCTTGCATCATAGTTTACATGGCAAGTTGATCAGTAAAGATAACAGTTACATCTATTCTTGTGGAATAGTGTCTCCACAGAGAGGGAACCTGGAGCTTTTCCCATGCACCAAGTACTCCGTGTCATTACACTATGCTTCTTATCACATCATGGAACTTGTCTTACCAACCTGGTTACTGCTGTGTAATCACAATACATGGTGCATTTTAATTTCAGAGTTCTTTCTTATGCTCTTGGTTGACATCCCTTGCAGTCATATAGAAAGTATAGTCTATCTTGTAGATTTATTTTATTTGTTGAAACGTGGAAGTATTGTATGTTCAGGAAGTGGGTGAAGTTGTCAGATCCAGGCGTCTGTGTTGCTGTCTTGTGAGCTTGGTTTAGTGCTTAAATTTTTGGCTTTCTTCCAATTGCCATCTATTCTATACTTTAATTATACATTATAATAAAATGTAACACCACAATTATACGCTATTTAATGATTGGCAACATTACAATTATACAAAGTAGAATTACAGTTGCATTATAATAAAATGTGTTATGTATTGTACTGTATTAGACATAGGCCTACTGTTATATTTTATAATTATATGGGTTAACCTCCACCTAACTGATACAGACATTCAAATAACAGTAACAATGATACATTCCCGTGCATGGCATACAAAATATACAAGTGGTTTTATCTGAAGAGATAGCCTTGTAGATGACTAAAGGCCCTCTCCGAGTTCATTACTGTGCCAATGCTGTTGCATACAAGCATACATGACTGTACATACTAAGTATAAGATAACAATACAGTAGTCAGTGTAGTCAAACATCTATACTACAGCACCTTTATCTAATGTGATTCTATGCCCCCACATTCCTCTGTGTGGAATTAAATTATACTTAACTAAATCTGATTTATTCTAACAGCAGGTTATCATAGCTAGTTTGTTGATTTTTTGGCTATTATGTTTCAGTGAGTGAGTGCAAAAACAGCATGGCTGTGTTCTTATACCTTACTACTAACAGTAGAAGTAAAACGCCAGTTAGAATGTTATTATTAAAACCTTTTCTACCCTTGAATTTAGCTAATCGTGTTCTGATTAGATGGCATGTCAGCAGCCAGCAGAGATTAGTATAGTTTGACCTCCCAGTGCTGTCATACAACCTCATCTTAGTCAGTTTGCACCTGTTTCTGCCAAATGTTCAGTTGTCAAAGTGAGAAGGAAGTTGGCAGTAGTATGTAGGTTATGTCTAATATGAATACTATAGACAAAAAGCTAGATATCACAGAAATTCTCTGCAGATCACCATATACATTGTAGCTCTATGGGGCACAGATGGCTATTTCAGCAAAGTAACTCTAGTGAAAGTTCAATGATCAAAGTAAGAGCTTTGCCATAGGTGAAAAACTGCCGACATTTTAGGATTGTGTGTACCTTGTACAGATTAGACCCTATACATGCACATTACATAATACAATTACTCTATTTCATTCACCTTCAAATAACCTTGCCTAATAAGTAAATAGATTAAATGTAATCACTCCAAGGAAAGTGAAGTTTTTTACATGCTAAACTAATCACCTCATCCTATAATCTGTTATTGTAAATAGAGGCATGTGTGTAACATTAACAATGTATTAGCTGAATTAATGTAATCGCTTGGCTAATGATGTTCTTCTCTCTCATTAGCTTTTGCAAAGTAAACTAGAGATTAGTGCCTTCACTATGTACTCATTGATTCAGCATTAATTTACTAAATAGCTATATATATCCCATCAATAATGTGAAAAGTTTGTATGATTTCATCTATTTAAATTATTTTGAGTATTAAAGGCATTATTTGGCTATAAACCTTTCTATAGGTAATGAGAAATTTGTGATTGTATTGTAATGTGGGGAACAGAAATTCCAAGTGGGATAAAATTGTTTAGGAAGCATAATTGCTGGTAAAATCACTTAATGCAACCAAATATTCACAAGAGTAGAATATTTACTAGTTTCTTGTAGGGAATTCAAATGCCTATTGACTTCAGTAAATACAGGAAATAGTATGGTTTTCAGCAAATTTAAAATAAATGGTTAAAATTCCAACATGATTTTTCTATAGCATTTTAATTGAGTTGTCCGCTGCTGGGACCATGTTGTTTTTGCTACTGCCACCTCACCACAGTGACTGACACATGTGTCATGCTATACTATCTCCATGTACAGTGTGTATTGTCTAGTCCTACTTCTACTACCCTAGTGAACCCTTATCGTGGCTTCTTTTATTACAGATTTATGAGAGGAAAACAATGTTTAGATGCCTTTTTACATAAACAAACCTTCAGCTTATATCTCTACTGTCAGTTAAAACATACATTACACACATAAATTAGTAAAATTCTGCATCTAGTCATGTTAGTGTTAATAGGCCTACTCTTTCTAAAGGCCATGCCACAATTGTACCTTCACTGTCCAGTCACAACTCTACTAATAGCTGGTATTACTCAATACATTCACTTATTCATAACACAATCATTGCTCAGTAATATTTATAACAAACAGTTCCATATACTGATTACGACATACATGTCGTTGTGTTATCTTTTATGACAAGTAGCTCCAGTAGACCAATATGAATTTGCTGGCATTTTGAAAATAATGGTTTATTTTCTAACCAAAAATAGTGCGTTTTTGACTTTTCATAAATTTTACTTGGTAAACAACTGTTTTGTAACCCGCAGTGCCCCATGCCAAATGATCTGAGAACCTCTATTTGCTAAATGGCTCTATCAAAAACGCTAGCAGCACTGTGTTTCTTTTAGTCATGGTTGTATCATCTATATTAATTTTATTGCAATACAAAAATAGCTTATTTCAATATATTAATATTGTTTGGCCGAGATAATAATGTTATACAATATGTATTGCACATTATACCCAACATCCTGTATGATATGTAAATGACCAGCTCCCATGGATATGGTGTTGGTGTTGTCATATTATATTATCACTGAACTTTTGATATTGTTTCCATAGATGTACATGTACAACCATGTATTAATATGATCATGTCCATGTAGATGTTAGTTGGACAGAGGAATGGCATAGTGTTTTATTGAAGTTTTACTGCTTTTGTTTGCTACTGGGTAGTGGGCCACTTAGCTTGGTATACAAATGTTTTAACTTTATACCCCATCTACTCCCATGTGTTTGATCTAATAAAAGGATTATAATGGTGGCCATTATCTATTTTTGTAAATATGATAGCAGGGCTTATCTCTACAATACCCCACCTCACTTTAGTTTAATATTCCCTATTGTAAACTAGTGAATCATTTTTATCTGATGCATTAAATTACTAGGGGGTCAGCCCCCGTCTCTCAGTGTCACGCAGCAACTAACATGTACCTTCGCTGGTTTAACTTTTTATGAAAAAGAGTAGTATTTTGTAATAATAACACTGTATGCTTTTTATAATGCAAATCTACCAATCTTGATAGTGGTAGCAGTATGAAATGAATCTATAATCCATCCAAACTGTATTGTTTACCTGACTGGCTGTGGCCCTGTGCGGGTAGCCTTATAAACACCCCCCCCCCAGCTTGTAGGTTTTATCTCCCCTGACAAATATTTACATGTATATACTATTCATCAATATACTCCAGTTTATTACTAAAATCTTAGAAGTTTACTCAACTAGCAGAGCGAAAGCACCATGTGAATATTGTATAGAGATTATTGAAACACAAATAGCGTTACAAAATAGCACCAATTTTTAAAAACATCTAGTTTAAATAACAGAATCTTGCATTTACATTGCCTAGACATAGCATATAGAGGTACATGTACAATATATGGTCTGGAGGTTAACCCAAACCCCTATTACAACTTTAGGTTTGGTTTACCCAAGTATCTCTCAGCCACGTAGTGAGCAATAATATGTAGTTTATTGTCTTGCATAACTACATTATATGGCATTGAACAAATGACTTGCTACTTGATTTAATTAGATATTATGTGGATAGTTTGCAGTCAATTTTTTAGCCAAAAGAGTTGAAGTAAAAGTCTGGAGTAATTACTAATTATATGGTAATTAATAATAGTATATATTGTAGTAGTCTCTTCCACCAGTATATCTAGTATATATTACATAGAAGGAATGGAAGTACCATTAATTAGTATTATATGATTACATCTTCAAATCTAATGTCATGCATTGTTAACAAAGATTTTCCTATAATTCAACCAAATTCTTGTCTATATTGTAGATCTTACACATGAAAATGACTTACTGTTACTTCTGTTTATTAGCGCTCTTGAGTTTTCAGTTTACTGTAAATAGACCTGTGAATGATATAGCTGCTAATGATATGCTATAATTATGTTCATGTATTTATGGGTAGCATATTTGTATTAGTGAACAACATCCTTGATGTGACTTCAATGATTATGACTTTGTTCTTTGATTAATTTTATATAATAGCGGACTAATTTCTTGCTCTCTTGGTATGACATGAGTGGTCAAAAACAATACAAATTTGCAAGTTGACTTGTTACAGGCAATTATATCAGTATCTACTCCATGTAGGAAGAAAATGATTAGATTTTTATTGCTTTATCTATTAGCTAAGGATAGTAGGCTGGTATTCTATTTGCTATGGTAATTAATAGGTGATCCTCTACTGATTATCACGACTGACTAAACTTATTGTGTTGGCATACTATTGGCTAACCACTAGGCATTGATAGGGCTGTGGTTGGCTGAGCTATTGTTTAGTATTGATGGAGAGGCTGGAGTTACTAAACCACAGGGTTCAGAGTTGAAGCTAGAATAGACAGTAGGTGTGTCGGGTGAAACTGTGCCACTTATGTGTCTATTGGGAGCTAGGCTCGTCTGCACTAGTTAATATACTATCAGTAGATAGTCATATCTCATCTCTACCTAGACTAGCTCAACACTTATTTCTGTTACTGACTCACACTCAGGATATCTCTATACTATTTGCTTCCAACTATACAACTACTCTTAGCTCATTTACTCTGTACATTACTCTCGCCAAGATGATGTGCATGAATTTTGATCAGTTTGGTCCGCCTGGTAAAGTACACGGGGCGCCATCTGCTCCAGCAGGTATGTATTTATTCTATACCTGACGACAGCCAGCTTTTAGTTATATAAATAAAATATAAAGTAATATATAGTGGTTGCTTTTATTGAATAATAATATTTCACTATTCAATTGGTTGTTTGGATATTTAGCCAGTTCCAGTTGCAGTAAATTCTATACAAAGATTAATATAAAAGAATTTCATTAGCAGTCAATATTTTGTGAGAAAAGCTTTCATTCTTCCCAGCAGTGTGAGTATAAATACATTAACCACACTTGTGTCATTGATTTCTTGTCAATGGCTTGCAAAAACTCGAGTACCTATAGGATATTTTATCAGCGGTTGCACAATGGAAGCTCTATGAGATATTTACATTGGCGCTTAACTTTTTTTTCATTCCCTGCTGCATTGATTCTCCGTTTCCATAGGCTTTTGTAATGGCATATGCTGGCTAAAGAATAGCGTTATAATGGCAAGTGAAAAGAACTCATTGATTCCATACCACCCTACTGTTGTTTTAAATAGGTCTACAAGTTTTTTTCTTGAATTGAGTAATTTGATATGTGTTTGCCTTGTCTTGTTGTATAGACTTCTTGTATTGGCATTGATTAGCTAACTTACACTCTCAGCTCATTTTCTCGCTATTTCCTTCAACAACAATCACTGCAGCAAAATAATCATCTCTCAAGAATTAAAAAAACTTACATAGTGAAAGTATTCGATGGGCTTGTTTGCTTGACCGTAAATAATATTACTGTTACCGGACTACCACCATATTCACAATAGCAGGTATGTTGACGACTTGGTATAGAATTACAAAAGGCATAACTTTTCTGCTGCTCTCATTTTCGATTTTACTCCTGTCTCCTGTTACATATTCTAATGGGAATGGGATAGATTAGACTGTTTCAATATCACAGTTTATACTCTTATTGTTGCAAAATAAGAAATAAATACATTTTGCTCTACTTAGGGTTAATCTACAGGGACAACATGTCAATTCCATTGATTTGTTCGCAAGGACTATGCTTTGAAATAAGTTTTTTAAAACATTTCTTTTGTTAAACTGTCTTCACTCAAAGCTATGAAAGCTTTGAGTTTTCACTCAGTGGTTGACTTTTGAAGAGCATATAGATGTTCATGTCTATAGCTGACTAAAGTTTCTACTCGAGCTTGTTTAGCACCATGCAGTCACTAGAGTCGTTATCTTTCATCCGAGTTACCTCGAAAGTCACCGACTACTACTAAGTTATCCTCCAGCATTAAGCTCTTATCTACCTCACTTTGTGTAAGCAGCAGCGGGCTTGTAACTAACTTCACACTTGGTTTGTAGACTACTGTTTGTTTGCATTTAGTATAAAATTCTGTATTGACATTAGTTTCATCTGTAAGCTTTCACAAATGAGAATTTTCAGTGGCGCCTCTCTGTTATTGTGTTGTGTAAAGGACTCTGTGGCCTGAAGGGTGATGAGTAAACCCAAAGTGGATGTTAATTGTTTTGTTTCTGAAAAGATGGGAACAATAAAATAATTTACTTTGTCATCTAAAGATGCGCTAAATCTATTAATACACCTGTGTTAACTTTTCTCTATTGGTTTTGTAAAAAATGCTCCTGGAGTATTCTAACAAATGGAGAAACATTGACGTACGACTCTCCCTGTGGCGATATATCTACTGCCAAATCTGGTGTTGGTGGCCGAGTGGTCTAGCGATAGTCACTCTGGTCTTGCAGTAATGACGCAAGTTATCTGCAAGGGTATGCGTTCGAGTCCCGCCAATGACCTAGAGGTTTTTGTCTCGAAAAAGGTTTTCTCTCCGTGCCATATCAGACTATAATAATATCCAGCTCTAGGAACCGTGGTAGCTCCTTGATTAGCTCTGCTATAGGGGCAGCCACATTGAAGAATTGTCTTTGGCACCACGAATATTTACATATTGTACCTTTGTGTCGTTTTAGGGTTGCACGCATTGTGGGAGAGCGTCTTCTTGAAGATGGAACAGGAGCCAGATCAACTCCGACATCGTGGCAGGCCCAAAGAGGATAAATACTGTGGAGTTTGTGGCGATAAAGCTCTTGGATACAATTTTGATGCTATTTCCTGTGAATCTTGTAAAGCCTTCTTCAGGAGGAATGCTCCCAAAGGACTGGTATGTTGGAAATGACTATTTGTTCACCTTTAGTAGCCTTCTTTAGCCTAATAAAACCACTTTTATTTGATAGATTAATAGTACATTATTTTTATCGCCCTCTGAAGTACAAAAGTGAGAGATTTGCCAACTGGGTAATCACTTACTATGTCTGGCTCGTCTGCAATCTACATTTAGCAATTAAAGCAACCCATTGGCTTACCAACTCTTGTGGTTAGAATTAATCAATTTTATGCTCGTTATTTTGCCAAAAAATCTACTGTAACCGCATTGAAATGATGTGGTAAGATGAAAGAGATCTATGTCATCGCTTGTTACTGTCCATGTAGACTACGCTGTAGCTAGCAGTTGCAAGTCTAAGCTACAGCTAGAATGGTCATACTGACTATCTCCATTCTACATCTCCACTACTTTGAATAGCATACAAAGCTATTGTTAGATTAGAATTGACACCTTATATCTTTTTGTCACTTTATCATTTGAGATGTGAATTAATAAAGTTTTTTATGAAAACATGCATAAATCAGTCAGTCTGGCTATGCTAGTTAAAAGTGACTTCTACCGGACAGGCAACCTAATGTTATGCACAGCAATCAATGGCTGACAGCCCTGTGGTCTTCTCATTCTATGTGTCAAATTCTATAGGTCTTTGCAACTAAATACCAGCAGCTTTTGTCAGCATTCGAGAAATATTACAAAGTTGCTTTTTTATCTACTAAAAGCAGTATTATTTGAACCATCAGGTATTTGTTGCTGGTAGAATAAATTCTCCACTGCCATTCAGACCAACCATTTTAATTAGTTTTCAGCATAAACCTACATTCATTTGCTGGAAATAACTTTTAAAAAAGTAATACGGATTGCTGGAAAAATAATAGGGTTGTGATGTGATCTAAAGCAATGGAGTATAGTCTATGATATGATATTAACTACTAATGCTGTGTTATCAGACAGCTTGGCTCTTCTAATGGCACATGATAGATGAATGTAAAGTGCAATCAACAAATGCTAATAATGCTATGGATTATGCTGGAGAGATTGTACCTTCATCTAAAAAATAGACTAGACTCAACCATACCCAGTGGCTACCTGATACACATCTTCTTTAGTTCATCAACTTGGTCCCTCCCTCCAACCAGCTTAGCTGCTTATCGATGCTAGCTCATAAAATATTCATAGTCAAACTCAATCTAACTGTAAGCTAAAATCAGTGACTGTCTCATAGTTTTATTGTTGAAGGAAGTGTAATATTGTGCTATACGCTGTTATACATTGTGTCATATAGAGATGTTACTGATATCTAATAATCCAGTACAGCTCCCTAGAGATGATTTGTATGTTCAGGCTATCCTTTATTTATCAGACAAGAGTATTTCATGTTTAGATACCAAACATAGTTGACTCTTATTAATTCCACACTCAAGGGAGTGTGATTCAATCAATCAATGTGATGCCAAATAAATAGAGAGGAAAATCATATTACCAGGCCAGCCATATTTCTTTCTATTATGATAGTTTGATATCAGTGGATCGCTATTACTAGATGTATGTAGGCCTACATGTATGTGATGCATTAACTGCCTTCAATTTCTCTTGCCAAAATATTGTATTGAGTACCCATGGAATTCACAGATATAATAACTCGGCAGCTTTTTACTTGTAGGAATATTTCAAATGTCCTTACGATGAGAAATGCAAGATGGACGTATCAAATCGAAGGTTTTGTAAAAGATGTCGACTCAAGAAATGTTTTGATATCGGCATGAGAAAGGAGTACATTCTGTCCGAAGAGGAACGCATGAGAAAGAGACAAAAAATCGAAGAGAATCGGTTAGTTTATTGACTGAGTTGTGTGTATCTCAATGTTTTCATTTGCAGTAGCACTTAACATTTAAGTAGTTAAAGTAAAACAGAAATGTGTAGATTAAATTACCAAAATGATTTGTTAGAGAATGTATACTAAAGGTGAGGTTGTTATTGAAGTCAAGTGTTTGTCGAGGTTGCTCAGTGTGCTTATTCACCTTTAAATCATCTTCCTTGGATATTTTTCAAGTAGGTGTTCAGTTGTTCACTTAATTAACTCAAGCTCCAAAGTTTTATCAGCCAGGAATATTGAACACTCTTGATAGTTTGATGTTGTTGGGGATAATTGGTTAGTAACTTTGTAAATCTCCTACTGTGTTTTATTCAATTATAGAGATAAAACTAATCAGTGCCTCCTGTTGTAGTAGTGAGCATAGCTAACCATGTAGCCAACTGCCAACTTTACTCTACTTCTATCCCAGTGTAACACAGCTGCTATCCTCAACTCATCTACTACCAATTCTCAGACTGCAGTGAACTATTGTCACAAGTCAAAGTCCATATTTGGTTACTGATGTACAATAAAATGCCATTTTTATCTGATATTTTTCATACTAAATAGTTACTGGTATATTTATTTATAGTGACAGAATTGTTAAACGATTATCCAAATTTACATATCCAAATCCAAACCCAAAGATTGTGAAATGGCATTTAAATTACAATTAGCTGTTATATTGCTTTCGCAGCCCTCCAAGAGTTTTAACAGACAGATGGATTGTTTTTTCAGGCGAGCCAGAGAGATAGAAAAGATGATGCCTGCTGATCCACCCACCATGATGATGATGAATAACAACACAATGCTTCTCCAAGAGGAGGAGAGTACGAGCCAGACAGGAAGTTTAGATATGGGCATACATGACTTGTGTATGGATTCGGGTATGGAGATAGATACGCCTCCCTGTGACATTATCCCATTACATGCAGAAACAGCCATGCAGATAGAAGAAATCGTACAATCTTATAAATCATCATTAGATGTTTGTTCTGAGAATTTGCCTCCTCCTGAAGAGAAAAAGTATCTTAATGACTTGGTAAACGTGTGTGAAGTTAGCATAAGACGGGTAATAGACATGGCTAAGAAAATCAAAATATTCAAATCATTGCCTCAACCAACTCAGATATGTCTTCTCAAAGGTGGGTCCATAGAACTACTCATCATACGATCAGTTTTAGCATTCGATAAAGAGAAGGCACAATTCTTGGATGCCAGTGACAATCCAAATATAGGCGCAATGACACTTCAACAGTTCCAACAAGCCGCCACTAATGTAAAATCCGAGCATCATGATGGGCCTCAGGCCATTGATCCAAGTCTACAAATGGCTTTAGTTGAAGACATTATGAAGTTCATAAAGGCACTAGCCATTGATCTCCAAGCTGATGAGACAATGCTCATACTTCTGCTGCTGATATCCCTATTCTCTCCGGATCGGCCAAATCTTGATCTCAAAGATGTAGTTGGTCGTGAGCAGGAACGACTGTCATTTCTTCTACAGTGTTACATCCAGTCCAAACTACCTCTGGCCGAGGCACGCATTTTCTATCCTAAGCTATTAATGAAACTTACAGACATTCGAGATTTGAACGAGGAATCGTCCCAAGTATTTTTAAACCTAAGTACAGACACCATACAACCTTTAATGAAAGAAGTTTTGGACTTAAAAAAGAATACTGGCAGCGCTGCTAGTTCTCCTGCCTCTTCAGATACCAGCAATACAAATCTCTCTGCTCAGCATTCATGCTGAGTAGTCATTGGGCAGGAAATTAGGTGTCTACCTCTCAGCTGTTGGATTACGTCGCACCTACGTATGTGTAAGGGCCCATTGTGTAGGCCCAGGGAGCTAAGATAGCCAAAGTGGTGCTCGGAGTCATTGGGACAATAATCAATCAAGTTCAAAAGAGATTTTTTTTGTTGTATAGTATTTATATAAATACTTTAATTTTGTTTTGTTTAAAGTTTGTATTCTTTTTGCTACATAGTATTAGTTGGTATTTTAGAATTAGATTATTATATTGTTATTGATATTACAGCTTTATAATTCCAACAAATTGTATTATTTGCCTTGTAAAAAGTGGGAATACATTATTAATTATGGTATCTATTGAAATGAATTTTGGTTTCAATTAGGTATTGGTCTAAAACAACATAAACTCAATATTGCAACGTCAAAATACAAAATTCTAAGTGTTATGTACTAACTGGCTACTAGTACTGGATTGATTCCATATCACCTTGACTTGGCTATAGTCACTGTGACTGCAGCCTAGTGATGATAATGGCAGTAAATACATTCTGGTCGACTGGTAATAGCACATTTTCCATCAACTAATGCACAGATAGAAATCGTAATGAAATCCGATTGACTGAGCAGGATTCTACAAGTACACTATGGTTACTGATTATAAAAACAATCATCAGCCTAAATTTGCAATGCATGGCTGAATATTCAAGTAGTTATTAAAATTTTCAAATGTGGATTGTGGTTATCATCAAAAGAAACATTGGTGCGGTTTATCCATCTGGATGAGATACATTAGCAGTGTGCTACTTTTTCGTCACTGTTAGTAACGCTTTCATTAAGTATATTTCATTTTTGACGTTATTAGCTGGCTAATATATCAGTATTTTCTTCATCAATGACAGGCAATTTTCGAATTCTCATTAATCTACTGCCTTTGATAGCCATTCAATGTTGCAGAAGACAACTCCAAAGAATTAGTGGTGCTAATTCTATCAAGTCTCCCGATTTGACAGGAGACTCCCCTTTTCAACCCTGATTTTGGTACCGCATCTAAATTGGTCAACCTTGCCCAGTCCTAAATGCTAAATTTTTCCTATTTTGATCAGAAGTATGTAGACAGATAGATACCACACCTGGTGTGGTTGGTATCTCCTGTCTACTAATTATTTCGATGTGTATAGAACCTTGAAGTGCCCATCCAATTCTAGGTAAAATATGGATGAAACCTTGAGTGATATTGAATTTGAATGTCAGTGACAGATTATGATTCAATTACAGTAACTAAATTAGGAAGGCATACACAGTCACAGCATACTCAATGTATTACAAAATATATATCTAATTTCAGATGAATGTGAGAATTGATATTTTTGTCTTTTGGCAAAATATGCTGGCAGAGTAGCAATTTCAGTACACAAGGATCTGACAGGTAGATGTCATCATTAGTCCTTCATATGCAGCCAGACACAGTAATGAAAACCTTCAACAATGGTTTCCATAACTGTATGAGCCAAACTATTGTTGAAAAAGACAAGTTTGTACAAGATGTAGACCTATGAAGTAGGCAAGCTAAATCTGTTGATCTCGCAAAAAGTTGTTAACATGGGTTGACTGGAGATTAGAGCTGTTTAGGTGAACGACTTCTCCAGCTCTCAATACTAAAAGCAGTGAGAATGTTATGATGCATCAGTGACAATCATGTCAGTCAGTGGTCAGTAATTCTGTCTACAAGTGAGTGGTAGGTAAATCTGCTGATAAGGAAGGATTATCTTTGTAGGAAATGTTGACAATAGCTTGTTTTCACTGTCTCAATTCTGGTGTGCTGAATGAAGTTCTACTTCGATGATTGGTGATATACTGATATACCTTATATTATGCAGGTAAAGATAAAAATGAGTGAACTATGTAACCCCCACTTTCAAAGTGTTTACAATCTAAAAAAGGCAAAGCGTTATTGTTAATACTTAATATTATTGCATTCCTCAATAGAAATTACTTTAATGTACACATAATATTTTTATGTGCAAGTCAAGTAGTGCGTGTAGCATTAAAGGATTCATTTTGAACAATTTCGAAGAAAAAAAGTCAATTTGCGTTCGCTTTTTCTGAACTAAAATTAGGTGAAAAAGGTGGCGTATATCACATCACCCTCTCGTTGTCAAAGCACAGATGTTGCAGCAATGATAACATTTCAAATGAGCATGAAAAAAATTCGAATAAAGTTCATCAAGGGCAAATCACAACTCTCCTTTTTCATTTGTGGAACAGCTGATGGGTCTAGTCTATTACATACATGTATCCGATTTACGGTTTATAAACAAATGCATAATATAACATTGATCCAGTGGCTTGAGAGCATCTTGCATCTTACAGCAGTATGTAGTGTGTAGTAGGGCTATACAGCACGTAGTTTACAATGAGTGGTATACAGTGTGTAGCATACAGTGTGTAGTATACAGCGTGTGGCATACAGTGGATAGTATACATTGTATGGTTGATGATATATTTCCAATTTTCCTGTTGCACAGTAGAGTAGCCTACTGGTGCTACCAGTTGAGGCTAATATTTTGTATGCTTACAGTCATTATCTATATTTTTTTCAAAATTACCACAAAAATGTAAAAACAGGATTATTTCCCAGGGTCTCATTCAATAGCTTTTCAAAACTGTTCATGGATGCACTTTTTAAATTGTTATATCACCATTGGTTTGAATTGAATATCATTTCTACAGCAAACTAAGGGGGCATAACTCTGAGCTATGACCTCTGTTACTGGTAATAATATAAAGTTTGTGCTGACTACCATTGACTGGTTGACTCAATCTAAGATATAATTAAGTATTTATAAACTTGAGCAACGGTCATATAAACAATAATTATAATGGACGTGCACTATCATATTTATTAATAATATAGTAACATAATCATTACAATGTACTTTTGTGCATGCTATCAAATGATGACAGGCCCTATGTGTTACAAGCTAATTTTAATAGCGTTTTTACCTACATGTAGACTGAGTTCTAAGTTGTACAAAACTTTAAGTAGAAGGGTAGGCCTATTATGTAAGCACGCTTACAAGATTTGAATTAAAATGCAGGCTAAATGATAGACTGGTGGTAAATGAAAGCTCTATCATTAATTGTAAAACTCTAGGTATAAAATTATCTTAGTCAGATTCATTTAGTTTCAAAAATAAATTCAAACTGGCACATTTGTAACTTGCACTTGGTCCAGTTGCCAGAAATGTTTTTGGCCAATATTTCATGATTGATAGCAGTAGATACTAGACATTCAGACATTGACATGATAAAAGCGAAGGGATATCCCTAGCCTGATTCAAAAATTCAGTTGTGGTGCCTTAGTTTCTTACTGCACAAGGCTGGTAAGTTGGTCGACCCCAAATGTCAGAATTGTTGATCAGAATCTAAGACTACTTTATTATAGGAAGCATGATGTATCACTGAGGTTTTACACCTATTTTTGGCAGAATTTACATTTCAACAGACCGCTGTCACTATGGCATGGCATAAATTATTCAGTGAGAATGTTTAAGGCTCGATATCTATCTTCATGAGTTACACAAACAATAGACTTCACTACTACACTATAAATTATAACATGAAACACCAATTGTAGACAAGACATCAATCTGTTTCGAAACTACATGTTTTGTCATAATAGCAATCAATTTGAATATTGAAGTTCAATTTAAGTTGAATATTGAGTCATTGAATCTACCACTAAGCAAAATCAAAGACATAGTCAAGAGCTATCTAGCTATTAGCACACTGTTCTTGGTTATATCAAAGGGAAATGGGACGGTACAATCAGCGTTGCGTTCCAAGAGAGAACCTGCTTAATCTCGCTTTTTAGCAAAAGAGAATTTGTAACTGTTTTAAAACATTCACTGGGTAAATGACTATCTTGCTATCTCACAGTCCCATATTAGTTATGAAACCTCCCTAGCAGAATGAACTGCTCTTTGTAGTACGATATATATAATACATGGTGGTTACAACCACAAGTCGCAAGGCTGTACTGGCTGTTAGCATGGTATATGCTACAAACCAGGATGTGATAAATTTTACTTAGTTGGATAGACTCAGTAGATGAGCTTGTAGCACCTGACAGTAGAATGAATCTATTACAGCATTACTGTAAGAATAACGACAGGGTTTGATAAATGTTCCTACATATTTAGTATTAATTTTTTGGTGTAACTTTCAATTAATCATTAATCATCCAGCAATACTCAGTTCTCCAGCTAATGATTGAACACACCAACTCCCAAGGGGTGAGCTATAGGATCACACCATCCTTATATCTATATTATAAATAAACAGATTCTAAGAGACCTGAGGAATGTCTACCACTGAGAAGAGCCCAAATGTGAATATATGAATATTTCACAAGAAGTTATTAATAATATACTGTCAAAAATAAATTATTATAGACAAAGAAAAAATCAAAAGAACGCAAAATGCTTATAAGTTTCTATTCTACAATATTCTACTCGACTACTACAGTATTATAATTGCATTAGTTATAATAATTATAACCAGGTTCAATTTAAATATAGGTACAACTTTTACAAAGGAAGCCAATTTCCCAAATTAGAACAACTACTGTAGGGAGAAGCATTGTAAACTGAACTGCAAGGTGACACTACCTGAAGTTCAGGACCTAAGCCCTTTTAAAATAGAGTTAAACTTATGGCACTTGGCACAACTGTATTTTTAGCATGGACCCCCGGCGTACTAACTAAAAGACAAATTTTGATGAACTAGGGGGACGACGGAGAGGGCACTTATGATTCATAGTTCAGATTGCAGACAACATACCAAACTAATCTGCTTATTTAGGGTTTGTTACATGAGAGGGCTGATTGTTCTTTTACGACTAACAGAGCCCCGTTCTAGAGTCAATCGGCATGCTGTTTGTTCACTTTTGCAAAGATCAACATAATATATTGAACGTTGTAAGTATAGGTATATTGATATTATCATAATAAAAGATGATGTAGATGTAGAGGTGGCCCAGATGTTATATTACTGGAAATACATGTAGATACCTAGGAATAGTCCACAGTGTTTAGATCTGAGTCGTGTCCTCCTGCTATCATTGCATTAGTATACAATGTAGATACATGTATAATGATCTTCTACACTATTAGATTGGCAGCTATTCATATGAGTCAGAACATAAGTTGGAGATCAAATCAAATTCCAGGGGGCACCTGGCTGTACTTAGATAAATAAAAGGGGGGGGGGGCACCACTATCCATCCTTACCAAGTTCAAAACTAAGAGTACAGAGCATGATCCCAAATAATAGTTGGTGACAGAGATATTGCAAATTATCAAGTCACAATGCACAATTCACTATAACAACAGCCAAACAAAATCTTACGTGGGCAAGCAACTCTCAAGTTTGATGACAAATTAGCTCTACAGTTGTTGCAATGCGTAGTGCAGGACTGGCTCAACACCGAACACAGTACTCAGATGGCTATTCTACTGAAGCAACAATCAACCACTCTTGCCTATTAAAACAGTGATCAGTAAGTAGTCTAAGCAACATAGAAATGACCATCAATCTGACCAGACTGTTCTAAAACATGGATGAAACATTCAACTCTAAAACATACATGGGTGTTATGCTCGCTATGTTAGGTGTCACTGCTTACAATGAAGGAGTGGACAATCAATGACTATATAAAAATACGAGACAGGACAAAAATAGAACTTCAAAGGAGGACGAAATATACTACAATTACAATAGACCCCTTTTTGCAGCTGTTTCAAAACAGATTTAATTTGTAACTCAAATTCTACAGTTGAGAAATTACTGCATGGAGAATGAGGGTGAATTTGGACAAATATAAAACTAAGTACTAACACACAGATGTTTAGAGCTATGTGAACTCTAAGTAACTCAAGAATAAGGTCTGATCTATCACTCATTAAATTATTTGATCACATGATATATTTACATGTACAAGCACATACTTGACGAGATTAACTGGTAATTCCATACTACTATTTTACTTTTGAGAGTTTCTGAATACAGTGTATCGTCATTGTCACCAAAATGTAAATAATATATTACATCAGCGGAACAATGGGTGGCATAAAATATCATCCCAACGTAATAACATTTTACTTACTAATGTAAAACAACAAAACTAATTACATGGTCCATAGTATTGAGAGCTGAAGTAGATGTATTATTATACCAGTTACTGTTGCGAGGTTACTCTTGCATTGGTTCCTCTGTTTCTTCTATTTCTAAGACTCTGGGCCCATAGAGCAGTACGTAGGCAGTGTGCCAGTCACCTATACAGATATACACATTCAGTAGATTATAACTACAGTCCAGCACCACTGTGGGGACAGACAGTGGACAATCACCACATGTTCATTGTTTGACTACTGGAATACCGTGGCAAGAGTTAGGTTAGGCTACAAACTCACTGAGCTCTGAAAACAGAAGCAACTGACTCATCCCCACAAGCAGACCAGAAAGTCAAATAAACAGAGTTTAAACAAAAAAACACAAAAATGTACCAACAAGCCTAACTCCACAGCAACCCACAATTATATAATACAAGCATATTACTGCATGTTGGTGTGTGGTGTTACAATCTTACCTCCACCAGAGAGATCTTTTATTTGTTCTAGAGTAACGTGGGATATGTTATCATCATCAAACTTAATCCAATTATCTGTGCTCTCTTTGACCCAGGCTACGTAGTGACCAGATGAGCTGGATCTACCTTTATGGGTGAGTACAGCTTTTAACTCGTAGAGTCCACTGTTGTTAGAGCCGTCATCTATCAAGTATATCAGTGGTAAGTATCATACATAGCGATTATATTATTATAGTAGAATATGCACATTCTTTTTACCCTCGACCTACATTGAGGAAACATGCTGGGTTCTTGGCCCTGTGACAGTCTCACATACATACATTGTAGGTACTAGCCTGGAAAGACGCTTCACTAAAAGTATGCATTGGTGCAGGGCAAACACTTGATGGAGGTATCCAAAAATGAAGTAGTTTTATAAACATAATACAATGATAATACCCCTTTCTCTCCTAGCCTTAGGATTTATGCACATATAGTCCAAGTACACCTCAAACTATAGTAATATATTACACAGCATACCATCAGGGAATGAGAAGGATTCTTTTTTAGTCTTTCTTTCCTTTTTAAGAGGTTCACCTTTTGTTCTTGCCTGAAGCATACATTGCATGTAATGTATGTACACTGTACATGCATATTTTACAATATTGTATGGAACCACAATACCAGTACATTGAGTTCAAAAGGCTATTGCCTTATAGATGCGAAAATGGTAAACAGGAAGTAGCTTTGTAGCTTCAACCAATGACTGCTCTAGAGCAATCTACTTAACAGTCACCACGGGTTTTTGGCAGTTTGAAGTTATCTTCCCTTCATTTAGAGTAAATTACTTCAAATACAATAATTGACAGGTCATAGGCGTACCAACTTTCCAACAATACAACAAAGCTGCTGTGGCATAGAACAACCAAAGACAATCTAATTGAATATATGGCAGCAATTGTTTATAAATTCAAGAGAAGATAACCCCTAATTCGTGGTACTTGAAGGATGCGGGTAGCTCTTGGAGCTTACCCAAGTAAATTTCCCTGCTAAAGAGAGCAGCTCTTATTACATGTACATAATATTGCAGTGTAGCACATTCTCAAAGTAACACCATTTCAACTTTCACATTATACACCTGATACACTGATATGGAATACTTTCTATCAGTAGTTTGTGGAAATACGAAAGCTAGCAACTGAAAAGTGTACCAAAAGAGCTACCAAATATTCCTTCATACTCATAAAACATAAGGTATACTCATACCTGCTTGGTAGCTGCTTCCTGTTTATCATCCTCTGCTTTGATACGTTCTCTCATAGGAGCCAGTTTAGCCTGTAGTTCTGGAGTACACAACTCAATCACGTCCAGGGTGGGAGTGAATTTCACATCCTAGTCAAATAAACAGTAGAAAAATATACGATGATGGATTTCTAAGGAAAAAATTCAGAGATGCATGTAAACGCAAAATCTTGGTATAGTTGGAAGTTTAAAGCTATCGCTCACTAACCTCTATGTATAGTAACCTCAGTGTATACAATGATGTAGATATAACTTACCTTGAGGATTTTAGCATTGACAGCTTTCGCTGCCTTGTATTCAAATCTTATAAATTGTACGGAAAGATAGGCTGGAAGTCTTGATATCAAACTCTACAATTAAACATGAATAGCACATAATATCTACTCACCACTATAACTATGATAATCTGCAAGTAATGTGATCATACAGTCATGGTCTACTATTGTCAGCAGTTGAGCTGCACTAGTGAGTATGTTGCATTATACAATGCATACAGTATAAATTAAGTTGTCGCATACATAAACAGACAACTCCAATCACTAGTGTGACATAAAATAGATACATAGATAACTCTAACCACTTATAAGTTTGTCACTTAGGTGTGACATAGAAGCTACTTACAGATTTTTCATATTGTGCGTTTCTGTCAAGGAGAGGTGAACGTTTCTCTATGTGCTCTTTCATACTCTGCAACGTACAGTTTTACAATTATTAGTGTCCAACTACATACTTTATAATATCTAGTGTGGTTGTGTCACCATTCAGACCATGCTACCAGTATGGATGCAGTCTGACATGACTGACGTTACAACTGTCTTCCTCATATAAATGTATATAGGAAATGATGCCATAGGTGTTTTTAAAAAAAAATTACCATACAGTATCACTCAGTGACAGGCACTGACGATAGAATTGATGGTACACATATAAGGCTGCAATGGCTGACCCAAGTTTTCTTTGCTCTCAGTTTGTAGGCAGGTCGGAGCACACCTGTGGTACAAAGACCCAGTAGTCAGTAGACATCAGCGGGATTCAAACCCTTCAGCGCTTTCACGCCTCAGGGCAGGCGCTCTAGCCCACTGAGCCACCTCCTACTCCTTTTGAGATAAAAAGCATTTGTCCAGAATACCTTATATACCAAGTTACCAACATACTAACATACGAGTTCCCCGCTTAACTGGATTATGTTGTGCAAGATGAGCACCAATAGAGGTAAAGTTTTATTAATGAGCACAGTGTACATACACTTTTTAGACCAGTTAGCAAGTGTTTAACATTGTTATCAATGAAACAGCTCAGTTGATAGGTTGTCTCCTCACTTGTACTGGGTGGTTCCTCTTCAGACTCCACGCATTTCATGGTGCGGGAGAAGTTGATCCTCATAAACTCATCAATAAATGGTTTCTGAAATACCAAATATACCGAGTTTATGTACATACACATATCAAGTGTACGAACATACATATACTAAGGCATGTAACACACATACTAAGGCATGTAACACACATACTAAGGCATGTAACACACACACTAAGGCATGTAACACACATACTAAGGCATGTATCACACATACTAAGGCATGTAACACACACACTAAGGCATGTAACACACACACTAAGGCATGTAACACACATACTAAGGCATGTAACACACATACTAAGGCATGTAACACACATACTAAGGCATGTAACACACATACTAAGGCGTGTAACACACATACTAAGACATGTAACACACATACTAAGGCATATAACACACATACTAAGGCATGTAACACACATACAAAGTTTAGATAACATACATATTAGGTCAAGCAATGATGGCTAAATATGCACATACGTATAATACCATTTTGTAGTCGTAACAAGTCAATTAGTACCAACTTACACTTTTCTCCTTCCGGACTAGTTCTTGCTGTAAACATCTCACTAGCTCTCCCCAGAATTCATTAGCATCCTAAAATTACAACCAACAATTACATGTAGGTCCTTGCCTATACCTCTAAAAGGGAATATGATAACCAAGTTCGAACTTGGAAAAGTAGCACGAGAATAAATAACAGTTAAAGGAGGTTCTATATACTGGCTGGGGCTAGCAAGACAGTAGAGCATTAGATACTCTGCACTGCTATGATTACAGAGTATTGTGCCTAATCTTCAAACGAGACTATTCTAAGCTGTTCCACTGAGGGTAGAGGTGGAAGTTATGGAATTTACGGCAAATATTGTCCACATGGAGCAGCATAAGTAAAGTCTTGAGAGTACAACGTACCTGTTGCACAAATCCGCCGTGTTCACTAGGCTCAGCAAACCTAGGGAAAGCCGAGAAGATCTGTTGTAAAAACTGGAGAGGTTTAACAGAATCAGAAGAATCTCGGAGTTGTTGTACTAGGCTTTTAAACTCTACAATAAAACATTAATCTCGGTAATAGCATAGGGAGCCGACACAACACTTTTAGGAACAATAGCTTTCCTTATCTAAACAATATAGGCCATTCATTTCAAATATATATTGGATATGGGTTAAAATAATAGTTCTTATATCTAATGTCATATCATACTATGGGATTGCCTGCTGAAATATAACATACACAATGAAGGGAAGCTGTTCATCAGTATTAGTATGATAGGTAGTTACCCTTGGTAATAGTGCTAGAATGATCCTGTGAAGTGCTACTAAATGTGGACAAAGCATCACATAGTTCTGGTATGGAACGAAGACATTGGACTGTTGCACTCATATAACATGTATTTCCCAAGTTCTCCAGACCTGCTGGTATCTTCAGCTGCAAATGAGAAACAACGCTAAGGCCATGTGAATACAATACAACAGTTGCTAATAGTATACTTTGGTATTGTACTCACCGTGGTATAATGACAGAAACAATATGATATCTCCCAGTGTACATTATTTATAATATAGCACATAAGGGATCCTCCACACTATATTTACAATATAAAGTAATCAGTATAAATACATTAAATGACAGGAAGAAGATACTCAATACGAGCATCTCAAACAGACCTGACTTGCGAGTTGCTGCTCGGACATATCCTCCACAAACAGGGTCTTTTCTTTAGGTGCTTCTGGTAAGGATGTTGCGGAGCCCATTAGTGTAATAGTAGCACCCTGCACATAACATAAATATATACACACTTGTAATCTAAATGCTACAACTCAAATCATATTATAGATGTTATGTCAGTAAAAAACTGTGAGAGCTAAACAGTAGCCTATTTCTGATACCGTCTTGTATTGGCACTCACCTTTTTCAAGCCCTTGAAAGTATCCCATGAATCTTTGAGTGTGCTACCTTTCAGAATGACCTTCTGTCTGTCTGGTTCGACCCCAGTCAGTGACATCAGAAGAGCTTTGAATACCTCTGGAGGTTCACCAGTGTCCAATTCAACATCGGTGAACTTCTCCTTGTTCCACTTGATATTCACTACATACACATAGGCATAGGAATTCAAGGAAAAATGTATGGTGGATGGTTCCAATCATATGAAAAAGAAAACACAACGACAAAGAGTGGATAAAATAATACAGTATATGATAATATATACACTTTGGACCTATTGCATAAATAATTACAATAAAATGTCACAATTTCTCACCTGTGTATGTAGGCATCGCTGGTATCTCTATTTCTGGCCTATAAACAATAAAAGAAAAAACAGGAATTTAGTGACTACCAATTGGCTCTACCTCTTCAATTGTTAGACGATTATTGCAAATTGTGTTTACTGTGGTATTGTGCTCTTTCTTTGTTATGAATCGAGAAGAGTTAGTATTAAGTAAATTAGCTCTATGGCTATCCTACTATTCATCAGCTTACATGCTTAGTGCAGGATGTCTCATTGTAAACCAATGAGAACGGAGTCTACCAATATCACAATCATCTGGTACTAAAATAAACATTTATCTCCTTTTGTCGGACAAAATGGGTGGAATAATACTTTACACGGTTTATGATGTGCAAAGACAGACTTTATGATTATAACTGACAGTTAATAGTTACTGCAGCATGTATATTTATCTTGTTACAAGTGTATGACCAACATAACCTTGTCAGGTCCAAGCTGCAACTTTTATGTGTCCCAAGTGGGCTCCAAGTAGGAACCCAACTAGGAAGCTTCTAACTAGTTCTAAAAGTTACAGGATTAGTTATAAGTGGAAAGATGTTACTGCATAGCAAGTTTAAAGTAGACTGAACAGTAGACGAAAATGGGGTTTGAGTGGGTGGGTTGGTCACAAAGAAAAGCATGATACACTGCAATTAGTATATAAAGACTCAGATCAGTACAATACCAATAGTCAGGGTAATAAAAGGTATAAAACGAGCATACCGAATGTATGCAGACCATAGAACAAGTCAATCCTTAGGGTGAGACTATGATAATGATAATGATATTAAATAAGCAGTCCAAAGATACTTATAACGATACATGGAGTTAGATAGCTGGTCAACTGAGATAAGAAGGGTAAGAAAGCAGTAACCATAACTTGCTTATAACGTTGGATAAGATTACATCTAAAAGTAAGCATTTAGGTATGTAATTGCAATGTTAATAACAATTAAAACTTTCCAGACTAACTACATGGGTTTCAACGATGCTTTCCGTTTTTAGTACTAGTCGCACAGTAGCCTACAGGTAGGCTACACCAAGCTGGTAATATAAATATGCTGTTGGTGTGTTATGGATAATTGATTTGTCCAGTAATCCTGAGCAAAAAGCTGTTATAGTATTGGTTGGGGTTAGCAATTAGTGATTTTGGGAATCCTTTCGATGATAAAGCTATTACAAAACAATAATATAATATAATCATACCATCGTATTTTATTGCTAACTATATATAATATAATGTTATTATTATACCAATTAGCCTACATAAAATGAAAACAAATTATTTGAGGAAAGTTAACAATAAAAGAAATGAAAAATCATCAGTTTTAAATCACGAAGAACAAAATTATTTTGTTGCTCACAATTTAAACTAATTATTTTTCATTTATTTGAATTAATCGCTCTTAAAATAAAATTCAATTGAGATTATTACCATTATGTCATTATCGATTATGATTGTTATCTACTAAACTATAAATAATTATAATACTAATACTAATTAAACTATTCTATAGAATTGAGAATCGGAATAGTGAAGTACTGTGATGGTGACAATAACAGAAAGAAATAATTAAGAATCAAAATAATTTCAAATTAAAAATATTATTAATATATAAAAAATATAACTAAATAATATTATATAATTTAATAATCCAATGGCCATAAGATAACACAATCATAATGATAATCACATCAGTATAGAGTATCCTAATCATTTTTTATAAGGTAATCATCATAATTATAATTGATATAATCATAATGATAATGCGGTCTAATGATAATATAATCACTACATTTATTAATAATATTCATATTGTTATAATTAATAATGATAATCAATTCAATGACTAAATCACTGAGTCTGATGATAACTCATAAGATTGATAAATAAATAACCCTAATTAATTGGCCAATTATAGAAATATAACCATATTCTATTGCCGATGATGAAAAGAATCACTGTAATAGACATAAATATACCAAACTTATATTTACGTCATATTACAGTGATCATTATAGGAAAATGGTTGTGCATTTGATTTTCATTCATTCTTTAAAAATTCATTCATTCATCATTGTCTTTCAAACAGAAACCCAAATTTCCACATTCATTCAATTGACAGGAAGCGGATGTAGGAACCAAAATAATATTTTCCACTTAGTGGTATTTAGCGCAGGGTTTTGCAAAGGGTAAATAGTTAAGACGGCACTCGATCAACGGGTTCTCATAAACTTATCGGAAAGTCCAAGCTGGAAAATCCACTATTAGTCTATGCAGTAATGCCATTTTTAGTCTGACTTGGACATAGAATTCTATGGATTTGAACAATTCAATAAAACCCATAAAGAGGACTTTATGGATAAACCCCAAAAATTAATTGTTATTTGTAAAAAAAACCTTCCCCTCATTTGTTTGTTATGGATCGAACGATAGTTTGAGTTTTTGTGAACACTGATAGCTAGTTTTGTTTACAAGTTGAAGTTAAAGCAAAAGTAAAAGTTCAGTTGCTGGAAGTTTATTCCAGAAATTGAAGTAGTATGAGTACTAGTAGGGAGTATATACACAACACTAATAAAAATATCATATGATATCTAATACACTGTTATTAATAATTATCGTAGAAGAGTAAATTACTTTACATAGGATAGTAATACTCAACTACTGTAACAGTAACAGTTAAATTAAAATTAAATTTCCATTGATTAAGATTAATTAGATTATTGGTTACACTTTGCTTACTCAGTCACTCACAGACCATTAAAGTTGAATTAGTTTATAATTTTAATTTTAATTAAATTTATCATATAAATTCAAAGTAATCTTCAGTCTAGTAAAGCATAATTGTAGTATAATAATAATTGATATATGAAATTAAAATAATATAATATATTTAATATTAATTATTGATAAATTTTTCTTTGTTTGTGAGTTTGCTATGTAGGTTCAAAATAAGTGAAATTTAAATTGAAAATATTTGCTGTATTTGTATTTGCAGAGGATTGGTTTTTATTTTGAGCTAGAAGAGAAAAGAAATGAACAATTTGGTTTTTGTTAAGTGCATAATAACTCAAGTAATTAAATCGGCCAACTTCAACTAATGTGACTTGCTAAAAAATAGCTGATATCTTGTTATCAGATTCAAAAAGGTTTATTTAATTAATACAAATAGGGAGTCTTTTTGTGTAGAAATCCAGATTTAGGGCTGCATTTACCTCAGAATTTACCTCAGATGAGGTAGGACTCCACCATCAATTTCATGCAAATCTATAAGGGAGCCTCTAGTTTTAACTATTTTTTGGACTAGGGGGTCTGCAATATTTACAGTATATCACTGTTTAGGATTGGAAGTTGGTTTCTCATCTTATCTCACGAATTGTTCGTGGCAGGAAACTAGAGTGGTAAATGCATTTTTTGGCTGATATTGAGGTTGGCTCTCCTCTGGCAGCTGCTCTAGTGGTCATTGTTACCATCTCTCTGTCACCCACAATATCATCATATGCTCTGGATAGAGTGGAATGTTGTTCTTCATTCTGAAGAATCCTGGTCAGTAGACACAGGCGATGGTTTTTTCTTCTATTTTCAAGGGTCCGGATCTCTAACTGATCTCTTGCCTCTGATACACTGTCAGTACGCCCCCTTAGGTTTGCTATAAATCGTATGGCACTGTTCTGGATGAGTTCTATATCATGGATCTTGTTCTTAGTTAAAGGGTCCCATACTACATCTGCATACTCAAGAATAGGTCTGCATATACTTGTGTAAGCCAGTAGCTTGGCCTCTTTTGGAGCATGGTACATTAAATGTTTGATTCCTCCAAGTATTTTACGAGACTTTGTGCATTTCTCGTGTATATGCTGATTAAACTTAAGATCTGATTGAATTGTTACTCCTAGGTATTTGACGGTTTCTGTCCATTCAAGACATGCAGTGCCTAATTTGTATTGAGGTATGGGTGTTACTCTTCCAAAGTTTATAGCTAGGCATTTCTTTTCATTGAATGGCATTTTCCATTTTGTAGACCACTCGTGTACAGCGTTGATGTTATTTTGGAACATTTTTGCGTCCTCATGTGTATTTACAGTTTGGTAAAGTAGAGTTTCATCAGCATAAAGGCTAACTTTACATGACAGCAGGTCTGGAAGGTCATTAATATAGCACAAAAACAAAGTTGGTCCAAGTACAGAACCCTGTGGCACTCCTGAGGTTACTGTGCACTTTTGTGAGTTAGTTCCTTTGAGCACAACGGATTGCTGTCTGTGGTGTGGTTTGTCAATTCATCAGGATTTAAAACATTGTGATTGTTAAAAACAAAGATTATCTGTCATTACCTGACTACCACTGTGGTATTCTCCTGGGATCGTTAGTTACTCTAATCAAATTATGTGCATTGTCAGTCTTTATGAGCTTGTATACATTGTATATAACCTATGATGCCAACAAGCATCCTCTAACCAGTTACCTATGTTTGTGCTGTCTTTATCTCAGACTAAAATTCACTGGATGGTCAACTGACTAGAGATTGTCATCAGATGACAATCTCGTACAATTTAGAAGTGATAAGTATAATAGAAACAGACTTGATTATAGCTGAAATTCGAAGACTATAATGAGGGCAGAACCAGATGGTTCAAACTGACAATTTTTCCTAACTTACGGGCAACCGCCTATTTGGATACGAAGAAGGAATGTAATATCTGCTTCTTTTGCGAATGACTCCCCATACCATTAAATCATTGGTTAACATTTTGAGGGGCTTCAAATATCTGCATGTACATGTAAAGGACTTGACACTAGTAAACTGAATTCAGCTAACAGATTTTTTTTCACAAAGCGGTATTATTTGACCTACTCTGCTCTTCTGATAAAACTCTCCACACCATTTGGAGGATCATTTGAGGAAGAAGTATCATATTTGTGATGTGAACCTATTTTTATATCTATCTTCGATATAGTATGTATAGTAACAACGCATGTATAGTAACAATGAAAATTATTGTATGATTCAAAACAGGTTTCTGTTCAGTATGCTTACAAGTAGTGTGGGCTAATGAAGTCGATGTGTTTGCACTTTTTAGGTCTATGAGACCATAGGTTAGTTGAATCCTATGTGACAATAGGTTAGTGGAATCCTGTGGAAAGCATTCACATCAATTTGATTATAAAATTATTAGCCAAAGGACAGTGTTCGACAGAGACAGTGTTGTACATGTATAAGTGGGCGGTATAGCATATTGCTAATGTGATATAGTTGATAAGATGACTATATTTTTCATGTACATCTAATCTCAAGGTAATCTTTCATAGACATAACAAGGAATTTTTATATATCACTCAACTCTAGCAAATCATGGTTATGTATCCACTTACTAATTCCATTATCAAATGAGTGATCTAACAACTAAATACGGAAGCTATACATGTATATATACACGTATTCCCTCATCTATTGCTCTGGTGAATGTTGCATTCTAAATAAATACAACTAGTTAAAATTTTAGTCCCATGTTGATAGTTTATAGCATATTAATATCTTGCTCTACTCAAGTATTGTACTAGTCACTGGTGTAGTGTGACTCTAAGCATTCATATGTGAAACAACTTTTCGTCGTAATTGTAACCAATTCATTAATAATTGAGATTGTTAGTCCTTGCGTGTATCCCCAAATGTTGTTACCTTTTGTGCCTTTTTGGTGCCTATGGGTTTTCAGTGCATGTCTATTTAATTATTGTATTTGTTTTAATAGCTTATTGAATCACTGGATCATTGTTTTTATTTATGTTTACAATAATAGAGTTGATAGGAAGGTTAATTTATTAATGATATGTTTGAGCCCAATAATATAAGCTATGTGATCGGTTTATTCGTGAGCTGTTAGTAAATTGTATAGATAAATGTATATGTGTGTTGTGCTTGCCATTCATCTGATATCTAATGTTATACAATTTAAATTTGTAGATTTAGGCTGCACCTTATCATTGGTAACATGAAGTAGAGCTAATTCATTACTGTGGTAAGATGGAAGAGGATTTTGAAATAGCCATCAAAGTTGTCATTGTTGGCAATGGGGCTGTTGGAAAATCATCCATGATACAGAGATATTGTAAGGGGATATTTACTAAAGATTACAAAAAGACTATCGGTGTGGATTTTCTAGAGAAAGAAATTGAGTAAGTTGTGAATAAGTCAATTTTTATAGGACTACTTTTTTGATTATATAAAGTATCAGTGATATCAGTGCATGTGAGCACTACATGTGTTGTTTGTTTTTTAAAAGTTCATACTGTGTTCTAAAAGTTCTCCTCTTCCATTAATTTAAACATGTTGTTTGTCTTTCGTGAGTATATTTTTGTATGCACTTCTTGTTTGCCGGCCATTTCTATTTCATATACCAATATGATATAAAAATCATTATGTTACCTGTTTGACTACACCAGACCAATGTATGGTGTGTGATATGTATAGGACTGGGGCTTGTAATCAACCTTTTAGCTTATACATTAAGTGATATGCAAACAAATAGATTGAAAGCAAGTCTTGCAATTCAATAGACTTGTACAAATAACTTCTCATAACATGCATAGAAAGTTCATCAGTTTGATTGTCGTAATTACATTTCAGTTAGTGTCAATGGCGGCTGATTAGCTTGGTACATAAATAGTACACAAACACTGAATTATGGACTACCCTCTCTGACCTAATTTCTCTCTAACGTTAGAGTTTCAAAGATAGCCTATCTTGCTCTTTCTAGCACCACAGAGAATGCAGTGTAATTATACAAACATGTACTACATGTATGTACTTATATCTAATGTAGACTCGATGGAGAGGAAGTGCGGCTAATGTTATGGGACACCGCCGGCCAAGAAGAGTTTGATTCCATTACGAGGGCGTACTATCGAGGTAATTAAGGGTTTGGTCTTCTCTGTAGAATAATACTGCACATATCAATGACTACTTCTATACTCTCACTCAGTGACATAATACTAGACAGGAAATAAACTACATGTCACATCTTGTGTTTACAAGGCGCATCATCAACTGGAAAAGGGTGAGGAATATAATAGGGTGTACATCGTCATAGTGAAAAACTTGAAAGGTGGTTTCGGTAAAGACAATTTAAAGAAAACAAGCGTTTATACCTTCTAGCAGTGAACAATTATAGAGGCCTACACTAAACTGAGGTCAAGTTCTTCGTTTTGCAGGTGCCCAAGCGTGCGTTTTGGCGTTTTCCATCACAGACCGTGCATCTTATGAGGCCATTGAGAGTTGGAAGAAGAAAGTTGAGGTAGAGGTCGGTGAAATCCCTATGGTGCTTGTACAGAATAAACTAGATCTCATTGACCAGGCCGTCGTCTCAGAGTGAGTTCTTACGAATGTAAACCCTATCAGTGGGCCTATCATTCTATTTATATGCAACGTTTGAGGTATTACAGATTACAGCAGACGCACATGTACCTGTTATCCCAGTGATTATAAACAAATTGGGGCACAGTTGAATATATTGTCTTTCTAGAAAGGGATTTGATGATCTGTTTATAGACTGAGGTAGCTTGTGATTTTTAAGGCAGTCCATCAGTAGTAGTTTTAGTATGTAAGAGTTAATAGGATATCAAGTTATCAGAGCACATGAAATAGAAAGTATTATTATTGATTTCATTACATTATTCAGGTTATACTAGTATTGTGTGTAGATTTATTGTTTATTGTTCTATGTGGGTTAATCAGTGCTGCTTGACAGCAGGTATAAACTAGGCCATGTTGCTTCTGACAGCACCTGGTGTTGTTATTGAAATATATCTGGTATATTATTGGAATACTGCTAGGTAGCTTCTTGCTATATGCATTTTATTATATGAGAGGATGGGCAAAACATATTTGGTAATACTTCAGTATAGTAAGGACATGTAATGACACCATGCCGCGCTGTCAGATATCCAGATGATTGTTTCGACCCTATATAATATCTGCTGCATTGATTATTGAAATGCTGTAGAGTGTCTATTAATCAATCATTCTTCAAAAGTGTTTTCTTTCCTATCACAAAATTGTCACCACTTCAAAGTTGTCTTCTATTTTTTATGCTGTAGTTGCATTTGATATTCTCATTGGTTTGTGATTAGTTGAAGGTCAGACAACTCCCAGTGTTTATCATACAGTTTGAATGTAATGTATTGATACTTGCAGAGAAGAATGTGAATTTTTAGCCAATCAGATGAATATGAGGCTCTACAAAACTTCGGTGAAGGAAAATCTAAACATTGACTTCGGTATGTGTAGTTACCATTAGACATACACTATAAGGATATATTGATACACCCAATGGGTCTCTTTAATAAAGAGATTGGTGTGTGTCTACCTGTATTGTCTTGTGCATACAATCATGTAATTAGCCATCTTCTTAACCTCCTGCAAGGATGAAGCTGCTACTAGAGTTTTCAATATGGCTGACTAATCTAGGCTTAAAGGGCTATTTGCCTACGATGGGTGAAGGCCACCACTCCTAGATAGACTCAGATCCATGTGCTCACATTAACATTGGGCCAACTTAGGTTGCGAAGACATGAAATGGCTGAGACTCATATGTAATCTTACCTAGTAGGGGGTGCTCATCCTGGCGTAATATAGGCATACGTGTTGTATAGAGGTTAGGGTCGATGGGTACATGTAGTTGTTGATAGTGCTAGAGCTCACTAGATCCAAACTCAGGTGTCCCATGTCTCATCTGGCACTATATCTATGCTGTCTGTATGGAACTAACTCATGCTAGTATCTTTGTAGTATTTGAATATTTAGCTGAGAAATATCTGTCTGATATGCGACAGCAGGAAGAGGAAGAAATATCAAAGCAATCGAGCATAGGCCCAGGTAATATAGACATGTATCTCTGTATAGGCCCAGGTAATATAGACATGTATCTCTGTATAGGCCCAGGTAATATAGACATGTATCTCTGTATAGGCCCAGGTAATATAGACATGTATCTCTGTATAGGCCCAGGTAATATAGACATGTATCTCTCTCTATAGACCCAGATAATATAGACATGTATCTCTGTATAGGCCCAGGTAATATAGACATTTATCACTGCATAGACCCAGGTAATATAAACATGTATCACTGCATAGACCCAGGTAATATAAACATGTATCTCTGTATAGGCCCAGGTAATATAGACATGTATCTCTGTATAGGCCCAGGTAATATAGACATGTATCTCTGCATAGACCCAGGTAATATAGACATGTATCACTGCATAGGCCCAGGTAATATAGACATGTATATCTGTATAGGCCCAGGTATTATAGACATGTATCTCTGTATAGGCCCAGGTAATATAGACATGTATCTCTGTATAGGCCCAGGTAATAATATAGACATGTATCTCTGCATAGGCCCAGGTAATATAGACATGTATCTCTGCATAGACCCAGGTAATGTAGACATGTACATGTACATGTATATCTGTGTGTATTGCTATTGTGTAGGAATTTCTTCCCCTTGAACGTCTAGTACCTGTTTTATATAGGCAAGCCTAGGCTATATTGTACTCCTACTTGCAGGTCTACTCTCCACTACTAGTCTAACCCTGAACATGGCCAGTAGGTCAGGTGGTTATACCAATGAACTGGCTCACTCTACACACAACACAGAGATGGTACACATACACCATTCCAACGGTAGATCCACCTCAGGTACACATAGACTTACTAGAGGTGGCAGCTCCACAGGCAAGAAGAAAGAGAAATGTCTTCTGCTGTAACATTTCTGTCTATTAGTATAAGTATGTAGTTCATATGATAAGATACACAGTAGGAGTTTAACCTGACAGTAGGTTTTGTCACATTATAACTAGTAGATGTGCATTGTGCCCATGAAATGTGATATTAATATAGTTTAGGCATAATATTATATATAAATAATATTACATTTCTTTTATACAAACATTCCAATGTAGCATTTTTACACAGTTTTATATTCTGTACATATATAATGTGTGCATTCTGACAATATTCTTGTTGTCCGTCCAGATAGTCTTGATTTTGTCCGTGTCCATGATAGACACCCTTTATGTGATATTGTTTATTATTTTCATACACTTTTATTATTTGAGCACTAATTTTGTTTCTCATTTTGACATTCTTTCCAACTTCCAATATTGTACAATCATTTAATATATTTACAAATATGTTAGTTACAAGTATCACATGTAAGTTATTACAGTGAATCACTTCATACTTTGGAAGCATAATAAATAAATGTTACATGTCCAATGTACAAGTATCTCATAGAGTCATGTAGATACAAATATCTCATACACACACGTATACTCTGGATAGAAGAAAATACATGTACAGCATGATCAATATTGGATAAATAAAACTACCTTTTAATTTAATTTGTTCAAGGGTGGTACAGCAGAGGTAGACTGTGGTCACTAATAAATTTTCATATGATTGTTATGAATATCATTTATTCATTGACAACATTTTAGTACAAAATTTACAATGTGTATTGTGGTAATGCCAGCCATAACATCAAGAGAAAGTAATAATGACAATCAGTGCACATTCTGTGTGGTATAATGATGGTACACAGTTTACTCTCACTTGTGTGATTTAATGAATTGACTTGTAACTTCCATTATACTGACACTGACATTAGCCTTTTCATCATACTCTGTCCACTCCTATAAATACACATTGTAATACACATATTGTACCTGACAACATGACATGTACCTGATAGGAAGATAATATTCATGCACACTGTAAGGGAAGAAAGAATGAAGCTCATTATTAGTACGACATTTTAAAGTTGTCTCCTTTATATCTATCATTGTGAAAGAGAAGACAACTTCAACGATAAATTAATTTGAAACAGGTGAAAATATGTGATAATATTTTATAATGTAGTAAAATGTAATATTATATAATATAATATCTGCTAACCCAGAACATAGAATAACATAGCTACTACCACTCACCTTCTGAGTGAGATCAATCTCATCAAATGTGCTGTTAGATTCAGAAGCTGAAGCTGCCCATCCCAACTACAATAAGTAAGACAGCATTTCTGACATACTATTTCTATAACTGCAGTAATAGAAATAATGAAGGCAATCACATACAGAAAACATTACAATCATAAAAATTACATAGAATAACAGCTTTACCATAACTTCAGATCTGTTTGCTTCTACTGGCATTGGGTATTACCAAGTATTTTTGATGTGTACATACCCTTGGCTCAAAATCGATAGGTTCCACCCCGCGGCAATCAAACTCAGCAATAGTCTGAAATTGTTCAGAGTTGTCAAGGATATATGGTTTAATGCTGTCTTTTAAGATATCTGAAAATTCAAATGAAGTTGCATTAGATTTTCAGGTACACAGGTGTAAGGTGGGGCAACTATAAAGGTGCATTTAGAGTATAAATAGTGGGAGGTGCATTTTATTGCATTGATCTACAGTAGGGTGATAAAGTCACACAAACCTTAGTATGATTTAGAAAGCACTGTTATACACTATATATAAATACTTGATACGATTAACTTTAAAAATGAATACTCAGCCTACATGCAGTTTGTAGTGTGAAAAATTGAACATTTCAGGTGGGTAAACTGCACCTAAAATTCTAAAGATTATTTACAGTGTCAACTCTTGAGGTTAGAGGTGGATACAATATATTATTATTATATAATATTATACATGCAATTGTGGGAATTCTATTTAAATTATTGTACCATTGCTATAGATGGTGGCAAACTGCTATGGAGACAGAGATGAAACTGGAGAGAGAAACTGTACTTTTGAAATACATGTAATATACATTCCACTGCTACTTGATTAACATATTATATACATTTAGTTAGTACTCATGTACTCGCGTATCATTTTTTTACAAAGAAAGAGACCTCACCTATTGAATTCTCTCTGGAACAAAGTTTACATTTTATGACCAGACTAGCATGACCTCTGCCGCCTTTAAGCGGTTGCTCATCCTACAAAGTTTCACAGAGGAACCTTAAAACATAAAAGTGCAAACACACGAGAGCGTTTTAGAGCGAATTTGACGCTCGCGAATCGCCAGGGTGCCAACGCTCTCAAAACGCTCGAGCTGAGCTAGCTGAGGTATTGAGACGATTCGCTCGACGCTGATTGGCTGATGAACAGAATTAGTAAACATAAACACGTGGGTTATCACGGACTGAATGCATACTGACATGTCATTGGCTAATTAGCAAATCGCCATGCTCTCCGTTCACCCTGTGTGTTTATAAAGGCCATAGCGCTGACGCTTGCTCAGAAAACGCTCACCCCAAAACGCTCCCGTGTGTTTGCACCTTAATACTACCAGAGAAGTTGGGTGCTACCAATACAACAACAAACTAGCGGCTATCATCTATAGTAAACAATTAAGATCATGAGAGGAAGGTACAGGACTGGTAGTTACTATGTCCCTGAACTTTCGGCGCTCATAGGATAGCTATTGATCATAATAAAAAGTTGTCCTCGCCCAGTTTATCTGGAGAGTGTTCATGCTTTAAATCCATGTGTATTGAATTGTAAGCTTCAGAACTAAACATGAAACGAACTGTCCCACTTACCAAGATGGTGATGTACTGGTGCTGTTCTGTTTCTTCACCACAGCTGCCACATTTTAGCTGAATAAAATAGTAATCAAATTCAACCAAACAGCCTCGTGTAGGATGAACAATGGGAAACAGGGAATTCCAGAAAACTAGTTCACAGAAGAATCAATTTCAAACAATAAAAGTCTAAAATGACATAAACAATTGCGGTTCTTCTTACAATCACTAATTCTTGGTGTTTGTCAAAAGAGGGCTGCAAAAGTATAGCACTCTTTTGCTGTGAACAGTAAAACCACATCAAGCATACGCAATACTGAATGTGCAAGTGCTTGTTTTATCCAGAAGATTAAGTCAATACATATAGATCTATATGCAGACTGATAAACTGGCCTATCAAATATAAATCTATTGCATGTGAAACAATAAGAACGACGGTCACATGACCAGTAACTTACTCGGAAATACCACCTGAAGTCATCACCAACTGGTCTTAGATTAGTAACATTTTCCAATTCAGCTTTCAACTGCAGAGCAAATCGCTAAAAGCAATACAAAAACTGATAAAAAACTAAATTATAAATGATTTGTTTATTCAATCGTAGAAGTGAATATCGCACATTATTACTAGGAAGTAGACATAGAAAGCAGTGAATAAATCAAACTTAGGCCGCCCCATTCCACTCCTACTTCATTAATATGTTACACAAATGCACTCTGCAAAATTGAAACGTCATCAAAAGGCACTAAACTCTTATTAAATGCCCAGTAAGAAAAGTAACAGGTTTATTCACCCATATCCTAGGGCATAATGTATAATGTTAAATGGTTACAATACATGACTGCTCTTATTGTCAAGTCACATGTACGCATACATGTCTTTTGACCCAATGAACTCTTGGTGGCCATTTTGAGTCATGTGTGTGCTTGAGCATAAGTACCCAACGCGAAAAATAGAAAGATACTTCATTACCTTTTAGTTGATTAAACTGCTCTTAGTAAAATAGTTGGAAATAAAAATTTTATTAAATGGTTCCATTTATGAAAGTATCTTGAGCCTAAATATTGGCAATTTAGAACAGTCTATGATCTTTCAGGAGAGCAGAAGGAAATTCAAAAATGAGTTGTTTCTCTAATTCTTAGTCGTCGAATATTATTCTGTTAAGATTTTGCTAGATCGTTTTACAGACTTATAGAAATGCTAGAAAACCCTCTTAAAACTTAGTCTGAACAAGGCATCAACTTTTTGGTTACTCAGAAAAATGAAAACTCTTTATGCTTGTGCCAACGAATGATAAAACTTTAATTTGGTGCCAACAATTTGACATTAGCCAAGCAGTCTCGAAACTGAGATTACGGTAGGACAGCCAGTTGATGCATAAACACAGCTTCTTTCCTTGGTTGAACTAACCGGCATATTGCTGTTGACCAAATTCAGACCAGCGATTATGTTTCTAAGTTGAGCCCAGTGTTCAGATCAGTGCTGAAAGGTCAGACTGTCCAGTGGTTCTTAGAAGAAAACTATCTCCCTGCAAGAGTAGTATTAATTGCTAGCAACTCTTTCAATAGTTAGAATACATGAGTAAATATAACATATTGTGATTGGAGTGAAGTGTTGAAGTGTAATGCAACTGCTTAGAGCGGAATAGCATTATGTTATGCTGTCGCAAACTACTTGTACTCTCATGGTTCACAGTAACACTGACTACGATTATTGGGATACTACACTGTAACAGTTTGTGATACAGGCTGTGGCAAATGCGCTGAATAGTGATACCATATTACTCGTATAATGGAGAAAACAAGTTCTTTGGTGAGAGTGGAGTTCCAACGAAACACTCTGGCTTGTAAACGTCAGAACACTTAAACAATGTAGTTATGTGTATGTCAAACACACAAATATTCGACACTTACGTTGAAGATTGACAAAAATAAATTTTACAGCTAAAACAAACTTGTGAGTACAAAATCAGCAAACAAGCTCAGTAAATTTTTTTTTATCAGCAAATGTTTTGCAGTTTTGTAGAATTTTGAGTGTGGTCGACTCTAAAATGTCTCCAACTTTTAATGTATTCAGTATTCTAACATTTGCAAACGACCACACTCTGTTTCTAAAACCTAACTAGCAAAGTTCATAACCACGTCCATATTCATACAATTATTATAATTATTATATATAGGCCCTAGGGAGCTCAAACACTTTTACATTTCGTTACAAGTAACAAGCAAGAATAGCACACATAGCTATACATGCACTAAGTATAGTTTGATAACCTACCCTTTACTATCACGAGGGAGTATTTTAAAAATAACTTATAACAATAGTCCAATAAAATATCAATATATATGAATAAAATGATTTGATTTACATTGGTTGATTAAATTTAAATTTTTGATAGGCAGTTCTGTGTCAAGCTTGAACTGAGTTCAAACTATTTTTTAACATGAAATGTTTAATAAATGAAATCAAAGCAAATCAAAATGGCACATAACACAAAAAATACAAAAATAGTACTGTAAATGTTATGTATTGTATGCACATATAACTAACAAACATGAAATTATAAAAATATAAAAAAACGATTGAGTTCTCACGACTGTACACACATAAGTGTGGTCTGTGTGAGAAAATGCAACAAAAAAATGTTTATTTTATACAATATTATGTAAGATAATAATACAATGTACTATTAGCTGTCAAAAAATAAAAGCAAATACATAGTGATAATAATTAATTCAGAATAGCTTTTAATTATAGGTTCTTCCCAAATGACCTTAACGTCAGGTCTAAGTCAGGGCACTTAATTATGTCGAGGTCCATCACGCGTCCCGGAGTATCTGAAATAATGAACATTTGACAGCTACATTGATCTGTTAATATTTCTATGATAACGAGAAATATAAATAAATCTTCTATACCACGGACCTCATTGTGATGTTTGTGTGTAGATTTAGCTCGCACGCACAATGCATTCATAGGTTTTGTATATTTGTAAGAATACGCCTGCAAGATAAATCGCGGAACTACATTTTAAAAAACCATGGCGGCCAGTTCAATAATTTTTTCAACTGCAGAGCTTAAAACTATCCGCTCACAAGCGTTATTGGCCTTTACCAAGACCAGTATTAGAGGCCTTACGTACACAAGCAGATGGTAGGAAGAAGATTATTGTATAGATATTATAATGATTATCTTTATTCTACAAATTCGTAGTTGTAGTAACATCACATGACATTCATTACTGCATTACTGAAGTGAATACAATATTCGTATAATAATATTTATATTGATGTTTATTGGCATCAGATTTCATGTCAATTGCCATGACATGTAGAGTATACTTTATTATTCTTCACAAATTAATCACTTCACATGCTGCCAACTGCTTTGGTTTACCACTGTGACTGTGTAGTTGTCATTCATTTTTAGTTTTAATTAAATTAATGTTATGTAAAGTGTAAACCGACCAAGAACTAGGCATATAAACTCTTACTCCAACTGTAATCAGAGTTGGGTCCAGGTCGGACTTCAAGTCAACAAGTCAAGTCATTTCTAAAACTTTGGGTTCAAATCCAAGTCAAGTCAGTGCCGCCTAAGTCAAGTAAAGTCAGCCGCCATTCTAGTAGTCGCAAGTCAAGTCAAGTAGAAATGCAAGTCAAGTGGGAGGCAACTTCAAATATTTTCCAAAACATCATCTTTTTTCTTTTAGTAGACATCCCAATCCATGAAAAACCATGCCAATGTATAGCTGGGCATGTACAATGTATGTTATGCAATCATGGTAAAGAACTAGTCGATTAATGTAGTAATATTGGCACTACGGTCGAGACTGGTCATGTACAAATGTAGTATGCATGTAGGCTATTAGTAACGGTGATAGTGTTATGTAGCATAATAGCACATGGTCCAATATAGAGTCTCCATTGGCCAGTTCTGAAATTCCAATCTACATATTGTAATAATTATTGCAGTGTACATTGTATTCACTACTTACACCACACTTACACTGTGTGTACTTGTGACTATGCACTTTGTTGTCTCACATACACGCAGCCTAGATGTTACCTGCATTGTGTATTCCCATAGCTAACCTTGATATACTCTGAGCGCTGCTTGTGGCACTGACAAAGTAAAAATGATAAATAGGTGGACAATTGAGACCTCTTTTCCACGTTGGCAATACACTGTACAAAATTTCTATCACGTTTCTACCAAGTCAGAGTCACAAGTCATTCATGTGTCCAAGTCAAGTCACATTGATGTCAAAGACAAGTCAAATTGGCAAGTCCAAGTCAAGTCGAATTGTGACTTGACTTGGCAAGTCCAGTCAAATCTATGACTTGGACCCAGCTCTGGCTGTGATATTATGTGTTGGGTAGATCTTAAGTAAAAACCAGGGAAGTATTAACCTTGAGCTAGTTTAACGTTGGTTTAATAAACCTTTACCTTGAAATTTGATTGACATCATAAAATATTGTTATAAGCGAATGCTTTATAACATTTAATTTGAGTCAAAGTAATTAGAATTCGCCAGCTGCAAGCAATCTGTTGTGGTGGTATTCTGTCGGTAGATCTGGGTGTTAGCACTCTAGTCTCAATTTGTTTGTAAGCAGGGAGGTTGTTTCCGTGGTCTACATTGAGATAGATTTTATTTAGTAGCATACAGTGGCATACATTCATTTTCACTTCCTGTTTTGCAGTTTTTTATTTTTTCTGTTGCTTACATAAATTATATAGCCTATATGTACATATTCTATGATTTTGTTATGTGTATGTATATGTGTCTGCAGACTATCTCTGTCTACCTCTCTCCCCTGCCTATTATATTTAGCACTTGCTGGCCTATTTGACCAATCTTATTACATCTCTGCTCTACTGCAGTTAGAATCTGTTTTGGGGTTATGTTCTCCTGCTTTTAGTGTTCACGGATTGATAACTCCTAAGTATGCTACTCGGCGGCTTCCGATATAAAAATATTTTGTATATTTTCTTAATCGTTAAACATTGCGGTATAGATTTGTTCAACTTTGCTAAAATGGTTAGTCAAGTTTCATTACATTTTGCTGCATGTGATAGTAGCTGACCGTTAGGGTAATTTAGTAGTCTTCTATCCAATTTCTGATCAATTGAAGCTGATTTTTATAAAAATTATAATTGCTGGTATCATTAGTTTAAGTATTCATCTCTATTACCTCTCTATTCAGAGATGATAATAGTTTGAGTTATAATTTAGCATAGTTTAATATGCAACTCCATTCGATGTTAATATTATAGCAATAAATAATTTATGAGGCGAGTGTATATTATAATATTATATATACTGGTTAATAGCAATTACATATGGCCTAACTGATGGCTGTCAAATTCAGATTTACAATGGAGATCAGCTACGGTTTAAACTACATGTAAAATAAGATTAGCTAACATTACAGTTATTTAGATTTTTATCAGTAACCTCTATCAATTGTATAATTGTATTAGATTTGTACCATATTGTATTGTATTTGTACTATTGTATTGTAGCTGTAACTTATTTTATACTTAGGTTATCAGAATTAGCACTTTCTCTGGAAACTGATTGTGATACTGAAGATAGTGGTGATGATCCAGGAATCTCTGGGACCCCGACTGATGTATGTCTTAAATATATTTTACAGTAGCCAAAACCGTGCAATTTGAAATGTAAAATATGCTCATTTAGATCTACTTTTTATATAATAATTATAATTCCTGGTATTTTCATGGATTTGAAACAAGTCCCTAAACTGCTCAAAAATAAATTCCTTGCTAAAAAAAATTATAATTCCTCATTAAATAATGAGTAAATGAACGTAATACCCTAAAAGCAGATACAGTTTATTATGTTTATTATTTGGTTGAAATTTATTAGGAAGTGGATATATTCTGTATTTGCTATAGATTAGTCGGGCTGATAGGACCAAGCATGCTGTTGCCATGACCTACTATCAGTTGAAGGAGTACAAAAGAGCTGCCCACCTGACTAAATCATGCCAGTCGCAGGCTGTGCAGTTCCTTCATTACTACTGCCGATATATGGCAGGTGAAAGCAAGGGATCACAGTCTGAACTATTCTTTGGTAAATATATTTGGGGCTCTTGTACAATATTTCTAAGAAAGATGGGCTCCTACAGTTATATTTATGTAGTGATGGTTCGTAACGTTTATGAAAGTTGAAACCCCGCGTTTGTTTTTTAAATATCGGTATAGTGCAATCTATTGATCTTCATATAGATGGGGAGCAGAAGAAAGAAGAGAACCGAGAGCACCTGGTAGAACTTTGCAGTGATCTTACAGATAAATATAAAGAAGGGCAGCTAGATGCGTATCTTCTATACTTGTACGTATCGTATCTACATGATTGTAAGCATTGAGTTGGCTAATACAACATTTTCTATGTGCAAAGTTTGGATAGTGTAGGCCTATTGATTTTTGAACTGGAATTTTAACAACCAAGACCATTTCCCAACATTTATTTTGATTATGGTATATATAATTGGTACATTGTAAATTGGACCTAGTAACGTGATAAAACATTATTCATAATTTGCTGTGCAGATGCTAATATAAAAATTATCACAATCCTGTATTACTGTGTGGAATATATGCACACATAAACACTGGAATATAAGACATGTATGTATCAATACAGGTGTAGGCTATATACATGTAGTGCAGGTATATGATACTGGTATGTAGTACAGGTATATAATACGGATATATAATACAGGTATGTAATACAGGTATATAATACAGGTGTGTAATACAGATATATAATACAGGTGTGTAATACAGGTATATAATACAGGTATGGTGTTATACTTAAGAAGAGCGGTTATACAGAGGATGCCCAGTCAGTGTTAGTCAAGTCTATAGAGATGGAACCCTGTCTCTGGAGTTCCTGGTATGAGATAGCCACCATGTTGAATGACCGCAATGATGTAAGTATAATATGTACTGTAAGTATACAGTGTGCTGTAAGTATACAATGTACTGTAAGTATACTGTGTACTGTAAGTATACAATGTACTGTAAGTATACAGTGTACCGTAGGTATACAGTGTACCGTAAGTATACAGTGTACCGTAGGCATACAGTGTACCGTAGGCATACAGTGTACCGTAGGCATACAGTGTACCGTAGGCATACAGTGTACCGTAGGCATACAGTGTACCGTAGGCATACAGTGTACCGTAGGCATACAGTGTACCGTAGGCATACAGTGTACCGTAGGCATACAGTGTACCGTAGGCATACAGTGTACCGTAGGCATACAGTGTACCGTAGGCATACAGTGTACCGTAGGCATACAGTGTACCGTAGGCATACAGTGTACCGTAGGCATACTGTGTACCGTAGGCATACAGTGTACCGTAGGCATACAGTGTACCGTAGGCATACAGTGTACCGTAGGCATACAGTGTACCGTAGGCATACAGTGTACCGTAGGCATACAGTGTACCGTAGGCATACAGTGTACCGTAGGCATACAGTGTACCGTAGGCATACAGTGTACCGTAGGCATACAGTGTACCGTAGGCATACAGTGTACCGTAGGCATACTGTGTACCGTAGGCATACTGTGTACCGTAGGCATACAGTGTACCGTAGGCATACAGTGTACCGTAGGCATACTGTGTACCGTAGGCATACAGTGTACCGTAGGCATACAGTGTACCGTAGGCATACAGTGTACCGTAGGCATACAGTGTACCGTAGGCATACAGTGTACCGTAGGCATACAGTGTACCGTAGGCATACAGTGTACCGTAGGCATACAGTGTACCGTAGGCATACAGTGTACCGTAGGCATACAGTGTACCGTAGGCATACAGTGTACCGTAGGCATACTGTGTACCGTAGGCATACAGTGTACCGTAGGCATACAGTGTACCGTAGGCATACAGTGTACCGTAGGCATACAGTGTACCGTAGGCATACTGTGTACCGTAGGCATACAGTGTACCGTAGGCATACAGTGTACCGTAGGCATACAGTGTACCGTAGGCATACAGTGTACCGTAGGCATACTGTGTACTGTAAGTATAACATGTACTGTAAATGTACTGTAAGTAGTTCAAGTATTATTGGCTAGTCTGAGAATTTTTACCTTGAAAGTATTTTGATTGTCTTGGCTTGTTCGCTCAGGTGTTTTTTGCTTTATGTTAGGATCCACCTGCCTTCAGACACTCTTGCTATGTTGAGGTTGTTATATTGTATTATTATCTACTGCAGCTGTCTAAACTACAACTTCCAGATCACTGGATGAAGCACTTCTTTCTGGCTCACGTATATCTGGACCTGCAGCTCAGTGATCAGTCAGCAGCCATCTATTCTAACCTCATGGGGGCTGGATTTGCTAACAGCAGTTATGTTGTTGCACAGCTGGCTGTGGCATATGACAACACAAAGAGTAAGTACACCGTGTATAAATGTAGTTGTACATAGCTGTACATTATACACTGACCTATATATCGTTTTTGAATAAACAGTAGTTATATTTTTAGTTGTTTTTATCCTAGTTGTTTAGAATGTCCTGACTATTTGTGTTTTATATTCATGTTAGTAAGGGGTAAACATGAGTTTATAATGGATGAGTCCAAGTGTTGGTTATGTTTTAGAGTTATCCGCTCTTGAATTTAACCTGCACCTAGTGTATTCACATGTTGTACATTCCACGCATGTAGAGCATAGATATTATGTATCTTCTAATTGGTGACAATAACAAAAGGTCAATCCTCTCACCAGACTCCGGTACTACTGTGTATACACTATATTGTAGATGTGGACATGGCTATTCAACACTTTGAAGATCTGAGATTGAAAGACCCGTACCGATTGGATAATATGGATACTTATTCCAATGTTCTCTATGTCAAGGTTAGTGTGGCAGAACTAGAAGTTTTAAATCTTATAATGTTTAGTATATTCTCTGATATTTTGTCTTAGTCAATTAGGCATATTATTCAATGTATCATGTGAGGCCAATTTATCTTGTAGAGTAATGAGAAGTAAAATAATTATGCTTTATTACTAAATGGAGTAGCTGTTGCCATTGCAATTTGTTCCATCACATTCTCATTAACGCACATCTTTACTGCTTGTAGGATATGAGAGTTGACCTGGCTGACCTAGCAGCCAAATGTATTGATATAGACAGGTACAGAGCTGAGACGTGTTGTGTTATAGGTAAGTACTATTGGCTATGGTATGGTTGGTGTATAACATATTGCTACTTGGTTGGTAGCATTTGTTCTGTTCAGTCAAACTCATGTGTCCCCATAATACCTCCTTATACTATCTGCATACGCAGGGCCAAGCTTCATAACAAAGTAAGTTATCTCCCTCATAATATAACTGGTATGGCCACTTGGTCAACTTTGTGCACCTTCTGGACACTGGCCTGTGGGAAGGCAGTTGCTTAGTCCATTTTATGTTGTGCCATGTTAAAACTATTCCTTACACAATGTGACGTTGTGTATAATAGGCAATATATGTATGTATGTACATGTATATTATAGGTAACTATTACAGTATATGTATTATACATGTATATTATAGGTAACTATTACAGTATATGTATTATACATGTATATTATAGGTAACTATTACAGTATATGTATTATACATGTATGTTATAGGTAACTATTACAGTATATGCATTATACATCAGGGGCGTATTTTAAGGGGCGGCAGGGAGGCACTGCCGCCCCTGTTGCCAAAATGAAGTGGCCTAAAAACACTACTTTTGAAAATTTGAGACTTTTCCCTTAATATTTGCTTCATTTTCGGTTTGCGACCGAAGCGTTATCACTCTAGTTATAACTCTATGGCGTTATAACTCTACTTATAACTCTATGGTGTTGCGTCGTAACAATAACCAGTAATCTTGGATTAATTACTATATTGCAAGTGGCACACAAAGGGGTCCATAAAACTGTGTGCTCTGCTAAAAGACTCTATGGCTATGCCAAGGTTAAAAACTTGCGGTCTTGTAAATGAATGAATAAATATTTTTTATGAATAGTTATTTATACCAAGGAAAAAGTAATAAATGCAAAAGTAAAAGTGGTGAACAGTTGAATCAGGTGAATCAATTTGTAAGTCACTGTTATCCATGAGGTGGTTCCTTCCCTGTCACTGACTACGAGCAGGTGCATGAAATTTAATTCCAATATTTATATTATTTTCTTTTGGCTTCTTTCAAAAATGTTTATGATAATGATTCATTCTTTTAATAATTATAATTAGAAGTGTTTGCATTCATTTTAGTTATTCATTCCAGCCACTTCACTGACAGCTACTACTCTACTGCTACATTCACTACTACCAACTAAATATGTATTGTAAAAAAAAAATACTAATTTAAAAATATAATAATAAATATAACAATAATGAAATATTTTAATTTTAAATTTATATATAATATAATTATACTATTAATATTATCTTAGCTTTGCTAGGCTGCCACACTTTTCTTGCAAAGATATTTATTTTAAATGCATTTTATTTTAAATAATTAATTTATAATGACAATAGTTGTTGATGACCTATTAAAATTTGAAAATTTTAATTTATAAAATACACTTGCGCCTATGGACTCTTTGTAAAAAGATACAATCATGCAGTATTGTAGTTATTATAAAATTCTACTAGCTAGTAATAGTACTGTAACACTTTCGCTCTTGTTGCAAGTAGTAGTAACTGTATTAAGCAGAAGTAGTAATGAGTACTTGTCGTAGTGATGCTAGAGCTAGCATGCTGCTATGTCTAATTTTTGCACTTCAGAGAGTCAGAGTTGAAAATTTTCCGCTGCGCGTGCATTTGCGGGGGGTGCCCGCACCCCACCCCCCGCACCCCCCGCACCCCCCTCCCACCGAACTTTCTGCCTCCCCGCTCAATTTTTCTAACCTACGCCCCTGTACATGTATGTTATAGGTAACTATTACAGTATATGTATTATACATGTATGTTATAGGTAACTATTACAGTATATGTATACATGTATGTTATAGGTAACTATTACAGTATATGTATACATGTATGTTATAGGTAACTATTACAGTATATGTATACATGTATATTATAGGTAACTATTACAGTATTAGAGACCAACATGAACATGCAGCGCTCTACTTCCAAAGAGCCCTTAAACTCGACCCAAACTTTATATCCGCTTGGACTCTAATGGGCCACGAGTATATGGAGCTACATAACCAGAGTGCTGCCATACAGGCCTACAGACAAGCTCTAGGTACGTCTGCATGTGTACCAGTGTTAATAAACAGGATGAATGCTGACATTGTAATAACTGGTATATTTTACTCGGTATTTACACAAAGCAGTTTATTTTTGGCTCACAGTCTTACAAGAATTTATTTTTAGGTTGTGTTACCACCTCAAAATGTTTCATTTGGATTTATTCAAAATGTGTTAGACATTGAACAATAAGTAATACACTATATTGTTCCTTCAAGTGGCAACAAACCCAGCCATTCTTTGTCATCGATTATTACCAAATGCATACTATAAGTATGTTACAGTGTAGATCTACATATTATATTCCATGTATTTGTGGAGTTGTCTGCACATATCCAATATATTTGTAGCATACCATACACATGTAATCTGTTAATACTTACAGAGGTTGATTCGAGAGATTTCAGAGCCTGGTATGGACTGGGACAGACCCATGAGATACTGAAGATGCACCACTACTCCCTCTACTACTACCAGCAGGCTCTCAAACTGCGACCTAATGATTCAAGAATGCTCATGGCTGTTGGCTGTGCGTATAAACTACTAAATAAACCTCAGCAGGCAAAGATATGCTTCTGGAAGGCTCACATGATAGGTGACCCTGAGGGCATTGCCCTAACCCATCTAGCTAAGTATGTAATACTAATGCTAATAAACAATGTACATACAGCCTTGTAGCTCTAGCAATATATCATTATGGCAAAGCTTGTAGTCATGGTGGCAATTAATATTGGCCAAACTACATGTAATTGTGGTAGTGATGGTAGTAGTAGTGGTGGTTTCAGTTAATGGTAGTAGTAGTGGTTGTAGTGGTAGCAGTATTGATAGCAGCATTACTGGCGGAAGTAGGCTACATTGTAATTGTAGATGTGGTAGTAGTAGCAATAGTAGGAATACATGTGGTATTATTGGTATCAGTAACAGTAGTAGTAATGGTAGCAGTAGTAATAGCTAGTCCTGCCAGAACCATGGCGTTGCGATTATATCTAGGAGTTGTGCACTCATTGCATTTCAGGTGCACAGAGGGGACAACTACGACAGTATCATTCTTATAGCATCTGCTTTTTCAGTATAATCCCTAATTCATAATTTAGTTTAATGAATATCTCTATAAGCATACTATATAGATCTCTATATACAGGTGTACACATAATATGTTATATATTATACTGTTGTAGACTGCATGAATCCTTAAAGGAAGATGAGAATGCAGCAGCAGCATTTACTAAGTTTGTTCTGGATGCCACACAGTCAGGAGTGAGTCATATCTCCTACTACATTGCATTCAAATCATTATAAAGCTGTGAGTAGTTGTGGCCATTACACTACTGGATATTGAACCAAGACCTTGGTATATATTTTGCTGAATTTTGGATTTTGTTCCAAATTGGTGTTTCGGTAACTAACAAGTATGATATCCTTGTAGATATGTAATCCAAGGGAGATGGCGCATGCCTACAAGTTCTTAGCTAATTATAACCTGAAGATAGAGAATTATGAAGAGGCTTACATAGCGGCTCAGAAGTGTATTGACTACCCTGAGGTAATTCACTTTGTAAACAATCATTTCGAGAGTTGATATAAGTGTGCACATGTACCTCTCGATCATAGACAGTCACACAATGATAGTCACTGAGTAGATAAGCTTTTCCTTTTCAAACAAGTTTACATTTCTTACGTAACAAAATTCTTAGTTATGACCAACCCATAATTATGGAACTTTTCAACAATCAGCAAGGTATATTATATTGTTTAAAAGAAGCTCTAGAAACCAAAATATACATGTACTTGGGTTTCGAGTTATAAAGAGAAGCATTTTCATCAAATTTTACACCCAGTTGTACATATCATTACTGTTTTGCTGCAAGCTCAGTCATTAGCTAGTAGATGCATTGCATATTCTCAATCTAAACATAAGGGTTGCCCTCTCTTTTCAGACCAGAGAAGAAGGGAAAGCACTGCTGAATCAGATTACAAAGACCAGAGGAATACCGGATGCTGCCGGGAGTAGTAGTACGGCAGAACCGATGCCTGTAGAGGTCAATGATAGCCTGACACAAGACCTCTTTAACAGAACATCAGCTACACCAGCACCACACCTATCTCCTAGGAATCTGCATTTTCTTACCCCTGATCACTGAGAGCGGCAGTTACTAGTTTTAATCTTTATGCAACTATCTGACTCTCAAAACTAGGTGAGCTATTTGTGACTTCATGTTTGTACGGCAAGCAGTCAGATTGGTGCAGAGTATCACATTATGTGCCGTCTTGAACTTATTTTCCAATATAAAAATAGTATTATATGTATGAATTTATTGGTTAAAAATATTACGTTAATATTTTATTGTTTTGTATTTTATGATAGTTATGACCAGCAAAATTTAATATATAGCATGATGATAAGAAAGTCACTTAAATTAGAATAAATTGGTAAAAATAACTCCGTAATTGTTGTCCAAGCTCATCTTCTTGCACAATTCTGCCGAATTATATTCGACCATGACAAACTTAATGACATGTAAAAACTGCACCTCCAGAAATTGTGTGTACTAGGAAATATTTCTTTGTTTATAATAATGTTATATTGTATTGTTATAGTGTACATAATATAAATAATTGATTTCCAAAAAAAAACAATAAATCACAACCATTGTATGAGCAAAGTTCAGTTTACATAATATAAAATCTCTTTTCAGTCGGGTACTTTAATACAATCTGTTGGTGACTGTCATGTGGTTGATACTACTAACTGTCACTGTACAAATTTCTTAGGAAAGGCTTTAGGGGGAGGAAGTACGTGATTTGGGTTAAGTCTTTCATCATGTATGGGTGAACCGGCTATAGGTCTGAGTCTGTTGTTGGAACTACCAGCTGAACTACTTCCACTTATCATACCATCCATAATACCTGAACTCACAGCATACTTTGTAGGTCCCTTTTCGCCCTTCTTTTTCTATATATATGTATATTGGCATCGTTAATTATTTGCATAATTGACATTTCCTGTGCGTGAGGATATTTCACACAGTCACACAAATGAAATCTAGGGTAGCAATGGCCTTGCCTGTCTATCGTGTTGCCCAACAACTGATTAATGTTTAGGCTACTGCGTAGGATTTTCAACTGGACAATACTGAATGCAGACCAATGCCCTCTGGCTATCTATTATAAATTATCTGGGTCAATTACGGACATAACTGTATGGTCTACTTGCCTTTGCTAAAGGATTAATAAATCCAACTTGTGGTTGTTGGGGTCCTGCTTTACCACCAGCAAATACTTTGGTGAAGTTTGTCTCTCTGTTGACCAGCTCCATCTGGTAGAACTGCTTGTCTGCCTGAAAAAACCCAAAATATTTCTGTACCACCATGACCATTTACTGAATTTAATGCATACACTGTACCTGTAAATTTTTAAAGAGGGAAAATGACAGCCCAAAACAACAGGTGGAAAACAACAGATATTTGGTAAAAGTACAAAAAATGGTTTTTTATGCCACTGATAAACCAACAAATTAATTCAGAACAAATGGTTTAGAAAAAACAGTAATGTAGTATGCTAGTTGTATGATATTACAACTAGACCAGAACAAAACTTATCAGACATTTTACCTGATTGAGCAGACATACAGTCATATAAAGCCACCTGGACAAACAGCTAATAAGTGGCCAACATGAATTCAGCTCTTTCTATCATCATAACTTGTTCTTGATTGAAAAATGTTAGCCAAAGAGGGTAAAAGGAAAGAGGGATCACTCAATGATAATACCCTGTCCCACCAAATACGCCAAAATTTGGAGGTCCAGACGTTCCACGATTCACTTTCCCGCCATTTGCCTACTGGTATTTTGGATAGCTGTTCGACTTAAATCGCAATTTAACGATTGTTATATTTCCGATTCTGCATTGACATCTCGTTAATATAAATAGAGGATTTATACAACGTCGTTGTAAAGAAGCGCTTCGTATTGGTCTGCGGAATGCCAATAACCATAGTGGATTTGTACACAAGGTGGCACAACTCCTTTCATAATCCGGACCTTGTTTGGAGGTGGGGAGGAACAGTTTTTGGCCGAAGTGATCCCTCTTTCCTTTTACTCCTTTTGTGTTAGGTAACAGCCTACTTACCACCAACTGCTGCATTTCCTGGTCTCTCTGAGCAAGAGAGCGTCTCAGTTGTTCAATCATATTCAAATCTTCCTCACGAGGTTCCCGATTCAAATACCTCTCTTCAGCTTCTTCTAGTCTAAAAACATAGGTGTTAGTAGTCAACCTATAACTGTTAGTTATATTATAGATTTTCCATTTGTCATTTTAGTCATCGGCAATGTTCTGTGTGATATTATTGTTTACTACAATAATACTGAACATTGTCATGTCCTGTTTCATAAAATAGAGTTTTCTACATGACCGGACCCCACTTCTATACCAACTTCTACCATGTTGTGTGTGAATGTACTTATGGCGTCTGCTAGGGTCAAGTGATATCACATACGATTGACATTGTATATGTACATGTATATGATACGGAACTATTAGCATTATGGCTCAAACAACTTACAGTGAGGATAGTTCATCTATTTTTTCTTTTAGTATAGTTTGAGCTCTTGTAAATTCCAGTAAGACTTTTTGAGTTTCTTCAGCATGAAGTCCCTGTAGTCGTTCCATTTCTTCAGCATGTTCCTGGGCTAAGAATTCTTCTCGCTGCCTGCAATGAATTGATTGAGATAAAAATTTATAATATTTTATTAAACGGTTGGTTGTTTGTCTAGTATCAGTACCAAACACGCGCAACATAAAAGTTTAAAAAAGAGATGGTTTTGATTCTTCACCAAACTGAAGAAGGGTGAGTTGTGTATCTTTGAGTAAATCTGTAACCTCACTGTCCAAACAATGGTAAGATCTAAGGTAAAGTTGCCACCTGAGTTGTTTATTAGTCTCTGACTTTATTCTCAGCACATCGTCACTCTTACTCTTGATTTCTCCCTGTAGAATCTGTATTTTCTCCTCCAGCTTGCATATATCAGATTCTAGAGATCGTATAGTTCTGTCCCTTTGACTGAGATGTTCACTGTGCTCTTCCTGAACCATCTGTAGGTCTCGTTCCTATAACACAGAGAGGTATAGGAATGTAGGTTACATAATGGTGCCATATCATATATGCATACAACGCATGTAACTGTGCATACATCAAGACAGTACTAGGGCCTGGGGATAGATTATACTGCTGCGTGTTGTAATAAGCTATATTCTGTATTCGGATAAGTATTATACACACTGTAGCAAGAGATATTTTATGTTAGATATATTATTACATTTGCAATAAACAATCTATAACTCTATACCCGTTACACTGTAGAGTACAGGCCTTCATGTTAGCAAGCAATTTTTTATCAAAAGTCCATTCCCCATACTATGGTGCTAGCTACGTTGTAACCCAATTTTAACCCAATCATGATCTTCAACAAGGTACAGTTTCATACAACATTTTTTAATTTGCAATATTATTTCTTTGGTATCTTGTTGGGAAAAACCTATGGGTCATATCAACCATCAATGTTATAATATTGATTAACATACATATACATGCTTATAGAGGGGTACATGCCTCTACTACATGTACACTGTACATGAAGCTACACAGTCATGCAATATGTGCGTGCATATACAGTATAGATATAAACTGAATTCAGGTTTTAATAGACCAGCCCATTCAGCTGTTGAACAGATACATGTATGTAAATAGGTTTAGTAAGGAATGACTGTTAAAGCAAAATTATCATATAAGTAGAGTAAAATGTCAAAACAATTTCATAACTTTAAAATATGTAAAATCTACAAATTATTTATAGACACACATCCCAGTGATATCCCAGTATAGACTGAATGGACACAGTCTAGTGCGTCTAGCAGAGTGACACTTGCAATCAGGTGGCTGATGAAACGTGGAAGTAAAATACTGGTATGATGGTTACTTGGAGAAAACATTATTTACTGAAGTGCCTCGATTTCATTACAAGTAGAACAGAATAAATAATATGTAAAGCAGAATATTCTGGTTGTTGGCTATCCATGTACGCCCAGCATGATGTATACCAGTTACCAGTCACTTAGCAGGGATTCTATGGCATGATGTGTCGGCAAAAACTAAGTAGAAGTTTTTACAATCATGCTCCTGGTGCATGTACTCAGAGTATGATGTGGCTGGTGCATGTACTAAGAGGAGGTTATGGCGTGACTTACCTTCTGATTCCTCAGCTCCACGGCTCTCTGTAGCTCCATCCTGAGGGCCGTCACTTGTTTAGTATACGTCTGGTTCTGTGAATTCAGCTCCATCTGGTGTTTAGATTCAAGCTCAGCCCTCAACTCGTCCTGTGAAATTACACACTAAGAGTAGTATATCTGTAACTAATGGGCAGGTTGCATATTGCCATTGATAATCGCAATTAAAACATGTGGCATAAAGTTGATCCCATACCTTTTCACGGATACTATTTTTCTGCAGATTTCCAAGTTCATTCTGAAGTTGCCTTTCGGCATCTTTTTTAATGAGGTCAACCGTTGCTTTGTGGGCTGTCATCTGTGCTGACATGTCTTCAATGTGCTTGCTTTTAAGATCTGACAGAGTCACCTGTTAAAATCAACAAAACTATAATGGTAATACTTGTATATACTCTTGCAACTGTGAAATTGAAGGAAGCTTAATCTCTAGTTTGTTAACCAGGCACTTCCTGAGGAAATCGGGTCAAGGTCACTAGCTGTGTTAGAAAAACCATTTATAGGCTGCTATCATGCTAGTGTACTGACAAAATTATTAGTTACCAGCCAAATACATGTTCTGCAGGTATCTACGTGTACACAAGTAATAGTAATGCTATGGGAACCTTCAATCTACAATAATAATAATTTTGATATTACATATAAAAAGTATGGCCAGCCCCTCCCCCCCCCCCCCCCCCCCATCCAACACAATGATAATTATGTTAACTGAGCGATGACTTGCCTCCAATTGAGATGCTTGTAGTTGATACTTGGTTGACCATTCCTCCTCTGTGGAAGCTGCTAGATTTTTAAGTTTTAGTTCATATTCCTGAGTTATCTTTTCTATTTCTTTAGTCAAGTCCTAGAAATAGACGTACAGTGTATATTAATTATGTGGCGGTACATCGACTAATGGCCAACATTTCAGACAGATACAGTTGAGTACAAAATTATGATGGCAATTTGACTACTATCTTTAGAATCAGGAGGCCATCTCCTAGCATCTACATCTTCCATTATTTACTGGCTTGACAATTTTTAACAGCTCTTCTTAGACTAGGCAGATACCGTTCAGCAGCAAGGCCAAGTAGGTACTGTTCTACAGCACACGCTACACGTCATGTAAGTCATGTTCAGGTCATAAGAAAACCTACTGACTGTATCACAGCTTTCACTGAAGCATAAGATAGACTTACACTCTCTAGCATGATCCACTGCAACCTACCTCAATCTGCTGGTCATATCTCTCTTTAATGGAGTCCAACTTTGAGTCCCCTGATAGTCTCTCATCACTTAGAGTCCTCTCTAATTCTGTAATCTAAATGACATAATAATATACAATGTAGTAATATACGTAGCATATACTGGAATGTGTTGGAAATATGTAATTTTGAATAGAGTAGACTGTTAGTGTTAGTGGCTTGTAGACTGTTAGTGTTTAGTGTAGGCCTAATTAGTATACCATATGTTCAATCACTTGACCTTATAACCTATACATGTTTTTTGTCTTTTCTATGTTCATGTCTTACTGAATCATATTGCTGTGGTGTCGGGATAGTTAGTTGAAATAAACAGTTTGAAATAACAGGTTATGGGCCCAGACGTTTTCTTGTAATGCACTACTAGTATGGATACAATGACCGACAAATGGAATATAGATAGACTTGACAGTACTAACTGGACTACATGGAAATTTCAGACGAAGCATGCTCTGCTGGCTAAGGGATTATGGGGATATGTGGATGGTAGTAAAACACTAAGTGAGAGTGCTGATGATCCAACTAAATCCACATTTCAGAGTGAGTCGCAGAGAGCATTTGCTTCTATTGTTATGACTGTTAGTACGTCTCATTTGTATTTAATAACTTCCTATGACAAGCCAAAAGATGCATGGGATGCTTTATGCCAACACTTTGAGCGGGACAGCTTAGCGAACAAACTATTTATCAAGAAGCGATATTTTCGGACTCAAATGATTGAAGGTACGTCCATGACTGAACATTTAAGGGGAATGAAGGAAATGGCAGACAAGTTGGCTGCTATTGGCTCTTCTATTGAAACCGAAGATCAGGTTGTAACTCTATTGGGAAGTTTACCAAATAGTTATTCTACAATAGTCACAGCGCTAGAGGCACGTGTAGATGACCTAAGTCTAAGCTTCGTTCAACAAGCGCTATTGAACGAGGAGCTAAAAAGACAGGAAGTGGCTGTACCACAGGGAGAAACAGGAGGTAACACTGCCTTAGTTACACAGAAGTATAGAGAGGATAATGGCAGTTTCAAACCACGTAGATGTTTCGTCTGTAACTCGCCACATCACATCAAGCGCCAGTGCCCTCAACGTAACATGGACTATAATGGAAGTAATCATAGAGCGAACACAGTGTCTGGGCAAGTAGAACCAGACACACAAGACCAACCACCGAACACCGAATGGCTATTTGTAGCTGATGCGACTTTCTCTGGTGATAATGAACAATGGCTCATAGACTCTGGGGCGTCATCGCATATGACCAATCAAAGGGGGTTATTGGTAGGATATACAGAGTTTGAGAAACCTGAATTGGTAAAACTAGGAGATGGTAGACCAGTGGAAGCTGTGGGATATGGGGATGTTCATCTAGAAATGACATTTAAGATTAGTGATTCAAAACCTGCAAAGCTAACGCGTGTACTGTATGTTCCCCATCTGTCATGCAATTTATTCTCAATTAGTGCAGCAGTTGACAAAGGAAACACTGTCAAATTTGGGAAGAGTAGATGTTGGATACGTGGCTTTGATGGACAGTTGCGTGGTGTAGGTTATGCCAAGAACAAACTCTACGTGCTCAACTGCAAATCGTCTCAAATTAATACCGATGGAAATCATACAGCTTGTATGGCTAATATTGACTTGTGGCATCAGCGCTTAGGTCATGTAAATGAGCGACAGCTGCGGACCATATTGAAAGAAAATGTGGTGGAAGGTACGGAAACTGTAGCAGCAAGTGAGAAACTGTCTTTCTGTGAAAGTTGTGTAAAAGGAAAACTAGCACGCACACCATTTCCCAAGCCTAAAGGAATACATTAGACACGTAAGTTGCAGCTTGTTCATAGCGACATATGTGGTCCCATGCAGACACAATCGTTAGGCGGTAGTAAGTATGTGCTGACATTTATTGATGACTATTCACGTTACTGTACAGTGTATTTCCTAAAATACAAATCTGAGGTGTTTGAAAAGTTTAAGGAGTTTGAGGCAACCGTTCAAACCAGGTTTCAAAACAGTATTGTAACACTGAGAACTGACAATGGTGGGGAATATCTCTCAAATGAGTTTAGCAATTACTTAAAAGAGAGAGGTATAAAGCACGAATGCAGTGTTCCGTATACTCCAGAACAAAACGGTGTTGCAGAAAGATTTAACAGGACTCTTGTTGAATCTGCCCGTACAATGCTCAAACATGCCCAGCTGCCAAATACATACTGCAACATGTATTCGAAATGGCATACCTACAGCTGCACTTGATAATGACTTTACACCCCATGAGTTGTGGTATGGCAGTAAGCCAAATGTTAGCAAATTCAAAGTGTTTGGTTGTGTTGCATATACTCATGTTGCTAATAATCTAAGACAGAAATTAGACAGTAAGGCTGTCAAGGTTAGGTTCATAGGCTATAGTAAACAGTCCAAGGGCTATAGATTGTTAGATGAGAGTAGAAATAGGTTTATTACAAGTCGTGATGTTGTGTTCAATGAATCTGATTTTCAATGTTCTGATGTACATGTAAATGTATGTTGTAGCAAATCAATAGGCAAACATCAAACAGCTGATGTAAATTTGGATTGTAATGACACAAAGCCTGATGACTGTGATCCTACTGCACCCATCGCTGGTCGCCACTCAGTTCGCGAAAGACGCCCTCCAATTAGATATGGTATTGACGAGTATATCACTGCAGCAGCTTCAGACAACGTCAACAGTCATACAGCTCACGTAGCCTGTGACATTCCAGAACCGACTAGCCTTGCAGAAGCAGAAAATAGTGAAAATGCTACTCAATGGAGAACAGCTGCAAATAAGGAGTATGGGTCATTGGTAGACAATGATACGTGGGACCTAGTTAAATTACCAGAGGGTGAGAAGGCAATCGGTAGCAAGTGGGTCTTTAAAGTAAAGTATTCTGGTGATGGAGTTGTTGAACGGTTCAAGGCGAGATTAGTAGCCAAAGGCTATGCTCAAAGACCGGGAGTTGACTATGATGAAACATTTTCACCAGTTGTAAGATTTTCATCTATACGAGCCATTCTTGCAAATGCTGCTGAAGAAGGTTGGTTTGTACATCAGATGGATGTCGAGACAGCATTTCTTAATGGAACTTTAACTGAAGATGTGTACATGCTACAACCCGAAGGTTTTGAACAGCCAGGTAAAGAGGATATGGTCTGCAAGCTAAGAAGATCACTCTATGGACTGAAACAATCTCCCCGGTGCTGGAATCGCACTTTTAGTACATTTGTAGAAGAAATCGGATTCAAACAAAATGATGCGGATCCGTGTGTTTATACGAATCCAATAACAGGAGCTACAGTTGCAGTGTATGTAGATGACCTAATTCTTGTGAGCAAGACGGGGCAGGATATGTGCCAGCTGAAACAGAGCTTCAAAGACAGATTCAAGATGAAGGACATGGGTGACATCCACTATTGCCTGGGCATACACATTACACGAGAGGATGGTGGACTACAAATGCACCAGAAACAGTATATACAGCAAATAATAGAAAAGTTTGGATTATCAGATGCGTACACTGTGGCTACACCTGCTGATAAAAATGTCACACTGTGCAAGGATGATGGAGTTAGCCAAGGAGTGGATGCTAAGCTGTACCAATCGATGACAGGTAGTCTACTATATGTAGCCTTAGGAACAAGACCAGATATAGCTCTAGCTGTGAGTGCTGTCTCAAAGTTCAACTCGAGTCCAAACAATAGCCACCTGACAGCAGTAAAGAGAATATTTCGCTATCTAAAAGGAACTATTGGTCATAAATTACAATACAACAAATCAACTACTGGAGAAATGCTTGGTTTTTCTGATGCAGATTATGCTGGTGACATAGATGACAGACATTCCACATCAGGACAGGTATTTACATTGGCTGGAGGAGCAATTAGTTGGATGAGTAAAAAGCAACCTGTGGTTGCTCTTTCCACCACAGAGGCAGAGTATATAGCCCTTTGTTCTGCTACACAGGAAGCTGTCTGGCTAAAGAGGCTACTGAAAGATCTAAGACCAAAATGCAGCAGTATTGAGAAGCCAACAACCATCTGTGAAGATAACCAGTGAACAATTGCTATGTCTTCTAATCCCATTTCCCATGCTCGAACGAAGCACATTGACATCAAATTTCACTATGTACGTGAAGCCAAGGAGAATGGAAGTATTGAGATTAAATACTGTCCTACAGACGAAATGGTTGCAGATATTATGACCAAGCCGTTAACAAAACAAAAGTATGAAAAACTGAGGGCGGCCATGGGTGTTGTGGGGTAGACAGCAGGGATCAGGATGCGTGTCAGAATAATACCAAATCAAAATTAAGTGGAAGTGTTGGAAATATGTAATTTTGAATAGAGTAGACTGTTAGTGTTAGTGGCTTGTAGACTGTTAGTGTTTAGTGTAGGCCTAATTAGTATACCATATGTTCAATCACTTGACCTTATAACCTATACATGTTTTTTGTCTTTTCTATGTTCATGTCTTACTGAATCATATTGCTGTGGTGTCGGGATAGTTAATTGAAATAAACAGTTTGAAATAACAGGTTATGGGCCCAGACGTTTTCTTGTAATGCACTACTAGTATGGATACAATGACCGACAAATGGAATATAGATAGACTTGATATTGTTACCTGTGTCATGAGTTTGCGTATTTTAACCTCCATTTCATTGGTCAGAGTTCTCATTTGCTCCTTGTGTTGGTCGTTCAGTTGACGCACAGTTGCAGCTTTATCATTCGCAAACTGTTTCTCCATTTCTATCTTAAACTGTGCAATTTCTTTCCTAAAGTAGTATAAATATGATGCGGTGTATCTATAATATTGTGATGGTACGCCCAGTCGTATCTTACATCTGACACTCATTATTGCGTGCATACATGTATATATCTGCTTGTACTTTACTCTTATATTGTTATATATGATTGTATGATTATTTCTAAGTCTTTTAATGCCTTTTATACCCATGTACAGAGGCCCGACCTCTCAGAATCCATTGATATTCATTTTGTACATGAATTGGACCATTATAAGCAACTTTTGTAGAACCCGACCTATTTTGGGTCGGCCGTCGGGCTTCCGGCGGCCATCTTGTTGCGCAACTTCCGGACGACCACACGTCGTCTTTTCCCGACGTCATGTCGGCCGGAAGTCCTTATACTATATAAAGGGCACTGTTTTACTGTTCATTGTCTCAGTCTACACTTGGCTTTCAATAAAGACACATCTATACTTGATACAGGGACTTTCTCTTCCTTTTACTAGGTCATTCGCTCTGCGAACCGCCTACTAGGTTGAATTACTCTCTTTCACTGTATAGTCTGAAGGTCGGACTTGAGATCAGATGGGTCGTCTTTGGTAGTATTTGGGCTACTGAGACCGCTCGATCTTTCATGTAATGCGAAGTCCTATTACCACTCATAGGCACTTCATTTCTGGGTCGATAGTCGTCCAAGGACGACCGCACCAAAACACAGAAACCATTACAATATGATAGAAATATTCCTTTACCCACTGATGAGGTGGCTAGCGTGAGAACCAGCTCTACTAAACTACAAAAATTATATAACATCAGGGTACATCAGGTGTACGTCTCGCAAGAAACGGCCGCTTTGATATCACTCATGGTTACACAATTCATATCAATTTTCAGGTTATAAAACAAATACACTAAATAGAAGATCTAGCTACATGCACTAATATTGTATGCGTACTTCAGTTTCTCGAGCCAGGAGGCTTCCAATGACTTGTTCAACTCTTCTAGCTTATCTTTCAGCTCCTGGCTGTGGTCTTTAACCATCTGACTGTTGGCCATCCTAAGTTTATCACCCTCAGCCTGTAAACAGTCCAACACTATGAACAGCATTTATAGTTTAGAGTTAAAACATTTCCCAAATAATCTGGAATAATATACAGGTACGACTTTCATCACCAAATCATTAAATCTGCTTTTTAAATTGGGAATAGAAATTTGTATATTTTTCTATTGTGAAGAGTTAATTTATAAATAGTCAAGGATTCTGGTTCTACCACTGGAAAAATATTCTATTCTTATCTGGTGTTTGAAACTGAGGTTCTACATCACATAATTATTCAGTTACATATATCCGTGACTATGGGGGGGGGGGGGGGGGGGGCATGTTTTCATACCTTTAAGGAAGCTATCTGAGAATTTGTAGCATTGAGTTCACTATTTGCCTTATCCAGCTGCTGCTTCAGCACAGAGACCTGACTCCTCAGCTCTGAGAGTTCAGTGTGTGCCACTCCAAGGTTACTCGAGGTGTCACCCATCATCTGCCGCATGTTTTCCAACTGCAGAAAGTAAACAAATTAGTAATAAACAAAAAATATAATTCTATCAAGCAAGGAACGTACTGCGTCAGGGTTTAAATAACAAGTTGACAAAATGGAGCATAGGTTGGAAATGAAGAGCTTATTTTAAAAATATGTCATCTGGTAGCACTTACTGTAATTAGCTAATTTAATATAATCATTTATTTATTAGTATTTATCATACTCTACTCTACTCATACTTTACGGCGTTTGATGTAAATGAATGAACAACTACATGTATGTTCCACATAGAAGGATAATATTTGTAGCAGGCATATAAGATTACTAGTCCTGGAACATGACTCATAATAAATGGTGCTGCTTTGAACACACCATTTTCTCCACACAGAATAATTTCAACAGTTAAGCTTCAGATTTAGCAAATTACTGCATATAATATCTCATGAATTAATAACCTCTATAATTACATTACATCACTACTTATGGCATACGACATTTAGTGCAGACTTCACCCAAACAAGATATATGTAAACAACTTTTTAGGCTTGAAAATATGTCATATGCCATCAAAAGTACTATTTTGTTTACAATGGTAAAATATGCATTAAATTTAAAAATATATTTGCACACTTGAAGCTTTCATGTTATTGTCACGTCTACCACAAGCATCGGCTATGAGGATGAATTGGCATGTTGGACACTAAAGGAAGTCTGCCAAATACTGGTGGAAATCAAACTGGTATTCAACCCTATGAGGGTCTCATTCCACATGTATATTACGCAACTACATACATCAATGTGCAATATGCTGATTGATGTTTTCTTGGAGACAGACCTAGATAAAAGCAAAAACAAATGCTATTTTTACCTAGTAAAAATAATTATTTAAATATTTCTTCAGTTGATCATTTCAGTAATGGAGTGGTCTACATTTTTACCTCTTGCTCTGCTACCCGAAGTTTCTCTTTCAGGCCTGTTATTTCTTCTGTGAGACTCTCTTTTAATTGTGAATTAACAGACTGTAACCTCTCTACCTCTTCAGCTAGCTGAGCTGTAAGTTTCTATAAATAACAATACATACATCCATAAATCCATCATCTACACATATTTACTTGTACCAATATCATATACATTTGTAAACATGCTCAGATGTCAAGATATAACAAATACATAAAGATTGCTTGCAGAATGTCTCGTCGAGCATCAGAACGGAAAGTAATATAATATTCCACACAAAAGGGCAACATGCAACAAGAATAATAAATAGAACAGAAAAGTGGCTTTAAAGTTAAGTATATAATTCTGTGTGGATAATGAATACACTTTTAACATCTAGTTACATTATACACTCATATTCTCACATAGTTGTACACTCAATGTACAAGACTTGTACAATGTATATAATATTATGCGAACACATTGAGTTTATAATATAATACATTTGAATAGCCTACAAAAATTATATTTGCAGAATACATAGAAACTACCAACTTTCTCTAGGTCTTCCGCTTTCAGCTGTTCCTCGGCCCTCAAAGCATTCAGCTTGGAAGTTTGTGTAGAATGGAGAGTTGACAACTCCTCCTGGAGTCTTGCTTCTGCTTTAACTCTCTGCTCCTCCATGAGCCTCTCTAGACCAGCAATGTCAGCTTCATATTTGTCCTTCTTTGCCTGTTTCTCAATCCGTACATCTTCTAATGCCTATAATGTAGTTGTGTCATTTATGACAATGGTTATGTATTACACGTATATACTGTATACTGTATACAATGTACAATGTACATATTATTATACACACATATTTGATTTGCATAATTTGATTAGTATTAGTATTTATAATTTTACAATAAAACACACACATGTATATGTTCATGATATACACACAGTAGACAAAACATGCAAAGAAGATTGTAACATTTAGTAGTGATGTTTAGTCAGTCCCAGAAATCCACGATGAATTAATTTCACTTTTTTACTATAGCAATGTAACCATATTTGGAGTTATGTTGGAAAAGGACATACTTGTATATCCGATACAAAAATAAAGTGCCAGCTTTATTTTGCATTGTGCTAGGCTGGAATTCAATTATTCCAAATGATTTCTTGAGCAGCAATTTACTAGAATAAACATGGGGACAGCTTAGAGCGGTGCCGGAAAAACACCGAACCACCGAACAGCGGTATGGAAATCACCGAACAGATCGAGCCAGTATAAAGACATGTCGACCTAATATAAAATCGCCCACCTTTCATAAAATTGATCAATAATAAACAATATTAATATATCAACTGTGTTAGACAATAACAATAATCATTATCACAACAAATCAAATACCAATTAAATAAAAATACCATGTGTATTGTATATAACAATACTTATCACATTGACATTATATCTATTTATTAATTTACATTAATTTATTTTATATCAATGGGTTCATATTCTACTGTGCAGAAGTTCCATATGAATTTTCATAGTGCTGAAACAACAAATTAAAATAAAATAATCATTTCCTAACCTTCCAAACTACTACTAATTAGTACTATGGGTTTGTTCTACTAAAACTAGAAATAAAAATTAAAGTCAATAGCTCATTGATTGTAAATTACCATAACCACGGCACAGTTGGGAATTCCGAAAAGCGAAGTCACATTTTGCTACCATCCACACAAAAGAAAAGTACCCTTTTCAGCAAACGCACATTGCGCCGCTGATCTTTATCTTATTATCTGTTTATTTTCCGAACTGTGTAGTTCTAGTGAAGAAATGGCAAGTTTGAACTTAGTCGAAATGTCTTGAGCTGCAATAAAAATCTTGAGCTAATAAAATTTGGGACTCATTATATTCATTACTATTTCTCAGGAACACTCACCGTTCATCAATGCATAAGTTGCCTTTTATTGCTAAAGATGTTCATTTTCATTGTGATTTAGCCTACAACTTATTAAATAGGTTAGTAAAATATTTTTTGCACAAAATATTATGTTTATTGCCACTTGTTGAATGACTGGCCATTGTATGTAGTATTATGTAAGAATTATGTTTGTGTTATTTGCCATAGTTTATGTAGATTGATATTAAGTAGTTTTAGTGATTTATTTAATTAAACTTTTAGTTACAACTTTAGATTCAACTCGTGGAAAAAACAGAACAGGAAGTACAGAAAAAACGAATACAGCGATTCTAGTTAATAAATGTTTCTTATTTTATAAATTGTCATGTGACTGTCATGTGGTTAGGTTTGGTGGTAATAGGATCACATGATTGTCTCTCAACACGCCCCCTCAAGCATGTGATTCGATAGTGAGTAGCTTCAGTGCAGTTTGGTGATTAACTTTGGCTAAGCTCTTGGTCATGACATCTGCTGGATTCTCCACTCCGCTGATGTGTCGGTACATTATAGTAGGTTGTTCTCTGACAAAGTGAAATCTGATGTCAATGTGTTTGCTCCTCTGATGTGAGTATGGCTGGCCTTTTGTGAGGGCAATGGCTCCAAGGTTGTCAGTGAACAGCTTGTTAGTGTCGCCTTGTGTCAATCCAAATGTCTTGCACAAGGTCTGCAAGAATAGCATCTCCTTCGTAGCCTCTGCTAGCGCCATGTACTCTGCCTCACATGATGATAAGGCCACTGTGGGTTGTCGTCGGCTGTTCCAACTTATAGGAGCTCCACCTAGTGTGAATACGTATCCTGTTGTTGATTTTCTCGTGGAAGTTTCTCCACCCCAGTCTGCATCCACGTAGCCCACTAGCTCTTGTTGGTTAGGGGTGAATCTCAGACTGAATCCTTTGGTACCCTTGAGGTATCGTAATAGTCGTTTCACTGCAGCAATATGAGCAGGTCCAGGCTTCTCTAGATGTTGGGAAAGCTTTCCAATTATCCATGCTAGGTCTGGACGTGTGGCGGTCATTAGGTATATAAGAGAACCTATTACCTGCCTGTAAGGATAGTCCTTCGCAAGCTCATATTCTTCATCTGTTGTCTCTTGTAGTTGTAGGTTCTTTTCAGCTGGAGTATTCACAGGGTTGCAGTTGGCCATGTCGTAGGTGTTTAGCAGGGTATCTATGTAGCGTTCCTGTGACATGATGTACTGGCTTCCATGTCTCTTGAAGTCTATCCCAAGGAACCAGCTTAATTCTCCTCTGTCATCCATCTTGAATCTTTGTTGCAGCATGGATTTGGTTTGGGCAATTCTGTTGTCGTCTCGGCAGCATAGAAGGATGTCATCAACCCAGAAAAGGATGATGATACTGGCTGCTTTGTCTGTAGAGTCCTCCTTTGCGTATAGACAAGGGTCTCCAGCGCCAGGTTCGAAGCCTTGTTCTGTGAGGAAGCTTGTCAGGGTTTGGTGCCAATTGCGTCCGCTCTGTTTGAGTCCGTATATAGACTTGTTGAGGTGACAAGAAAGATGTCCTTCATTGCTGGTTTCCTCGTATCCCTCAGGTTGTTGTAGGTAAATTTCTTTATCAATTGGTGCATTGAGGTACGCCCCCTTGACGTCTAGCTGGTGTATCTTCATGTTTTCATTTGCTGCTTTCTGTAACAGCAATCTGATCGATGTGAATCTGGTGGTTGGACTGTATGTTTCGTCATAATCAACTCCCTGTATCTGTGAGTACCCTTTCGCTACGTATCTAGCTTTATGTTGGACCTCGCCAGGAGTTTTTCCCTGTTTGAGGCTATACACCCATCTGCCCTTGGTCTCTGTCCTGTCTTTTGGTAGTAACTGTATGGACCAAGTGCTTGAATCACGTAGGGTGTTCATCTCCTTATCCATAGCCCTCTTCCAGGCTTCTCTATCATCTGAGTTTACAGCTTCTTGATAGGTTTGTGGTGCGTTTGCCATCAGTGAGCAGGCATAGTCTTTGTCGTCCAAGTGGTAGTCCGCAAGGTAGCTTGGGCATTTCCGTCTCCGTTCAGTTCTTCGTAATCCTGGTTGTTCAGTGGTATTGAGCTGGTTATTTTCAGGATCTGGTGCATGTTCATTTGGTGTGTTATTCTGTGTATCATTCCTGTTATTTTGTGCAGGTTCTTGTGGTGTGACATTTGTTGTGTCACTTCTGCTACTTTGTGCGGGTTCTTGTGGTATGACATTCATTGCGCCATTTCCGCGTTTTTGTGCAGGTTCTTGTGGCGTGACATTCGATGCATCACTTCTGCTATTTTGTGTGGGTCCTTGTGGTATGACGTTTTGTGCAGGTTCTTGTGGTGTGATGTTCGTTGTGTCACTTCTGCTTTCTTGTGCGGGTTCTTGTGGTATGACGTTCATTGCGCCATTTCCGCCTTTTTGTGCAGGTTCTTGTGGCGTGACATTCGATGCATCACTTCTGCTATTTTGTGTGGGTCCTTGTGATATGACGTTTTGTGCAGGTTCTTGTGGTGTGATGTTCATTGTGTCACTTCTGCTATTTTGTGGCATGACGTTTCTAGATGTGACAACCTTCCTGTTGGATGTAAGTATGAGGTAACTCTGGGACTGAGTGTTGATGCCAAGGTAAGTGCCGCTCTGTCCACGGTCACTGAGCTTAGACTTGTTCCCCTCTGAGTAGAATGTGCACTGTGACCCGAAGTTGTGAATCTTCCTCATGTCAGGCTGGGTGCCCGTAAATAACTCGAAAGCTGTCTTTCCAGTCCGTCTCTGATAGCTTCGGTTTCTCAAGTATGTAGCGTGTTTGACAGCGAAACTCCAGAAGGTCTTGGGAAGGTCTGAGTCTTTGATGAGGCATCGTGCCATGTCCATTATGGTGCGCCAGGTCCTCTCTGACTTGCCGTTTTGGTAGGATGAGTAGGGGGCCGTGGTAGTGTGTTTGATTCCCCTCTCACGTAGTTCAGTCTCGAATTGTTGTCCGAGGTACTCCATGCCGTTGTCTGTGTGAATCTCCTTTACGGTTCCTATTGGTGCTACATCTGCAATGAACTGTTTTAGTGCAGTAATGGCATCACTCTTGTTACGAATGTTGTAGGTGAACAGCATACTGGAGAATTCATCTATGAAGTTTATGATGTAGTTTTGTCCACCTCTAGCTGTGGGTGTGATAGGTCCGCATAGGTCCGAGTGCACACGTTGCAGTGGTTGTGTAGCTAATTCAGGTTTGTCGTCTTGTTTGTGGGGTTGCTTTGTAATTTTACTCTCATCACATGTAGTGCATGTTGTTTCATGTTTTGTTCCCACTATGGTCATACCCGTTGTCACCTTCTCAAGCTGAATTATGTCGGTGCTGTTCATATGTCCTAGAGCTTTGTGCCACTCAGGTAGTGATTTTGCGATGTTTGCCGTATCACCTGTGTTTGTTGTTCTGAGGAAATATAATCTGCCTTTGGTTGCGATTGGGAACGTTGTTTTATTAGCTATCAGCGTATTTTCCTCTTTTGAGAAGTTTACTTCTGCCCCTTTCTGTGTGGCAGCGTGAACTGAAAACAGGTTTGTCGGGATGGTTGGTGCCAATAAGGCACCCTCAAGATGGATTTGTCGTTTGATGTTGTCATCATCTAGGATGGTAATCTGTGCCGTGCCTTTTGCCACTGCCAGTTGGTTTGATTTGTGACCATCGGCCAGCTCAATGTAGTGGGTCTCAGGCTTGAAAGTCCTGTCAAAGCTAACAAAGTAGTTCTCATTGTTGATAAGATGGCTTGTTGCTCCGCAGTCCACCATAAGTGACTGGTTGTCCTGGTCTTTGTTTTGTGTAGCTGTGTTGTAATGGTCTGAAGTTACAGCAGCAGTGAAGGTAAATGTGGCGTTTGCAGCTGAGGTTTCTGTTTTATTCTCCTTCTTCTTCGTCATGCACACTGATTCAATATGTCCTTTTTTCTTGCAGTAGGTACAAGAAAGTTTGTGTTTTGAGAAGCAATCTTTTGTGGGGTGATTGGTTTTACCACAGGCCATACATTGTTGGCCACGTCTGTTTTGTGGTTTGAACCTTTCACTCCCTCTAGATGCCATGGCTGTTGATTGAGAACAGCGTGCTGACTCAGTAAGGTCGAAGTTGGTCAAAGCTGCTTTGAACTCTGACAGGGTTTGGTCTTTGTCTAGTTGGGTATGGACTACCACAAAAGGTTGATAGGATGTCGGTAGCCCTTTCATGATCATCGCTATCACTAAATTGTCGCTGATATTTTCTCCAGCAGACTTGAGGCCTGTTGAATAGTTTTCAGCGCGAATCAGGTAATCTGTGACATCTTCTGTCTCAATCATCTTTACAGTTGTGAGCTGTTCATAGAGGGTTAGCACTCTAGGCTTCTGTGTGCTGGCATAGTGATCATTCAGAATTTTGAATGCTTTCCTCCCATCATCTTTGGCCTCTCTCATCACAAGTTGGAGAGATTTTTCATCCAAAACTTGGACCAGTTCAGCATATGCTCGCTTGTTCTTCCGGTCAAAGTCAGCAGCATTGTCCTTACCTTCTTCTTTGGGCAAAATGGCTGTGTGTACGCCTTCATCTTGTGTGTACAAGTATGATGTGAATCTTGTTTCCCAAATTGAGAAATTGTTGGGGTCGCCGTCAAAGAGAAGTCTATTTCTGAAGCCGCTGGGCCCATAACCTGTTGAATGACTGGCCATTGTATGTAGTATTATGTAAGAATTATGTTTGTGTTATTTGCCATAGTTTATGTAGATTGATATTAAGTAGTTTTAGTGATTTATTTAATTAAACTTTTAGTTACAACTTTAGATTCAACTCGTGGAAAAAACAGAACAGGAAGTACAGAAAAAACGAATACAGCGATTCTAGTTAATAAATGTTTCTTATTTTATAAATTGTCATGTGACTGTCATGTGGTTAGGTTTGGTGGTAATAGGATCACATGATTGTCTCTCAACACCACTCAGCTCAGGAACATTGTGGGCTAGATATGTGAGAGTCGAGATGTTTAGATTCTACTTACTCACTTATTTATTGCTCGTCTGAATAAAAATTTATAATTAATTTTTTATAATTATAAATGACATAGTTGAATTGCACAAGAGTTTTATGAGTTCATAACAGTAAAATGCTGGTTACAATGGCCTAATATCATGCTATAAGTAAGGCATACAAAGAAACTCTATTCTGTTAAATTCATCCGCTGTTCGGTGAATTCCATTCCGCTGTTTGGTGGTTCGGTGTTTTTCCGGCACCGCAGCTTAGAGTATCAGTAGCAAAGACTAATAAATACTACACAGTGAACATCAACTCATAGAAACTATGTAGCCTAAGTGTACACACTTGACTACAACTAATATTATTATTTCAGATGTGCAAAGGCAATTTGCACATAGCGGCAAGTAGTGTATAGGCCATACCTTAGGTGCTAGCCAACCAATATCTTCCTACCTGCAGGCCTATACCTCACATATCTGCCAACCAACACCAGGCATACTTGCCAACCTGCCACCTGACATACTTGCCAACCTACCACCTGACATACTTGCCAACCTGCCACCTGACATACTTGCCAACCTGCCACCTGACATACTTGCCAACCTGCCACCTGACATACCTGCTCAAGTGCTTGCACTTCCAAACTCTTCTGTTGAGCTTCATTTGTTGACTTAGAAAGGAGCAAATTCTTTTCATCCTGTAACAATTTCAGCTTCCTTGAAACATCTGACAGCTCATCTGTTAACTTCTGAACGTGAGCCTCTTTCTGAGCTTTAGCAGCAGTTAGTTCCCCGATCACACCTAATGAACAGTTAGATAATACATGGTTTCCAGTACATAGGAAAAAATATGTACATGTATTTAGCTCAAATAATGCAAAGCTCAAATTTTGCCTTCAAATATAGCATGTAATCTATGTAAAACAGGTCTACATGAGCAAGCAACTGTGATGAATTTGGAGATATTCCACCAGCAATAAATAAATGAACTGGTATATTCATCTTAATATTGCACATCACATTTCTTGTGCATAATAAAGTTGGAATCCTACACGATAGTCCGCCTCAAATAGTTACATATAGTGAGTTTTTAATTCCATCAAGAAGGTGGCACATCTACATGACATACCTACCTGATTTTTTGATGAGCTCATCTGATTGTTCATTACATCGTTGGCGTAGAACCTGCAGCTCACGTTCAACTTCTCTGTATTGGTTTAATGACTCTAATGCCTCTCTCTTAGCAGATTCCAACTGTAAGAGAATGGTTATGGTACAGGGTGATCATATAACAGCCTATAATAGATGGTGTTAAGAAGGATTTTCAGGTAGGAAATAATGGCAAGCAAATTCATAATTTAATTGTGTCTTGAAAGCATACATGACAACCCTCCCGTTTTCACAATCAATCTCCTGCAAACTCCCAAGCTCCTGCAAGCTCTCCCGGTTTGGGACTTAGTCAATAATAATTTTCATTTGCTATTATTCGATGATTATTCAGGGGCTGCTATAGGCACCCACCCATTCTAGGCGTGTGTTCAATCAAGCATGCAATACTAGCTGTGCTCTGTAATACTGTAATGGTACGCACAGTCGTCTCTTACACCTGACACTCATTATTATGTGTGCATACATGTATATATCTGCTTGCATTCTACTTTATGTAACTCCTATATTATTGTATATACTTGTATGATTATTACTAAGTCTTTTAATGCCTTTTATACCCATGTACAGAGGCCCGACCTCTCAGAATCACCTGATATTCATTTTGTACATGAATTGGACCATTATAAGCAACTTTTGTAGAACCCGACCTATTTTGGGTCGGCCGTCGGGCTTCCGGCGGCTATGTTGTTGCGCAACTTCCGGACGACCTTATGTCGTCTTTTCCCGACACTACGTCGGGCGGAAGTCCTTATACTATATAAAGGGCATTGTTTCACTGTTCATTGTCTCAGTCTTGACTTGGCTTTCAATAAAGACACATCTATACTTGATACAGAGAATTTCACTTCCTTTTGTCAGGTCATTCGCTTAGCGAACCGCCTACTAGGTCGGATCACTCTCTTTCAAGGTATAGTCTGAAGGTCAGACTTGGGACCAGATGGGTCGTCTCTGGTAGTTATTGGGCTACTGAGACCGCTCGATCTTTCATGTAATGAGAAGGCCTAGCACCACTCATAGGCACTTCAATTCTGAGTCGGTAGTCGTCCAAGGATGACCGCACCAAATCACAGAAACCATTACAATACTATGCATGCCCAGGGTTCAGGCAGTAGTCATTGTATAGTGCTGTAATGGTCATGTTATCTGTGTAGACTGTCAGTACCCATACATGTTCATGTTTCACACCTATCTTGCATTAACTAACTCAGACATCAGCTTGTACATCTAATGTTTATATGACATATTTTGCTTTGGAGCTATCTTGTTTTTTAATGCTATGGAAGCTTAGTCTCTCCAACTATATAAATGAAGAACTTTTGTTTGTTTGGCAATAGATAGTAAATAGATAGAATATACATGTAGTATCTCATGGTCATACACAGTATCAGATAGCAATTAATGTTCCTTCATGGTCTTTAATAAATTGCCTCAAAACACAACAGTGACCAGATTGGTTACAAACAGTCAGTATATGTAATGTGAGTTAAGTGACAGTCTCTAAACTAATTGCAACAATTTAAATTAATATTCTATTGTTTTATCTTATATTATCTTCACACTTCTATGAGACACCATGGTTGCCTTAGTCTGAGACCTAGCCTGTCTTCACTAGTTTTGTGCGGGCAAACAACTCCGTGTACTAGTATTTGTAGCAACCTAGTAAACGTACTTGTACTTGAAGTAAGACATTTTTCACCTGCTTAGTTTGTAACTACATGTAACTGAGAGCGGTAAAGGGACATTTCGAAAAAGACAGTTCGAAACAGGACGTTTCACAACTGGACAGTTCAAAACAGGACAGTTCGAAACTGTGTAGATTACGTTGAAAAGAACACAACTTACAGATAATTTATTTTAATTAGTTAATTTAATCAATTAAATAAAGAAAATAATATTAAAGATAGAAATTAGTTGAAATCTGGTGGTTGGGGTTTGGGGTCAGGCATTTCGAACTGTCCGGTGTTGAACTGTCCACTTTCGAAACGTCTTGTTTAGAACTGTCTTTTTCAAACAGCCACACATTCCTGAGAGCTGTGCCCACAGTAGACAGCCCATAAAGTGTGGTGCTCATTGTTAAAAGACATTTTAGCAGAGTTGGTGAGGGTTGTCTCACGTGGGTAGAAATCTCCCTCTTTGATGTCAGCCCAACTTGTCATGTATGCTTGGAAGGTCTTCCAAAAAGTGAGATTTAAAAATATGAAAAGATGCTTATAAAACTTTCTAAAATTTTTATTCTATGTTGAGCTTCATATGAGCGTAGAATGGTAACATGAGTTAATGTTACTGACTGACCTGACTCTGGACTGTAGTAAGCTGATCGTTTGCACTGGACCTTTCGGCAGTTAAAGATTCTATATCTCCTTTTAATATATTTATAGTATCTTCTGATGCAGCAAGATCATTGACTAAACCATCAATCCTATGTCTAAACTGTGCTTGCTGAAACTGAAAGTCTTTTGTAAGTCGATCAATTTTGTCTTGCAACGATTTCTGCTTTTCTGAATTTTGCTCACTTTGATTTTGTCGAAGTAGTTCCAACTCTTTTTCATAGAATGATTTTGACTTTTTGAACTTCTCCTCATAATCAAGTTCCATTTGTTCTTTCGCTGCCCTGAGATCTTCACAATTCTTAGTCATTTGTTCAATCTCTGTGGCATACTTTCCTTTCAATGACTCGAGCTCTTGCACAATTTGTTGTTCTCTGTCACTCGACTGAGAATTTTGAATTTTTAGTAAATTATCAACTTCAGTTTGATGAGCTTTTTTTAAATCAGCAATACTCTCCTCTTTTTCTTGCTCAAATGCGCTAATTAAAGCCTCAAAGTTTTTAACTTTAGCATCAAACTCTTTCTGGTAATGGAGTAGTTCCTTTGAGACCACAGAGATTCGCTGATTGTGATCAGACTGAAGCTGTGCCTCATGATCTGCACACTCATCTTTAAACCTATCAAAATCATGAAGTAATTTCTTCTTCTGTTTTTCGTGTTCTTCAATGCAATGCTCTAAGGAAGTTATCTTCTCTCTTAATTCACCTTCAACACCTGTATACAAAAATATGATTAATTTTCAATATACATGATTGTAATAATCACAAAGTATCTTGTTGCCTTGGCTGTGGTTATTGCTAGCAATAATATGGAAACATACTATATACTATATACATTATAAAATTACATGGTTTATTAGAGCCACTAAATGATTTGAAATAATACATAACAGACCTGAAACTTTCATACAATACTATGATAATGGTAACTCTCAGTTCAATACAGAAATATATTCTATAAATACAAAAGTAGTGTGAAATTAGAACTGAATGCAGGAACATCATAATATGCTAGTACTTTCAATACAAACTCTTTGGAGAGAATAAATAGACTAGATTATCACATATGAGATATACATGCATCTATCTTACCTAATTTGCTTCGTAGTCCATTTACTTTCGCTTTAGTTTCTTCTACAAGTTGCAGTTTCTCTTTCTCATATTGTTGTTGTAAGGATTTTACTATTTGTTCATGTTCATCATTCTTTGTGTTCAGAGCATATATGACCTGTTTAAAAACAATGACAATTCTATATAATCAACCATAACAAATAATTATATTTTCATCAGGGCATCTGGTAGATAGAAATATAATGATCTACAATGTATATATGCATAGCTTAACAAATTTTTGTTTTAGTTTACATGTTTTATATATTTTTGTATAAAGTATAACAAAACGACAAGACAAAATAAAATTTAAGTCTAACAAGTGAGTTCTATTCCGATGATGAAACCAAGGAGTAAGAGAGAGAAGGAGGCTCGTCCATGAGAATTTTGTGTTCGATGTGCTCCTCGGTTTCAAAATATGAGCACATGAGTCGCTGGCATTAAGCGAGTAGACAACTCCGTTGAATCGTGATGCGCTTCTTCATTGCTAAACAGGTATAAAAGCAAAGCACATGTGCACGGCTCTGGCGCTTATTACGTCACAGCTATAGCATCCAATCAAAATCATTTCTATGGAGAGATAAACATAATCGTTCATTGAGATAGCCAATAGTTTGAGCACTATTTTCATTTAGTTTGGATATCTTGTAGGGCCCACAAACTAGCCTATTCACTGAACTGGTATCTGAACTATATGCCATAAAACAGACCAAGTATATGGAGTCCTGATGTCTAAGAAACGTGTTGCACAAATTGACTCATTTCAACCGCGATTTATGTGTTTGTACGTTTTATTTATTATGAAGGAGCAAAGTTTAAATTTGGAATTCAAGCTCACTCACTGTAGCAAACTTAAATCTATTAGTGTTATTTTTGCTTATTTTGTTGATCATGTTGGTATTTGCAAAAAGTGTCATTTTATATCGAGATACGCAATTTTCTTCAAATATGGCGATTTTACTCGGCTATATCTTCATATCCCAGTGACATAAGTAGTGTGTTTATAGTCAATCTGTTCACCAGGCTATTACCAATTAGGGACATTGATTATATTTTAATTTTAGTTAATGTGTAAATTTTACTTTTTTAAAAATATTCATCATCTTTTCTTCAGACTTTACCAAGTACCCGAGGCGCACATTGAACACCGGAAGCCCATTGTAACATATATACAGGTTTTCATAGACGAGCCTCCTTCTCTTCTTACTCCTTGATGAAACCAATGCATTGGTTTCATCATGGAGTGCAACCCAAGATATTCTAGCACAGTGCCCATGAGGCAGTAAGCCTGTCTACCTTTGTGAGTTGAGCAATCTTCTTGGACATTTTGAGATGCATGTCCTGATCGACCATGCCGTCAGTGAAGCACTCTTGGGCAAGGTTTCCATATTTCTTGTTGTTATGCTGCTGAGCCATTGGTCTGGCCGCTGCCATAATAATCCACTAACTTCTTGTTAAGTTAGTGATTCTACATGTAGAGAGTCAGCTTGTGTTAAGGGTACAATCAGCAAAATATATAGAATGATTGAGGTAATAGTATACAACTTATACATCATGTACTTCTTTATAGTTCACAAGTAAGCTTATACTAATGATGAAGCCTTTATATAATTATTAGATTTTAACCCTGAGTAATGGAAATTCACTTCAGTATTGATAGATAAATTTAAATGACACTATAACGATGAAACTTCTAAAATGTGGAGACGTCATTATGACACATCTCACATGACATGACTAATAAAAGCAAAGATTAATTGGTGATCTGGAAAACTTTATAGCACCTCTATAGTAGCATATGACACATCTACTATGCTTATAGAAATACCATATCATGACAGCAGAGTGAGTTTTAATTTTTTCTTAATTTTTCAGTGCAGCACATCTTTAGCAAACATAACAAAATAATTTTAATTTATTGTTTAATAATTTTATTTACATTAGTCACTTGTTTTCATTTTAACTTGATTATCCATTCTGTAACCATCATTATTATAATAAAAAACCATTTTTTTAGATATAATATCATCATCATAATACGAAGCTGTACTGTAGATGCTTATTTGGTGAACAAATGACTTTTCTAGTCCTTCTGTTTCCTAGGCCTATACATCATACATTTATGTTATTCAGTAATTTACTATAGTTCCTTCATTATTGTGGAAAATGATAATCTTACACTCTAATAAAATTCTTGTTAACCTTTCTTTAATCACTATATTATGTAAATTGAAAAATATTTCCATTCATGTGAGATAGAAATTGCATAGTACGAGCAGCCATCTTTATTGTGTTGCGGCGCAACAGTGTAAACATTTTAAAAAAGTACTTGTGGGCCATCGGAAGTAAGCGATGCGAAAACGATGTGATAAAGACGCTAACTACCAGGCATATTTAGTTCGAGCGCCAGTGTATACATATGGTTTTTATTGACTTCAATAAGATGTCTGCGTCGATAGAAATAAAAACTAAAGCAATCGGGCAGGCTACATTTCTACGTACACGGGATTGGTTAAAGCTGTAGTGTATGTAAATATTTGCTTATCCGGTACGCGTGTGTTCAACAATATTAAATCAGCTCAACTCAAGGCCACTACTCCAGAGCATGATTTTCAGTTCACGCATGTTCGTCATGACTGCCGAGTGCTGATGAAATTTATTTGCTGGAGCAGCCAGAACCGGTGCTTATTTGTTGCGTGACGATAGGTTCAACAGCACTGTTTTTTTCTCTTACTGCTTGCAGTTGAATGTGCTCATAGTCAACCAACAAAGAAGTATTTTATTCTATTTTCAATTTTGCATGAGGTGACAGCAAGCTAAGTACCAACACTGAGTGTAACACTGCAAGGCTGACTCTCACTCGTCTGTTCTCATCCTGGTAATATCTCGTCAATACCAACTCAAGCATTGGTGTGATCAGAACAGATTTTAAGTTTCATGAAGCAACAGAGCTGAAAGGGTCAAGAATTAGAAACACGGTGACAGATCAATAACTATGAGATCACAGCTTTCGACTTTAAGGAACCGAATAGCCTAGAACTGTACTATTTTCTGTAAGTCCTGCTTTTCAACCATCTCAACTGTGCTGACTAATTTTTAAAGAGCTGACTAGTGACACAGAAGCTCACAATCACTAATTGTTATCAATTTATTTATTTTGGCCATTTGGCATTTGCAATAGTTATTTTAATGGTATTTATGTAGGCCTAATACATAACATTATTAATGCAAAACTTTGCTTATTTTCTTTATAATCTAGTGTTTATTAGTTATCATCGATACACAAATTGTAGTTCTATTTTGAACTCGGATTAAGTTTTTTAAGTGATATTTTCCTGTTGTTGTTGACTCTACTTCTGTCCAACTCTAATACATGAGCACTAAAATGGTGATTATATATCCAATGTTTTGAGTTATGTATCATGATCCTAAGTGATAGCTGGCAGGTCAAACGATGCATCATACATGTCAGTAATATTGCATAGTTCAAAAATCCATCCAAACATGAAGGACTTTTATATCTATGTAAATTTTCTCGTTTATTAATGCTATATTATGCCTAATGTTTATTACAGATCTATTCAATGGTTGTGACAGTGGAAACCATGTCCAAAGGATCCACTCTTGTTCAGCTGCACTCCCAGGAAACATTTTTACAGACAAGTCTCAGTTGCATAAGTTACATGAGACCAATGACATCACCATACATTACTGAGCGTGCTAGAAGCGATGCTACGCATGGTGAGATTAACCAGCTTTCGACTTCAGTCCCCAAATTGAAATCTTTTATGAAAGAATCTGTTAAAAAAAGAGTCTCATTCGCCGACTCCGTTGGCTTAGAGCTAGAACAAGTTCGGCACATGACTGCTGGCAGAGATACACCACCCATTTTACACCCAAAAGTGTTCGAATCCTTAAATATAGACACAAACAAATTGTCTCTTCCTACTCTAACTCTCGGATTTCGCCAGCCGGTATCCGATTACTCTCGGTTTAAAGAGTCTCTCGCTAGAAACTCTGTGTCATTGGAAAGCGTTTCGCTTAATGATAACTTTTTAATAGGAACAATCAAGGTGAAAAATATTGCTTTCGAGAAAACTGTTGTTGCTCGATTCACTTATGACAATTGGCGCAGTACGGAGAATGTGCCCGCCTACTATGTTAACAATGGACTAACAAACGCTCACGGCAACCAAATCTCTTCCTCATTGGATACTTTCTCATTCAGTTACGAAATCTGCACAGATAGGTTGACACATAATGGACTTAAATTTGTTGTCTTCTACAAGTGCAAAGGCATAGAATTCTGGGATAACAATGGCTCTCAAAACTATTTGATTAAAGTGAGCAATGACCATAACAATAATGATAGCTTGACGTATGGTTCACCTCGCCTCAGCTCAAATCCACCCAAGAGTTTAGGGAACTGGACAGAATTTGCAGTCTGGAAGAATTTGGAACTTGATTACACACCATATTGGTGACAGAATATTATTTATTTTATATTTACATTTCTCTACCATACTGACCTCTCTGTAATGTTTTACTTGCATTCTATACTAAAGCATCAATTGTTGTCAATAGGTTTTAGCTTTGGTGCTGTGAGACACATTTTATATAGGGAAATGTGAAACAAATATTGGTGCTGTGATTGTAAATGAACCATTTGTGCTGCATAATAACAGTTTTATTTTTAATTAATCGCTTCAGATCTTATAATGTTTAAACACAATTATGAATTTTACGCTATGTATAGATCTTTTGTTCGCTATTTTAATGAACCACTGTTATAATATAATTTGTTTAGAACCAACAATTACTGACTACTTTAAGAGTTCAATACACTTTGTGGTGTTATAGGTTACACCTTTCAGCTACTACAGAAAGACATAATGTTATTTAGGAATTACATGTACATTGGAACTTGAAATAATTCAACATGGTATATACATGTACATGTATATAGCATGTATATGCAGTTTAATTGTAATTTCATGCACACTTGATAGTCAAATATTATACTGTATTAGATGAGCTCGCAGTGACAAAATAATGGGATGTGAAGCATTAGTGTCATTGGTTATATCAATTATTCAATGCCATAAATCCAACAATAAAAGAAAGTTGTGCTGCTTCAACCTGTTTTTTGCTATATTTCAAGGTTCAGCCAATAAGTGGCAGAAAGGAGAATTGCTACAGTAACATAAATGATAAATCTCCATTCAATGCCAACTCTGATTGCATTCATTTGGTCAAAATAATGCCATCAGAGTTGTACCCTCTCTTTATTTTAAATAATCAAGAGAAGACAGCTCCAAAAAGCACAGTTTTGCCTGCTAGATAACCAGGTTATTTCACATACATGTAATTGGGTTGTACTTGTACATTTTCATTTATTGTTATAATGTGAGTACATAACAACAACTTTAACCTAAACTGATAAATGTTTTTTGCTGCTAGGTACAATGAAAATCAATAAATGGAAGAAGATAAGAATAAGTACTACATGATATAATCAGGTACATGTACAATTAGAGGACTAATGGAAACTCACATCATATATGTCATCAATACATTCAAAAAGTAGCAATGAAACCTTTAGAGCCAGTTAACTACAATGATGTAAAAGTATGCAAAGTAACACCTTGGTATAAAATCACAACAACACTGTCTAAAATGATAAAAATTGACTATAAATTCTTGTAAATTCGACTCAATATTAACAGCTAACTGCAAATTATTTAATGAATATTATTACCCAGTGTTATAGCATACTTCAAAAATGACAATTATAAGCCAATCTGTACATATGACTCCAACTTAAATTGATAATTAAAGCATTAGTTATGAAGATGTGGTTCAAGCGGAGGCAACTTCATATAGATCAATAGCCTGAATATGAGTTTCGTGATCTGTACCGTAATCTATATCAGCACATATGAATGAGTATAAGACTGCGTGTAACCTACTGTATATGTATATACCACGTGGACTGTATCTACTCTGTAGTAGCACCAGACTCAGTCCTTTATCTGGTAGGCATTCCTCATCATCAGATCAAAATATGCATCCTGGTCGATCGAGGCACTCACACCAGCGTAATAATTGAGAAATTCCTCCTTAGTTATCTAACAGAGACAATTTGGTAATATTAAAGTAAGGTAAGACAACTTCAAACTGCACAGTGAGTGTTTATACGTCAAAACTGCAAGGGAAAGTTCATCATTGCTAATGCACATTTTAGAAGTACAACTGCTAAACAATATATTGTATTGACTGAGCTGAGCATGGAGAAAAATTTACAAATCCTACTTATAAATGCATGATTTCTAAAATAGGTCAGTGACGTAAATAGCATGACTATTTGGTTTTAGCATACCATGATAATATAATGACTACCTGCTTTTTTCTATAATTAATTGATAACAATATAATAATATGTTAAAACTCACCACTCCATCTTTTTCATTTGGTGTATCAAAACTGTCAAGGAACTCTCTAAGGCACTGGTCTTCTGTCCATTCACCGTTTAGGTATTTTTTGTGATGTTTGACACTGTACACCCCTTTTAAATCTTCTACTGTGAGTGTCCCATCACCTGTTTTATCCAACTTCATGAAAGCTTTGTTTATTAAATTTTTCCTCCTTTGTGACATTGGTGGCTGTAATGAGTACACAGATTGTCTATAATACAGATGTGGCTCAGTAAATAGACAAAGCAAACCTCTCTAATGCTGAAAATATTACAGCAGCACTAGTAATTTTATTGTTGAAATTGGTCCCGAGGATTTTAAAACCTTCTAGAAACTGGTTTAGTCCTCAAAAACTAATTATCCAGCAACAAACAGGTGTTCTTCTTTTATAAAGCATGCAATTGAAGGACATGGCTGTAACATTTACATATATAAAGATACGTACCCGAAGGTTCTTCAGAAACTCTTCAAAATCCACAGTTCCACTACCGTCCTGATCAAACCGAGTAAACAAATCTTGAATCTCCTCTTTCTCCAGCGTCATTCCATAATCATGCATTCCTTTGACAAATTCTTTCATATCTATAGATCTGCTGCCATCATCATCCATTATGCGGAATGACCTGACACACACAATAGAATAGTAATGCAGATCAATCTGAGCATTGAGAATTGTGAATTATAAGCCAAATATGTTCCATAATAACGAAAAGTTGAAAACATTAGTTACATGTAGCAACAAAATTAGAGTTTTACCTTCCAAGACCTTTAATGCCATTAGCCCCACGAGATAAACATTGCAACCGGAGTCTTTCCAGAGGATCTTTGGCTGTCTGAAGCTGCGCTTCCGCCTTTTTTTTCAGTTCACGATTACCTCTTTGTGTACATGCCATTGCGATCGAAAACCTGTACATTACACCAAATGAATCATTGTATATATTCTTCCACATACATTTTTTTATAATATCTGCTACAATACAACTTCAATAAATGGAAGTTCTTGAAATTCTCATCATGCTCGTCATTCATCATCATATTCATTTGATTATAGCAAACTATTGCTGGCTACCATCAAATTTAATCACGTTTGATTCCAATCCTTACAATTGCAATTGTAAAAGTGAATAAGTTGGTATACATAGTTGATATAACTAGAATAATTACCATACTCAATCTACATTATAATATACATGTAGAATATATACATGTACACTGTATTATGTACCATTGTAATCAGAAAAGCAAAACCATTTCAATATTATTAACACCAACACAAGCCAAATTGCTTCGCAATGCAGTTCATGATTTATTCCAACTTATTGTACAGGAATGATTGAATCTCAATCTGAAACTATACTTCTACACCCAGAGTTAATAAACTTGGAACAGACCAGAATAATTGAAAATTTAAATCTGTTAACTAAAGAAATTAATACTAATAGAATTTCTAGTAAAGAGTTCACAACCTTGTAATCTCTAGCAGAACCTCACTATAAAACAAGTTGGAAGAAACTGCCAAGTAAAACAAGCCCTACCACTCACCTTACTACTAGGTTGTTGTATCTGTATCCGTGGGAACGACGCTTGCGCAAGCGTAGTACTACATTTCTGTTCGTCGAGAAGATAATCCCGTGTTGCGTCTATATTGCACGGAATGACAACTCCTCATATTAGTGTAGGTATGTTTTCACGAAAGACAAGACAATTTCAAACCGAATAATTCCTTATAACAATTTGTCATTGTGCACATCACAGCAAGCTCTATTACAAATCAAAACCTATCACTGCAGGACTGCACAACATAACTGAGTTTTTGTGCTCAGAAATAGCCTAAACTAACTTTTACTTTTACCTACTACTAACCTAGTAACATTGTAATTACTACCCAGTTCAGTGTGAGACAGGCCTTACACATTAATTAAACGCAGGTTATTTTAAAATATTAATTATTTTTATACTCAAAAGATCGTTATGATAGATGATATAAATATTTCTTGAAAAAACTGCAGGAGTTCTTTTAGCAGAACAAGTTTTAGTAAAAGTATGAATGGTAATAGCATATTATCTTTTGCTAAACTTTGCTAAAGTACCAACACATATTAGATATAAATGTGTGTGACCTATAAATATCCTTGTCCAATCCATCATACAGACGAACCCTCACTTTTGTTACTCTTTGGGTTACTATTATATGACATTGTGCTAGCTACTGTTGTTGTGTCTGTGAAGGTTTTGGCAGCTGTTAGTAACACATTATTAATCCACTTGCTGGTATCTACTGGGTCCTCAATGACAGGAGGCCAAGGGTTTCCTGTAATATGAAAATGAGTTTATTCACTAGAGGTCAAACTGATAATAATGTTTGGTTGCTAATTAAGCTGTTTAAAACCAATCCTTCCGGCAATATGTACTTGTAACTGTTTTAAAACTTTTCATAATACGGACTAGAAGCTTCAATTTACCCTAGTTCTTCCAGCATTGTTACTGCGCAGTGTAATTACAATTTGTAATACTGCTTGAGCATACATGAATGGGAGGTGATGATATTGTACATAATATTTATCGTTTACCTTTGAGTTCCAACAGAGCTCGGCTCTGATTTTGAGGATAAATAGTAGGGAGTTGATACTGTTCCGTGTAGCTACTCGTATGGTTGCTATATCTTGGCACCAAAACATTGAAGAGTTTATGTACTAAATCTTTATCCTGTATAATGAGACACATATAGGAGTAAGTAAAGATACAAACCAAGAGCAAACATCAATAACATAAATAAACCGATAGGAGAGTCCCAGAAGCTCTGGGGTAGTCAGAGTAGCCATGCTATGCTATCAGATCTCTGGTATATAGTATAAGATTAGTATACTAGGCCTATTTTATTTATAGAGCAATATTAGTCCTTTTAGTCCTACAAGCACCTCGTGCTTGGTCTGCGACGCAAGTCTCACTACATTAGTTGCTCGCTTCGCTCGCGTGTAATGATGGCTTGTGTTCATGTGCTGTGGTCATGCATGTGCATGACCTCTGGTGGCGCAGGCATGTTGCAGTGATTCCATAAGGAGTTGCGCTCCCTTGCATTAAGAAGACAACTCCAAATCCATAGCCCGAGTTCCAACACCAAAGAGTCGGGTGGGGTGGGTTGGGCACCCACCCCGCCCTTGGTCAGGGTTGAAGGCCTAAGGCTATGGCCCCGCCCCGGCAGCGATGCCTGGGGACCCGGTCCCAAAGTCCTAGCACCACCCGGAACCAAGATCCTCACCGGCAGCATTGTAACATATATAAATCAAGTCTCTAAGAGGATCTTCGCTGCCGGCATAGCCTGAGTTCTAACACTTATCCGGCGGGTGGGGTGGGTCGAGCACCCACCCCACCCTAGGTCGGGTCCGAGGGCCTAAGGCTAGGGACCCACCCCGGCAGCGATGTAGGGGAACCCGGTCCCAAGGTCCTAGCGCCACCCGGAGCCGAGATCCTGACCGGCAGCATTGCAACATATATGAATCGTCCCAATTTTCGACCCCAAATCTGATTGGAGGATGGCAGACCGCAGACCGTAAACCGTAGACCGTAAATCGTAGACCGTAAACCGTTTCGTCTTTAGTTATATGATTGACAAAAGCTAATCAACAAAGGTTGAAAGGGTAACTTTTATTGCTAGATTGGACTGCTATTGTACATTCTTTCAGAATATTTATCTTGGACTAAATGAAAGAAAGCACATCACTACTCACCAATAGCCAAAACTGCACCATCTCCATGGTCTCTGCATGCTCTGGACCATGCAACGCTGCCTGCTGAATCAGCTGAAGAAATGAATTGAGAAAAATAAACCCATAAATTATACAAAGATTGCATGCCTGTGCTGCATTCACATTCTATTTCAAGTATCATTGCTCAGCTGTTTGAAAAGCAAATTAGTTCTGTTGCATACAATATATAAGGAAAAAGGATTTAGGTATTATAGGAAAGACTAAGTTTATGTGAAATAGTAGAACCTCCATGTCAATCAGATGTACAAGAAAGATTGGCATATTGCACACAATACACAAACACTACAGATCTAGAGGTCACACTCAATCACATATTTTAACTCAGACAACTAAAACATGGGCTAAATATTGTATTGTGCAAATACAGCCCAAGTGTGTGGAATACATAGTTTGTAGCAGAAGAAAGGATTTTTTAAAACACAGAAATTGCTTACCAGTTCAGTATACCCACGAGATTCATCCAGTACACCAAAATTTCCCTCTAACCTCTCATGTCGTACCAGTTCTGTTACCGTTTTACGTAATCTCTCTATACGACCTTCGGGACCACATCCGAAACCCAGTGTGCCCTTCAATTTACGAGCCCTCCGAGAAATAGGTATACGGAGTCTATTCATACTAAAACAAATACATGTAGGTTTAGTCATGATAATACTAGTCACTAATTAGCATCCAAATAAACATGAATCAAATTATTAGCTATCCAAACCACTTAGCATATTACTGTTTAGTGATCCACGAACAATAATCGAATAATGACATAAAATTGAATAATTAGTTTATTTGATAAGATTGTAATAATGTAATTAATAATTAAATTATTACATGATAATTTGTCATTATTATTAGGACTTTAAATAACAGATAGACCTACCAGGCCTAAAACACTCGTGTATTTAAAGAATGTGGCCCGAGAATGTGAATTTTGCGATAGGTTATATTTTCAATCTTCATGAATTTTAATTATATTAATCAACTTTATTATTGAAAAGCAAATACGCAAGTGGTTTTTAAGTAACCTGAGATAGGTATTAGGTTCATTGACAGCTTGAAATTATGACTAGGTGATGTAAAATGTTAGCAATAGTAGCATAAAACCTTTCGTGTCTTTATAAGATGGAACAGATTTTAATGCCAAACTTGGCAAATTTTGCTTATCCATTTTGCTCACAACCTTACGGAAAAAATATTAAGACAGTTTTTCACATTCGTAATGGTCGGATAGATGGTAGAGTGATTTGATCCTCTATGACTATTCAACCATGAAAAATTATTTATGCTTAGCATGTTCGACTCATGTTTCTATTTTTTCGACTCACTTTTACAAATTTTGGTTGGTCACCCTTCTAACACTGATTGATTTGATTAAATTTTAAAATTAATAAAAAACTAAAATAGAATTAAAAAAAAATAAAAGCAAAAGTTCTTCTTCATTCCTCAGACAAATAATAAGCATTATAACGAGGAGTGGTGATATGTGATAAGCAGATAGCCAAAGCAGTGAAAAAAGACCCAATAAAATTGTTACTATCATCCCCAGACTCCATCTACATCACATGTAACTCTCTCTCACAGTTGTAAGTTAAATTTAATTTTCAATGTGGGAATTTTTAGATTTTTCTTTTCAACCTTGGCCTTAGTCAGGAACATTGAGTAATCTTTTGCTCAAAAGGCAATTATAGTTATACTAAAAACGAATATTTAGAGCCAGGGTCAAGGATACTTTTTACGGTTGTTAAGCAACCGAATAGCACTTACTTTTGTAAAATTGTCCAGCTTTATTGGACTGGTATTATATATTCCGTTCCGTCACAATCATGGTTTAATTCACTGACGCCATATTGTTTATTTTGAACGCAAAATTTTGTTCACAGACACAACATGGTGTTGCATCTTTGAATTACTAACTAATTTAATTTCAAATAGGTGCAAGTGTTACACATAATAAGATAATCATATCATAATCATTACGATAATCATAATGATGATTATTTTACATATTTATGATTTGCAACACAAGTTTTCAGTCTTATTGCTGTTCCTACTGGTAAACTTAAAAGAACTAAACATAAAATATGAAAAAAATAATGAACATCTCACTTTTGCTGCCATTTTTTCCGAAGATGGTATTTTGGTTCTATAAGAATATAGTATGTAGGGCCTACATGTATATTTAAAACAGAGTGAAAGTCATCTGTAAACAGTGATATACTGTAAATATTGCAGACCCCCTAGTCCAAAAAATAGTTAAAACTAGAGGCTCCCTTATAGATTTGCATGAAATTGATGGTGGAGTCCTACCTCATCTGAGGTAAATTCTGAGGTAAATCTTAGAATGGCAAGCTTGTATACATAATTATATTCTCTATTGAAACTTTGCAATTATTTATATTTTAAGGGATTTCACTCTGCTTTAAATATGAGGTGTTCACTATTCTCTGTAATTATCTAACATTCTCAAATCCCAAAATAAGTTGTTGGCTTATGTACTTGCATGTAGGTGACGAGGTCAAGTCAAGATACTCCATTAATTTATTCAGTATGCAACACACTTAGCTCATTGTAGGCTGTAGAATAAAGCTTCCTCAAACTATTGTATCAATTAATTTAATATTCACTATTAAGGATGTTTAATTAGCAACATGATTGAGCACTTCGTAACAATGTCAATTTGACCTTTGCAGCATATATACATGTAATTTAAATTCACACAGGTTTTGGGTTTGTTTAACAAATGAAACAAGCCAAGCTAGACAAAAGATGATCACCTGTAGCAAACATGTTCAAGACTAAGCATAATCAGTTAATATTATGTTCATTCACAAATTTGGAAATTCTGAAATGACATTTTGAATAGATAAGAAGAATTACTCTCATTAGTTTGCACTATGCAAGTAAGCCTATCATTACAATGCTAGAGAATAATTTAAACTCTTGGAAAATGGCCAAGAGTGAGCATGCTTTATTGAATATTGAGTTCTTACATTGCAGCTTTTCACATAGGATATATAAGAAGATGCCACCAAAGAAAGGAAAGAAGAAAGGGAAAAAGAAAGGAAAGAAATCCGGAGGAGCAAAACCAGAAGGTGGTGCCCCAACAGATAGAGAAGAACTACTACAAAGAGAGTAAGTGATAAATAGAAAAACATAAGAGTATATATAACATAGAAAGGATGATTTAGTTTTAAACACTTTTCAGTCAGAGAGTGATGTGTGAGTAGTTATCAGCACTTGTTGTATAAAGTCTGGGTTATTTGTTAATCTCGTCCTCAGGTTATGTTGTTGCGTCTATATAAGTATGGAAACAATTAGTCCAGGCCATGGATTTTAACAGTAGTTGACATGATTATTACGTGACTGTATGTGTGTTGCAAAAGATTTTCATAGGCTTGTAGATTAACTTTAAAAGAGTTTATAGGTTTACTAGATGCTGTATTACACTACTAACATGCTGACAGAACGACACTCAAGACTCAACTCTCTCATCAATATAACCACATAAAAGCATTACAGCAATTATGATGAAACAATGATGCAATGCAAACAGCCAGGCAAACCAATGACATTGGCAAAGAACACAATATGAAACGTTGTGATACTATGAACAAATGATGTGTTAATTAGAGCAAAAACATAACCAGAAGTTAAAACTGAACTATGATAAGATATAATATGTAATGCAACTCTACAAGTTAAAACTGAACTATGATAAGATACATGTATAATATATAATGCAACTTTACAAGGCTGTGGCTTGTACATGTATAAATATGGGGTTTAGAATGTACATGCACATATATTTGTTCAGTAGACATGTATTTAAAAAATTCAATATACTTTTATTATACTCGTTTTAGGTTGGATGCATTAAACAGTGAGCTCTCTTCGTTGAAAGACAGATGTTCTGAATTGTATCCTTGAATCATGTTTCTGGAGTCATTTTGATTAACTACACCTAAAAACTACATTACAATAATACATTCATTGCCAATGCAGATAATATAATATAATTATTTCAGTTTAGTCTACAGTTCTTATACAAAGGTTTAATTATATGATTAGCAATATACATGTATACATATGCTTTGAAACTGCTATGCAGTGATGAGCGAATGGTGTAGTATTGCATTGCTTTTATCCTTATCAAATGAATTTAGACGAAGCCAAAATAACTTCCTACAGCAAGAAGCTGGCAAGATAAGAACAGAAAGTGTAAGTTAATTGATGAAAACTTAGAATTATGCTAGTTTGTAGGTATATTGTATAGTGGCTCTGATACAAACATGACCAAAACACAATATTGTTCTAATGCAGGGGTACAGTTGATACTTACATGTACTATAGTGATTTGTTCCAATATAAAAGTAAACATTTATGGTTGCAGTGAATAAGACAAGCTGTATTTTCCAGCATGAGTATATGAGTTATATGGAGAAGAAAACCCATAAACGACAGACGTCTATCATAACTCTTAGCGATCAGAACACAAAGGAGATCCAAGACATTAGAGACCAGAAGGAGAGGATGCTTGCTACGTATGAAGAGAAGAAAGCGAAACTTCGAGCAATCATGCTTGAAAAAGAAGCAGCCCTGGCAAAGATAAAGCAAGAATTGGATGATCTTGCTGAATACAAGGTAGATAACATTGCCTATTGTCAGGTTTAATATTTGTTTTACAAGAATGAAACATGGACCCCGTTTAGTTTCAAGGATGAGCTGTGTAATTCAAATATTCCTACATGCAAAATACATGCCCTCACTTGTTATTAGGCATTCTATCAACTGGGTTCATGTGTAATGTTTTGGTGAATATTGAATGAGGGAAGGTAAATAATATTATGACACAGCAACTTTAATACAGCACCTTGTTTCCCATATGTTATTAGTGATATCATACCCTGTACTATTCTACTATATCTACTAAGTACCATTCTTCAATTGAGATGCCTATAAATGAGTCTTTTGACTCCAACAAAGTAAATTCTAATTAATCAAATAATATACTTATAATATGAAGTTATCCTCTCTGTCTCCTTCCTTTGTACAAAGTTTCTCTGCTGCGTGAGCATGTCATTGTTACTGACTATCAGAAAAAATAAATATTAAAGAACTCATTATCAAGGCTATTTCAAATTGCTACAATTTTTCCAGAGAGATGGCTTGAAGGCTAATATTACATCTACAATGCAGGGGGGTAACTTTCTTGAAAAAGTTGAGGCGGCCAAAATTGGACTGGCTAACAGTAGCGGTGTGGGGAGGGTGTGTGCGGGATGGGGGAAGGAGGGTGGGGCACCTCCCACAAGAAAACTTTTGAAAATTCACACAAAAACAGCCATTTTGATGCATATTTGAGCTATACGTGATGGTACAAAAGTACAAAATGTTGCATAGTAATCTGCCAATAGTAAACTTCAAATTAGTATACTGCAAAATAGTGCTTCTCTGTTTGGCTTGGCCATGACGTACCATTGTAGTCCTTTACATCATTACATAAAAATGTACTCACATTAATAAGACGGGAAATAGTGCAAATTTAGTTGATAAATAGAGATGGAGAGTGGTATTCTAGGGTTTCCAAACTCTGAAGAACAGTGTTAGAAGTGGAACAAATGAGGTGGGTGGGCACACTGTGCATGCAATCTTATGGCATCCCCATAGTTGAATACAGAATTACACATGCAGTGATCCTATCTTACAGATGAGATTAGCTAACAAATTGAGTGAATTACTAAAATGAAAAAATTGTCCCTCAGTGGGATTCGAACTCGTGTCTCTATGCATGAAGACCAAGCACTCTACCAATTACGCTATCAAATCAGCAGTGGCTTCACGCAAAAATTAGCCATTAATGTAATGATACACATAGTAGCATCATTTTCATTAGAGTATGTTTATATCATGTGGGGCACGGTAACTATGCCTTCCGATATTAGCTTAATTTTTTCTTCTTTTAAACAAAAAGTTCAGGCGGCTAGGGCCGCCTGAGCCGCCTAGATAGTTACGGCCATGCAATGTAGGTGACATGGGAAATTATTCTTTAAAATTCTACTACATTTTATAGAGTATTGATTGAGAGTAGCTGGCAGAGATGAGACAACTTCCTATCATATTCAATAGTTTATGAAAATCCAAGAAATGAGAAATTATTCTATTGATCCTCAAAGCCAATAGTCTATCACTAACATAAAATTACATCTGGTAACGGACTATTGCCATATTTGATAGAATCTACAAAGTCAACAGTTAACCAGAATAAAGGAGTTGGAAGCCGAAGTGACACAGATGAGGTCCACTCACACCAGGGCAATTCAAGACCTAAAATCTAAGTTTCTCAATGAGAAAAGAGTATTCCAGAATGACTCCGATAGCAAAATAAACACAATGACAAAGATGGCTAGTAAGGTATGTGCTTCCTTGTCAGTAAATAAATTCAACAATTTTCACATGCTGGCAAAACTGAATATTCTGAACATATTTGTAATGGTACTTTAGGAGGCAATGAATTGTCTAAATGAACACACCACAAAGATAAAGCTTGAGAACCGGAGACTAAGACACACTTTATTGAATCTGATCAGAAAGTCAAGAGCTTTGAATGAGCAGAAGACAGAATTAGAAGAGCAGAAGAAGACGCTGCTTCGAGAAAAACAATATGCTGAGGATCTGAAAACTATACGTAGTACACGACAACATAAAATTTACAATGCACTAGGTATTGAGATAAATCCAGAACCAGAAAATGTTGATCCGTACCAAGAAAATTGATATTTACATGTATAGTGTTGTATCAGTTTTATTTAACTATTGCCAACAGTTATGGTATAGCCTACATATTAAATATTATTATCATAATATTTAAAAACGTATAAACAAATTTTGGAATTGTATTAAAACCTTTATACATTTAAAATACACCAGCTTTTTTACATATCTCCACTATGTCCATATGTTTAAACTCGCTGGGTTTTGAATGCATGCTCTCAACTAATTTAAAGTTTTCATCACTTCCATACATTAGCTGTGTTTGATGAACCAATAGAGTGGCCAGTTCAGGTTTTAAGTCTTCCTGCATTATCTCTCCCTTCATCAGTACAATACCCTTCGTTTCGGCTAATTCTGTATAGTACTGAACGCAGAGGCTGTATGGTGCATATTCACCGTGTGTTTGATATGCTAGTAAAGACGTGTAATACCAGTCATCATTAGTGCATTGTCCAAGCATAAATTCATAACCTGAGTCCCTAGGTACAACATAGATAAACATTGGCCGTTGGTTGCCTTTCTCTCTCAGGCGGTGATATTTTTCAACAGGTATAGAAGCAAACAGCACATTCTCCTTGGTTGCATAGTACTTATTCCAGATCTGCACAATCTCCTCACTACTTTTATCTTCTAAAAGCTCAAGTTTGATTATTGAATCCAGGCCCTTTCTAGGAGACTCTGTCTCAGGTGCTTTCTGCTGGTTTTCAGCAGATGTACTACGCATCTTCTCCAAGATAGACGAACCCTTGATGTCTGTCGAAGTTTCGGTACAGGAAGTTGGTTTCTCTTTCTTTCCATAAATCTTCTTCAGAGCTGCTTCATATTCCTCAGGTTTGCTTTGTTTAATCTTTTCCAACTTCTCCTTGTATTTATCAAAGTAGGAGTTTTCCTCTATCGTTGGAGCAGCTGGCTTATCGTAGGTTGAAAGCTTGGCCAAGTGATTAAGAAAGGACACAATTGGAGAAGCAGGAGGGGGAACTGTTGGAGGTACCCTTAATTTAAAGGCTGCATGCATGAGTCTTCTGGTATACATATCTGATAGATTTCCACTTGCCATCAAGCACCAGACTAAAATAGTATACAAACTTGTTGAATCAAGGTCAAGGAAGCAGTTCAGCTATAGAGCCTACAGGCATTATCAAAAGTATGGCACATTCTGTACACCCTGCAGTAATTCAGGCAACTTCACTTTTACAACATCCATTTTTACAGTTAACAGGATTGGTTAACTGATAATTAGATTAGTAGCTCTATCTCAATGAAGCAACCCAGGTTTTTGTTTCGCTTCCAGTCAGAACTTGTTGTACAATGGTGGAAGCTGACTTGGTCGTGAATATACCCCACAAATCATGGTATCTGAAAGGGAAATTCTCCATAATAATTGTAAATAGTATAACTAATAAATTAATATATATTTATTATGTTATTAATGAACTATTAATTTAATATTTATGTCATAACTTCCTGTTTGTATTCTATAAAATTAATATAATTTATATGAATATTATTTATTATTATTATATTACATTACACTATAACTATAGATTATGATTACATTTTATATTAATCATTAGATAACATTCACATTGATGTGTATGTATAATGCATGTATATAATATTATTACTTTTACCTCTGATTTACCTCTGATGAGGTAGGACACTCTTGACCACCGGCGGCGTAGGTAGAGTGCCTCAATAATGTAACAGTGTGCATTTGGTTTTGGCCAGGTGTCTCAGCATTACCGCTGTTAGATATTATTTTTACTTTTTATTTTTATTTTTTTTTTGGTCATCAGCCATGATACCTCTCATCTCGCGTATAGTCCTTGGTAAGAAGCTTTGATGGTAACATCTGGAATTTGTTGAGATAGATGTGGGTTCACCACGGGCTGCAGCTCTTGTTGTTACTGTCATGTCAGTGCGATTATTAATAATTTCGTCATAGTCTAGTGTCTAGTCTTGAAGAAAAAATTACTGTCCAACACTCCATACAGTATTTAATATTAAATTTATTATTGAAAGGGAAGGATGATGAATGATGATGTGATCACTAATCTGAAATCTTTATCCAGTCTTAGAGCCAATGTTAATGTAACATTCAGAATAGAATGTGACACATACATGCATGTAAAACACAAAATATTTCCCAATGATAATTTTCCTTATAGTAGTTACAACTATAAGCCTAATAAGAGTTGCTGATGTTGATAGAATTATCCTGTAATGGCATTAATATAATTAATAATAAAATAATAATTATTATATTATTATAGTTTGTTTTTAGGCGCTACAAACACCCTCGATAACGCAACGTCAAACTGCGGGGAATTTTCTACAAGAATGGCGGTCGCATTTTAGACCAATTTGGAAATGGGATTTATGGTGTTAAAGACTGCAATTAGACTAACAATGTTTACATCTCCTGAAAGTAGAGACTTTGGGGGCGCCACCACACGTGGTCTCCTCTCTGTCAACAGAATATCTAAATATTAATAAGGGTTTAAACTTGTACTATGTTCAGAGGCCATAAAATAATATAATTTTTCTTAGTTGATCAAGTCTGACCTTACCTGCCCCTGCAGCCAAGTCTCCTTTACCATCTCCTAAATTATTGTTGTGATTTGTTGCAAATTCACAGATAAAATGTCATTTTTGTAGTGAAAAAACTTTTTTTCGTCGACCATTTTACTTAATGTGACCAGCCAATCAGGGTTCAGAATACTTAGGTTTCCATAATAAAGAAGACAACTCCTCTATTGTTGATGCTATTTATACTACAATACGTGCTTGGATTACACCTGTACCCTCAAGCTCCATGCAAATCTTGTATAGTGAGTCATACAAGCAATACTTGCAGTTGCATACTGCTTCCATTGCACATGTAGATGTACATTACTGTAGGCTACAAGCACAGCTTGTTACAGCTCATGTCATATGACATATGGATATGGTTGTAGAATATTAATAATTATGATATAAGCATATTATTATTATTAGTACATAGCCATGCATCCAACATATCACGGTCACTGTGCTGCTATATATCCTACATCTTCCATGCTACATTTTTGTCATACTATACATAGCAGATCTATTTTACCCCTGTTACATGTTCTAAATATCTTGGAATAGCTTACGGTTTTGCATTTGTAGAATATATACATTGTACAATCTATTAAATTATGTAGTGCTATAATAAGTATAGTCACCTAAGATTATTACACATTACACAATGTAGAATATACATGTATATTACAGTATTATGATGATGACATACATAATAATATACATGTATGTAATATATGTGTGTAATTATGTAATCTGTAATATAAAACTTGAGTGAAAAGATGTAATCATGTTAGCATTAAAATAGTTTTGTGCTATAGCAGTGGTGTCTAGTCTACTACATGCTACATAGTTCTTGTACAATTCTCTCAATCCACAGTTTTCGCTGTTTATACATTTTCACCAATCTGTGCTATATAAGATTGAAAGATCCATCTCCAGTGTACATCTGTTATTCAGTGGAATATTCTGGATGTCATCTACTGTGTACATCCACTATCCAGCTGGCAGTCACTGCATGCCTCATCGCCTGCAACAGTTACATAGTGTATCATTCATTATAGTAACGTTATGCTGCTGGCACAGCCGCACAGTGCCAATAGCCTTCCAGTAAAAAACTTGGGACAGATTACAATGGGATTTTTTGGTTGATTTTTCAAATTTCAATTTAGCATAGCATGCACAGTTTTTGGTCTAGGGTTATAATATGCACATATTTGGAATTCTCATGAAATGGGCTTTATCATGGTGTTAAAATTTATGACATGTGTTCATTTTGAAAAAACAGTTTGTAGTGCCTATAATGTTTTACAAACTAAAATCAGCTTTATAAAGTATTATTTTCAGCTGGTTTTGCAGTAACACCATTTATCACTAATTGATCAAAACACAAACCCCCTCCGATCATACTCATAAAATAATCATAAATAACAACCTGGAGGCTTGATTAGCACAATTTTTGAAAGATTCTTCAGGTGAAGATGGCTAAATATGAGTTTACTAGCGCACCAGCTTTGCGTTCGAAATTCCGCAAAAAATTGCGGTAGAGAATAAATAATTTTCCACACATGATTTCAACTTAAATTTTGCTAGATTAAGATTGTTTCGATATCCAACTTCGAGGTTCATAATTGCAGATGATGTATTGTATATTTGCTACTGCATTTTTCATTCAAAAAATGATTTTTCTATTGAGTTCTATGTGTTGTTAAAAAGTTATCATGTCATTTTGTAAAAATTGGAAGTATCTCATCTGGGAGGTAGAAACGTACTCTTCAACACTCAGAATGTCTCTATGAAATCTGGAGACTTGACAAGTATACCAACCACTAAGCTGATAGGCTTTGCTTGCAGACCAGCTGAAAATAATACTTTATAAAGCTCGCCAAAATCAAAGAACTACTAGCTAACCTTCCTTTGTCCTTGAACATTGATTTCCAATGCCGGTTCCCCAAAATCTCTTCAAAGTTCACTTTTTATATTTAAGAGACCTCATTATGAGCTCTGATTCGTTACTTATTGTCCAATAACACAATGATATTCATGCCCTTGGCCAATAAACATGGAGAGCTGAATAATAAAAATAATGTGAAATATTTTTAACCGCATGTGTTGCACGTGTTGTGTTATGTACGAACTGTTGAATCTCAGGGTAGTTCTAGTTTTTCAGTTCACCTGCCATGTTTATGTATACATGTACTTCTTTTGTATTATATTAGAAAAAGCTACAGAGATTTATTTTATTTTGTTTATAGACATAGGTGCCACACCATCACTAGAATAAATAAGCATTTGTTGTGTGTTTGTTAGTGATATTAATAACCATAATGCTTTGTTGTTTTGAGTTCCGTACTTCTGACAAGCTTAGGTCATGTAACTGTGTCTTTCACTTTTTGATATAAAATAGTTGATTTAATAATGATTTATTGGTTTGAGAATTGGAGTTTGAATTTTATTGTAGATTTTGTTTTCTACTTTTCGTTTACAAGCAACAAGATCAATGGACATAGCCTATTCAAAAATGAAAATTGCACAAAATGAAAATTAGATAAAATAAATATAAGTAATAAAGAATAATAATTATATAATGCTTTTCGTTTTAACACTGACATATTTATTAGGCTCAGTAATAAATGCAATTATATATACTTTTAAATAATTATAATATAATTAATCTAATATAAATAAACTTGACATCAGACACTACTATTGATTGACTATCTCTATGGATTTGAGAAACAAGTTGATCATGAAATATTTGTTCACCTTTGGGACTGGGTTACGATGTTTATGTATTATATTTATATAATCACTTATAATGTTAAATTACTAAACTAGATTTCAGTATTATATTAAATTATAGTTATGTTATTGCTATAATTTTAGTATTATTGTGAACTCTATAACCTACATACAATTACGGTCTGAAAGAAACTAAAAACTACTCCTCTAAGTCTACTTATAATATCATAAAGTAATAAGTGTTAGCATTAGTATCATATGGTAATATAATATCAGAGGTTGATCAACATAATAATTATTATCATAAAGTAATACCTGCTCTTTAGTGGTCTTGTAAATTCCTCAACATTAAAAATTGTTGTATTGGCTGCTGATGGTAATTCATAGTAATTAAAAAAATAATTGAAACTGTACATAGTACTGAGAAAAGTTAGTGTGCGCTCAGCTTGTGCCCAGAATCACCTGGTACTATTTTACATGTATCAAGCCTGACGGCTAAGTTTGCCACAATGCGCGTAATGTAAAAAGCGATTTGAATTAATTCCTATAATTTAAAACGGTTTAAAATTAATTTAACAATGGTCGTATGGTAGCTGGGGCAATTAATGCCAAAAAGTATTCGGTTTTTTACCTAAATTCAACTTCAGGGTCAAGCACGGCAGGAGAATTTTTCCAGTCGTACCTGGCATGCTGACTGAGTATGAAATTGGCACAGAGGGAGAGTTGCATGGTTTGTACGTGCTAGCTTGAGTTATTCTCTGTACAATGTAAAACTAGTAATACAGTTTACATTCAATGCATATAGGCATACAAGTTCAAATATATAATTCAATTCAATTGTTCAGTTGTAGACTCTCCAGCATACATCAGCCAGATACAAGGATGGGTCAGTTAGATAAACCTCAATTAGGTAAGAATTTAATCTGTTTTTGTTGTATAATGACAAGTCTCAGGCGACTAAAAATCTTGTCTCCTATATAGCCTTGGTTCTATCACACAACAGTTCCCGGGTTTAACGTGTTATCTAACACATGTATGTGTAGTTTTCAGCATGACACCTTAGTTTTCAATGTGACAATCTGGACTTTTGAACAGACTAGCCAGATTCAACAAATATTTTACTCTAGTTTTTGTAATAGGAGGATAATGACATTGCAGTAGCACAAGCTTTGTTTCTGTTACCAGTACAATATATTCACAGGAATGTTATATTAGGTATGGGTAATCCGGTTTTGAATGTTGGCTGACAGTCGGTTGTTCCAACTTCCTGAAAGGCATGACAACATCTTTCAACTTGCTACCAGAGATCACAGTATGCAATGCACAAATATTTTATTTGGCTCAAAATTGTTGAATTAGCTGTAATAATAGGCCTACTAGTGATTGTGGTATGCACTGTCACCAGCAACTCCCTAATCCGTCTGCTAGCTTCATAATTAATGCTGACTTACTTTTTCCATGCAGGTGTTTCAGAAAGGTAAGGTTTCTGTAGAACTGTTGTGCTAGTTTGTAAAAGATGCTAAATACTGCTAAGTTCACTGCAGGTACAGCTACTCTGACTCTCTGTGATTCCACAAATGCTAACCTCTCTCAGTAGCCCTATATTTGGTTTTTGATTCTCTTAGTTGTTTCAATCATTATTGAGAGTGACCTTTAGTTGACCACTGTCTACTCCACGAGTTATTCAGTCTGGTTATCTTACTACTTGAACCCCTTGTGGTTTTTTTTGCAAAGTAGTTATGATGGTTATTACAGCCTTGCTAAGTGTGTCTGACAAGACGGGTGTAGTGGAGTTTGCCAAGCAGCTTGATGCAGCAGGTTTGGTTCTGATAGCATCAGGTGGCACTGCCAAGGCATTGCAGGATGCTGGTCTCAATGTGAGGTGCGTGACCTACAGTCTTATAGTTGTAATTAATTTATAATCTAAACTAACTTAGAAGTTGATTGTGAATATGCAGGATATAGTTTCCATCTGGAGCACCTAGCCCTATTACTATTATATCGGACACCGTAAAGAGCTGTTTTGTTTTTGTAAATGGTGGGTCCTAGCTAACCTTTTTGTAACAGATTTTAAATTCTAACGTCAACCAAATTTGAGATTTTCGCTTAAAGTCACAAGTTCTTAGATTAGATTTACTTTTTAGAGCTCATTGGTTCATCTGACTTGGTGAGGAATGGGTATGTACATGTCTTATACAGCTATTCTGCATTGCTGTAGTTTGAGTAAATGAACTGTTTATGTAATGCAGGGAGGTGGCCAGTGTAACTGGAGCTGCAGAGATGCTGGGAGGTAGGGTGAAGACATTGCACCCAGCTATTCATGGAGGTATATTGGCTAGGGATACCCCTGATGATGTGGCTGATATGGAGAGATGTAATTTCAACTATATCAGGTTAGAAGAGTGCAGTCTACTGTAGACTAAGCATACAGGCATAACATTTCATATTTACCAGCCAGCCAGGGTAAGACTAGTGATATAGCTTGTATGCCTGTACCAATTCATCCTGCCAAAGCCGATAGTTTTCCAAATGAGTAGAAACATAATTGGGTCAAGATCGGCAGGTGTTGGTGTGATTCTGTTTCATTGTCTCATGGCTTGGTGCCATCCTGGTAAGAGGAGCTAAATAGTGGACCCTGTACAGTCATTCCAATGGCTCTTTGTTTGAAATATCAATTTAGCACTGTGAGTACACTATCGTACACGTGACTGTCAATCTAGTAGAATTAATGGTTGTTTTTAAATAACTGTTGTCTATGTCTAGCTGTATAAATATTCTTCTACTTATCCCATGGCTGCTACCTAGTACAGTACATGGTGCTACTTAATTCTTCTCCACAATAGTTGTTTAGTAAACAACCATCATGAGTAAGTCAAGCCAGGGAGGCTTATTTGTTGTTTTGACAGACAGTGCCTAGTCTTATGTTGTTTGTTTGTTTGTCTGTCTAGAGTTGTGGTATGTAATCTCTACCCCTTCACCAAGACCATCTCCACAGATGGTGTTACTGTAGCAGATGCAGTGGAGAATATAGATATTGGTGGAGTTACTCTACTCAGAGCTGCAGCCAAGAACCACGCTAGGGTTACTGTACTCAGTGACCCCGCTGACTATCAGAGGTAGTGAGTCATTCACAAGATACACCATGCTTAGTAATGTTAAACCTTGAGCTATGTAGACCCTTCACAGCTGTTGTGGTGCATCATGTAGGCATGTAGTATGATATTGTGCACTCGTATATTGCAGGGTTGGAGTGGAAATATCAGAGTCTGAACAGCATGATACGTCAGAGGCTACCAGGCAGAGTCTTGCACTGAAGGCGTTCGTACACACAGCTGAGTACGATGATGCCATATCTAAGTACTTCCGTACTGAGTATGCTAGTAATAAGTCTGTACTACATCTCAGGTATGGTATGAACCCTCACCAGAAACCAGCACTGCTATACACTACTGGAGAGAAGTTACCTCTAACTGGTATGTCTCTAGTGTTATACATGTATGATAAGCACAATATAGGCCTATGTGTATCAATGGATGTGTACATACATGTAGTTAGTACATTTGTATCCCTGCAATCCTTCACCAGGACTTGCATGTATTTTCTAGCTACATGTATATCTGTCCAGCCATCCCAGTTGTGTCAGGGTCTGCTTATTTTTCTAAAGGCATGTACACAACATGTTTATTATTTTATTATATGCTGGTATAAATACACATACACACATGTATATGTGTTATATACTGGTCTAAATACACATACATACATGTATATGTGTTATACACTGGTCTAAATACACATACACACATGTATATGTGTTATATACTGGTCTAAATACACATACACACATGTATATATGTTATATACCGGTCTAAATACACATACACACATGTATGTGTTATATACTGGTCTAAATACACGTACACACATGTACAATGTATATGTATTATATACTACTGACACTTACAGTTATCGGAGGTTCACCAGGATTCATCAACCTATTGGATGCTCTGAACGCCTGGCAGCTTGTGAAGGAGTTGAGGTCAGCCTTGGGAGTGGCTGCTGCTGCCTCCTTCAAGCATGTTAGTCCAGCTGGTAGGTGTATACAGTGTGCCTTTATCTACAACTGTGTATGTCAGCCTCATCACTCACTATAAATAGCAATAAAGAGTCTCTACTGCCTGCTTGATGGTTGTAATAATAGCATTATTTTTTTTCATAATACTGTTATGGAATATTGTGTAGTACTGATCATGTGAAAATAGTATTGTACTGTTATTTTATAACAACAACTGAACATTCGCCGCTTCTAGACCATTAATATTATTGTACGTCAGGGATGACATGTTTCTCATTATCTGTAGCAGCTGTCATAACTAGTAGATATGATTGTATTTTATAGGGGCTGCTATCGGTACCCCGATGTCTCCTGAGGAACTGAAGCTATGTATGGTATCTGATATGGCTGAGGAATTGTCTCCCTTGGCTGTTGCCTATGCCCGTGCTAGAGGGGCAGATAGAATGAGTTCATTTGGTGACTTCATAGCTGTATCAGATGTTTGTGATGCATCTACAGCCAGGATGATATCCAAGGAGGTAAGTACATTGTAATACTGAGAAATTTAGCTTTTTATTAAAAATTTCATATATTTGATTTCAGTTGAAGTTGAGTCGGGATTAATTTGAGGTCATTTGTCAGCATTTTCAAGCAATTTACATTTATTTACATTTGATTTAAACTGGATTTCCCATTCTTTTCTTTTCTTCAGGTGTCTGATGGAATCATAGCCCCTGGGTATGATGAATTGGCACTAGAGATCTTGAAAAAGAAGAAAGGTGGAAAGTATTGTGTGCTGCAGATGGACCCAGACTATGTACCTGCTGAGATTGAAACTAGGACTGTGTACGGTCTACAGCTTTCTCAAATGAGAAATAACTGCTCCATCAACCAGGATATGTTCTCCAACATCGTCAGCAACCACAAATCGGTGAGTCACCAGGTTATAGTTTCAAAATATATAACTTATTCCACTCTTCTACACGATGACTACACGTGTTTGTTCTGCTGTTAGAAATTCTCTTATTGATTTGAACCTACTAAGACCCAAATGCATGTAGAGAAGCTACCGCTTATTATGTCATACCTTGTCAGTCTAGCAATTCTCTAACCTCTCCGTTAGGTTCCTGAAGATGCTCTGAGAGACTTAGTAGTAGCCACAGTGGCTCTCAAGTACACACAGTCTAACTCTGTATGCTATGCTAAGAATGGTCAGGTGATAGGGATCGGTGCTGGTCAGCAGTCTAGAATCCACTGCACCAGGCTGGCTGGAGACAAGGCTAATAACTGGTAAGTATTTCTAATACACGTATGTCTATGTTCAGTGTAACATGTGTTCCTCACAGTTGGGTGTTGATTGCATGACAAGCGGGTCACGTTGAATTTTAGAACTAAATAATCAAATGACCGATCTGATGTGACCATACATGCATTTCAGTATTTAGTATGCTTCCAAGCCCAAGTAATAAATAGTAACACGCTGTAACATTGGAGGCTGCTGTTGTAGGTGGTTACGTCAGCACCCTAAGGTGCAGAGTATGGTATTCAAGGCACACGTGAAGAGAGCAGAGAAATCCAATGCCATAGATGCTTATGTTATTGGTAGTGTGGGTGCGGAGATGGATCAGGCACAGTGGGAGAGTTTATTTGATAAGGTAGGTGTAACCCTAAGTAGATTGTTCAGTGATAATATAGTCTGTTGGTTATATGTATATGTATGCATTTATATATACATAGTGTACATACTATGGTAGTTCCCAAATTGATTTGTGAAATGGTAATGTGTCTGAGTTACAAATCTGGCAAATATGGATTCACATTGAGATCTATAGGTTTGATTCTATGATATTTGGTATGAGCACCAATTTGTCCACAATTAGTGAGGATTCTGGTAATATAGTGTATACTGCAAATATAAACCGACAGCGGCAGGCTAGCGATGTGTTATATTTGTATATGAAATATGTTCTCTGTTTCCATGTGGATGTGATATATTTTCCTGTTCTCATGTAGATTCCGGAACCGCTGACTGAGTCGGAGAGAGAACTGTGGATTGGCCAGCTGTCTGGAGTATCTCTCAGCTCGGATGCTTTCTTCCCATTCCGAGATAACATTGATAGAGCAAAGAAGGTACTGAATAGCAGTTATAGAGTTGTCTTCTCATATTTACTATTTTAATGCGCGACTACAATCAAAACGCTATGAAGTATTCACATCCATAACCATTCATATCATAAATTTATTGTAATTATCCTTCCCATGTTGAGGGGAATTATGATTATCATTGATAATTAACTCTCCATAACATGCTTTGTCATGTTAGGAGTTCGCTGAATACAATATTTTACAGGTAACGCTGGAGATCTACTGCAGCTCCGTTATTGGCTGTCATATTCTGTGATATCCAATTACAATATTTCAATTAAGGCCACCAGTTTTATTCTACCTACACTTGTACATGTACCTGGAAACCGATTTATCATTAGAATCGATTATTGAATGATTAAGAGCTATTAAGTGATGTCACAGCATCCCTTATAACACTAAATGTATATTCCCTTAACAAAATTTTGATGTTATTATCCAGTCAGTGAAATGCATGCTATTGGTCTAACTCTGCTTTCATGGATAATGAATTCCATACATTTGGTTTTGCAGAGTGGTGTAAGTTACATAGCAGCTCCCAGTGGTTCCAGCAATGATGCAGTGGTCGTAGAGGCATGTGATGAACATGGCATTACCATGGTACACACGCAGACCAGATTGTTCCACCACTAATAACATCCACTCCTCTAGTCAGCCTGGCTGTTTAACATTGCATTTTTGGAAGAAAATACGCTAAACAAAATAATCAAGTTTTCTATGGGGTACTGTATATACATGTAACATGCGCATATAACATGGAATGGGGTGGCTTGATTTTTCTACGAAGTATTGTATATTAATTGTTTGCTGTTGTATTATTGTGCAAATAAATTATGAACAACACTTTGGTCCCACAAACATTACAATAAATATAAAAATGTATATCGGTAAAGGAATGAGAAAATGTATCACTATTAAAAGTTCAGGACAAAACATTAATAACACAATAAATACTATTATACAGTTACAAAAGTTAAACTGTACTACATGAAAATTAAATTTAGAATAAATGAATATAAAATATTTCAGAAATTTTTGATTCCTACAGTAGTTGTCTACCAACAGACAAATCTCAATCACAGACATGTGAGTCAGTCACTGATTGGCTATGTTTGGTTCACTAACATACATGGCTAGTGAAATCCATCATTTTAAACTTGATTAATTGCATACGAGGAATGCAAAGAAATATTTAAAATACAATGTAAATAATTATTTATGCACAAATAATTCTATATATCTGCAAAGATATCACTTCAACTTAATTGCTGTGAACTACGGCTACTACTCCTACGCTCAGATCTAGTCCTTCTCACTGAACGACTAACTAATTCACCTCCAGATAAAGAGATGTCTTCGTTTATTGTACTACTACTACGCCTGTCTGATTCGGAACGTCTTAATGTGTCGGTGTTAGGAGCTGCCTCTAACAGATCAGCAATAGCATTGTCTAGTTCAGCCAGTCTAGCTCTGTACACCGCCCTAGCTTCATCATCGTCATCACTCTCAGCTGCTACAGGAAGTCAAATTGTGGCAACATAAACTCAGCTTCACAAACATACAGTTGGAACAGAATAACCATTGCATTTATTTGGGCTTGGGCATTATACCTGTGGCTTCCACTGGAATTTCATCTGCCATGTTGGAAGCACTGCCTGCTGCTGAGCTACCTGCTGCAGGTATGGAACTGTTAAAAGTTCTATCTCTGCGACCCTCAGCTCGATCAGCCAGCATCTGTCGCTGTACATCTGCACTCTGTAGAGACATTGCTATAGCCAGTGATAGGTCTTCATCTTGTTCTTCTGTAATGTAAGACATCACGTAACCCAGCTGAACAAGTCGTCGCGTAAGAAATCACTAATCATTTTTGAACTAGCAAATTCTAGAAGTGTTGAATTATTAAACAAAATTGCACACAATTTTTAAATAAACATTGTAAGATGCTACCAACCTGCATAAACTGATTGAGATAGCCTAAGTACATGTTCTAGAATGGGATCGGGAGGGAGCTCTGTAGCGTTGATACCCAAACGTTTTCGTAGAGATGTAGTCTCATCATCAGCACTAAACAACAAAATAATATACCAACTGAGTTTACGTAGAGACAGAGAGTGGAGTGTGCAACAACCATCGAGCTTCAACTAGACATGCAAAATCTAATTTTGAGATTGTACATGTAGATATAACACACCACATCTCTCTCTGGTTTGCATAATGTGGTTCTAGAAAATGAGTCCAACCCCTTACCTCACATCACTACTGCTCCCTGTGGTGAGAGAATCCATGTCTTGTAAAAGCTGTAATCTGGACATTTCTAGAGCTTGCAACAAATCAATCTGTTGATTTCTCCCTTGACTTTTAGCTAAAGGAAGATGGATACGTACATTCAAGGTAAGTCATAGCGTGTGCATGTACAATGTACATTCTACCAACTAAGTAGTATCTGATGTGTGTGAAATACTATGGTATATGAGTGTGATCAAGTCATATGATATAAGTAACTCCTATTATAATCATAGAATATTGTGATCACCTAGCAGTATCTAATTCAAATAAAGCTTTCTCAGGACGAGAGTAACACACCACTAACGCATTAAGTAGCCAATCAAACGACAGTGGGAGAACATATCACCCAATCAAATGACCGTAGGAAAAATATTTCATGGGAGACTTTACAACAGGTAAAAGTAAAGTAAAATATTAATTAATCTAACCTGTAAATACGAGGAATGAGATCAGAGTACGAAACTTACATTTACGTTTAGACCTATTAAGATAGTCGGTCTTGAGACAGCTAAGGCTACAGTATTCATGGTGCTGGTCAGGTGCTCCGGAATGTCTTAGTTTCGGTTTCTTACAGTTGGTTGCCTTGCAGATGCCTACGGAGGATGTTACATCACATACATTATCGCAATTTTCTATCCAAGTCATGGTTTATTAAAAGAATTACACAGATATGAAAAGTGTTCAGAATATTATAACTGTAAAAGTACAGAAAGACGTAGAAGCAATATTGCCGATCACTAAATTCATAACCTACTGAAAACAAGAAAGAATGCATTTTAACAGGAAACATGATTACCACGTTTGGTGATTATTTCATCACTTGAATCGTCACTGTCTGTAAGCCAAGCAGTAGAACTAGCACCTTTTTTACGTAATGCGGGAGAAGGACTGATGCCACTTGTGTCTCCACCCTACGTACAACAAAGGGGAAACATCTATAAACACTATATTATGTATATGCCGTCCTCTTCACTTGAAAGGAGAGAGTTAAGAACCATGATGTATGCTTCCTTCAATGGGTTGAAGTAATATATTGCAGGATGGACGAAGTTATCATTGCATCACAGGTTACCTGATAAAACTATAATGATGCTTGAAACATTTTAGCACAGTGAAGAGTGGAAATTTGACAGATAGTATAAAAGTTTCAGCAATGCTGCATAAATTTATCACAAACACATAAAAGCTGTTAGATTCTGTGTTAGAAAGTTATTGCACCAGACTCTCTAAAATCAGCATAGCATGGTCAATATTCAATAGTGGACCTCTTTACACTAGCTACTAATAATAATATAATGGCTGACCTGGGGTAAATCCTGTGGTAACAGACCATTGGCTATGGATGTAAAGAACTCATCTGTCTTCTCTGACACCTGTCTGGTTGTCTTAACTATCTGTTGTTTAGGAGTTCTGAGATAAGGTCTGGCTACTATCTCAGATAAGTATTCTGTCTTTTCTTCCAGTTCAGTCTAATCAAACAAGAACTGTATTATAGCACACATACTTATGTAATATAGCACACATACTTATGTAATATAGCACACATACTTATGTATTATAGCACACATACTTATGTATTATAGCACACATACTTATGTAATATAGCACACATACTTATGTATTATAGCACACATACTTATGTATTATAGCACACATACTTATGTAATATAGCACACATACTTATGTAATATAGCACACATACTTATGTATTATAGCACACATACTTATGTATTATAGCACACATACTTATGTATTATAGCACACATACTTATGCCACATACAAATGTACATGGGGGGGGGGGGGTCAATTGTACATATACTTATATAATGTACGTACACGCATATACAGATAACACATGGACAATTATATAGATCTTAGAGTAGAATATAAAATGTAATGGGCTAATCATGCCAGTAAATATTAGAATAATTCATAAATATTATATGAACCTATTGACGGAATTATATGTGGTGTTTTACATTTTAATATCATATACAATACAGAATATAATCGTACATAGATAAACATTATTACATGTTCACATGTACATTTAAATATGTATATGGATTCACATGCATAGGACCTATATGCATGTGAAAGACATTTACCTGTAGAAGTTCGAAGACCATCCGTTTGAGATTATCATCCTTGAGGTAGTAACCATACACATAGCAGAACTGTAAGAGTTGTCTGGCCTTGATGAGAGCCGAAACGGCTTCCTCTATGAATTTGGCAGCAGATAAGCTACTGTTCTGTTCGTCGAATGAGGAAGTGGAAGCGGAGTGGAGAGATTTCTGTCTCTGTATCGTATGAGCATTAATCAGTTGTGACATCTTCTGCTTGGCCTGCTCCAACAGGGGGCGCTCCAACTACATACATTTGAATGTAATTTTTAGTACAAAAGATAAAATATGGCTTACAATATGTGGGAGAATGTGTACCTTATCCAGAATAACACTGTACAGAGGCGATTGGGTTTAGAGCCTCCATAATTGAGTTTTGTTAGCAACAGAACCACGAGCAGAGATGATGGTTCCGGCCAAAGTAAAGTGTGAGTAGGTAGATAGAGGTAGCAAAGTGTGAGTAGGTAGATAGAGGTAGTAAAGTGTGAGTAGGTACACTGAGGCAGTGAAGTGCTAGAGATGGGTTAATTGATTTGTAACTTCTAACGCATTGTGACGTACAATATACACATAATGTGCATGAACCACTGACCTCTAGACTATGTTTGTGATTTTCATATCTGCTGTAGTAGTGGACGAATCTGTTGAGCTCCTGTAGAGCCTTGTGTTTCTCGGAAGCACTAGTTACTTCACTCTTATGATGTTCATCCACCTTCTCCACCACCTCGTACCGCGTGCACCGAAAGAATCCGCCTGTCATTGAGTTATGCATCTTCCATGGCTCCAGACACACCCAGCAAAAGTCATGTTTGCACTAAATTAAGAATGTTTCCATATATTTAGATTAAGTACATCTGCCCTGTTGTAAGCTAAGTTTTATATCAAAAACTTGAAGAAATTTAAACTTTAAAACCTATTAAGGCCACCTAGCATGTGAAAGATCAGAGTCAAAGTTTGGGGTAAGTTACAATTGAAAGCTGACCAGTTGTACACTCGTTGATCAATCCCAGGTTTCATATACACTGTACATGTACCAGCCATAACCTTCTCAACATTCCCATTGTAAATAGAGTGTAGACACTCCCATAGTGAATAATGTAGACACTGTACCTTGGAACATCTCATATGATTGCACCCTTCATTCTTCTCTATTGGAGATTTACAGTTGGGACATTTCTTGGAGTTACTCAGCATCCAGAATATATTGGCAGCAGCCTCTGATTTCCTGTTCACATCTTCAAACTCATCCTTCTTCATCTGATAACATACGGATTAGAGCAGAGTTTCAGATGGTGTTTCCAAGACAACAGGTTACAGAGGCTACACATTAACATTCACGAACAAACAAGAGTAAATATCACAAAAGTTTGTTGTTGATGATTAGTAGTATATAAAACCTGTAAGTTTACACAATGTTTTGCACATGGTGGGATACTCTTTCAACTAGATATTCCTATGACTATGTGTAAGACATCTATGGCCTAGTAAACAATGCCTCCATGTTCACACTCCAAGAAATCAATCATCTAATATACACAAATCAATGCCTGATATGTAGACATTCTGTGGGAAACTTTACATGTAGATATAGCCTTACATATGTGTATACCCACATTAATTGATAGCTGTGTGTATGTGTATACCCACATTACCTGATAGCTGTAAGTATGTGTAATACCCACATTACCTGACAGCTGTGTGTATGGGTATACCCACATTACCTGACAGCTGTGTGTATGGGTATACCCACATTACCTGATAGCTGTAAGTATGTGTATACCCACATTACCTGATAGCTGCGTGTATGCGTATATTCACAATACCTGAGAGATCTTAGCTAGCCAGTTCTTATAGTCCTCACATGACGCAGGGTCATGTGGCTCCATCTGGCAGAGCCAGCAAAAGGCGTGTCCGTTACTACAGTGAGCTGTGAGTGATTGATACTGAGTTACTCGGGAATGTAAAGAAGCAGCTGAGCTAACAGAGGCTGACCTATTTCTTTCAGGGTTTTGAATGGCAGACCCACAACCTGGATGTGGACACCAAACCAGTCGGGGGTTACCAGCTACAAATGCCTGGAAAAGAGAAATCATGCTACAAATGCCTGGGAAAGAGAAAACCTTAAATTTGTAAAGACAACAACCAGACTTCCGACCTCCATGACATCAACCGATTTCAATTTAAAATCCTAAAAAATCATAGAGGATCAACCAACACTAATCAACTATAACATTGATTTAAAAAGCATGAATCTACCATGAACCTAGTACTTAATACATAGTACTTAGTACTAGAATTGCGTAGTACTAGTACTAGTACTAGTACGACCTAGTATTGGTACTACATGTAGATACCTAGCACCTGGTACTTAGTACCTGCTGTCTACTAGAACTACATGTAGATATTAAGTACTAGTACTACTATACTGTAGCTTACTGTAATATAGATACACACTTCACATTGAAAAACAGAATTGTGATCATACTAAATGCATGGATCTCAATCAGTTAGAGCCAGCAATTATTAACTGCGAAATAAATGTAATATTGTAAATGTATCAAACTAACCGTAACATTGAGAGTTTTCCCCTCAATTAATACAAACCTTTATATCGAATTGAAGATATCTTTGAGCCATATTAGTAGATACGTTAGTCTCAATGAACTCTACGGGTACTAATATTTTACAGTCAACTGCGGGACAGACTATATTGTGAGCATCGCCTTCCTTTATCTTTATATTCAAATAACTGTAAAATAAACCATAGAATAACATCTAAACACTACATTATTTAATCTTACGTATCTAGTCTACTCTTATGAGCAATAGCAACTATGATTCATTTTAATAAGACTATTAATATTTCAAACAGTAAAAAGTTCACTTACACGCTGACACCAACATTGTATCTATTCTAACTAATTTCCCAATTGATGGTAAATGGATAATTGATTTATTATAGAAGTTGTCCTCTCGCTGTCTTTAGGAGAGGACAACTTCAAGCTATAATCCATCTCCCATGAGTGCCCACACTACACCCAAGTACTGTCTGGTATGTTCGCAATTAAAACAAGCAGTAAACAGGATGGTAGTCACACTTACTCTCTCCAGCAGGTCTGGCAGAACCAATGTTCGCAAACCATTGGAAATGTTTCAGAGTCATCTATGATGTCATTGAAGCAGATTTCACACTACAATATAGAAAACAAGAGGGGTTTACCACTCACTTCATGGGGCTGTTATGATATATATTATATACTATAATGCATATATTATGCCTTCTACATGTACATCGTAGGTAATAATTATAGACATAATAACTTATATTTTGTCTGTAGTGAAGTAGATTATGCTCATGCTAGTGACGATTATATACTTATAATTAGACTTATAAGTATAATTAATTACAGCACAACCAGGAAACACACCAGGAGTATGGATATACATAGAGCAATATACTGCCCCCTGCAGGTAAAAAGCATTATCTCACAAATATTTGGAAAAGTGCTTGCCAAAGTCTTTCTATACAGCCCAAAGTTGATTTTTTCTGTTGAACTTATCGATTAGGTAATTCTGGTTCACATGATAACAGTTATGTTTGGCTCGACAAATTAGTCTTTGTGTTAATCCTATTAAATGCCTTTTGTGTGCAGTTTGGTCAACAATTCCATTGTGTGTTCTGCAGGAGAAAAGCATTATCACTTGATAATGCTTTATTCCTGCATATTTCATGATGTAGCCATGCTTGCTATGCAGTCACACAAAGCATTATCTCAATGAAAGTGTATATAAACTAAAATGTTATATCATATTCAATGTTATGTAGTCCATAAGCCTGGGAGCCTGTACCAAGAAATAGCAAAATACCATGATGCTGTCACACTTGCCAGGCGTTAGGTAAGCTTGCTTTACTAAACCAGTCATAGCATTTCACCACACATTCACTCTGACAAATGGAATTAATATGAAAATAATAGACAAGTCGTAGAGGTGAAGGTACAACATTTTCAGTAATAGCATCACTTACATGTGTAATGGAACTATCATATAATTTAATATAATCATAAATTAATGCAGTGCAATATAATATTATAGTATAATGCATTTTATATAGAATATATAGCATAATGTATCGTACCGCAATATTATTATATCAAATTATATTTGTCTAATCACATATCATAGTGTATTTATTACACTGAACTACGCTATAAACTACTGCATAAATATGTATTTCAGTTCTATCTCATATTTTTATATTGTTATTATGTTATCAACTGCGTTATATATACAATGAGTAAATAAATATTATAATAATTCTGTCATCTGATATACATCCAATATTAGGCTAAAGTTTGGAATATTATAAGATATTATAGTAAAAATTGCTACATGTAATATGTTATTTAACTGTTGGCCTTCATCATATGATGCTATTAGCGATGACTTATTATACATGTACCTTCAGCACTATGACCTGCCTGTAATTTCCATAGTAAGTCCATTTGTCAGGGTGAATATGTCGTGAAGTGCAATGGCTGGTTTGGTAAAGCAAACTGACTTAAAACCTGGCAAGTGTAACAGCACCACAGTTTTTGCTATTCCTTGGTGCAGGCTGCATGGCTACCTACCTCACATTGATAATATTTTAGTTTATATACACTTTCATTGAGATAATGCTTTGTGTGACTGCATAGCAAGCATGGCTACATCATGAAATATGCAGGAATAAAGCATTATCAAGTGATAATGCTTTTCTCCTGCAGAACACACAATGGAATTGTTGACCAAACTGCACACAAAAGGCATTTAATAGGATTAACACTAAGACTAATTTGTCCAGCCAAACATAATTGTTATCATGTGAACCAGAATTACCTAATCTATAAGTTCAACAGAAAAAATCAACTTTGTGCTGTATAGGTAGACTTTGGCAAGCACTTTTCCAAATATTTGTGAGATAATGCTTTTTACCTGCAGGGGGCAGTATAGGTGTAACACTGAGATGACACTAGTTGGCAGGTGGCTGAAAGATGAGTTTCCATATTGTCCATAAGTTACCAGTTGGTACATGTACATGTATATACACTATAATGTACATACATATCACCTTTCATAACAGAATGCTGCGAGTACATGTAATAATGCACTTGAATGCACCTAGCACATGTATATTACAGTACACTATGACATCATGGGGTAAAGGACTAGCTCACCACCACACCTGTAATCTGGGTACCTTGGCATACACATACACACTAGAATATAACATTATAATATATAACATAAGTCATGTGTGTTTCAATTGAATAACATTGAGAGTCTGCAATCATTGCAACAATTCGAATGAGCATTGCCATGTACATTACACCCTACATGTAGATGCCCACATGCAGTAAGTAGGTGAACATATGCTGCGTGTACATAGTTACCAGACTACCTGTAACACTCTATATACTTACAGTAGTTGGCTCAAAATCCCTATTTGAAGTAGATGCCTTTAGAATATTCAGTTCATGGTCACCACCTGAGACATCATTGAGATTGGAAGGGGGGACAATTCCAGACTTCTCACAGCATTGCACAGGGTCAACTATCCATGCTTCCAGTAGCACTTCTCTAGACCATTCTATCAGGGTGAGCAGAAGAAAGGGTTAACTATGCTAGCTACATGTAAATATACTGATGGTGCATTGGCTACATTTCTATATACAACATACATGTATATGATGTGTGATCAATAAATACTAAGAATTGGCTAAATCATGCCATGTGAAATAATGTGGATGTTTTTATGTTGCTATTGCTAAGCAATGTGTTGGGGTCTCTCCATCTTTGAGAATTTCTGATAGCTTAACAAATATCAAATTAATTTATAGCCACATGGCTAAAGGAGCATTTATGCACTTTTTGGTGCCCCACCAAGATCTCAGCACCGAAAAGGACAAGAATGTTACAATCCAAACTCAAGAGTATGTCGGTGTAGTTTGACATGAATTTGCTTCTTCAAGACAGACAGACAGACAGACAGACAGACAGACAGACAGACAGACAGACAGACAGAGAATCTGCATGGTTAAAAGAGTAGATTAGAACGGCTAAGAACTGGCATACAAAAGAAGAGACCTCAGATGTGGATTCTCTGTTACGATAACGGCGCCATGTGACACCTGTGCTGGTTCACAGTTATCTGACTTCCAGGAATGTTTTACAACATCTCCAAAACGTTGGGATCAGGATATTAACCACACCCATTTAGTCTACCAGTATCTATGTATTATCACTACACTGCATAATTATTATTACTGGTGAATGTGTCAACAATATACACTGCCATTTGCCCTCAGTATCGCTCTACCATATGAACAAGAAACCAATCAATATTGATAAAGTGATGTAAACAAATAGAAAGCTCAAAGTTCAAAATTTATAAAAACATTCAGATTTAGGCAGAGATAATCTGCACACTGGGAATGGGTAACTGACTCTCACTGACTACACAACAGTCAGCTGCTGCGAATACTTGGACTGCATAACAAACCATTATCAGTTTTCAGAAGGTAAAAGAGAAGATAACTTCAAAGCACACATTTACTGTGGATTCAACAGCAGTTGTTGGTATCCACAATATTGTGGTGACCCTATGTACCGAGTTAGCATGTATAGGTTATACATACTATGATGGCGTAGTAATACATACCATGATGGCGTAGTAATACGTACCATGATGGCGTAGTAATACTTCGGCTGTAAAGAGGGGAATCCTAAGCATATCAGACGTCTCGACAATTAAGGAGTCTTTGGCTTCCTGGAGTTCTTGAGGACGGAGTCCTTGATATCCATCCTCTCTGATGACATCATCAACTATGACATCATCAGGAGATGAAGGAGGTTGTTCAGATTCATCGTTACCCTTAAATAATGTAAACAAGAAGGCATGTGATTTACCAAGATGCCTGTACCTGCATCATATTGGACATTTGTAGTGAGTAATAAAAACAAGACAAGTATATACATGTAACATACATATTGTGATGATACCATTAGGTAGCCTAGTACAATGTAAAAGTACCATATAGTGCTTGTATAACACGAATACAATAAAAAGTGGTAACCAGTGCTAGTCACTGGTTAGTTCATTTGTCCATTGTACTACCCTGCACATGGACATGTAATGTACAGGGTAGCTACATATGCATATGTACATGTGCAGGGTAGCTACATGTACATACATGTACATACAAGTATGTACATATTATATAATTGTATACAAGCATGTACATGCGAGTATAAAAGACTTGCTATTTATAGTTCACCTAAGTCTAAATTTATAAACAGTGATGTAGTGATAGATACTGTAGTTATACATGTATTATTGTATATTATTATGGTAGTTATATTAATTCTGACTAACTGCATTTTAGGAGCACTACAGTGTAGACCTTGGACTGTTGAAAACCAATGGATTATTAATAGGAACTTGTCACTATTTGGAAAAATCATACCAGCTAAAACTGGAACATTTCATAAACATACATACATGTATGTTTATTAGAAATTATATTATTACTTGCATATTTTGTGGTGTCGAAAAGGCTATCAAAGTTGCAAAGTCAGGTTTGAGAAGCCAAGGCCTATGGTTGATACAGTCAAATCATAAATATTCCCTCTCAACACTAATTTACAGAATGTATTCCATACTGGCTGGACAAATAAGCAGTGACTACCAGATAGATATGTATGGTACACTTGGTTAGATGTCATCAACCATGCAGGAGATCTGGAATATTTAGCTGACCGGTTCGTTGGTAAGAAGAATTTCGCTTATCGATGTACAAGGAGCAGTAGCTCTAATCGCTTGTATTGATTGTCGAAACAAAACATGTACATTTATACAACTTTATATAATTTATACAACATTATTTGTACAATAGTGTAATCTACACATACCTGTAGTTGTCTAACAGTTGTAGTATTACATGTTGTAATGACAAGCTAACTGAATAGAATATCATGAGATTATTTGGCAGCAATTATAATTTGCTGCCCATGAGTACAAGCATTTATCTGTAGATGTTTGTCCTCGATTTCAGTTCGATATTTATCAAGTGTTCTCCTTTTGTTTGTATATAATATATGTTCATTCATTATAAGTACGAGTACATGTAAGTACAGTAATGATAGGTAATACTTGACCCAATATGGCACATGCCAATACACAACCTATACATATGATTATTCCATAATTACATGTATATACATACAGACAGTGTACTGTATATATGTAAGTAAGATATTACACACTGTGTCATGGCCTACGGCATGTATACGTCAAGGTCAGAGACAAACAGCTTGAGAGAAGGTAATGAGCTGAGGTGACACTAAAATTTGAACTCTATATGGCTACAAAACAAGATAATAAACAACAAATAACATAACAGAGTAGGTAATAGACGTCTAGAGATACACAAGGTCACTTACATAGAACACCATCTTAGACTCTAGATATTGTGCAATGGTGTCCATAGATGCCCTCTCTGCCATTTCACAAGGGGTCTGCCTGGAGTCATTCTCCGTGAACAAAGGGGCTCCTAGTTCAACCAATAACTAAAGGGACAAATAGTCATAAAATAGTGCAATACAAACTTTAAACAATGATATCATTATCATGAATAATTCAGTCATAGCCAAACTAGTAAACCAACACTCCAGTACTAAACCACTAAACTTAGTAAACTAGTTACACATCTAGTCAGATTAGATGTTATAATAACTTAGTACAACCATGTAGTAGAAAGTTTAGGCCTATACATGGTATCAACTATTTAAATTAACCACAATTGTTCATAAATTATATCCTGAACAACTAGTAGACCCTAGTGGACATGGACTGTTGTACTGGCAGTGAGCTGGTAATTACTGTCACTTATATCTAAAATCAAGATCCACGTAATTAGTATAATACATGTATATATGCACTGTAATTATAGGATACATATCTTATACTATAATTTGTGTCTTTTGAAAAACACAGTCAACTATAATCATACTTGGCTACAATATTATATCAGGTAGTGTAACGTTATGTAACATTGTAACCAACTAAGGAAGTAGACATTATGTAGATTACCTTTACACAAGACATGATTCCTGACTCTGCAGCATAATGTAAAGCTGTGTTTCCTAGCTGTAATATGTAATGTAAACATGCTGTAATACCAAAATAATACAAAACTTCTAGATTAAATACAAACAGTTGAAGTAATCAGTATGATCATCTAGCTAGGAGTAGATGTAGTCAACCACCATCCAGATAAATTTGTCAGGTTGATAAAAGCAGATATTATGGTATTTACATGCTACACCTGTCTTAGTTCTAAGCCCTTAAAAGAGGTGATTAGGTGGAGGACTTAGGGCTTTTCCAACATCTCCTTCCATGTATATTCACTTGGAGCCCAGGCTAATATTTCATCAATAATATATTTTAGAAATGGGATTCTGGGCAATAATTTAGGATTTTAAAACAGACCTTATCTTGAGCTGCGACATCTAGTTTCTCATAGTTGCCGTCTCCCATTCGTGGTCCCTTCCACTCCACCAACATATTCACACACTCTTCTGTCAAGCTCTGGGTAGAGATGATATGATCTGATGCAGACTGACAGGCACAGTGCAGGGCAGACTCATTCTTCCCATTCTTCTTGTTAGGATTCCCACCGTAATCAAAGAGGAACAATCTGTGAACAGAAAACAGTTACAATATTTGCCTAATATTTAGAATTGTCTTCTCCTTAAAACCATTGCATCAATTATCCCAGACATGTTGGCCTAATAACAATAAATATAATATCTACCACATGTATTGTATACACATGTACATGTAGATGCATATATAATGACAAGCCAAACAACCATTTGCATCGCACAGAAGAATCTAGTGTAAAATACTATGGCTGATGATGGGGCCTACAATATACCAGATAACTTTTAATCGGTCTAGATAAAAAGAATGGAAATTATAATTCTCGACTTACCAGCATTATGCAAGCTAAACACTATTAGCCCATCTATAAGATAAGTAGATAGGATTGTTTAAATATATAAATAGCTGATGAACTAGGAATGTGGGAAGTGACTGGACCATAAGCTACAGTTGATAGTGGTACAATGGTAAAAGTATGCCAACTGTCAACATTCCAAATAACTTCACCCCTCAGAGAAACATTCTGACTAGAAAGTGGAAGTGGAACTACATGCAATGTAGCTACATGACACATTATAGAGAATAAATAAAACCTCCTCCATTGTATGTAGGCCTACATACATTTCCATGTACATGTAGGTCTATATAATTTACAACGGATTATATTTTGTATAATGGACAAGGAAGTCTAATGATGAAATTACATAACATAATCATATATTGTTACTCAATGCTGGATTAGTAAGGTAATACCTAGGTATTAGCCATTAAATATTAGGTAGATTGTATTATACTTGAGTTGGCAGGTAACCAAAGGGGAGATACATGGTGAAATAGCAGATGTTACCCAGTAATAGCGATCATCCATCTTCATGTTACAAGACCTCTAGACTAAGACCACTCAACTAGGAGAGATATTGCACTCATAACCCTACATACTTTTTATTGCAAACTGTAGGTTAGACATAAGTAGATATTACATAATTGCCATGGGTTATTAAATACTTAGGCCTAGTAGATAAATATGAAACCATGCAAAAACTGAAGGATTTCACAAGTTCAGACCAAGTATGGTTGCAGCACCACGCCCAGACCCTCGGAAATATACAGTTTAGGTAGTCAGCATATGTGAGATGCGTGTGAGGTGTGAGTGGTTGTATCAATTGCCTATAGAATTGTAGTTCATTTGCTCTTCCGGACTAAAATTGAAACTTCCAACATTGTTCTAAATTAATAACTGAAATTTTAACTTGTCAAATAGAGTAATGGCTTTAGGTCTGATGGTTATGAATGTATGGTAAAATTTTGCAGACTAATAGACGATTATTTGATCCACTCATTGATCTACTTGGTATCATATCTCAACTACTTCCTGTACGACGAGACATTCTATGCAACTAAATATGAAGTATTCTAAAATACTTCTTGCTTTCAGGGAAAATGTAAGAATAGACAATCAATATTTACATAACTAACCTAATTAAACAAAATAATTCTACTGTACCATTTAGAAAATCAATTAAAACAAATATACACAATGTAGTAATGGTATTACCGAAGAGCTCGCTGCATAGAATAACGTGCTGCCAGGTGGAGAGGAGTATCATGATTGTATCTTTCACCATAAGAAGCATTTGGGTTAAATTTTTTCTGTAGGTCTTTATTTGTATCAAAGAGAGACAGTGCTGTTGTTTCATCACCTTTAGCTAGCTTCTTCTTGAGTTTAGAAGATGAGCTACCCATGTCAATACTTCTCATTGACCATATATCAGACTAAAGTTGTTGTTCATCATTCTATATGATAAAAATGACAATATTACAGCAAAACGTTGCATTTTAAATAATATTTAAACAACAATAAAAGCATAGATACTAATGATAAGCTAGTAGCAATGGAGGTACACGCTAGAATTCTATGGTCTCTACACTGAAATAAGAAAGGAGTTAGAAGTTAACCATAGGAAATATATACTAAGTCAATAATATGCACTTGCATCAATTAGGACTGAAAACTTTGAAAATCTTAAAACTAACTGTTACTATAGGGATCCACCCTATATACCTCGAGTACACACTGCCTAAATAAAGTGAAAAACTGTGGCGCAATGATCACAGCGATGATTACATTAGAACATTGTGCCAATCAAAAGTATTTCTATTGTCAGTCATCATTCCAACAGCAGGATTCTACTGATGCTTTCAAGAAAATTTATTATATTGGGCCTATAATATTAAAAATCTTCTAGAATATAATATATTCTCAATCATAAAGGCTACCCTATTCACTCATTTGCTGGTAATAACTAATAATTCGATCTAAGCACTTAGATTCAGCTGTGAGTTGTCAAATATCCTACATAGTTTGATGAAACATAAACCTATTTTATGAATAACTACACATTAAATTTTGGAGGCCTCTTATTATTCATACATGTAAATGCCTAGTATTGGGTATAATTTTAATTATCGCATTACAATATAATATGATAGGTCTATTAAATTAATTAAAGTTTTTAGGCTATAGCATACTGTTGAGGCTAGTTAGTATCACAATTCATTTAATGGAAAATATACTCCATGTTTTAGTAATGACTAAGTAGAGTTTTTCTACATTATTACTCAGTCTATATTATTATAGGCCTAATATTTATATTATATATATCTTTGATATTTAAGTAATATAAATAGTTTGTATTACATAGCTGTTCTTTAGCACTAAATATGTTATTATTATATCATTATTCACAATAAAATACAAGTATAGAGAAAGTAATAATATCAACAATCAATTTTTATTACTTGATAAAAATTTAATAATACAAAAATAAATAAATAAAATAAAAATGAAAGTAGAAACTACCAACAGAATAAAAACTACAAGTACTGCAAAAAATATATTTATAATACAATTCTACTTATTCTACATGGTGACTGAAATGTATACTTGTTGTCATTACTTCTTCTCATAAAATTAATCAGTGAAGGTAAAAGTCGGAGTGACTATGAACTGAGTAACAGTAGAGATGAGTAGTAAGCAACAGAACCTTTAATTCCCACCATGATGATTAAATAATATAAATTAAATATAATTTAATCTATGATAATATAGTAATAGTTTAATAAATAATAAAATTATTATAATTATTATAATAATTATATTTTATTTATCTAATATTATGTTTTATTCAATTATATGGTTCTATAATATGGTGTCTAGTTTAGCTAACGAACTTGTTCAAAAGGTAGATAAATAGTACTGTGGTTACTGTACTATTACAATTTTCACTAATACATAAGTCTAGTCTATTCCCATTTTATTCTTCTGTCTTCTCGGACTCTTGTTCTTGATTCTGTTATAATAAACAAAGAACTTCGGGTTAAAGGTTATGATATATATCCGCTTTTATATAGACTGTGGTTTTTAAGATAGAATTATATTCACGGGGATCATAGTTTGCACCCGTAGATTTTTCAAATCTATTGCTGACCGCGATTTTATTGTACTCGCTATGGTAAATTCAGTGTGGAAATTTCCAAAACCTGAATTTGTGATTTACCAACTTACTTTTTTTTCTTAATTCTCATTGCAACAAATAATAAACATGATCAATAATTTAATGAGTACTAATTAATTAAAATTTTGCAGGTGTTGTAGGCAAACATATGTCACAGCCTCACAGGGTTGCAAGGTGTATGTTAATGTCCCTACTTAGTAGTACTTACATTTGAATTTTTTTAAAATTTTTATCTTCAATTTTGAAAATAAAAATTCAATAAAATATTCATTTGTTAATATTTTTATTATTTATGTATACTTGTATTAATATCATGATATAAATTATAAATATGATGCAATACTAATTAATAGTTAATATAAAGTATTGGTCTAATTTAATTATTATTAATAGTTTTACAATAATTATAATTTCCTATATATATAATTAATATTAATCTTATCATAAAATAAAATTAAAATGGGAGTTATTTTTGTTAAGTTAGTTAATAAGATATGCACTTGTACATTTGTCAAGGTGTACTCTTGCAGCTATTGTTGTCCGACTGGATAGCGTGTCCTAGCTTATGTATGGGTTGACTACCAAAGATTGTCATTTGTGTTCTGTTGTAATGCCTTTCAGTCAACTAATCATACTTGTGCGATCGGATCTGTAAGGTTTTCTTCATTAATATTTGGATTTGGATGATCTAATACTACCTATACCTTATGCATGTGTATTATTTTAGTTAAAGAAATGGCGGTGATGTCCTTTCTTTCTTCAAGACCATTTCGCATAGCCATGCTAGCTGGTGTGGGTGTTACCATATCTGGTCTTCTCTACAAGTACTTTACCAGACGTAAATCTGTCGTTGAAGATATTGCTGCATCAGACGATGGCTCTGTTAACTACCGATCTTCTTTAAAACACAAGTTGAAACTGCTGGTGAGTTCAAGGTCAACCTAGGCCTGTATGCAGTGTGGTACCAACCAACCTTCACGTGTTCATTGAATTTGCACATTTATGTCTGCTATGAATATAACTGTATGCCTATTAATATTTTAGTTGAGGAAGGAAAATGTATTTTGTGCTGATATTGACTATGTAGAAGAGGTCATTGACCAACTTATACAAGGAGGGCCGGATCAACTTCAAGTGAGCCTTTATTGTAAACACTAATTCCACTATACATAAGCAGGTGATCATTACCTGTCTCCTAGTTAGGAAGTTATAGTCCTCTCTTATTTACTTGCCTCTTTGCGCTGTGCAGATCAGCATTTGAAAGTGAACTGTGAGTAATATATGGATGTCTCTAGAGCCGTTAGTTCTTTCATTTATAGATAGTTCCATTTAATTAGTAGAGTTATCGTCTCTTGTATGCAATAAACAAAAGAATACAACTCTTGTAACATGACTAGAGCTGTGTTATATATAAACACCTGGCTCTAAAGTCAGAGCTACATGTATATGCTACCAAAATAGCTTAAGTGATTGTACAATCACTATAATCACTAAATTCCAAGTTTATATGTACACGTACTATACCTGTAACACATTTATTGTATTGTGTATTATTCAGTCTGCGTTGAACATTATCTGCCTTATATCTATCAATCTACTCAAGTGGATATTAGTGTCTAGTTATTTATATCTACCAGCATTACCAGTTATAAGTGTGTCTGCTTTGTGCTACTTCATAGATGAAGTGATCAGCTTCAAGAATTGTACTTGTTTATACACTGAGCATTAGTTGTACTCTTTCATAACTAGTATCAATCCTCCTTTTCAGGTTATAGCTGATTTTGATGCCACGATGACTCCGATGACTCATGCTGGAAAGCCTGTACCTTCATGTCATGGTATGTTTACTCCTGTTACACTGTAATACTCAACTCTGTGTGTGGTTAAATCAAGAATTGTCTTCTCATTTTCTAATTTTCTATGAAATATCTACCATTTCAATATCAAACCTTCTTGAATTGCTTAGTATAGCAATCATGCTATTGATTCACAAAGTCATGATAACATTACATCACACCCAATATAAATTATCCTTCCCTTTGGTAGGTGTGCTGGAGCAGGGGCCCTCCTTACCAGAGTGGTATAAGGAGAAAACCATGAAGATGAAGGAATACTACATGGCAATAGAGTTTGACCCTCATTTATCAAGAGAGGAAAAGCTGCCATTTATGATTGAATGGTGGAATAAGGCTCAGGACCTTCTAGTCAGCTGTTCATTAGTGAAGGAAGACGTGGAGAAATCAGTCAGGGAAGCAAACATTTACTTGAGGTAATAATATGTCTTATAAACTGAGCAACATTATGCTATACATGTACATGTATATAATATATCCCCTATCAATGTGTGAAAGGAATGGCTCTTTCATCACTGTACCGGAGTGTACACTCTTATAACTCTCACAAGTTGGAGTTTCTTGGAGAGTTGGGTTGTGTATTTATTCAGTTTAATCATAAAATTGTAATAATGACTTTGAACAAACTCTATAATGTTGTAATATATGTGGGTCTTTGTTACAATCATATCAAAACCTTAGCTCTAAGCAGTCCGAAAAGATACTGGATTGATTACAGAACTTCGCCCAATTGCCAATGTATCCACCCATTACGCTGACCAGCACTGAATTTAGTAGTCGCATACGAATTGTAGAGAAGGGAGCAGTAAGTTCCTTGGCCTGTTGTACGAACAGGACATCCCTCTGCTGGTCTTCTCTGCCGGTATTGGTGATGTGATAGAACAGGTCTTTATACAGAGATACAAGCTCTATGACAATGTCCACATCATAGCTAATTGGATGGATTTCAGTCACGAGGTAGGGACCCTTTTCTTCATTTGTAGTTTAGTTTAGGAAGCTATCATAAATGACATGGAGGGTTTGTAGGTTTACCACTGACAGAAACTGATAAATATGGACTTATTTTCCTTTTAAAACTACACTTCATGCTTTCAACTAATCAGATTTGCACAATCATCACAGAATTTTAAGCAAAGTATCATAGTACAACCTAGAGAGAGCTATAACTACTCATATGCGGAGTTTGCAAGTTCTGTTGGCGTAGAGTACCTTGTCTTTTTCTCAGAGCCTGGTTGTTGAGACCCGTAGAAAGGGACTACATGTAGGTACACTGAGCTAATATAACAATGTGGAGTACACAGGCTCGGACAATGTAGTGGTACATAATGGAGTAGTCCGATTCTGTGGCCTTGTCAGACGATATTTTGTGTTATTAGGGGGCGTTGGTCGGCTTCAAAGGAGAGAACATACATGTCTTTAAAGGAGTACTGACAGTTAATTTTTTTTTACATCATTAGAATCGTGCTGACATGCTGAGTTGTAAGGACATGGACTTTCTTGCACCAAAATTCAAGTTTTTGGGCCGCGTTAGGCCGAAGTGGGCCATTTTCAAAAATTTTGGGTATCATTCGGGTATCATTTGGAATTGTTCCCTCTTCTCATTATGATACCCATGTTCCTGATATTGAGCCATAGATAGGGCATTGAAACATCACAAGAATCCATTCACAACATATAATTAGGATGTCAGTGGTTTTTTTGTTGTAATAACATCAACCACAGGCATAATTCTGATAAACCCATTAGGCATTATGTATGCCTACTATAATAATAATACATATGAAGTCCCAGCTTATGCTCCTATCATAAGTTATATACATGTATACAACATATTATTTGTGCTGCTTGGTCCCACTATAGAATTTCATCTACAAATTACATTACATGTATGCATAATTATTGTTTCATATTGCATAATACTAATAGCTGTAAATGTATTATTGCAATGATAAAACCTTTATTTTGTAAAACACAGCCTAAATTATATTTGATAGATGCAGATGGAAGTATTGATCTAGAGGCCAAAATGGGTAAATGTTCCCCTGCCCTGCACTAAAAATTCATGGCATAATTCATTACACAGTTTATACCACAGCACTTAGCCTGATAACTAAAGCTGTTGGCAATTGGGCTATCCATTTCTGTTGGTGACAAATATCAATGGCTTGATTATTTTAGAAATGAAAAATAATATGAATTTCTAATATTATATAGGCTACGTGCCTATACTCGAGACTCAATACATATACATATTCACCATAATATGTCTGCTAAAGCATGTCATGAAGTGGTCTACAATTTATGTTATGCGTGTACATTGAACATACATTGTACATGTACTTGTGTACACTCATTGTACATGTACATGTGTACACTCATTGTACATGTACATGTGTACACTCATTGTATTGTCACGGGCAGTCAATTATAATGGATAAAGGACCATAATACTTGCCACAAGCATTTTTATTATGGTATGATGTGCATGTAAAAATTTGATAAAATACTAGAAAATATATCAAGGAGTGTAAGATTAATTCATAGAATATTGTAACAAATTGACTGTTTTTTATTGATTGGCCATGGTACACATCTAATAACCCCACATCCAAAATTATGAATGCATTGTAAATGTGGACTGTGAAGGCATAAATATACAAAAATTGATTGCTTCTGTACATCCAGCCTGTAAGCTTGTGATAACTCTTCCTAGCTGGCGGCCTGGTAGCATAGCTGTGATATTGAATTCCGATGTCAATAATCTATCAAATAAACACAATCCATATCAGACAGGTACATCCAGTATTACATCATGCATGTTACATATTAATACATGTAGATGATAGTAGGCTACAGTAAATTCATATACAGGTACCAAATATTAGGGGTCACAGACAGGTACAAGGTATAATAAAGGTACAATACATCTGTTTCCAAACATTATTATTTATAGCATGTTTCATCAAGCATGTTTTCTTATTTATTCATCACACATACAGCTATGGGACATGGAAGTAGTAATTTAAAACAATGGGTGGCAGATATAGTGTAATTTCATGATTATGGTCTGTAGTTACTAACCAGAACCAATTGTGTGGTTAGAATTTTTTGCTGCCAACATCTAGTAAAAAATGTAGGAGCCATACTATGTCATCACTACTTTTAGGTTTATGTTAGCAAAACAGGAAACTACCCAACAGCTTATTACTGTCTCTTTCTTTGGAGATTCATGCCAATTTTGATGTACATTTGCTTGTAAAGAAACCAAGAGCAGATGAGTATAATGTGGGTGGGTGGTTATGTAGTAGGTATGTATGTAGGTAGGTAGGTCCAGTAGGTAGGTAGGTTGGTTGGTAAGCAGAGTAGGTAGGTACATGTAGGTAGGTGGGTAGGAAGGTAGGTACATGGAAGTAGGGAGGGAGATAGGGACATGGGGGTAGGTGGGTGAGCAGGTAGGTAAGCAGGTAGTACATCGCACACAAAAATGCATATCATTGCTATTATGTTATTATTTTTACTCTACATTTATACTTGATTGAATGGGTTCAGTATTGTCTATATGAAGTGTAGGCTAGGTGGGTTATACACTATATTACAACTACATACTGAAAAGATAAGCAAGTCTACATTGCAATACAATGTACGGATAATAACACTTGACTTGTTTTGGATCAAACTAGACTAAAGGTCTGCCTGAGTTAGATATAAAAGGCTATTACTGATAGAATCCATTGAGTATAAAACAGTAATATTGTGGTTATGAGATATTTTTTATAATCATCTAAAAACAGTAAAGTTGTTGATGCTACACGTAGCTAGATCTGTGCTAGATTCCTAGACAAGCTTCTATTACCTAAGCAGTAATCTGCTGTATAGAATCTGTCTTATGATTTTTTTGGATAATATTACATCTCCAAATAAAACTGCGAAACTCAATAGAAAATTTTTGTAATGATTTGCCTAGTTAATTCTAAGGTACATTGAGTAGCTTGCCCCTCACTTGGAGCATTTACATGTACAATGGACAGTAAGAACAACTCAATTTACTGACCCTTGACTTACTGCTACATTTTCTGTGGTTTGAAAATATAAAAATTTGATGTTCTAATACAATACCTAATTCTAAATAATAAAATTCTAACTGTAAATGATGGCATAGCAGGTGCTGACACTTGCAGTTGGTTCCTCAAGTAGAGTACACAAGTGTGTGACATCAAAATCATGACCCTTGACAATTACAATTAATTACAATTAGGCCTTTAGTCACCTGGTAGGATTCAGCACATCTTGCAACATGATAATATCCAGAGTAGGAGTCTCCAAGGAGCAATGAATTTTGGTTCTTTCCACAGATTGCCTTCATCATCACTAAAATATACATTTACATTATTTTATAGCAGATCCAAATCATTGCGTCATCAGCATTCTATAATCATATAAAGGTCAGCATATAAAACTAGAAGGCTAATAAACATGAATATAATATGCTGATGCACTGTAATATTCTTCTATACTGACAGCAACAATAAGCATGTCTAATATGATCTGGAACTTGGCAGTTAAATTTGTAATGCAAAACACATACAACACATCCAAAAAACCAGATTTCGCCTGTTATTTGGCAGTCATCTATCTACAACTCTATGAACAATATTATAACACATTCGATGATGATCAGAAATAACTACATGTACAGTATGTTATAAGTAAAGTTATACTGTAGACCATAAGAACTTACCTGGTAACTCTCTTTTTGTGTTGATCATCTATCCAATCCTCTTATGTAGTTATATAGCAAAATCGGTCTAGTCCATTTGAAGTGTTTGTAGCAAATCCCAAAATTCTTTCCTACTTTGGCTTCAGGTTACCAGTTGACAGTTGTATATAAATTTATTCCACATTGTACATGCAGATACCTTTTAGAAATCCTTGAGTTTTTAGGCCATAAAACTTGGGTTACAGATTTACAAGTAAAACACTTGCTTGCAGGCATTGCACAAGCTTTGAGTATTATTGTCTACTTGGTATAATTGGAAATCAAGTGGATAGTCTGTGTAGAGGCACATCTTGCAGTTGACAGCAGTGGTGGAATTATATAGCCTTTTGTTTGCCCCCACTGTAGACTACATTATATATGCTCATAATTATAATATCTATTTCCCCAGGCAGTAAACAGCATCCACTAAAACCACAGCTCTCCTAGTATATGCATTGATGACTGAGTAGAAGAATTTTGTAATCACTGAATAATATCACCATCAGTGTCTGGTTTGTGGTTTTAGTAGCATCTACTATGAAAGCAAACCACCATTATCATACACCCATCCCACCTTCAAATATGGCAGCAGAACTTAGTCTAACTGAGACAAATGGGAAGACAAATCTCATGTAGCTACATCTAACTATCTTGCAGTAAACAGATTGAAAAGATTACTCTTAAAATCCATCAGATTCGCCATGAAAAACCGTGCAGAATGATATATAACATGTATTAGCTGTCAGTACTCCTTTAATAAGAATACACACGCTGTAGAAAATGCATCATACTTTGATAATCTACAACATAGACACAATATCATCCTCATGGGTGACTCCCTGGGCGACTTGGATATCGTCGAAGGAGTATCCGCACAGGAAAACCTTCTCAAGATAGGATACCTCAATCATCACGTAAGTACAAACTGAAACTTCATATTCTATCACAAACTGAAACTGCACATCTAAAACAGTAGAAGGGAAGATTTGAAGCTCTACCTAAAAATATCCCTGCCCTACCCTCAGAAGGAACATTTTGTCTGACCAATAGCATAGGCTGCAATTCTTAGAGCGTATTTTCACTCATCACATGATATGGATTCGACAAATTAGGGGTTTGAGCAGGGTGGATACCTTATTTCGCACATCACTGTATCTATATGCTATGAAAATTGTTCATGAAATTCAACATACATGTAGTTATTATTTATTGGTCTCTTCTATAGATTGATGCAAACTTACCAAAGTATAAAGCTGGATATGACATCGTATTGGCCGAGGAAGACAGCATAGAACTAGTACAACTGCTTCTAGAAAATATTTCTAACACCAATGGAAATCCATAAGCAATCATTTTTCGTAACTAGTTAAATTTTATTAGGAATTTTTCTATTTTGTTCTTCACAAATTAAAGCTCGGTTTACAGGCCTGTAGGTAATTTGTTGAACAAAGCAAAACCCTTGTTTTAATGATTTTACTTATTCCATTGAGTCAGTCCATGTGCCAATAGCCAGTTTTAAGTTGCTGGATAGTCATGTCTATGCTGCCTATTAGTACTTGTATGATCATTCTACTTGTTCTATTTGCTATATTATTCAGTCAGGTTTTATTCTATTCAGTTTTGTTCATTCGCAGTAATTATTATAATTTTATCTTAGATGGAGTTGTCTGCTTCTGTATTATTTTACATGGAAAGAAAACTCCAAAATACAACTTTTATAACTGTATCATACCTGTACAGTTTTGTTTGGCTCTACATGATATCAGTGTTGGGTGGCGGACTAGTCAATAATATTCTATTAAGATTGGACCAGTTAATTTGGTTAAGGTGTTAAAACACTTGTAAATTGTAAGAAAATGTTTATGAAAGTTGGATGCAAATAGTCGATTGCTGATTTCTGCAGATCTTGTCATAAACTAATCAGCTTGTAATACTTACATGTATATAAAATCTTACTTTGGTTTTTAATAAGGCATCCATACAGTTCCCACACTCCTGCTGCCAGATTTATAAAATTTCAATATGTAGTTTAAAACTTTGCAAACTGATTGTTCTTGATCTAGTATATAAATTTATTGATGTTGCACATTTCACTACACATACCATTCTTGACAGGATGTCAGTAGGTCTATGGCCAGCACAATGGTAAGAGTTCATTTTTTAACAAAATGAATAAAGTGAAACAGTTACGCGCACTGCTAGATGTATGACATAACTGTATCTTTTTGTACATAAGACTTGCTAACTACAGTCTGTAATATGCAGAAATGTAGAAACAACAAATGATGAGGATTAACTGCCTATGGATACTGTTTGCATTATAACATATAATATTGTGGGAGTCATAATGTAACAGTATAGCATAGTGATTAGCAGTAATGTCAACCATATCATAAATCTATATTATGTCAATTAACACCCTTGCTGACAATGTATTTATTTTCTATATAAATATACATTATATAAAATAATCAGATATAAACTTAAAGAACCTTGTTAGGCTACTTCTGAAGTTATCTTTGGCAGTGTTACACTCTACCTTATAGGATTATTCTTATAATGGTATTAAAGGTAGGAACTACACAAAGGATCAACTGGTATATAAAGCAATTAGTAGGATTTAGTATTAATAACACTATTATTTATATGTTATTATCTTTGTTTAGCCCATTCATCTGTAAAATTATAACTGCTGCCAATGTGTATAGTTTAACAGCAAACAGTCATTAGCTGTAATTAAGGCAACCTAAAAATGATTTTAGTGGAGGAAATTCAATTATACATCTCAGGTATATTAATTCCTTTCATCAATCTGCAGACAACAACAGCAAACAGCTCTATATATAGACTGTAGGACTTTAGGCTTTTCACATCCCCAAAGAAAATTGTCCAACGCAAACCAAATACTGATGTAGATGCATGAATGTGTTGGATGACATACTTATGAAGGGAGGGGGATTCAATGTTGTGGTAAGATGGTGCAGCTTCGGTGGAGAGGGAAGGGGGAGGGACTCAGGAACACTTGCCATGTCAAGATTGGTGAGCATCAAATGGATGATATTATTTGTTTCACTTTGTTTACATGTACATGTAGGCCTACATGCAGGTTGAACACTGATTTCACTACTTTTGCTTCTACTTCTATTACTACACTGCCACCACTACTACTACTACACTGCCACCACCACTACTACTATTGCTTGTTGTGTTTGTTTTTGGGGTTTCGAAGAATGAACCCACTTACTATCGATGATTTTGCTTCCATACCCCAATTAGTAAATATAATAATTAACTATGAAAATGATCCATTCCATACATTTACTAACTACTTATTAAATTTTAGATAGTTTTATTCTATTGTAGTAAAATAAGCCTACTTTTAGTACAGTAACACTGATCTCTATGCCTTCAATTGATTTTTGTTTCGCAAATAATATGCCATGAATCAGATAAGATAAACATCCCTTTCTCTTGGACACCGGACAGATGTGGTGACCTTGGGGTTCACACAAACTCACATTCTAGTATAATATTATTACTATTACATATTGTATTATACATTATATTGTATTATGAATTATTATAATTATAATTATTTATAATTTCATGTATATTGTATATTGTAGCCATCACTCACTATACAGTGAATAAGGTTGATAATATCTATCTTGTGGTTTACCAACTTGTTATTTTCTCTGTTTTCAACAGTCTATCCATCATTTATCATCAATACTGCAATAAATAGTGGAATGACTGGCAGCCAACCATTACCAAGTTATAGAGCTTCATAAATAATATAACACAGCTCATAGCTGACACCAGGAATAGGAATTGCATGGGCTTGTGCATGTCATATTTGATTATAAAATGCAGGATTGTATATAATATTGCATCATACATGTATTTATGCAGTTTGAGTTTGAAGAGAAGTGTGTATATTTATCTACCAGTCCCTACGCCCACATTTATAGCATTCTACCAATGTACTTGCCCCCACCAACTTAGTTTGAAGTAGTTCAATTGTGTTACAGACTTCAAAACAGCTGTACATACATGTAGATAGACTGTGGGCATATATCTAACTTTTCTACTTTGTTTACTTTATATGCTGATCATTAATGAGTCTCCAAAGTTTCCTCTTCAATTAAAGTTTAATAAATTGTGTTCATCAACTAAACTTGTGAAGCTAATATATAATTAATTAGACAGTTGTGTAAAAAGATTTTATATATATTTATATTTCTACTTGAATTGCAGGTGTAAGAACATTGATTAAAATATATGATATATAATATATGAGCTGAATGGAATAGTCCTATGTAATGTGTTACAGAATAAATAACATTGTTATAACAATCAATAATATGCTAAGTTTACTGCAGTAATCAATATAAAATAGATATAACAATGATATTATATGCTACTACTAACAGCTCTATGGATATGCTATTAATACATACATATGTACATGTATATTATAATAATATGCTCTAGTATAAATGATAATAATATAATATGATAACAATAAGGATACTACTTGTTATTTATTTGATAATTTTAAACTATTATGATAAGTATATGATGTATAACATGACAAATATCTAACAATTAGTAGAGAAATCCTTTGGTCAGCCTGTATCTGATTGTGTTAATCATAATTTGTAAAAACTACAGATTCAAATTTTCTCACTTCAACAAAAATATAACAACGGTTTTAATATAATTTTGCATGTCTGTTTCACTTTCAACAACAACTTAGCACTTTGCACTGACTGCAAACGACTGCAGCTTGAATAATGAGCATGCTATTGCTGGAAATGGATTCCATTCTGTTTTGTGCACATAAAAATATTATAAAAGAATAAATAGCACACAGAAAAATTGGTTAACTTGCGTAACTTGGCTTATAAATCCAGGACGAAATTGGCCGAGATTCAGTAACAAACATTGATTGTATCACTGGATTGCATATTCTAAATTATACTATTTCTTTTATTATTATACTATTATTTAAAAATAGCATGTTAGAGAAATTACTGAAGTCTGGTGTCCGCTGGAATAGGTTGGTAAGGCATTCCGAGCTGAGCGGTGGCTGGAGGGAAGAAACACTGTGGCATGCTGTAAGCGGTAGTGACAGCAGGAGCCTGAGCAAAGTCAAGGCCAGGTGGGGCGATGCCGGGGTAGCCATATGCAGCATACTCGGCAGCCAGAGCAGGGTACTGTCCTCCAGCTGGTGGGCTGATCTGAGCAGGTTGCAACAGAGGCAGCTGAGATATGGGCAGAACTCCAGGCATTCCAGGCATGTAAAATGGATGAGGCAATCTGCAAACATATTGATTATGCTATAATAATGTTGTGTTATGCTATAATATTAAAAATACTATTATTTTAAATGAATGGTGCTGTTGATGAATACAAAAGTTTTCTGCTTGTGTGCAAATAAATGGTTAATAGTTTGATGAAGTATTTTATGCTATTATCTCCAGCAAATTAGAAAAAATCTAGAAGAATGGCAAAATGATGAATTACTCTAGCCATTAGATTCACTCTGGCACTCCAAATTGTCAAACAACATTAACACTCCTGAAGGTCAGGGAGAAGCATGCAAATAAAACCCATACAGTATTTAGTGATCAACTCTTGTGTGTGTGAGACATGAATATGATTGTGTGGTTTGTATAATTGCTGCTGAATTATTCACTCATTCAGCTATAGATATTTTTCTCTTGTATTGGACCAAACTATTGAGCTCATATATAATATTCTCTTTCGATGTGCCGTTTGCCGTCTCTTTTGTGTTTTTGAAGAACAGCTTTTAGTGTGGCAAAGATTAAGTACAATAGATGGCTGTTGACAGTAGTGTGTTGGAATTGCCAAATAATCAATGACTACCTTAAATATTTATTGAATTTTCTCACAACTTAAATGCAGGTAACTGGACAAGCATATAAAGGCACTCAGACGCTAGCTAACTTTTGTGCCTGTTGAAGTAGTGCTGAGTGATTAAAATTCCAGTACACCATAATTAGCAGTGACACAAACATGGTAAGATATTATAGCACATAACAGTTATAATTGCTAAACTGCAAACTTTGAACAGGAACTATTGAAGGTGAGAAGAAGGATTCAGAGCTAGTTGCACTGAAACAGGGTTGGAGATGGTCAAGTGCAACCAACCCACTGGTGGATCTACAGAATCATTCTAGTACCAAGCCGAAAACAGAAATAATTATTCTGGCAATGAAAGCAACCCACTCCACACTTCAAACTAACAGAACACCAATTCTATATTTAAATAGACCTGCTTTGTTTTGTAGGAACAAACAGTGTGGTGGCAGTGTTCATCTAAACGTAGATTGAGACCTAGACAGACTGCTCGGGCCTAGTAGTAGAGTAGCCGCTGCTCCGGCGTTGGTCATGTGACTTTGATCATGTGACGACGATACTGCTGACAGAGATACATAAATATTCAGACTATTGCTAAAACCCTAGGCAGTCGTTTTCATCGTATATAGGACCCTTCCTACTGTTATCAAGAGAGATAACACAAATGGTGTTGAAAGTAATGTTGCTCCAAATTACATTATTAAGCTGATAAAGTCAAACTCTTTGAATGTTAAGTGTTGACATTCTACAAACTTCTAGGTAAAGATAACATACCCGATTTGTTGAGCATATGGGTTCATGGAAAACGCCGTCGCTGGGCTGATGGTGGTGGCTAAAATATAATAAAGTTCAAAAGATTATAAATGAATTTAGCAGGTTTTTTTAGAAGCCACACATTACTGGTGATTTAGAGTTTGAGTACACACTGTAGAGCAGCCTTTGTCTGTAATCATAATGGTGGCCAAATGTCACCAGTAATGATACACTTTGATGAGAGAGGTAGACAAGTGTAAGTCAAATCCTACATCTACTAGTTTATACAGTTCTGTTTACCAGTGTTAGCACTGTGGTCTTAAATGCTTTGTGGCCAGAATGTGCACATGTCTTTAGTTACAAGTACTATAATGATAAATGGATTTAAACCTGAAGGGTATTCATTATAAATAGGGAACTAACTATACTAGCAATGGGCATGGCAGATAACAACCCAAACCACCAACACAAGTGCTTTGCATAAAAATGGGTAGGGTAGCTCTAAATGATTCTAAATAGAGACCAGCATGTGAGGTTTTCAGACTATACAGTGTGAAGTCATGTGTATGTATATACAGTAGGTAAATAAGAGTAAACTCACGTGTGGAGGCTGAAGTCGTTGTGCGTGGCTTAGCTCCGAGGTAGGCAAGGTTCACATTGGCTTTCCTTCCATCTATGACAGGGTTAGGGTCCTGTATTGCAGCAGCAGCATCTTTTTGATCAAACATCGTAACCTAATAATTAAAATTAAACTTTATATAAACACTATAAATAATTAAAAGGATGATTACATGGCGTTGTATAGTTTGATCACTGATGGCACAAAAGCCTTTGGTAGATATTTTCAAACAGGCAATCATTTTTAATTTTAGAAATGAAAATCTAACCACTTTAATGGGATACTTGAGCTGCTAGTTTAATCAAAGGCATTAAATTAAATCAGTGTCAAAACTCAGAACAAGTTCAAGTTCTCATGAGGTGCTTTGGTATAGCCCTAGTAGTAGTGCTTATGTAAATATCTGAAGGGTGTTGATATTGGGATTAATACCCTTAGCCAAATATAGTTGAGGTAAATATAGGGTTGGAAAATGAACCATTAAGTAGTATTTGAAACCTCCTGGTCTCTGGTTGATTATAGGAGCCTCCATATACACTATGACTATCATGTAGGAAAAAGAACCAGTTTATTGGTAGTTAATATATTATGGCAAATGAATGCAAATCTATGTGCATGTGTGAAAATATAACCACATAAAACTATCAAGTCATATTATGTAGTCACAATTTGCTACATGATACCTATTCATTTATTGAAAAGGAAGAATTATCATACGGAAATAATGCTTACTGGCATATACACAATAAGGGTTGCTGAATTTTACATATCTTATTCAGTGGTGTGGGCCTATTAATACATGTATTTTACAAACAGAAGGCAATAGTAAAATCAAGTTTTAAGAAGAATTCTCAGGTGCAATTGCTGGAACGAAAGCACAGATTTACCGATATCATAATTATGGTGAAATGGACAAATATAAGAATAAAAGTAAGAAAGATTATTGCAACTTACGAATCCGTATCCTTTGCTTTTATTCGTCAATCTGTCTGTGATGACGACAGCTTCCTCTATCTTCCCGTACTTATCGAAATGTTCTTTTAGTGTTTCGTCACTCGTGTGGTATGGCAATCCACCGACAAACAATTTGGTGTATGTTGTATCTCGGTTTGTCACTCCAGGTCCAGCCATAGTTACTAAGTTTATGTGAGTAGAATAAATAAGCACACAAATAAATTATGAAAACACACACTACACTCAAAGCTATAAACACAGCTCTAGCGAGATATCTTTCACAATCAACCAACAAACTAACCAGTTCTGCCAAACGACACTACTTATATTGCTACTTGCATAGACACCACGTGCTATGAATAAACCCAGCCATGTTTCTTTGTTAACTTTAGCTTAAGCTCCACCCCTCTTATTGCTCTACTGTTGGTATAGGTTATGCATACACAATGGGGCCTTAGAATATATGGCATTATGATTTTATTATGCGTGGTTGTTTAGTGGTTATTCAAGGCGATTTTACTGCACATTCAACTCAACAAACTGTATAGTAGGTAGTCAATGTCTAGTAGCTGGATAGCTGTCAAATCAAAATAAATGTATTCTACTAACTGGCACTATTTGACATGTTAGTTCTGCCTTAGACATATAATATTCACCACAAAGCTAATCCCTGCAGCCTCCAACATTATGTACTGGACAATAATGATAATTACATGTATTATATTGTTACAAAGTATATATTATGTATATAAAAGTTATATATAACATAATTATGTAGACCTATGATAACAGAGCTATAGAAAATTAAACATTTAGATTTATTGTGATGTTCTTGAATAAAATGTAATCTGCAGAAAGTTTTCCATGAGATTAAAGCTATTTTCAGCATAATCTATTGTTTTTATATTGGTTGTATAACAAAAGCAGGAAATACATGCACACTGGTATTATGAGGTTGATATACCTTAATTGCCTACAGTTTGCAATTTATACCTTAGTTAGACTAAACTAACCTCTTCTGGTAGCGGATTAATTATCACTCTAACTAGTGTAAGGTAATTTGACATTTATAGCAGGATTTCCCTAACAAAGGCATTGACCAGTAAAATCCCTTTATTTGTGTGATTAATTTGCTGTAACCTTTTACCTGCAGCAGTGTTAGCAGAGGCAGCAGCAGTCCCGGATGACTGTAGTGAATATTGAGTGCTTACAACGACAAACACTCCTTCCTATAGGGGCCAGTTTCTTTATTGACATGAAAGCAATGTTTGCAAAGTTATTAATTAAGTACTGATCAAAAGCAATGAGTATGATAATCAATGACACAGGTATATGGGTATGTTTTTATCTTGAGCAGCTAAGTTTGTAAAGCATTGTTGTACCTGTAATCTAGTACAAGTGACTTACAGTTAGGTTAACTCTTTGGTCCCAAAACAGAATTGGCCTACCTTCTCCATATTATTACAGACAAAGGCTATAATATAATACAGTGCAACTAACTGCACCTCCATGTACATGTAAATGTAGGGTTTGAAAGTTTATACTAAGATTGGAGACCTACAGTGTGGTTTGAGGATATATTTCTTGTAATTCTTCAAGGGGTATCATTATTTGAAAGTGGAGCACCATGTTATGTAGATAGATAGGCAGAAGTCATTGATATGATGTGCAAGTTGAAGTTGTTCTTTTGAGTTACAAGACAGTTCTCAGTTCTTAGCATAATTGGTATGTATGACATCTACGATACAACAAGAGTGAGAATGACAAAAGAAAATGAAAATATTATTATTATCTTATAAATCTATAATGTACTTCAGCAGTTAACTCTTGACAATCAGATGAATTTAGTGGTTATGTAATAACTTGTACACTTTACAATTAGTAGAAATTGATAAAAATTTATTTCATAGCCGGATAGTAGAAGTCAATGCAAAATGTTCATTTTGTGGCTGACAGAAACTATGTATTCATAGTTTGTTAATTCTAGCTATGTTTGTTTTGTGCAAACTAGACTTGAGTAAATTTGCTTAGTATCACTTGTTATTAAAACTGTTTTCAAATGCAGCATGAAAATTGAAGTAACCATGTCAGGTGAGACTGCTATTATTGGTATGTTAGTTCAAGAAAATATGTTTGCTCGATAACGCTAGAGGAAATTTTCCGAGAATGTGAGCGGTTTTCTAAAGTGAAGGAAAAAGTGGATGGCAGTTGGAAACTAGCAGAAACTAATTTTCTCTTTTACATAATTGAGCTGTCAACAAGCGTTTATTGTTACTCCTTAAAAATCCTGCGCCCCTCGTGTACATGTATGTATGTCCAACATAAACAAGACTTACTCTGTATATATTATTAGGAAAGATAAATTGAGAGAGAAACTGAAGCATGTAGCCTAGAGATGTTACCATTTATTCCCTGCCTAAGAGCGGCCTTAGGTACCGGATAGTGGCGAGGGACAGTAGATCATTCACCAACGAATAGACCTATGCTAGTTCTTCTTTGTCATCAATTTCCCAACTGTTTTTGGAAAATGTGCACATATCTATGTGGCCGATGAACAATAGTAGTAGCCCCGCTTTTGATTCGCTGTTTAATCACACCAAGTAGCTTCGGAATTTAATACTTCCATTCATATTTTAAATTTGGAGTTTCCTTGTTCATATTGCAATAATTATTTTTACCTATAAATTGTAACCAGTCTTTGAATTTACATTCACTGCTCAACAACAATGGATAACCTGTGGGACCTATTCTAGTGCTGCTTATTTACTGATATAATACACCTTTATCATCCTCTATGAGGGTTACACAAAGCCATGCCATGATAATGCACAATTATTGCATAATAATATGCATAGTGCATAATAGTATAAGGAATGGCCAGGGAAAAGTCAATTCAGTACTGGTAATAGCTTTATATATAGTTTACCAATCTATTGATATACAGTACAACCAAATGTACATGTAATTCTGCCAGCTGCTAGAGACCATTTTGTGTTATTGAGTACCTCCTACTGCAAAGAGGTGTGACCACCTCAATGAATTTGAGTAAAAACAAAAAAGAACAACTGTTGACAAAATCAGGCAAATTAAGACTGACAATGATCAACTCTGTGTGCACAGCTGAGAACAGTTTAAGATGACGCAGCACGCTTATTCGACAAAGTAAATTATGTAAAGCTAGTCGTTTTTTAACTGTCACTTGGCACAATTTTTACATCTTCAGTTTGTTTAAAAGTCTTAGTGAATAATGTTCACAGTAGCTACAGAAAATCTCTTTTAGTTGAGTAAGGTGATAATATTACAATGTGAGTAGGAATGTACATGTAAGTGGGAATGTACATGCAAGTGGGAATGTACATGTAAGTGGGAATGCATAATAGGCCTACTCATAGACAATTTGCTTCATCTCTGGTGAACTGAGTCTACATGTGTGTAGAGCTTGGCCTAACAAGTCTAGGTATGAAACATTGCCTACTTTTACTCTAGAATGGAACATTCTTCAAACAACATAGACCAGTAGTAGCCTATTAGATGCATTTGAATAATTGTTTAAAACATTGTAAATATTAGCCTATTAGAACATTGTAGTGGGTGAGGCGTTAGCAGTAGGTAGGTCCCTGGTCTATGAGTATGAGCTAGTAGTAGGCAGATCCCAGGTCTATCGGCACGAAATAGGCAATCTACATGTATTTTATCTATCTATACCCAAACTCTACATGTATTTTATCTATCTATACCCAAACTCTACATGTATTTTATCTATCTATACCCAAACTCTACATGTATTTTATCTCTCTATACCCAAACTCTACATGTATTTTATCTATCTATACCCAAACTCTACATGTATTTTATCTATCTATACCCAAACTCTACATGTATTTTATCTATCTATACCCAAACTCTACATGTATTTTATCTATCTATACCCAAACTCTACATGTATTTTATCTATCTATACCCAAACTCTACATGTATTTTATCTATCTATACCCAAACTCTACATGTATTTTATCTATCTATACCCAAACTCTACATGTATTTTATCTATCTATACCCAAACTCTTCAAGTTTAAGAATGTTGAAATAACTGTGTTCTGTCTGGTATCAAAATATAGAATATTCTGAAGCCAATTAACAGTCTTTTATATTTAATTCAAAGACTTCACACTATACTTCAACTGCAAATATATGTTTGCCAATTAATTCTACGCTTGCATTGTGTTGTAGATGCATTCATATGAGTATATTCTTATAACTTATTCAGCATTTTCCCACTGCAGAGGAATAAAAGGTCGCAGTGATTCACAAATAGTATGAAAGTAAACACTTTGTTATTCCACTATTTATTCTGATGTTGGTTTTGAAAAAATCTCCAATACAGTTAGTTTATCTTTGCAAGCTTCTGAAAAACATAACTGTAGTGATTAATTATTATGCATTTAATTTTTACTATATCAAAGGTATGTGTTTGAGGTAAAAGCTGCATGACTATTTGCACAACCAGTAGGCTATATTGATTAGGAGTTTGAAATGTGATCAACAGATTATAAATAGTATGGTTCTAATACTTTATAAGATTGTTAGCTGATCATGTATACAGCCTTATCTAATTGATATTAACTTTAGAGGATCAAATGCTAGCAACCTAACAACCATATAAAATCAGTAAAATAGAGTTCAAGTTTAAATACATATTTACAAGCTCAGATAATAACTTTTAGCATTATTAATAAGGATTGTAGGAATGCTGCCTACTACCACATCTTTTCACAAAGCACGCATATTAATATTTCATAACCGACAAGACCTTTTGTATAAACTGAAGGTGTAAAGCCATCCTTTTCTCTACGACCTTGTATATTTATTTCTCTAACTTTTATTTAAAATTTAATTACCGTACTCAGTGCTTGATTCTAGTGGGAAATATATTGAATAATAGTAGTTTTACTGGAGCATATACAATTACAGTGTATATGAAGTCGTAACAAAAGCGTAATCACGTCTAGTATGCTCAGGGATTAAACTGGATTAATTTTAAAATTTGTATATTCACTGGGCCATAAATTCAATTTTGTAGGAAATTGGAAGAGGTGGTGCAGTCAGGTTAACTTGTAGTTCCGTCGCCAAACAGTATTACCATTTTTTGTGGAAACATTGGGTTCTTTTTTTTGCCAGAACTAGGCAGCTTATCTTCCATTTTGCAATATTCCCTTAATCACATGGCAGGGTTGTGGGTATGGCAAGCGTTGAATACTATGGCCATGATAAACACAGTGGAGGAGTGTAAGCATTTCCAATCAGTGAATTAAATTTTGGTTGCTATTTATTCACTGCTAATCAACTCACATGGCATGTTTACAAAATGAGTCCACCAGCCAGTCAAATTGGTGAGTGAAATAATGGAACCATTGGTATTTGAGTGGAAACACCAGCGTAAAATTCGTCAAAAAAGGCTCTCAGTGTGTTTCCATTTTTACTTTCATGTGTAAGACCTGCCCAAATATCAATTACTAGTGATGGAATAAATACTTTTAGTAGGGGAGTGTACTGTCTATTTATTGAAAATGTGCAAGTGCAGCATACTTGTACATATTAAATATGGCCTTTGTAATTACTGAAATTCTGATCATATGCATTTGTATAAATTGTATCTCATTGCATGGATGTAACAGGCCGAGCGCCTTCTTAATTGTAAACCTGTTTATATTATGTTAATTGGCAATCTTCTATAATATTTTCTATTATACCCGACCTTAGGTAGATTGGTCCTCGGCACTTGATGTTATACCTACTTAATGCAATTCTTTTATTATTTGTCAATACTTGTAAGACTGACTGCTGGTTGTCCTTTTGCTGGAAGCAGATTTTGTATAAGTAGCGATATCTTTGTATGCAGACCAGTTGTCTGCTGGAGCTCAATAAAGTCACATCTATATTATTATATCATGACACCGGAGTTATCTCTTCTAAACTAATAGACTCTTAGCCTAAGTTCTTCAAGACAAACAGCCATAGTGCTAGGATAGACTAGGTACAAACATGACTACAGATAAATGCTAGGATAACTCAGCCTATGGGACAGCACTCATGCACAGCATAGCCAGTCAACTAGGTTATCTCACACTCAGTCCATGTAATAGAACCGAGATCAATAGACCACTCTCGATTCTCTCCTGTGCTCGTACCTCATACATGGCACACAAACATTACAATATTTTATAAATCACTAGCGCTAGACATGGAACTACCAACCTGACAATGATGGACATGGCATGAGTAAATATTTATTAATAAAACATACACTGGATGCTCAAATATTTGTTGGTGAATAGGTGTTGCTTAATATAGTCTTACAAGTTAAAACAAATTTTAATTTGGATAAACACTTCTCTTTTGTTAGATTGTGGTTTTTATACCTTGAGTGCACAGTTAAAAGGGAATGGTTACAATTTTTTAATTAATGATGATTTTTACCACAATGGATGAATATAAAAAGGTACAGTTACCTTTGCTATGAAAGGAAGAGTTGATTCTTGGAGAGTTCACAGAGAAAGGATAGTAAAAATTGTAGAAAATAACTGAACATTATAATAAATATAATAGAGCATTGAATTGAGGTTTGTTGACAAAATCCATTTTACAATGCCTCAATTTGTGTTTGAATTATTCTTGAACAATCACTGCTAATTTAAAAATAGCGGGCATAGTGAAAGCCACCACAAAAAGTTATTTACTTACGAACAGTGATAAGAATGTGTTTTACATACAATCACCGTTGGTTATATCTAGGTGTGTTCTGTTTAATATGGGAATCTTGTTTGCAATCTAAATCTCAGAACAATCTATATGAGTGCATTAAAATAAACTACACACAGTACACTACTTTATTATTTGTATCAGATTTGACACTGAAACAAATTTGCTTAGATAAGTTTGGTGTTTGCATGTTGTGTTGACCCCTACAGCCCATTTCTATCATATGAGAACTAAGTTAAATAATAATATTATACTCCCAGCTTCCACTGCACATGCTAGTACAAAGAACATTTGTAGAGAATGGATGACTGGGTAGAATAAACATGGTAGAAAAGCTGTAGAATGTAATCTATGGTTTCAGAGACACTCTCCCATCATTAGTAAACTGCTCAATGATCGAGAACCTATGCTCAAAACAAGGTGCCAGAAAAAACAGCATAATCATATAACAAAAGACGAAACGGTCTGCCATCCTCCAATCAGATTTGGGGCCAAAAATCGGGACGACTCATATATGCTGCAATGCTGCTGGTCAGCATCTCAGCTCAGGATGGTACTAGGACCGGGCGTGTCCCTAGCCTTAGGCCCTCGGACTCGACCTGGGATGGGGTGGGTGCTTGACCTACCCCACCCACCGAATAAGTGTTGGAACTCAGGCTATGTCGGCATTGATTATTTTCCTGGACCTGCGATTCATATATGTTACAATGCTGCCGGTCAACATCTCGGCTTCAGGTGGTGCTAGGACCTTGGGACCAGGTCTCCCTGCATCGCTGCGGGGCCGGGTCCTTAGCCTTCGGCCCTCAACCCTTACTCGGGGCGGGGTGGGTACCCGACCCAACCCACCCGACACATTGGTGTTGGAGCTCGGGCTATCTACTTGAAGTTGTCTTCTTAATGCAAGGGAGCACAACTCCTCATGGAGTCATTGTAACAGAGGTCCTGTACATGCATGACCACAGTACATGAACACAAGCGAGCAACTAATGCAGTGAGACTTTTGTCTCAGACCAAGCAGGAACTGCTTGTATATACAAGTCATGTAAGTGGACTTAGTTATTAGTATGGGGAGGTAATAGTAATAATCACTTGGAGAATGAAGACAAGACGACAAATATCTGTTTAGCCATAAGAGCTATTGTTATAAATATATCCTTTAAACCTTGTAAATATGTCCTCATAGCGAAACTATAGAAAGCCAGAGAAAAAACTTAAGAGCAATCTGTTTAAATCATTTAATACCCCAAGAACGCTTGAATTATGTTTTAATGCCCCAAAGACCGCTTTGATGATGTCATAATGCTCTGAAGATCAGAAAATTTCTAATTGGAATCCTAGATGAGCCTGGGTAATGCAGGTGTTAAGCTGGAGAAACAAGCATGGCATTTTCTGGAACATTGTTTATTCCTTTTTTCTAGCGTTACATGGAATGAACTCAACTGCCACCAGGTGGTAGGTACCCTTGAAAGAACTTATAACCAATAGTGGTAAGCCACAGAGAAATAAATAAATATATGCATAACATAATATCAATATAGTAGGTCTATGCATTGTAAAATATTGATACTAACAGTGTATAGGAGGTATGGCCTCTGTAATATTATAATGTTAGAATGGCAAATCTATAAATATAAAGGTCCAAGATGGGGCAATGGCTAACAGATGGGTTTATGTTTCTAGAATTCCTCTCCTCAGATCTGAATACCATCTACATGTAGCTAAGTTTAAGGTGGGGAAAAGTTGAACAGGTTTGATTTCTCCATTAAAGTACTATCGTCAGACCTAGCTAGTACTTTCAATGTTAATACACAACCACCAGGGTGGGAGGGAGGGAACTGTATAATGATTTAAGCCTACGTGCAGTTTGATCTCAGTCCATCTTAACATTGGCGTAAATATATCTGACAAACTTAAGAGATGAAAAGAATCCAATTGTTCCAAGAGATAAGAAGAATACGTAGCAAGTGAGGATGGTATATCCAAAAAACTGTACGGTCTGCAGTGCTCCCGACATAGACGATCTGTTGTAGAAGAAGAACATGGAGTATCCAAACACAAAGAGGGAAGCCGACCTACAAAACCAACCAAAACATTGTATGAATAAGTAAAGACCTGTAACAGCATTATTATTACAAGGAACAGTGGAACAGTAGCCTATTTATTACTCTAGAAATTCTACCAAAGGTTCTACTATTGTAGAATTTAAATGCCAGAGAGCGGCATTTCACTTAAAAATATATAAAATACATAAAGAAAGCAAATAAATTCAGCTGAGATATTGATTAAAAAACAGATAGTTTAGTGGTGTGAGCTTTCATGTTATCAGTTCTTTGGTAAACCTAGTGTAGTGGCCACAGACACAGGGTTATCATGGGCCAACTGTGTGTTGCGTTATCTATCACACAGAAGATATGTGTGTGGAGACTGTTAATGAGGAGCCAAAATAACTGTAAATGCAAATGTTTGTTTAGCCCAACTAGACAAGCTAATCAGAATGTCAATGGAGCAGGGAAACAAAATGATTAAATCAAAATCTGAATGTTATCTAACGAAATGTGTTTGCAAATGCCTTTGTTAATTTGATAAGACAGTAGTGAAACAATGAGTGTAGTGCTAATGTAGGAGTAGGAGGGTATGATGCCTTCAAGACAGCATAGAGGTCAGAGGTCATATGGAGTGTGCCACTAATTTATCTAACAACTACGGGCAGCTGCAGCTGACAAAGAAACTGGGATTTTGCATGATTTTGCCCAAACAGTATCATTTTAATGATGCTCAGTTCAACAGAATTTCAAGTCACAGATACTGATAAAACCTGCGCCGTATTGTAGTAAAGATTTACTAGGTATTTGGGTGGTGCACCCAAATAATATTAGCCCAAATCCCCATTCATAAAATATCAGGAAGTAGTGGAGCTAGAGAAATTCTATTCATAGGTAACATTGTATAGAGCGTAGGACGTCACAAGCCATGTTATTGCAGGACAGGTCATAGTGTGAATATACATGTAAATCACGAGACTTCCTTAGGTTTCAGCACTCACTGTTTACTACTCTGCTGTTTACACCAGCAGTTTTAGTCTGTTTACTTTTCCAAACATTGAAAACATGGCTGCGATTGGTCCATAAAAATATCTACGCTGTCATGTATGTTATGCAATTTTGCAGGGGAAAACCTATACCAAGTGAATTATATTTTGTCCTGCTGTTTTTTGTCCAGTATTTCCCCCTTTATTTGTCATCAGTACCACATTACGTAGACAAGGGTAGGGACCTGCACATGCGCTTCACCTGTCTTTCTAACAGCCTATTTGGCTACACTCCAATTTCATCAACAATAGGCAATGTCAATATGTTAGCCTATTGCCTACTACATTATATAATTATAAACTGTTGCACACACTGGCCCAAATACTATTGCAATTATTGGTTTTGCATTTGCTTTTGTTTCGTACTATGGGAATTGAGATTTTTTGAATAGGAGAAATCTGGGGCAGCAGCAGAAGTAAATAACCTGATAATTTGTTACACTGAGAATATAACTCCAAATTACCCACAGGGGTAACTTGTTCAACTCCCTTAGAATGTAACTTTTGAATGCAAAACTAACAAAATGTTGAGTGGAATTACTAGTAATTATCTTTGTATTGTGTTTTTTCAAAACTAAAATGTTTTCGATTGGCCAAAATATAGAGATGCACATAGAGAGCTGTACTCATGTGCTCATGTACTAACATAACTTACCCAGCAGTAAATATAGAGCGCCACCACCACCTGTAGTCTTCAGCGTTGAGTTGAAAGTAGATGAGGGCCACAGTGATACAGGCTGTAACTAGCAGTACCATGATATAGACTATTCCTAGGATACCCCAGAGTGTGTATTGTTCCCTACCCCACAGCGTGGAGAATATGTAGTACAGTTCAACTGATATAGCGCTGCAATAAATTATAATAGCACTACAACAGACATATATAGAACTACAAATATATATTGTTCTAATGTTGCTATTTGAAGATGCTGAAGATGTAACAGAGTCTATCAACCATATACTCGTATACTACGAGTAATATAGTGTGTGACTAGCAGATCACAAGAGTATGTTATAAATCACTAACAGGTGAATAGGATGCAATATCCCAGGGGGAGGGGGTAAGGGTGGGGTCCTACCCTGCTACTATTGAATACATATAAGGACAGGGAAGAGGTGTTCCATTACAGTGAGGGAGAGTACTGAACTTCAGCCTATTATTAGAAGTAACAGGCTGAGACACTGTAATACAGAATATACAAATTGTGGATGTACATCGGAGCAGGAGAGAGCGGTATCCTACCTGAATGGAAGGAATCCACCAATCAGCAGCTGTATCGGGGTAGACCTAAACCAGGGTAGGCGGGGCAACTCTCTAGCTATATTCTTGGTACGGCATGGTGAGTCAAATGTAGAAGCGGAATTTTTCCCAATGATTCCCCCGATAACAGTCAGTGGGTAACCAACTAAAACACAATATAACATAACATATGTGTACGTATATATGTGATACAACATATGTGTATGTATAATATGTAATATAACACATGTGCACGTATATGTAATATAACATATGTGTATGTATAATATGTAATATAACATATCTGTACGTATATGTAATATAACATATATATGCACATATATGTAATATAACATATTTGTACGTATAAGTAATGTAACATATGTGTATGTATATATAATATAACATATGTGAACATACATGTAATATAACTATGTGCACGTACAGTATATGTAATATAACATATGTGTACGTAATGTAATATAACGTACATGTATGTGTATGGATATGCAATATAACATATGTGCATGCATATGTAATATAACATATGTGTACGTACATGTATAAGTAGTGTATTAAGTGTATAGAACATGAACATACAAACCTGCTATACAATGTGTATGCATAGAGACACAATACCAGCATTCCACATGTAATGATATAGTGAACTATGCACCAGGAAATAAATCTATTTAGAACTTTGAAGCATATTATATAATTTTAGATGCTGCATAAGGCCACCCACACTGACACTGCTCTAGAGGTGCTATGGTATTAAATCCCAACATGTTACACGGGGACATAGCTCTACTCTGACTATGTACTGCCTCACTAAATACACAGGTGATATACGTGTATGAGTTGACACATGCTACAAATAGACTGTACTTACTGACTAGCCAGAAAGACATGAGAAATAGTATAGTGGTCCAGGGTAAGGCCTGTGTAGATCCATAAGCCCAGGCTACAGAGTTCATAATACTCCACACAACAAACAGAGGCACTACAATGGTGAAATAACTTGTGATATACACAGCACATGACTGCAATGCCAACATTATCTACATTCTAAGCACATATTTCAACTGCTGTACAGTATAACATTGTTCTGGAGATGTACATATTCCTATACTACATGCATGTGCAGAATTGTCCTCTCCTACATTGTCCTTCTAAATGAGAGGACAATTTCATGAAATGTATTATAAATGAGCCAACACCACAAGTTACAGTACTTGTACACTCGCACACATACATGTACGTACATGGATATAATAATTTGATCTATCTACAGTATCACAAAACTTACCTGCAAACAGACAGGATGTGAGGTTGACATTCCACACCCACCTCTCGCCTTCCATCATTCTGTACATACCAGCAGCCACATAACCCGCCACACCTAACCAACAACAGAAGTATCGTTTAAGTGAACATGTTTGTCTTCTGTGCAGCAATTTAATGAAGCAAATGTTAAGATTGAATAATAAATACTTCTTGGAATCAGGTTATAGCAGATAAAACGCTTTGGGTTCCCATTAGTAATAGAAACACCATAGAAAAGCTGAATAATAAGTACTACAAGTATATTATACTAACAATAGTACATTAATTCATATAAATTATGATGTATATATCACCTTGGTATATAAGTATGGTATAGTACCATATATAATGGATATATTACGACGGCATATAAGTATGGTATAGTATTATATGATGGATATATGACCATGGTATAGGATTCTTACATGAGGTGAAGGCATACAGGAGGATAGCAGCTGTATTTAATTGACCATGTTTGTGTACATTGAATGTACCAAGTAAAGCTAGTAGTAGACACCCAGTAGCTACAGTGAGAAACTGTGATCCAACTCCTGCAACATATACACAGCACTACATATATACAGTACACACCAATATAATATTGATACACACATATATACATAACAATATTATATACCTGTAAATGTGTAAAGATTCTAAGAGGACAATTTATTATAATAGTGGGTCAGGTGTGTTTCAATATGAACAGCTGCATTTACATTTTTACCAGATACTTGTACTACATTATTTACAACTGATTACATAATAGTTATGTCAATGTCCTGGAAGAAGAGATGTAGGTGGGAAGCGGCTATGTGGGTAAAGATAGTATTAGCCTGTATTCATGAAAATACACCTTCTCAACAGTTTGTGCAGTTATTTTTTCAACCAACCATAGAGATTTAGTTGAACAGTGACAGACAACTCCAAAATATAAATCAGTTTGAAAAATATTGGAGACCATTATTTTTGTAGGAAGACAACTCCTATGTTAACTCACAAAGACTTCAATCTTTCACCTACTTGTACATGTACATACAGGTTCATTCTCCTCCTATAATTACTAGTCTTATCTAGTTCAAGTGACTATTGTCAAGCAACTTACATACCTAATACTGCACAGAAGAGGCTCTTCTGTTTAGGGAATCTGAAGACATCAGTGTGTATTATTTTCCAGCCATTATCTTCTTGATCGGACTCGTCAACATCCAGGTCATCGTTATACTTGGCAAAATCATTCTTCAATACTCTCGACTGTAACAACATCCATTCACATGAACGTATTGATACTATACATACATGTATAGTGTATACACTAGAATTCTAGATGGTATCCGTGTAGTGGGACATTTGTGCATCTATACTACATGTGGGCTCAACACATATTACATACATGCGCATAATTATACTACAGATGCTGCATGCTCGGGTCAGTGCTTGAAAATGAACTCAATACTAATACTTGACAATACTATCATAAAACAATCAATATTCAATACTTCGGTCACAAATTCCAATATAAATATAGAAATTTCCAATACCCAATAGTTGTGTATATTAGATCCCAAACTTGGCACATGCACGGCATGCACATTGCATGCATATTCACCCACAGTGTATATACAAAATATGTGATACTAACAAATATATACACAGTATTACATGTAGATACTAACAAGTACATATGCACCTGGATTACTTACCAATATTATGATGACAAATCCAACAAGCAGAACGACTAACACCATTGAGTTGATCACAGACAGCCAGTGAATCTGTATATGATAAACCAACAGCAGGAATTAGACTTGTTAATGGACGAGACAATATCTTTATAACTAGACAAGAATACTAGACATTCTATTCACATCTCTGTGTGTAACAAAATATGAAATACATACATATTTTCCACTGATTGCATAGATATGAATGTACACAAATATGCAGGACAAACCTCTAAAGTCTGAGGGAAAAACTTAGATTTCTTCACAAATGTTGCTCTTTCCTTGGGTGTAGCACTAAAAGTAGAGGAACCAACAACAACAGTGAAATAAAAGGGATAATGGCATAGAATGGCCCCATCAATACTTTTATCACACATATGATTTCCATTATCATCGGGAACTCGCTTCCTAACAACTACTTTAGCGTACACCATGCATACAAACCACACACCAAAACAAACATTATATTACACCACTAACACTGATGATGATGAAACTCTCTAATGAGTTGCCTACTCTCGCACATTTACTACATCAAATCACAAGTGATATAACTACTTCCGGACACAAGCTATATGTACAAGCTATGGAAATGTACTGAGAGATCATTTTTATGCGAAACACAACAGCAGCTGAAACCCTAAATATCAATATAAAAATATGCAATTCCTCTGATCCAAAAGATAAAGGTTTCTCTCAACTTGATAACCGTGACAAGCACAGTGTTAGTACAATGTACAAGGTATGTCCTACTAAAAGCATTCTGTTGCATTACATTGGTCAACTAAATATAGATGTTTGTTACTAACTCTGTAGGGTTCCATGATACGGAGTATGTGAAGGTGACTAGTACATTGGGACTCTCCTCTGTTATATCCAGAGCTCTGTCATCAAATGTAGATACGTTTGCTGTTATAATCTACAGCAGACAGTATGCATGAGTAGCACCTCCCACTTGCCACACTTTGTATTCAACAAATAGTATCGCTAAGTCACAGAGGTGAAAAGAGTCACAACATAATAACAAATGTAATATACACTTAATTAACCAATAGTAACGCATATTGTGCTTGTTCATTGTATGTATCTATGGGATGTCGTACATTTTGACCGTTATACTGGAATGTAAAGTGTAGGTGAGTGTAGAGGTACATCTTGTGTCTATGTGGAAGGATACCTTCCTCGTCCAGGTGGCCGATGAAACCTCGAACTGGCAGATCATCTACAGCAATAGGAAAAGCAGAGTAATTTCACATTGAATTACATAATAGGCTAAATATTTGATATCAGGCAACATTCCTACTCCTATAATTGATGTGTTCTACTACAATAATTTTGAAATAGGCTATATAATAGGCTATGTACAGAATAGAGTGGCCTACTGCTCAACTTTTGCACACCCTGAATGTTATTTTAAGGAGGTGCTGACCATTACTCACCATTTCAACCCAATTAACAAGGACATTCTATACTAATGTGAGCATGTTTAGCCGGACGCTACACACATAATTGTTGAAAATTATTCACTCTGATTGAGTATAAGTTAACATTTATGTCACAAAAGTCCATGTCTTCGTAAATTAACATAACAAATTAGTTCAGATGAGGTAAACAAAAATAAAGTACAATGTATGTTGGTATTACATACCTATAACAAACTCAAAGTAGTATAGATCCTCAATAGCATCCTTGATCTGGGCCAGATCCTCTGCACTGTAATGCTTGTCACACAGTTTCTCATCTTTCACATCCTCTGAGTGAGAGAATACAGCATATTTTAGTAGTTAATAGGATGATACAAATTATCCAATAGATATTAGCACAAAAAAGTCACTAAGTACACCTTACCCTAGGTATACCTATTTGTAATATCTTTGAATATGTAACAATGTTTACAACTCCTATACATCATATAACAAAAGACGAAATGGTCTACGGTCTGTGGTCTGCCGTCCTCCAATCAGATTTGGGGTCGAAAACTGGGATGACTCATATATGTTGCAATGCTGCCGGTCGGGATCTCGGCTCCGGGTGGCGCTAGGACCTTGGGACCGGGCCCCCCTGCATCGCTGCCAGGGTGGGTCCCTAGCTTTAGGCCCTCGGACCCACCCGCCGACTAAGTGTTAGAACTCGGGCTATGCTGGCAGCGGAGAGCCTCTTTATATATGATACAATGCTGCCGGTGAGGATCTCGGCCACGGGTGGTGCTAGGACCTTGGGATCGGGTCCCCAGGCATCGCTACGGGGGCGTAGCCTTAGGCCCTCGACCCTTACCAAGGGCGAGGTGGGTACTCGGCCCACCCTACCCAACACATTGGTGTTGGAACTCAGGCTATCTACTTGGAGTTGCCTTCTTAATGCAAGGGAGCGCAACTCCTCATGGAATCATTGAAATATACCTATGCCACCAGAGGTCCGGTACATGCATGACCACAGTGCATGAATACAAGCCATAATTACACACGAGCAAAGCGTGCAACTAATGCAGTGAGACTTGCGTTGCAGACCAAGCACGAAGTGCTTGTGTTAGAAAACTTCATCTTTAAGCAACAATTTAAATTATATGAACTTACTTTTAAATGAGATTTTATAGAGTGATTTTGCCATGCGATCTCCATCCAGTACTTCGCCCAAAGACAATGGCTTGTGCTCAATCTGAAAGGTAATGGATGGATAGTAACAATCTAGACATAGTTTACCAGTATTAAAGGGGAGGAGTTATAAAACCATTGAATACTTTCTTCAGGCGTTGTCAGGTGATTTGTATGTATATTCAGTGCAGCCTCTCTTACTCGGGCTTGCAGCAATTGTTCTGAAAGTTGTAGAGTTGTCTTCTCTTGCTCTCACTGGATATCAACGCTAACGGTTTCTGCTTTAGCTGCAACTTTGAGATGAAGACACAAGCCACTTTATACAAGCTTTTCAGAATTTTAGCGTTTTATAAGAAAGATTGCAAAAAATAAAAAATCACGGTACATTTCAGTACATGATTACTTTTGCAAGTATTTTTTTAACATTCCTGTGGCTTTTTATAGCAGATAGCAATTGGCTGCACTAAATAAAGTTCAATGTGCGACGTTATTTGAAACTCCTATAGGTAGAGTTACATGTGGTTGTACAGTGGAAAACGCTAACACAGGAATTCACTACTGGTATCTAAATATAGACACCTACGAATTTATTAGTGCACAACAAACACATGTCACAGCCACTTTAAGCCTACCTTTTCCGGACTGCAAACTGGGATTTCATAGTAGTGATAGGTCTCATGTACATTGAAGTAGGGCCCAACCTTGTTCACATAGACTTCAACCTAAATTGAACAAATATAGATATTTATACATGATATGCAAATAAATGGTGCAAGCAAGCTTTCCATGTGAGTTTAATATGAGTGGAGTAGGTTGCTTGCGTGCTTTTTCCCAACTGAACTGCATTGATAAGGGATAAGCAGCACTTGAAATGACTTCCAGCTACAGACCTTTGTCTTTGGAAAGTCACTAGACTAGGCATGACATATCTCTGAGCCACTACCAGCATCCCTTCTATCAGTTATTATATCGGTGCAGATTATTATACGATTATTAACCCACTAGTGACTATTTTACATATATTGATATACTTTAAAATGGGTAAATCGGAAGGTCAAAGACAATTTTAAACCAAAACCGAAGAAAAGCAGAGATGGTAATGCGTGGGTAATGCCAAGCACTAACTCTGACCGCACTTTAGTCATTTTTCACTCACAGCTAGCCTGCTGATGTTACACGCACGCACTAGGCTAATGTACTGTAGTGTATAGCTAACACTATTCTCAATGTCATATATTATTTGATAACTACTACTAACTATAATTAATAATAATAAGTTCGTCATTCGTCATTAAGTTTTAGTAGAGTAGGCTAAACATGAAATTGGGCTTGTCAACCCCCTACCGCTTAATATATGTATAATGCTTAGCTAAGCAAAAACACTGCAAACAACTTGGGATACAATTTTGTTTAGAGTTAGAACAGAGCCGAGAGAGTCAGAGTGAAGAAAAAATTAAAATTAATACAAATAATGAATATTAATAATTATAATAGATTAGGATTAAATACCATATTCCCTAAAAAGGTACGATATTTAGCATATTTATACAGCACAGGCTTGCCAAGTTCCACTGATGAAAGTTAGGAAGATTTGGGTGGGAGGGTATCCATTTTGGGTGAGGTACCAAATTTTGAGTTGAAAATCAGGGAGTAGACAGTAGTCTGCTCGATTGCTGCGGGATCTGGGAGACTTGGTAAGCCTGATACAGCAAGAGGGCACATTCAAGTTAGTAATCGTCACAATTTTCAGCAACTAACACAGTATTATTTACCTTCTCATCGCTCATATAGTTGGTAACAGCTTGTACTCCAAAAATACATAGAATAACAAGAAGCAAACCAAAAAAGTGGAGAGCTTTAAACGACGTAGCCATTTTGCTACCAGGCAACAACTAACCTAGTGAAGAATAATATATAGTGTTAGCTTCTCGACTGAAACGCATCAGTACGGCTGTAATTTTAGCTACCAGTGTGTGAAAAAATTGCCAAGGAACTGAATCGCCAAGTAGAATGCGACAACATGTCTTCTAATTTTAGACAATAAATAATTGTTTTAAAAATAATGAAATAAAATAAAAACAAATATAATGATCTGAAACAATGAGCCACAAAAATCAAACCACATTTGATAGAAACGATACTTTTAATGCTCACGTTTTTTAAAGTAGCACGCCCATTTAAAAAGGAAAGGAAAAGTTTTAGTTTATTTGATCAGGAAGTAATTTTATCTCTGGTTCCACATTTAGTTGTATTTATGCAATACGATTTATGTAATACAGTATTATAGATTTTGTTAATAATTTATGTTTTATTAGTAGGCTCTTCTAAGTTCTTATTTCTATTTGTTCAGCAATGTGACAGCGTGAGTGAAGGGCAATCGCTATCACTATGACTATCAGTATCAGTCGACCAATGATGGCCACCTGCTCACTTACTCACTTACTCTTTACTCGGTGTGATCATCACACTGGACCTTCCTAGAGGGAGGAGATGTGCCATATAGCTATTGGGCTGGACATTTTGTGGACAGTAGTCTTACTGTATTGAGTAAAAGTAGTCTGTGTCACATCAGAGAGGCTTGCCAAGTTCGACTGATAGAAATCAGGGAGATTCAGCATATAGGTGGGGGGTGTCCATCTTAGGTGGGGTGGGGTACCAAAATTTGAGTTGAAAATCAAGGAGTCTCCTGCAGAATCAGGGAGACTTGGTAAGCCTGACATATGATAACTACTAGCCACAAACAGCGGTATTGCTGAATCCCAGGCCCATTATATTTAGCACACAAGTGAGGCACTCTCCTTGCACCGATGGTGATTAGGAGTGTTCTACCTAATCTGAGGTAAATGACTGAACAGTATCGTCTAGCTTGTCGGTGCAGATGTCGTGGTTGTGGGCTGCTCTGTACGTACTCCTTGATTGAGTCTAATCCTCATGTCCCTGATTGTACTTGGGAGGAGGCTATTTAGGTATTTGTTTCTGCCCACCCCTACTGACCGGAAGAGTCCCATTGCCTGGGAACGAGTCTGTATAGTTTTTACTGTTGGCTGGCTCAAAATATCATTATAAGCTGCTCTAAGAGCTGTTCTTCATTCGTCAAGCTCTTTAGTAAACGGCCAACACACCGGTTTTCCTCTTCAGTTCAATTGGTTGCAAATAAAGCTTCTCCATAGCTCTCTCTGCCCTTGATGTTGGAGATGAATCGTACAGCATCCACCAGCACATTCACTAAGTCAGCAGTATCTTTTTTACTTCTTGTTGGATTCTATGCAGTGCTTGTGTACTCAAGCTGTGGCAGACACAAGGTGTTGTAGATAATCAGCAGTGCCTGTTTATGGGCCCAATAGAGGGCTCGCTTTATCATGCCTGTGTTCTGGCTTCCAGCACCATCTCCGATATGAGAGACCTGTACTGAGTGTGGTTTAGGACCAAGATTAGTGACAAAATGTTAGGGTGACAGTCACTGGAGTGGGGGTAGGATGATGGTAAACTGTAATATGATTGAAAATTAATGATATTATTTACTATAAATAAATATTATTATTTATATAATCGATTCTTTAACTCATTCAATGTGCATCTGGTCATATTTTTATTACAATTTTAATATTGTCAGTTCATACTTGTGATATTAATATTATTACTTGTAGGATATTAATCTTCTATTATTCCATATTTAAAACGTTCTCATAGCATTATTATTCAGCACTAATCCGTATGAGGCACTCGCAAAGTAGCTGATAACTATATTGTACTCTGTAGGACCAGTAGAAGATTACCAGGTAATTTGGTAAAAAACAAATTTATAGTAGCCATTCGTTCAATCAACACACTGGATTATGTTGCACATGCTAAATTATAATGTATTCATCATACTATTAAATTGGTGAGACTCGAACCGCATCGGTATCATATCGATACATTAAAGGGGGTGTAGCCAGGATATATAAATTTTAGCCGGTGTGATAGTGTTAGGCCTATATATTCTATTGAAAAGAAATAAATTTTTGAGCAGCCAAATGTGAAGCTAATCGATCTCTGATCGTAGCTTGAACCTGAAGCTCTACGGCAGCCAATCACAGTGGACGGATTTTATACGGTCAGGTTTTTTAATATCCCTTTTCCAAAAGACTAACACGAAAATCGTTGAACAGATTCATAACATACTTGTACATGTGCATGTGTATCACAGAATATCATATAATAAGGCATACAATCATATATTTATGTAGAATAGGGTAGTAGTTAGTAGTTGTGAATGTATACTGAAAGTAGAGTATTTTCAATTTATTTTAGTTGCAGAATATTTGACTATCTTGAACATTGGAGTTGTAATAACCTGTACAACCAAATTGTATAGTTTCATATTCGGTTGTGTTGAGAGCATCAATGTTCGAGAGTTTTCCACCTTGCTGAGAAGAAAATATTTCCAGTACATTACTAACTAAAGTGTATGGATTGTTTTTGGGTTTACGGGAATTTAAAATTCTTTCCTGGGTTATCGTTGTATTTTGATAAAATAGTGGGATGTATCATATAAACTTATATTGGGTGTATAATTATATTTTCTTTACATATACATTCTGCAGTGTTATAGTAGGAATGTACCTGTCAATGTATAGGGTGCAATGCACAACATATAGAGTGTAGAATTGGAAATCTGTTAACAGATACAGTTTAGTGAACTTGGTCACCAGTTAGTTTATTATTGAAAGTGTAGAACTGTAAATAATAAACTAATATTAAAACACTCAGAGATTTTAACACGTTTGATTTTGTTATAAATTGGGGTTATCCAGTAGTCAATCACAGTCAATAGTTTACATGTAAATCTAATGGCATTTCTATTGGTATATACCAATGTGATAATATGTATTAGTACTATATATTGGTGGTGTTAATGTAGAAAAAAGGTTCCTGTATTATTAGGAAGCTTTGTGTTTGTCGTAGAGTAGGTTTTATGCATCAGCTTGTTCTTCAGACTAGCTTGTTTGTAATCGGATTAGAGAGGACAGTTTCCACATTCAGTGTTGTTTTTTGGGTGAATTATAGTTGCGACATTACTTTGATGGTTGTTGAAGAAATTTTACAATAATGGAAAAAATATACTTGAATTATATGGGTTGAGGTCATTGTATGTAAGTCAGCTCAACTGTCAGAGGATTAACAAAGAAATAATTGGTTAATATATGCTGTGCTGTCATAGATTGGAGTTGGTCGTTTGTTTAGGCATTACAAGTTCGCAATTAGAGTAGATTATATTGCATTATTCTCTAAATAAGCTCAATTGGGATTAGAGTTGAACAGAAATTGTTGCATATAGGATTTTGTGGTTATATACAAAGAAACTAATAGTCATATGGTTATGAGTCAATAGTCTGCAATGACTACTTACATGATATGCCGAAATACATGTTGTTCCATTTCTCTTTAGTAATCAACTCCTTGATACTAGCTCTGTATATGTTGCAAATGGTAGTAAGAGATAGCATAGCGTTCTTTAGAATCTTAATCTTCTTTCGTTTAAAATATTACTGCTTTGTCTATTATAGTAGCTAATAATTATGTTAAAATGATAGTGGGTTACAAGTTAGATCTAGGAAGTTGTCTGCCCACTTTACAAACTGTGTGATTGATGGTCAAAGTACAATGTAGAAACATGGCCTTCATTATAAGGGGGTGCAAGTTCCATTGGTTGGTTGGTTTAAGTAGGCTACACATAAGAATAATATAAAAATTCCAATTGTTACAATGTAGGACCTTCCATTGGATTAAAGGACAAGGCAATCCACGTAAATAGATTAAAAGAATTAAATTTAGACTGTTAATATTCCTAGGCAGGTTATCCCACTGCTGATATACACCTATGAGAGAATCCTCCTGAATTCATTTCAGTTTAAATTTGTTGTAGATATTCTAATATGAAGCATGGCCAAATATGCTAGTAGATACATCATACATGTAATACCTTGCAGTTTTTATGGAAGAAACAATTACTATATGGTAGAAAAAATAAGTAGTATAAAAGTAATAGTAGTTAGGAGATTGTTTGCAGTGAAGTTTAGATATACGAATACTAATCTCTAAAAATTAGTCTAATTGGAACTTAAAAACTAAATATGGTTAATATTTTAGTTCACAATTTTATTTTCTTATCAAAACTAATATTGTTTCCTTTCCACATCCAAATAGTTCAGAGGATTTAGATATGAACACAATTAGCTAAATAGTTTGATCCCTTCGAGATGTTAAGAAAAGTTCACAAGATTTATGCGACAGCGGCTAGTTATAAGATATCACAGGAATTCTCTGAAATTTATGGCATCGCTGCTTCAAACAATTAGGTTAACATAATACTTTCTTAACAAAGGTGACTAAAATTGACAATTTTGTCAAATTACTTGGGATCAAATACAGTAGATAAGTGGTGGCATATGATACACATCAGAGACAGAGCAGAGTTAAAAAGATCACCCATCTGTGACAGATTATCAATTATCTTGTGTGTAAAGAATTGCTCAGGGTTTCAAGTTTGCATCAATTGTGATTGTTATAGGTTATGTTACTTGATGGATTAACAAGATTTCTGAGCTGCTCATGGTGTTAAATTGCATTGCAATCATGTATTGTTATTGTTTAGGGGCACTCTTACAGAATGTCAGCGTATTATTACTAATTGGGTTAACTACGTGCATTCGGCTTTGTAATGAGCATCAAAGTTTATTGTATGCTATGCGTATAGATTATTTGTCAATAAATACCAATATTTCTCAAAAAATCTCCTCACAGTTTCTTACTGTGGGTAGGACATCTATAATTGTGAGCAATAGTTTATTGAGAATAAATTATGTCACAGATGTAAGTGGCCAAGTTACGGCCACCCCAAAGTTGGGAAAAGATTTTATTGTATTTGTTTGATTTAGCAGATTAGCCCTTGAGAATTTATGCATTTCTATATTATGCTTTGATGAGATACATGTGAGCTAGCACACCCTACTATACTTTACTCCCACAGCCCACAGAATAAAGATTAGCTGTTAGCACTTATAAATCAACCTAATTTTAGTTGTTGAGTAAAGAAGTACTTGATTAGTGTAGTGTGATTGTATAGGAAGGGATAAGTTTTACCTTTGTTCTCTAGCTGTGTGAAGAATTTTTGGCATTAGATAACTGACAACCCTCTTATCTGCAGAACAGTATTGGGGCTAGCCAGTTGTCTAATATACTCTATAATCTTATAACCTCTGACAGCATGTTATACTGAGATGGGTTTCAATTTACAATTTCTACTCACAGCAACATTAAATTGTCTGATATTGAAATCAGTAGTACAAGTATATTATTAGATTATTATACATTCCAATACTAAGTGCCACATTGGTGTGTAAAATAATGCCTCTGTTTAATCCAATAAGACTAACTGGATTTTAGGTTATCCAGGCCCTAGCCATCCTGGCTATCAATCCATTGTATAACGTATAATTACTTTAATACAACATGTATGTTGTACATGATTAGGTTCACTGTAAGTTATCCTCTGCAATACTGTAAAAGTTGCATGCAGACTATAGGGTGTACGCTGTAGTAAGTACATGTTATATTACTGATAATGTGGTAGAGCATAAAACTGCATATGGCAGGGAAAATATAATTATATATACAGTGTATAAGATAATCTAATTCAGTAGCTATACTTCCGGGTACCTCCATAAATATAGACATGTAAGCTTATGGATTGAAAAGGAGTCAACTCCCAACCATATGGCAAATAAGTTGAAGCTAGTAGCCTATTACATGAAGGCTTAGGAAAATTGATCACAGTGGAAAACATTTCTGAAACTTTCTGGAATTAATAATCTAATGGGTGGTTTGCTGAAAGGTAATTCATTTTAGCGGATATAAAATATCATAATTAATGGGTTGGGTATATTACTGGTTGTTTATTGAAAACTATCTATAATTATGATTAATCAATAGTAGCGCCTTCAATCCGTTAATCCACCCAACGGTAATTACCAGGCAAATCCTCTGCCATCTCCGTAACCAAGTTGAACTTTTAGCTGCAATTCCCCTGTGTCACTGGGAACATAGAATACGTGGCGTTTAATTTAGTAGATCATTATTTATTATTGAAACTGGGATGAGCTAGTCAGGTGTACCTCATTGCTATTAACTCAGGGGAGACAACCGCACTGTGTTCAATACAATAATCAACAATGAGTCAGTCAATATCTGAACATATTTTAGTCTTCACTCGAATTCTCTTGGAATTTTATTTTAATACAAATAAAGGCCTAATATTTCTATAAAAAGTTGCATTGCTTGCCAGATTTATTAGTTTAAGTGAATAAAATGTTGAACAAGTAAAATTGATTTTTGAAAAATAATAAAATGCTGACTAGATTGTCTACAACATACTGAGGCTTGTGTTTGCTGTTCAACCTAATAGAAAATTTTATTTTCTAAGTTACGGTGAAACTGGACCGTCATAATTGGTTTGAATTAGGCCTGAGTTTGAATTGTAAGATCACTTCACTTAATTGAAATCATTTATATTGTGCTCAGCAAGGACCAAGGCTAATAGTTTGAACTAACCAAGTTTCTGAATTAGGCAAGTTCCACTGTACATGTAGTTGGTTATCTATTAATACCAGTATAATAATGAACTCAATTAATGCAAGTAATAAATTGAACTTTTTGTCCCAAAAACATCTACATATGTCTGGATGAGTAATCTGGGCTGTCTAGCCTCAATGTTTACAACCATTACCATTCAATAAATGATTCATTGCCTCTAGGTAGTTTTACTTGGAATAATTATAGTTGAATGAGAAAAGGTGAACTGCAGTCTAGATAATCTTATGATTGCCACACCTCCGTTTAATGATTTTCATGACCAGGACTGAAAATTTGCGGTTAACATTTTTCATTATTTCCACTTGTCAATGTTTTCTATAAATCATTGGTTTTAAGGAAGTTAAGCTGCATTAATATTGTGGATGGTTTTATTACCATTTCGTATACTAGCGGAATAAATGGTTGTTCGAATTATATATGTATGAGGAGCTATTAAGTATTTATTAATTTTGTCTTTTTTGTTTAGAAGGTAGTTGCAGAACATTTAAAATACATATATAGATGAATTTAATATATGCATGTACATGTTGTGTATAATCTGTCTACACATTGTAAATAAAAATTCTATTCTGTTATTCCATTAGAAATGTATGGGGATATAGCCTACCAGTATGTTCCTACAAATCATACACCTAGAGCTTGGTCTATCAAAATATAAGGGATAGACTAAAAAGGATTAGTAAGCTGACTGGTATATGTAAATTTGAATGCTGAGGTTTTGAAAATATGGAAGTTATTTTAGAACCTTCTTAGTCAGTATTACTTTGTCAGGTGATCCTAGCCGTCCATGTAATCTCTACAGACCAACACTTGATAAAGACTAATCTTATTGCACTAAATTAGTGAATATAAATTCAAAGCCTCCTTATTCTAAATATATGCCAAATGTTAGCATAGCAGATTATAGTCAAGCTGGAGCCATTTGGATCAAATAAGCTCTCATAGTTTACTTTTAGCTTGTCAGAATAGAATTATTGATATAACAGTGAAATCTGCAGCCAATAATCGCATTAGAAAATTCCGCAGCATAGTTTTAATCAAGTATAATATGGTAGACTACTACACAAATGCATTGGGTTGGCATCATACAACTGAAAATCAGATCAGTGTGTTGTATTAGCAGACTTACTACCTGATTTTGACCTGATTCGCTATCAGTAAAAAGGAATGTGTAAGATTTTCTTGCTGGCATGTCTAGTAACTTATTGCTAGCTTACCTAGGCTAAATTCAGATAGGTAATACTTATTTAATCTATTACCACAAATCTAATTACTACTATTTTAGTTGGCAGTTGAACAGCGATAGCTAGATTAGGTCTGTCCAGGCTACCTGCCACAGTTCAGAAGTTATATGAGTCAGGGAGTGAGATCAGCTTGATCTATTATTTGATGAGGAAATAGCGTATCCTCAACAGGATGCTTTGGTAGATGTTGTACTGCAATATCTTTCCTGTAGTCCAGTCACATGTAGACTATCCATAATAAAGTTATGTAATGGGTTATTATAAATAGCTAGTAAGCGTATTATTATCCTAAGAAAAGGCCATTCTAATACATATTATTTTCGTTGACTATACCTAGAGAACTGGCTTGGAGTACAAATCCCATCAAAGACTCTGCTATCCATCTAACCTATGGTATCCAACCTCCTTAGTTCTACTGGGTTGTTTTGGCTGCACCATACGGGCACACTCCCCACCCTTAAATGGGATTAATTTGCAAGAATGTAGAACTGATGAAACAAATTTAAATTTTGAGATTTGCTAATCTTGTTAGGCTATTAGCATATCATAGCATATTCTGCATTATAATCTCAATTCACTGCTAATCCGTCGCATATTTATAGGAGGAAATTAGTGTTGTATTAATCCACATTTTTATCACTATTAAAGTGTGTCATCATTAGAGCATAACCATATGCTATTTGCTAAGAAGTGTACTCAAGGAGGCATTGGCGCTAATCTTAATACTATTTTAATTACGTGCTTTAAATTTTAGTGGTGTTGAGTTGCTTAAAAATTACCAAAAACATATTTTATCTTGTTTGACTAACGATGTCACGCTGCTAAAAGCTTATCATTAATATCAAATTAGTAGAAAATTGTGTGCCTTCGGAAAGATATTAAAGTCATTAATGGTAATACATCAGTTTAGCCGTGTAGCGATATGAATGGGAGGAGGTACACGATTTGATTTGGGGGAATTGTTCTATCAGTTTATCATCACCGTGTTAGTACTGAATGTCATTCAATGGCTGTGCGCTACTAGTGTACCACAAATCAATAGTGATTAAGGATGTAAACCCAAATGGATTATTATATATTAACTGAGAAGCAGCACAGGTGAATGATGTAATTAAAATGTTATTTACTCCAAGTCTCCTCCACTAGTAGCAATCTTTACATATTAATTGCTCGAATAAGTAGTAATGCACATGTACTACAACCAGTATGCTATATATCAGTAAATCCTAAACATGGGACATGGGCTGATGAATTTGAATACGCTATGAGATGTGCTATATTGGCTGTGTCATTACCGATGATATTTTTAGCATTATTGTCTACATAATGTATCTAAGGAATTCATTAATCTCGAGGAGGTTTAGGAAACATAATTCATCATCTATATTAGGCATGTATATTAGTTAAAGGATGACAGATAGGTGTATAAGCGGAGAATGTTTGATTAATGTCCTTTCACTGTAGTTGGTCTGCCAACACCTTGTTCTGCTCCATGTGTAACCTTAGTGATGTGATTGACACTAGCAGTAAGGTGATGGATGGATTATGTGCTTAATTTAAGGAGGCTGCATCTCCTACAGTCAACTAGGGCTATATTTAGCTGCTCCAACTGATATATATGTATAGTCACAGATAATGTTATGCGTGGAAGCACTGGTAATTTACAACTGATTAATGTGGTGTAAGCGATGTCTCCTGTGGCTTCCCTCCTCTACCTCCTATGTATCAATACAGGGCAACACCAATCATATGGATTATCCTGTTTTTAACTAGAGCTGTCATAGAAGATGTAATTAATACGTTTGTGTGAAACTTGACACTTTGCCATTGTCTGGATATTCTGAATAATTATTTCAAATTCAAGCTACAAATATGCAGATAATATTTTAATCCTCTATGACATATTAAAACAACTTCAAATGTATTAGTATAGGATGGCATGTTTTACCTGCTAGATGGTTCAATATTATAGGCTGCTGCTGTGAAATACCTTAGAATAGGTACTTAGAATATTGTATTATAGACAAGCCAAACTAGTTATTAGTTAAAGATTATCTGTAGTGCAGAGAAAACAATTACTATAATCAATAGTGCTAAGCTGCTGTGGATGTGATTAGTTGGGAACTATGTTAGCTGCCGATAGGTACGCACTCAATCATGTCAGCTTAAAGCTGATGCATTTTATACTGGCATGGACCTCTGTTCAAAGCATTTCAGATGTCTTTCATTTTCGTGCTGACAGATAATAAATTTATAGATCAAAATAATATTTACTAGTTCTTTCTGTTACAAGGTTATTAAATTATTAAATCTTTAACATGGTGTGCATACTATTGCTTTTATGTCCTTTGATGAGAAATCACTTGGGTTTAAGGTAGTTATTATGCTTTTCGTCTCTCTACCAGTAGTCAGATTATCTAATTAGTAGGTTAGGATTTTAGGGGAGCTGAGCAGGTGGCTTTATCATTATCTATGATCATGACATGTCACATGTGATGGTAGACTTTAAAATTAGATAACCTAGTGTGTTGAGTATAATACATGGTTACAGAACTATATACATTGTATTTAGATAGAAATGCCACATCAGAGATGGGACACTTGTATTCAGTTGAGAGAAAGACATGTAGACAGCTCAATAATTATAAGTTATGAATAATAGAATAGGTTAATCCTTATATTTGTTGGCCTGTGCTCCTATTGTGAGTAGAGATAGTAGAATATTGCATATTATATATTGTATAGATTGCAAACCCTGGAGGCATCCTTTACACCTGGTCTTTTATAATAGCTTTGAATGTAATAGTTAGTTTAACTCTGTGCATACATTTCTCTCCCAGGAGGATATCTATGAATAGTATATAATCTATATTTTGCTTCATTTGCCTTTCCATCCCTTTTATCCCTACAAGCTTATTCATTATTAGATATGGAGATGATCAGGCTCTAACTCTATTCAAAGCACTATTTACATAATGTATGAATGTGGTAATGCTCTTGTAGTTTGTGTTAGATCTTACAATACTGCATGATGGTATTCTATAACACAATATCAAGCCAACCAACACTGTGGGTAATACAAGTTCATACTTTGAAGTAAACTGAATACTGATCGGAATCTAATCTTCTATTGCCTTTTATGTATAGGATTTGTCTCTATTCATTTTATAAGAATAATGTGAATAGGTGAATAGAGGGCATGAGGTGTAGATTAATCTTTTGGATTATAACATGAAGCTGCAAGTGAGGGATTCATGGCATGTATTCATAAGGATTTTGTCTTTTTATTGCATGATTTCACTACTACAAGCCTGCACGGAAGGAAAGAGATGAAAGAATTATGTAGCTTACTGCTTTTTGATTTTTGCAACTTTGCCGCTATGGCAGGAAATCGGCTTGCCTGCTGGAATCAGGATTTTTTTAGGCAAGAGATTATTATATAATGAGATCTTTTGCATTCAGCTGTCAACTGCTGCTCTCTTTCAATGAAAAGCACTTGTTACGTTATGTCACCATCAAAGGGAATGACCTAGTTAAACATCTCAATTGACTGTATCATATTAATTTTGTTCGTAACATTATAGGAAGGTGTTTTCTGCTTTTCGAAGATTTATTGTTTTTCTATGAAATTTGATTTTCGAAATTATGGGGCTGTGACTACATTTTTAGCTATATTTTATTCATTGAGATTTAGGATGTTTTTTTGCGAAAGGCGTCCTGCCCTACCATGTTGCCACCATGGTAAAAGGGCACATCATCTACACTGTGCAAGTCATGGGAATTGGAACCGGTAAAAAATTAAATCATGACATAAAAGGAATGCCTGGTTGTTGGTTATTGCAATCTCACCAACTGGACGCAGAATCAGGAAGTGAGTGTGTCAAACCATTGGCTATTGGAGCGTATTTCTGTATAATACTAGTGGATTAGCTCTATTTATAGAGTATTATATAGTCTCCTATAAATATCTGCTAAAATGTCCACCATTTACCTATGTCAGTGGCAGGTGATGTTCATTTTACTGCTAATACAATGTTCGACCTTGTACAACTAATCTTGCTTGGCAAGCATTATCTTTGAAATTCATGTAGATTATAGCAATATTTAATGTATTGTTTGAACAATGATAACATTCAATATGTGGCCCGTCTGTGAGAACCCTTAGGTACCAGTTATAGTGGCTCTTAAAATATTCATGAGGCTAAGTTGACAACCTGTCAACTTTATTCCTTTGAATAAAAGATAAAGGGATTAAATTTAGCTAATCTAAATGGTTTTATTTAGGAGCAAACATTTCATGTTGCAAATAATACTGGTCTTTTGTTTAACTGAGAGCTAAATTGAATTTGCCCAGTCATTAAATGAATGGGTGAAAGTCCCCCTAAGCCTCTATGATCAACAATGGATGTTCTATTAATATAGGGATTAACATTGTGAGTTGGGTGAAGTCGACTATGATTATAATTATATAGTCAACAGAATACTAAACCTTCATTGGTCAGTCAGTCTGTGCATGTGTACTGAAGAGTGAGGTTGTGGAGCTGCAAGCTAAGCCACTGATATAGTTGATAGATTAATGTTAGTAGGTGGTAGTGCATTGAGTTGAATCATCAACTGACATATTCTTTATGGTTTAGGTTGAGCTGGTTGGTGGAACATCCAGATACTATGACTGCTTCCTTGAATGGTGATGGTGAGTTGTTTTAGTAAAATTTAATTTGTTTTATTATATATTTATTTAATGAAAATTTGTACAATAGTCATTCCATAGTTGAATAGTATGCATACTGCTGATAAATTTTTGGTTATTTTGTAAAGTAGGCCTACTGTATTTTACAAAAAATAATAAGCAAATATGGTAATACTGGCATCCATTTCAATTTTATAGGATATAATTCAATTGGAATTTGGGACTGTTCGAAATCTTCAGTCAGAAACAGGACCTTCTGAAAACGTTTTTGGACCGTCCTGTTTCTAACTGACATTTTCAAAATGTCCCTTTACCATTCAATTGTAGTAGCGCTCATTTCATTTACATTGAAAAGTTCTTCACCTAATGCTCCTGTGTACATGTACTTCTAACAATGATTTATAATTACAAGTTAAAAAATAACAAATTCAATTTACTGCTTTGTCTTAGTATTTTACATGTATGTGCAATGATGTTATCAAGGAAAAGGAACAGCCAGTAATGACATTCTTTATCAAAACAGGCAACAGTTACAGCACTATTCTATGAGTCCATGATCATTTACAAAGCCGCATTAGAGATGCTTTCAAGAAAAGTTACATTATGCTAGTTCTTTTTTTTCTAATGGCAGTTGGAAACTGTATGATTTTGCTATTAAAGTAGTGTTTGGGGTATTGGAATTTGGATTAAGTGAAATTTAGAAAGTGGGAGATTTGTTGAAGTCTCCCATCTCTTCATCCAAAATGGCTCGGATGGGTGTTTAAATTTTGCTGAAGGAAAACTAATTAATTTTTACTGATGTGGAAGTTGACACTTTCAATTATTGCTTTTGGTTTAATCTGCAGTTAATCATGTATTAAATGATAAATAACTGAAAATATTTGAGTTTACGAACATCCTAGATTAGCTCAATGCAACAACATCCATTCTGAATTATCAATAATACAATGGATACTGATCTGAAAGTATCCAATTTATATTTCCCATAATACATTGGAAACTTTTAGCTGCTGGCTTGGAGAGCACACTTCAAACTATTATTAGTTAGCATAAAATTAATCATGCTATAATTATCTAAACTAAATTAATCCCATGAGTGAAATATCGATGGGATGATCTTGATTGATCAGCAGCACCAATTTGATGGTACTTTGAAAATTGTAGTAAGAGTTATGGAGCTATGTTATATGCAGATTAAATGGCTGTAATGTAATATCATTATATTACTACTAATATTATATTATGGTGGTATTTTAGTCAAGTCAATACCCATCAGATGTGTAATAGAAGAGCGGAATGAAGGCCAGTCATGCCTTAACAGCAGTGGTAGCACTGTACCGACTGAATCTGAAAACTTTGCTATAGTACCATCAAACACACTATTTAAAGATGCAGTGAAGACGGTTCTTCTAAAACTTGGCTACTCTACACACGAAGCCTCTTCTGCCAAAGGTAAAACTCAGATTCAAGTGTGTAGTTGAGTAATGGATTATTTCATCCCATGATAAACCACTTTAATGTGCATTGCTAAAAATATCTTTTGTCACATACAAGATGTTTCCCCTTTGAAGAAGCCATTTTGGCATATCATACTAGTTCATTGTGGTGGTATTTTGCAACCTGGTGTGAAGACAACCTTTAGGAAATATTACGAAAGCAGATGGTCTCTGAGCCTACAAGTCTAACACCATGTATCCTCCATTGGTACTGTCACCAAGCATTAGAAAGTTGATAGACAATGTCAACAATATGCAGCTTTCACTCACATTGACTGTGTAATAAAATAATAACAATGTAATCCAATAAAAGTGAGTTAATCTACTAACCTACCTATTCATCCTGGGAGGTGATTAGAGGCCATATCTACTAATGCTGTGAGCACAAAGCAGCCTACCTAAACCACAGGAACCTAATCATATTATATAAGTATTATTCTCTAAACTGCTCTCATGTACTATATTGTTGGACTGGCAGATCATTCATGGATAAGGCTATTATAGAGTTTGCAGTTCTCAATCTGATTATCCTACAGCCAAGATTATTGATAGAACACTAAGCTGTTTTAATTTAGAACACAGAGAGTATTATTTACACAATGGTGTTGGTAGTAGAGTTGGTAGTAGTAGTTAACCTGGGTGTTGGTGACCTTGTGCAAGTTATTTGAGTTAGTAAAGGTGTTATAGCAGTGATTAGGGAGCCTACCTACTCCATTCTCTCACTCCCATACCATGGCAGCAGTCAGCACAACTACTACATGTTATAATGATTGATGTTTGATAATGAACTTGCTGTAGCTAAAGGCTAACAGAGATTACTAAGAAAATTGAATTTTATCAAATGAGCTTGGAGAGAGCAGTGGAATAAAGGAGCTGATTATCTTGCAATGATGAGATTGCCTGGCTTAATAAAGAACAAAAATCTATATATCCGTAGCTTAACTAATCAATTACAGGCTAACTAGCCAGCAATTGCACAGCATCATCCTAACATTTGCTATATCTGCTGGTGGAAATGCATGTAGCAATGTGCAGTGATAAAATTTGAAGAGGAAATCAATTCATCATTTCTTAATCTCTGCCTGGATTAGTAATCTGCCACTGCATCAGTGCTATGTGTTGCCCCAGTATGTGACACATCCTCTACAGTCTAATTTATATTTCATTTAAATTCCTCATTTGATTGGTTTTAGGTGAGGTACAGATAAAAAACTGGAGACCATTGGACTTGAATCTAGTCTCAGAAAATGAACAGGCTACTGTAGAAGACATGCTAGGCGACTTGGCTAATATAGCTACGTTAAGAATTAAAATTAGGTAATTGTAGTCTACTTCTTATTAACCCAATACATCGTATTGTGTAATAAAACTTTGATCCTGCATTTTTTATTTAACTGTTATGTCATGTTACAAAAGATCTAACAGCTGCCTGTTGATATGCCTGTAGCTTATGTCTAATTCATTGATAGGCTGACCCTTGTCATGTCTGTATGCTGCATCATGCTTATTGTGGGATCAACTGAGTGATGATTACCTACTGTACTGATTGTATCTATTTATAACAGGCCTAGGTCAGATGATGTGAAAGACAAGCTGCTGCTGATGCTACTACGACAACCATATGATGTTCTCATGAGCAAAGGTGTTCCTATATCTAAGGTAAATGTTATCATAATGCAACAGTTCATGATTATCATATCAGATAGTACACTGATAGTTAAATATATATTTATATGCTGTGCTAATCTTGGGCATAAATCTTCTAATACTATTGTGTTTTAAAATTTATGGGTGAGCTTTTTGTTTATACTAGATAACGTGAGGATGTTCTGGTTTTTGTGGTATTGTTATCTCCTGTATGGCCACAAACCCAGTAGAACTGAATTGAATTTTGGTTAATCCAAATCTGCAAATTATGCAAATCTGTAGAGAAGGAATTCTATTTTTTGGGTTCTGTAGCTATACCCAATAGAGGTATTTAGGTAAGGTACATGTATATGGCGAGCCAGCCTAGTCATTTGTCATCAACTGCTGGTGGAAGTCGGCTCCATGGTGACCGTTTTTTAATTTCTATCAGAATTTTAGTTGTCATGCTTAATCTTCATCTTGTAGGATATTCTAGAGAGGGTTGTGACAGGCCAAGACAATCTTTCACCTAGTATTTTAGAAGAGTTTTACTTGTGGTACAATAAACAATCAACGGAAGAAAGCTCACAGTATTCAGCAGAGCCAAATTCTACTGTAAGCAAAAGTCTAGTAGGAGCAGCAGCTCCTAGCAAGACTAGATTACGTATATCCTTTAGCCTTGCAGAAGTGTCCAAATTACAGCAATGGTTTGATATTGATCCACAACCCACAAGGCAAACCATGACAAAATATTTAGCTGAATTGAATGATATGCCTGCACGCAAAACAGGACTCAAGCCACTTGATCTTACCAATATCATGTATTGGTTTAAGAATGCTCGAGCTGCACTCCGTAGAAGTGGACGCTCTGTAGCCAGTGATGACCTATCAGAAGATGAAGGCCATCCTGTACAAGAACTATCATTAACGACAGTGCCAAATTTGCCCAATAGCAACGCAGTATATGTGATAAAGAACCCTATAGTTAAAGAAGATGGCGATGAGAAGGCAGATGAAAATGTAACTGGTCACATTGCAGATGAGAGTGACATGGAAGAGGACCTTAGTGTAACAGATGTTGAAAGTGAGGTCGATGAGAAGGATACTATGGAGCTAAATGAAAGTCATAGTTTGACAACAGACAGTAAGCAAGATGAAAATGAGCCAGTCAAACCAGACTCACAACTCCGAGTCCCTTCTGCTACCTCTAGTCCCCAACTACACTCAAATTTTGTGCAAAGTGTGACCCAGCGAATGCCTGGGTATCCGTTCCCATATGGGGCGTTTCCAATGGCATACCTTCAATCTCAAATGCATAGCAATTTTTATAAAGACTGGAGTGAGAAGGTACAGTCAGCAGTAGCACAAGCACAACAGGTAAATACTGCACAGCAAAACATGGCATTGATGAAGGCAGATTCAATCAAAGCTGAATGTGAACTCAGCAAAGCTGACAGACAAAAGCGGCATCGTGCTTTCATTGATCCTGTGAGTGAGATACCGAAATTGGAACAGTGGTTTAACAAGGACACGCATCCCTCTCATTACGTCATAGAACAAATATGTGATGATTTGAATCGTGGCGAATTCCGGTCAAGATATCCCAAGCTTAGTCCGAAAAATATTCAGTTATGGTTTAAAAATCACCGAGCAAAAGTGAAACGCCTGCGACTCGGAGGGAATGTATTAAATTTTAGTGACTTGGACTCTTCTCATATAAAAATGAGCCCACCTCATAATACAGCCATGTCTATGATGTAATGGGACTAGTTTGAATACAATGTTAGTAAGTAGTCTACTTTAGTGGCGTAAGAAACTGAAATAATTTAGTTTCTAGATTTAGTAATCAAAACAGTAGCACTAAAAACTGGAGAGGGAGACTGGTAACAACTTTGAATCTATAAGTTTCCTTTTTCTGCTATGCTATGTCATTGTTGTTTTGGACACAAATATGATAAAGACTGGAAGTTACCTAGCTTCCTGACCAGTATATTCTCCTGTATGGAATCATAGTATAATTTTAGTACCAAAAATAATTCAATCAGTCCATTCCTCCAATCACCTATTAATATAGCGAAAAATATATTTTTTTAGAAAACTGTAAGAGTGATGGCACGGTATGATACATGATACAATAGAGAAACTATTTTTTGATTGTATATAAAGTCAATGGGATTACAAAATTTGGCTTCCCTTTCCCCCCATCTTACGACTAACCAATTTGTACATTGTAGTATGCAAATTGCATGCATATGCAGGTAGTGCAATAATAATCAACTACTTCGGCTTACATATTTTCTGTTATTATTGGAATATTTTTCTTCTGTGTAATTACTCTATGTGTATGATACATTAAATTACTTTTGTATTTCCAGGCATATAATGAACAATCAGATTATCCTTGAAGTTTAAATTTTTGTTGTGTTTTGATGAGCTGCAAACTGTTTATTGTAGCTATATTATGTTAATAAATACATAGTTTTTGTTCATTAGTTGCATATCTCCATTTCATCCCTCAAATCTTCAATTCCATGGTAGAGTTTAGTTATAAATAACTAGAGACACTATGCAGCCGGGATGGGAGACCAATTTTGAACTATCCAAATACTAAAGGAAGTACTACATCAATCAACTGTCCTGGCTGTTGTCATGCCAGCCATCTTCAACTCCATTCTTTCAGAGAAGACTAATGACTTTTTTATTAGCATCATGCTAGTGATTGTTAAGTAGAAACATCAACTACGGCTGCTTGATTTATAATAAAATGGGAGCAAAATTTCCTCTGGAAGCACAATGACAGTTACTAAGCTTGAGTTCATCATTTGCCAGATAGAATCAATGTATGGCATAGGCCTAGTAGGAGAATTTGGACTGATGCCCAGATTACAATGGACTGCAAGATAAACCAGCACCTAAATAATATTATTAGAAAGACCAGCACTAGTGCTTTGTCAGCGCAATCAATTATTGGAATATTATTAATATTTAGATGTGCCATAAAAATTCCAAATCAAAGTGACTATTTCCTTTTCACAGAACTACCAACATCTATTAGTTTTGAGAGTACATTTCATTTATATAGACATTCTCCTTACACTGCCAAATAATATACATGTATATCACTGGCGGCTAGTGCTAGTAGCATCGCTGAAGCCCTAGGAGACATTTTATCCAAGAAAGGCCATAGGCACAATTAGGTAACAGTCCATGGCCCATTCTTGAAGCCAGCTGGAACATAAATATATTTTACATCAATTATAGATGTTCAAATGTCCAAAACAATACATGGAACTGCCACTGGCATGCAAAAGGCGGTAGCCAGTAATCATGTCACTGCTCATGCCTAGTTGAACTATTCACCACAATTGCATTTACATACCAGGCGATTTGTTTTATTTTATGCTCTGAAATCTTTAATACAACTAATTCTAGGCTAGTTTGTTTGAGTAGTAACCAAACAATAATGTATGTGTGTACTTTATTATCACGATTTTTTGAAGATGGCCATTATTGATGCAAAGTTGGAACTTGGAAACAGACAACTCCCAATTTGATATCATCACAAGGCCACTACACCATTTCTGTTTTTCTATCAATTTATTAAAATGACGTAACAGTATCATAACTTAGTTCATTTAAAAATGAAGGTAGGGTATTGGATTATTTACAAAACAGAAGTAATTTGTGTTCCAATTACGTGAACTAGGAAGGAAATCATTTTGTTGATGACTGACCAAATAGACTGCCCAGAACGTTAGATCTCGATTTTTCAAGATCTTTGACTCTTTTGCTACCAGCTTTCCTTTTACGTATTTCGTCATCAGTCAATTTTTGAGTGTATTCATATGCTCTTTTATTAGATTTCCAGTCAGCGTGTTTGCTTGCCATTCGAGTTTCTTTTTGTTTCCATTCGATTTGCTCTGCGAAGTGATGTGCCTCTTGACGAGCTTGATTTATTTCTGCTCTCATCCGTTGTTGAGTGGAGGCCTGCTCGTATGCCAATCGCTCAGTTAAGTGGCTCCATTGAAATTTTGGCAAGTATCTCATATGCCATATGCAATCGTACCACTTACTCCTCTTCTTCCCTATATAATATTATATAGGAATGGAAATAACATAGATTTCCAGTAGCTAATTCATTTTCAAAGAAATGCACTTAGCAAAAATTAAGCTAAACAGTTAATATCTCACATTTCATCTTTACATTCTTGCAATATTAATATCCAATGTCACCATGCCTGGGCAAAGCATTCCCAAATATACAAGATATGTTCAAAGGAAAAAGCACTTTGGATGCTAACTTCTGTTCTTCAACTGTCTTTTAAGTGTATAAAAAGGGCAGAAGATAATGTACCTATTTGTTTCAAAGGGGTAGCCTACATAGTATTATGCTGGTACGTGCAGATAACAAGATACAGTATAAAATTTAGGCTCGGATTAGTAAGATTGTCGTAACTTTTACAAAGCGTTTAATGTAAGTATAATATGGGTGGAACATGACTTTTAAAAGGATTGGCTAAATGGAGCTTATCATGAGACCAATTGAAGAATTGACTCATCATTCTTGCACATTACTAGGCCTGTAGAGAGATGTTATTTTTTATAAAAGCAAGTGAAATTGTCTTTTGTTAAAACAAAAAACTGATAATGTAATCAATTCAATGGAAATTGAAAGTGAGGTATTGTATGCATTGTAGGCATGAGAGTTTTAATGCTGCTAATCATTTGTAGAGATTCTATTTCAGACTAGTGAATTAATCCAATAAACAGAAAATTGGCATTTCACATGAAAATGTGATGGACTGAGACAATCCCATAGCCAAAAAGCTAAGGAGACACTACCTCACTTACATATCACTATCCTACATAATATAGACTATTTGAGAGGTCATATATTATGTCGGCATCTTCAATTCGTAATTTAAAAACAAATTTTCAAGTTCACTAGAGCTCTTTGCTAATCACCTTCTTCATTTAAAAGTTGTCAAATTTTATCCATTTGCATTTTTGAAGTGTTTTACTGGAAGACTAGTAAGTGCAGTTAAAACGTGTAAAGGAGCAATTAAAAAACTGTGTATACCTAATGCAAACCCACATGCACATAAGTGATTAGCTATGAATTTTGAAGTATCCATAATATAGTAGTGATGCTTGGTAAACTAACCTCCAACACGCTGGTTGTTGAGTAGTAACACAGTTCGCTTGGCTTTCCTCTTGTCTAGAAATTCAATCCAACCCTCTGCAAATCTTTTTTTCTTTGCATGATGCGGCTGTGGGCCTAAAGTAAGGTAATGCTATTTATTGTTAGTGTTTAGAACTTGGAACAGATTCACACGCCATGTATGATTGCTGTATAATATGAGATATCATGTAAGAGTTGTCTGCCCTTAATCACAACCGTGTTAAGGGGGAGTAATTCCAACTATAGCGGTATAGTGAATTGAAAAACAGTGCCTGGAATGAAATGCACGTACATGCAGCCGCAATATAATTTGTGGTCTATTATCTCTAAACACCATACACTATAAAACTTTAAGATTGATTTTAAGCTACTAGAAGAGAGACACAACCCAGTTGCAACTTGCAGAATTAACCTTCTTCAATATGTTACAAGTTGGGCTGTGAAGATTATAGCGAAGTTGTTTTATTAACGACGAAACAACATAGCGGGTATTCACAATTGTTCATCTGCGAATTTCCTACTATACAATTAAGTAAGATTAGACAATTTAAAATTTGTGTAAAAATAATACCGTTAATCCTAACTCACCTCCTACTTGGAGAGATATCCTGCCAACATCCCCCAGTTCACTGAAGACACTGTATACATCATTATACTGCATGCCTTCTGGTATACTGCTCAAATAGATCACACCAGGTGTCTTCTCCTTAACCTTCTTAGCTATGGAACTTGAACTTTTAGGTTTCTCATTAGCTTCTTCAGCAGGTACTTTAGTTGAACCGGGGACAGGATTGTCAGTGTCATCTTTAGTTTGTTGTTTAGTATACTTTTCTGCATCAGAGTTTTCTTCACTACTCATGTTGCGACAGAGAAGAAGTTCTTATCAGATTTGGTGTGAATTATTTTTGGTGATGCGTTGATTGCTCAATAAAATACGATTTCTCACCTAGAATTAGTCAAATACAACTTGTAATTATATTGTATCTTGTGGTGCACGTTACAAATTATAACGCTAGCCATGACGACACAGTGCAGACTATAAAGCTGATAGTAACATGGGTATTAGCTAATCCTAATCACTTCTCTGTGTATATAATAATCTATATTTAAAATTGTATATTCATAGTTTGCCTCACAGATATAATTTACATAACAATTCTAATATTATGTAAAATAATTAATTTCAAGTTTGACCTTGATGTGTACAAATAAAATGGAATAGAGGATATTTTTACAATATTATTGACAGGAAGGAATATCAGGCTGTATGGAACAGTAATTCAAATGCATTGAGCCTTGGTGTGCAGGAACAGAAAGAGCAAATAAGTATGCGGCTTATTGTGATGATTCGTACAACCCATTGATCTGACCATTGCATGTATATTGCCTATATTATTGTATATAAGTAGCATCATTGTCATTTATTGTACTTGAGGTTACGCATAAGGCCGAGTTACTATGCAATTTCTATAATGGTGCATCATTTTGTACCTACATGTAATTATATACCGCACTGATGGGCCGACCCTTTTCATACCGGACCTCAGGTGCCCACTGTTATCTCCTAGTTGCCCTCCCGATGCCTAGTAGAACCCTGTATATTGCATGAATAATATTTTCTGAGTTATTGTGTGCAGGCCAACCACCCATCGGCAGGGGCGGATTTTCAACTTTCAGAAAGGGGGGTCTCCTGCCCACCAAGGAAATTTATTGAGGGTGCGCAGCACCCAAGTCGAGGGCGCGAAGCGCCCTAGACCAACAGCTGGGGGGTTTGGGGGCGCTGTAAGCCCCCCAACGGGGTCCGGGGCGGAGCCCCGGCCGCTGAAGCTTTTTAGGCTTCATAGAGACCATGTAAACTTGAAACTAAGGACTAAAACATGAAGAGGATCTTTTGTGCTGGGGGATTTCAAGCCATGGGAAAACTCTCACTCTTGGACGCTGGAGGCAGAAAGTTATGCCATGGAATACTAAAAACTGCGCTTGATAGTAATTTATAGATATGATATTAAATAAATTTTTATACAAAAATTCATACAATTAATAGTAATAACATCAACGATATTGTTTAGGCTGCATTACAAAACAATAAAATGACAACCTAAATGATTATAATTTTCAAATATCAAATTAATAAAATGTAAATAATTATTATTTATATTTTATTAATTTAATATTTTAAAGTTATAATAATTTATAAATTATATTTTAAAAAGAAAATCATTGAAAGCAACATTAGGATTATCATTCACAAGATAATCATAATGTTCATGATGTTCTGTTGTTAAATAAAAACTAAATTGGAAATTCATATATTCATAACTCTGACTGCTAGTTCCTCTTTCCCCCAATCTGAATCTCGAATCTGGGATCTAAGAAAATTCAAATAATGTAATCGTAATCTGATAATGAAATATTCTAATTCTATTGAATATTCGTAACTCTGAGTGATAGTATAGTTCCTCTTTTCTCCTAATCTAGGAAATTACCCAGGACAAAACAGGAAAAGAGAATTAACTTTGCTAAAATGCAAAGTGGTACAATAAACTCTTTCTGGAAAATTTAAAGGTGATATTGTTAGAATTATTTTGATTAATTTTTTAAGCAATCACCGATTCATTCAGTGAATTAGCCAAGCAAACTTTGACTGTACAGTAAACAAGAATGTCTGCAAGAAGTTTATTGATAGCACAATCAATTGACTTTGCTGATCTACCTGAGAGCTACTTGCAGGAATATGAAACTTAAGCTATATTTACTGCGATCCTAATAAGTAACTATGGAAATCATGGCGACCTCCATAGAAAAACTTTCTAAATGGGAAAATCTTTGAATATGGCCAAAAATCACTCAACTTCAATTTTTTTTTCAGCAAATAAAAGGGGGGTCGCGAGACCCTGGCGACCTACAGTAAATCCGCCCATGATCGGCCTTCACTGGATGTAGCCGGAAGTGGATTTAGTATAAAGGTAGCTTTAGATCTTTTTTATAGTAGTCAGTTGTTCTTTGGACTTCAATAAAGTCACTAATTATATACAAACTTTGTGGTGTTTACTAGTTTAGGAACCTCTCAGCCTCTGTTCCTCAGGGAACCAACAGCCAGAGCATTTAGGTTAGGGTTGTACCTATGAGGTCATAAATATACAAGAATACGAGAACAGCTTGGACCTGCGGGTCATTACAGCAGTAAACATAACAGCAGTGCTAGTCAATTTTATCTTTACTCAGTGCATGTAAAGAAGGAGGGCTGATAAGACCACTATCGGACCCTTCAACATAAGCACAAGTGTGCACAGAAATCTTCACATTATTGCTGCAAGAAAGGTTTGCCTTCAGGGCTTTAGGCCAGCAGACTGAACATGAAATTATATATTGCATTTTCTCACACAGACCACACTTATGTGTGTAAAGTCGTGAGAACTCAATTGTTTTTTGTTTATATTTCATGTTAAATGTACTATTTCTGTAATTTTTTGTTATGTGTTATTTATATATTTTTTTATGTTTTGTGATATACTGTATGTGCTACTATTAGTCTCAATATTACATCCAGACGGTAATTACGTTTTTATTCAATGCATCACATACATGTAGTATGATTCTAATTCTAGGTTCATCTTTTGATGCTTGACAAATATTAATTTTCATTTCCCTGCACAAGTTAGGCCTACTATATATAGGTTAGGTCTACTGGAACTGAAATGCGCTGCTGGATCAAAAATGATAATAAAAAGTTAAATTGAAAATTCCTCTTCCAGCCCTACAAATACAAATTCAAATAGATACACTTACAATTCTGATCTAGGGGTAGATTTTTACGTTAACAAACATAAATAAAATATCGAAATTAATGAAATAAAAGCAATTATAAGTCACTATAACTATTAATTAATTATAATTTAAAATAATAAAATTTAATAAAAAAGTTCAAGTTGGGTAAATAAATTAAAATTTTGAAATCTAATCTCAAGGTTAATTAAAACGAGCAAGCTAAATGACTATAGCAATAATTATTCTTTAGTATTTACCTTGCTATACTAAACGACGGCCAACATGGCCATTTTCTAAATAAATTTAGTAAAGTTGAAATGGTTTTATTAGTTTTTATAATTATTAATAATTATATTAGTATAAGCATGAAAAAAATAAACTATCTGTTAATACTGGCCCACGTGGTTCCGGAATAAATTTTGACGGGGTTTTCTAAGAGAGGAAACTTACAATTCTTTCGGAGTTGCCCTCTCTTCCTCATTTGCCCTGAACGAGAGGAGAGCAACTCAAAGTACTCTGTCATTCTCTTCCTCTTTTTAGCAATCTGACACCACTAATATTCTCAAACTCTTCAATTACTACACTTGTAGATTGCATAATTTGTTGTCTACTTACACAATTTTTGACAATGTCAACAATCAAACTTGCATAGAATGAAAACTTGAATAGTAAATGATCAAATATAGTGAATATAACTATGCGGAATCTTGTATATCTTATATATTCAGAATGAAAAGAGGACCTTGCAATATAAAAGTATGTACAAAACTTTGAGAAAGACATAATTTAGTAAAAATCCTTGCATTATTTTTGTACATCTTCAAGGCACATTTTTACGCATGCAAAGATGGGTAGATTACACCAGGAGAAATGATCGAGACGGCACAATCATCTTTGGACCAAGATTTTTCTATTAGTATATTTGAAAGCTAATGGTGTTTAAAAGTTGCAATACTGGTTATTTTCTTTTGTTAGCCTTTGAACCTTTCACAAATTGTTTACTGGCATATTGCCTAGCTCTACCATCATCCTCTTTTTTATCTGGTGTGTACTCAGTATTTAAGAATGACACAATAGACTCAGCATATTGTTTGTTAGACAACATATCTCCTAATTTCTCACGACTCATCTGAGATAATTCCTGGATATTAGGAACATTATCGGCGAGCAGCCCCACATTTTTCGTAGTTATACAGGGAAGTTTCATCAATAAGTCATGTGCCGCCACGTTGTATTTGGCATCTCTATTTAGAGTATCACTAGAGGTAACAGTCATTGCTTTATCTACCTCTGGCTGTGCGCACCCTCGTTTTAAGCTGACAAATAGATCAGCTGTGGAGTGAGAGCTTTGACACCAAAGAATTCTCAGCTTAGGAAAGTGTAAAGTCAGCAAAGAAAGTCTTGATTGCACATCATTGATGGATATTTCTTGCTGTAGATTGAAGTTTTTCTAAAATGAGAATAACGAGTGATGACACACGAAATATTGAATGCATACAAGATAGCATTGCTGAGTAAATGCATGTATATCTACACATGCGCTCTTACCATGGACAGTGATTAGCTATTGGTCATAGTAAGGAGTCGTTCCCACCCAACTTGGGAGAAAAGTGGTAGAAAACAACTCTTTAGCATATGAATGGACACAATGATGTTCACTGCACGTTTACTGGTGTTCACTGCGTATGCAACTTAGTTTCAGGCTGACGTTGGTGATGTATAGTGAGTTTGAAAACAGAACACCAAGTTTTCAAGAAGAAACAAAATAAAATCGCATATTGGACAAAGCTATGAGATTACCTGGAGGGTGAATGGCTTAGTTGGGTCAAACTCTATCAGCAATACAGGACGTTTATAATATCTGCTCATTGCCACACACTGGCTATAGAGTCTGCCATTGTTCAGTGAACCAATCAAGTCTGATATAGACTTGCGCTCAACACAGATGTCCAACGTGAGGATGTAGTCACCAACTTCTAATGTTACTGGTTCCAGGCCAACACCCAGTTTATGTATTAGAAAGGGGAGATCACTCCGAAACTCTCTCATATCAATGATGACCTAAAGAAATAGTAATTAATATGCATAAATATGAACACCAGCTGCTGCTGCCACTAACACAACTGATTGTACAACCTGTTATACAATATGCATAGCACTGTGTACTGTTTTGGTGTTTGACACCTAATTAGTGCATCCCAGAATGCATGTGAAACACACTGAGCTCTCTAGGTAAACTGCCCAAGAAACCTCTATTGCTACGGATTTCAAGAATATCAATCATTCCACAAGCTGATAAATACAAGTTGATGAAAACAACAATTTAGAAGTTAATAAGAAAGTAGCTAGGTCCTGCAAAGAATGTGGACATTTGTCATTAGAAGCTGCCCTCTCCACATCCTTTGTAGTTCTAAATACATTGTATAAATGAAGGAATAATACAAACAGGAGAGGACAACTTGCTACTATGGTCAATAGCTTACGAGTGCCCATAGAGTTAATGCATGTGTTTGACATTGTGATTAGCTGGTATACCTTGCTTTCTTGATTCTCATTGGCTGAAGTACCTCCTTTTCGAGAGCTAACCGTCAGGTTAGCTGGTTTCTGTAGTGAGGAACCAATCTCTGCTTTACCATCTTGATCCTCCGGAATCACCATTGCCTACACCAAAAACATAACAATAGCACAAGTTCTCAATTCATTTCCACTCTCCTAATTAAATACAAGAAGGAATACCATAAACTGGTCATGTATCATAACTATTCAATATCAATGCACATATTCCACCAACTTATGTAAGAGTAAACTAGCTTTACTCATATACACTATCAAAACACTATGTCTAACGTACGTGTACACAAGTAGGTAGCTGAGACAGGTGAGTTGGGGCAGATGATATACTTACAGCTTTTTGCTTGATTAGCTCCTCAAAGGCAGACTTTTCCTTTGTTATAGCAGTAAGGAATCTCTGTTCTTCAGAAGAGGCAGAGAACATCATGATGTAAACTCTGAATGGAATACCTGGTCTACATGCCTTGTATATCTGCCAATATGTTACCATATACATAGGGTACACGCCTTGTATATCTACCAATATGTTACCCAATACGCTGGGTATACACCTTGTATATCTACCAATATGTTACCATATACACAAGGTACACGCCTTGTACATCTACCAATATGCTACCCTATAGGCTAGGTATACACCTTGTATATCTACCAATATGTTACCATATACACAAGGTACACGCCTTGTATATCTACCAATATGTTATCATATACACTGAGTATATGCCTTGTATATCTACCAATATGTTACCATAATGCTGGGTACACGCCATGTATATCTACCAATACGTTACGATATACATAAGGTACATGCCTTGTATATCTACCAATATGTTACCATATACGCTGGGTACACGCCTTGTATCTCTACCAATATGTTACCATATAAACAGGGTATACACCTTGTATATCTACCAATACGTTACCAGATTCGCGTATGCTGAGTATACATGAGTGTACTATGTTACGATCAATGTTACATGTAAGCTATATTAATGTAGAAAGTATCCCAACACCTTACAGAGACGTTAGCTACTTTGGAGTTGTTCTAACATAATAATATTTAGTTACACATAGATATTCCCTCACTCACCTCCAGCTGTCTGATATAGGAAATATCAACATCAAATAGGATGACATATTTAGGTTGAAAAGATTCCAAAGTTCTAATCAACGCATTTGGATCACCAGTCATTCTCAAGGCGAGTAATGCTGTTATCTGATTGGCTAATGAAGATTTAGTGTCTGCTGTGTCAACAATTTGAATTCCTTCCATCATGAGCTCATCAGCTGCATTAGCAGACTGCAAAGGAGACTTAAACTGTGATTCTATGCTAATACGAGTATGTAGTAGTTTGAATGAATTTAGACCATCTACAAGACACAGTTTGTTTTGTTATTTTGTTTTGTTACTGTCGAGCCACTTGGCCATCCTATTTAACGGACCTCAGAAGTTCGAAACTTGTATGAGCGACAGGAGCTGGGCTCCGAGTGGAAGAGCTCACCTACCACAACAGGAGTGCATGGCCAGTGACCACTACATCAACCTGCCACCCCAATGTGGTCACATACCCCGCCAGAATCTGGCTTCTCTTTGCGAATCAGGGCAGAGGTAGATCTTTAACGTGCGTGTTTTTGATGTAGACACTACACGGGACCTCCTGTATTATTTATACAGGCGCAGCTAGGGTGAAAGACTTGCTGAAGGCCTTTGCCAGAAATGACACAGCTGGGGGTTTGAACTCACAACCTCTCGGTTTGTGTGCATGTATGCCACCAACTGTGCCACCCTGACACCCTAACATGCTTTCTTATATAATTGATTCTGTGCCATTTCCTAAAGATTTAGATTTCTTAAAAAGCTATACGATTCTGTCCAAGGGTGTGCAATAAAAGCAATAGAAATGCTGCTGGTACAACTCAGTATAAGTATATTATTTAAATACCAGAGGTTTACGTAGAACAGAATAAACACCTACACTAGTGTCTGCAGTCGACTCGGATTTAGATATAGTTTCTCCTCTAGCTAGCTGAGTCAAGGTCATCTGATTCTCAGCTGCTGACGTCTTCGGTTTTTTAGCTCTCGAGTTACTTGTATCTCCTCCTGATGTGGAAGTGTTTGGAGGGACAGTGTCTTTTGAAGGTTTCTTTCCACCAGCGTCCTGATAATGACAACTTATAGTCAACAGCATATATCACACTACTGTGGTGTAAACCTGTTTTTTTATTAACAGCTATTTGCAATTCTGCATTTCTTTATAAACATGTGTAACATAATAACGGTAGCATGCAACAACAACTTCCACCGGCAACACGTACAAATATATATGAAGGTGGAAACATACTAGAGCATTATTGAATGAATATAACACTAAAAAATCCACTGAGTATAACTGAAGCATTGAGCACTGCTCAACAAGACAAATCTCTGGGCATAGCATGTTCCCATTTCTATGCAGCCTGGTAGAGATGGCATCAAGGAGAGAGTACAGTACAGTTGACAGCAATCAGAACAATTATTATTTGTATTCATATGATATTTATACTCATAAAAATTCAGACCGTAGAGAGAATAAGTATGCAGCAGTGTTTAGAGAGTAATTCTCTTACCTCCTTATTCTTAGGTTCCTCTAGTTTGGCTAGGAGGTCTTTAAGTACTTTATCTGCACCATGTACCAGAAAATCTCTAATCTGATTGCATGTACCCTCAGAGTCCACAGCTATCAAAACTCTGCCTGTGGGTTGCCCATTGTCTCCCGATTTTAGCGTCTCTTCGGTATCGCCGATTTCTTTAATTATATCCGATAAAACTTCCCATTTTGGATTCCGCTCAGCCAATATGACTGCAAGAAAAGTGCTTTATTATTACTAAGCTCACATCTACATGTACATTGTGTGTGTAGATAGGCGACTCTTTTACCATGTGAAGCTGTCCTCTCTTTCATAAAGAGGTGAGTGGTAGAGGACAACTTCTTATTGCAATCAATAATCTATTGATGCCCATGGTTAGTATGAACATATGCAAGTGCAAGTACATGAATTTAATATTGTATTATGGTAAAAGTTTCTTATTCAATTATAAGCAAAAAATAATGCTCAGAAATGTATAAAATGCTCTCATCACCATGTAAATAGTGTACCCAGGGGAATAGAGAAATTAATTTTCAAGAATTTATGAAGTAATGTTGAAATAAAGCTTTACCTTTCTCTCCAACAGACTTGCGTGTATTCTTAGCTTGCTGTTCAATCTTACCATGAGATCTCTCCTTAGCAAACTACATGAATATCAAATAATACTTACAGTGTATTTGTATAATCCTACAGCTCTACTACAACATCACTCAGCAAACCCTTATATTTGAAGAGTGTGTATGTGTACTGCATATATGTGTATGTGTACTGCATATATGTGTATGTGGCACATGAAGCTATCTAGTAATGTAATGGTGACATTCACATTTCAAACTTATGAAATTCCTAACCTAAATACCAAATAATACCGTTAGTAGTGTAATACCAAAATGCTACATCTCCTTTCTTCATGCATATACTTATAATGTCTATTTTCATCAATTCTATTCATAGTCACGAGGGTATGATATTAACTGTGAAACGGAGGAAGTTGGAAAATACAATTATGTCCAAAATGTAAGCTATGGCTGGTACGCAGTAGTTGACACAGCAAATATGCAACATTCCACTGTTATATAAGCTACAATGTGTTCTGATTCAGTATCTATAATAACATCTAACCATATAAAGTTTATCAGCTGCATCTGTGTACAACCATCCAGCATTCTCCATAAACTTCTTCTCATTGGACCTTGAATAACAACGGCATGATAATGCCAAACAAACACTGAGGTGCATGGGAAGTATAAAATACATACTGCAGATGTGCAAAGAAAATAGCAATATAAGCAATAACAGGAGACGACACGGCAGTTAGTCTCGACTGGTCTCTGGTCTCATTGAGCAAAGGCCTCACTGAGACACATTTGTGGGCGGGGTCAGATGTACAGAGTATTACACTTCCAATATATCTGATAGAAATCTGACATCAATGGCGAACTAATATTAACTTGTGATTTCATACATGCAATTGAATACTAGTACATGATAATATATTACTACAGTGGCATCATACTATATCATATAATGTCATATTACATTACGTCAGCATATTTATAATGAAACAAACTGACTTACTTAATGGAACGCACCATGCTATAGAATGTGACACAGTCATAGTGAGTGAGAGACCTGAAATGAAATATTATCATTAACATAATTTATTTCATAAAAGCTCCATTTAATTAAACATTTAAAATCTATATCATCTAAATTAGCAGTTTAGAAAAATAAATGTATATAACAGATAACATTATAGACCACATAACAGTATAAGATGAATACGAATTCACCTACCGAAGTAGTTCCCGTAACATCTTAAGATCGGAAACAAGTTGCTTTGTTTTGTTAGATAGCTGATGCCACATGGGATCCAGCTGGACTCTGACTGTGGCATCAAATGCCGTGCTTATCAAGTTCTCATATGTTACTGTCTCCAAGTCGAGCTGCAACAAAACCAGAGACTGAAAAGATGGGGTGACCTCCCCCGACAGTATTTACTTATCTTACATAGTACATTTGAAATTATTTCCACCATTAAACAAAGCTGAAGTTCTGAATGCACGCACTAACACGGTAACAATTTAGTACGTGCATTCAGTTCAGTGAAGTCATCGAGTAAATCTCGCAGATAGTTATCTAAAATACAATTAGTAAAACTATTCAGTGCAATAAATGTAAGACTCACTTAACTTTCAGAGCCATTGGTGGTAGTATAAAGATAAATCGTTCAAAATATTGTTATGTTTGCTACAATGAGAACAGACAGCACTTTCCATAGCTGCCGTTTATCAGATATTTTGTAAAACTATAAATATAGCACAGCCAAATACATTTACATGGACTCCCAAACAATGCTGCTGTATTATAATGTACGAGTACAACTCACAGATGAATTGCATAGTTTGAGTTCTTTGATACAGAGATTGATGAGTTCGAGAAGTGCCATTTGACAGCCTTTCATTGCAGGGGTGCTGGGTACACCGAGCTCCACTACCTCAGGCTATGAGATATACATAAAAGAGTACACTAGAAATTTACCCACCAGTTAGCAAAACAGTGTGTAATCTAGAAGAACTGCTAAAAAAGACAAGACCAGAATATCAATACAAAAAAGTGATGTGTAAAAGAAGCTGTAACCGAATGCAGAATGCACCAATAATTTGGAGTTGTGATACCTTTAGTTAGGAGTAGACAAATTCAAAGCCTACATACAACTTATCTATTTACTGTAGTTAGTTGTTAATGATTGAATAAGAATTATAGCTGAGATGGCGATAAAAGATTACCTGACTTCTATCAAGAGCATCTTTAACAGCCACTTGAAACCGCGGATACAGAAATAACTTCTTCAGATATAAAGCACGCATTACTTTCTCAACCTGACAGTACCCATCAACAAAGGTCACTGGTCGGTCGGAGAATGCCTTTATAAAACCTTCCTAAAACATTTCATGGTATGATTGTATATTGTGAGTCACTGACTATTACTTTCATATATTGTAGATCGATTATAAGTCATATGTATTTGAGAATCTCCTCTGATAAAAATGTGGTAGGAATGCTGAAATTTTTATCTCTATAGATTGCTATAATAAATTTTATAATTTACAACTAATCATTTAATTTGTGCGAATAAATCTCTTTAATAAGGCTTTATGATACCATACCAACAGTGCAACCTAAGGAACAGACCCAGTGTATGAATAGGAATTACTTTGTACTAAACAAGTCACTATAGTGGTAAGCAGAGAATCGATTGCTATTGTAGCAAGTACATACTCACCTTATTCTTTTGGCGGAATAGCCTTAGAATAAATGCTTCTAGTCCAGCCTCTTTCACCCTACAACACAACATCTTATTGATTTTGCTCATTATTACTGTGTTAATAATAATATATTAAAAACTGAATTGCGGACTGGCTTTATCATAAGTTAGGAATAGAACACTTATATTTGACAACTCACCTATGTGCATTGCACACTAAAATTCCAGTGATTAGATGTGCTGGAATTTTCTCGGTCAAAAGATCCATAACTAGTATTCTGTTGGACACAAAGAGGACCCCACCTTTCAAATAAACCCCAATTCTGAAAGTAATACAATATCACATGTTTTTTACATCTTTCTTTTTCCACAACAGGGCTATCAGTAAAGAATCAATAATGACGCATTGAACTTCAGTTTTAACATGATGAATAAATGAATAAAAAGTTTATCAAATTGAGGCCTACCTTTCGTCACGAGTTATTTCAGAGGTGATCACTTTAGGAAGTTGCTCTACTCCTGTTTCCCGCAATCTCTCAATGTAATACTCTTCCTCGTATGTGGAGGCATTGATTACCAGAAGGAGGCTAGCAGGGTGACAGAACGCTTTCATCATAGCTTCTGCTATTCTATATATTCCTAACCCCCTGTAACCACCCCAAATACACAATTATGATTCTGTGTTCCTTTCTATGACTGTAACTGAATGCAACCTTAAAATGAGTGTAACTTTACACTTAATATAACAATGACGACGAAACAGAACAGCATGTAATGTAATCTGATTCTTACCTGGCTAAAACTAACAACCCATCATATTCCAGAAGGTCAGAAAATATCTGTCTCTCATATTCCAGCAACATGCTTCTGCAATAATGTTTAAGGATATAACAATTTGTAATCAAGTTCAATTGAAATGAGTAAGGGCACACCATTAGGACTAATCTGACTGTTTCTGAATGTTATCTGGCTTAGTCCTATGATATGCTATTAGTCTACTCTATTACAGATAGCCTCAAGTCTCTACTTACCAGTGCTCGTGATCGGGCAGTAAAGTCAAGATGTCGCCGATGTGTTCTAAATAAGTAGCATCTAGCTTGGGTATAGTTAGAAATGAGGTTTTGTGGTTTGAATGCTAATATTTGGCATTTAGGGGCCTACTGGCATGTTAAATTCATCTCTACTGTCGAAGCCCACCAACTCGGTGACTCGGGATTTCCTTGGAACCTTTGCTCATAGTTAGGAACAGTCGAGTGTGATTAGGGTGACTCAAAGTCTGGTCTGTGGGCAAGACAAATTTTAATAATAATATAGTAAATGATTTAGAATATTTAATTAATGATGCCAACATCTTACAATATAGTTTATGATTTGTTAAGTTGCCTATGGCTTGAAGCAAGGATTTGATAGTGGTCTGTTGTAACATAACTGTCTGCAAGTACAGGTAGAAAGTCTTCACCAGTGTCATGCAGAATTTTCAGCTGCAAAATTTCAGAGATTTCTATAGAAAATTAAATAGCTTCAGTTTTTTTATTAGCGATTAGGGCAATTGCATTGGGGGTGTCAACATTTTCGTAGCAAGCTCAGAAATTTCACTGGGATTAAAATAGTAACTAAATCAAATGTATATTGTTTCATAATCTATATTAAATGACAAATGGCTAAATTTTATTTTCACGGATATGGAGTCCCTGGATGCTCAGTGAAAAATTCCTTCCACCAAGAAAGATCACAGAATAAAATTGCAACAATGACAAGAATTGTAGTCTAGTGCTCAATGAAATAAGATTCAGAGAAAATGAATAAATTTAAAAGAAGAGTCTACAATCATCAGATATACAGATAAAATGGCAATATGCCTGCTACTATTTTATCTGATGATCGTAAACCTTTTTAAATTTGCACCGTAAAATGATAATAAATTAATGCATGAAACAAATACTTCATACTATTAGGCCCTACTTACTATATATTTATATTAGTATTAATTAAATACGTATGTTAGGGAAGTTAAACACCATCATTGATTATAATTATAAATATACATATTATATTTAATCAATAAATACTAACAGATAGTATTAAATTATTATTATTTTATGGAACATATTTGAAAAGAAAGCTTGCAATCATCAGATAAAATAATGATTATAATATTACTATTAACTATATTTATTATAAATATTTATATATTATATTTATATTTATTTATATTTATATATTAAATATTTTATTAATATATATAAATATAATCATAGATAATAATCATAATCAAGATGATAATGGTTTTCAACTTTATTGGTTTCGAAAGTAATTTTTTTATTTAATTTACACTACATGTACATGATTGTATTGCATCAAGGAGTACTCCTTGATACTCCTTGATTGTATATAGTATAATTATATATACAATACATGCAATACATGATCACGTGTAGTTCAATAAATTATAAATGTTATACCAATAGTTTTACAATACATGTATAAGCTAATGCTAAAGAATCTAGTGAATGTTTGGGCAGTAATTGGACTTTCATTGTACAATTGCACCATCTGAGAGTGTAAAGGATAAAATTTTTAATATACATGTATATGGACAAAGTTTTTGAAATGACGAGAACTTTTACAAAGATAAAAAATTAATGAACCAGTGTTCTAAAAGATTTTTAAAATATATGTAAGGTGTTATGCTTTTATATATTATTAATTGACCCGCAAACAGCATCTATCTTAAGAACTTAGTTTAGACTGTCGCGACTCCAACACATGTACCTATTATCTGTTTCCTGTATAAAAAGGAACATTTTATTGTGATTAGAGTTGGCATCCCCTGTCTGTGGGGGTAACAACTCCTGGAAAAATACTTGATATAGAATCTGCATTGTTTTACAGTTTTGGAGTATTTAATGTTACTAAATTAATGTAACTATAAAACAATAGTTCAGTCTTTTTACAACGTTGACTCTTCGCCTGGGCCCCAACCCTGCTAAAATATTTAGAGATAGTTCATAGTTTAAGCCCCTTATTATGTTTCATCCCAATAAATCTGGTTCTTTGATTTAGCACTCTCACTGTGCAATGTGCTGTCATACAGTATATGTTTGCGTAAAACATGTGCTATGTCTGCATATTTCCTGTATAAACAATAAAAGCTGATTCTTAGAATGGGCCAACATGACACCCTTGCTAAGAAGGTAATAAAATTATTTCTACTGTATGTAATGTTTAGCAATTTAGTTGTATAAGCAAATTATTTAAGAACTACTAAGTGGCAGAGTAATAGTGTAGTGTTTCCCACACAATACTTTTTCTTGTTTTATGTATCATTAGTTTTCATTAACGGAGAACAATATTTTACTGATTAACATCTAGCTCTTCACATTATATATCTACACCTACTCGTGTAATTGATAATTAAGTATAGCCTTAGTTTCCCTATATCTACTAATTGGTGGGAAGTCTGTGCTATTGCCCGTATTTTTTGTTTAATGGGAATATATATTATCAACTCAGCTTGCCACAAATTGTTAACTGTTGCACTGATAGCGTTTTCTATAGGTCAGGCAGCTTTTTTTCAGATGCATCTTCGTATTGCTATGGCTGTGAGCTGGTAGGTTTCCAGTAGCAAATTCCCGCACCATTTATACTATTTGGACGCCTTGGATCCATCAACCAACAGCCATGGCAACTAAATCCAGGTTTCTAAGGCAAGGTTCAACAGTAAGTATACCAAATTCACTTCACTAAACTGTTATGCTCAGAAATTTCTATATTGCGCTACAAAAATTTACATGACTTGTGTTTATATATTTTTATATTGAAATGTATGACAACAGCATGCAATATTGTTATTTATATAGGTATTATGTTGATATCATTTTCCATAATTGAATGTGAAAAGTGATTTAATTCATTAGTATACAGCAATTGCCTTCATTACATACCAAGCCTACAATTACAATTATGATTGATAGTAGTATAAACAGGCGCAGAGATTTAGCCTTTTGCTTCAAAGGCCTTTCACTCCTTCCAAAGTGCTACATGTATAATAGAGTAGATAGACTGCATGCACGCACCGGATCATATAGATATAGTATAATGTTGTTATAAGGTTGAGTATAGTGTACTAACTGCTATCTAACACTTGTAGCCACCCAGTAGCATCTCCAGTCGCTCATTCAGAGCCTCGTCAGCTGCACCTTCCAGAAACTTCCGTGAACGATCAGTTGCATCATTGAGGGCAACTTCTGTAGCTCCACTGAGAGCTTCTTCTGTAGCACCATTGAGAGCTTCTTCAATGGCTCCAGTGAGGGCCTCATGTATAGCTCCCTCGAGGGCCTCATCTGTGGCTCCCATGAGGGCCTCGTCTGTCACACCGTACTACAGATCAACAGTTAGAGCATCATCAGTGAGTCCGTACTCTTCTCTACTTGGCAGCAGCAGCTCAAGGTCAACCTACGGAAGCTCAAGGGGAATGAGGGCATCCTCACTGTCTCCCCAGAGCTTACCATCTTTTCGATCAACTACACTGACACCTAAATCTAACATTTCATATCGTATTGACACATCTCTACCTACTCGTCAATTCGGTACTAGACTCGGTATTCACAAAGTAGAGACAGCTGTCAAACCTGCGATATACGGTAAGTAGGCTAGTATGTAACCACAAGTTTACGCTATACAACAGGCAACATTTATCCGCTTGAGTTTGAAATATACATGTACATGTACTAATAATATAATGTGTATAGATTTTCTACCTGTAAATAATAATTTGGGAGTTTTACTATTTTTATGACTACATACTCCGTGTTCTTTGCAATAATTAAACAACGTTGCTTTGTGTTACACAAATGTAAGCTAGCTATTTTTTCCAAGATATTTAAAAACGCACTGGAAAATGTTTTAGTGACTATCGTATAGAATCAATTAGAGTGTGTTTCCTGCTTTACATTTACCTAAATACACGCATGCATTCAACAGTTTATTCCTGGTTGCTTTTAACACACTCTATAGTACTATAGGAACACACTCCTAACTCCTATACTTGTATGGCTTGTACATATTACACTAATTACAGATGAGTACTATGGTATGACCTATGTACCCTCTAGTGGCAGGGATAGCTGGAGCGCCTACAGAATATCAGACGAGACTCTAGATGATAATGATGACCTGGTCTACGAGTCGGCTAAGAAAGATCATGAAGTTATGAAACGAGTGAATAAGCAAATTGTAAGTCAATGCCTGAAAATCTTGCAATAATAATGTATAAAATTTAAATACAATGTAGCTAATATAACGTAATAGTATAACGTAATACATTGTAGATAGATAAGAATACATCAATTGTATGTAATACTGTACTTTCTATGTAGGCGTAACTTCTCTCTATATAGAGTTCTGAGTAACATGTATGACTGATTTATGTTCTATTTATTTACTTATTGAGTGAATTAGTTTAGAGTTCCAGTAATTATGATACGTTAGACTACCTACCTGTACATCTACACTTACAACTGCAACAGGTCAAGGTCTAGCATTCATTGCCTGGTTATATTATTGTATTCTATGAAGAACCTTAGCCATGCAGACTAATAAAATGGGCCCCCTTCTAATAGATAATAAAACATGTACTCATTAGGAGAGATCAGTCTAGCACTAGATGTTTTGGCTGATTGCCAAGATGTGCAGAGTATATCTGATCATTGTTTCTTGCTGAATGTTCGTTAAATGAAAAATGTTTGTTTGGCCAAAAATATGGAATATGAATGTTAACGATTGCACCTCCTACACAGCTACTGAATTTTTTGATACAATGTGATATAGTTTAAATTTTAATTCCCCAGAAAATCAAAAATACAAATAACATAATGAGCTGCATAGGCAAGGATTGATCTACATGTATTATCTACATTACAGCGTATATCAGAACCATTGGTGGCTCTGGCGTATATCAAAGCCATTGGTGGCTCTGGCGTATATCAAAGCCATTGGTGGCTGTGGCGTATATCAGAGCCATTGGTGGCTCTGGCGTATATAATACACTCAACACTGAGATATGCATTCAGAACGTCTTAATCAAGTACATTAATGTTTGCTCTAATTTATTTTTATAGCACAAGGTAAGATTATGGCTAATCACCCTGTTTGCTGCTATTTATGAAATCATCTGATGTTGCAATTCATTATAATGTTAGATATACAATGTAGATACACCTAGTATGTACATTATATGGGATGTACATTACAATCATACGCACACAAATGTACACATATATACGTCCATGTACATTACATGCAAGTATATACCTGCATATTATTGTACAGTCATATGTGTATCGTACATGCACATACAGCCGTGTACATGACTACCCTCTCTATGCCCACACACTCGTATGCTAATACCTCATTGCAATACCATCAATTCCTGCAATTCATGTCAACATAGTAACCAAACAAGGACATTATAACAACTAATAGTTATTCCACAATTATATGCCAGACATACGCATGTATATTATTATAGTGTGTATTTGCATTGTATACACTGAACTGAACTACCCGGTGTAAAAGCATTACACATCTACGTGTACATCTACGTGTACATCTACGTGTACATCTACATGTACATCTACATGTACGTCTACGTGTGCATATACGTGTACATCTGCGTGTACATCTACATGTACAGTACATGGAGATGTACATGTAGATGTACATGTAGATGTACATCTACATGTACATCTACATGTACATCTACGTGTACATCTATGTGTACATCTACGTGTACATCTATGTGTACATCTACGTGTACATCTATGTGTACATCTATGTGTACATCTACGTGTACACCTACATGTGCATATACGTGTACATCTACGTGTGCATATACGTGTACATCTACGTGTACATCTACGTGTACATCTGCGTGTACATCTACATGTACATCTACATGTACTTCTACGTGTACATCTACGTGTACATCTGCGTGTACATCTACATGTACATGTAGATGTACATGTAGATGTACATGTAGATGTACATCTACATGTACATCTACATGTACATCTACGTGTACATCTATGTGTACATCTACGTGTACATCTACGTGTACATCTATGTGTACATCTATGTGTACATCTACGTGTACACCTACATGTGCATATACGTGTACATCTACGTGTGCATATACGTGTACATCTACGTGTACATCTACGTGTACGTGTATATCTACGTGTACATCTACGTGTACATATACGTGTACATATACGTGTACATCTGCGTGTACATCTACATGTACATCTACGTGTACATCTACATTTTTATGTGTACATCTATGTGTACATCTACGTGTACACCTACATGTGCATATACGTGTACATCTACGTGTGCATATACGTGTACATCTACGTGTACATCTACGTGTACATCTACGTGTACATCTACGTGTACATCTACGTGTACATCTACGTGTACGTGTATATCTACGTGTACATGTACGTATACATCTACATGTACATTATATGGATTCGCACAATATCAATTATTATTGTACCGGGATTAGAGAATAAGAGTGATCTCAGACTTGCTACTACATACAGTACATGTAGTGCATGTATGTCAGACACGCTGTCATGTAGCATATCAAGTAAATGTAATGTTACTCAATGAGATGACAACTTCACAGTTAACAGTCGGTGTAGCTTGTCCTCATTGATGAATCTAGCACTTGGTGTATGCACTTTTATACTTGTACATGTAGGTGTAGCTGTCTAGGTCAATCTACTATACTTCAATATAGACATGACAAGCAAACGGCTGGAGTAATACCTTATGTACCAAATACAGCACTTTCCGACTGTCCATGTAGCTGCTAGAGAGCATCAATTACAGTCTATATACATTGTAGATACCCTTAGTAATGCACTATACCAGCTAAACAGTACATCACCCTGTTTCAAAAAATACTAATTGCATAAAAATAACAGACCACTTATTATTACGCTATTATAGTGAAGTCTCTGGCATAAATTGACTTCTAGATCCATATAGCTTCACAAAAAACCACCCCAGACCTAAACCCAATAGTAATATTGCATGAGAGACATATTTTAACCTTGAGCTGTATTACGTAACGTTATTAGATATATTGTAACATTATCAGATATATTGGTACACTTTGTTGCCATTTATACAAATCTAGATTAAAGTTGGTTACACTTGAATAGTAGTCTACATCATAGATGTAAGTGATGTGGAAGCATTCTACATTCTAATAGGTAGTTGTAGGAGTGCTAATACCGCACCATACACAGTATATATCCTAGTGCTGTACATAATGATAGTGTAATATGTTAACCTTTAGGCAGCACTAATTATATTGCTCAGTCAGCTTTCCAAATCTAACTCATGATGTCTGTTCTACATTCCTCAACGGCAGCCTGTTGGGTGTGATGCCACATGTAGATTTACTGCTATACAGTTTCTGATACCGTAGCACATAGCACATACACCTCCATAACAAACATATTTTATACATCCAATCCACCTTGCATACCTTGCCACCTTACACTATGCGGTATCATTAGGCCCTGTGATTATATTGCGATCAGATCTTACAGTAGTGAGCATGCTCTCTGCCTATGGGTGCTTATACTATTGATCATAATATGAAGTTGTCATCTCCTCCTTTCTCAATGCTTTGGCTATATAGTCAAAATATAACAGTAAAGAGTGTATGTCTCTTACTAGATAGTGATATGGAACTTGGAATGTTATGTGGTGAATTATTCCAGAGAATATGTTAATTTTATAGAAAATAGTTTCACTAGCAAAAAGGTAAAAAATGATCACCCATTGAAAAAAGGGAGAGGAGAGAAGACAACTTTGTATTGGGAACACCCTCATTGCATACATGCGTTGAATTTGCTCCCCCTTTTCCACCATCCAGCATATGCACTAGCTTTTGGTTAAGGTCATGCTGGTAAGCTCATGCTGACAAGAAGTAATGTAATATACTACCATATATGGAGTGGTTGGCTTTTGAAGTGCTGTACCCCCTCCCTACCCCCTCCCCATCTGAGATTATTTGCTAACTGCACTTCTTAGCTCTGTTATTTGGTAATCTGCAGCACTTACTCCATTTTCCCTCCCTATGTTCGGGTGTCTCGAGAATTTGTTCCGTTGTTGTGAATATGTCTTCATTTTTTACTATGTTCATAACAGTGTTGGTAATGTCTGACACAATATTGTGATGTATCAGACGTAGCCTGTGACCACGAAGGGACTTGGACCCTCTATGTCATGGATTCTTCTACCCAGTATACCACCATTCACTAGTTCCATATTATAGACCTAGATCAGCTATCTACTTGTTTATATTATGCTGAGTATGTTGTGGCTGAATGAGTGGATTTTAGGTTTATGAAAGAGAAGATAACTCCAGCTTTAACTCTTCAGTGAGCTGGTGTATTATTATGTAGTGTAGTAGTAGCTCCTAGCTAGCTGAGTGTGTATACACTGTATGACATGCTGCTTTACAATCATGCTCTCAACTACTTGCACCCTCAGGTTGAAGCTATGAATGTACAGCCCCCTGTGTATGTACCGGTAGCGCCAGCTCATAGACGTTTTGCTCCACAGCCCACCCCTACTATTATTCAAGTTCCTGCAGACGTCAAGGTATAGTATTGGTAGTGCCCTTTTTGCTAGATTACTGGGTACAGTGAAGTACAGTAGCTTGCGTAGTGCGCTTGTGGCCCAAAAATGCTAATATGTTATCCACATATGCTTTGATGATACGCGTATATACGCTGCATGAATAGTTGAATTCTGGAATAGTAGTTATAGTTTTATTATTGTACTTGATGTACTTTTCTCCTCCTCGGTCTTGGCAACTCCACTTGTGGTTTCAAATATTGTATTGCTTTACAATACCGTGACATCTTATTGCAGCTGAACAACGCTGTGCCATATAAAAGAACACCTAGAGGTGTACCTGTGGTGTACAAACAAGCAACCATCTCTGACCCTGTGAACATATCTTATACCAGCAGTAGCAACATCTATAGCGGCAGTTCAGCACTAGCACCCCGAAAGGTAAGGGCAGTAAGTCCGACCTTAGTAGCCAGGTGTCTTTAATATTCACACTGTAAAAATTGCACTACACTACATTTCCATTACAATATGTTGATATTTATTCACTGTTTTCTTCCTCTGACAATGATATAGATCTCCCGTGATACATTTAACCAAAGATTTGTCAAAATCTAGCTATTGAATGAAACTTTATGCTTTAATTAACTTGGTAGTGAAGCCTCCTGGGTGGTGAATATTTCAAGGGTGCTTTATATCAATGTAAAATTTTCTAAGAACAAAACTGTGAAGCAGTAGAAATCACTGGACCAAAAAACTAAATAATGATGCGAAGTGTTAAACCCTTTTCAGAGTCATATGTTAGCAAATAAATAGATTAAATGGACAAAGTGTTGGCATGCACAAAGTATTGGCATGCTAGAGGAAATAGAATTTTAGTATTATCACAGCTGTTGACATGATTTCATATTCTCATTATTTAATGTCAGTTCTACTGGGAGGACTACCCAAATATGTATGGAATATAAGTGAGTCACCTATGGGGGAGTTCAGGGTTTGGCTATGACTAATACATATGACACTAACTGCAGCTATCACTTGCCTCTCTTCTCTACTAAAACCACTAAAGCAGACTGTTGCGTGTCTTGTTTAATTTATGTCTCTTTCATTTCTAATTTGTTTGCATCTGGTACAGATATTGCCAATTATATGCTCTGCCTGTCTGCCATTGTAGCAAAAAGCTGCAGCTTTTGAAACAGTTGATTTTGGTCAGCCTGCAACGTTTAAAAATTTGAAAGAGAGGCTGCGTGGTGCACGTGACTTTGCAAGCCAAAACAAAGCTTCAACTAACTATAGTGGTGACTCAGACTTACGAGCTATTGATTCCGAAGTTCGAGCTATCAAGAATGCCAGAAATATGCGCGAGGAAAGTTTGGTAAGTTCTTGTAAGATGGTAGATGTTAGTAAGACGGTACCAAGTACATGGGAATATCTAATCGTCTGGTTTGGCAAATTATCCAATATTCCAATAGGTTGAATATTACAGAAAACATGAGATATTTCATGAGATTTATGGAGAGGTTCCCATATGCTATTGTCTCCAAGTCAATTTGCAACAAAACCCGTTGTGTAAACAGATGGGGTAACTTCTCTAGACAGTATTCACATGTCTTAAATAAGACGTACCCTAGGAACTATTTTCACCATTTAATAAAGCTGAAGCTCTGAATGCATGCACTAATAGGGTAACAATTTAGTGGGTGCATTCAGTACTTTCTTCACTACAGATGCTGAAAGGAGTGCTGTCAAATACACGTAATATTGTCTTATACATGAAGTATTTGTAACTACTTCCATTGAACTCATTTTACTTTCTTATCTCTCAGCGAAAGCTCAAGTAAACATGTAATAAATAGCCAGTTCAGTACCCACTGTCCACTCTTGGTGAGTACATGGCTAGGTCTAGCACAGATAACTGACTGATCTTGCTATCGGCATTCTACATTGTGCATTAGAGCATGGCTGATTCTATTATAAGTTTGTAGTGGAATAGGGTGGTTGCCATATTGGTACAGTGGACGTGCTTATTTCAAGTATAATTTGGGTGTGGGGAGTGTTGGCTATTATACTTTGTGTTGTTATCAAGTACAGTATTTAGTTTGGTACATTTAATATTTCACAAGTAATTATTATATATTATAGTGTTCATATGGTATCAAAGTACATTATAACTTTCACTAGATAACAAAAACTTTTGTTCATAATTTCCCTGTTAGAGACAGTAATGGAGTGACTTGGATAGCCTTAGATATTTTTTATCATTGAAGTTTGCTAAAAAGTAAACAGAGAAGACAACTTCATTTGTTTCAGATTTTTGTGAAGAACCAATACTACATGTATTTCCAATCTCCTGCATCCATTTTGAACTTTACTTTCCTTTGTGTTATCAGGAGTTGCCCTTTCTTGGTGTTTGAACAATTGGAAGAATATTTTGTATTATTCTTCAGGGTCCCAACATTAAAGAACTGATGGCAGGTCAAAGAGCTTCTTCTGACTTGAGAAAACGTATTAGAGCCACTCTACGAAAAACAAGAATTTAAGACACTAATGATAATATCATCATTATTAATGCAATCATTTCACCCGCTCTTTTTAATACAAATAAGTGACATACTATTATTACATTTTATAAGTGCTGTAAGTTTTCGATTAGTCTGTTTATTTAGAACTGTTGACGCTAATATTTCTGAAAGGTAGTAGTGTAGTAATTGAAGTATTCCTAATTTATATTTTTCTCTACTCGGAATGATCTAGTGCTTGATCCTACCATTATTATTATATAATCCAACATGTAGTTTTGTTTTATAATGCATCACATATTTTAGTGTTTAGTTATGCTGGTAAAATATACAAACAAATTTACTTGAATAATCCACCATGATAGTTTAGGGACTTTATTGTATTTATGTAAAACTGTTTAGGAAAGTAAAGTTTGAAATTATTACACCAATAACTATACTGCTTACAAGGTATGACTGTATGTACGTGACACATGATGTAGATCTAAGAATATATGTTTTTTCTGCTTTGGTACGGTTGGGGTTCTACAACAGCAGTGTGATTTCAATCGGGCCTGTTCTCTAGTAATAATCATTTAGATTTATATTTTTTTAAAAGACATCACTGCTGTTCCGCACATTTTGTTGTTTCAATTGTTTGCTTAGGTATGAGTCTAACACAGTTTAGATCTTGTGCCTATCATGGGAGGGGAGGCTGTATTCATAGGTGCTAATTATTCTTAATAAGAGTTGCCCTCTCCTAACGTGTGTCGGCTCTACTTTTACAGAGAAGACAACTTCTTAGTATGATCAGCAGCATCTGATTACCTATGGCTGTGTTATTGTATTCTAGAGTAACAAGGTGACCTGGTCTCCATCGGAGTTGTTCTCTCATAATGGTATTTGATCACATTATGTTCAACAAAGAGAAGATAACTTCCAAACTATTCTTCTAGATATACAGGGCTGCTCAATGATGCTGTTTCTGTACAAATGACAGCAATCTGCATGAACAGCTGTATAACAATTAGCATAACATTGGTTGCCTTCAAATGAATAAAAGTTTTATCAAGTTACAGTTGTATTGATGAATATTTTAATATGTTGTCTCCATATCCATGATAGGTTATATGTTATAGACAACAGATTATCTATGTAGGTTTGAATTATAGCGAATCTGTAGGACTAAACAGCACTATCTACATGTATATCCCATAATCTATAGTGTATTATGATGTCAGACTGTGGCTAGCACACAGCCGACACACCACATACGCCAGAATCTACCCAAATAGACCCAGTTTGCCTAACGAGCCTCTTATGTAGTTTACCAGCAGGTCTGACATACCCTATCATGTAATTATAACATGAGTGCTCAGAACCGGCCCTGTTCCAGGTCTGATATGTATACAAGCACTATTCTACTGCAATAGACACTCGTGTCCTCAGAGGTACAGCATACATGCACATTGTATATGTCTTTACTGCAGAGCAGATCTAGACTGATGGGATGCAGAAATTGTGGTGCCTTTTATACAAACCTGACTTCACACACTGGTCTCAGGGGTCAACGCACCATTAGCTACAGTTAGTACCCAATTACTGATAGAATTACACAATAGACATCAGACTCAATGTAACATCATGTATTGTACAACAAGCTCCCCAGGGGCAGCAGGGTAGGGTCAGTCCATCAAGGTCGGGCGATGGATTATGATATGGGCAAAATATTAAAAAAGTATAAGTATAAGAATGCTATCGACCCACATTAGATATGCAATTCAAGACAAATTTACAATAATGGAATTTATTACGTGCAAGAGCAAGACTGTTATTAGTCATAGCCAGGCAGGTGTAAGAGATTTTAGCAGTTCACTACAATTTTTACATTATAATAAGCTGAAAAGCTCACTCAGGATTTAATGTACATGTAGGTGTAGGTGTAGGTGTAGGTGTAGGTGTAGGTGTAGGTGTAGGTGTAGGTGTAGGTGTAGGTGTAGGTGTAGGTGTAGGTGTAGGTGTAGGTGTAGGTGTAGGTGTAGGTGTAGGTGTAGGTGTAGGTGTAGGTGTAGGTGTAGGTGTAGGTGTAGGTGTAGGTGTAGGTGTAGGTGTAGGTGTAGGTGTAGGTGTAGGTGTAGGTGTAGGTGATCACCCAGGATACAATATTTGAATGGAAACACAAGTTTACATGTTTGGCATCTCAATAGCTCCCAACTCTATTTTAAGTGATATTATAACGCTATTATTACAACTTTGTGTGACAGAAAAATCTTGGTGCATAATCTCATAACCAGCTATAAAACCTGGTCTGATGTTTTAAAAATTGTATTTTTTACAATATGCATGACCACAATATTGTTGCGTCTTTGTATGATACTACAAGCAATACAAGTATACTTTGAGTGATTAGTCTACAGCTGATAGGTCTACATGCAGTATACGTAAAGAAATAAACCTATTCTGAAACCAAGAAATTAAATCAGGTAACATTGAGCTGTAAACCAACTATTACTATAGTCTTTTTTATCCAATAATATCTCCCAACGACTAGAACTGGTGAGAGCTTCACGCATCTCTGAAAATGTTCAATATTCAATCATGTTTAATGATCTCCTAATTACTGTCTCCTATATCTGTAGCAGTTAGATATGACATTGCAAAGTCATGAACCACCAGTACAGAGTTATAGTACTAATTAGTAAAAAAATGGTAATAAACAAAAGGATTCCAACCAAGGTATGCCTGGGAATTGGCACAAAGAGTCAGTAGACTGTGAAAGTTTATGTTACTAGATGAGTAAAATAACAGAGTTTAACTAAAAATTGTTCATTTCTTATTAATTGAACTGTTTGTCTTGAACATTGAAATTAAATGAGCTAGCATTGTCTTGTTGTTTGATTTTGCTATCTACTACACATACAGCATACATATAAGGATTTAAGGATGAAATTTATCTATCTTTTGTTTGCATTTTACTCTTCTGTAATACCAAAATTCCAGTACAAAATTTTCATCTTGTGAAAAAATATTAACTGGCTATGGGTTTATATCTAACATAAAAGATAGAGCCACAGTATGCTAACTGATTATTTTTTTATTTGGAACAAAATGATTTCAATGGCAGTAATACAACCTCCACTAGGTGGTAGTTCTTACATTCAATAATATTTTACAATAAAACTTTGGTTGAGCAAACAAATCCTTATCCTAAATAGATAACAACAATCTATGATACAGCAGTGAACTGACTCCAAAAATACTTAATATTACACAGCATGTGTTTATATATAAAACTATAAATATATATAGATATTACAGAAAATTCAAACCTAATACCATACTATACCATATTATACCATACTATACATATTGTTATTGTAGATTCACAATTCATGAACAGTAGTAATTACAGTGAAATTATGGAAATTCCAACTTTAACTTTATCAAACAATAAAATAAAATTATAGGGCATCTATATCAATAGAAACATTTAAAATCTATATTCCGCCTCTAGGCTACGGAAATCATAAAATAATCTTAAATAATTATTATAGTCCTGGTAAGGCGGAGACACATTTGGAGTCATAATACGTAGACATTGCCGGTGGCGGTGTTGGAAATGAATGGATATTATTGGTTGAGGCTATACTGTTTGTTGGAGCTCTGAAATATGCTGTGGATTGACTCTTGTGATAAGGTGATCCAACTATATCTATTTTGTTATTGGCTGAATTTGAGGTCGGGACTTGGGGTGTTCCAGCAAATCTCATACCTACAAATGAACGAACAGAGAATAACAATATTTTACAATAGAGATTACATCGAAATTAGTTTAACATATTTCACAACATTTATTTAAAAACAAATTATTTTGGACAATTTATTCAATCAATTTAGTCATGTACATTCAACTTACATGTACTACATTTAGTATAATAAATTGAAATTATGACAAAAACAATAATATAATCTTCTGAATTTGCAATACCATAGGTTTGCTAAACATATTGTATTATATTTTTCTAATGCATCATGGCTAATTAATAATTATAGATATAGTAACTTAAATTAAATATTTTTGCCTGAAAGTAAACTTCCTGAATCCTTACTTATAATACACGTGAGACTATTAGTTGATGGAATCTAGAGTTCCTGGGTGTGAAATATGAGCCCATTTGGTAGCACTAATGTTGCAATACCTCACGATGGATGTGAAATAGTGAAATAATTGTATATACATCACGTCACGTCACCATGACTCTGTAGTTTCTCTCTGGTTCACACAAGTGTGATTTTAGATGATTTTATTAATTTGACCTTAAAAATGCTGCTGTTAATATTCTGGTGCAGTACATCTGCATAGAACTGGTAATGGGCATTAGAGAGCCTGCCTCATCTGCTAAACCATCTGTTTATCAGTGTTTATAAATACACACTTTTCAGCTTATCTGTTTTATTTCAATCTTCTAGTTGAAATCACTTACTTATATAAACAATTCTCACAAAAATATGTTTCTTTTCTCACCGCTCCCTTTTTCTACAGAATAATTTTTATATAACTTTTCTCTAACATCTACGATTTTAGGTTACATTTTTAGCAAATTCACTTGCGAAGATTTTGAAAAGAAACTTGCAATAAGAGATAAAAACAAAAGTTTCTTTTTGGTGTTATTTAATAAATGTTGCAAGTTTTACACTTCAATAATTTAAACTTTGTAATAAAACGAGCCCTCTTGTTGCACTTTTACTACATGTGCAGCTCTAACCAGCAAGTAGCGTACCAATTGTATGTTGGAGAGCTTCATACTTGCTCATAGTTGTAAGACATATAATATCCTATATTTAGTATGTTTTACCCCATACCTATACCAAACAAGTTACTCTATTATTAGCCATAGGGTCTATTACATGATATATAGATTTGTAGTGTAGTGATTTAAATTTAGCTGCAAACTATTTACTATACCATGAACCAGGTGGTTGTGCTGATATTTATTTTCTGTATAGTGTTTAATTGATTCTGATGATTATATGTTTATAATTACTAATAGACTATGTAGAATTTGCAGCAACAGCATATGGGATTCATTAAATCTTCCATGATACAGGCAAGGCAGCAGCGCAGACAGTGTGGAGCCAATGCTTTCTGCAGTGACATTATAAGCTGGTTACCAAGGCAGCGTACATGGACTTAGCCCATTCTACAGAGTCTGTTTCTGCTACCACCATTGAATAAACTAACCAATCATCTCTCCTCATTAGCTTCAATTCAAACACAGCTCTATTTTATATTTCCATTGGGAGTCTTGGGTAGGAGTAAAGCATTGCAGAGCCCAAGAAGTGGTGCTGCCCAAACTATGACATTTTATTTAGTTTTCGAGCGACATGCATTTTGCTACAAAAATGTAACAGAAAATATTTCAAAGTGATTAGTTTTATGAAATGTATTTTTATTCGTTTTAAGTAGAATATACAGCAATTAGTATATTTAAAGATTTTTATTTGATTGATTTGATCAAAAAGTATTATGTTTGAAATTTTCTTTACGTAAATCTTATCCTGGTAGAATTAATTTATATGCGAAAATGAATCTCTACTGCAAATGGAAAAGCATAGGATGCTTGTCAGTAATTTTATTCTAAGTGGAGGAACCAAGTCTGGCAGTTCTTCTTGCCACCACTATGTATTTCTACCTCCTATAGTGTACATGCCTTCAGCTAAAACTAATGCAGTAGGCGTTTTCTAGTATGACCGCCTTATCATGCTAATCACTCTATACAGGATTGCAGGCAACAAAGCTTGGCATTTGCTTTTCCAATTTGACAACTCAGTAACTAAGCTAATCTTGTTTTACTAAGACTCCCCTAAGTCTTGCAGTAGATTTTGGCATCTCAGCTTTTAACTCATTCAGAAAATTACCTGATATAGCATTGCATAGATAATATGTTCTGTACGGTGTTATAATAAAATTCAGATAGCTTTATTACAATGTCTCTTTTGTTTTACTGGCCCATTATTTCGTACATGTTTATGTTTTTTATGAAATATTCTGCCCACCAGAAGGTTTGCAATTACTGCACCATCGCTATGGTATCTCCCACTTGAATGTGTATAGTTGTCTTCTTGCATGCCAGCTGTATGATATAAATATACATATATAATTGATGTTTAATTTCTAGTATTAACAATTGTGAATATTATTTACTATTAGTATATAAATATTTTATAACTGATCAATGGTATCGTAAATAGATTTAATATACACAATATTTGTTATGTGTATCTTTCAGACTGTTGTTTAAACTTCATAATTATTTGTATACTAATAAACAGCATTGTACTAGTTGTACAATGTTATAAGTAACTGAAAGAATAACATAAAGTGTGATCTATATGTTTAACTTGGCTTTGTTTGTAAATAATTAGGCTAAATGAGAAGAATTGGCTTTAACGGTTTTCACAACATCAATACAGGTAGTGTCACTGTCAAATTATATAATGAGAGACTAGGTAGAAGAGAATTTGATACCATGTAATGATTGCCGTTAGATTGCCTATATCAACTCCATTAGCACTAATTGTCCATTGATTACCAATCATACAGCCAGTAATGTCTATAAGCACTTTTTAATAACAGATGAAAAAAAGAGCAAAATTGTCCCAGTATGTGTCAAATAATCCACTAAACCATGTTTATCGAACCGAAACAGACTTCCTACATATTTTCACAAGTAACCTGTCAGATACGGCTGACGATGATGATGAATGTTCAGTCAGTTGGTCAAGTCAATGTCATAGTGATAACTTATCTATGATGCTACATTGTACTAGATGAATGTGTGTAAATATGTAAGCAATAACTATGTGAACTTTATTACGTGTTTCCTAACTATTGCTGTTTTTATGACAAAAGTTAAAACTTTTGTTGTTTTCCGCAATTGTGTAATATGTGAACAGAGTTCATGAAACTTATAATAATAAAGAATAGACAAAATAGTACTTACTGTTGAAGAAGTCCATCTGATATTGCTGAAGATCCGAAGTTGGCTGATTCTGTGTGAGGTGGCACGAGTATGCCCCGGTACTTTCAAACTGTGCATTCTGAGCTAAAGTTGTAAGAGACCAGTTAGGCGTTGACTCTGGAGGGCTGATTGGTTGTTTGTACCAGCCGTATGGCCTGTTGTCTACCACTGGAGTTGAAGGATAAGGAGGGTAGTACTGGGGCGTAGCATGAGCTCCACCATGGTGTATGATACTCTGGTCATAGTGTGACGTTGCGTTTGGCCAATCATAACCACCAAAACCATGAGTAGAATATGGTTTTAGTGCCTGGCACTTTCTACGGAAACCACGTGGGCGGCGTCTGAAGGATCCTTCCTCAAACATGAATTCTGCTGAAGGATCAATGGTCCAGTAATGGCCTTTACCAGGCCTGCCAAGACCTGTCGAATATAAAGTTTGAGAATGAATTAATTTTTGTACAAAACATTGACAAGGATAACAGCATCACAGTCACATGGTATTGATGTTTCTTCTAGCACAACATTGTAGGCTATACTGCCTACTTCAAAATCACTATTTATTTTAAACCAACAACCACTTTATAATAATGTTATGCTACAGTGATGTACTAATACACAATCGTTTTTGCTGACCAGTTCCATAATTTAGGCCCACAATGCACAGGTTTGATGAATCAAGACAGGCTTAGGAGTTCTGGAGATCCAAACATGCACCATATGTCTGAATTTAGACCTCCTGGTTTAAGTCTGCTACATTACCAGGTAGACAGTGTAACAAATTGTCCAGTTCGCTTGCTAAGATGGAAAATCAAAGAAATAGTCTGTAGATTATGGCTGTTATAAAGAATTGCTTCTAAAAAATCACAGTAGTGCAAATATGTAAAATATTTATTTTGTTTAATGTGGTTTTTCTCTCAATATTTTGTAAGTTTTACAGCATCACAGAAGAGAGAGAGAAAGATTCATCCTATACGCTTATATAAAGATCCAAATGATTTATTTACAAGGTCATCAGCTTTGTTAGTTGGTGAAATATGTGCTGTATCAATGGCATATATAAAAACCGTTGTTATTACATCATATTTGATTTTGAGTACTAAAAATTAATTGTGTTAAAATGTTACATATAATAGAAAAATATTAAAGTATGTGTTCTTGTCTTACCTTTAGGTAGTTTAATAAAGCATTCGTTCAGAGAAAGATTGTGTCTTACAGAATTTTTCCATCCCTGATAACTACCTCTGAAGAAAGAGAACCTTTGCTGCAGGTACGAGTAAATCTCTGAAAGAGTACATTGTTTTGTTGGTGTTGATTGTATCGCCATGACGATAAGAGCGATATATGAATATGGCGGCTTCTCTTGCCGTCGACCGCCAGAGCATTTCTTTTTATCAGTTAAACTGTCACCACTAACACTCGCCTTGTCTGATCCTGCATCCTCTTCACCACTCTCCTCTTCGTCTACCGTCAGCTGCTGACATGGCTTCGTTTCCTGTTTAGCGACGTATGATTGCAGAGCTGGTGGTGCAGGATGATGTCTATCTATAGCGGGTGTGACACTATCCAGTTTAATACCGTCTTTACTGGGTACGTGCAGCATTGTCTTCATCATTTTACTTTCGAGAATGTAGTTGACTAATAGATGGTAGGAGCGAGATGTATGCACACCTTCGTAGTGAGAGCTTCAAACCTGATATGTGAGTTTTGTCAGATAGGAAAGGTTTTATAGTTCCCTGTGAGTGTAGCCTTGTATCCTAATCCCAGTCAGCTAATAGAGTCTCACCTTTGACCTTTCTATTTGACTATAGTGAAACTTCAACCTATCTAAACACCCATTCTAAATCTATTCTGACAGCAGTAAAAATATAAAGTGATCAAGGAAAATTATAAAACATGTAAATAATACACTTCATGTATTTGTGTAAGAAGCAGCACTTGGCTGTCTATAATGAGATATGAGTAATGACAGCGTATAGATGCCACCCACAAAGAACAATGTTTTATCTACTAATTGCATTAATCTCGTGTTTACTCTCACAAACACAGAAAATCATTAGTATAAATCTAATAAGACCACAGAAATGGTGACACTTTGAAAGTGTCCTGTGAGATTACAGGTGGGTTTAATACGTGCATACTTTTTCGAAAACTGGGTATTGCAACACATCTTATGTTTGTGTTACAAGAGTGGAGTTGTAAAACTTGGTATCATAGTCCATGATATAATACCTGCATGTTCTTGGTAGAGTAATAGGCTAGTTTGTTATTACTGAATATTTTCAGGCATGAGAATTTAATCACAAGCTAGAGATTCGCTGAAAGAAAATAATAAAAACACAATATATAATACAATATATAATACAATATATAATACAATATATAATACAATATATAATACAATATATAATACAATATATAATACAATATATAATACAATATATAATACAATATATAATACAATATATAATACAATATATAATACAATATATAATACAATATATAATACAATATATAATACAATATATAATACAATATATAATACAATATATAATACAATATATAATACAATATATAATACAATATATAATACAATATATAATACAATATATAATACAATATATAATACAATATATAATACAATATATAATACAATATATAATACAATATATAATACAATATATAATACAATATATAATACAATATATAATACAATATATAATACAATATATAATACAATATATAATACAATATATAATACAATATATAATACAATATATAATACAATATATAATACAATATATAATACAATATATAATACAATATATAATACAATATATAATACAATATATAATACAATATATAATACAATATATAATACAATATATAATACAATATATAATACAATATATACAATAAGCTGATGAAACAAAAATTAGCTGCCTCAAAACTTTTAAAACAAAATGTTAATTATAGGTTTATGATTTAGAATCTTTGAACATACAGAATAAGAATGTAATCAGACTGTACCACAGATGAAGGACAAACAGACAGAATGTGATGCTGAACTTTTGCCTGAAATCATAGCATTTTATGCAGGTAAATGTATGTTATCAACATACATATAGGGCTAACTGTGTATTTCTATCTTGTGTTGCAAAAGTCAGAATTTATACTTGTAACAGCCATAGAATATGCAGTAAATTGAGAGCGTAAATCAAAATCAGTAACTTATATTTCTTTTGTTTTTGTTTGTTTGTTATGTCCATTAATAACACTAACTTGATTTTATAGCTGGTCATACTGCACATACTCATTTTATTGCATACAAATATATCATCTTACAAAATAATTTTTGCATTCATCACTAATATGAGTATGTTTGACAAAATATTTTACTGTATTTTAACCTAGATGAATGTTATCCTGTTAGAATATAAGCCTAGCTACATGATACTAGCCTTTTGACATCTGTAGCAGTCAACCTATCAATCTTGTTTGTAACGATTGCACATGTACATTGTCATTGTGTGAACGTATTTCTAAGTAACTCGTATGTAAAGATGAAGTACCTTTATTAGAACTTGATATTTTTTAATAAGTTGACCGGCTCAGCCTCTTTGGTAGCTGGCTACATGATTCAGGAAGAATAGTGAGTTATTGGACTTTACGAAACTCATTAGCTACAAGCAAACAGTCGTGTAAAGTCGATTATTTCAGGTGTTTTATTGCAGATCACATAATATATAATACTTGTGATTGGATTGACCACTGAAAAGCTAGTCATGCATTTCCAGAAAAAAATTTTTTGGAGTTGAAATCAACAGCAAAATTAAAAAAAGATGGTTGCACCAGATTTGTTGTTCTATTTACATCTCTAGTGAGCTCAACCATTGGACGCGATACTCACACCAACATTGGAGGAGGAACAGAGATACTTCCTTCTGTCTTCCGCTGTGTAAGTGTCACAGTGTTTAGACACGCTGTTTGGGTTGGCTTACACATCATTTCGTAGTACATACACACTGTGTACTACCATAGCCTTAGGAGTCATGCATATACATGTAGGTAATTGACCACACGCCATAGCTTTGTTATATTTTTACAGAAAGGTGTTGAAGCAGATGTCAATAGTATCTAAAGTAATGTAAGAAATGAGATGCTTGCTGCCTCAGCCAGTCAGCTGTGCTTGGGAAATGCATCTGACTCAGGCTGACATCAATTAAAAACAACATTTCTGAGCTAAAGTGGTCACAATTGTGGAACAATAGGTTATTTTGGCAGCTGGCCAATATAAACTATTTAGGACCCTAATAATTTTTTTACAATTCTAATATGTCATATTGTCATTTGCTTCCTATCTTAGTATTGTGTATTTTGTGGTAAAAAGGATTGTGTAGCCTAAAAGTCTACATTATTGTTGGATGGTGTATAAAAATTATAGTGATATAAAGGGAGCACAGTCTAACAAACAATCTTGGACCATAACTAGCACCTTAGAGCACCTGCTATTAGAACTAGAATACACCAGCAGTTAGCAGATCCCTTACCATCCTTTCTTCCTGTGGTTATGTGTCAATTTTCTGTAGCAAACCAAAATAAATAATAAATGAATTGTTCATATCAGTCTGACACTATTTTCTGTTTTCACAGCAATTTTTCTCAACATTTCTATTACTTGCATGTATTAAATAATATTGTTACAGTATGGTTATGGTAAACTGTGAAATGTACAAGAATATGCACACAGAATAAATGTCCACAATGACAATATTATAGCCTCAACCAAAGTCGTATGCAGTGTAATTCTCATGGCACAATTGTTATTTTTATTGAGAACTGAGAAAATAATTTCTTTATCCAGAACCTACACATGTATTGAATTAACAGCTAAAAATCATCCATTTGTACAACTCTATCCTTTTTTAGCTAAGCGTGATAGAAGGTTTTGAAATAACATGTTGACATTGGGAATGTCATAAGTTAATATAAATATTAATAATTATACAGATTTATACTTCAGTTTGCAGTTTGTATATAACAGTAGCCGTTCTGTTTGAAAATAATTCAAAGATGGTCAAGAATGCTACATGTACCTCTACTGAAAATAAATTTATTCATTATCTTTAGAACTATATTCAATGGTAATATGTATCACTACAATTTCTCACTAGATAAAAAACGAATAGAAGCTTTTAGTGGCATTTACAGTCATATGAATCTTTATAACTTGCTGCAGAGCAGTTGGATAGGAAATAACACAGGCATAATTTTGCCAGAAATTCCAGCCGGATTGAATCATGGATAGCATTATATCTGTATATGTTCTGAAACCACTTTATGATTACACTATCTTAGGACCTGGTCACTGCACTAATTGAAATGTCAAAGGAAAACATCTTTGCATCGTTGACCATCAAAACATACACTATTGTTTATGTTGTTGTGATTTTAGACCAGTTGAATCATTTTTCAGTCAACCAGTTTTTTGATAAAAATAAGATATTTTGGTTAAAGGTGAAGCGCCATTTAATGTTAAAATCAAGATTCTGCTGTCTTTCTAGGGTTGAGTACATTTTTCCAAGCTGTAGGCACATGAAGACTTCTTTCTAGCTACAGCAAAGTCTTGGAGTATTCATCATTGGGTATGGACTTGCAATGATAGCAAGAATTCTAATTGCTTTCCTACATGCTGTCTCCTTGTTCATGTTGTAACTCCTGCTGTTATGTAATGCTGCTACGGAGTATATAATTAGCCAATGATTAGGGTGTGAGGAGAATTGTCAGCTGCCAGAAATCCCTTCTTACAATTTGTAAACAAAACACTTAATGATTTAATTGCTTGCCACATCATAGATGATCTACCTACTACATTTGTACATCTAGTATTTATTTATTTCATAAGTTTTCTCAACAGAAGGATTCTATTAATATACAGGTATTATGCTGTAAATACGTGTAGATGAAATTTTTGACATCACAATAATACAATTTTTGGTCCATTTAGCTCTGAGTTTTAATTGAATATTAGAATGAACACAACAATGGCAGAGGTTGTGGTTAAGTGTTGGGCATTAACTAAATTCAATTAGGCAAAGTGAAGCATATATAGATGTCTCCAAGACTTTTTATTTCTAATTGACCTTTTTATATGAGCTGTTTCTAAATATAGCTGAGGAGATTTACCACACACATACCTGGTTAATGGATAGCAGGGAACATACTGTAAACAGTGCACGACAGCGATGCCTGCGTCTCATTTCCACGTCTCAAAACTGTCACTTTATAAGTGTTTTATATAAACTGGGAAGATTAACCAGTCAAACAGATCAAAATGTTAAATATCATCACTGTTACATAACAATTAAAATATAAATAAAGTATTAGATTCAGCAAAACTTATATTATTTCGCACAGCTGGAGCGAATTAATGAAACTAAATATTTTACAAATGCTCAATTATGGGGGGGGTTCTCCAGCAGCTTGTACAGGAGTTGTAGCATTGCAGCTTTATTATGACGTTACATGACATTAGTGTATGAAAAACAATTTTACTATAAAACAAGAAATGCAGCAGTAAGTCACAATATCCAAGCGTTGTGAAAGTAACAAGACTGTCATGACCTCCAAGAGCTCCAGGAAAGAATTTAAACTATGCAAAACTTTCTTTGACTCAGCAAAGCTCAAAGTTCAATGTTGTAATATCGAAAGTTTTGGCAAACTGGTAACTGGTAGCAACTTCTAATAATAAATACTAGATTTTAGTCATTTAAATTGCTGCCAGCTATATAGTTTCCTCGGTGTACTCATTGGCATAAGAAAAGTGAAAAGTGAGTAGCTGGCTAACCGTCTTAGTATATCATTAGTTAATAAGAATTAATAAGTATCTGTAATGGAAATATGAATATATCTTACGTCTGCCAATGACATGGCTACGGGTTCAAGTAATACCGGGAGCCGTGTCAACTCTGGGCTCCTTCTAACTGTGATATAAAACCATATATCCCTTAATTGGGTCTGTCTAGCATTTTAATTGGTTAACTTGATTCCCCGTTCAAAACAGACTATTCGATATGCGTGTATAGAGTGGCGCCATAAATGTGTGGATATCACAATATGAGATGATCAGTTAATCCGTGACTCTGTTAGATCATGACAGCCATTTAGGAAGACAATTTCTTCCTCTTACATAATTGCAGCAAGGTGTCATGTCATCATCATCTTAGGTGCAATAACTAGGTCTGTGTAGTTGTAGTTTAGTTGTAGTATCTGCATTATAAAGCATTAATAATTTTAGACAACTCAATAACAAAAAATTTTTCCGAATAAAGAATTTTTGAAAACTTGTATAACGAAAATGTCTAGTTTCTAAAATATGATGATCTACTGTTAGTATTATGTTTAATATGCTTGTATATGTGTACGTGCTATGTATATTGTATATGTAGATAGGTTATACTTTACTGCTAGGTAAACCAATGCATGGTTGCAGTATAATCTTGTTGTTTATAAATAATGTACATTACACTAAAACAATTTAACAGTGAATATTTACCTATGTGAAGGTGTTATAAATAAATGGTTTGTATATTTATTCCATAAATAATAATATAATACATAATTATTATGGTGTACTAGTAAACTGTAAAATTGTTAGTTGCAATTCGTATACACAAATGTAGACCTATACATTGCCTGCACCAAACATCTATGGAATACAAGTTGCACCAACTATTATACTTTACAAGTAGATCTTGATGTTAAATCTTATCTGCGTATTAATTAGCAGGCTGTAGTCAGCAGAGGCAGCTGTACATTATCCTAATACGAATGCCAGTGTCAGTATGTGAACACGGCATCAGGCAGCGTCTATTTCTCTCACACATACATAGTTGTGCTCAATGACACCATCTATGCTACTTAGCCAGTCTCTATTATACCATGTCAAAAATACATTAGCCAAGTTTACAATAATACTGGACCAGTTTTATATTTCATTCAAAATTCTGGCTGACACGTCATTGGATATTCAGTGATAGCATATCTCTAGTCTAACTTATTAAAAGCTCGAGCCTACAGTTTGTGTCACGCTGAAATATTAACACAAGAAAAAACATTTCTAATAATGGGTAAAATTATAGTCTTGTGAAGTAGGCTGTTTCCCAGCCTTTGTGTAAATACATAATTTATTGTGAAAGACGCAGTAGAGGTCTGTGCCGGTTGTGGACTCTCCTGTCCATTCTACAATTATGTACATGACTCTGATTATGAAGAAATTTAGAGCTTTTTGATCCACATAATTTAGTATTAGCTTTAGTAGAACATGAATTATTAAAACATTTTATTGCTGCAGTTTTCAGTTTTGCATGTTTAAAACATCTAAATACACACATCAGTTAAAATGTTTAAAATAGTTTATTTGATGAGTGTGATCAAACATCTAAAACATCTGAAACTACACTGTAACTTGTTTTAATAAATTCGGTTCTACTCAAGTTTGAATTTTTCCCTGTTTTGCTTTGAGGTCTTATAGACAAAACATTTATTTCAAAATTTACATGTAATATTCAGCCTGAACAGTCTGAAGTACATGTATTGCTCTGTAAAACCTAATTTAGACTTTCTATTTTAGTTACATGATACCCAACATATTCTCTCCCAGTTAAAGTAGTTTGCATTAGTCTTATGTCTAGTTAAAAATACCGTATATTAGGTAGCACATCCAGCCTAGCCAAAGACACCAGTCAGGTGAAGACAGCAGTATACCACACAAGTATGTCAGCATAAATTCCAACTAATTTTCATAAACCAGAGTTAAGATTATGTCCCTTCACTTATGGCACCAAATTTTCTGTTCTTCAGCCACAGAACGTTACAAAGAACATAAAAATTGAAGAGTTGACTGTTTTTATTCTTCAAGAGAATTAATAGAGTGTAGGACAGCAAAACAAGTACTTTAACCATAGTTAAATTAATAATATAGACACAACCAATCAAACCTTGTAGTTTATTCAAGTGGATATGAGGCCAAAGAACCATATAAATCAATTTCAACAAATTAAATTTCCTTATTAGAGGTTGTATCATGGAGCAATTATACTGTTACCAAATCTGCTAATTATCTATTGTAGGGATTGTAAAACAATTACTCTCTGTTTGATGTATCACATATACCTGTACAACTCTAGCTGTAAATCATATGATAGGGAGTTGTGAAGATATAACTTTGATATTCAAGATTCTACAAGTCATGAGAAGATGCATTATAGTATGTATTATAGCCTGTGAAATAATGTTGTAGCATTGGTAGAGGCGTAAAGCCAATTTTAAAAGTACTTACATGAAGAAGTTATGGCTAATGTAAAGGCTTAAGGCTCGGCTCCACGAGAGGCTGTTAGCCTTGGTGAAGCAACTCCATTGTTCGTTGGCATGGCTCGATAGACAATGTGTCTTCAAGTGGCCCGATTAATATCCAGCCAATAGCAAAACTTGTTTTGAACAAATTATATAATTGGAGTTGTTGTATCTCTAATATTAACCACAGCGCTCCGTGATGTCGTAGACAGAAAAGACCAACATGTTGGTCTTTGCATAGCCGAACAAATGGCGCTCTGATTTGCTCTAGAACGAGGCTCCGAAGGCTGAAAAAAATCGGCCTTTCGTGTAGCCAAGCCTTCGCATAATCAAAATTTTTATGACACCAGATAGCCAAATATTCTGAGATGTTTGAATTGTGTGATTGATGTTACATGCTAGGTCTACATAAAACTGTGCTAAACATTTCTTAATCTACATGTATTTTACTCACCTCACGTGCTACATGTACCAATTGATATAAATCAATGATATTTGCTAGTAAAAATCTGGAGTTATCTTATCAGCAGATGAGCCTCCACACTATGCCGATATCCAATATTATTTAGCATATAAATTATTACAAATTTAAAACCTTTAACCAAAGTTAGCCACACAACTTCTATCACATCACTTCAAAAAACTTTGCAGATTTTTGGAAGGTATTCTGACACTGGCTGTCACAGCATCTCTAGTACCATCATTGGCACTTTCTTAAATTTTGGTGCACCATTATAGATAGGCTCAGCCCTAAGAGAGCATGTCACAAAGACGAACTACGAGTGTAGTATATGTAAACATAACAATTTCTTGCAAAATCCCATCCTAAGTTGAAAACTTGTTATCAATTCATGAACTGAATTTTTATCCACTAACACAATATTACTATCACTGTGCTGCCTTCCAACACAACAGTATGAACAGATATTTACATGTTTGTATCTACGATATAGTATGATTATGACGTACATCATAGGTTATATACAATTTGTACATGCTTATGATGATCGAGATTTATTTACCACAAACATAAACTGAGTATTAAGAGATTTTCAAGCAGCTAAATGTTGGCCTCTCATGTCCATCCTCTCCTTGTAAATAATATATGAGTAGGATACATGAGTACTAATGATACTGTAGTTGCTTATTATAACAATATCTATGCATAACAGCAGAATCAGTGCTAGCATTTATAATATAGTAGTACCATGTGGTAGGCTTGTAGTAAACTATCGAAGGTCCTCAATTAACTGTTTTTCACATCCATACTCAAGGTCACAACCATCAAGGGGCATACTGAGCATTTCCCTGCTCAACAGCTGGACAACCAGTACCAATTTAGAATCAATTCTTGTTATTTAAAAGGCAGTGTATGCAGGCTGTATACATGCTCACATTCTCCTCAATTTAAGATAAAAAAATACAGTCAAACTTTTAGCATAATAATAATAATAATAATATCCGTGGCGCCAAACACAATTCTTTAACGTGATTGCCCAATAGCAGAGGTAGTCGAGGGGCCACCACGGCTCTTGGAGCCGGATATTATTATTAGTTCCATATGGCACAGAGGGAAAACCTTATTTGGGACAAAAACCTCCAGGTCATTGGTAGGACTCGAACCCACATCCTTGCAGATAACTTGCGTCATTGCTGCAAGACCAGAGTGACTAGTGCTAGACCACTCGGCCACCAACACCTTATAATGGGGCATAGGCTGAGCCCTAGGACTTCAGCGTAGTGGCTTCTTGCCCCTCAACTGAGAATAGCTCTGCTTATGTTTTTAATTAGAATGTGATACACTGTTTCATGATCTATGCATGCCTACTTGGCATGACAATTTTCTCCTGGTTTAAAGGGATGAAATTGAACAGGCTGCAAAGAGATTAAAAACAGTGTAGAGAGCGCAATTATATGCTGAGGTAGTGCACTAAAATCTGGGTTGAAAGTGACAAGAAAAAATGGGGGGAAACTTAATACATGCAAGATATAAGCAAGGAGTAAGTTATCATCATCGAATGTGGGTTTGATTGCATACATCCGTTAACCATTTTTTTTAGTTATTTATTCTCTCCTAAAATTGTATATATACATTTTTTTGTGGTCAACAAGTTACTTTTAGCAAATGTTATCTGTAAACTTTCAGAAAACCTCAATAAATTAATAATGTAAATGTAATTTGGCTGGAGTCATCCTCTCTCTCTGTGTGCGCAGTTTGCTGGCAATGAGGGTTTACCCACGGAGTTATCTGCAGCTTTTAAAAATTTATATATTATCTTAAAGATTTTCTTGCATGGCAGAACCATGAAACCCTTACAAATAAACTAAAACAAAGTCTTATTAGCATCTGTTAACATTTATGTAAGCCATAGTGCAGGAAAACAACATTTAAAATATTATATGTAAATGTAATACATTGGCAGCCATAATGGATGAAAAAAAACAATTGCTTTCTTCTTCGGCAATTCATGACGTATTGAAGTGCTGAATGAAAAATGTAGCGACTCCACAGCGGTCATTTTAGAATAGCCTGTCGAACCTATCATCTTAGTGGGTGCAGCGTATAGCCCTCAATTGCAATCAGCTAAGCTGGAGAAATAAGTCTTTTGTCATAAGCTATGCATAATCCTAAAGCAATCGTAATATTATTGTAGTAAAGCTCTCTTGTGAATAGTAATAACGATAGATAAAAATGCCATATAATAGGGCTACATAAGATACATCCAAAGCGCGGTCAGCTATTGTAAAATTTGCATAACATTCACATGTACATTGTAGCTCAGCATTTTTAACTGTATAGATTAATATCAACACTGTGTAGCTGAGATGATAACATGGATTCAAATATACAACCTTACAGGTACAACAACTGATCAAACTATATTAGTAGTAATAGTATCATTGATTACGACCCCCGTATACCATCGGTATCAATTTACCAAAGTATATAAAATGCATTAGTTTCGAAATAAACCCCCCTTATACCATATACCAGAATCGTCCTTAGCATTAGTATCTTTGATTACAACCCCGTATACCATCGGTATCAATTTACCCAAGTATATAAAATGCATTAATTTCAAAATAGACCCCCTTATACCATGTACCAGAATCATCCTTGGTATATGCATTCTTAAAATTGAGCTCAACATATCATTTCTACCAGAATCACCATTCATGGGGTGTATATTACATTATTATGCAGAATTATATATCCATCTGGCTACCTATAGCCATGTGTATCATGTGCATCATACAAATAGTAAAACTTATTAATTTCCAGTGCTACCAAATCTATTGCTTCCTCTCTGAGATGAAACTCAAAGGCTAATGGATATCATAGCCTGCATTACAATTGCGTGATGGTACATGTACAAGTACATGCATATTGATATCTGAGATTATAATGAGTGTCAAGTATCTATTTGACATACCACTAGTACCTGCACACAAGACTGTAGATAAATAATGTTATGCTTAGCGTTGCCATGTTCATCTTATTAATATTCTTTTGACAGAATTATTACCCAAGCTAAATCAGGATATTACTGACAAGTTGATTTGAATTAGCACTGTAACAAACTGTATTTATTTAGTCTGTCATACGATTGGATGGTATGCCATTTCCAAAGTCTATGATACATGCGCATGCATATTATTTCATGCCAAATAACTATACATTAGCGAGATATATTATTACTGTCTGTAATTTATTTATGGTACAGTAATAAGAATTTCTATCTTCTTTTTAATAATATGCATTAATCATATTCTTTCGCATGTGTCTGTAATTGAAGTAATACATTCCTAGTTCCTATTCATTCATTATCAACTAAAAAGGCATAAATTACAATGACAAGAATTTCCATATTATAGGATATTAATCATTTTCAAAAGAGGAAATCTAATAAACATCGGATGACCATTGTTCATCAAAAAAGAGGAGATTAATTAATATTATACTTTCATAGCGTGATTCACCAATTCCCATGTTCAGACCTGTTAAACAGTAGATCCTGTTCAACTTTGTGTACAAGCAACACACTGTGTTGGCTTTAAAACTAAAATGAATATTGTTTTAATAGAAATGTGTATAGTATATCTATCATTGCGTACCCTACGTAAATTATACTTCATTTGGTATAAAAGACATCACAATTTTTATCATGCATCAGTATACTAGTGGATTGGTTCGTACGCCCATTCTGATCAAGCAGGTTCGAATATTTCTTTATAATGCTACACCATACCTTAGCTAAACGTCGTATTATGGATAATTTTGAGAATTATATTTTATACACAGTATCTCGTGTTAACTCGGAATATCAAAATGATTTCAAAGTGAACCAGGTTGTCCTACTCATGTCAGAACTAGAACGAAAAGGATTACCCCGAGACCATAATACGTGGCTAGAATCTCTTGTGAATTCAATGTATGCTCAGGAAGATAATGGATTTTCAACATTAAAAGGATTTTTAAACAAGTTTGACTCCAGACAACTATCCGCGGGGACACTAGTCTGTATATTCATTACAGTGGGGAAGATTGCCAGGAAATACGCCAAGGACAACAACCCGCAGACGGTGGTGCTCATCACAGACGTTATCAAACAGTGGATGAAACCAGCTTATGCTACGTGGGAAAACAATACTATAGGAGAACGCGTAAGAGTTGTTCTTTTTGGAGGATCTATGATACTCGGTGCATTCTCGTTGTTATGGCGCAGTTTGAATTGGAACAACTAAATCCAAACCTCACCACTAGCACGGACGGTCAAGGAAGCATGGTAAAAAAGAAATATATTATTATTAGTTTTACAGTAATTTCGTTATTATTGTGCAGTTTTGGTTTTACTGGAATTCCTCAAACGAATAACTTTGCTTATAGATTACCAGATGCTGTATTGGATTTATCAAATGAAACTATTTTCAGTTATGAAATGTATAACTCTAGCAGTGGAAATCATTCTTACACGTAGCTGAAATTTACATATTTATGTAAATTGTCAAGTCATAATAAAGGAAATTATAATATTTTAAACTACGTGTATCATGGGTTTAGTGTTTAGATAAATGTGTTTTGCATTACCTCCGCAATCACTTGGCAGTGGATGGTATTAACAAAAAATAGAACTAATAATTGTGCTATCAAATGGGAAAATTATCATGATTTATTACTGGTTGAATGGTATATAAGAAAGAACACAGACTAGTTTTACCACATGATACATTCATCATGAATAATATCGCACCAGTCTCAGGAGAATTTACGCAGTAAGTTACATACTTTATTATTATTATTATTATATTGCTATAAGACATTTCAGATATTATTATTTATTGAGTGTAATCTTTCTATGCAAGTGTATACAGTATTCATTACAATTCATCTACGAGACGCATCCTATCTTACACAAATGTATTGTTATGTATGTATTATTATCTTGTTTAATCTAATGTCTGCATTTCATTCTATTACAAATGAATACATGCTTTGAATATTATAGAATTTCTACCGCTGAGTTAGCGAGGTTACAACAAGCTGTCAAACACCTAGGAGGAGATGACCAAGCTAACTCTGGAGCTAGCCTGCCCACTAAGCCTGATGCTAGCGATGCTACTGATAGCGGTGATTCTACTGCTATCCCTTCTTCAGTTGGTGAGACGCTTCTATCAACAGATGGACCTGCAATTCTCACTGCAAGTCCAGCTCAGCCCGTCAAACGTGGGAGGAAACGCAAGAACCCTGTGTAAGTAGATCATTATCTTATAATTTATTGATTTAGTTTTAGTCTAAATTACATAATAAAATGTATTACCAGATGATATCAAATTATTTATATGCAAGATAGACTTATTATTCTAATCATTTTTTTTTTTTTCAGAGATGAGTTTGCGAGACCAGCCAAGAGACCATACGGAATTGGAAATGCTGAAATAGGTGTGTGCATTGACTCTCTCTTTGATTTTGATAGTAGAGAATTACAAATTGTAAAAAATCCTAATCAGTGTTATAACTTGGTGTATAAACAGGAGCAGGGAATGGCTTTTATGTCTTGTGCGCAAGAGGGTGCTTTAACTTTATTTAAAGTTAAGGGGTCATTTGGAGGGTTCAAAATTGCTTGGGAACGTTGTCAAATGATTGATGCAATAGTTAGCACCATTGAGAGAAAACTCAATGGATCACTAATGCTGTATGCTAATGAAAATACCAACACAATTTTTTCATATGTAAACACATGCACTATTGACCAAGTTGAGCATCTCACCATGAAATTCAACGGTGAAATTAAAAAAGTGTCAGTAGAAGATTTGATGGGAAAAAATAAACGGTTTGGCAAGTTTCGATTCCTTTTGAAATCAGGGGCTATAAAACCTGACAGCAAGGCTAACAGTGTATACAATTGGTCTGTCAGCATTTCTGACATTATCTTCCGTGAATACACTCATGATGAGAAGATGGCTTATCTAAATTCTAGACCCTCTAGTACATCCAACTTTCTAGCTATTGCTGATTTTTAAATGAGTACATATTACATTATGCAGATTAGTTTTGACATATTATTTTCTCTATTATTGCATTAAACTGTATAATAGTCATTTCCTCATCTATTACAACATTTTTCTGTTATATTAAACGTGTATATTATTTTGATTTATATGTAAATAAACATGATATGGAACTGAAGTTCCACTCCAATGTCTTATTTTTGATGAATAAGAATGTGGAATAAATGTTAAACGAGTGAGATACCAAACCAGATTCACTTTGGATGAGTGAATTTAAAACTAACCAATCCCCTTCCTAACTTATTTTTGATGAATAAGTCAAGGGGAAAATGTATATGAATGATACAAGAATATACCCAAAAATGGTGATATATACAAGTACTACACACATCAATAAATATATTATTAGATATATTATTAGATGGTTGATTCAGTTCTAAAACAATGATGGAAATAGAAATATATAAATCATCTGTTGTACCAAACTAAAAAAAGCCCTTATTGCATAACATAATCTGAGAATCAATATCAATAAATCAATTGAATTCTTACAAGCATAGCATTATTTGATGTAGGAGAGCACAACTCCAATAATATGATATAGGAGCACGCAAGTCTAATGTGATGTAGGAGAACACAACTCCAATATGATGTAGGAGAGCACAACTCCATATTGTGTTACAATTCTTACAAACACTAATCTGATTTATACACACATATGCTCACACGCGAACAGAAATGCAAAATATAATATGCTAGGATATATACCCTCCTATTTGGTCTAGAGCCTTAATGCACATTACATTGACAATACCTTCCGTGAAAGGAGAATAATATTGTAAACATTGCATTTTATGTTGTAGGAGAGCATAACTGCAACTTGTGTCATAAATCTTACAAACACAAATCTGGTCTATACAGACATCTGAACACGCATAAACAGAGATGTGAAATATGCCATGCTAAGATATATACCCACCTGTTTGCAAAACACTCTTTGACATGCAGAGATGTAAGTTTATAATACAAATCTATTACACTCAATTATGAAACTGAATTTAAGATAAAGTTTCAATTTGCTAAACAATAGTCTTTAAATATTTTTCTCACACAAAAATAAATTCAGTTTTAATAAATTATTATTTCATATAGACTATCACTCCAGAGCCAAACCCAAGTACCAACAATCCACTACCATATACGAGTGGAATAAATGCCAAATCTACACAACATCTGTTTCCAGAAGAACGAGACGAAAATATCACATATACAGGTTTGCTTGAAGAGGAAACAAAACAAATCCTAAAGCAAAATCATGGTGCTATTAAAACATATTCTTTGCGCAGGAACATGTGCTCTATCTATAATGTAAGAGTTGATAACAATAGAATTGATCAAATGTTAGATACTAATTTGCTAGACAAAATTTTCTTAGAACAGAATGCTAAATTCAAGATTAATGCCAGTTTTGGCTGCGTTCTACTTCAAAATACTACCAATACTCTTAGATATTATCACGCCTCTATGAACAAAGATCGTTTGCTACCACAGCCAGTGTTGATTGAAAACAAATCTGACTTTGATAATTTTGTACAGAATTTCAATATTGAGTCATTTCTAGAAACAGCTACCAATGCCAGACCTGATACGAGTTGGAGTTTGCACTTGCTAACGAATATTGGTTTCTATGTATATCACATGCGTGATCATCCAATTGGAGCAAATTCAAAATTGCCTGCCTTTCTTGTAAACAACAAATCTGTGTTGACATTAGAGAAAAACAAGCATGGTGTACCATACACCGATAACAAATGTTTCTTTCGCTGTCTAGCAATGTCCAATGGTCAAAAATCAACATTATCACAAAGCGCTGATGAATACTTTGAAAAATATTTGGTTGATAGCAATATTTCTAGAAAAGAATACCGTGGAATAAATTTGGAAGAAATTCCCCGCCTAGAATCTTTATTTCAAATCTCAATCAATGTATATTCATTGCAAAAAGTGAATGATGAAGTTCAAGCGGAATTGGTAGTGAGATCAGGATGTAATTTTAAACAGAAATTAAACCTTGATTTACAGTCAAATCACTTTAGTTTAATCACAAATATTAGACTATATTCAAGATCTTACAAATGTGGGTTTTGCTCAAAACTAGTACGAAGTGCTTCAACTTTAAGACAGCATACATTGGCATGCTCATCTGAAACCAGGCGTATATTTCCATCAGGAATAATAGAGAACCCAAAAACAATATTTGAAAAATTGGAAGAGTTTGATATAATAGTCGATGAAAGTAAAAGGCACTACCCTTATTTTGCTACCTTTGATTGTGAAACTTACGCTGAAAATGATAGTAAAAGCTTACCAAAACACACCCCCACCATAACTTGGAATTCACTCCATAAGTTAGCATCTGTGAGCGTATGTACCAATGTGGCTGGATTTACTGTACCAAAATTCTTCTTGAATACTTCAGGCGAATATGAACTGGTTAACTCAATGATGAGTTATCTATCACACATTGCTGAAAAATGTTATGAAAGACTGACAACAAGGTATCAACCAATTTTTGATAAACTAGAGAAAAAGAAATTTGAGTTGATAGAGAAAGAAAAAATGCTCTCTGATGGTATAGGCGTTGAGGCTCTAGAAAAGAAATTTGATCGATTAGAATCTGAACTTGATAGCTACCTGTCTGACTTGCTAGTATTCTCGTACAATGGTGCAAAATATGACCTGCCAGTTATGATGAAATTTATTCTAAAATACTTCATGGAAAATGACACAAAAATAAATTTCACTGTCAAAAAAGGCAGCAGCTACATGTGCATTCAAACTGATAGGCTAAGATTTCTTGATGTAGTAAACTTCCTGGCACCTGGTTACAATTATGACAGTTACTTACGAGCTTATGAAGTGGAAGCTGAAAAGCTTCATTGGATTCATGATCACTTTACATCTATGGATGTGCTTGAAAAAACTACCTTTCCACCACACGATCAGTTCTTTAGCAAACTAAAAAATTCTAATATCTCGGTAGAGGAATACCAAAAGTGTAAAAAAATATGGAATGATAACCAAATGAAAAGATTGAGAGACTTTCTGGAAATGTACAATAACGAAGATACCCGAGGTTTTGTGCTAGCTCTTGAAAAACAGAACTCATTCTATAGAACTATAAATCTAGATTTAAAATCAGCCATCTCTGTACCAGGATTATCTATCAGATATTTGTTTGATTGTAAGGACCCAAATCATAATTTTTTTATGTTTGGTAATCAACACCAAGATGTTCATAAACTTATAAAACAAAATGTAAGAGGAGGCTTAGCCATGATTTTTCATCGTTTCCATCACACTGAGAAAACTAAAATAAAAGAAAATATCTTTGGTTCAGAGTCGAAAGTTTGCAAAAGCTGTTGGGGGCTTGACATATCAGGAATGTATCTTAGTAATCTTATGCAAGATATGCCTACTGGGGCATTTGTTAGAAGAAGAGATGAAAATGGATTCAAAGCTGAGAGGCTATTTAAATACGGTGAAATGGCTACAGAGTATATAGAATGGTTAGGCTCTAATATTGGAGTAAAATTTCAGCACATGTATAACAGTAATGAGAAAAGAGTAGGTGGAAGACAACTTCCAGTTGATGGTTATGGTGCTACCGCAAATGGTGAAAAAATTGTTGTTCAATTCTCTGGCTGTTACTATCATTCTCACAATTGTAGTTACTCTCCCAAAGGTAGATATTCAACTCTGAAACAAAACCTAGAAAATAGAATGAAGACATTTCAAAATTTGGAGTACATTAAAGGGCTCGGATACAAAGTGTATCACACATGGGAGTGTGAATTTCTAAAACAGAGAGAGTCAAATGATGACATGAAAAAATTTTGCAAATCTTTAGATTTTATTGTTGATAAAAGGAAATCATTGACCGAAAATCAAATTTTGAAAGAAATTGAATCGGGGGAAATATTTGGCATGTTAGAATGCGATATACAGGTACCTGATAATCTAAGGGATATATTTTCTGAATTCCAACCAGTAATCAAACACGGATTTGTTTCCAGAAACGATATTGGTGAGCACATGAAACAGTTTGCTGTAGATAATAACTTGCTAAAAACTAAAACCAGGACTCTGCTATGCAGCTACTTCGCTAAAAAAACTTTGTTGGCTAGTCCATTAGCTCAATGGTATTTGAAACATGGCTTACAAATTACTAAAGTATACCAAGTACTTCAATTTCGAAAAGCTAAAGTTTTTACCAGCTTTGGTAATAAAGTTATGGAGAGTAGAAGAGAAGGGGACATAGATCCTAGTAAGAAAATTGTTTCTGACTCAGTTAAGTTAATTGGAAATTCAGCTTACGGAAGGTGTTTAGTAGACAAGGAACGTCATACAGACATATCGTTTCACGAAAATCGTAGCGCTAGCATTACCAAAGTTATCAATGACAAGAGATTTAAACACCTTGAGCAAATTGGTGATGATTATTTGGAAATTGAAAATGCTAAGTCTAAGATAATTATGAATGAGCCAATTCAAATTGGATTCTTTGTACTGGAATATGCTAAACTAAAATTACTTAGTTTCTATTACGATTTTCTGTTGCAATTCTTGCCAATAAACAGTTTCGCATTGATTGAGATAGACACAGATTCTATGTACATGGCCTTATCAGCCAAAAATATTTTTCAGCTCATCAAACCTGACAAAAGAGATAGATTCATGCAAGATTATGACCATTGGTTTGCAAAAGACTTTTGTGAACAACACAGAAAACAATTCTTTTATTCTATGTTTAACGAACAAGAGTGGTCACCACAGGGTTGTTGTATAGCAGCTGCGAAATATAATTCTCGAACAGTAGGTCTGTTTCACACTGAATGGAATGGAGAAGGTGTAATAGCGCTTAGCCCTAAGTGTTACTATTGCATTGGCTCAAATCCAAAGTATAGTTCCAAAGGAGTTAGCAAAACGCAAAACCAACTCACTGAAAAAGATTATTTTGATGTTTTAACAAACAAAAAAATATCACTGGCAACAAACATTGGTTTTAGAATCAGAGGTGATCAAGTTTTTACATACACTCAACAGCGTAAAGGATTGAACTATATGTATTCTAAACGAATTGTTTGCTCTGATCATGTAACTACATTACCTACCAAAGTGTAAATTTATACTCTAATTGAATACTCGCTTCAGAACCAGGTAGACTTTTGGATAGCTGACCTCTATCGACGGCACCTAGGCATAGTTCCATACGGGTAAGCGAACTGCAATGACCAGTAGTTCGGCCTTAAGTCTGGTAACTGCTAGAACACTTTTTATGGTCTATAGTGTTCACTTGGTCGCAGCCTGGTAACGAATCGTGTATATCAATTAGAGTATGAATTCTGTACATAGCAATTAACCCTACAAAATATCATACTCTACAATACAAGTGTAATACAGAAATATATATTATATATACGTATAAAATGTATATTATGTTATACACAATACATGTTTTATACAACCCATTCTATCAAATATATTATGAAATATTCTGTGTATTTTTATTAGCATTACTCGTCTACATTGTATGTTTTGCCAATAAATAAAACAATATGAAAAGTAAACTATCATCCATTCGCTTGTTTAATTGTATACTGATACCATAAAGATATTTTTAGTTTACATCATTGCGCATACATAGTAACTTTGTATTATTTCTCAGTGAACATGTACACGTATGTAACAATCAACAAGAAACAGAGTAGCGTCAAATCCCACATATTTTATTTGACTATTTAGTGGATAAAAAATTCACAATATTTGCAACAAGAAAATACAGTTTATTATTTTTAAAAGAGCTATAATAAAATTATACATACAGAAGAGATAATTAGAACATTGTAAAAAAATATATTTGTTATAAAACAGGAGTAGATGCCATCTGGGAAAAAATAAATGGTAAGTCAACAATTTTTAATTTTTTCAATTCATCCATTTCTGTAGAATATTTTTGTAAAATGTATTGATAAATAAATGAATCATTAGCATGTGCATCACCAAGGTCATTTAACAAGTATACAATGTGCTCTAGGCTGTAACCCCGAGCCATATGCGTTAAGAAGAATATACAATATTGTCCGCATACAGTGCTGTATGAACTTTGTAATCGAGTGGAATTGAATATCCAATCGTTACACGAATCCATAACCCTAGCGATAGAATTAGAATGAGACGGTGGATATCCAAAACTATCAAAGTATATTCCTTGGTTGTGTTCCGTCTTGTAGACAGCTATCCAGTGTTCACCAGGATCAGTGTGAGGTTTAGTGTTTACCACCATGCAGCAAGGATACTCTAAAGCTGACATCGGGACCAAATCATCAGAGAACACACCCAAAAAGGTAGCCTTTCTCATCTTATCATCACTAGCCAAAACTCTATATATTTGATTTGTGTTCATGTTCAGTTATAGTAATCGGTGATTACAGCTCTGTTTTTATCAATTTTTATATCCGAATCAAACTCTCCATACACAATCACGTTTACTGGTTCTCCTAACGGTTGAGCAAATTTAAGCTCTAGTCTAATGTTACCCTTCTTTATAAGGTGATAACAACCATTCTCTTGTAGGTCAGGGGTCAGATCAAACGCTATTAGAGCGTAACCATTTTCGTAGTCGTGTCTAGAAATATCTGTCCCCTGATCTTTGAACGCTTTTCCTGTAGATTCAAACAGAGTAAAATAGTTTCTTAGTGTATCCCCGTTAGTAAAATCAGATATGTACGGCTTTGGTGGATACATTTTGCCATCAATTAGCAGGCTGCAATACTTTAGGTTACAGTGGGCAAAATTGAAAGGATTTTTGCTCAAGGTGCCTTCAAAATTCTGTGATTTAACCAGTCCTATAACAATCCTCTTTGGGAGAACACCACTAAAGAGATTTTCTTCATTGCTAGACAAAGATCCTTGAGCTATATTGTACGTTTTCATCGCAACTCTTCGAATTGGGTAAATTGCAGGCTTCATTTGCTTATCCATCATTTCTATATGTTTCAACTGAAGTCCCGGGTTGATTTTGACTTTTCTTACAAAAAATGATGCGTCTTCGAGTTTCAGTTTGAATGTAGCATTATTGGCGCTCATGAGCACCAAGCTGTTATCATTTCTCACAAACTTCAATTTGATGTCTACTCCATTAAGCAAATATCTGTCTTGAAAAAATAAATCATTATGTATTTTAAAAATCATAGGCACAACTCTACTGTTTGCGGTAAATGTTTGTCTTCCTACTAATCCTGTATTGCCATCTTCAATATTGTCCATTTGTCCAGCGGTATCTTTGTCATACAAAGCTAGTGAAAGTTGTGACTTTTTAGCATCGCTTCCATAGCTCAGCAATGTCTCGATTATAGATCGGTAATGATATAGGTTAGAAGAGTCTGTAATAAGTGTGTCGTTTAAATATATATCTACTTGTTTGAACATGGAGTGAGCTAAAAGGTTGACGGGGCCAACAGGCGCGTCGTCGTCCAAGTTAGTTCCATCGTTTTTAGTTATTTTCACTTTCACGTACACATAAGACGATGCCAGATCGATATAGTAGTTTGAATCACCAGATATAGAAAATTTAATAGGGCCTTGATCATCTAAAGCAGATGTGGGTAAATGTTCAACGTGAAATCCATCCTCAGCAGCAGCCTGAGTTGGCATGTTAGTAAATAAGTCCAGTTCAGATTTTTCAGTTAAACAACTGTGTTCCATCATGAAGCTCATTTTTAATCAAATATATCAGCTTTCTTTGATTTGTTAGTTCTTCGTCTTTTGGACGCTGTAGGCATACTGTTGGCTACCGTTTTGCGTTTGCGACTCTTATTAGTTTTTCTATTTCGCTGTGATTGGCGAATCATTTGTTGATTGTTGGTATATTGCATTGGTTGAGTAATAGATCTAACTGTTTTGTTTAGTAAGTTTTTTCCCGCAATCTTAGCATTTCGTTTAATTGAGGATTTAATATTTCTGCCTTGTAGTCCATCGTTTAACACATTGACTCCAGTTTTTAGTACAGATTTTCCTAAACTGACTGCTCCTTTTTTTAACAATGGAACGGCAGATCTAAACAGACCAGATAAAATGTTTCCCAGCCCATAGCCTCTTTGAAATTTTGCTCCTGAATATACTTGAATCCCTCCTCGTTGAATATTACTTTCATTATATAAATCATTGGCTTGCGCTTGGTGGTAAGGTACGAGGACCATTGTAGCTAATACGTATGAACAGGTTTAACTCGGCGAAAGTCTAATGACACCAACGTTCTCCCATTAGTAAATGGCACTAGTTCACCGGTGTCAGTCCTTAAAAAGATTGAAATGCTTTGTAACTTTGTTTTGGATATCGGTATATATTCAGGGTTATAATATATCGTGCACTGATTTGTCCAATGGTCTTTTTCTACCGAAACTACTCGTAGAAGAGGCGCTTCTGTATCACCAACAATGGTTCCTTGAATTATATCCGTATATACCATTATGTCATGAATATAGGTTAGCCGAACTGGATCTTGTACTTCCATTGTCCATGTTTTATCGGTCATACACACCACTCTCATTCCCTTCATGCCTAGTAAATTTTTTAATGATGGTGATGCGTCTATGCTCAGACCATCACCCGTAATTGGTGATGTCATAATGTCTATCTTTTTGGTGTATTGATTGTACTTAAATGTAATATCGTAATCTGTGAAATTGCCAGGTATTTGCCTTTTAATATTTTTATTTATGTAATCAATTAATTTTTTGGGAGAACTGTAATAACCATCTGGTATACCAACTGTAGCTTTCTTTTCTCCCACAGTTAAAATCAAAGAAGCGTCTTTTACATTTAGCCATGACTTAGTAAATTGTATTTCTGTGAGAGCGCATTCCCACTGACCTACTGAAAGGTCTAAAGGATTAGAAAGTTTCACGGTATAGGTTGAAAGAGTATTTTCAGGGTAATGTATCATAGAACTGTTAGATGGTAGCACCACTCTCATTTTGTCAAAAGTGAACGGTAATCTTTTAACGACCTAATTTTTATAGCTTGTTACCAAATCTCTTTTGTCTATGTAAGAATTATAACTCTCAGGATATCCCGCCCATTTTACTAGATATTGAAGTCTACCATTTAATTTTCGTTTGCCAACTACTTTTTCTATTGCATAGGTTTGATCCGAAGTATCTACCTTTTGAAGCTCTTCTAGGTACCAGGTACCCTTGAGATCTTCACCGGCGTCATCTCTCAAACTGTAAACTGGAGGGTTTGTTTCATGGCGATGTGAAATAGAAAACACCTCTTTGCTCCACAGTGGTAAGTATCCCTTATCAAATACACCACTATATTTTGATATTCGCACTCTATCACCAATATTGAATTTATGCGTTTGATTAAAGTGTGGCGCATCATTGCTATAAAGCGAATGCCAGATTTCCTCTTGGTTGTTATAATTTACATCTACTGGTCTCATTTGTATCGCTGTATGAATTGAATGATTATAACTGCTGATGATATCTTGAAGAACATCTGTATATTTATACGAGCCTGAGTGAGTAAAATATCGATACAGTTTAGACTTGATCGTTCTTTGAAGGCGTTCAACTATAGCCGCTTTGGTTTCTTGGTTTTCAGTTACATAATGTTCGATATTGTTATCTTTTAACATTGTTTGAAATACTCCATTCAAAAATTCTTTCCCTTTGTCAGTGTGTAGTTTATTAGGTTTCCTATTTTCTTCTCTTATAATATCTAACATGGCATTTGTCACCTGCATTTTTGATTTATTTTTGATAGGTCTAGCCATAGCGTATCTACTAAATACGTCGATAGCAAGAAGAATATAATTATTATTGTCATTGTATTTAGAGAGTTGTTGCATATCAGATAAATCACATTGCCAGGTAGCGTCTATGCCTGATACCACAAACTGTCGTCTTTTAAATTTTCTCACCACTGGCTTATGTAGTGTATATGTGTTTGTCGTATTGAGCCAATCATGTACTTCCGAAGGTTTGATTTTCCCTTTAACTGATAAAGTCAATCTCTTTTTTCCACCTAGTGCTCCGGGTAGCTTAGGATTAAAATACTTTTGTTTTAGCAACCTCTTTTTATTTTGTTTAGGCATGATATATACTTTAGTATGGTTCCCATTTACTTAGTCTGTCGTGTTTAGCTTTCTTTCGCATTGATCTTTTTATGTTTGATGGTGATGATGTTTCGTCTATTCTTGTAGCACTAGCTAACTCCGTTGCTACAGGTTTACTGAGTAATGTTTGTGGAATATTCGCTTGTCTTAAAAGTGACTGAAACCTATCCCAACCTGATAGATACTGAACTGATGCTTTAGGGTTTACAGCTTTATTCAAAAAATCTGTGATGTTGCTTCTTCTTAGTAAGCTCTCTCCTATTTTAATTTCTCCATTCTCATTCAAGTTAAAACCTTCAAATTTATTCAGTGATTGTAGCAATTGATTCGCTTTATTTTGGTAAGGTTTAGCTATGCCGAGTAGATAATTTAACTTGGCTTCGGATTTTTCTCCAGATTTAGGCTGTGTGTTTTTCTCTTGAGGTTAGTCAAATTTTTTTGGATTGACTCTCGTTAGATTTTGAAATTCTGCTAGAGTTGAGTTGTATTTTGTTACTTTTTCTTCTTTGCTCAATGATTGATCATTTACTATATCAAGCATTTGGTGGTCCAATCTTTTAACCTCTCTAGAGTGTAATGGTTGCAGTCTTTGATTACTTTGAAACAATTCACTCATACGATTCATGTTAGACGGGTCTAGAAGTAGAAACTTCTTTGCATCTGTCATTTTTTGCGTCGGAATATACCGCCTATTACTGGACCCAATAAACTTGATGCTAGTGTACCGAGTAGAGCAGTCAAAAATCCACCTTTCTGTATTAAATTCTTTTTAGTTTTCAATGTTGCTTTTTTACCAGCTACAGCTCTTATTTGGTTTTTGTATCGCTGTAGCTTAGCCTGCTGAGAAGAAGATAGTGGGACGTTCCCTTTCAACAGATTATGACAGACTTCTGAGATGCAACAAACAAGATCTGGCTTAGCAGATTTAATTATTGAGTTACTGGTATGTTTATCACAAGATGATAGATAATGTAGTGTTTTAGCGTGTCTTTTTAATCGTTTACTCATGACTTAAACATGTGTACGACTAATCAGTATGAGGGAGAGATGACAAATGATTGAGTTTATCTCTGGTAACGTATACATATGTTCTTTCACCCGGGAATATGCCAGTTCTTAAACGTACTATATCATTTGTGTCCTGTTTTAGATCAACAAATAAATATCCAAAACTGTTAGAAGTAGCGTCTGTAAACGCATCTATCATAAACTTAGATTGTCCTTTACTAGGATACATTTGTCTAGCTAAACAATTAATTTGAGTTTTGTCTCTCGGGTTCTTGAATAGCACTTGGTAGTGACTATTGAGCTGACAATTTCTCATGTGAGGTCCTTTTAGAAATACATTTTGTGTAATCAACACAACGCTTAGGTTTCTGTGGTGACAGTGCTTAGTAAATATTTGAGATATAGCTTCACCCTCTTTGCTAGCTAACAGTTCCATAAGATCATCGAGTATTAACAGCTTGGTAGTTTGCGTATCAAAACTGTCAACATCAACTAGTCCTTTATGAAAGCGAACTTGAGGCAGGGTGTCGTACAAAGATTGCCATTCCGAATAACAGATGTGTATTTCTTTAGGAGGAGGAGATATCATGGTTTGAGCGTGTCTGATGAGCTTCGCGACCCACTGAGATTTACCAGCTTGAGACGGTCCAGCTACTATTACGGAGAAAGGATGCTTCAGTGGGAGAGTCATGGCTGTGGTTCTGATTGAAATGATGTTTTTTGGATATTTTTGCGCTCTATATAGGCAACTTATTACATTAATACATTGAAATGCATATTAGAAAATCTCCTCGTCAATGGTTTATCAATTTTCTAAGATGTATCGTATTAAAAGTGGTAGAAATGGTATACGGGGGTCCATTTCGAAACTAATGCATTTCATATATTTCGGTAAATTGGTACACATGGTACACGGGGGTTTAGATCGAAGGTAATAATACTACTTATATTTCATATGTTCAATGTTGTTGAGTATTTACTATTTACAATAAATCAATAATTATAATAATAAATATAATTGATAAAGTAAAAGTAAACTAAATGATATAAAATATTTTTAAAATATAATTTGATAATAATACCATGAGATGATCATGAATAATGATTTTCCTATAGTTACCTTAGTTTAGTTTTAGTTTCATTTAGTTAAAATGTTGTTATAAAATAGAAAATGGCAAATAATATTATTTGTTGTCATCAAGTCAATACAATATCAATATTAGATAATTTTTGTTATTAATTATAGTCTTATAGACTAGTTATTTCTATATTTTATTCATACAGGAATAATGTTAATGCACATCATAGTAACATATTAATACTAGTTATATATTGGCCTATATAATTTGGTTGTATCTACAGTTTATGACTTTACAAGTAACCATTCATTAAATTCAGTATAAAATTTAGTCCCACACATCTATGATTCACTTGACTTTTATTTAATTTCAGACTGCTACAAAACAATGATAATTATTATTTTATCATAATATATTATTTACTTCATGACAATGATACATGTAATTATGGTAAGTTATTGTAACCAAGTATCATGCATGGTCATACACGTACATCTATAAATTTATAGTTATAGATGACTTTCTTCGAAACAGGTCATAGTATAGAGCCTGCAGATACCTGGTGAACCTGCAGCAAAACAAGATATGCCTAATCCACCAGAAGGCACCAGCTGTCATACTCTCTATTTTGATCTAAGTTGAATGATACCAACCAGTGCGAGTGCATCACGATCACCCTGCTGTACTGAAACTTTGGCTGAAGTACCTCCTGATGTGGTACGTACAATCTGTACCTCTGTACTTGGCTGAGCTGTCTACCATTTTCTGAGCACAGATACCTAGGTTCTTAATGCCTTATCTTAAACTTCATTCCATATCCGTATTGATGGCTTGAGATTGGTACTTATTGTAGGCCTACATGTAGTCGACTGTAATGATTAGTCTCATAAAATGTCTGTTGAGAGAGCTATCCAATGGAAATAACATGACCTTTTATTACATGCATATAATAATATGTACATGTTGCACCTGTAACATATTTCAGTTAATTATTTCTCAGGTATGTACACCATTAATAAGCGACACACTACCAAGTGAGGAGATGGCTGGCCAGACACCTAACAGAAATAGAAAGAAAGCAATTACCATTTTCTTTAGCAAGCTACATGTACATCCAAGAAAGGTTTCTCCCACTGACAATGAGAAAAAGTTTGTTTTTCCTAATATAATTTAGGTAGTTTCTGCTATGATGAACAAGACTAGTGTGATGTTAGCATTGTAGCTTGGCTGCAGGGGCTAGTGTTTGGTTAGCATAACAATTAATATATACTAAGCACACGCCAGTGAGTGATAGGGCTCAACTTAAACTAACCACACTTTTAGTTGGTTGCTGCAACTAAGCTACAATAAGGACATTACACATGAAGTTTTTTCTATCAGCAAACATTTTCTGTAGTAGTTTTTAAAAGTCGGAGTTTTAACATGGAGACAGAAAGAGACATCATATTCTTTAACTGTTCTAGTCAGACAGCAATTTATATAACTTTTGCCTAAACTCTAATCCAATCCACAGCTAAGAAACTTAGTGCTGTAGTGAATTATGAACAGCTGATATTATTGAACATGACATACATTTTTGTAGCATTTATAGTTGTAATTTGCTACTACAGCTGTACTTGTACTCCTAGTAGTTGTATCTATACTAATACTTGTACCTGTAGTGCTATTGTACATGGTTATTTGCACTTATGCTCTACTAACTTGTACTTACTTCTAAGTCCCAATGTGAAAAAATACTTGCTCCTCTCAATGTAGAACTTGGTACTTTACACCACCCAAGGAGTAACCACCTATGGAGCACCACCTATGCATGTAGGAAGTAGTTGGTGTGCATGCATATACATGTATAGTCACTCTGGCTGCCCCTTGCTGTCAAACAATGTACCAGCCTCGAATACATGTATAATCTTTCCTCTGTAGGTTCTTACGAGTGTATTCCAATAAGTTAAAACATGTCAGAGAACTCACATGTTCACTTATTTCAAAAACAATGAGCTCCCAGACACATGTTCACCAATCAGAGTTACCATTAACCCAGCACCACACTCTATGCTGTAGATTCTTGAATTCTGAAAAGCTAGCATAAACATGTACACCTAAGACTCAGTTTGTGAACATTTGGAACAATGTGCTGCAGTGCATCTTTTTTTTCCCAGCAAGCTGTTACTGTAATAATGCTAAGCTATTGACAGGATGATCTAATTTCTTTACCAAAAGCTTAGTAAGATTGAAAAAAGTCGGAATACGATCAAGTCTAGTGAATGTCTATTCATGAACCATTTCACTGCGGCTTACCCATAGCGATTGGTAGTTGAGGTAAGATTATACCAGGCATTGACCAATTAAGGAGCCGCATTCGCAGTGAACCAATCAACACAGGGAGGAAAGTATTTGCAGGTATAATTATTAGAACGGTAAACAGGTTTGTCCTTGACACTATCCTTAGCGCTAGAGCCTTTTAACTTTTAGCAAGTTGAATATTGAAACTTGGGGTGCTTGAATTGGATTTTACTTCAATTATACTTGAGCTCCCAGGCTATAGCCTTCAAATATTACAGATTAAGTATTCTATCTTGAGGCTGGCAAGTGAATTGGCCCTATAGCTATATGTTCTTGGAGATGAAACTGGATTGAAAAAAGCCAATTTTTGATCGCTAGTAATCGGCTTTACTATGAACCACGCAATGTCACGCATTGTGCGTTGGAACTCCACTGCGTCATATTGTGCGGAGAAGAAGGAAAGATGTTTTATTTTGCCGATTATGGCGGCTAATACGCAACTTTTCAAATTACTGGTGATGGACACTTTTCCTGCACTATGGCTTACATAAACGTTAACAGATGCTAATAAGACTTTGTTTTAGTTTATTTGTAAGGGTTTCATGGTTCTGCCATGCAAGAAAATCTTTAAATTTCAATTAGTCTGAGATAAAATGCAGTAGGTAATTGTAACATCTGTAAAAGAATGCCTACTTCAATTAAATTACTAGGCTAAATGCATGAGAAATGAAGGAAGATTGCCAAATTAGAAAATTAATGTTATATTGTTTGGCGAGTACTTTGCTACTGTACCACAAAAAGCAAATAAAGTGTGATTAATATTACATGTTCATATGACATATTATAATATCAATCACTTACACTTAAGTGTACCTAATATGTGATTATGATGGATGAATGATGACGATCTGATTTTGTTTTTGTGATTTATTTATTTTCATTAATTAAATTATTATTATAAATAATAATTAATTATATTATAATTATAATAAATATAATATAACTATCCCTTACTTATTGCCTAAGCTAACCTTAGGTTTGTTATTGCATTTTTACTTAGTTAGTTAATTTATACTTTATATTAATATTATATTATATTATTTGATTTATTTTTATTTCATTGTGATTGTGATTGTATAGGGCCAAAGTAACATTTTATATTCTATTGAACTTATAATATAATATTATCGTTTTCTTATGGATTAACAATTAGAGTAGATGTGGGCTATTAATTATGTGATAGTAGAATAAGAATTATTGCTCATCTACAGAAATGATCTGCTGGGGACTGACTGTGGCATGCGGTGTAAGTCTTTATGATACACAAATCTACTCTGTGGTGAACTGTGATGAGGGTAAGCAGTGCTTTCAAGTGAATATATGCACTCAATGGGTGGTCTACAGAATGGAAAATGGTCTTCGGCACTGCAAAATGGGAAGTCATTGTCTTCAGTAAGGGGACAAAGCATACTCTTGGTGGCATCCCGCTCAAATGTGTTCCAGAGACCACGTACTTCGGGATAGAGATACGGTCAAACCTGAGGTTCGATAAACATATCACAATTTCAGCGGTGCATCGAAGGTCCTTGGCTATATCATATATTCACTGTACAAAGCACCAGAGAAGGCAAACTCCTTGCCTACACAAGTCTCTGCTAGAGTATGGTAGCACTCTCCGGGACACTTAGGATAACATGAAGTAATCAATATGTACAATCGCAAGCTGTGAGATAGGTTTTATTTATAAATGTGAAGGAATGCTCGAACCAAATTTGGGCTGAAACCGTTGAAAGATGGATGAAAATCACACGAGAATGCTCTCATATAAAACTAGACACCTGACCCTCGCTTTGGCTTATGTGCTGACTAATGATAGAAACCAGACCACTATGGTAACCCAAGTGGCACAAAGAGGAGAACCAACCTCTATTTATGCCTCAAATCAGTCCTATTATAATAGCTTCCTCCCTTGAATTGCGATGGCTCTGAGGCTAAGGTCAACAAACACTCAACAATAATCAGCGATTGCTGTGACTCTGACTCACTTACCGACAAACCCCTGACCAAAGAGGCACTCCCCGTTTGCGCCATTGGGCAATTTTAAGTGTACTATTATCCACAAGGTGAGTTATAGGGTATATTACTACGTCGGTATTTGTTGTGAATAGGAATAGAGTGATAAGCACACATGACTTTACTGCAGAAAGACAGCGGGAATATTCAAACACCAGCAGATTTGACCAATGAAACCGAAATAGCACTGTAAAGCACTCAACACTAACCTAATCTAGTCTAAATGTTTTGGCGTACAGGTTTTGTGGCAGGCTAATGTTATTTTGTTGTTATCATGCTTTAATTTGTGGTAATGTATTACGCGTATACACAACAGTATTTTATCTTTGATATGCTGGTACACTATGTAGATATATGCACTTGCATTGGGAGTTGTACTGTCTGTAAACTGTATAGTAGTCTATAATACATTGTAGTTATAGCGATTTCATGTCATGTGCATCAAACTATGCATACACGTGTAGCTTTCAACTTGACTGGTCTATGTAGATATGTGACCATACAGGTTTTATAGAAATAATTTATAGTCATCTAACAGTCACGTAATGATCACATAATATGGTTACCCAATAGTCATATATGGTCATCTAATGACCATTTGATATGGTAATATAATGGTCACATCCTAAAAGCAGAAATGTTTAGTGTAAGAAAGTTTCGCGAGTCTGCTAATCCTAAAGTATTTTGCGATGGAAATTATTAGCGAATTGGTCACTCGCTAAATTCTGGAAAGTTAAAACATTTTACAAACAGTATCTGCTTTTAGGGTATAATGGTCTCCTAGAAATGATCATATGGGGTAATCTAATGGTCTGACTTGATAGCATTTTACAGTACTGCCTGGAAGGTAAAGAGATATCATGATCTTACTAACAAGACTACTGTCTAATGTAATACCAACATGTATCCGTGAATTAACCTATAAGTGTGTATTATCCACAGCTGGAGGAAGCAATGGTGTCAAAACGTGCAAAATATATTCTGAACGTGGTGTTTGCTGTTATTGGTGCAGTGGTTGGTATTAGTGCTGGAGTTGCATTCGGATCTGTATTGTACAACTATGATGCTGGGGCTTTCGGCTATGCGTCTGGTTAGTGAATCCTTGTATTAAAGGGGTTATGACATGTGGTTTATGTCTATGTTCAAAGCAGCATCTCTTACTTAGGTTTATTGCATTTGTGCTACTATAAGCAGAATTGTGTTTTCTTGCCCATGCTTGACTCACTAGCACTGGTGGATGCTGATTCAAACGCAACTTTGTTATGAAGACGCAACTGCGTGCTTTATGTCATATAGAGAAAATTGTTGAATTCAAGCTGTTTGCATAGAGAGAGTACAGTAGTGAACAAATGATTTTACAGGATTTACTAATATAGCAGTAGGATAACTTGTGCAAGTTTGTGAATTTTTCTGGGCTTTACTTTTGCTGGCAATAATTAGCTGCCTTTATTGGTAGGTCCGGTGTTTCATCTGGCCACACTGTGTACAGCGGCTATCGTTGCGTTATTCTACATGCCTATACATTGCGTTGTGGTCTAGTTGTTCTAAATATAGCCCGGAAGCCGCAAGCATAGGATAACTAACAGTTATACTAGAATAGTAAATATCTAGGCACTCAATATATTGTGCCACTAGATGGCTGAGTGCGTCTTAATGCTACCTGAAAACACGTGGCATAACCCCTTTAACATAGATTTAGATTGCCAAATCTATATTCTCATAGTGGAAATTATCTTCTCTTTTACTGAGAACACAACTCCACTTGTACACTTCAGAGGATTTGTGTTCTCAATTAAAAAGAAGATAACTTTTGTCTCAATATGCGCAACATTACACATTTTTCTCTAAACATGCAATATTCGAATATGTAATAAGCCTAACTGTGCTATCCATAGGTTTAATATTTTAAGGTTACAAAGGGCTAGTACATGTTGTTGACACACTCTAAGTTAGAATCGAAAATGCCAACTTAAATTTCGAAGTGGCAGGCCTATGGTTTGTCTGCAACAAACTTGTGCCTGTGAATAGAGATCGGAACTTCCGTATATTTTTATTCTGTTATGCTGAATACTTTCTCACTTTCTCTGTTTTGTTTAAATTTGCTGCTCTCTCTGTTTAGGTGTCTTTGCTATTGTAACTGCTGCTATCCACATAGCCTATGCAAAAGGACGATTTAATCATGAAAATAAAGGAAGGCTGAAGGTGTTCATGTCTATTGGATGCCTTGTACAGCTAGCTGGAGCCGTTGGATTTGTCGTCTACTTGATACTTGGCTGTCTATTTCAAATAGGTTTGTTTCCACTTTAAAACTCGCAAAATTATCTTAGTAGGTGAATAATTATCGTAATGAGATTAACCAGTCCTGTGAAAACTATTTTCTCAAGTGGATAATATTCTGGCAGAACAGAGTAAGAGGGGACAACTCCACATTGTAATCAAACAATATACTTATATAAGTGTTCATGCTGTAAGCCCAGTTATTAATCTGTAGAGTAATATGTTTTAACAGAGTTTTATTGTTACAGTATTTTTGTTTACTCTTGTGTATCCCTGGCAATGCTAGTCACTGTAAAATTTGTACGAGTATGTTGTGTATATTGGCATATTTCTTATCACATGTTAATAACTTTGTAAATTGTAATGTTATTTCTGCACTGATTTAAAAATACACCGTTCTATTGTACCATAAGGCTTCAATAATCAGATAGCTCTAGGTTATTTGGTTTTGTTTTGTTTGTTTTAGGAAAGTTTTCTGTTACGGGACGTAACTACTTTCTCACATGTGTTTGGTGCTTCATGACTTGGAAATGGGGCTTCTTTCTCTTCTTACATTCAAGGCGATATCTCCGTGAGATCATGAAGGAAGGCGACACAGAGGCCATCATCACAGAACAGGAGTAGAAAATCACCCGACAGTATGTTGTACTACTATTAGTTCTACTGACACATAATTGTGTTTATGGAGGAAATTGGTTACTGCTTTACACTCCTTATAGTCAGTGTATATACATGTATTTATTATGTAATGATGATACCATTTAGTTCAAACCTGTAAAGTTTTAGTTAAAAAAATGTTATTTTTCTCTACAAACTTGTGCTGCATTTAATGCAATCAGTAAAGTTTTTGTGTATTTACAACAATCTTCCTGTGTATTACATGTTTTACTCCTATCTGCATTTATAGTGAAACTCTGATATTATACCATTGTTATAATAAGTCGTGATTGAACAAAGAGTAATCTTTTTACTGGTAACTTGTTATGGCCTGTATAAGGTGGCTTGGCTTTATATTGCCATATTTACTGCATCTAGATCTGACTTCTATTATTTAATATTTATATTGTTTGTTATGAATGTTATGTTTTAATACAACAGCTGAACAACTAAACCCCATTTTGGTCTTACTAGTCTCATGAGTCTGCTTTAGTTCAGATAGTTGTGTGGAGTCTTAAGTACCCCAAGACATGACAACTCAACACATCATGTTGTGATTGCAGCTATAAATAGAAGAAGAAAACAGAGAAAAATATAGTTTCATAAAGCATGTTTGTAGCTGTAAGTAAAGGTACATGTATGTAGGCTATGATATTATGCATATAGGCTACAGAGAGAAGACAACTCCATATATGTCATCATGTTTGTGTTACCAGTTCTTGTGCAAGGATTGCAGCAACTCTCCATGTGACTTACTACTATGATGCAACCGGTTTCCTCCAATGGTCACTCTCATGATTGATGATAGCTGAATGTCTGAATGTGTCTAAGCCATCACATGACTATGTTATCTGACCTGTTTACATATCCTGTTTTGCACACCTAAGATAAAAGCTGAGAGTTGCAAGTGGCTATTTCATTGGGCTTCATGCATTGACAGTGTGGAGTGATACAGTTTATCCCAAGATGGCTGTGACTGTGATAAAGAAGATCATGTTTGTTAGGAGAGTGATTGCTGCCATCACTGGAGCCTGCGTTGGCATCAGTGCTGGCGGTGTCTTTAAAGCTGTATTGCAGAATATTGATGCTAGTGTCTTTGGCTATATATCTGGTAAGTTCTCACCTGAATCACGTGAACTGGAAACTGATAGTCATAGAAGATAGATGTTGTTGAAATTGAACTGTCTAAAGTTTGTGTTTAGTAACAGTACAGTTACTGACAAATAGCATCTAATGGGGAACTAAAGGCTCAGCTACACGAGAGACCGATTGATTGTTCTTTTTTGGCCTTCGGAGCCTCATTCTAGAGAAAATCAGCTGTTGTGATTGGTTATTATTAGATACAACGACTCTAATTATATAATTTCTTTAAAACAAGCTTTGGTGCTTGGCTGGATATTAATCAAGGCCATTAGTGGACTGGTACCAAGTATTGCCTATAGAGCTATGACAACGAACAACGAAGTTGCTCCGAAACTCACATCTTCTCGTGTGCCCGAGCCTTTACTGTGTGCTGTCTAGAATGTTTCATGACGAACTGCTACAGCTCTTCCCCATTCCTTACATTCAGAATTAAACCATAGCTAAATAGCCCTACTAAATAATAGTACAGGAGGTATGCCCTTACCTCCTACAGTAAGGGTGTGTCTTTATCCATAGTTTAGAAGATGTTCTACTAATGAAGTATATACCATGGAAAAGAACATAATTGTACAAATGTAACGCCTATTTATATGTACATGTGTTGCTGTTTCTCCATTATGTAGCATTCAGTAAAAATAGTCCTAGTATTATCATAATCAGTGTTGTTTTTGTGTGGAATACTCTACTATTATAACAGAAATTACATTAGCGTGCTGTAGTAGGTGTCTATATAGATGTAGTGCAGCGTTTACGCTGATGTGCTATAATGCATGACATGTATACATGTGGTGTTAGAGGTTTATATGGCAAGGTGGCCATAATACGAGGGATACCTTATGTACAGTTGGCTAAGTGAACATCCACTGCTAAGGTGGTAGTGGTAGTATGTTCTGTCCATTGTACTAGGCAATTAGGTGCCGTAGAGACCCTGGGCTCAAACCCCAATCAGGGACTGGGGTTTTCATGAATGTGAAACATGTCTCTGGCTGGCCAATTCGCAAATTGAATATCCCTTGCATAAATAATATCGCATATGAGATAAAGAGAGTCAAGACCCCTTATCATATCAGTAATGACTTTGAAATTACAGAGTGAATGGAGTCCTACAGGTATAGGTTCTACACCCACTCTTATCTACATGTACACGTAGATTCTAGATTACATTATAGATGCACTTGTATAACAGTTTACTCCTACAGGTTGGAATTATGGAGATACACTGCTTACTCTAGTTACAATGAATAGTAATATGGTGTGCTTATTAAAGGCTAAGGCCACACATTTACAACTCATGGCAAGGTTGGATGAGTTTTGATAAAATCCTGATGTGGTCAGCAGCTGTGTGTTCATATTTGGTTAAAACCCAGCCCATTGAACTTTGACATTAGGATGGCCAGTCATATTTGGTTTTGGACCAAAGTATTGTTATTTGGGAGGTTTCAACTTGAACTGTCTCTTTGGGAGTGTATAACATCAGTATTGAACAATTTCAATTGTCCTAAAGTATTAAATTCATAAATAACCTCTTTTGAACAGCAATGTGCCAATGTCAAGCATTGGCCAGCTTTCCATCGAATGACTGTGTGGCTCATTGCTTGTCTGTGCGTCGGTACTCAACTCATACTTGCCAGTGAGTGCGGGCCATATTTTGAAAGCTGCAACTGAAAAGCGTGAGAACCCTGGTTAACTGATAACATTCACCAGTGTACATTCATAAACCTGCATGCATATTTTGTACATTTGTATGAACATCGAACAAGTTTGTTTGTTTTACAAATTATTTACTCTACCTTAGTTGCTGTGTTTTCTTTCACAGGTGTAATTGCTATTTTAAATGTCATACTACATATCACATACGCCAGGAAACGATTTACATACAACAACAAAGAATACTTAAAGGCTCTGATGTACGGTGGTTGCTTTGTACAGCTGTGTGGAGTCGTTTCGTTCATAGTATACTTGGTGCTAGGGTGCCTCTACCAAACAGGTAAACGAGTACATAACATGCATACATATGTTAGTATATACATGAATTTAGAATAGAAATCAAAATTATTACTACTTTAAGTACGAGTATAACTAACATAAACCATTTTGTAGAAACATTCGTAGTGTATGGGCGGAGTTATTTTCTCGCGTCTATCTGGTGCTTGATGACGTGGAAATGGGGCTTCTTTCTCTTCTGGTATTCTAGACAGTACTACCGTCGGCTTGCTCAACCAGAAGACGGCACCTCTCAACCAATCAACGAATAAGTGACCACCAATGTAATTCAGAAAAAAAGTCCTTGTGCAACCTAGCATATAAAGTTCGTTACCGGATAGACGCAATGGTACAAATACAGGAAAGCAATGTACCTTGGCAGTAGTGAATTTGGCTGTTACTGATAATAATTTACGTACACAGTGGTAAACTCAATCAGTCTCGAAATGTACAGACTCCATTCTTCTTGTAATGTTGCCAAATGATGAAAGTTTATTGAAAAATTCAGCGAGGGCCCAATTCTTCAGAACATGACACATAGTTCTCTGGTTCAACTCTACTTATCAGTTACTTCAAGAAATGACATTATTATACAATATGCAGCAAGCAGTATTATTCTTGTTTTTATTAGAACGGAATAGGAGATAACTTTAAATAATGGATTATCTGTACACATTGCAGATATACTGTAGTAGACCACTCAGATCTCTGCAACATTTCTACTGTCATTTCAAGTTACATGATATGTAGTTGTCCAATGAATTATATCTATTGTTATTATTATTATCATAGCCAATATGCTTCCACGTACATGTACATGTAAATTATTGGAACATAGAAATTTGTACATATTATGTATATTTCCCAATCTTTAGAATTGTGTTGGCTTAACTTTAATGCTAACTAGCATAGGCATAATAATTTTGTACAAATACTCTATGAACTGTTTGTTTGCAAAACAATTTAATTTTGATGAATTTAGAGTACAATTTTAAATATGGATAGGCAACCCTGATATGTTTTATTTCAGCTGAAAATATGTAAATAAACGCAAACATAGTGTAGTCACAGAATTTGTGTTTATTCGGAGAGAAAAGAAAAAAAATCGGCCTTTCAATAGTCAATAGTATATAAATTAATATATATCTCCAAGTGAATAACAAGGTAAACCCTTTCTATCACTGAGCAGGCCATTGCCATTGGAACCAAGGAGTAAAGGGTGCTTCATTGGTATGAGATAACTTTGAGCATAGAAATGTTCAAGCGGCTAATATGTGAACTTTTTCGAAATACATTCATTTTTATAAAAACCGGCAAGTAGTGTGATTGAATTAACTCCAGTCAGTTTATTTACATGTAAACATGGCAACCAACATTACAAGGATAATAGTTGCATTGAGCAGCTTGACTAAAGACCTTCTCCATGAACCCAGGAAGTATGCTTCATGTATGATATACATTGGTGCTATTGACAAAGTACATGTACATGCGCCGTAGAAAAGAATACAACTTGTTATAAATGCAAACAAACTATAGATAATACTATAACAACTTGAGTTACACTTTATATCAGAGCTGTACACACAAACTTAATAAAAAATTGAAAGGTTTAAGTGTAGCTCAGTTGGCAATGAACAAAAATCTGATCAGCAGAAAAAAACATAAAGACCTGCAGGGTGATTATAATGTACAATATGCATATAAATTAATGATTAAAATAAAAACAACACAATGATCATCAAAGCAATAATGACTAGAATAAGAATAGTGATTTTGTGTGCGACACATCAACTCAAACCTGTGACTGACTGTTTAGTGTGTAGCCAGAGCCAGAGATGATAGAAATTCCTAATAGAAATTGAAATTCAAATAATTATTATAAAAATATGACTCAGCAGAAAATAGCAGCTGCATACAGTGCAATTTATGTAAATAAATGAGATTACAATTACTGTGGTTATACATGACATGACAGACAGTGTTTCATCACACAATAGTGTAATCCTCAGTGTAGGGTTCCGTAGTCCTGGTCTCTGTTTGGTCGGTGGATACAGTTCTGTAGTATCTGCAGCACACAATAACATACATGATAATATATACATGCCACATTAGAGTTGTCTGCTCTCCTGTAACTGTAGCATGATGATGAGACAACTCCCAATGCTGCAGGTCATATACTATTATTAGTTGGACTTGAGAAATGATACTAAACCTTAGTTACAGACTGACAGAACTTCTTACCTATCAATAAGCCTAGAGTCATCAGAGTTAGGATTCTCATTTTCAAAATCCGTTGCTAGATTTCTCTGAGATGATGGGGGAGTTGTCTCTCCTGCACCAAGTGCTGTCTGCACCAATGACATCTTCTCCTCTTCCTCATATAAATCTCCACAATCTTTAAAAGAACCAAAATCATATTATTGTCTACAGAACAGCGGAGAGATTGAGTAAACAGGTGGTAACCAGTAGCTACGAGTGCTATAAGCCAACAAGTTGGTTCAGTACTCTTCAATGGCAAAGCAGAGCTGGTGTAGTGGTTAATGTGCCCTGTCCACTGTACGAAGTGATTAGGTACCGTAAAACCTCGAGTTCAAACCTCAGTCAGAAATGGTTTAATTTCAAATAATGTGGAAGCAAGTTGCTGGCTTCTCAGAAATATATACCTCTGGTCTTGTGGCAACTGGCCGCCCGAAAAGAACCATCAGTGTCTTTGTTTCTGGTTCCATACCCTTTATCAGATGTACTGGATATGCTGGAGCTGTGATAAGGTATGCCGTATGGTGAGCAGTCATCTGAGTTTGTACTAAACTCGTCACTCGCATCTCTTCTGTAACCAGAACAGATTCTACTAGGAGGTTCCTTACGTGTATATTATGTGCTGTGGACGCATGTGTGTATGTGCTATGTGTGGGAATTATATTGTAGATGATAAAGTATAAACAATGTATGTAAACAGCTACACGTTACATGTAACAAGAGAATTACAATTTTGGAGATTTAAACTACAAAACTAACGCAACAGTCACAACACAGATAAAACGTTCTCGTTTATAGCTGCATAAAAATATTAAAATGAATTCAACATTATTTATAATATGGAGGCAAAGAGTACATGTCTCATCATGTGATAATATTATACCGGAATTTCCTCTGAGATCTGGATCTCTTTTGCTTCCTCTTATAAAATCTTCTTTGTGGACTTTTGAGTCTATTTGACCTCTGTCTTGGTTCCTGGTCTGTAGCAGTGTCGCTAGAGTGATCCATTGCACACCCTGCAGTAATACACACTGTCAGAATCTACACCCTCATATCGATAACATTATTATACTAGCTAACAGTGAGGTAATTCCTATGTTATATGCACATATAGACAAGTAGAGAGGAATTAGAACAACATGTCCTAATGTCGTAGTATATGCCGGCATGGGCTATACCACCACATATACCTAGACCTAATGCATGTGTGCTACAGTAGAATATATCTACAAGTACTAATAATACTGCAGTATACATCTGCCATACTCTTCTACAACATAGGTCACCTACTGGAGCAGTTCCAACCTATGTGCAATGTATCTAATACAACTCATATCACCTTAATGAGCTATTGAGCTATTGATTTTTATTGAAGTTGTCTTCTCTCTCTTCCTATTCCCTGTCTATAAAGGGAGCTTAGTATCCAAAGCACTGAACTTTACTATACATACATGTACATATATATTACTAACCCCATACTAGTGTAACAATATACCTGAAGGCAAAGTGGTGGAGTAAATAGGCACTTCACACACAGCTTGTCTGCTCTCCTCTGGTTTAGGAGGGGACTGAGTGAACATACGGATTCCAGCCTCCGTAACTATAGAACTCTCCGGACTAAGAGAAGAAGTGAGTGGACGTGGTGATTCAAATAATATCGGTCCAGGTGGGTTTATCTATCAAATAAGAAACTAACAGTTAACAGTAAAGTTGTATGAAGATTATGCTAAGAGTTCTGATTACCTGACAGTCATCTGCAGGTTTTTATTACCTGAGTGTATGTTGTGATTGTAGATACATGTAGGTATTCATATTACATGTACACATACTATTCTATCATAGTACATGTACACATACTATCTTATCATATTACCTGTACAATCACAATATAATACACACCTTGAAGTTGTGGTAAGCTAGAAGTAGTTCCTCTTGATTACTGGACACTGTGGCCATACTACTGAGACAGCTAGGGTATTGACTCATTCTACCTGGGGTATCAATCCTGCCCATACGTAGACCTGTGGTGTTGGGACGTGATTCTACCGCCCCACCCGTGTGCCTTATGAATTCATGGGATGTGCACCTTTTCCCAGCAGGTTCACAGTGATACTCGTGTAGTGCCTCAGGGGGTGGGGGAGGAAACTCTTCCTCACAAGCGTCACACGCCGAGTTATCAAGCTAAAATAGTCGCACATCACTATATTATCTCTCTGCTCATATTTGAAAGAGATAATTTATCTCTATCTGTTCCACTAAATTGACCTAGTTCGCACTTCCCGTTTAGTAACATTGTATAGCTTAATTTGACCTAAATTCTTGCCATCGGGTAGAAACCAAGTAGTATCCAATAGCAATTTCAGGGAGTGAGTAACATGTTTAGTCATCGACTACCCTACAACTATGCTAATTTTGTCAAAATTACCTATTTTGATGGATGCTTTTTTGTTAAGTCAAAGACAAAGCTAAATGAAAATTTCCTTTTCAAGTATAAAGTACAGAAATTGTGAAGTTTGAAATATCGACAAATCATGTTTCCTGTTATAGATACCTGTTTTAATTTATCACGCTCATCTGCACAGTAATGGCAGTGTTTCTTGAGAGCTCCATGTATGCACCTTCTCTCTTCGTCATGTTTGTTCAGTTTGGCTCGAGCAAAGCTCAGTGTAGGGGTACATGTCTCGTAATCACCTGAACGGGCCGATGCATAAATAAACATGGCGTACGGTGAGACAGACGCCTCTTTGGTTGATAATTTACCACTACTATCAAATTCGGCTGCCTCGGGGGCGACTGCAAGTAGACAAATGGCATGGCTGACTTGTGGCGGTTACTCAGTTGATTGCAAGAATTGTCACCATGACTGTACATAGACGTAAGAGGTGTCCAGGTTTTGGAGGTTATTTAGTATGCAGTTGAGAATTGAAAATCTAAGCCATGCTATCAGATCAGCCATGCAATTTGTCTAGCAAAATGCAATCAAATTATACTCTCTTCATAGATTACAGGAGTGACAGTGATAGAAACAAGTACACTCTTTAAACTCTATGTGATAAAGTATCTGTATCCGTATTGTGCCTCGAGTTCTAATGTCTACATGTAAAAGCGCTTTACTCTCTAATGTTGCCAGGTAATAGCAGAATGTGCCAATATTTAGCCTATCAGTGGTGCACTAAGATGAAAAGTGTTATTCTAACCTGCGCTACATATACATGTACATGACTTGTGTCTAAATTACTACAATAAGTTAGGTTCATGCGTTTATTTCAATCATGCGAAGCAGTAGGTGGGGGAGGAGTCTCTCACCTTCGTCTTTGTCAAAATCTGTGTGCTCAGCATTAATACTGACTGTAGGGTGATGTAACAGCCAGACACCAGAGTCTCCAGATAGATTCTCCCGTGGAATATCAAACTGAGTTCTGGCATGGTGGTGGTGAGCGTTTAACTCACTGATATCTGAGAACATGCTCTGTCTGGATTTGTTCCCTCCTGCACACCACATAAAGGTTTGAGGTGAAACAGTTTCGCCACATGGATATGGACTCGATATATCACATATTACACATTATTATGCATTGCTTGTAGAGCAAACACATTGACCAATAAATAATCGGTGTAAAATCTGAGATGCAATGATGAAGTTTCAAACGCTGAAGTAAGTAAATACCAGACTGAGTTCAGCGGATATAATATGTTTGCAAATCATGTTCACAGACTCTGTGTGTGATTTCATGTAGAAATTTAACGAAAATTCACATGTATAAATATTAGAGCAGAATATTCACCTTTGTAAGCGAGTACATTTCTACCTCTCCTCCAGAAGAAGTAGCATCCTATAGTAGCTATTATGACAGCCAATAGAACCACACTAATAGGTACAACTAGAGTGAGAGTACTTGGACCTGAACTCATGCTCTCAATTCTGTCTGACTGCTGAAGTGGACCCACTGTGACTGCAATGAGGTTATAATATAGTGATATTGTAATAATGTCGACACTCTCAGAAACAGTATAAAAATTTTTAACAAAAACCATAAACTACATGTACTTTGTACACGTTATATAATGAATATGGAGTGACTCTCTTTTCTGCCTACATCTACATGTACAAATATGTTCTAAAAGCCTGGAATATTTCTAAGCTCTCTTTTTATATTAATGTAAAATTTCTAAAAGCATTTGAGACCTGCTCTTTTTAACATGGCAGCAGAGAAAGATATATTGTAATAATTTGGGAAATAGAGAAGACAACTTTTAACTATAACTAAGAGTATGTGAACATCTATTTATATTACATATAAAGGTAAATAAATAACCAAGAATTTAATCACTCACATCCATCAATAGTAAGGGTGGAGTTCTGCACAGACACAGTCGTAGAGCCTGCACTGCTGTGTGCAGTGATGTCTATAGTGTACCAGGTACCAGGTCTAAGGTTATCCAGGAGTGTAACGTGTAAAGACGAGCTGATAGGGCTGCGTAATGTCCGTCTCTCTTCATCTGTCACTCCATACGACACACTGAATTAAGTAGTAACATAATACATTGTAAATAAGATGCATGTAATGATTTCTTCTACAGGGAGATTTCTTCTACAGGAAGAATTCTTCTACAGGGAGAATTCTTCTACAGGCAGTATCTATTCAAATTTACAACAGTTTAGTTTTCATCGAGGGAGGCTTGCACTTACCTGTAGAAACTGATAGGGCAACCATTGTCAGACCACATACTAAGGTCTAGTAATATTGAAGTTCTGTTAATAGCACGGATTACCTTTGTGATGTCATCTGGGGCTATTGGCTCTGAAATTGGTACAATAACCATTGTGCATGATTATTTTTCTTTCCTTTTATACATACGTTTATAACAGTAGAGAAATAATAATGTGTTGCTCTTGTGTATTATAAACATAAATCTACTACAACTACATAATACTTACTTCCACCAAGAGTTCTGACAGACACAGCACTGCTGTATTCACTGCTGCCCTCTCTATTAATGGCCCTTACTCTCATATCATAGTCCTGCCCACAGGTCAGTTGGGTGAACCTGTAGGACCTTTCACTACCTGCTATCTCTGTATCCTTCCACCGTCCACCTTCACGTATCTCTACACTCCAACCTGTAAATGGAATATCATTTTGACTATCATCATAGAAACATGTAAATCTTAAATGCTTACATACTGTATACATGTAACATGTACCTAGTACCGACTTCATAATAGAGTCATTCTTTTAGGAGTTGTCATTTCTTACAGCTAATATATATAAGAGAGTACAACTTCAGAATAGTACAGAGAAGATACGAAGAAGCTGTTGTTGTCAACTAAAAATAAGATATGATTATACATGTAGTATACAGATGGTAAGACCTACCAGTTATAAGGAAACCTCCATTATCGACGCTGATCCAAGTTATTTGAACGGAAGACGACAGTGTGGTGTTGACAGAGAGAACTGGGGCAGATGGTAAGTCTAAAACAGTACATTAAATTAAGTGCGAATGATAACAGCAGTTATCTTTCTTGTATCAATGATAAAATAGCACATTGCGATTCTTTTTATTTTCAAGACTTTGACATAGAAGTATACTGGGACATGGTAAGACAACTCTTGAGGAAACACATGCATAATAATATAGCAGTTTAGCAATGCTAACAAATATATGGAAAGAGGGTAGAGCGTTCTACTGCAGAAACACACACACAACCCACTATAGCTGGTTAGAAAGTGAGTAGGCATAATCTGAGTGCATGTACTCAGACTATATTCTACAAGCAGGAAGTACACATACTGGTGAATTATGGGAAGACAATACTTACAAGATAAATCTTCATCTACACGAATAATAATTATAGAGGGAGTGTAAGAAATATGTACAACAGTTTGTTATAAGGGATGTTGTAGGGTAGACTACAATGTATATACAATGTAGGATGTACAATAATACATTAGCCTGAGGACCTAGGCCTGCTAAAGGATTAATGGGCATATTGTTAGCAGTTCATTGTTGAACTTGGCAAAAAGCAAGAAGTCCTACAATCAATCACTGACATACGGTCCACCACAATTTCGGGAGGACTAAGAACTCAGGCTAACTAGTACGTAACTATGTACTGCACATGATTGTAGAGTACATGTATTATATGAAGGTAGAGAATGAGGTTGCTGTAGAGCAAGGCTCTGTGTTACAGTACATCGTCAGGTTTGGGGATACAATCACTGCGGTGTGAAGATGTTACAACACATACGATGCATATCAAGGTTTCTATACTAGCAAACCAAATACTGCTCTGCTAACACAATATATGACACTAACTACAGTCATGTAAATCAATACGTAGTGGACAGTGTGACCAAAGACTTTTTTCAAGGTTGTCCACTTTATATTTACAGTGTGTCACTAGTGGGGGTTGTCTTACTTTAGATTCGAATAAGCAGCCTCCAATACTACACAGATGATGTTGTTTGACTTTTACATAGATGTGATTTTCACTGTACTGAAGACAAGGCAGCCTCAAAGTTGTGACACACTTTAGCGGCAGTGGAAAGCCTTAAGAAAGTCGACAGTATGAGTTAATAATATATGAACATCACATCATGGTTAAGCTACGTACTATCCTAATAATGTAGCCTGAGATCTTTATATGCTTACCCTGCACTTGGAGTAGGAAGGTGAGAGTGGTAGCACCGTGTTTATTAGTAGCTGTACATGTGTATGATCCGCTATCTTTCTTTAATGCTTTCTTTATGTGAATCGTTCCATTGCTGAGCACAGTGAATCTGGTAGGTAGAGTTTTGTCAGACCTGCTAGTATACAGGTTACAGTAAGATATATTACTTATGCACATACATGTATAATATTGACGCACGATGATATGGTTGGAATTGAAAAATGACTCTTATTTAATTGAACTACTATGGCTGAAATAATATTATGCACATATACGCACATAATAATGCATATGTGCACATGTACACGTATGTAATATAATTATAGTTATTATAATCACACAGTATGATAACACATGCAGTACAATATACTTACAACTTCCTGGACCAGCTTATAGACGGCTTTGGGTCAGAGACTGCAGGACAAGGCAGCAACAGATTCTGATGGTATCCAACCTGCACAGTCTTGTTAACTGTAGGAAATACTGGTGCAGCTGCAATACAACAAAAGTTACATGACATGGCTCAGTGAAAATCTAGCAAAAGCTACAGCACAGAGTACTGCAATATACAATGGAAGAAGACAACTTTAGTATGTACACACCACTAGGAGAAGGTTTAGCAGTTGTCTCCTCACTCTCTACACCATACTCTGTTTGGAAATTCTTCGCCTGCACAGTGAATCCATATAGTTGACCTTGTGCAAGGTCATTTATCAGCAACTGTCTTTTAATGTTAGGATAGGTTACGATGACGCTACGTACTTTCCTTGCACCTAAATGAAAAAATGATTAATTTACATGTACATGTGCTTTAAAGGGCATATTACACAAATATAAATTGCAACTATCAGGTTCCTCTAATGAAAAGGAGGAATATTCTGTATTTGGGTGGGGTATCAAAGTCTGAGTTGAACGTGAACGTGGATTGTGACCAAATCTAAGCATGTCTTATCAAATGCTTTATGCTATTCAATCATATAGTGGTACCTGAGTATACAGTTAGTTTATACTGTTGAATGACTCCATTGACCCTGAGAGGGTCCATCCAAGACACCAATACGCAGCTAGAGTTTATTGCCGCTGCCATAACTTGTCTTGGTTTGCCAGGTGCTAAAATGTAGTAAAGAATATGAAATGTCAGGTATAAGAATAACGTTATAACATTGATGAACGTGGTGTAACAGTTGAGGAAGAGAGAACACACTTACTTGCTGCAGGTGTTCTAACGTAGACAGGGGAGCTCCTTACACCGTCCCCACTTGGAGAGTAAGTCAGAACTTGGATGCTATAATTAGTGTATATATCCAAGTCTTTAAAAGTCACATCAGTAGATCGTGTGACCTTGACCCTCTGCTGGGATTCATCTATAAAATAAGTCAAATGACAGAACAAATTTTGATAGTATTTCTGGTGCAAGTCACTCTAATAAGAGATCCAATGTTTTAAAGAAAACAGAATCAATTAAATAGAAAATCCTGAATACTGATGCATATATAATGTACATGTACAGTAGATCATTGTGATGTTATACATGTACAATTTACAGTAGTGGCTCTAGTAGTTCTAACCTTGCTGTAAATTCACAGGATTTATCAGCACTTTGTACCCCAACAGTTCGCCATAGAAATATGGCAGGTGTGGTGGCGTCCACTCTACTTTCACAGTCCTCTGGTTGACAGTCGTAGTAATATTAGTTGGAGCAGAACTTGGCACTGAATTATATTATAGTTTGTTATTAGTAACGCATAGTATCACCTCAGTATATTAAGTGTATGTAAATACATGTACATGTACATGCACTTACCTCTAGCCCACTTCCAAATATTTATATTTAACTATTTCGTATGTACACGCACATGTTAGACGCTAGGCAAGAAATTGACCTGACTTCAAGCTTTCTTATCAAATTTGATTTTGAAATCTTTTACTTTATACTTTTACGTAATAAAATTAAATTTGAATAAAATAATAAGTTGCTGCATTAAATTGGAGCTATGAGATTGGTCTGTTAGAAGGCAAAGGTTACAATCAAGCTATGATGCTACATACCATCTTCAAAGGTATAAGCTTCCACAGAAGACGATGCCGGGCCGACACCTTTCTTATTTCGCGCTGCTATGGTAACGGCGTAGCACATGTCAATGTCAAGGTTGACTAACTTGAAGGAGGTATGAAAGGAGGATAGCAGATCCATATAGGAATATCCATCTGATGAATTAGTAGCTCTGTACCCAATTCTGTAACCGACTAACTCACCATTTAGCTGGTCACTTGGGGGCAGCTGTAAAATATGTATACAAATGTGAAACAATGAACATATTGTTTTAGCTCTGCTGAAAGACGAAATATTATAATATTACATACATGTACATCTACATGTACATCACAGAGAACACATCACACTTGTATAAACTGTGTAAATTTTATTATGCATGCTGTTGACATTATTTTATTTGGTGCTCCTGAGGTTGTGAAAGAAGTGAAAAGCTTGCACATTCGATAGGTAATCATCGGTTTATTCTGTAAAGCACTTCATTATTTGTTGAATTCGTTTGCCAGAAGCAGCCAATTAAAATAGGGCATACCACATTATACAGTAATTACTGACCAATAAGGGTATGTCACACTACTTACCTGCCACGACAAGTTAAGAGCAGTGCTGCTCACAGGTCTAAGTGTGACGTTACGAGGAGGAGCAGACGGACTCTCTTCATCTGTGGTGACAGTGATCTCTTCACTGGGATCACTCTCACCTACAGCATTCACCGCTACAACCCGTATCTTGTACCGAGTAGCTGGATGTAACCCTTGTATGACCTTCTGAGTATTGGAGCTAATGAGCACCCTCCTTGTAGATGGGCTCCACTCAACTGTAGCATATATAGACAGACATGTGAGATAGTTATTTTATTGGCTGCTTTGTGTGGAACAGCTGTCTTATTGGCTGCCTGGTCAAACAAAACCAATAAAAATCCATGGAACAACAATGAGATAATAAAATGAGCTTTGCCTTTTAGGAGTTGTCTACTTTCTTCCTCCATAATATTGTTTGGTTTCATGGGGTGTGATTTGAATAATTTGACGCACAACAGTAGTTACATATTAAAACATCAATTACTGTATATTTATAGGATCGATCTACTAACTCGGTCATAGGAAATAAGGGAGCAGCCACCGTGGCCTTGTGATTAGAGCTCTCTATTTCCATGTGGGAGTTCCAGGTTCGATTCCCATAAAGCTCACTGGTGGTAATCAACCTTACAACGCTCCTGCGTTACCTTGCCGCAGTTATTGCAGCAGTAATTAAAGTCTTACAAAACTCCGGTGTTTGTGATAGAACTGAATCCAAAAACATATTGAGAGTCACCAGTGCATTACTAGCTACTAGCCAATAGGATCCTACTTACCATCGGCTGGGAGACACTGTATGATGTACTTAGTGATCTCACTGTTTCCATCATCAGACAGCATCCATGAAATGGAGATTCTTCTACTTCTCACTTCTGCCATTGTCAAATGAGTCACTGCAGCAGGCTTTTCTAAATAATTACACACCGTTTGTTTTTACCAAAGTAAAATCACACAATATTGGAACTGAACTGATACTGCATTCACCGATTGCAACCTGTTATAAATGTATTGCCAGTCAATGAAGATCATGAGGACTAGTTGAACATTTAATTCTACCACAAACCTATAAAACATATGGTATTGATAATATGAGGAAATATACATGTAAAAGGATATACAGCAAATATGATAAATTCACAAAGTGCAAAGTTGGCGTCTATATACCGGCGATTACGTATGAATATTATAGACTTAGTCCTAATAATTGCAAAATACTAACGCTCCCCAGAACATGAAGTCGACCATCAATATGTTAGCATACCTTTTACTGTGAGTTGTATTCTCCTGTGTGCTATTCCAAACTGATTCTTTGATGTACACCAATATTCTGCATCGTCTCCCCTTGTTGATGACTTTATGGTTAGTACTGATATTAGTCCACTTCCAGTTTCAGTTGTAGAAATGTTGATCCTGTAATCATGGTTAAAGTATAAAATACATGTACAGCATGCATATACATATATGTAGAGTTACCCTACCTTGTTTATTTTACTGCAGAAGAAACATTCAATTCACTACACATGCATGTAAAGCGAAGTTTGGTTTAGAAAGGTTTTTCCACTTTGCTTGACCATAATAAATGTGATATGTATTAGACTTGTTGGCACACAAGTGCATAAGCTAACACTCCATATACAGCATAGCTGTAATGACCTTGACCTTGGCATAGTAGCAGTATTGAGCTGTTCCCACTCTGCTTCTCCTCTCCTCTTCCTCCCCCAAGCAGTAGCAATGGGCAAGTCTCCAGTGGCATTACACACCATTTTTACTTCCTTTCCCACCAAAGAGACTTGAGAGTGAGTGGGCGCAGTATATCTCACTGGAGCTGCAGAACCCAAAATAAATCATAGAATCACACATGTACATGCAGAAACTTGAGTTTAAATAATTATATGCATCATGTGCTATTGCTACTGATTGTGATATGGAGTTATCCTCTTTTTTCTCTTATTTCTCATCTTTTTCTCTCAAAGTTTAACACTTTGTCTGCCCAAATATCTATGATTTTCCAAAACTCTCCTACCCTCACTTCCACACTGTCACTTGATGCCCATTCAAAAGTAAAGTTGCACACTGAATCGACGACATACGTGTACCTACACTGCCTTTAGAGGGTTATTGTAGTGGTAGGACAACTTTAGTGACCAGTATATACAATGTAACAGTCTACAAGATCATCAATAATCAACGGTTAATGATCAATGATCATTAACTCTTAAAGGCCTTTTCCATTCTACGAGATAATACTTAAATGTAAACCATGTCCACTTATGACATCATTGCATTTGTTTGAGTCACAGCTACAGTATGTTGACGATGTTCCAGCCCTCGAGCACACCCATAACTGTTTAATCATGGATAAGATTCATGGTGGTACCAGTTCAGTAGATTGCCAAATATTAGCTCAACTATTATTACCAAAGCCAGAATATCCATGTAAGAACGTGATAAGTACATACATACAACATAATACCAACGTTTAGGCTCGATGCTCTGGGATAAAGACACCAGATACACACATTCTTGTTACGAAGGCTGGTTGAAATTTTCCACTTTTTGCGTTTAAAATTCCTCAACTCTAAACACTAATCAGCTTGGAGAAACTGATATCTTTGACTGACACTTTTGTTGACTACCCAAATACAATTTGCTGTTTATGCCACGCCCCCTCTCCATTGCACTTACCATTGACAGATAAGAGTATAATCTGGCTGAGATCTTGTCCCACATTGTTACTAATCTGACAGATATAGTACTCCCGATCTCCGACAGTAGCCTCTCTAATCATCAGAGATCCATTTGCCATCAACTCGTACCTGCTAGAGCTTTCATTAGCTATAGTTTCAAACTTCTGGCTGCTGTAGTCTACAAAATACATGCTAGCAGGTACACACTTTATGTATATGCCAGTGGATTACAGATCTAATAAGTGTTGTTAATTACCCGATCATTACGATAGAAACAGTGTTTGTTTCATCCGCTTACTCTGACCATGTTTACACTTAGCATAAGGGAAACAGAAATGTAAGAAAAACAAAGTGAATGATTTCACTAAAACATGTGAACCATAAGCTAGCACATATGCTTTTAACTGTATACATATACATACATGTATATGTATGCACAGGGATGTACACGTACTGTATGTACATGTAAATTAAGTTAGAAATGTGTAGATACAATACAATGTAAATAGAACACCCATTCATATGAATCGAACAGTGTTTATCATACAAACAGTTGCCATAGAAACACTTAATCCTCATAGAAACAAAGTTAGACATGACATGAATATAAGCTGTCACTAACTCCTCAAGTCATTTGTACCCAATCTTATATCTTATCTAGACATGGGTCAACAACGTCAGCCTGATATACTTAATAATTATTTATGTTAATTCACGTAGGCGACAGAGAAGTCACAAGATTTCATAACACGATTGAATTCCCATTGGTCTAGAAATCTTTCAATAACATAATATATGTTTTATGATGTCTTTGTATAAATATAAGAACATAAATAATAAATAACATTTTATTAGTTGGTGTTAGCCCTTGAACCTAAGGGCACAATAAATTGTGGACACGATAGCACACCTATCGATAATATTTTAATATAAGTGTGCATAGAAACAAGGTTACATTAAAATGGAAGGCAATTCATGGAAGCTAATTTTATAGCACCACAGAGCACCCAAAGGACCTTTGCCATACTTAACAATCAAATCCCTTATCTTATGAATAAAAGACCAGTAGTGGAGCATCTGATAACAAGAAGGTAACCTGCAGTTAATTGTATGTACACAGCATCTATTGACATATTGTAAGTAGTTAACAGTGGCACGCGACCACTTCAAGTTTATGATGGTGATAAAACTTCAATATGGATAGCAAAACATGTCACAGCTAGCCGAATAACTACAGGAAATAGAGGTTTATAAGACAACTGCCTATCCTCGGCCTCCCAACAGCTGTTGAAACAGTTTTATTGGATCAAAATTTCTTATCAATAAATAGATAAAAAGGAAGTTTGAGGGGATCTAAGCTATAAATCGCGATATCCATAATAATTGGGGAATTTTCTTTTCATCCATATATTATGTCAATGACAGATGATCATATTCCCAGTAACAAATGTATAGCGGGAGCTGAGGCTATATCATGTGCAACAAGAACTGCAGAAATAAGTCATGTCATATATACGTTGAATATTTTTTATGCAGGTGTATTTGTAGGCCTTTTTATATACATGTATATCATATCCATACCGATAAACCTGTGGTATATTGCATTTTGAAAAGTTACATGTATGTGTCTACAGCACAGTCTACACAATTGTGTATTTCTTACCAATAGCCTTTTTCCAAACAACAGTTGGGGCAGGTACACCACCTCCCTTGCACGGCAATTGAATATTCTCCCCAAGTATGACTTCACTATCGTCTGGTTTCGTCTGCCAATAGGGTTCGACTATATAAAATATAAACATTGCATTAGAATAGTAAATAATGGAATCGAACAAAACCTTGTTAAACATTATGCTGCAACCCCAAATAACATGAATTGTTGCTACACATCAAAAATAATGAAAGTGCTCCAAAACGATGCTGCCATTAATACTGTCTCATGAAATGATTATCGTCTTAGACAAATCATCAAGTGATTACTGTCAAGTTACATTAATATAGACTTATGTGAGCAGCTGTGAGAGCATACCATTGACAGTAGCAAGTTGTGCTGTAGTATTGACAACTCCCGCCCTGTTAGTCGCCATACACGTGTAGTTGGCCACATCAGTGGTTCGAACACGAGAGAAATGTAGGATACTAGAAGACTCCGTATTCTTCTACAATTTACACAAAACATAAATTTGTTGACTTAGCAAACAATTTAAACTGTGGCACGTTCCTTACAATATTTTGTTGTAGACAGTATATCGTTATACAAATAAACCACCATTGTGATACGGTTAAATCGGATTTGAGGACAACATGTAAAAATGTGTTTAAATATTATAGTTTGCTTGGTTTTATCAGCAATTTGCCGACAGCACAACTTGAAAGAGAAATCAACATCACCGTATTCTCATCAAATATTTTCAAGCTTGAAGTCATTTACCTAAACTAGTGGTTGTATTCTAACAAGATTTTTAAAATTAATATTCAGATTTAGAGGCAATGTCCAATTACTCTCATTCAACATATATTATCTAGTAAATTTTAAAAGTGTAAATTAAACAGTAACTTGACGAGCTAACAATCTTAGTTGGCTCTCTGTAAAAGAGGTGATAAAATACATAGTCTGACATGAGCTGCCTGTAAATTAATAATATACCAACGACATTCTTCTTTTTATACCATTATCGCTTTACATGCACTTTACTCTACACATGTGTGCAGATATATAATAGGCTTTTACAGCTTTGCTATTATTTGACAAAATGTCGATGTCAGTAAGTCACACCTAGAACCTCCCTTGAGCTCTTGTCTTTGTGCTAATTTACAATACATGACCTCAAAACTGGTTCAGTGGTGAGAAGTCAAGTCTATAGTACCACAGTGGTGCACTCCACGGGCCACCTGCAAACTCTGAACTGTGTACCAAGGAAGCATACAAATCTATATACACATCACTCTAAGGCTACACTTACCTCGACCTTTATAAGAGGAAAGGAGAGTGGAGTGATGAGTTGTCCATCCCTGTACCAAGACAGCTGTATGGGTTTATCTCCCCCTTTAATCTGACACATGGCAATGTGTTCCTCACCCTCTGTTAGAGATGGGAAGTCTAGAGGTACCAACACCGGCTCACCTGTAGCAATCAGTTCAGTGAAAATAATATTCTATGCAACAATATGTACATTTGTAGTTTCTGTGCAGAATTGTTATAAAATTAAAACTTCTTTGATAATACAAAGATTTAATCAGCTGTCTATTCTAGGTTGGTTTTCTTAATCTTGATTAAAAATCATGTTATATACATGTACAATTCAATGTGCATTAAACATAGCTAATAGGCATTCATATGGTTTACACCAATACAGCCAACACCTAGCCTACTGAGGCATGCTGATATCTGCTGACACCTACTGATTCGTGTTGATACGTACTTATAACAGAAACATGTACAGTAGCGCTAGACCCCTGTCCATCTTCATTCACTGCTGAACAGTTGTAATTTCCCTCGTCAGACTCTGCTACTGGAGATATAGTGAGTACACCCTCTGTTGTATACGATATTCTATGGTCCTTTCTCAGCACACTTCCATCTGTGACACAATTTTACTAGCTGTTTATAAATTCATCATAGCCCAGCTGTGGGATAGCATATACGATGACATGCCCGAACGTATTGGATAATTATTTTAAATTGAAAATCAAAGCATATATGCTTTGATTTTCAACTTTGCCGAGTTGTGTTTTACTATTGCATGTTATACACCAACTAATTACCTTTAAGCCATGAAATTCTATCTATAGGATAGCCAGAGACATAACACACTAGCCTTAGAACCTTATGAGCTACTGCAGTATGGTTGGCCATGCGCCTTACAGTTGGTATACCTGAAACAGAGAAAAGAGTCCATTAATTTTCTCCGTACAAATAATAAAATTATATGGAAAGATTCTGATACCTCAAAGTGCTATGAATAATAGTATTTAGTAATACTTTTACCAGAAGACTACTACGTAGCACTTAAATTGTTGTGGAAAGTAGTGTCAGCAAAGTAAGTAATCAAACTACAGAGTTAAAACTGTTGGCAACAAACACTTTTACTTGGGTCCCAAAGGCCAAAGAATATCAAGTTGTCCGTGGATGCTACCGTGTTCTGTTAGGACATTAGCTCTATATTCAATAATTAACTATAAGGCAGAAGTTCATTGGAGAGGCAGCTGGTATACATGTACCTTACAGAATTTGACCAATATGTAACCCCTCTCAATGCCTTGAAAGTGGTAGGCTACTGATGGGCTAACGTATATAGCTTATATAACTTAGAAGTTAAGAAATCAGATGAAAAAACAGATTCACATTTTGTGTATACACTTTACTGTATTACAGACACATAGACTGGAATCTGAAAGCTAAGTGGTGAAATAAAAATCTATTGATCTATTTAGATTGGGCTGTTAGAAGCTATAAACAAGCTGTTACTTTAATGAATGCGGATCTTCTGCTACAGCTGGTCAAACTTCCGACTAAACTGACTAAACATGAGGTTCGTCGTTTATGAAAAATTGCATCATCCTATTATACCAATAGTATATGGCTCGTACAACTGTTGTATGTCTAGTGATTACGGATAGAGCAATGTTTCATTCCAGTAGTGGAGGTGTAAGAAATGTTTCTAATAAATTCTGATTTTTGTATAAATTCTGTCCTAAAATTCTCAAGATTGTATATTTTACTTTAGTTAAAGACACTTAACATAATAATCATATCTTGGAGATATAAAAATGGAAAGGTGGATTTAGGCTTTGGGTTGGTTTACCAAAAGAAACTTTGGTTAATCAGTCAGAATAGCACTGCTGACATGTCAAACACTAGATAAATACCTCTTACAATATTTCCTTCTTGATATAGGCTATAGATTATGTTACGAATAATACAAGTTATGAACCATTCCGACACAGAATTAGTAAATTAAAAAACAATCTATCCATGGAAAGCGATATCTGAAAAATCTCAATTAAGAGCATTATGAGGTTATAGGTAATATGAGCATATATACAGTGTATGCAGTATATACGTGTCATCGGCAACTTCCTGGTCACCCGTTCAGTATGCATAGACATCAATAGACAATCGTTTATACAGGCACATAAAAGGACATCACATTGTACAATTACGACAGGCCTAGATATAGACCTATTGATCAACATTGAGTGGAAGAGCTCACACCTACCGTACACATTAAGCTGGGCTGTCTGTTGGCCGTGACCAATGGTGTTGTTAGCTATGCAGACGTACGTACCACCATCGGTGAGTCTGAGAGAGGATATGTTGACATGACTCACGATATCTCCCTCCGCTGTCATATACTGACCTACCTGTATTTAATAGGCTATATGCTGCATTACTCACTATAGAGGATGCGATTATACATAAATACATACAGGGCTACATGTGGGCTTACACATGATGTATATTTTAGACCTAGATGCCCATACACTGGGTGGAATTGCAGGCCTATATGTAAATGCATGTACATAGAAAGTATGCTATACTGTGTAGGCCTATAATATGCATCTAGTATATCAGATGAATTCATGGAAAATCACAACTATTCACTGGTCTCAACTTATTAATAAGTTATAGCTCATAGGTATATATTGTCTAGTGTGTGCATGTTATATATAATACAGTATATGCATGTACAATGTACATGTACATGTATGTATTTCCTTCTACTCTCCTAAAGTGACTTGCAGTATTGCTATGCATTACATTGATATAATTATCTCTCGCATTCAAAAATCATAACCATGAAAACTGTACAGAGAAGTTTGCTATGAGATCTGTGTATCTAGCATAATGTATGCGTATAAAATAATAGTTCTGTATCAATTGATTAAAATACTGTGAACATGTAGCTATATCATAACGCAATCATGCGACAATTTTTTACCAACAATCCTTTATCTGTCTTGGATTATTTATCATTGCTATCTTATTTATAATACACAGCCATCTATTTTTATAAATAGCCAGTGTTTCACAGACATACCTTGATACGTTGTGAATTAGGAGAGGGTAGGAGAGGGGAGCCCGCTAACATCCACTGTACCGTGGGAGGAGGATTGCCATACACTTTACACATGAGGGAAACAGACTCTTCTGGGTGCTTAAACAGTGCATCTGATCTGTTGTGGAAGACCGGAGCAGATACTACAAAAAATATAATGTAAACATCAGTGAAGCTCATTGTGTAGACATCAATGACCAAGACTCATAGTGTAGACATTAGTGACCAAGACCCAGAATGTCTGCTTTTAGATCAAACTGGAATTGGAGAATAAGGAGGTAGATTCCTAAATATAGACTAAAACTTGGAATCAACAGAGATGTAATGAAGAGTATTCAATGCTAAACTAGCCTGTAAACCTTCGAATCATGGTAATAAACGACAGACGGAATGGAAGCTGAAGCTAACTATCAAGTTGAACAATGATACCCAAAGGCTATGACTTCTGAGCAATGTTACACGCAATCTATCTGCCAGCTCTCATTAGGTGATAGATAGAGCTGGCGCTACCGCTGTGTTCCCTGGGCATGACCAGTGCAATATGTCAGCCTCGCAGTATTGTTGATCAACTGATAATGCTTATTAAACATTTGCTTATGTCTACATGGCTGTAAAACCTGAATGGAATGGTAATTACTTCTTTAATGAACTGGTTCACCTGAACTACCTTAAATTTAACAGCAATAAAACTTGGCAATAATCAACATGACATTCATTATTTGTCAGTATTTGATCAGAATGCTTGTTGAAAAACAAAGCAACTAATCATAGTCTTTATAAATATTATATACTGCAGCGCATCATGTAATTAGAAACACAGAAAATTAATTAACAAATTATTCAAAGATAGTGTGATTCACGTCTTACGATACTTCAGGTAATAAGGAAACACGAACAAGTTATATATATGTGATACAAATAGTAGACTCGTGGAATAAAGTGTTAGGACAGTGCTATCACTTGGGTTTAGTTTACCATCTGGATATTTGCACGATATTGTATAGTTTCAGATGCTGAATTGCAAACCAGGCTTTAGACTGAAAAGCTAACCAACACCACAGTGGAGATAGGATTCCTATATAAACATATTGAACGTAATATATAGATTATATACAATGTAAGTTATATAGTAGAGAGAATGAAAGAGTTGGTTACAGTAACTATTATATAAGTCAAACAAGGGAGTTAATTAGACAGCAGAGCAGAGTGCATTCATTAGAATAGTAAACTCCCCATAGACGTTGACGGCGGAACAGGAGTATCCAATACCAGGAAATTATCGGTAGAGCATTTTCTTTTTCTTTCTATGAGAAATCACTTTGTCAATATTTAGTTCCATATTATTAAACAAATTAGCTGAGTAACAACAATAATTATTTTTCGATTTTAATTGTTCAGAGCGTGGGAAAGGGATATTCACTGCATTCCTTTAATTCAAACATATTATATAGATGAAGCAGACTTACGTCCCAGTTGAAGTTGTGATGAAGCCTGCACATTGTCATTGGTTGAGGACACGAGGCATTGATACATTCCTATGTCTCTTCTCGACACAGACTCTATCCTGAGTAGCAAGTCATTCGCCTTCCTGAAATAATAGATGCATTATAATTTAGTTTTGCAAAAATATTTTGTGTCAGTTTCTCCATAACACATGTTCTAACACAAATACTTATGCAGAGGCTTTGTAGCTACTGCCTACACATGCATAGCTTAAATTTCAACAAAAAAGATGGTGCTTGTAGAGAATGGCTGAAGACCTCTTTCAAATTTCAAGATCATAAAGACATGAACTTAGCCTAAATGTAATTACTTCACACTACGTGCTAGCTCTGTTGTAATATTTTTCTACAACATAATTCTGTAAGATCAAGCAAGGACTGTAAAAAATGCTAAGCTATTCTTATTCACGGAATAGACTGGTGCCTGCATAGTACATGTTGATATATTATGCTTCAAATAGTATAAATACATGCAATAATCCGACATTACCTTAACTATTCTCATTACAATATTCTAGTCACGCTGTGCTATTCATAACCCTGCCAATTAGTGTCTATTAAAATCATCTAATTCTTTGGAGAAGTGAATTTATGAAACAAAGTGAATAGGCCAAATGTATCCTTAGGTTGTACCAAGCATAAAATTACACATACTTCGCTGTTGTATACCCTCTGACATTGTTTAGGTAGACGATGTCTAAATCAACCCATGCTGTTACTTGCATAAGCTTGTAGCCGGGTAATAACAAATATCAACAAGAATTCTTATGATATTATAGTTTAATAATACTTTTACCTCAGATCTCCTGTATTACACCGGATAAAATAAAATTCGTAGAGAAATGAGATATAATTGAGTTGAGGGCTTGTAAAATCTGGTGGCGGGTATAAAAAATAATGGATTGAAATATTCGTTAGAGGAATGCGTAATGGTGGACTGAGTACCTGATGTTTTGAGTGAAGGTTAAAGGTGATCCATTCTTGTACCACACAACCTGTGAATAAGGACCTCCTTCTATGTCACACTTTAACTCAGCAGGCAGGTTAGCATCTCTCTTCTGGGACTTGGGTGATATTCTAACATGTAGTGACTCTACGTAAACATGACAAACATAAAAATAAAATACCATAATATAAACATGTCTAATAAAATGGAATGCAATGTTAAAATATTGTGATATAAAAATGTATGAGTAATGTAATATGTTATATAGTTTACTAATGTCATATAGTTGGAAGGGATTGGAAAACTTTGGTAGGCCTATTAGATGAAAGCATGTTGTCATATTATATAATATGTACCAACGTATGATTATAATACATTGTAGATAATATTGCTATCCAAATAGTATACCATACAACATACTACATGTATTATCACACTATACTATAATATGATAAGTAAACAACGGACAGTTAATTATTATCTTTGTTATGTGTTTTTATGTTTCATATTATATTTGTAGATTATTGTGCACCAGTCATATACAGTGCAGTTGAGTATAGAATGACTTGGCCATTCCCATACAAGTTCACATCAAGTACAAACAGCGGTGTTTACTGTTATTTGACTTACAAGCTGACAACACTGACTAACATCAGGTCACAGTGTGTAGCAGCGTATGTGGGTGATGCCGTTACATTTTTCCCACACTGTCAAATATTGGAAAACTATTGTACAAGTAAAAAGATCAATTTTTAAGCAATGCTCAAGGCGATTAGCTGACCTCTATTTCAGGTTTCAAATACTTTAACAAAGAGTTGAGTGCGAGCAATGCACAGCGTGTGTCAAATGGTTAATCAATCGCCTCATTCAAATAGAATACTCTCTAAGCTTAATCGCAAATCACACACACACTTTGAGTATGTAAATCGAGAGCTATAAATCAATATACTCAATATAACTTGATACATAAGTCATCCCAAATACTATGACAATTCAGTCCTTTGAGGATGTTTGACATAGATAATATGTGAACAAACAAAACGAACCATTTTCAGTTATTGAGTTAATCAAAATGAAATAGTAAATACAAACATTTCAATGTTGATTTTAGTGCGTGCCTATGCTAGGGATACTGAAAAAGAGGGCGTGCCTATATAGTGGAACTATGCAATTTATCACAGCAATTTGAAGCATATACATGGGGGATATAGTGATAGTAACTTTGAAAACCTGTGCAATAAATAGCGCTTCCACCCTACCAGCATACAGAACACTATATAATATGATGCACGTATACAATAAAATAGTAAAAAATAATTCTATTATGTTGCGGATTACATGTAAGTTATATTAGTTTTTTCATATACACTCATAATTATATCTTTCACATCACATGTTGTGTATGTAATAACATTAGGCTCTAGGCATACACGCAGATACCAGGAATGTCGTGAAGTGATGTATATACAGTCATACTGTGTTATAACTAGTTCCATTGTACATACAGTGTAGTGCATTCTCGTACACATGCACGTTATGTTAGAAATGGATTATTAATGTTGCAGAGTACTAATAGGTGTAGTTGGAGTCATACAATGTACACTTATACACTGTAGCGTACACAGAAAATATGCCATTGCAATTAGTACATGCACATTCATATTGAATTATCTCCAGCATTATAATATCTATAGTATACATGTACATAAGCAATAGCAAACTTACTAGTGACTAGAAGATGTGTACTGGCAGTAGTGTATCCATGAATGTTGCTAACATTACAATTATATATTCCGGAATCATTTATGGAAACATTAGATATACTGAGGTAGCCGTTGCTTGCGTTCACACGAGGTGTGGGGGGAATTGTCTTTCCATTCTTTGTCCAATTGTGGCTAAAAAGGATGAAGACAAAAATAAAACTATTCCATCCACAATTGAGGAGGGGTGTAGATGAAGTGATAAAGAATTTGTTTAACTCCAAAATACAAAGACAATAATCATCAAAGTTCAATACACAGGTGCAGATATGCAACACACTGAACGATATTTTTATAACAATGCAAAGACCTGCAGAGAAGGTAATGGAATTATGTGTCACCGATGCATTTCATAACTAAAGCTCTTTCGCAGGACACCAGAATCCTAGTTTGATGCAGTTATTTGTCAAGCAACCAATTGTGTTGCCTGGTTGTACAACTACAAAACTAACCCTCTGCTAGTCTACATGAGTATGTATAATACATGTACATCGTACATGTATATAATAGACCCCCTACATGTAGGCTATCTACTATGTATTAACACTATATTCATTTTGTATATAGTTCAATTTATTTTAATAATTATGAATAAGTATTGTGTTACCTGGCAAGAGGGAAGGCATGAGCTACACAAGGTAATGTTACAGTTGCCCCTGACTTGCTGACTAGACTCTCCATCTTGTATTCTAGCGACGGACCTGTCTCTACTGGGTCTGCAATAATAAGCAAGCATGGAAGAAATTACCTACGGCTGCATTGCAAGTTTTTCTAAGAGTGTATGTACACATGCAGACATTTGAACATGTATATCTATCTACTGTAAATGTTCTATTTCCAAGCCTAAGCAGAGTAGCTAAAAAGTTTTGTTTAGCAAGTGTTTATATTGTACAAATAATACAGCAGCATCAGCAGTAGCCACACAAACATCTTCAAGTATTATAGATATAGACGAAGCAATGAACCGAAGAAACACGCTGCTTATAGGAATAGGAGTTGATACCGACCAATCACGTTGAGTGTAGCTGCAGGACGACTGGATCGTCTGCTCTTGTTGCTCATAAGGTTGACAGTGAGACAGCTCATTTCCTTCAGGTGATCCTGTTGGGTGACATTGAAGAGATGAAGAGTCGGACCCATCATCATGTATCTCCCACCTGGTAAACACAATCAGTGTATTAAATAGATTCGTAAATAATATATTATCTATTACGCTGTAGGGCTGTCTTACATTCTATGCAAAAACATATATATTATTTATGCCAATATGCTAAGTTATGAAATGACAACTTGTTGCCTTGCTGCACTTTCAGTGCAATTTCAAACCCACTGTGGAACGAAATTACCAGGAGAATTTGTAACAGAGCTGAGTATTATGGAGGAAAGTTATAATATAATATTCTATAATATAGAATCAATAGGAATTAAACCACACTACAGAAATATAACAATGGTATAATAGTCAGCAAGTGTAAATGTTTCACCAACAGTGTTATTTGAATTATCTGATAGAAATAAGTGTCAAGATGTTGAAAGAGATTTTAGTTCAGAACAATAGGAAAAGCAGACAAGCTGATAAAAATTATTTGTGTATGTATTTCCCATACATTTCATGACTAATAGCTTGGCAACACCTACACACTTTGCACCACCTATAAACAAACGCCATTTAATATTTTTGCCTCAGTTGATTTTCGAGAGAGGTGTATATAGAGAAATTTTTCGATATTCAAGTGTCGCTATGACCTTGAAAGGCATGGTGCATAATACACCGACACTAAACAATAAACATGGTGAGAGGGTGCTATTGTGTGAGTATTGGATTGTAACCACTTCAGTGGAATTTGAACTAAAATAGAAACTAGTTGAACATAAATCTAAAATTTTACTCGTTTCTTCTATCAATATGCATTATGTCGATGGCGGAACGATGCAATTAATATAGTAACGTAGACCTGCATGCCAAATTGGCAATCATTTGTTATAAATAAGGACAACTTCCAAAGAAGGTCTGCCAAGAGATATTGGGGCACATTTCTACTGTGAGTAATCTAGAATGGTGTACAATAATGCTTGTATATGCATGCATGTAAATACAGGACTTGCTTTATAGGAAAATTGCTACTACATGTAGTTGTAATCAAAATTACAAATAGGATAGATAGGATGTGAATTAACTCCCTCTAAAATCAACTCACCGGAAGAGATTTTCTGAGAACCAACGAACCATGAATTGACACTGACGAATGGACGTACAAAGGAAGGTCTGATGTCACATGTAAATACAGCGGTGTTACCTCTCATTACCCAAACGTTCTGTGTGTAGACATCATATTCCTCATAGTCTTCAGTTTTAACTGCAACCATACCAACATAATATGCTCACAAGTATTAGAAAGTGACTTCCATGTTGTTACTTATATGATAGCGTTATAGGAAAAATATAATTAATGCTGTACACATTGGCTAATTTCTCGGCATACATTTTAGAATTTCACACCATTAGGCCCATTGGACCACCAGCCTGTGTTCCAAGTTCCATTAGTTTAAGTGTGAGACCTACACAGAGTTTGTTGTGGAACTTTGCCACCAATACGAATGGTACACCCATAAGGTATATTATTAGTAAGGTGTGTAAATAGATTATGTTGGTAATATGATGGTGCTTGAAGTGAGTAAAACAGAAGAAATATGGTGGTGGGTAAGTCCAGCTGGTAAGATATAATGCTGGGTGGCAAACCACATGGACTTAAGAGATAAAAAGACATTTACAAATAAGAACATATCTTTGTAGATAAAGAATACCTGGACACTCTCCAACTACACTGCAAAATACACATGTGGACTAGTTGCATGCGGACTAGTTGCCATGCTCTTGCTCCAGTGCTACATGCACATTAGTTTCATGATATTATGTATCTATTGTTTTGATAGAACATAATAGCAATGTTTCAAGAACATCCATGGAACGCTGCTAAATGTAATCGCTAATGTATACCCTACCAGCTTTGCAAGAAGCAGTTAGATGTGATCAGCGCGGACATGTTTTTTCTTGGCACCCAGGCTATGTAAGATAGAGCAGAGCACTACTTGATCAGATCAATATAATGTAGATGGACAAGTGTAATTAATATTATAATTGACTGTCAGCATTACACTGTGACTATTCATGTCAGCAATTAGCTTACTACATGCTGGCTGCCAATCTATTATCATAGACCGGCATACCACAAGGTGAGATCTCTGCCCTGGACCTAATGCTACCAGCTAATGTGAATAACTATGATACTATATTGCACGATATATACGTATGACTAACATCATGCTTCCGTTCACCAAACCAATATTCAATACGTTATCTGAAATTTGATCCAATTAATTTAATGAATTCGAATTGGAAATTAAATTTTACGATATCAGTTGCCGAATGTTGTACAGATAAGTGAAGCCTGTATGGTTGTTAGTAGGCATATGTTTGTTCCCAGTGCAGTCACAGTACCGTGTTTATTATTGTCTTTGAACTAGTATTATCTTAGGCATATTCCTTATTTTGTGTAGATACACATGCACATGTGATATAAAGCTACATGTACATGATTGTACATGAACATCAGACCTCAATGTGTCAGTCGTTTCAAAGTCTACAACACTGTATACCAATGACGAGTCCCACATATGGCCTTGGCTCCACTTCTCTTGGTACGTTACATGCTGCATGTCGTGATATAAAACAACTACATGTAAATACATTGTACACGTACCACAGTCTAACTGGCCCATGTTTGAAGCATGTGCATTCGGTAGGGAGGGGGGGACTTCCCAATGCTTTACATTTATACCATAAAAATGTGATAGCTCGCTGGCGCACCATGTTTTAGAGATCAATGTAGACTGATGGTGTAGATGCCACTGGTTTAATGAGAGGCCTTGTTGGACATTAATGTGCGATGTCATCGTTGTAAGTAATAGCTAATGAGATGTGCATGTGTATGTGAGTAATAGCTAACGAGATGTATTAGATGTACGTGTAAGTGTCGTTATTGAATAATGTGGGATGTGGAGAGGGATTTACCTGAATAATATACATGTCCTTAGTGATGGATTATAGCACAAGGTGCGGTAGAACGTTACGTTGTGTCAATACTATAGATATATTATATTATGCTGTATATATTGTATATATTGTCAATGCAAACCATCTAGTAGAGAGGGATTCAAATGTGATGTATGATATTATACATGCACTGTATTGGCATGAATGCACTTCTACAAATGTAGTAGGGAATCACTGCTGTATATTTAATTATGGTACTATAATAGCCGCACAACTCAATTTTAGTTCTGAAATTCAAAGTTTAGACGTGGAATAATGACATGAATGACCTTATTTCAGTTTTGATTATTACATAATTCTAAATAGGATTAAATCAAAAACAACAACTACTTGCTTTCAACACTTAATACTACTTTGACATCTTTTATATTCAGTACTATTCTGTGTTGATTGATAGTTAAGGTATCTGCAATCCATAAAATTGATAACAAAGATATCAAAGATGTTTTAGTTTTACAGAAAGTATCACCACTCTCAACCAATCAGTCAACACATTTGGGATATTTTTCAACAGGAAGTGTTGACTAAAGGGTGATAGAAATAATAGGATATAGGAGCCATGATTATTCTAAGGATAGTACCTGTATATGATATAATCAGAAAACTAGTAAATACATACAGACTTAAAAGGTGCAAGCTATATTACTAAGACTAATCCCATATATATTATTATTTGTAATATACACTATAACTGGGCGAGTCATATATACAAAAACTGATTGCAGATGGTAGCATAGAATATACAATGATATACAGTTATTAGTATAGGGATTCCTGTACTGGTAACAATTAACAAGTAAATTACTAAATTAGCCTATACGTTATTGAGATGCGTTATTGGGTATAAATGTATTTCTGGTTACAACACTTTGATTCAGCGCAGGAGTGCATTAGTTTATGTGTGCGGAATTACCTGAAGATAGTCTTTTACGCTTTGATATACCAGCTACTACCTGCCTAACATCCTTGGGGATGATTTACACAATTAGTATGTAAGGGCCGGGCAAACCAGAGCACAAAACACTCATAATATAATAAATCTAGTCTATTCAGACTGACTGAAGAAACATAGGCACCATGAATGGAAATTATTGAGGTATTTAATGAAAGACTTGATTACCTGTTTTTATATGAACGCTACGGCTCACGACTTTTCCAACAGAATTTCTTGCCACACATCTACAATATTGAACATATCCACCAATATTGATTGATTTGTTCCTAAAGTTAAGTTATTCATTTCCACATTGTTATTATACGACATTATTTTAACAAATAGAACATCCCATTATTATGCATCATTAATTGTCTATTAAGCAATGGCTGGAAATGCAACAAATTATACATACTGTGCCTCCCCGTGTCTTTGATTAATTAGACATTTGTATTGTATAGGACAACATAACGTTACAAATGTAATATAAACAAATTAAAGAGGTAATTTACCTTAAATTAAAGTGGTACTGTTGATAAAACAAACAGCAGACATACCTGTAGGCCGCTCGATGAATTGAACTGTTTAAGGGTCCCAGAAAAGGTAGAATTTGCAGCGAGTTATTGGCATGTACCTTTATATAATCTAAAATTGACAGAAATTGAATTTATGCTAATTTTCAAAACAATTCTTCATGTATTTCCTATTATTATGACAGGACTCAATTTACTATTTCCAGCATTTTAATGACATACATTTAGAAGAGACACAAAACAAATAAATGTGTAAGTGATAAAAGCAAAGTTTAATCAGAAAATTAATTTGGCTTTTATAAAATATTGCAAAATTCTTTGAAATGGATGTTATGATGACCCTTGAGATAGCAATGTGTTTTGATGACTCACCATTGTCCAGAGGTATAGGGGAGCCATTAGACCTCTCCCAGCCCATTGTAGGTTCGGGCTTTCCATGAGCAGAACATACTATCATTTTACCAATATGACTGTAAACGAGTAAGTTGCTTGGAGGTTCCAGCATAAAGATGGGGCCTGTGTCTGGTTCCTCGTTCATACCATAGCTCCAACCTGTTAAATTCAAAATAATTGATTACAGTGCTGTTATCACATGTAGTAGTGTATAAAGGTGTTCATTTTAAAGGTAGAATAATATTAATCGTTTGTGATCAACCGAGCAGTAAACCAATAGTGACCCAAAATTGTGAGTCGTGTCACCAATGTTGGGACATGATGCCACTTCTAGCTGTGCTGTGAATGTTGAACCAGTGTTGGGCCTGTGTTGGGCCCTTCTGAAGCCAAAGAAAGTCATAATGCCATAAAAACGATGCTTTATGGAGATCTTTATGCTCACCTACAACTAGTTTCACTTATACTCATCAGATAAAATACCATATAGTCATATTTATAGGTTTATGTATATTTACATGATATACACCATACAGTTCAGGCAATGTATGTGTAAAGTAGTGCTCAGTGGTAAAACAAAGCATCGAAGGAAACTTAAAATATCTAACCAACCACTCAAAACAGTAGATGAACTGCTGTTAGTTAAAGTTTAATCTCAAGAACCATCTGTATGCCATGAGAGTCTCTCTCATTTGTTTGACCAGTAGCAGTTAATTTGATGAGAATGATGTTTTTTCTTAATTATATCTTACTTTTATTTATGCACATTTACATATTTATGTAAATATAAAAATGGAATTAAACATCAAGTATTGCATCAGGAATTTATAAGTTTGTAAAACTTACCCCTCAATACAAGCTGAAGAATAACTAATCCACTTAGAACATAATATTTGAATTGCTCCATGTTACGCTGAGCTAAATAAAAATCCCCCTGAGCTGTTTGTTGAAAAAAGCTTTATAATTTCATTGCGATAGATTTTTAAACAACATGTTGCACTAGATCACACTAATAGGCTCTAACCGCCAGAAAGAAGTGATTTAGAATCGTGGAAGTCAATGAATAATAGAAGTAAATTTGTAGCTATTCATACATGAAATTGCATACAAATTAGACCTCTGTTGTCTGTATGATACAGTGGGTACGTTGTTATAGAGTTGCATTACACCTTGATTATCATGCTTATTAAATTAGCTAGCCAATCAGAGAGCAGCAGAGAGTATTATCAGAGGTGGCACACGACTTGGCAGCTGTAAAGTCATTGATCCAATCAAGTTGTTATAACTCCAAGATCAGTTATCAGTTAGAAGAGCTAGGGCAGGTGGCGTGTAATATACTCTACTTGTGTGAATGAAGTCTACATTGTATTATCATCATATACCACTTGTATTAGACAAGTTTATTGTTTCACATAAGCAGCATCAAATTAAAAGTTAACAAAAGATCTTTAGTTTAAAACTTTTTAAAGTGCAGAATAAATAATTTGACATTTACAACCTACAATGTATGGCCGAGTGCATTTTAGTAAAATGAGTGGCCCACATGCTCTTCACACACTTACAAAGGTCCATAATATACGACACAAAACAATTTTGTATACATTTTAATACTATCTCAGAATTTCAGAAAAACAACTAATTTATAAAATATGGATAGAATACATGTATATCTCATTTAATTTTAAGATAGCTCACAACATTGCATTAGTTTCATAACATAGATGTACTAAATCTCACATGCGTTTGTATAAGTAACATCTACATGTACATGATATCAATTAATAAATTTTATGTAATAAAATAGGCAGTAGCCTACAGACAAGGGCAAATAATTCCATATTTATGCATGTATATGCACATGTGTAGAGGGTTGGGGCAGTGTACACAATGGTTCTAATCTCTACAGTACTTTAGGAAATCCTTCAAAACTAGAGTCTCACTCTACCAGGTATGTTGTCAAAAGCTATTTATTTTAGAAAGAAGTCAGGGCCTGAGAAAATAGATATAGAGAGTATTTATTTGTGATCTGTAAATAAAAAAACTCACCGGGCTTATACTCCTCGGCATAACCAGGCCCTTGCAGCTTGCACTGCCAGGTGCCAGTGCTGGCTAACTCCCTGTGAGCAAAGGCCTAGATGACATGACCTTTTTTGGCAGGGGTAGAGGGGTTGCCTTGAAGCCATGCTACTTGCATGACCCCAAGGACTTAATATGGGGCACAGGAGCAATTGTGGCTGGATGCTCTTCCTAACACCACTGTGACTGGGATTCGAGCCTGGAACCTTCAGCATGAAGGTTCAGCATTCTAACCACTAAGCCGCGGCTGCCCCTTGTGATCGATAAATGTTTTGTTTAAATCATCATGATTATATACACATGTATCTACATCTATGGCCTGTGATTCCTTTTCTTTTGAACTTTGATACTACTATAGGTTGAACATGTTCACTGACTAGAGAAACTTCTACCATTTTTCTAAAATTAACGGTACAATACATGTATAATATGTCCATAAATAACTCATATACACATTGTGTGGGAGTTTTCTCCTCAGCAAAGATCTCCATAATTGTTTAGTTCTTTTCATATTTGTATTTGCACAAATTCATGCATTTCTTTGCCAAAATTGATTTTAAACCCAGTTGTCAAAATATCAGGCTTTGCACAACATTTACATCTTAAAATTTCAAAGTAAGCCCTGTTAGTGGCGAAAGGACATTCTCATTTATAACTTACATGAAAATTAACTGTTCTGCTATTAATCTAGGGTGGGTGGACAGCGTACAATTACCATGCATGTATCTGTATAGCTAGTGTATATCAGGTGGTGTCTGGTGAAATGTATCAACAATCACGGTGTTGATTTGGTTATCACACCATTAGTACATGGTCACACATACAAATACATGTACCTGCATATATGCCTATATAAATTACCATTTATTATTTTGAAAATAAGCAATATTTGAAATCCCTGTTAGTAGACTTAATACAGCTTCATGTATGTTTTGTGTCTTAGTTCTCGTGTATATCAAATTTAGAATCTGGTGAGAAATTGTCTTAGAGGTTACATTCAGTGCCACTCATCACAAAAATGAGAGCTGGGAGAAGACAACTAACTTCAAATCTTCATTACTAGCTTTGATGGTTTATAATATAATCCTCCTTGCTAGTAAAAGAGACAGTATCTACACTGATACACTTAGTACATGGTACTCCCACTTTACCACATATATACAGATAATAATGGAGTTTCCCCACCTACATGTAAGCAGATATACTTGTTGTGGTGAATAGGTACTAAATTTATCTGCTGGCCAACTGCATTTGTTAAAAACTTTGAGTGCTACCATGATGTGTTGAATGTTATATATTTTTTGGTTTTGCATGGAGAGTGAGGGTAGGAAACAGCTGCCATCCATCTTATAGTATGATTATATATCAATAATAGTTACATGTACATTTATATACATTGTGTCTAAGTACATAGTTACTTCCCGATGAGAACTTGCCTCATGAACAAACAGCAATCCACAGCACAGATATCAGTGTTTTACCTCGCTAATAATACTTGTACATGTATTTTATTTAATTTATGTTTATCATGGTTAGTCACGTTACACTTGGTCTGTTTTATGTTACATTCACTGAAAATATATGTCACATTGTCATATATAGAGTGTAGTGAACTTTCACGTGGGAGAATAAGGTTGATTCCCATAAATTTTGCATCCATGTAGCATACCCTTTATAGTGATGCTGTGCTACTTTGTCCTCCTTCTCCACCCTAAATTAGAAAAAATACAGATCTCTTCAGATGTATGGCCAAACCCTCATATTGTTACAAACAGTCATGTAGTAAGGCACTTGTCCTTCTGAATTAGGTGCGTACTCATATATTTCCCATATGGGAGAATATAGCGTAAAGGAAACCCACCTCATGTGCTCATACAAGTAGAGTTGTCAGTCCCTGTATGCAAGGTGAGGTAATAACTCTAAAGTAGGACTTAGAGCATGTGTGGCTTCCTTAGCCTCTGATTGGTTCATTTGTTGTAATGAGATCCATTTTATAGCCTGTGAGGCATCCGCGCAATGTCAAGTACCTGCAGATTTAAGCAGTATGACTGATTGGTGCAGTGCAATATTTCATGAAGCATTGAGTATGAAGGTAAGCAATAGACCACAGGCTAACAGTGCAGTCTACAAGCATATACAGATAGTATATGAAACTACTTGTTTGCTCTAAAGCACATTTCTGGCTGTTCCCACACAACATACAGCAGACATCATTACGTGGTAAAGCGGATTAACTAAAAGAGAATAATGCCAGTGAATCCAAATAATATACTTGCTGGAGAGACCGAAGTGACCCAAGTGACCGAATTGCAATGTACGATTTGTCAGACACTCTATCATTCCAGCGAATGTGATTCTATAATCGGACCTTGTGGACACATCTATTGCTTACTATGTAGGCTACTCATCATATACTGCCCCTGTGGACTATACCTTGGTGGTAAGCTATATTCTTAGAATATATAATATTATGTATTATAAATATATTATTATTATACTTAAGGATAATGGTGATATAAATTTGCTTCTCTTCACTGATGATTCCTCTATATTTTGTACATTATCCAATTTAGAGGAATTATATTTCGTGTGTGAACATGTATAGTAATAGTTTATGGTATTCTAAAAAAGTTTGTTCATTGTGTAATTTTAGCATTTGGTGCTCAAGCCCAAGAAAACCTGGAGTAGTCTTCAGTGTGGAGTGAAACATCTCCATGTATTTGCCAGGATTGATAATAATACTATACATCTGTCCACATACTAAATACATTTTGATATCATCTAATACTTTATTGAAAAAAGATCTCTCTATCTGCGGAGTCCGATATTTAGGATTTCAGTTGAGTAAATGAGCATATCCAAATGACTGTTCTAAAACTAATGGATATTGGCTAGTTCTGACTCAGATATACATTAATCATGTTCTTTCTTTTTTGTTTCTTTGCTGAATATTTTTATAGTCTTTATCTGAATAAACTAATAATCGGATTGAGAGACGAGCCTCCCTTCTGCTTCATTGTGAGGTTAGAAAGGTTAGAAGTAAGAGTATATACAAGGAGTATATACATGTACAAGAGGTGTAATGGGTATATACAAGGTGTATATACATGCAAGAGGTGTAATGGGTATATACAAGGAGTGTATACAAGGTGTATATACATGTACAAGAGGTGTAATGGGTATATACAAGGAGTGTATACAAGGAGTATATACATGTACAAGAGGTGTGAGGGGTATATACAAGGAGTGTATACAAAGAGTATAATATACATGTACAAGAGGTGTGAGGGGTATATACAAGGAGTGTATACAAAGAGCATAATATACATGTACAAGAGGTGTGAGGGGTATATACAAGGAGTGTATACAAGGGGTATATACATGTACAAGAGGTGTGAGGGGTATATACAAGGAGTGTATACAAGGGGTATATACATGTACAAGAGGTGTGAGGGGTATATACAAGGAGTGTATACAAGGAGTATATACATGTACAAGAGGTGCAAGGTGTATATACAAGTAGTGTATACAAAGAGTGTATACAAGGAGTATATACATGTACAAGAGGTGTGAGGGGTATATACAAGGAGTGTATACAGGGAGTATACAAGGTGTGCATACAAAGGGTGTATACAAGGGGTGTATACAAGGGGTATATACAAGGGGTATATACATGGGGTGTATATATGTAATAGGTATGCAAGTAATATTTTTCGTGCAAGGAAAATATTTCTGTGCACACAGGGACTTGGCTCCAAATCTGTGAAAATAACCCATCCTTGCTTGTTGTAATTAGAAAATAAGACAGGTATGCTATATTATGATATGAATATCATTGGGTGCTTCAATTAAAGCATGTATTGGACTTTCTACATTCTATCTGGGGAAGGCTTCTGCTGTAAAATGCAGCTCTTCTTCTGTGTTTATCAAAGTAGTTGTTGTTGTTTCACTGATACAGAGTGGCTATCTACACCAATGATTGCAATGCATATTTTACATTTGTTACCTGCCCTGTCCACCCAGTCTTAAAGACACTGCTACCATTGTACAATTTTACTATTGCAGAACCCTGAATAATTCATTTTACCAATACATGTATATAATTTAAGACATAATTGGAACTGGACCTGTATATATTACTTTTTTATTTACTTATTACTACGTACTACAGCGGCGGTCAGCTACAACTTTCAAAATACATTCTCCATATACAGCCGTTCCAACACAGAGTCGGGCAATAGGGCTTTCCTTCATTGAAGGAACTGTGTATTTAAGAATCCATTGCATAATTACCACAGAACTTAAAAAAGACAACAAAAATGGACAATATATTTTTTTGTAACTACATTGGAACTTGCTAATTCAAACCTCACTTGCACGTAATTTAAAAACTTGGTTAGTTCAAACTATTAGCCTTGGTCCCTGCTGAGCACTATATAAATGACTTCAAATAATTCAAACTTATCATCTGTAATTCAAACTTCACACCACTTAGGCTCACACTATAATCAAGGATAACACCATTACAGCAACCATTAGTCGCCTAATAATAGTTGCTAGTAATTAGTATTAGTTACTACTGTTTCTGCTCAAGCTAAGCTGGGAAAACCCACTGATAGTTTTACTGTTCCAAGCTAAACGCGGTTTTATATTGTTGTCCTCTACATGTAATGCATAACTTGTTGCCCATCTGCAATATTGCAAATTTGAGTGTACTAAGCCTTACATATAATTCCATTAAATAGGAAGCTGTCATGTTAAAACTTGTCTTTCCTCCATTGGATTCATAGTTGAAGCACATGAAAGTTAATGCATACAACATGCACATTCATGTGCCTATATAATAGCAACATTTGTCAAGTAGGCATCCAAGTCATTATACAAAATAAAGGCATCACATACATGTAATTCAAACTCAGGCCTAAATCAAGCCAATTATCATGGTGGTCCCTTGAAGTTTGAATTAAGCAAGTTCCACTGTATATTAGTACATTATACCAATGTACAATTTGGTGACAGGTTTGGTGGTCACACAGTACCACACCCTGACTAGATACATGTAGATACACCTGCTACATGTACATGTAAACGTCTGAAAATACCAGTACGTTAGTTAGTCTGCAATTCAACTGTAGCAAACTGTACAGTTCTAGCTGCAGACTAACCAATACTGTCATGTTGTATATACTAGTATTATTGTATTGCATATTATAGATTCTACAGGACAGTAGCGTCATTTATGATAGTGATTTGGTGAATATAGCAAATGTCAAATGTAAAGTTTAATGGTAGGATGGTTGTTTAGTTGACTGGACGATGGTTGGACATAACAATCAGTGTATATTGTAAACAACATCATTCATACTCCTGTACCAATGACCAATGTCCAATGTCAACACTGACTTGTTTTACATAGCTGACTACACCTACATTAGTGCTGATTTGTGATTAGCAGGTTTGTACATGTGTGAAGTACTAGTAATTGTAAATATGATGCTAATCCTTAACCTGTTTTTTGAGTTAGGTACAGAAGTGGAGAAATTTGAGATAGCCTTTGTCCTTCGGCAAAACTGAAGCAGGAGAAGTTGTCTTCTCTATATTTTGCTGGTTGACCACCCTTACCCCAAACCCCAACCACAAACAAGGAACTAAGGCTATCTAAATTTCTCCACTACTGCACCTAATTGGTTTTTTTGGTAGTCAGAACAAATCTGTAATTGAAGGTACATCTCGGCAAATGGATAACATTATTTAGAATAGTCAAGTTTGAAAGAGGGTTGTTTTATTTGATATGAGGTTGAAATAGTTTATAGAGAAAGAAAATCAATATTTAATGTCTTGACTTCCACTCAGCAGTAGCTGCTTATCATTTCTTTCCACACTTTCATTATCTCTCCCGAAAATCTGCAACCAGAATTGAAAATCTTCTTTATAAACGCTGGCTATAATCATACTACAGCCTGAATATGCTAAGTCAAGTTGTGAATATAATGCATGAATATTGTAATGGTTTCTGTGATTTGGTGCGGTCGTCCTTGGACGACTATCGACCCAGAAATGAAGTGCCTATGAGTGGTGCTAGGACTTTGCATTACATGAAAGATCGAGCGGTCTCAGTAGCCCAATAACTACCAGAGACGACCCATCTGGTCCCAAGTCTGACCTTCAGACTATACGTTGAAAGAGAGTGATCCGACCTAGTAGGCGGTTCGCTAAGCGAATGACCTGACAAATGGAAGTGAAAGTCTCTGTATCAAGTATAGATGTGTCTTTATTGAAAGCCAAGTGAAGACTGAAACAATGAACAGTGAAACAATGCCCTTTATATAGTATAAGGACTAAAGAAAAGACGACGTGAGGTCGTCCGGAAGTTGCGCAACAAGATGGCCGCCGGAAGCCCGACGGCCGACCCAAAATAGGTCGGGTTCTACAAAAGTTGCTTATAATGGTCCAATTCATGTACAAAATGAATATCAATGGATTCTGAGAGGTCGGGCCTCTGTACATGGGTATAAAAGGCATTAAAAGACTTAGTAATAATTATACAAGTATATACAATAACATGTAATGGGTATAAACACATGAATACACTTATATAGACAGTAATTAAATGGTTTAACATGCAATACAATTGAATGTGGGTATACGAGCAGCTAGTTATGAGAGTTTGAGTGTCAGTTGAGTAGCGCTGTGACAACTACTAGGCACTTAGGGTGCTGCAGGTCTTTGTCCGGTAGCTGGAGTCGTATACAAATGTCCTGTACCATTACAATATTATGAACATGTAAATATGTGAAGATCTTGTATTGTACAAATATACCTTAGACTGATTCCACTATAGTGGATGTTATACAGATACATAAATTAGATCTTGCCCCCATATTGTTATTACACCCAACCTGTACATGTAGCTATGTACAAGTAGATGTATTGTAATGTTTTGGGGGTTGTGTGTATGTCGTCCTAAGACAACCCCTTGTCCAGAATGAAGAACCTATGAGTGGTGCTAGGTCTTCTCATTACATGAAAGATCGACAGGTACTAATAGTCCAATGACTACTCAAAACGACCCATGTGGTCCCCAGTCAATGCTTGTTTGCTATACTGAGAAAGAGTATGTTCCGGCCTAGCAGGAAGTTTGGGAAGCAAGGTCGAGGACCTCGACGACTGGAACGACCAATACTACGAAGTGAAGACTCTGTATAAGTAGTATAGAAGTGTCTTTATTGAGATCCAAGTATCAACCGAGACAATGAATACAAAAACAACGCTCTTTATATACTATTAGAACTTCCAGAGGAAGTTCCAGTAAAAAAGCCGACGCAGTGTCGTAAAAGGCCGGTGTAGTGTCGTCTGGAAATTGCACAGCAAGATGTCGGCCGGAAGCCCGAGGCCGACCCAAAACATGTCGGGTGCAACAAAAGATGCTTAAAATCATCCAAATCATGTACAAAATGAATATTAAGCATTTCTGAGAGGTCGGCCCTCTTTATATGGGTATTAAAAGGACATGCATGTAATTGCTCAGTATATAAGCATAGGGTTTACTACAGAGATAAGTTAACACAGGCAAGTATATGCACTAAGTGTCCATAATAAGTACAATGTGGTCGGGAGGCTGAATATGAAGTTACATTTACCACTACAGTATTATACTTCGGCTTACAATCTACCAATAGTGTGCTGTAGAGCCAGTACTTCGCTACAATTTCTGTTCCTAAAACGCGTGAAAATATCCCAAGTGATTTACATGTATTAGCATACGTAGCTGGCCTCTATATACGGTGCACACGTACATTCATGTACTGTACATACAGTGTACATTACAGTGTACATTGCAGTGTACGTTACCGTGTACATTACATAACTGAATAATATTACAATTCTGTTGTAGTAGTTTTGGACATGATATAGTCATGGACAGTTGAAAATACAGATTCGGGGTGGCAGGACGGGATTGCGTAGACTTAGGGTCGCACACACTCCTGTTATGGAAGGTGAGCTCTTCTCTCAGAACCCAGCTCCTGTAACTCATATAAACATCAGGTTGTGAGGTGGCTAATTGGAGGAGGATGGGTAAATACACTCTGTTAGTGCTTGTAACTAAAGATACCAGAAAACATATTATATGCCTGCCAACTCCAGTCTTGATCAACTTGGGCATTGCCAACGCACAACTCTGCTATTTTTTGCAAAATCCACCATCACTAGCTGATATGGACACAAACATTAGTATAGCATACCACACACGCTTACAGTAGAATCTAGATGCTGCTAAACTTTGACTTAGAACTTTGAACCTAACCCTATCAATCAAATTGTGATAGCCTAGTTTTTCTGCAGAGTTGTTCATGTATTGCAAAGCAGTAGTTGTAATTTTTACTAGAGACAAATACAATAACAATTATATAAAGGATATAACACTAGCTTTTTCCTGAGACATGACAGATGTAAAACAGTGTAAATATTTCTGGTACATACAACTTGCAATGCTCTTGATTTTCCTCCTGGCAGAAGTAGTAGAGGAGATATGCTGGCTGCCAGCATATTTTCTAATAATTGTTTTTCTGATAGGTCTCATCTATCTGGCATTGTAATAGGATAAGATTCATTTGTCTCATAGATCTTATGAAAATAATTACTAAACAGAGTGACAAATCCTCCATCAGAGTATAATGTACATGTACATATACATGTACATGTACATGTACATGTACATGTACATGTACATGTACATGTATGTCTCACATACGCCTGCACAGGTAACTAGTAGTAGATATTTTATATGCTGCTACATGATTTGGATAGACTGACAATATTGCTGTCTCCACAAGCTCTCCTCCCCCACCACATTGTAATTTGCATTGTAGACCCACAAGGAGATCATATTTTCTCTAATAAATTGGTATGGTTGTGTATAGTGTATATTTTGTTGTAGGAATAATTACAATTAATAATTATTAATTATGTGTGGCAAACTCAATTTGTCTCAAAAATGGGAGCACTTGACTAGACTTTGGAATTTGTATATACATGTAGGTCTAAAAATATAAAACTTATTTGAGTTATAATAATGCTCTAAGTTTAATAACTGAGCAGCAGGCTTGCCAAGTTCGACTGATGAAAATCAGGGAGATTCAGCATTTGGGTGTGGGGTGTCCATTTTGGGTGGGGTACCAAAATTTGAGTTGAAAATCCGGGAGTCTCCTGCGAAATCAGGGAGACTTGGTAAGCCTGGTGAGCAGGTTATAAAAGGTAGGTTCATTGTTGTAACACCATTGTTTCATCTAGCAACATGTAAACCAATAATCAGGTATATAAGTCTCAAGTCCATTAAGTTTGTTCTAAAATTTGGACAGTTGACTCATTTATTTAGTATATGAAACTGACACCTGTTCTCTTATGAAAGTTGTCGCACTTCCTATAGAGAGTTAGTTGGATTTTTTAGCAACAATAAAGTAATTTCTGTCTACTTATATGGCTTGCATCTTTGATAGAAACTTAGAGGACTGTAGGAGTCTCCCAGCTTCGTTCCATGGGAGAACTGGAGAGTTGTAGTAAACTGTGTACTATTCCTTATGCCATGTACATGTACCTGTATAATACTATTTAATTACTGCAGCTCATTCATCATGGTGTTATATGTTGCATAAATATACATTGTAAATATCTAATCATGCTTTATCGTGCCATCGCATACACTATCTGTTACATTAGCTTATTATCATACCTCTAACACTAAATATAGCACACTGCAACCACAGATTTGGGGTCAGGTCTGTTTGCGGCCCGCGGCGGCGATGAACTTTGTGGATTGAAGGTTTTTGCTCTGGTTAGATTCACTAAATTCCTGGCCAGTCAGTAGTTTTTCACCTGCCATACATACAAGATCATTTTGAGGCAACATAGAACAAATTAGTGTTCTAATCTGAAGGTGAAAATATTATAATATACTGTCAAATACTACTTGAATATTAAATATATATCAATAGTCAATAGTCTATGTCAAGGTAAGCTATAAGGAGAACAAAGGTTTGTTTTTAATCTGTTATTAATCTACAGTGTCATAATTGTGTCACCTATTTTGTATTTTTGTCAACTACTATTAATAATTATTCTGATGCTAAATATTACTTATATTCTGCCATATGCCGCTTTTAATCGTAAATTCACTGTTATTTTATGTTATTCTTTTAGAACTCAGGTGTCGGGTGATGTAATAAATCAGCAAAAGTTGGCTACTCTTCAGTATTAACTACATGCACAACCGCATCAGTAAAGTAAACCAGTTTGCTGGGTCCTTAGCAGAGAGCTACAGGAGTAACTAGTCTAGTTGCAGAATAAGTTATTTGCACCAAACCAATATGATTATTTGTATGTTTTCTATTGAATATATGACATGCATCAGCAGTTTATAACAACGTGAACAATTTACAAGCAATAGAACTGTATATAGTTAGAGTCTATCTCTGATATACATTATGTCTCTCTCTGTGGCATTGTTTACTTGTTGATTTGTGTTATTTTTATTAAATGTACTAGAGTATCTCTGATTGGTTATTATTATTATACGAGTATGTTCTCAGTGATTGCTGCAGGCAGTGCTTCATGTGAAGTGGAGTAGCCTAGTTGGGCTTGGCTTTGCTTTGCTTTGCTTCGCAGACTGGAAGCGAATGAGGCGAAATCTGCTAGAGAAATTGCGAGAAACAGCAAGACCCTGCCGTGTTGGGCTAAGTTTGCGAATTCGCTCGGATTAAACATGCATGATATTTTTGCTTCCCGCGTGCGTGCTATTGGCCGACAACCGACTCATTGTGTCATTTCGCTCAAAAATTTCAATATTCTTAAGCGCAGGACGTGTTCAAGCCAGTAGTCAAATGCAATATTTCGCGCTTAGTGTGCTTGGAAGTGCGAAGCGAAACAATATGGGCCCACTTGCTACGCGACTGATTTCGCTTCCAGTTTGCTCCAGCCTTTACTTTGAATAGTAATTACTAATTGATAATATTTATATTTTTGGGATAAAGACAGCAGCAAACTCTCTATGCATAGTTAACTGTGGTCAATATTTTTACTGTAAAATACTATACTAGATGGACATACCAGCAGAATATATAAGTATAACAGTTTATCATGGCTTTGCCTCTCACTATAAACAAACAAAACTAAACCGCATTCAAACTAACAACTCTAACACAAAAATCTCTGTTGCCCTCAATATTTTCAAACACACTGGTCACTTGCCATTCGTCACTCTCTAGGGATACATAGTACAGCTACCCATTCAATAATTTTTGTATTGTTCTTGTTATTGCTACAAGGAATCGCGTTTCTGCAGTGACTAATTAGTAATTACTAATTATTTCAACTCCTGGATTGATTCAAGGAGCTCTAGTTACTTCAGTCATAGACGCTGTTGCAGTACTGCACCCATAACATATTAACACGTCACTAATAAGTTATTGCCCATAATATGAGTTGTCCTCTCTCAATTCTGAGAAACGATATAATATTATTATTCAATGTTGTTGTGCATAAAGTTATCTTCTCCCTAAAGGATAACTCAATTTAGTAGTCTAAGTAAGGAGTTGTTCTTTCAACACAAAATCAACAGCTTTTACAAAACTGGTAGTTTAGCGGTTTATAGCCTCCGTTGGCACTGACTGCAATTATAAATAAAGTTACGACCCCTCTTGTGAGACAAAGATAGTGCGGGAGATCTTGTTGGGTGGGCGCCATTGACAATGTGGTCCCTCCCATAGAGGTAACTCTATGCAAAGGGGTATATTATAATATACCCCTTTGACTCTATGGTCCCTCCCAGAGCCATCTCTCAATGGCTCTGGTCCCTCCCATATATATACATGAAGTTATTATAATAAGTTAGTATTAACAACGCTATCCTCAGTCTTCCTACAACCACTCAGAGTGCGAGTAACCTTCAGGCTTCACAGTCTGAATACATGTATATATCATACCCAGAGACGTCACGAAAAACAAGTTTTTATTGATATATATATAATATAAATATTATATTATATATATTCATTATTTTATTATTATAATATATAAAGTAAAAGTTTAGTTATCTGTTATCTTAATCTCATCTACATGTAGATTAAGATTAGATCCAGATTCGATTGAGATGCATTCAGATTCGCTAAATGAGTAATGACTAAATTACCTAGCAGGGATTCACATTGAAAGCTCGACCAAAGTGAAAATGTCCTGATATAATTAATCTTTCTAGTTTAAGTTTTTAAAAAGGAATAGATAGAGTAAAATTGCTGCCAGTAAAAACGGCTCAGAGTCAGTCCTGGCCTATCCTATGTGCATTAATGATTAATCATTGGTTAATACAATGCCCACTTCAGCTAAATATAAAGATGCTTTTTTTCATTTACATTTACATTTATTGGGTTTTCTAGAAGTTTACAGATAACATTATTTTGTTAAAGGTAACTTGTTGACCACAAAAAGAATATATTATTATATATGTATTATATACAACTCATAGGAGAGAATAAATAAATAAACAAAGAGAACAAAAAAAAAGGAGGCAAATATCATTGCTTATGACAAGAGCCAATAATATAGTATAATGTGATTTAATAACAGATAGATAACAAGTATTAAAAGTATGTACAAGTGATAGCAGATTATAGGTGTTTAGGTAAAAAGGAGAGACAGGATTGGTGCTACATATAGGGGAAAGCCAATAAGCTGTTTATAAGCTTTTTAATTCAGAGCTAAATTGGGAAAAATTGCAAAAATTAATGGTAATATTATATAGGCCTACTGCATTTTTAGTAATAGCCTTCATGAGATGATATAAAGAATTAAGAACAATTTTAGGCTGCCCCATTGACAAAACCAGTTGGCTAGTCAGTTTTTGTCAACAATTTAAAATGCATGTAGTTGGCATCATGGATTTGAGACATTTAGGCCTATCTAGCAAAGCCTATAGGAAGTTTGGTACGTTACTGTTGGTTATTATGCGATGGTGCAAAAGTTCCATGATAACGGTAGTATGGCCTATTTTAGACTTCAGCAACGGATGACGAGCTTAGCAAAATGTCCCACTCATGGATTTTGGAAAAGATCGGCGACACTGTTACTGATGGGGCAGAGTAAATCAGGGAAACCCACAGTTCTTACGGTGAGTTTATGTTATCGTCTAGTCATCGAGGTATAATCGATTGCTCGAATCTTACCACATTTACCGTCAGCAGTATTGCCATAGCTGTATAGAGCTTTTCTCACGTGATTAACTTTTAGTTGAGAATGAGATCTAACTTATATAAACAGATACAGGAGATTGGTGTACAGTAGTTGTAGCAAGTGTTGATCAATCACAACTGATCATTTCGATAGTATTTCCCATTATGGATTGTTCTTCCTTATATGAAGATTTGTGCCTCGTCCACGTTTGGCTGTCCATACAGGTGGCAGGCCATTTTTTATTTTTAGGTGAAAAGAAGTGCCAAAGCCAAGTTTATGCCAAACAATGTTGTCTTTCCAGGAGGGATCTGTGAACTTGGAGATTTTTCCGAAGCCTGGTATAAAGTCTTTCCTGAACTGAAGAAGTTTGAGATTCACCCAGAAGCAAAATTTCCTGACATTTTTAAGAACGATTCGAAATTGGCAAAACTTGATGTAAGTGAATACACCTTTCCACTGACAATGTTTGCATGTTGCTGGATCTAATTTCAAAATGATTTTTGTTAGCCTATAATAAATGTGCTAACGTTGTAGTTCAACCCTATGGTAAATTTCACGAGAGAATGTCTAAATTGAAATTTTTTACATGTTTTATTTCTTGAGTAATAAGGGCAGTTCTGAAAACCTGGACAGTAAATGAATGCTATGGTCTACTGGAGTAATTATTTGCATGTTGACCTGTTGTTTGCTGCGATTCTTAGCTGATACAATATTGTCTATATCACTTGTAGGAGATATCCGCACATGTAGGGCTCAGGATCACAGCTATCCGAGAACTGCTGGAGGAAACGGGTTTGCTCCTTGATAGTAAATCTGGTAAGCGAGTCAAATATTACCTGGTGCCTCTTGATTAACAGCCAAGCTGTATGTATTAGGAAAGCCCATATATTTATTGGCATCATGCAGGTCCCACTACACTAGAAACAGATTAGAGTCCAACCACCTGTCTTCTAACTAGCTATTACCATGTAGAAGTCAGTTTTTGTTCTACAGGGGCCTATTCGTTTCCTATTTATATGCGTGTAGGGCTATGTGCTGCAAAGGTAAATGCTCCGACTTTCTTTCTTACGTGGTTTGTCCCTCGTCATATTTTGTATGTTATATATTACACATTGGTATCTAGGAGTTCAGACTGTCAGTGAGGAAATCAGAGATAAAGTCAACCAGAATCCTGATCAATTCTGTCACATCCTCAAGGAAATTGATGCTGTGCCAGATATCTGGGCTTTACATGACTGGTGTACATGGCTTACTCCCATTGGCTTAAATGTATGTAATAGCTACATTTATGAGGACCTATTCAGAAATGTTTGTGCGGTTTGGTCTATTTAGAACAGCAGTTGTTCTTGAGTTAATCTCAAACAGATGCTCAGTGCTGCTTTTATAATTTGCCGATAGATATTTATTAATTACAAAACAGTTGGTTTGAAAGTGATGGACAACTGTCGTATTTTACATTTATTGAGGTAGTGGATGGCGGCATACGCCTACCAATATAACTACATCACATGCATATAGGCCTATAATACATGTATGTTGCATGCATTTAGGCATGTTAAATCTGTAATATATATTGGGAAGCTGGCAGGATATCTACATTTATCATATATTATAGTTGTACTAGTGCCCCACTCTTAAATTTTGCATCTTCATTATTAGCTAAACGGCTCTTCCTTTAGGGAACGTTAAACTGTCAGTAATACATATAACTGGCACTTGCATAGGATTTGGGTGTATACTTAGAAAGTTGTTTCTGTTACATGTTTTACTTGAATATGCCCACATAATTCCTTAGCATTCCACCAGGCGATATGACACCCAATTCTATGTGGCAGTTGTTGACAACGTAGATGATCTCAGCCCATCATCTGATAATTCCGAAGTATCTGCAGTCCAGGTTAGTAAAACCAGTTGGTCAAATGCATGTGGCATGTGCAAATCTCTCAATGCAGTCTCATATTAAAGTAAAATTTCTTTGACAGCAGCATAAACTAGGTGCGTTGCATAACCAACTTATGATTCTGCCTCTTGTCGTGTACAACAAAATTATGAAAGTTCCAAGTTTAAATACTGGTTTCTTTGTTTAGTTTTGGGATATCGGAGAGATTACAACATCTTTTATTACACGGAAAATAAAAGTGGCTCCACCACAGATGTATGAACTCGGCAGATTGTTAAACTTTGACTCGTTGGATGAGCTGAGAGAGTATGCCAAAACTCGCGACAGACTTGGTACAGAGAGAATGTTTCCTGTGAATATAAATTGTCTAGATGGTTCCATACGTGTGCTACCAGGTAACATCTAATTCAGCTTAAGATATTTATTGATTGAAGTCAAAACTTGCAAATAAAGCTATTATTATGCTGCTTGCTAGTTTCAAACTTATTGGTAAAATTCATATAAGATTATGTTTGAGAAGCACCAGTTATACACACTGAATGATGTCTGGTAGGTAGCCATAGCTGTTGGAATTATAATTGCACATGTGCAGGTCTATAATAGATTTGTTGTGTGAGCTGATAACAGATTTGACATTCTCCATACAGCTGTAGCTGATTTTTAGGGTGTTTCTGTGAAGTCTTTTTGTGCAGGGATGGCTAGGGTAGAACTATATTTGTATAATGTCAAGGAATCTCTTACCAATGTGGGTAGCTGCGTTGCTGAAGAACGCTATAATTTATATGTTTATTTTGAGCGCTTTGAAAAGTGAAAAAATATCTGAAATATATTTCGTTTTGTGCAATTAATAGAGAGACAACATGATACAAAATACTCCACCAAGAAATATGTACAACTGCCATAAATGGGTTGTGGCTGTTGAACTGGAGCTCACCCATTTTTTTTTCTTTACTCATTTTAACATGTAGATATACATGTGTCTATGACCCTAATGCTGCTGATAACAACATGGTGGTTTGAGTGGTAGATAAAGGAGAAGTAGTAGCAGAGATAGAAGCAAAGTCAGATTAAGCGGGCATGTTGTTAATAGCAGTTTTGTCATCAATTTTCTAAACACTATGCACTAATGCTAGATATAGTGCCTTGCCATCCTCCTTCGGTGGGATTTGGCTCAAATCAGTTGTGAACAACATAGTGTTTAATATCGATGTATTTTCAGTATTTTGTTAGCACTTGGTCTAGCAGTTACATTTGATAGCTCACTGCCATTGTTCATTTTATTGAATCATGTTGATACTAATAATGCTAGAAGAGACTCATTTGTTTTGGAGTGGGGTTTTCTGTGTCAAGATTCAGTGCTTTTTTCTAATCCCAGGGTTTGAATGTGCTCTAGTTGCTGCTCCGAGTGAGATCTGGTGGTACACTAGAGGTAACATCTGAGCAGGCATCTTATGGGTAGTCGAGTTCGAACTCATGGTCTTCTGGCATTGCCAGGATGCCCAGCACCATGTGCCTGGCTCAACTTGACCAGCTGCCCTAGGAGTGGCAGAGGGAGAAGTTGGTAGACCAGGTTGTCCTGGTCAGAGGCTATACCAACTGGAACGTGAGCGGTGGCTTGGGGTCCTTTTTACCTTTGTTCCTTTGTCCTTTAGTCCAGTGAACTGCCACTTTTGGCCTACCCGTTTTTTGCTGGGTAATGTTTTTGGTAGAATGTGGCCATATTGCTATTGTCCCTTGTACTCGTGGTTATACATATAGCCATGTACCCATGGTTATACATGTATCGGCTGTGCTGGTTGGAATGCAAAGATGATATAGATACCACTCTAGAAAATAAAAAGGCATGACACTTGAAAACTTATTACTATGGTATCTATCATGAGCCAATAGCTTTTCTTAATGTGAACAATACTAGCAGTGCTTTTCATATGTAAAATTTACGATCATTGTCATCTAGGTTTATGATGGCATTTGAGATTAAAATGGCTGTGGAAAGCAAATTTAGGGAAAATTCTCACAGAAAACGGCATTTGAGGCATATTGAATACATAGTAGGTGATGATTACTCACAGTTCGATTTTAACCCTCAGAGAAGCACTCGTTGATCAGTAGTGACATAGCGTATATATACAAACACTGACCATAACCTAGGGTACTTGCATCTGGGAAGTGATGCAGCTCTGCGGCAATGTTTTCCATGTCTGGAGGCTTAAAAAGCCTGTTGACCTGTATCTGGTCTAATGCCAACAACTCATGGGTCCAGGAATGCCAGTGTGCTCTTAGGCTATCTGGCAAATCTCTTGAAAGATTTGTTTGTCTTCAAAACAAAAGGTGAGATGAAGACCAAGGAGTCAAACACCGATGCAGCTGTAGATAAGATGCTTCGTATAGTGAGGGATTGGTTTTGCAAGGTTGCTCTAAACTGATTGATTGATTGCTTTGTACACACTAGGCCTGCACGGTGTTTCGGTTTCAAACGATGTGTGAACCCTCGGTGTTACACATCGGCAAATTTTTTATGCACCGAATCGTACCGGCACCGTGCCCAAACGATATATCGATGGTTCGGTGTAGTTCGATGTTATCGAACCGGATCGCTATGCCAGTAGTCATTCAATATTCATGCGGTCTAATGTCACGTGTTCTTGTTTACCTCACTTCAAACTAGGTTGCATACCTTCGCTAATCCGTTTCCACATTAACTGCCATCGTGGCTGTGATTGATTATCAATGTTGTGGAGGTAATAGTTATTATAATAAATTGATTAATAATTACGTAACTTAGCAGATTCTGCGTATATTATATTCTATCGTTTGCATATGATTGCTTTGTTCATGAATAGTGTGCTGAAATAGATTAGTAGTATACGATTGAATATAATGGATTATTATTATTATAATTATTATAATATAATATAAATATAATTAAATTTAAACATACCATTGGATTAATTATTTCTATTATAATTAATCTACTACTAATGTTTAAATTTGATTATAATCGCTTGTAACTAAAAATAGCTTCAATGCTTATAATAGTTAATCATTATTAATTATGGTTTTTTAATTTAAAATCGTTGTGTAGTTATGCTTTCGGTAAGCACCAGCTCTTTATTTATTCAAAATAAGCTAATACTAATGTTCAATCAATATTTTGTAGGTGGAATTCATCGGACTGAGCCATCGAAATATCAAATCTGAAGACAAATCTGCTAAATTCAATCGGTGGACACACTGAATTACACCAAATCAGCAATCTGAATCTATCAAGAAAGCTTGCAAGAGAGATTACCTTCATTATCATTACATCATATGCAACTATGCTAGCGTTTCTTCTTTCTCTTGTGATATGAAGTTAGCCCATGTCATTTTAAATTTGTTATCTTTTTGTGTCAATGGTACGAGTGTGGTGGAAACAATGTTTGCTGTTTTTCTTCTGTAATTTGGTCACAATCAGTAATAAATCTAATAAATTATATGTAGTCGGTTGGGTGTGTGTCCAGCCTCATGTTATGTTTTTATATTTAATGTATTTATTAAAATTATATAAAATAGGTGAAGTAAGACCCAATGCAACTTAAGACTCACTAGACTACATGGGCAAATACAAAATCTTGGAGTAGGAGTAAACACTGATTACTTTCATTAACCCAATAGCCACTTAAATAAAAATAATATACATATACTATGTTTTAATGAAGCCCTGTCTGCCTGCCATACCTGAAAATAAAATAAAACAATGATTGGCATGAACTCATGTTGCAAGAAAGTGTTGAGGATTTTTGTTCCCTTGTATTGCACGATCATGATGGGACAACTCTATTAGGCAAACTAGCTCCTGGACCGGTTCGATCCGGTATATCGAACCAAAGTTGACACCGTCTAACACCGCTTGAGACCAGGTTCAAGGGGTCCGGTGCGGTTCGGTATATCGATCCAAATTTGGCATCGGTTGACACCGAATGAGACCAGGCACAAGAGAACCGGTGTCAACCGGTGTTTGATTACCATCACCCCAAAAACCGAATACCAGTGGGGAGGCAACACCGGTGCAGGCCTAGTACACACCATTGAATACCTAGCGCACGCTCTATTGGCAGGGTACTGCTTACTGCTAGTAAGTCCGGGTCTTCTAACTGGCTAGCTTTTTCTGAGCCTGGTAGGGTGCTTAGCACTTGCTTGTCATTGCACACAAATTTGTGGAATCGGGTATTTCTCTTGGAACATGTCTATAGAGACTGTTGATGACTCCTATTGCCTGCTCTGGAGTCTAAACTGATGAGACCATCATCAACATATAAGTCATATATCATGACGTTCTTAGCCTGAACACTCTGGAAATCGTTTGGGTCATGTTTTTCAGTGGATGACCTACTTAGACCGGATATGGCACAACCTGGGGAAGAGGTGGCCCCAAATAAGTGCACAGCCATCCTATATTCTGCCACTTGAAACATGATTTCATCTCTGAACTACAAGAATCTTAGATAGTCTCTATCACACTTGGAGACTGTTGGATGATTGGAGATGGTTCTAGAAAAAAAAAACAGCATGTAGGTAACATCTAGCCATAAATTTACTTTTCTTTGCCTCTAGGGTGTGTAGCAGCACCCTTTAATATAACAAGTCGTCCTTCATAGTCAGCAAATTAACTACTTTATAGTGCTACTTGCGGGTTTTTTTTTTGTTGACATCTAGCAGCCAGGTCATTGGGTCATAATATCTGTACTTAGGTGGCAAGTCAGCAGTTGCAGCACCACTTCGTGATGCTGCTGTTCTAGAAAAAAACTAGTATGTACGTAACATCTAGCCATAAATTTACTTTTCTTTGCCTCTAGGCTGTGTAGCAGCACCCTTTGATATAACAAGTCATCCTTCATAGCCAGCAAATTAACTACTTTATAGTGCTACTTACGGGTTTTTTTTTGTTGGCATCTAGCAGCCAGGTCATTGGGTCCTAATATCTGTACTTAGGTGGTAAGTCAGCAGTTGCAGCACCACTTCGTGAGGCTGCTTCTCTCTTATTTACATTTTTTCGGAAGGCATATCTTATGTTCTCCCATTTGGTTAACACGGTGCTTGAATCGGCAATGGTCAAGTTATATTATTATTTCGAAGTTCTTCAATCTATTATATACTAATTAATAAATTAATAAATATATGAAGATCACACACCTGATGGATGAACATGTATGTCAGGTAATGTAAATGCTCTGTTGTTTTAAATTCAAATCTGTATTGAAACTCGGATTGAGATTTCAACAAAATCTGAGTTTCAGCTAGACGAGTATAATAAAATGGAATAGCTTGCAATGACATTTTTACAACATTGGAAGAAAAGTTGCTTGTATTCGCTTTGTTCATTATGGTATAGCCAGCTTCTATCATGCCTTGAGCTATCTCCTGCCAGGACCTTGCCTTGACACCTCTGGCATCCTTGTCGCTTTTGTGATGCTTATCGAAGAGTTCGGGACATTGCCTCAGATGCTCAATGAGCAGTTCCTTCCAAGAGAAATTGAAATGCAGATTCTGGGTCAGACATGATTATAGTAACTAAATAAATGAAAAAAGATTCCGAGTGCGTGCGCAAAAAATAAGTGAGTTTGACTACTTCCGAAATTCATGTGCAATGTCAAGGTTGATCAGAGGTCTTAGATTTACCAATCAAAATTCACGGCCGCTTGCCGGCGGTGCTAGCGCTTGAAAACATCTAACACTAACGAACCTTGGCCGGAATTAAACCCAATTGCAATTACGACCAGCGCCCGATTTGACCCTTGAAACCAGACCTGCCTGGCAAACCTGCACAAAATCCTGCATGTGTGGACGAACCTTTACTTACATGTACTTTGAAAATGTAGAACAGTGATATAACAATCTATTTACATATAAAAATGTCACAATGTTGCGTTTTTTGGGCTTTACCATTTATGTTGCTGGAAGACAATTTGATTGTCATATTTCTTTGCAGCACCCCATTACTGATTTTGTGAGATCTCTGGCACCCCCTTGTAGCACTTTCCCTTTTTACTACTTTGTAGTTTAATCTACTGGTTTCCCTACTTCTCCAATAATTACAATAGCAGACCCATGTTTCCCTGGTTCATATCAGATTCAAGCTCACGGTCTTGAGATAAACCTTCCTGGTCACATCTATTCCTGACTGTCCAGAGTGTCTGTACCATGCATAGGAACAGATATATCGTAATCCAGCATTATAACTGGTGCTGTGCTTGAAATGAAATAATTGCCTCAAGTCAAACCACTTCTAAGGCAGTAAAACTGGACATGTATAATAACATAATGTATTATCCTGTTTTGTAATAAAAAACCTTTTTGGAATCTCGCATATTTCCTGGCCCTTATGTCTGTATCATATAGTAATCTCTAAATGGTTTACGTATCCTGTACCTTGCCAAGTCAGGATATAATGCATTATGGTATCTCATCCATCTCTTTTCTAATGTCTGTACCATAGAGTAAACACAAAGATAATATTATAATATGTATCAAATATTAATGTATCAAAAAGTATAATAATCTGCTTACATGAACAAGTCACGGTGTTGCCTTGTTAACCATTTATTTTTTGGAAGGCCACTATACTCATTTTTTCACCAGCATTTTCATTTTCTACTACTTTTGTAGCTCATCTACTGGCTGCCTAAATTAAAAGTATTTGTGGTTCTTCCATAGCCGCTGTTTACCACACTTGTATTCCCATTTGCATTTCTTGATGCTCTCGACACATTTTTCTGTAAGCCATTTCAGAAGATTTCATACCAAACTGATGGCATCATCAAATTTAATGTCTTTTTCCATGCAAAGTTGCTCATAAGTGATGCCAGGGTTGTTTGTACAAATTCCATGCTCTTTCAGTTATGTGATGTTTGATTAAGGGTTGTAATCTTCTAAAATTTTATCCCAGCTTATCTTCCCTACATCCACTATAAATTTTCAATGTTCAAGTTCATCTATTTATACTGTTGTGACTTGCCCCACGAGCTGGTAGTACTGATCCTGTCCTCATCTCTGGCCCCCTCGGGCTACGTGGTTGATGTGTGGTTTGATTAGTGTTTGCCCATCCAACATCCCATCTAAGAGTCTATAGAACCTCATTTGCTATAATAATGGCATCACATAAATATATTTACCTACATCATGACAGGCACGCTATGTTACCCAGCTCTCGTCTGTTTCTGGCTGTCCATTGTGTCTGTACCATACTCTATAACCAACATAATATTACACGGAGTTATAACAGGCGCTGCACCTGAAATATAATTTTATGTTTACACTTTTTACATCTTGGCAAAAGTCCAAGGAATTACCAAAATTACAAAAATATCGTCTATTTCTCACTGTCCAGAGTGTCTGTACCATACTTTGGAACAAACATAATATAACACAGAGTTGTAACTGGTGCTGTACTTGAAATTTAACAATTGCCTCACATCAAACATCACCACTAAGGTAGAAGAAATGGACATAGTATAATAATATAATGTAATATTCTGCTGCCATGTAATAAAAACCGTTTTTGGGATCTCAAGTATTTTCACTTTTTACTGCTTTTTATAGCTCAGTTTACTGGCTGCTTAAATTGAAAATATATGTGGTTCTTCCATAGCATGTGCTACCACCCTTGTATTCAAATTTTTTTGTACATTTTCACCTGTTGCTTCTTATTAAAAGTGAAGGTGGCTCTACTGTCTAATGACAACATAATATCTTAGACAAGATATTCTTTGTCTTCTAGCTGAGGGTTACCAATTTGATCAAGATATTGGGCTATATCATCTCCTTGACCGGTGTTCCAAAGGAAATTTGCAGCTGAGATATAACTGCGTTGGGTCACTTGACTGTAGTGACAGCCTTACCTACAGTATAATATAATTCACCCGTATTGGTAACGTAGACTATCAACACCCCCTCCCCCAATAATTATAATGCATCTGCTGGGCATTATTACCATATCATACAGTGATCTCTAATTAGCTTACTTTTGCTGCATCTGGTCAAGCCATTGTGCCCATTCTACAACCAGTGTTTTATTAACCTCCTAATGACCAGTTGAACTTTAAGTAATCTGAATAATAATAATAATATAATAAAGCACAGCCAATGGCTATACACTCAAAACCCAAACATTGCATGCAGCCCAATAGAAATAAGCAATGTCATTTCCTAGTGCTGTTCTGGTATCTTATCTATCTCCTCTTCTACGCTATGTCTATACCATAGTAAACTAACAAAAGTATAATAAATAACTGCTACTAGCTTTGTGGGCTCTCAAATAAACATCTGATGTTTTCGCTCCACTTTTTATAGCTCATCTACCGGCTGCCCTACTTCTCAAGTTATGACGATAACAAACCCATGCTTTCTCATCCCGTATTAGACCCAAGTTCAGGGGCGTAAACTGTATTACCTAAATGTTGTCCATTTCTGACTGCCCAGAGTGTCTGTACCATACTCTAGTACTAACTGGTTCTGTACCTGAAATGAAATAATCACGGATTAAAACTTGCTTCCAAAAGAGTAGACATTTAAATCAAACTAAACATTACTTGCATGGCATTAGAGACTGTCATGCAATATAGTGTACCTGTGCTGTTCTCTAAGAGCCATTAGCATCTCAGTTATCTCTGCCTCTCCACTGTGTCTGCACCATGCAATAAACTCTAACAAGGACATACATGTAAGAAGTGAAATACTAAACTAGCAATATAAAAATGTTTACATGTGTCCCTGTCACAAGGCAACCTTCTTTGGGCCTTACTGTTCCGTGTTCTGAAAGAAACAATGTGATAGTCTAACTGCTTTGGATCACTGTGTCCTTTTTACTATTTGTATCTCAATTCAGATAAGTTTTCTAGCTGCTCATCATTAACTCTAGATTGTTGCATTTCGTGAAAATTCTTATATCATCCTGAAAAAATCCAGGGCGAGGGAATCATACCTATGGTGTAGTATATGGTTGTCCAGGGTAACCCTTGAAGGAAGGTGGTACGAGTCAACGGCGGTGGGTATGATCCCAACCCCGTCCCCAAGTGCTGGAAGCATGACTGATTGATCTATGCCTGACGTGACGGATACAAGCTCATCCTTCGTAGGCGTCCTGAGACCTGAGTCCAGGTCTTCAGAGTCCAAGAATAATAGTGCAGTTTCTAAATCAAAATGCTCACCTGTCGTGTCCATTGGCTGGCCGACGTTAGTAGTTACTAGCAAAAGAGTTTCAGTAGAATAGCTGTTTACACTCTGTCTGCTTGCAGATGGTGGTGTACCACCTGTACTAGTAGGCTCTGATGTGACCATTTTTCCAGGTCAACTGGTTTTGCTAAAGATAAACTATTGTTATAGATGTATTGTGAACTTACGCAGTATTATGTCCCTGTTGTTATTCCTGTTTAGGAGTCTGATTTCATTCAAGACTCCTAATAAGAACCTGGCTAACTGCCGATAGGCAATGTGCCTATATCGTTTATGGACATGGCAGTAGTCATATGCTGCATCCCCATATTGCTGTCTGTAGCCAAACCAAGCTGTTTCTAACACACGCGCATCTAAACATGTTTCTACATCTGGGATGTTCTGTTAGGCAATTATGAGGCGTTCTCCATCGTATCGATGTACAGTGCTGCCAACTATATTTTAACAAAAAAACTGAGCTCTCGTTGGTCAGAGTGATAACAGAGCACACCTGACTGATAGTTTTAACTTTATAAGTGAAACTCATGGCATTGCTCGTAACTTTCTACACTATAAGATTCTTTTCGCTGTTGATCCCATTAAGATTCTGACTGGTTAAAAAATACAACGTGATAGGGTCATGGCCTTTTAACCGGTTTTTCTCATATTGAGAATCTCCCTCCTAGCTTTATTGAAGACTGTCTCTGTTGTCAACATCTTTTTTCAAAGAAATCTCGTGCAATACCTACTATTCACAAACTCAGTGGGGTTTTCTCAGTACTTTGCTAGCTGATTCAACTACTGGGAAGGCTTTATACCAACTAAAGAGGGCTCTCACTTTTCGAACACACTTGCTGGTATCTACATTGTAATATAGCATTTCCTTTTCAATCTACAATATGGTTATACATTGTACATGTATAATGATAAACGCATGCAAATGCGCATTGTTATGGAAGTGAAGTGATGCAAAGCTAGTGTAAAATATTCTATAAATACCAAATTGTAGTAAATTAGATGATAATATTTACCTAAGAAATACCTAAGAATAAGTAGGCATAGTGGTGTATTAAAGAGCGTGTAGTGATGATGGGATGATCAACAATGGCACAGTTACATATAGCAATATATGTCGGATACATGTGTTCCACTAGCCTACCCCAGACCTTCCCAGCTACAGCTGAGTTCGTTTTGAGACCAGCTGCAAGATGATCTCTTTGAGGGAACGAGAGAATCTACCTTGTCCAACATCATTAAGATGCACACGATCGAATGCAAGATAATGATGCAGACGATTGTATGCCCAATAGTGATGGTTGAGAATCCAAGAGTGTTTTTTTTAGTTTATTTCAGACAACCAGCTGTCTAAGTGGATTATGTCTGCCTTATGGCTGCTAAATATTATACAATATGTCATCAATCAGCACCATATCTCGTGACCTCACCAAAACCTATCTAGCTAAAGTCTCATCACTGGGCAACATGTTGTTCATAAGAAATTCAATGTACTGGTTCACCCTAGTGTCTTCTCTTTGCTGCTTTGCTATGTCTATTTTTGAATCAAGATTGACCACATTAATGGCAGGGATTCCAGTGCTCTCAATTGAAACTTCACCATACTGAGACTCCTACAAACAAGCCAACTGTGTACTAATTGCAGTTTCATCACTTTTCAACGCCAAAATGTTATGGTCTAAGAGCCCTGCGGTCAACACAAGCAGATGCCTGTTTCTATCCACAGCTGGATGTTCATCTGAAGTGTTGCTCTCCTAGGGCCTTCTTGACAGGCCATCAGCATTAGGTTTGCCGTTTGTGTGTTATGTCAAAATCCTATGGTTGTAACAACAATGACCACCTCCCCAATTCACCATTAGCATCCCTGATGCTTCTCAACCATTTCAAGGAACTGTGATCAGTACTAAATGTAAAATGTCTGTCAGCTATATAATACTTGTATTTCTCAGGGAATTCAACTGTTCCTTCAGGCAGTATCTTAGAGTCTCTTTTCACCAGTGAACAAAAAGCTACTTATTTGGCATAATTTCTATATTTAAGTATAAGACTGTCTGCCAGGGACTCAGGTGTTGTATGTGCTCTTCCCAGATCGTTGCCCCCACAATGGACAATGAGCAGATTCACTGCTTGTTTAGGCATCTAAAAATAAAGGATTTTATCACTTGAATTTCAATAAGAAAATAATCGGACTTAAAAGGTTTAAAAATTGAACTGCAGCCAAAATGAATTAAATAAATAACTTGCATTCAAAATTATCACTTTTGCTGCTAGTTATACATGTACAATATAAATATACACGATGCAGTTTATATTAATTGCAAAAGCACACTTGGTGATAAGCAAAAATATAATTTCATATTTAATATTTATAAATATGTACTATACCATTAATAGTTGTATAATAATATAATATAGTCAACCATTAAAATCCTGTAATTGAGTTGAGAGAATTCACCAAAGTACAAGCACTTAGTGAATGGTGAACAGCATGAGCTTGTATATAAGCATTATGAAGGAAAATACTTGTAATACACCTACTGCGTACTATATAATTGTATAAACATATATGCAGTGTATAATATTAGCTACTACCCTCACCGAGCCTAAATAGTATTTAACACCATGGCCATTTTTCAAGATGTCAAAACAATTATGGCAGAGGCTCATTTATCTTAAACTATAATTATACTGTTGATGAAGTTTAATGTTTTATGAGAGTGGCCAAGATCCAGAGTGTAACTAGTCAGAAGGGAATTCCCAAATGAGCCACGGATCGCCAGAGAGACTACCCGTTATAAAGCTAATCAAAGTAAAGTTGTGGTTTTCAGCATCATCAAATGATTCTTTGTGAATCCAATAGCGAGCATAATATTTAGTTTCTTTAGCTTTCCTAAGTTTTGCCTCGAGATAGTAATATGCAACATCTACGTTTTCCAAGTTCCAAAGCCGAACAAATTCTTGACCAACCAGAGTATTTGGCTGTTTCAGGTTTTGCTCAGCTCAGGAAACCAAGTCAGTAGATAATTCTAGGTCTAATAAGCTTCGCTCGAATGTGTCAGGACTCAGTAATAGAGTTGTAATTTGCCTAGTTAGAACTCGGCGTTTGTTGTTCTCACTTTCTTGGTATCTAGACATTAACCTAGCCTCTGTCTTCGTCTATATTTCTAGTGATATCCCTAGAACTACACCTAACTTTGCGAGTTTGCCCTATGGGCCACATAGCTTCTAGCTGGCGTCAGACAGTGAAGCCACTCGTATGTCTTATTGACGGCAAAGGACACCTTCGACGCTCACCATTAGGAAGATATCGCTCTGCCTGGCGCCTGGATAAAGCCCACAGCAGTTCACTTGGCCAGATCTATTGCCATACCTGTCATTGGTGCCTCGCAAGGGCGGTCGTGAATTTCGAAATTGCTGACAGTAACATGTGAAGTGCTAAAACAGCATAATCTGGATTTATGAGCCTCCAGGTTTTCTAAAATATAGCTGAGGTGGGTCCCACTAGCTAAATTGGTTACCCCATTGCAGTATAGCGCACCCATCTAGGGACCAGTCAAACACTTTCCAAACAGGCTGCCTACCAAGAGCTCTGTGCCCATGATCTCAAAATCTGAAGCATTTATCATTCACTGCCCAGGCTACAGGTTTTCCACAAGCAGTGGCCAAATAATCTTACAGTGATTTCCTTAAATAATAAATATTGCCACATACATGTAGCTCAAATCGCACATGAAACCAATTGCCAACATATCTTGGTATTAACTTCCTACTGATATGATGGAGTTGGAAATAGGCCTTCTTTATACCATCTTTATACCACATCTTTGTGATGTTGATGACGTTGCATGATTGAAGATGCTTGAAGCTGGCCAAATCAATCAATAGACAAATTAAATTGGAAGAAAACAGCCATAGTTTGTACTCAAAGTCTCATGGTATGCATACTTTTCTGCGTGTATTGTACCGTTTTGGTGTTTGACACCTCATCACATAGCTTTTTCAGTAAATGTGGGCGGTCATACGTGCAAACTATTTTAGTCCTGTAGATTTTCCATAGATGGCAATATAAACAACCTGAATTTTGAAAGTAGCCTATAGGCTTTGGGACTAGCATGATATATAGCAAATGCTACCAACTTATCATTAGCAGACCATCAACGTCCATATGCTGACTTGCGGCTCAATCCTATGCGCGTTGCTACAAAATCAAGTGTTGGACCATCTAGAAACTTTATAATGCCATGATGTAACTCTTCTCAGTGACTTTGGATTTCCTACTTGGTTGTTTAAATAGCCTCTGGTTTTTGCTGCGAAGTCTAATAAGCTTTGTTTGAATGTGTCAGGACTAAGTAATAGAGTAGTAATTTCCCTAGTTAAAATTCGAAGTTTATTGTTCTCACAGTCTTGACATCTAGACTACCTTGGCCACTACATCTTCTATATTTCTGGTGATATCCCTAAAACTACACTTAACTTTTCGAACTTGCCCTATGGCCACATAGGTTTTAGCTGGCGTCAGACAGTGAAGCCACTCGTATGTCTTATTGATGGTAAACGGCACCTTCGACGCAATGTACATCTGACTAGCTGTAGGGCACTTTCAAACCGAATATGCTCCCTGCCATGATGTTGTCATCGGGAGCATTTGTACTCAAATTCACCATTGAAGGTTGAAGATTGACAAGCGTATTACCGGGGAGATTTTGCTCTGCCTGGCGCTTTATTACTTGGATAAAGTCCACACCAGTTCGCTTGGCTAGATCTATTACCATATTACCATATCAGTGCCTTGCAAAGATGGCCATGGGTTTCACAATTCCTAATAGTAACATTTGAGGTGCTAGAACAGCATAATCTGTGGTCCCAAAAGAGTTGCCTGCTTATATCCACAGCTGGATGCTCATCTGAAGTGTTGCTCTCATAGGGCCTTCATGACAGCCCATCAGCATTTCCGTTAGATTTGCCACTTGTGTGTATTATGTCAAAATCATATGGTTGTAACAACAATGACCACCTCCCCAATTTACCGTTAGCATCTTTGATGCTTCTCAACCATTTAAGGGAAGTGTGATCAGTAATAACTGTAAAATGTCTCTAAGCTATAAAATGCCTGTTTCTCAAGGGATTCAACTGTTCCTTCAGGCATGAATTGAACAGCAAAGCCGGACTAACAAACTCCAAGATGCTGCAGTATCTTCAAGAGTCTCTTTTAACCACCGAACAAAATGGTACTTTGGCATAATTCCTATATTTAAGTATTATAAGATTGTCTGCCAGGGACTCGGGTGTTGTGTGGCTTTCCCAGATCATTGCCCCCACAATGGACAATGAGCAGATCCACCTCTTGTTTAGGCGTCTAAAAATCTAGGATTTTATCACTCAAATTTCAATTAAATTTGAAAACAATAGAGCCTAATCAATTTGCATACATGCAACAGCCTAAGAAATACCCGTTTAGAGTGTGTAAAGCAGCTTAAAAATCGAGCTATAGCCAAAATGTATTAAATAAATGACTCGCATTCAATATTGTCACTTGTGCTCCTAGTTGTACATGTACAATGTAAATAGGTACCGTGCACAGCTTTTATCAATTACAAAAGCACACTTGGTGATAAGCAAAAATATTTTTTTCAACTTGCGAGGCATGTTCCAATCTCAGCATCAGATTTACCATTGAGGCTAATTGAAACATTGTCTCCCAGTTTCCATCCGTATCCAGACTAAAAGCAATAGTTATTTAGTTGAAACATTCTTTAAATGAGTCGGTGTATTGGAATTGCATTACAAAACAAATATAATACATGTATATGTCGTTCTAAAGTTCAATATTGCCTTTTGCTTCTTCATTTTCAGCCTGGAGGCGTAACTGTCTCCTACTATTTGTAACTATTTAGGCTAATCGATACATGGATGTTCCATTGGTATTTGGACTAAAAATACAATAGTTCTTTAGTTGATAGTTTCTTTAAATGAGTTGGGGTAATAGAATTACATGACGAAACAAATATCATACATGCATATGTCGTCCTAAGATTCAATATTACCTTTTCTATCTCCATCTTCAGCCTGGAGACGTAACTGTCTCCTACTATCTGGACTTGTAGTATGCCATCATTAATCTACAAAATTATCAAGGCCAGTGATTGCACCAATATAATAGATGCATATAGTTTAGAATATCCAAACCAGAGAAATGTAACTAATAATTTAAAAACCCAATCAGCTTGATGCGGAACAAGCTGGCCCCAAGACTGAGCCTAAATACCTAATCTTCTCCTATCTAACAGTTTTGGCCACTATCTCACCCAGAAACTGTACACTGAGAAATTATAATTATATCATAATATACATGTAGTTTCCAAGCATGCAGTCCCTGCTGTCACCCAAATGGTTATGCAGCTTCAACGCAGATTTTAGAACTAATGCATAAAGTTATAAAAAAGTACCTAACAAAATAATAACAAAGATAGTGCATTCCATGAGATAACATTCTGCATGCAGCATACAACGTAAATTAGGAGGACTGAATGTGAAATGAGTAGTTGTTGTAATATTAATAGTTATATAATAATATATAGATATGTACGATGAGTTACTATTTAGAGTAACGGTTGCTTGTTGTAATATTAATATTGGCACAATATAATATTTATAGATTTGCACTATGATGAGTTACGCTATAGAGTAATGAGTAATATTATTGTCCAATGTACCATCAATGGTTGTATAATAATATAATATAGTCCACCACTAAAATCCTGTATTTGAGCTGAAAGAATTCACCAAAGTACAAGCACTTAGTAAATAGTTGACCGCATAAGCGTGTATATGAGCTTTATGAAGGAAAATACTTATAATATACCTACTACATACTATATAATTATACAAGCACATGTGCAGTGTATAATATTAGCTACTAACGTAGCCTAAATAGTATTTAACACCCAGGCCATTTTCCTACATGTAAAGGCAATTATGGCAGAGGCTCATTTATCTTAAACTATAATTATACCGTAGATGAATTAAATGTTTTATGAGAGTAGCCGAAGATGCGGAGTGTAACTAATCAGAAGGGAATTCCCAAATGAGCCACGGATCACCAGAGAGACGACCTGTTATAAAGCTAATCAAAGTAAAGTTGTGGTTTTCAGCATCATCAAATGATTCATTGTGAATCCAATAGAGAGCATAATATTTAGTTTCTTTAGTTTTCCTAAGTTTTGCTACCCGTTAGTAATATGTAACATCTACGTTTTCCAAGTTCCAAAGCCAAACAAATTCCTGACCAACCAGAGTATTTGGCTGTTTCAGATATTGCTCAGCTAAGGAAACCAAATCAGTAGATAATTCTAGGTCTAATAAGCTTCGTTTGAATGTGTCAGGACTAGGGAAGAGAGTTGTAATTTGCCTAGTTAGAACTCGCCATTTATTGTTCTCACGGTCTTGGTATCTAGACTAACCTAGCCTGTATTTCTTCCTCTATATTTCTAGTAATATCCCTAGAACTACACTCAACTTTACGAGCTTGCCCTATGGCCACATAGCTTCTAGCTGGCGTCAGACAGTGAAGCCACTCGTATGTCTTATTGACGGCAAAGGACACCTTCGACGCAATGTACATCTGACTAACAGTAGGGCACTTTCTCACAAACCAAATATGCTCTGCCATGATGTTGTCATCAGGAGCATTTGTACCCAAATTCACCATCGAAGGCAAGCTCACCAGTGGGAAGATATCGCTCTGCCTGGCGCCTTACCACTTGGATAAAGCCCACAGCAGCTCACTTGGCCAGATCTATTGCCAAACCTGTCATTGGTGCCTCGCAAGGGCGGCCGTGGATTTCGCAATTGCTGACAGTAACATTTTAAGTGCTCAAACGGCATAATCTGTGTTCCCAAAAGAGTTAGGGCAAGTATTTGTGAGCCTCCAGCTTTTCTAGAATATAGCTGAGGTGGGTCCCACTAGCTAAATTGGTTAGCCCTTTGCAGTATAGCGCACCTATCCAGGGACCAGTAAAACACTTTCCGAACAGGCCGCCTACCAAGTGCTCTGTGCCCAGGATTTCAAAATCTGAATCATTTGCTGCCCAGGCAACATGTTTTCCACAAGCAGTGGTCAAATAATCTTGCAGTGATTTCCTTAAATAATAGATATTGCCACATAGCTTAAATAGCACATGAAACCAATTGCCAACATATCTTGGTATAACTTCCTACTGATTTGATGGAGTTGAAAATAGGCCTTGAAAGATGCTGGGTCCCCTTTTCCATCTTTATACCGCATTTTTGTGATGTTGATGACGTTGCATGGTGGAAGATGTTTGAAGCAGACCGAGTTAACCAATAGACAAATGAAATGGGAACCCATCGTTTGTACTCAAAGTCTCATGCTGTGCACACTTTTCTGCATATATTGTACTGTTTTGGTATTTGACACCTCATCAGAGTTTTTTCAGTAAAAGTGGACGGTCATACATGAAAACTATTTTAGTTTTGTCATCAGCGATCGAAAATGCATGCTGTGTAGTGACCTCTAACAATCTTTCTAGGCAGGATCGGTTATTGGAACCTTGGTCACACACCACAACTATGGGAGCAAAGTTAGTTTATTGCACAGCTTTTATATAACCCATTATCAAAGTACGCAAAACATGAGGTTTGATGGTTGGGTTTGTAATGAAATAGCCAAGGGGCTCCTTTCACTTAGCCACAAGATCTCTTACCATAAACACCAAGGCATGTGTGCCAATATACCTAGTGCAACCGAATAAAGGACCCAAATCCTCAACTCCCTTTATCAAATATCGGCGAGAATCATACCCAACAGCAGCTTTTAAGCCGAGTTCATCAGACACTAGAACACAGTCGGTCATGGCCTGTCATGCTATCAACCTTGATTGCAAATGCTTTTAGCAAATTCTCTAAAAAGCCTGGATAAATATTCAAGTCTCTCAAAGATCTTTTAAGAGATGGCAATATAAACAACTTAGATTTTGAAGTAGCCTATACGCTTTGGGACTAGCTTGATATCTAGCAAATGTTATCAACTTATCGTTAGCAGACCATCAACATCTATATGCTGACTCGCGGCTCAGTCTTACCTGCTTTGCTACAAAATCAAGTGTTGGACCGTCCAGGAACTTAGATAATGCCATGATGTAACTCTTCTCAGTGACTGGGTTTTCTACTTGGCTGTTTTAATAGCCTCTGGTTTTTCCTGTGAAATCTAATAAACTTTGCTTGAATGTGTCAGGACTAAGTAATAAAGTAGTAATTTCCCTAGTTAAAACTCGGCATTTATTGTTCTCACAGTCTTGGCATCTAGACTTTAACTTGACCACTACTGTTTCTATATTTCTAGTGATATCCTTAAAACTACACTTAACTTTGCGAGCTTGCCCTATGGCCACATAGGTTCTGGCTGGTGTCACATAGTGAAGTCATTCCTATGTGATATTGATAGCAAGTGGCACATCTGACTAGCTGACCGGCACCTTCGAACCGAATATGCTCTCTGCCATGATGTTGCCACCAAGAGCATTCGTACTTAAATTCACCATCTAAGATTCAAAATTTACAAGCTCATCACCGGGAAGATATTGCTCTGCCTGGCGCTTCACTATTTGGATGAGGTCCACACCAGCTCGCGTGGCTAGATCTGTTACCATATCTTTCATCGGGGCCTTGCAAAGATGACCGTGGATTTCACAATAATCTGTGGTCCCAAAAGAGCTGCCTGTGTGTATTGTGTCAAAATCACATGGTTGTAACAACAATGACCACCTCCCCAATTTACCATTAGCGTTTTTGATGCTTCTCAACCATTTTAGAGAAATGTGATCAATAATAACTCTAAATTGTCTGTCAGCTATAACATGCTTGTTTCTCAAGGAATTCCAACTGTTCCTTCAGGCATGAATTAAACAGCAAAGCCAGACTAACAAACTCTAATACACTGCAGTATCTTAGAGAGTCACTTTTCACCACCGAACAAAAAGCTACTTTGGCATAATTCCTATATTCAAGTATAAGACTGTCTGCCTGGGACTCAGGTGTTGTATATGGTCTTCCCAGATCATTGCCCCCATAATGGGCAATAAGCAGATCCACCTCTTGTTTAGGCGTCTAAAAATCTAGGATTTTGTCACTCAAATTAAAATTAAATTAGAAAACGGACCAAATCATGTTGCATACATGCAACAGCTTAAGAAATACCAGTTTAGAGTGTGTGAAGCAGTTTAAAAATCGAGCTATAGCCAAAATGTATTAAATAAATGATTCGCAATCAACATTGTCACTTTTGCTGCTAGTTGTACATGTACAACATAAATATGTACGATACAGTTTATATTAATTGCACAAGCACACTTGGTGATAAGCAAAAGGTATTATTTCAACTTATGAGGCATGTTCCAATCACAGCATCAGATTTACCATTGAGGCAAATTGAGACGTTGTCTCCCACTCACTATCGGTATCCAGACTGAAAGCAATAGTTCTTTAGTTGATAATTTTTTTAAATGAGTCGGTGTATTGAAATTGTATTGCAAAACAAATATAATACATGTATATGTTGTTCTAAAATTCAATATTACCTTTTGCTTCTTCGTTTTCAGCCTGGCGAAGTAACTGTCTCCCACTGTTTGCACATTGATGACCATTATCAATCTAGAAGATTGTAAAAAACAATGATTGCACCAGTATAATAGATGCATGTAGTTTAATATGTCTAAACCAGAGAAATGTAACTAATAACTTGAAAACTCAACCAGCTTGGTGCGGAATAAGCTTGTCCCCAAGACTGAACCCAAATACCTAACCCTACCCTATCTAACAGCCTTGGCCACCATCCCACCCAGAAACGGTACACTGAGAAATTATAATTACATGTATATTATAATATACACGTAGTTTCCGAGCTTGCAGTCCCTTCTGTCATCCAAATGGTGATGCATCTTCAACGCAGGTTTTAGAACTAATGCATGAAATTATTCTCACAAACCAAATATGCTCTGCCATGATGTTGTCATCAGGAGCATTTGTACCCAAATTCACCATCGAAGGCAAGCTCACCAGTGGGAAGATATCGCTCTGCCTGGCGCCTTACCACTTGGATAAAGCCCACAGCAGCTCACTTGGCCAGATCTATTGCCATACCTGTCATTGGTGCCTCGCAAGGGCGGTCGTGGATTTCGCAATTGCTGACAGTAACATTTGAAGTGCTAAAACAGCATAATCTGTGTTCCCAAAAGAGTTATGGCATGGATTTATGAGCCTCCAGATTTTCTAAAATATAGCTGAGGTGGGTCCCACTGACTAAATTTGTTAGCCCTTTGCAATATAGCGCACCCATCAAGGGACCAGTCAAACACTTTCCAAACAGGCTGCCTACCACGAGCTCTGTGCCCAGGATTTCAAAATCTGAATCATTTGCTGCCCAGGCAACATGTTTTCCACAAGCAGTGGTCAAATAATCTTGCAGTGATTTCCTTAAATAATAAATATTGCCACATAGCTCAAATAGCATAATATGCTTGTGATTGCTGTTGGCGAGGTAATCATCAACCATAGACACAACGTTGTTTGGACCATGACTTTCCATCTTCACCAATGGTCTCATTTTCATCATATATGTAGTTTGTTTGCAGTGGATTAGTAGTGTTACAGATGCCAAAGAGCTGAGATCGTCGACCCACCTTGAAATATATTGGCCCAACCTGCCTTGTAGTCATTGGAAGAGTTAACTGCTCAGTAAAGTCAAATATTAAATGACATACTTCACCTTGTTTTGCTTTCGCTATACAATCATTGTACAAGTCTCTACTAGCATAGCTCCATTCGTTGTAGCTTTCATTATTCATGTTCTCATACCCTCACAAGTAGCGTAGCCGTCTTCACATCTAGTGATCATTTTAATGTGAGGGAGATGTTTTCGCCAAGGTTTTTTGAATGCCACTTCTAACATAGCAACCATTCCCGACTCTCTACATGATGTGGCGTAGATCAGATACACTTGTCTTTTGGTATTATGAAAAGGCAGGTAAGTGTGGGTTGGAGAGGCTCTAGCTGAAAGTGCTGCAGGTTGTGGTAGGCCATAATTTGAAGCATATGCAGTGAAATAAGCTATCATGTTGTCAGTAACGGACACTGGGAACTTGTTAACTGATACTACCCCTGTATTGCCATGAGTTCTCGGATAGCAACTATTAGATTTTATGTGTGATAGCAAGTTCTTTAGTACCCTATTGCTTACTTGATGCAAGTTCATAAATCCCAGTCGGCATACTTCTCGATGATCAAACCTATAGTTCATTGTCACTCGACTTCGATTCGCCCTGTCTTTTGTTGGCGAGTTTTATCACATTTGTTGTTCTGGCTGACACCGATATTTTCCCAATAATAATGCATTCCTTATCAGTTTTGGTTTTATATATTATATTAAACCTATTGCCAACATGTCCTGGTATTAGCTTACTACTGATTTGATGGAGTTGGAAATAGGCCTTAAAAAATGCTGGGTCCGCTATTCCATTTTTATACCGCGTTTTTGTGATGTTGATGACGGTGCATGATCGAAGATGTTTGAAGCGCCTACATATTCTGCATCCCCATATTGTTGTCTGTAGATAAACCAAGCTGTTTCTAACACATACTTGTCTAAACACACATTTTTAAATCTGAGATGTTTCATCAGATAAAATGTGGATAAATAACAAGTAAGCAGTTATAACAAGCAGATAACATGGTAAGTAAGGTACAGCATAATATGGCTAGAAGAGTAGTGGTATGTGAAACTTACATTACATTGCACGGCGGACGCAAGCCAATATGCTCTGGGTGCCACCTTATTACAAAAGAGGAAGGGGGAACAGTGGCAGCCTGTGGCCTTCGTGTCAAGGAAGTTGACCGAAGCGGAGAGAAGGTACGTGCAATTGGAGACAGAAGCGTTAGCCATTACATGGGCCTGTGAGAGATTCAACTTCTACCTGGTTGGAACGGAGTTCCAGGTGGAGACATACCACAAACCTTTGGTCAAGCTATTGGAAGACAGCAACCTAGCCAACATGCCGCTTATCTCCTTCCTTAGTGTTAGCCTGCATTCTTCTGATAGAGAGAGTCGCATGTGAATGAGGTCCTACCGTGAAAAAAGAGTACCCTGTAACCAGTACAATGCTACGCAGCGCCAAGTCTAAGAAACAGTCAAAGAAAAACTCCAGTGGTATTAAACCTATAGCATCTGTCTCCACTTAATCTAACAAGAAAGTCAAAGCTAAGTTCACCTTACATGATGCACTGGAAAGGCTCAGACCAGCATCAATGACTATGATATGGCTCAGAGATACTGTCCGAAAGCTCTAGAAATGGATAATGAAAACTTGGAGGTTTTGGAGCTCACAGGACATGTAATGATGGAAGTTGGTAACTTGGGCGCAGTTAAACAGTGTTTCGGTAGATCAGTGGAGCTACAGCCGGACTCTGGTCACCTGAAGTATCTCTACCTCTGTCAGCTAATGAATGGATGTGGTGCGGTGCAGTGCAGTGTTACAGGAAGGCTATTGACGTCATGCTAAATTGTATGAAATCACAGGAGAATAAGGACTCGGAATCTGAAGCTAAGCACACAGAACCCACAGATAAAGAGGTTTCCTCCGCATACTTATCGATAGCTAAACTTAAGTGATCATAACACAAGGCCATGACACAGAGTTTTCAATTTGAGCATTCTGTGATGGTCCAACCACATTATAAACAGAAAGAAACTGAAACGGGAAAAAAACAAATTTGAAAAAAGCTCTGCCGTGGTACTAAACTTTTTGTAATGACTGTATTTAAAGATCATGGCTCATCAACATTATTGTCCTTGGTTTTCTCTGGAGGAGAAAAATTTAACGTTATGCAAATGTGCCATTAACAATTTATAATAATTGCCCTTGGGCTGAAAATGTTCTTGTTAGTGAGACGGCGCACGATGGCAAAATGTACCGAATATTTTTTCCAACGACTCCAAATAACAATCTTGCCAATTGCCTAAATAAGTAATGTGCCTATATTTCTTGTTTGTGTCATTTTCCTGGAAACTTGTTCCATATTGTTGTTTAAAAGCCATCCAGGCTACATCTAGAACGTCCCATCTCAAACAGTTCACCTGAAAGCCTTCATGATCACAAATGAATTTATCTTCTTGTGTTTGGCTGTATTTTGTGACAGCATCTTTCAACTTGTCTCTGCACTTTTGTATACTGTGGCAGCAGACCTTCTCCTTTGGTGTTGGCATATTCTTGCATTTCCCTCACTCACACCAGTGTTCTACTGCACCGAGATCTTCAAAATCTTACCCGCTTTCACTTTCTTCTAAGCCAGCACTCTCATTGCTCTCCTAAAAAAAGTCTAATGTTTTGCATTTATGTTATAGTGACATGTATGTATTGAGTATTGATTGAAAATAAATCACATGTATTCTGCATATGGTGTAGTAAAATAATATCAGTATTTAGGCAGTGCGTGAAAGCCTACTTGTGCAATTCACAGACATGCAAAGTACAAAGTACTCTCTGTGAGTGTTGTAAATTTTCTTTACTTCTTCTATCAACTCCTCTAAAACTTTGAGTGCAGTTTGCTTGGCCTGCTTGTTAATAGATGATGAGAGTCTGCTATCCCATATTGCAGGGGTTTATTCTTGCTCGACCGATGCATCAACTTTGGCCATCGTTTATACTATATTTTTAATGAAAGTAATTGTAAGAAAAATTCTGCTGGTGACAATATTCAAGGAGGCTTGGTGAAAGTGCAAATGTTTTCGTTTTTCCAACGCTCTTTTTTTAGTGGATCATCAACATTATTGTCCCTGATTTTCTCCGGAAGAGAAAAATTTAAAGTTATGCAAATGTGCAATTGATAATTTACAATAATATTAACTGCCCATGGGGCTGGAAATGTTCTTATTAGTGAGACGGCGCACGATGGCAAAATGTACCGAATGTTTTTTCCGACAACTCCCAATAACAATTTAGCCAGTTGCCTAAATAGGCAATGTGCCTATATTTCTTGTTTGTGTTATTTTCCTGGAAACTTTTTCCATATTGTTGTTTATAAGCCATCCAGGGCACATCAAGTGCGTCCCATCTTAAGCAGTTCACCCGAAAGCCTTCATGATCACATATACATTCATACTCTTGTGTTTGGCCGTATTTTGTGATAGCTCCTTTCAGCTTCTCGGCGCCTTTGTATACTGTGGCAGCAGACCTTCTCTCTTGGTGTGTCCATATTCTTGCATTTCCCACACTCACACCAGTGTTCTACTGCACATGCAGCTTTATAAAGAGTTTTCATCCTGTATACAAGCAGCTTCTGCAGAAGTCGAATGATGCCTTGTCCACCTAACCAATAATGAGTTATGCCTCATATCTAAAGTGGGTAGCATTGTAGGCTTGACGCCCTCAGTGCACACAGTATGCAGCAGTATGATTTTTTAGCTACCTAATAGTTCTCATAGAATCCTTCTTACTAATTGGTAGGACCATTCCTCCGACTTTATAATTGACACCTTTATTCGGGAATCCAAAAGAAAAGATTTGATTCAGCATTACATACAAAACTTTTCCCTAGCTGAAGTAAATGCTATTTATATTAATAGCACTGATTTGGCATGTCCACACTTACTCGTCCACTTAGGTGCACATGTATAATACTGTCATAAGCTTTACAAGTATTCACTGCTTGTTGAACTAACATTAATTGCATTTGACTTTTGCAGGAGACAGTCTGTACCCGGATGTTCCAGACCTTCTTGGCACTCTTCCACCAATTAATACGTGCGTTGGTATGACGATAGATGAATGTATGAGACGATATTCTAAACATCATCGAATTGTTGTTCGAAAGGATCAACAGCCTACAATTAAACTGAACATTTCATTAAATTTGGAACAAGCTACACCACTAGGCATCGGTAGTAAAAGTCGTCTGTAGGCTAATTGTTAGTACTCATTGATTATATTAATTTTATTTTTGAATTATCTTCAGTTTGCTAGATTTTGCTTTCATCGAGTTATGTATGGGTTTGCTTACTTATTTTCTTGATTGTTGTGAAGTTTCTTGGTGTAAGCTAGTTCTTCCTTCCATTATCCTAATTATTATTACGCTCACTGATTTTGAATTAAGTTCTCCTCAGCACCATGCTGGTGGCTCAGGGAAGGGAGTATCTAGGTATCTAGGCATTTGATTTTAAAGTTGTAGAAGTGTTACATGTATATTTTGTCACTCGTGGTTCACATCATACTAACTGATGTATATGTGCATTGTTCAAGTAATGTTCGTAGTCGATATATTTCAGCTCATATGACATGAATCACTAAAGATGGTTTCTAGATGCTATTTACTTTTAGTGTCTATCATCTTACTGTTCGTTATTTATTATCGTATTACAAATTGCTATATGAATTGACCAATGTTTGTTTGTAACATTCAGTGAAAATATGACTATATGGCAGTGTACAAAAATAAACATGGTATTACATTGCAGTAGCACCAGGAGCATCTTACCTACCCAAGTCTCCCTATTTTTGGAGTTGAACTGTCCTCTTTCTATGTTTTAAGCTTCATATTTCATTCAGATTTACACTAGTGCAACCTTCTACACTTTATTGTTGATAAATTATGATTTATTTGCATTCAAATCAACTAGGTCTCAGTGTCTAATATTATCTATAAATTCAAAACCATTCACATCTCTTGCAAACTCAACATTTGCAACCCGTAATGGAGAAAGGTAGATAATTGCTTCTAAAATTCTGTTGTACATTATGCTATAATATCCTTGCTGAAAACTCCCTATTTGAAGTGAAAGTAACCAGGCATGTATGAGGGACAGTAAAATGATCATGATGAAAGAGAAAGGCATAAAAGAAAGCACTTGTATTGTAACTGGTTAAAATAATGGTCTCTGCTGAAAGCAGCGTGCATGCTAGTTCTTTCATGTGGGTGTTGTCCTCTCATGTAAGCGTTAATGACTGCGAAATCAGTTGTATTTACTTGTCGCTACGGTGATTCGCGTGCGTACTTGTTCAAGATGGCCGCTTATGGTCTGCCAAATCATGAAGTGCTTTTCCCTCACATAAGATTTCAATTTGTTTAAATAATGTAGTTCTGCGGTAAGTAAGAAAATGCATTAATTTTATGAAAGTCATTTAAAATACATACGAGCATTTCTATTGTGCAAGCATGACTTATGAATTGGTGTCTCGGTGTTAATTTTGGTGGTGAATTATTATTATTTATATTTTTTTAAAATTGTAATTGATGTTATATCAATAGATTATCGCTATGAAAATTGTGTTTTTTGTCATTTTTATATTGATTATATATACAGAATATAATATTGACACTTTCTAATATTTAGGTAATATAACATCACACGAATTGATTAAGAGTAAGATTTGTTTGAAGTTGTAACATCTTGATCTTGATTCATATTTTGATTTTCTTGTTCTCTAGTCTTTTATTCTCAGATTTATAGTATTGAATATGTTGTCCAACATTATGTGAATGCATGTAGATGACTAGCAGCAATGTCAACATTTTTAATCTATCATACATGTACTTGCTAGTTAATTTTTTACTGGTTAAAGCCAACAGTTTTACTGATTTCATTTAATAAGTTTACTGTAGTTTATCTGGTCTTTGCCCAGATTTTTATCATCTGAAGTACCGATCCATAAGGCTTGCGGCCATGTAGGCCATTTTTGTAAGCCAATACAGGTATTTTTATGCATTGTGTATATCAATGTGTATGCTCCGTACTTTTAAATTTTTAATATCTTATGTTGGAATTCCTTGGTTGTACTGATGGTCAGCAACGGTTGTCAGTTTCATCTACATGTATGTTAGCTAATAGCACTATTCCAGTAACAGATGATTTGTAAGAAAACATCTATTGACAATCTGCTAAAAACTGAATTTTTGGAATGTGCAAGTCTAGTCTTCAACATTCAACGTCAATAGCAACCAGAGCCATTCTTCTTATTTTATGTTAAACATCAAGCATTATATCCTCCCCTCTCCCCAAATTATGCCGATTTATAGAAAAACGATAAAGGTTTTTTGCAATGTGATGACTGATGCATCTTTATAATGTAGTCTATATTATATTTTAGCAGTCTCAGTTGAAGTAGCACTCTTTTCAAGTGCATAGAAATTCTATAAAATAATTGTGTACAGTCTACAGATTTATGGTTTTTGCAGCAAGAGCAGTGTTGAAGGACAGCTAATCGTCAGCCTTATATAACACTCTGATATTAGGAATATATTCCTTGAGCTGGATGCAACATGTCTACTTCAAAACCGGAGAAATCAGTGCGTATTAGTTTCTTTAAATGGCAGTTGTGTGTATAATGACTGTTTATTTACTTTGTAGTTAAGTTATTGTGTTTTAGTGTATGCAATAATGTATGTATTGTGTAGAACAAAGCTGTTAGTGTAATAGCGTAAATTATTTATCCAAATTGAACGCCAGGTGCAAATTAATCCCTTCCCTAATAATTATGCCACAGTGATTTCTTAATTTTTTATGTTACCGGACCCACTGCCAAACCACTATCCATGTTGTCTTATACAGGTTGTTCTTTGATGGTTATTGTCTATGTAATTATATAAAACTCACCGACTTATGCTCCTCGGCATGACCAGCCCCTTGCAGCTTGCACTACCAGGTGCCAGTGCTGGCCAACTCCCTGTGAGAAAAGCCCAGATGACATGGCCTTTTTTTGGCAGGGGTAGAGGAGTTGCCTTGAAGCCATGCTAGCTTGCATGACCCCAAGGACTTTTATATGAGGCACAGGAGCAATTGTGGCTGGATGCTCTTCCTAACACCACTGTGACCGGGATTCGAACATGGAACCTTCAGCATGAAAGCTCAGCATTCTAACCCTTAAGCCACGGCTGCTCCCTATTGTCTATATTTATAGCCTGTGTCAAGTTATTTGCTGTGTCAGACATTATGCATTGGTCTTGGAGTTGCAATTGTTTATAGAGTATAATATCAGTGCGTGTATCAGTGTGTTGCTGACTTCTACAGATTTTGAGGCGAGCAGGAAATGCTGCCTCATTTCTTGGTCAAGTGGAAGTGGCTACTACCGTTAATGAAGTCGGTAACTCATTCTCTTTGGAGGAGCAGGTACAGGGACAACCACAACAACACCGACAGTACATAGGAGACAAGGTTAGTGAATCGTACATATGTACGATTGTACGTACTGCAGTCTATTAGTAAACCACTTGACATATATCAGCGTTTTTTCTTGTATATAGGCTGTCGTTCTGACTTTTACTACTTCGTCTATTAATAATCTACCTTACAATTCTGCCAGCACATTTTTGGGGGGGCACACGTTGTACTATGAGTTGAATAAGATCTATGATAACTGCTTATAATTTGAGTTAGTGTTTGAATAATGTCTTAGCTGGCAGTGTTCGGAGTGGAACAAACGAGGTGGGTACACTGTGCATGCAATCTTACAGGTTAGTGTTGTATAGCTATCCACTTAATCTTAGCAAAGAAGTTAGTGAATCACTAAAATAAAAGACAATTACATGTATTCACTGGTGGGATTCGAACTCAAGACCCTATGAATGATAGTCAACCACTCTAGCACTACACTATCAGGTCCACAGTGACTGCATGGGGAAAACTAGCTGTTAAAGTGAGGGTACACGCCCGCTGGGCATATAACTACTAAAACTGAAGTGGGTACACACCGTATGCTCCAGTATAACCACGCTTCGAACACTGCTAGCTGTTTGAATAGCCATGTTGACAGTAAATTTAGTATGTGAATATGAATATCTTTTTAGGAGAAAGAAAGAAGATGGATTCGTTCCAATATCATGATGAAGATCTGCCGCAGCTTCAAAGAAAACCCCAAACTGAAGTATGTCAACCAATGAACTTCTTGATCGTTGACACAGATATCGTGTCAACCAATCAGCTCCTTCATTATTGACACAGATATCATGTCAACTAATCAGCTCCTTCATTATTGACACAGATATCATGTCAACCAATCAGCTCCTTCATTATTGACACAGATATCATGTCAACCAATCAGCTCCTTCATTATTGACAAAGATATCATGTTGTTTTATGTTTTCTTACCTGTTTTATAGATGCTTAGGCTCACATCTCATATGGTGCTAGTGTTAGTGGAATCAGAATCTTGGTAAAATATTGCTCTCAGATTTCAGGTGGCTAGAAAATGTGTAGAGATTTTTCTCATATTTGTAGAGATCATTGTATGTGTGGACGGAGGAAGGTGAAGGAGCACACTGCTGAAGCACTTGCAAATCCATGCGCTGGTAAATGGACGGTAGATTCAGAGAGCTGTATCCGAGAGATGCCCACTACTGCTTATGGAGAGATCGAGTTTCCCAATGCAAACATAGCAAAGGTGATTTTCTCATCACATAATTTGAATCTATCTTCTGCCAAGCATCCTTATAGAAGTTTTTTTGTGCTAGCTTTAGATTATAATAAGACACATTCTACTTACTAATGTGAGAAACACAGGTAGAGTTCTAAGCTGAAGGGCTGGAATTATGTCACCTGTGCAAGAGACATGTAGTCAGAGTTGCATTGCTATGATTTCATGTGTGCCGTACATGTGCTGATTGTGTACTACTTCTAGTTTGTACGTGTCGCTGCCGATACTGACATGGATGATGTCATGTGTCTGCTGACGCAGTACTGGGGGCTGCGGAAACCCAACCTTCTGATATCAGTGACTGGCGGAGCTAAGAACATCACTATGTCAAAAAAACTAAAAGATGCATTCAAAACCGGCTTACTTAAAACTGCACAAACTACTGGTAAGTGTGATAGTATAAAGACAATCATTCACTTGAAGGTATATCGATATCAATTTGTGCTATCTTTGATTAGATTTGAACTTTGACCTTGCAGTTTACAATTCTACTTTTTTTCTTTATATATATAACTGAATCATATCTCGGCCACATTTACTTTCTAGGTGCCTGGATTCTATCAGGTGGAAATAATGATGGTGTGATGAAATATGTTGGTGAAGCCGTGAACATGCTACAATCAAGTAGTAAGGTCGTGGCATTTGGGATAGCACCTTGGGGCACTGTGGCTAACAAACGAGAACTGTCAGCTGCTCAGGTATTGAATATTTCAACTAATTTCTAATTTTAGCACTATCTTTATTTACTTATCCAGTATTATTATTTTGCAATTCAAATGATCCAGTGTTTGACTAATAGGTTTCTATTTACCATTATTCTTATATTATAATGCCAATGGAATAGATATTGGTTTTCCTATTGATACCCATGTGTGATCTGCTCCAACAGGAACCGGTATCAAACTGTGTTAATATTTTTGCCTAGTTTTTCATCATAAGGAGATATAATACTATGTGATTCTGAAGTTTGCGTTGAGTTATGTGGGACATTCATTTGTTCTTGGAGAATAATTTTTAGTATGCAAGCATGTGGTATGTCTTTATATCATTCGGCTGTTCCTAGTTATAACTGTATCACATCTAGATTATAGACACTGTATAATATTGCCACAGGGGGTGTGGCCAGCCTACTACCAGCTGAGAGATGAGGTATCCAAGGGGTCTAAGAATGCCAACCTTGACCCCAACCACACACATTTCATGCTGGTTGACAATGGAACATTCCGACAGTTTGGTACTGAGATAGACTTCAGGGGGCTGCTAGAAAAGCGTATATCTCAGATATTAACAGATGCTGACGCTGCCAGTGCCACCCATGTACCAGTAGTATCTATAGTAGTGGAAGGAGGCCCTGGTACACTCACTACAGTTAGAGCGGCCATTGACAATGCTACTCCAGTTGTAGTGCTTGATGTAAGTCATATTCACTCTAACTGGTATACTATATTTTATCATACTAGCTATACTGCAAGCTATCGTTAGCTCATACTAGCTATACTGCAAGCTATCGTTAGCTCATACTAGCTATACTGCAAGCTATCGTTAGCTCATACTAGCTATACTGCAAGCTATCGTTAGCTCATACTAGCTATACTGCAAGCTATCGTTAGCTCATACTAGCTATACTGCAAGCTATCCTTAGGTTATACCACACGTAGATATACTGCAAGCTATTATGAACAATGATTACCTCCTCCATCCATTACAACCGTCTGCTGAAATGTTCACTAGGTTACTATCTGATGTATGAATACTTGTGTATTCTGTATGACCTAAACTGTTGAACTGGTAAAACTTGTCCTACAAAGTTTAGTTACAACATACTCGTGTGCATTCTACCATCATGTAATGTAGTTTTGATTTTTTTTATAAAGCGGTACTATTTTTCTCAGTTGTGTGTAAAAATTTGAATTACAGGGTTCAGGTAGAGCAGCAGACATGTTGGCCTACGCTTACAAGAACACGGAGGAGGAGGAAGTTGCATCATTTGATGCTAAAGGTAAATCAGTGATCGAGAAGATACCGCGGATACCAGATGATATTCAGACTAAACTCAGGGCTAAGGTTGAGGCCGAGTGGCCCAATAAGAATGTGAGTAGATAGTGTATAATTATGCTTATAATGCACTTACTTACAACTTATATCTCCTTTTACATGTGTCTCTACTTACATGTACCTAACCTACATTGACCATGCAATAATATAATATGTATAAAGAAGGAAAATGAATCCATATTACATCACCGTTGTTTACTAACAACTCGTTTTGGACAGACATCCAACTATCTGACTATTTCTCGACAACGTAGTTTGTTATAGAATATAGATGTTGTCATGGCCGTATGTTGCAGGCAGATGAGCTGACACAGACAATCATACACTGTGTCATGAGAAGACATCTGATCGTTATATTTTCATTGGATGATAAGAACACGATGAAGGATATAGACATCGCTATACTGCACGCTATTATGAAAGGTGAGCACTTCCTTCGTAATATGCTGTTATTCTTTCTACTCATCTGCTTGAATACTTACTACATATCAGACACTTCTGTAACTTCCATACTAATACCTGTATATGCTAAATTTTTACAGCTAACAAGAATGATGCAATGAACCAGCTCAAACTAGCTCTAGCATGGAACAGGATTGATGTGGTCAGGGAGGAAATCTTCACCGAAGACAAGACTTGGGATGTATGTTATGTGTCTAGTTGTGTTCGTGTACATACAATGTATACATGTATATTGTAGATAATTTATCTCCTACATGATTGCATGGTCGTGCTATCCAACAGTCAATGTGATCAATTTTAAAAAGTTCAAGCCACGTTAATCTCACAAGAACTGCCTGCATGAGCTCTGGTTCCAACGAGCTCTTGTATTATTGCTGCTGATTGGTTGGTGTGAGAAACAGCGTCAGTATATTGCTTTTTAGAGAGTTTGACGCAAAGCTAATGCGTATTTCATTTCATCTGGTTTATGCAACAAATAGTGAACAATGTTACAATCGGAGTCCTTATTAACGATGATACTAATACAATCATAACCTTGTCTCCAGAGCAAAGAACTGGAAGACATACTGCTGACTGCCCTCATGCAGAATAAAGTAGACTTTGTGGAGCTACTTATGGACTATATTCATCTCGGAAACTTTGTGACTAAAAAGAGGGTACTTGAACTCTACAATGAAGTTCCAACCAATCATCTTTTGTACAGGATATTATTAGCTGAGAAAGACAAGGTACTTAACTGTATAATGAATCCTGCACTAGTACAATTGATTCAATGTTTCATATTCATACAGACATGCCTATCATTTCATCCCGAGAGATTGCTAATAAAATTATTGTCTTGTCGTATGGTTAACGGTGTAATATACACTTTCAATGCAATCAAACCCGTCATTGTGTATAATACATAGCTCCACCATTCTATGATGTATTGATTTAATATGAAATGTGTATTAATATATCTATACAGTGAATAACTGTATAATTGATTGTAGGATAAGGCGACGGTGTCGTTAGCTAATGTCGGAGAATGCATTCAGAATCTGGTAGGGGATTTCTATAACCCGCTGTATGTCAGGGACACTCGCTACAACCAATTAGATTCTGATACTATTCTATCAAGACGGCCCAAAACAACCAGAGGGGGTAGAAGGCTACGCCGTGGAGTATGTATACTATTATATTACAGTTACTAGCTATACCAACATTCTAGAACACCACTTTATAAAAAGTACATCATTAGGTATCATATTCATCATTTATAACTAAATATATATGTATCATACTGTGCATAGTGGTCGCCATAGTAACATATCCCAGCCAATCAAATCAATCAAATACAGTAAGCACTTTCCCCATCAGAATAAAAAATGACTCCAAGTTATCACTAAGAGGGAATGATCCCAAAAGTGGAATTCACCTATTTTATATATAAAAGCTTAGAATCCTCAAAGACAAATTCCGGATTACAGATTCCTAGTTTCAAATAGATTTCAACCTTTTGTTCTGCAAATATACTGATAAAATCCATTAAGAGCTGCTACCTATGCTACTCACGCTATCAGTGAATATTTATATAAATTATCTTTCCTTAGAAAATGGAAGATGTGAAACCTGTTGAGGTATATCTCTATGTATAGTTTATATATAGTTCTCCTAATTGTGATCTATACATATGTTTATCTTTATGTGGTCCGAAATTACTCTGTCCAAAATCCAAACAGACAATGCTGTGTTGAACTGTCTAACATGTCATCTATGTCTATGGCTGTATGCTCAATGCAATGTGTATCTCATTATTTGCCAAGTCCTTTCCCTAATATTGATTTGTACAATGTGTATCTCCAAGCCCTGTTACAATAATTATACTATAGAAAACTCCCATCAATTATATTCTCAACAACATTATCAGACAGAGACTTCCAAGGGCATCATCATTTTTATTTCTTATAATGTTGTTTGTTTCCCACTTCAGCATAATAACAATTCTAATTTGTAACATACATTCCGTTTGAACTTTCTAGCATGCATGTACAAGTGCATGTATGTTATCATGGTGGATCATTTTAGTCATGAATATACGTCTAAATACCGTATTTCTTGTAATTTTTGTTGTTATTATTTTTCAAAGTATTTTAGCAATACTATTATGACACTTTAATGTACATGTATATACTCACAATATAGTTAGGCATGTAAAAATCTGAATTCCTTACCTATATACTGTACATGTCTACGTACTATATAATATGTAAGTTTATGTGTATGTGGACGTTATTTCACTATGTTTATATGACTTTTATCACTTCCTGTAGATGACTTTCATGAGAAGAGATGAAAGCAGTGATAGTGAGACTGAGGAAGTACCTAGAGACCTAGCCGTCATGTCAACCAATGACGTTGGTTCAGCTATTGGTGCCAAATCTGTTAGTCTCTCGAAAAACAAGACACAAGTTGCACCCGATACGACATCCCGTAAACCAAGTAAGCATTTTCTGCCAAACAGCCTGCTTACGTTAGCAATATTCAAAAATATGACCTTGATCAAAGTGACCTCATTCATAAGATGGTTCTTCATATAGCATATTTACTATCTGTACACATTAACCTGTGACTAGACTCAGTGTCAGGTGTATCATATTTAACAAGTTTTTTTTCAGATCGATTTAGATAGCACCATAATATTACTATTATATAACTAAATATATATTGGTGTCTTAAGTATAATATAAACTTGTGTTACAGAGAGGGTTTATGACTTTGATTGGCCAGCCAGGGAACTGTTTATCTGGTCCGTTCTCATGAGACGCAAGGAGTTAGCCATGCTCTTTCTGAGGGAGGAAAAGGTACGTCTAACTATTATCTAATCAGACACCTTTAACATATAAATTAAAGTCATGCTCAGAGTGTTTATTGATACATGATGTGAGCGTACAAACTCCATCGAATTCAGACCCTAAATTTCTGAGAAAGCCTTTAGCATGGGAAATCGGTGTTGTATCTCATTAGATCTCATGAAGATACCCACAATGCACTAGTATTTGTTCCAAAATGGTTCCAATTTCATTCAAAAATAACTTTTCTCTTGTGAAACCTCTCAGCTCTATCTTTAGGAATTAGTCCAGATTTATGTTTTATTTACTAGTCTTTTAACGACATGCAGTGTAATAAACTCTACTTCACCAACATCTAGCATAGCTTTAACCTTGTCTTCACAGTATGCTATCGCTCCTGCTCTCTCCGCCTCCATCATGCTCAGGAATATGACTCATCAAACATACACTATTGATGCAGAAGTCATACAGGAAATAGAGGACATGGCAAAGTGAGTGCATCTTTCTATCCTTTACAGCAACAAGTTACATAAATTATGTAACATATGCTATCCTTTAGAGTTTAGAGTTAGACGAGTATGATGGTGCCATGTACTTGTACATAGTGCTTCATATATAACCCAGTTTGAGCTGGAGTTGTCTTTCTTACCAATCATGTCAGTGGAAAACGCTCCCATGGGGGTATCATCGTACAGTAACTGAGATGATTTCAGTAACCGTTGGAGACTAAGTTTTAGCATAAACAAATTACTGGCAAGCTGTTCATTGATAGAAAGACAACTCTGTTTTCTTCCGGAATAATTGCTGTGTGAATGTACACTACCTGTGAGAGTAGAGTTTGCATTGTGAAATTGAGTAACAAGTCAAGGAGTACACAAGCCTTGCGTCATATGTCTGCCTGTTTGTGAGTTGCAGGGTAATATTGGAAGCATGCATGCTTAGATTTACTGAAAAGAATCGTCAACATAGTTATTGATCACTAGTATATTTATTAGTCATTGTGAAATACTCACTGTTTTCATTCACCTTTTACATCATATGCAATAACTATGTACACGTATAATACATATAGCGGTGTATGCTGCATAGCAACAGCAATGCACACATGGAATTTAGAGGTAGAAAAACAACCATGCTTGTGGTCTTGCAAACATGCAGATAGTTTTTTCTATCTTACACATACCTCTGGGGTCTGAAAAAATAATTCTTGTGGAAGTTTAATTTCAGCCAAACATTGATTCTCTTAATTGCATTCTCTGTGGCAACTACGCCACCCATAGCTACTGAATTATGTCCAGTGATTTAGCTTCATTCCGTTTATAGCATGCAAAGCATGTTTTGAAATGAAATTCATAAATATATAGGATGATGGATACATAATTCTAAATCTTATAACCTACCACAGTCACAAATTGCCTCTCTTTAACGCACTAGTTTCCTACTCCTAATGTACATGTATGTATTACATGTATGTATATGTATGTGTACACGCATGCAGTAATACAACCATTGTGTTATTTTACAGGGAGTTTGAAAGCATAGCCATAGGAGTGTTAGGAGAATGCTTTACTGTTGACGAATTCAAGTCGAAGAATCTGCTGATTAGAGTAATACCCAGCTATGGGGAGACGACTCTACTCCAACTAGCTGTGGAGGCAGACAACAAAGAGTTTGTCAGCCACCAAGCCTGCCAGAATCTCCTTAACAACATCTGGTGGGGCAAGATGGACGAACTTCAAGGATCCTGGAGGGTAGGAATCTGTAACATACATGTTAATAGGTCTGGAAAATTCTCTAGAATGAACAATCATACCGACTTCTGTATTTCTCTGGCTTTTCCGTAACACATTTTATACAGCTGGAAATATTTTTGTCTAACTGAATGATCAAAACATCAACACAGTATTCACACTCTTTTCCCCCATAGCTACATATACACTGTAAATGTATATTATATGCATTATGTGGTAATGTGAAGTATGCCCTTGCATATCGTCATTATATTGCTCTAATAGAGAGCAACTTATTAAGTTAATTGAACAGCAGACGGCACCCAATGCGATGTGCCGTGTACCTTTACATGGCGCATATGACGTATTTAAGTAAAGTAAGGAAATAAGACTCGTCTCTTATTAATACAGCTGGTGGTGTGCCTGATATTCCCTCCACTATTGTTTGCACTCATTCATTTCCGTAATGAGGAAGAGCTGCGAGAGAGAGTGATGATGAAGCAGAAGAGAGCCAGTAGAAAGGTGAGTTACCTGAACATTACCTTTGATGGTGGTGATTTTACACTTGTGTATGCATTAGTCATCCCTGCAGCTTTTTTCATCATCTACAACAGCAACCATGATTGTTGGTTTGAATCGTATGGCTAGTTCGGGACCCAGTGCTCTAGTGTAACCTTAGCCCGGAGACCCAGTGCTCTAGTGTAACCTTAGCCCGGAGACCCAGTGCTCTAGTGCCTCTACTGATAGCTGTATCAACACAAAGTCACTGCATGGACTTAACTTTGCTTCTTTGACAGTTCCGCTAGTTACTAATATGAGACTTGGATATATTTTTAGAAGTAGAATTGTAATACACAAATACTTCCATATACAAATAAATGTGTTATATAACCACACTTATTGCATATAGGTAAATGTAGTACATTTATACTCTAACTTCATATGTCATTCAGTATACTTGAATATATGAATAGGCTTAGTGGGATCTGTACATCTTGTAAATGATATAGTATATGGAAGGAGTTATGCTTCCCTTGTTGTTTTTAGAAGAAGATGAAGGCACTGTTGGAAAACCCAAATAATAGAGCTCGGCAGACTCTTGATGAAAGGTAAATCTCATAGACATATATATGCATTGTGTATAAGTGCTAGTACATGTATATATACGTTGTGTTTACAAGTCAGTATATGTATATATACATTATGTATACGTGTTAGTACATGCGTATATGCTTTGTGTATCTGTGTTATATTGTGATGTGCACATGTTCTCATCTTATGCAGAGGCCTTGGCTATGTCAATGGTCAAGATCCTGACACTTTTGACGAATTGGAAGATGAAGACGAAGATGAAATTCTAACTTGTGGGGAGAAGATTGTAGCCTTCTTTAACGCTCCAAAAGTTACCTTCTTGGCCAACACGGTGCGTGTAGTCAATTAATTATACATTATAAGATAACTTAACATACATGTAGCATGCCCCATTTCAATTTTTTCGATTATTATAAGAAGCATCTAAAAACAAAGATCTGTTAGATTAAAAGATACAAAGTAATACTAGATGCATTTTTGATTTTTTTTTATTCCTAATATTTCGATACTGATTCTGGTGTCATCTTCAGATACTCAGACCTGCATCCAAATGCATCACTTTGTATCATAAAATCTCTTGCCCACACCAACCTCTTAAAAACAAAAATTAAAAGAGTTTATAGCAATCTAATTATTATAGACAAGTAATCAACATGTTCTTAGTTTGGAGGTTTACGCTTATTCTCTGTGTTGTAGATTTTCTACCTTGCTTTCCTGATATTGTTCACCTACATGATGCTGTGTGACTTCCACCCAGAGTTTGTGACTCGATATACTGCAGTGGAGGTCATTGTGGCATTCTGGGTCATAACACTGTTCATTGAAGAGTTACGTCAGGTAATCAGATAGCCTTGGGTTTGTAGAATATGCTGTTCTACCAGTTTGAGAGATAGTATAAAGTTCTAAGGCTATGTACATGTACATGTACATGTAGATCTGTAGTTTTCTCATCATTTGTGTTTAAAGTAATTATTACAATGTATCTCTTACCAGTCTTGATTATAAGGCCCACTTCTCTCAAATATTAGGTGGCTTTTTCATCACAGATTAAGAACTTAGGCTAGAAATTGTTGAAGGCTTGACAAGTATCTATTTGGGGCTGAGTGGATATTTATCAATTCACTCAAAGTGAGGAATATACCCCCACTCATCCTATCCGTGGGCTAGTATACCCTCCCTCATTCACCTAAGCAGAGTGGTGCAGGACACTTATGCTGTGAGTACTGTTGTAGTTCTGGGTGGCGGAGACCAACAGTTTCAGGATGAAGATAGTTAACTACTTTAGTGACGTGTGGAACCTGGTAGACATTGCCACAGTTATCCTCTTTGTCATTGGATTCACTCTCCGGATAATCGACCACGAATACATCGTCACTCAGGTAGTACTACTATAGTTATAGTGGTAGTACTACTATAGTTATAGTGGTAGTACTACTATAGTTATAGCAGTAGTACTACTATAGTTATGGTGGTATCACTACTATAGTTATAGCGGTGATGCTACTATAGTTATAGTGGTGATGCTACTGTAGTTATTATAGTAATAATACCATAGATATTCTAGTGGTAATAGTAGCTATATTCTTACTATCTCAGTGTTACCATGTGCTTTGTGAAACGTTCCTCTATGTAAATGTATATTATAGTTTAAAAAGATTTATATATAGAAAAACTCGAAAATCATTGATGTCTAAGTTTATTGCATGGATTAAAGATTACGTTACTACTATAGTATTGGTTCTTATGTTCTAAGATACAGTAGTCTTATTACATTATAGAGTATAGTCTCATATTTACATGTATATTACCAAATGATGCATGGCTTTCCTCAGTAATATTCATAGTAATTCTTCCTACCAAAAACCAATGTTATATAGGAATATGTTACGTAGAGTAAACCTGACCTAGCTTACCGAATACTGATACTATTACTAAATATACTATGATTTCATGCTGCGATACATACTCCATCTTGTAGCTCACATATAAGAGAAAAGAAGAGTTGTTAGCTGAGAGTATAGACGAGCATGATTCCTGGCTATACCTAAGGCAAGACGACTCCACTCTGATAGAGAGCAGACACAGCTACTCTAGAGTAATCCTCTGTCTCGCACTCATGACCTTCTGGTTCAGAATTCTCCATATTTTCTCAGTCATCCGGATACTCGGACCAAAACTTGTTATGATTGGACGAATGGTAATGGCATCATAATTACGGCGTATGATACCTGATTAGCTATTGGTTCCTTTAGTGATTCATCTCTACTGCCATCGGAACATTACCAATAATGCATCAGTTTTACATTCAAGTAATCGACCGCATGCTGAGAAATCTTATTTATATATGAGATAGTCCAACACCAGTTTAATGTAGTTCATAGACACTTTGTAATAGTCAGTCAAATATTCTCTGTACATCCATGTAGGTTCACGGACCAGTAGCTAGTGCATAACTATGTTTTATTTAATTCTGCATTTTTAGATAAAAGATCTGCTTTCATTTGGACTCATTCTCGCTGTATTCACAGCAGCGTTTGGTATAGCCCAGCACGCTATCATGTATCCAAATGAACCTCCCTCGGCTGTGCTCATCTATGACATACTCAGGATGCCTTACTGGCAGATGTACGGTGAACTCTTCCTTGAGGACCTGGAAGGTGGGCTATTATTTCCAAAAGACTCTACTCCTGTTATCACAAACAATATACATGTAGATTATTTTTTTAGTGATAACAATTTATTTATGTTGTGCTACAAGAGGCGTCAATATTTTGTAGTGCTTCAAAAAAAGTTTTCTTCGCCTGGTTATAGTCGTAGCTATTCAAAATATTTTAAAATGTTGTAACTAATAGTCTAGTGGTGTTTCTCTCAAGCGAACATCATTTGCTTTTAGGTGATAACATGGACTCCTGCACTAAAGACAAGTACTGTATCTCTGTGAGAGACTTTCTCGCTGATCATGCCGTCAGCAGAAGTTGTGCAGATCTCAGTCAACCAGACATCCTGGGGGTGTGTGCAGATGGATCCACTATAGGCTGCTACAACAGCAGCAATGTTGTTCCAGCTGGAATGCCTACAACCGCTTTCCCAGACGGCAAGATTGTCTTCTGCTACAGTAACAGGTATCGCCAACTTTCATATAGATTTATTAATATTATAATTATTATTACATTGTCACGTAGTGTTGTGTTATTTTTCTAGTTGTCTGTAAGATAGTGGAGTGAATTTAGTGTGCTCGTTGGAGTATGACATCAACTGAACTTACTAACTTACCTTCATATCATTATCAAAAGCAACTGTAAGATAATGGTTATAATGTGAAGTTTTTCTCTTTCAACTTGACATAAACCAAGTGAGGACAATTTCATATTTCATAATAATTGAATACATTAATTGAATACAATTCTATAATTGAATACATTCACATTATACATTATAATACATTTTAATATATTATCATATAAAACTTTATTTTCAATTTGATTACATCACATTTAATAGGTTTAACCCATGTATCTCACACCATTGTAGTTCTGGTGTTGACATACCCGCATGTGACCATGAGTCTAATCGTTGTCCTGAAGTTAACAAGGTAGTGGCGGTGATGTTAGGAGTTTATATTCTCTTCACACAGATTCTCATGTTCAACCTGCTTATCGCCATGTTCAGGTAAATTTCTACTCTCAGGAAGAGTATCGATTAATCGTTATTTAATGGATACTACTGTTCTGTGATCTATCACCGAACAATTGTAGGAAACATACACTACATCTAAGAAAGTTCACCAGGATAATACAGATCACTTCAATGTGCTATTATTACATTACTAGTGTTTCTTTGTTGTATCTTGACATAATGTAATGCAAGTAACTCTCAGTAAGAGTAGATAACTCCTTACAAATTTATATGGACATTAATTTGTATTCAGTGACTAACTAGTTATATAATCTGTACATATGTATATATGTGTACACTTGTAAATGAGTAGCTCTGCCTCCATGTACATGCATATATCAGTATTTCAGTCGTCATGTATTGTATCGCATGTATAATCAATGATATGCTATTACATAGTTACACGTTCACACTGGTGCAGGAGAATACAGATATTCACTGGAAGTTCCAGCAGTACGCTATGGTTAAAGAATACTACACTAGACCTCCCATACCTCCACCTTTCATCCTCCTCAACCACCTTGCCTTATTCATCAGGTTCATCTACAGGAAAATCAAGGATAACAACCAGTTTATTGGAGATGATTTTAGTAAGTCGCTGTTAAAGGTGGACTGTACTGAAATTTTGAGGTTATAAACTGAATGCACCATTAGAAAGCCTAGTAGCAGCTGAACCAGTTAGCACAATACCAGCTGGGCTCTATGATGTCATCATGGTACCCAGCTCTGCTAAAACTAGTGAAATACATCATTGCAGGGAGTGAATGCCAGACCAGGCATTGTGTTATTATAAACAGAAAACTTTAATTGAGATTTTATCCTTGTTGCACTAGGCATATCACAAAACGAAAAAATGGGTATGTAGAACAAATGCTAGTTAATATTCCTAGACGATAAAAGGTACAATTTGTTGCAAAAAATTATCAAATGACTTTTGAGTTTGCAATTTGATTGGTCAATAGGCTACTTGTTTATCTCATGGATAACATGCCTACTTATTAGACTGGTGTGTTGAACATGTAGAACGTAGTACTAATAATTGCTAGCATCTGTTTTATTAAAGGAACACTGTATTTCTTATAAAACAGTTGTGAGAACGCAATATTGCTTCTATATAGTGTGTCAGAGTTGAGATAATCAAAGAAGAAGTATTGAGAATTGACATAAAACTAGGTGGAGATAACTCTTAATGCTGACATCACTATGGTTATTTTAGCACTTTTGGGGTTACTTTTTTGCAGTTTAGCATCTATTAGCTACTACTAAAACAGTTTAGATATGTTTGTAGAGGCATCAAGTAATACTAACATAGTTAATTTGGTGACAAACGTTCTGAAATTTTCAGTACAGTCCACCTTTAAGTTTTATTCAAGAGTTCATTGTACATGTAGATATTTGAAGTAGCTTAGCTTGGCCAGTAGGTATCTGTGTCAACAATGGGTAGAACTTCTGCAACAATCTTCAAAAGCCATGGCCACAAAGGCTGCGCCCATTCTACTGTTAACAAATGGGTGTGCACTTTGTCCGATTTTTTATATTAACCATTTAATCGTTTGAAGTGCGTGGATCCATCGCGTGGCTGAGTGCCATGCACCGTTATATTGAGGTGTTCTGTATTCACATGAATACACTTCTTTATGAATAAAAGAGATGAAAATGAATTAAACCTTATTAATTTAAGGGAATGACCTGGTAGTTATCGGTAGAATTGTATAGTTCGTTATGTCTGGGTGCTGTTTGGGTAAGTGTGTAGTGCAGTCAGTTATCATACTATCTGTTGCATGTACACATGTCACATGTGTGTTACTGTTACAGTGATGTTATTGGAAGAACAACACGAGAAACAGCTAGCAGTGTGGGAGAGAATCAACTATGAGGACTACAGTAGAAAACAACAGTTAATAGAGGAGTCAAGTGTACAATTTAAGGTGCTTCATTATATATATATATAATTTAAGAGTTGGTAGGAAGTTACTACTAGCAAGCCTATTATGTGCCATAAAATCATTCGAAAAATAATTGTTGAACTTTCAAACTACATGCTTTTTGGCTCGTTTAGAAATTTTTTCTCGTATCTGTAGTTGTGGTGTCGAGTAGCCTGTTTTCATCAGTTCATTAGTTTCCCACCTCCTGACTTTACTGTAGAATAAAGTTTATCCTTCATAGGAAATGTCTAGTTTTTATTATCATAATTTTTAGGTGACGAAGAGCAAGACTGCTTTGGACAGCCTGACATCTAGTAGCGAAGCCATGCAGAATCTTCCCGTACTATATGACAGAGTGCAGCATATTGAATCCAGAGTAAATAGTTCACATCCACATGTCTCTTTCTACTTTGCCTCAGTTGAAACTTTCTGTAACCGAGTCAATATTCTGGTGAATTTTAGTTATAGACTGGGGAGCTGCCTGGAAACACAAGGAAGTATTGATTTGATCCAGGACAAATTTAGGGTTAGATGAGCTTACTAACACCATCTGTGACTCTGTCAGTACTCTCACCATGTGGCTACAACTCCTTCATAGGCCTTGAATAATTTTTGAAAGTTTGATAAATTAAATTATTTTCTATAGCTAATGCAAACCGGTGATGCATTGAACTGGATAATGAAGGCAATGGAGCAGAGTAAAATGGGAAATAAGCCACCGATACTGAAGCAAGCAGAAGACGAAGTTACTAGACAGGAAGTGCTCGACGCTGAGGAGAAACTATTTAATGAATGGAAGGAAAAGAAAGGAGGTTTTGTTCATGTCAAATGTCGGGCCTCTCCGTACATCAAAGCAAGCAAGATCTCAAGGTTTCCTGTACCTCTCACTAAGGTCTACTGGGAGGTAGGAATATGAAGTTAATAGTCTCTAATATGTTCTACATAAGCCCTATAATGTCACACTGTCTTGTAACCTTACTTACTGGTTTTACTTCCTGTTATTAATCCCAGGTAAGTAAACAATTGTGTGGCTTGTAATAAAATATCTTTCCTAGATTGCAACCTATGAAATCATGGTTACTCGCAATTGTGAAGCATTTCTGCATGTTTTCGCCGTAATGTGATAGTATGGCAGGTCTGTAACTTTGAGTAAAAGTGAATATACATGTTGCAGTATAACTAATAGATACTGCTGTAGATTAAATGGACAGGATACCAACCAGTTCGCTATACTTCTGATGCAATACTGTTCGGAAAGGAACAATTTATAGATCTGGACATGTTTAAGATGTAAGTATTTCTTTTGCATTATGATACTGATAGGCAAATGTAGCCACCCTCATACTGCTTTCGTATATTATTATTGAGCCTGAGGCTAGAGGTGTTTAGTTTGAGGGGGTGGGCAGGATTCAAACTGCATTATAAAGGGTTGGAGCATCATCATGTGGTATGTACATGTACATGTAGGTGTCACTGTGTACATTGTATGTACATCTAGGTATCACTATTTTATCATATAAGTAAGTTTAAATGACTCGAATAAATAGTAACTTGCGTTCCATACGTACCTAATATAGTCAGCATTTATACGTATGTGGTACTGGTAAACTTGTAGGAACAAGTCTGATGCAAAATCCAGATTTAAATTTAACCAACAAGATGGAGATATATGCAGAATCAGTTACCACGACCCATACTCACTTGGTAAGATGTGATACATATACTGTAGAGATAGTTGTGGTCAAATATTACTATGTAGTTTGCAACTGGCGTCATGAAATCATCAATCCAAGTTTTTCTTACATCAGTGAACAGAAAAGGCAGATTTCTACTACTATAAATTCTAGGCCTAAAAATATACAACTCAAGCTCTGATAGTCATCTTGGAAGTTTCACTTGTAACTTAGACCTGTCCAACTTGTCATAAAACCACCTGTGCACACTACTAGTCACATATGATGAGTTATACACCATGTAAAATTTACGTCAATGTACTAGTTGCAAGACAGAAATGTATATTTTGTATACAGGTTACATATCTGTCACACAGGCATTGGTTCTACTTACTGTTATCTCTCTTTGATTTACAGACAAGGCAGGAATTCCACTGAATCCATTTGGTAGAACTGGCCTATCAGGGAGAGGTAACTTAGGCCGATGGGGACCCAATCACGCTCTTGACGCTGTCGTTTCTAGGTGGAAGAGATTCCCGAATGGTGATTTTGAGGTTAAAAACGACAAGAAGATTCTTGAGTTCATCGGAGTGAAACGTACAGACGTCGACGAGTGGTCTCTGCCAGGGGTAGGTCTGCTACACTTGCATGTACCTCACTGGTGACTCATTGATGCACTGCTGTCACTATGCAGCCAGTCTCTTTGAGGCATGACATGATCCCTTTTAGTAATACATGCCTAAAAGAATACATTATATTATGTACTTTATTAATATTTCTGCAGGTTATTGCTTGTCACTCATTGAATGTAAGTGCATCCATTCCAACAATAACAATATGACATCCTACATATGTATGTCCTTTTCTTGGGTGGCTCGCTAGCTGCAGTCATAGATTACCAGATCATGGTAAAGGGACGTTTTGAAGATGTCAGTTCGAAATACGACTTCCTTTCTGCATATCAGCACAATATTGTACATTACTGATATACATGTATATCTACTGCTAACCTACATCATGAAAATGTCCATGTCTTCAAGGTGGTGGTAGCTATGAGTAACAGAATAGAGTTATTAATTACCTCTGTATAATATACCTGTACGTGGTTGTGGGACCAATCTAACATGTGGATTATTCGGGAATGATGTTGATTTTAGATGTTTCATGATTCAACCACATTACAAATAATGGTAAATTGTGTCATTGTGAAACCCTTCAATTATCACATTACTTATTATTCTCAGTATAATTATTATATCATATAGACCTATACTTTACACCCACCCTGGCCACTGCCCATTGCCAGCTTTATTTTGCATGTAAGAATGTAGCAGCTAAACCTCCACAGGCTATTATTGTATCATCTTAGCCTGTGAGCCTCAAAAGCTCCTTGCTACTGTAGCTAGATCTTTTGAATGATTTGCGTATGTCTATTATGTAGCTTTGTCTATTACTTCAATTCGCTATCCACGTTATAGAGTACAAAGGCTATATCATTCATATCTTCCTCAAAACTAGTCACATAACCCGAAACTAGTCACATGCCTGATCACTAGTTTTGTGACTGACCATCACTCACATGACCGAACGATAGTCACATGACCGACCATTAGTCACCTGTCACATGACTGAACAATGGTCACATGGCCCAGTGCTAGTTTGTAGCTCATTGTTTCTGCTCTCTGAAGGCACATCTACAAAAAATCTCTTGTGAAATGTTGTCAACTATTTTGATGGGTGGACATTTCCTATTACACTGTAATTATAGTTGTGCCCATAGCACTATATACATGTACATGTATTACCGAAAAAAGTATGCTCTAGTTTTAATAATAAGCTGTTGTTGCTTTGTTTGGAGTTGTTTTCTCATTCGGTTATGTTAATTTTGCAAGTAGGGAATACAGCTGGCTGTTCTGTTTGTCATGTGTTAATGATTTTAAACTCATTTAAATGTTTTATATTTCTTTACTAATAACAGTTGATGACAAACCAGAGTAAAGATGATAGAGAGGCAATAGCACTGTCTGCTATCAAAGAGAAGGCGTTTGGTGACTGTATGACTGAAGACTGCAAAACTGCCTTGGAATCCATCACCAATCCTCAGATTGTAAGTGTTTGCTGTATATAATAACTATATACATGTATGTAGACATGTGGCGTAGTATGTTTCATTAGCATTCTCACATTAAACATCAACAGGTTCCACACTCTAAACACAGACACAGAACTAACTTCTTTTCTAAACCCTTAAAAATGGGCCAAGTTCTAGCCAATCAGTCACATGCCGACCTATTTCTTGGGATGACTTGCAACCTAGGCTAGCGTACCATATATAATAACAATCTGCATGTACGTGTATGTTGTCTGTTATCTTATTAACACAAATCGTTTTCTGTTTTTTCCATATAGAGGAATAATGAACCTATGATATACGACACAATATGGATATTAGGCATATTCGGATATTGCACCGTGCAAGCTTATAAATAGCAATCTGCGGCAATAACAATATATTTTATTCAATAATATAGCGCTAGCTATAACGCAAGGCTAGGCGTGCCTGGCAATGATAATATTCATTTAGCGAGGGTATTTCCCTTCAGAGCAAGCACTGGTCACGCCTGAACGCTCAAGTTGTATTCGGATACTAGGTGTCTTCGCGACCTCTTGGACGGACCCGGGTCGAAAATAAAAATCACAAGATGGCCGTCCGACCAAGGCCAGAAGCGCTATTGGCCTGGGATTTTTCTTGGCCGGACGAAACCATCCCTAGCTCATCGACACACCTGATTTCTTCGCGCGACAACAAGGATTTTGCTTTTGGCCCAGGCCGGTGTGTTCGCGACCCTGTGACAGATGTGTGCCGGAAAATATTTTCGTAAATCGGCCTGGGTCTGAAGCTTAGGTTGCGAAGACACCTAGTTAGACCAGTGCTATATGAACCAGTACAGTTTCCAAATGCGCCTATTATCAACTTAAGTAATAAAGATTATTATTGATTGCTACTTGGCATGCAAGAGAGCAGATAACTCCCAATTATTACATGTGTACTAGTTATAAAAGTATCTTTTACTGTTACACATTACTTTGTCTATATTCAGATATATGAAGGTTATTGTGATGATCCAAGAAACACAGACAATGCCTGGGTGGAGACGTTAGCATACAACTTCCATGATGAGGGAGAAGTTACCAGAGAGTTGACCCTCAAGGTATTCATTCTCCTCTCTTTATAGTCAGTTAGCAGATTAGTGTGTGATAATATACATGTATTATATAAGCCTATATTTATTTACATGTCTCCTATCCTATTAATAGGCCATGCCTGCTACATTACACAAATACTACTAACAGATATTTATGAGCATGTGGGTATCTGAAAGAAAACTTACAATTTTGCACAACTAATTTATTTGGGAATGACAGAAGACTATTTTCATTCAGTGCTAGATTTCCCATGCAGCACTCTCAGTGTTACAGACTCGGTGTTAGCTCTTCAAGGCTACATTCTTCAATAAATCTAGTCTCTCCTTTCAACATAGTAATCACTTTATATATATGTATATGTGTGTGTGTTTGTTAGCCTGGTTCTAAAGTCAGCAAGGTTGGCTGGATAGACGCTACTTCAGACCTGCTTCTGTTTGCTGGACATGGCATGATAGTACAGAAGTTGATACAGTTACATGATGCAGCCACTAGCTAGACTACACGCTGTCTCCATGTACCATGTTCACTTGTGAGAAAACTGTTTTTCATCTCTATCTAATAGACTAAAATAGTGATGCATCAATTACATTCCAAAATTTGAAATTCACATAATTTTTACTACTACTGTTATTTATTTATTATTACCTCTTTTGCCTGTGATATTTTTGATACATTATATTGCCCATTGGTCAGTCCTTCTACAGTAATACATATATTATGGCAGTATACATTCATCTATTGCCATAATGCAGTATAATTATATAATTATATACATGTATGTTATGGCAGTGTACTTCAGACTACATTTATATATGATTTTAGCAGGAAATCATGAAGCTCAGTAAACACGAATATAGCTGCAGATGTTCATTTTGTATCGTATCACATGACTATCATTGCTACACACAGTGACATCCAATGTGTACAACAAATTATGATTATTTTTACATTTTTCCGTCCCTTGAAAGTTTGTTCTCTAGTTTGTTCTATAAATGTTTTATATTACTCCAGTAATAAATTAACAATGAGATTAATTTTTCAACCAAGTAACACAAAGGTAACGTATGTCAACTTTGATTAATAAAGTTAAGATTCAGTAGTCCTTATAAAAACCAAAAGAGAACATTGTACACGTAGTTATGCAGTAAATTGCTTGCCACACTATCTATAATAGGTTAAATAATAACTTTGGTCTAATTTGTAGTCAGTTATTACATTATATAGTGAAGTAACTGCTGCCTAAGCTTTCTGTTCCTGCTGCTGTTGCATTGATGCCTGTACCTTTGATTGTAACACTTCCATGGTAACTACAATGTACAATATTCACTATTGATTATCCATGTTATCAGTGAGGGGAGTAAAGTAGACAAATGTTAGCAGGTAAACAAAGTTTCAATGTAGAGTTCACCCTACCTTGTTTTAAGTTATACTTTTCTTGCAACTGCTTTTGAATGATTTCCATCTGTTTAGTTATAAATTCTATCTTCCTTTTAAAGTAGAGACTGGCTTCATTGATAGTCTGAAACATGTTGTATAATAATAATTATTAGAAAATATTAAAAATTATAATAATAACGGTTGGTTGAGATGGTAAATCCATGCACATGTGCAACACCAATTATAGTGACAAGTATACAAAGGTTTGTGCTTTCCTACCATTAGTACACAACTGAGTATGGGCATGTATTGCATGAGCCACATGCATCATAAAAGTTTTTAGTGCATCAAAAGTAGAGAGAACACAACTCCAATGCTCGAAAACAAAATAACTTCATGCATCATGAATAAAAGTCAGTCTCCTTATGTCAAGCCAATAAACATGCGTCTACATTGTATGCATAAATACACTATAAATTACACTATGGACTATGCAGTATGTGTATTTAGTTCACCCACCTTCTCCACATAGTATCCTGTGCCAATATCTATCAGTACCTTGTTATCTCCAGCTAGATTACCAGCTGCATACAGCTAACAAATCATTTCAGTCAAGGAAAAGAAGACATGACCAGATTAGGTTTCTAAGAATCAAATGCAAGTCCCTGTGCATAACCCAAGAAAGAGAGAGGGGGTGGCCTTATAAATGTATATTCCAGCTCTCTTATACGTTATAGCCGACACTATGTTGGCAGTGTGCGTTTACTAAATCAATTTCATCACAACAAGCAGTAAAGAAATCGAATCTAACAGCATATGACTGTATAACTGATATAGTAAAGGATACAGAGGATGTTAAAGGCACCATTATTTCCTTCCCAGCATTCTCAGAATTCACCGATTTAAGTGTGTCTTTCCCACTCACAAATCTAGCCTGAATATCTTTCATTTTCTGCATTGAGCTCTGAAGATATTCTACTTCCTGCAATGCAAAGTCATGTATACTCAAAGATAAATATATTTAGTGTCTTCGTCAAAAGGGCTAGTGACTTTTACAATACGTGAGATTTGTCAATTAACTTAAAGTTACACTCTCATGTTTTCAAAGTAAAGGAGGATAGATAATTCCAAATTTGCCAAGTTAATAAATTAATACATACATGTACATTATGTGTATGAGTACTGCAATACATGCCCTCTACTATATATTAAACAGTAACAAGGTTATTAAGTACATTTTTGTAAGCAGCAAAAGAATTACTACTTCAGAAAAATCTATGATTAGTTAATCAATGCTCTTCTGCCCATCAACTAACTTTCTCTAAGCTTTGTGCCAACTGATTGAGCTGCTGAATAGGCAGCTGACCAAGGTCTACCATCTGCCCCTCTGGTTCTGTACTACTCTGTTTTGACTTCTCTCCTTTCTTTGATGATTTACCCGGAGCCATTGCAGATATCGACCTGTTTAAATACAGTGAGTCATTGTTAATTTAAATCATCCATGATGAACAATCTCATTCATGATGTAAAATTAATTTTTATAACTTCATGCCAATAACACAATGGCTTCATATAAATGTATAAGTTGTTTGTATTGGTTAAAAATTGCTTTGTTAGCCTTGAGGTGATTGGCAGAAAAATTTTGTGAAGCCCTTCTTATAGAAAAAATATCCAACAATCTAGCAGAGGATGGAATGGCTGAGTGGCAGCGTGCCTGCACTTTGGTAAGTGGTGCAGTGGGTGCCGAGTTCGAGCCCCTTCCGTGCCCTGCTCAGCCTGACATTCTTTTTTTTTCCTTTTCATGGACAAAGTAAGGATAACACCAATAAGGTTGTAAGAGTCAAAAATATATATACATGTAACTAGCAGATGTCACCAGTAATTCCATGATCTCAATGCTTGAGATTCATGTCAGCTTGGCTAAGCGACAATCAGGTAGTTGGCTATAATAGGTCTATATACAGTGACAATAATATACATGTAGGCCTACATACATTTTTATGAAGACCTAATGGGCACAAGTGGTAAAATGACTACAATATTCAAAGCTAGGACGAATCTGCTGGATGTATAGGCCTACTAGTGCTGCACGGTGTTTCGGTCTCATTGAGCTTTTCCGTTTTTTTCTCGGTTCAAAGACCGTGAAATCTAAAAATGTAAACCGAATATGACAGTTTGACAGTTTTAAAATTGAAACTGCATCTGACTCTACAGCGCACCCATTTCCTAATTAGTAATTATACATATCGATTATTAATCAGTTTCTCTTTACAGGGGGGTAACTTTCTTGAAAAAGTTGAGGCGGCCAAAATTGGACTGGCTAACAGTAGCGGTGTGGGGAGGGTGTGTGCGGGATGGGGGAAGGAGGGTGGGGCACCTCCCACAAGAAAATTTTTGAAAATTCACAAAAAAACAGCCATTTTGATGCATATTTGAGCTATACGTGATGGTACAAAAGTACAAAATGTTGCATAGTAATCTGCAAATAGTAAACTTCAAATTAGTATACTGCAAAATAGTGCTTCTCTGTTTGGCTTGGCCATGACGTACCATTGTAGTCCTTTACATCATTACATGACTTAGGCCTAAAAATGTACACACATTAATAAGACGGGAAATAGTGCAAATTTAGTTGATGGATAGAGATGGAGAGTGGTATTCTAGGGTTCCCAAACCCTGAAGAACAGTGGAACAAATGAGGTGGGTGGGCACACTGTGCATGCAATCTTAGGGCATTTCCTATTGTTGAATACAGAATTACACATGCAGTGATCTTATCTTACAGATGAGATTAGTATTGTCATTGTATAGCTAACAAATTGAGTGAATTACTAAAATGAAAAAAATTGTCCCTCAGTGGGATTCGAACTCGTGTCTCTATGCATGAAGACCAAGCACTCTACCAATTACGCTATCAAATCAGCAGTGGCTTCACGCAAAAATTAGCCATTAATGTAATGATACACATAGTAGCATCATTTTCATTAGAGTATGTTTATATCATGTGGGGCACGGTAACTATGCCTTCCGATATTAGCTTAATTCTGTCTTCTTTTAACAAAAAGTTCAGGCGGCTAGGGCCGCCTGAGCCGCCTAGATAGTTACGGCCATGCTTTATCATTGTATATTGTTTTGCACTGCATTGTTATTTATTTTTATGTATTGCATTTCAAACAATATAATAGAATAGCAACTATACAATAATGATTGAATATAATAGAATAGCAACTATACAATACTTATAATTATAGTCTTATTACTATTGTACTAATTATTAATGTAATCAAAATTAATTACTAAAAATTATTAATTATAATTATTTATCAATCCTTTTTTGTCAATTATTGTAGTAAATATCATATTCATATTAATAATTACATTTATGTTAATATAATATAACTAATAATAACATACAACAAACATTTACATTACAAATACAATCATTATTTATCAAATCATAAACCATTTCAATCATTCGATTGTTATTTATATATTATCTCAGTCTTTACAAATTTCAATTTGAATTTTGGCGACAACAAATTGGTAAAGGTTGGTTTCATTATATAAGAAGAACTAGTGAATAGTGATTGGTATAAACATATAACAGGGAGAAAATATTCAAGAAAATTGATAAAAACAACTCAAGCAACCACAATTTTTTCTTCAATAAACAATCAATCAAAGTTTCTATATACCAAGTTTATCCAGTAAACGATGCGTATACTTATTTGCCGTAGTTCTCTTGCCAAAGTAGGCAAACCGTTGCTCTTCAACGAGCGCCCAGCCTGTGGTCAAACGCTTAGGCTATAGCAATATAGGTCGGCAGTAGTAGTTGACAGTCTGCACAAAGAGCGTACTTTTACTATCTTTGGTTTACATAAGGCATAAATAGTCCAGACCACGTGATCAGTAGGATGGCTCGAACTTTTTGGGCCTTTTCCTATATTTATGCTCTTCTAAATGCTTGCATCTTTTATTGATGGTATTGGTATAAACATCATGTATTTTGAAAATAATGGGCTAGCATTACAGGTACTTTTAGCCAATCTCAGAGCAATTTCTTCGCCAATCTTGAGAAGACCCCATTGTTTCATTGGTAATTTTTCGTTGCCACTCAACTACTTTGAACTAGGCCGCTTATTAGGTCAGATTTCGCGCGATCCTATTGGTGAATAAAGCCGTGGAACAACTTATTAGTTCTATAAACTTTGAATCAATTATAACGAGTCAAATTTGTTGTTAGTGCTTGACCTCTCAAAGAATGCCATTAATTGACGTTTTATAGGGCTGAAAGTACGTAAACATATCAATGGCTAGAAATTAATATGGGAAACAAACATGTCATTAGAGAGAGAGCCAACAACTCCAGTTGTAAGTGATGCTGCGTATCAGTATGCTAATAATACCACACCATATTATTTATTGGTAGTAAAATACTAAATAATGATCATACCCAACCCACAGGCTAACCATCTTTTATCACTGTTCTAGCTTTCTGTTCAAACAAATGCAGCATTGGTTGGCATTATAATTAGCGTCGACATCAGGCCTATAGTCATACTTGAGTACAATGTACGACAATAATTATTGTTGCTAACCATCTTCTATTTAATTTTGTACACCATTTGTTTAAGCAAATAGCCAAGCATCTCACTACTTCACTTCTTCTAATGAGGGTAGCACCAACAGTACATTACAGCCTAATTAATTATCAAGGTTTATTATGGTGTAGAGCTACATTTATATTGCATGCTATAATGATAAGATACATGCAGATGTACATACAGTGTATAATGCAGGCTGGTTGCCTTTTACGTACAAACACAATAAATCTTGCACTCTGCATATATCTAACAGCCACCTTGCCGATCATTTCCCCAGTGCTCAGTTCCCAGCAATACTCATAAATTGATTTGGTGGTTTAACATTATTTCACTTCCCATAGAAGCTGGTAAATACAGCCAACTTCCTTTCTACTCATCAGTCAATAACTCTTAATTATCTACGTGTTGGTCTACATGTAGTTTAGTTTAACAGTTGAATAATCATTTTAAGGATGTTTGAAATTCTTATTATTATGTTGCTCATACATGATGTGTATATAAATGTACTTATGTCATATTCACTGATCAATACAAAAGTTAATTTCTATTGTAATTAACAGTTTGCCGTTTATTGATACAATCAGAGTACAAGTATGTCTAAGCAAAAGTTCACTGTACAGTTATATTACCAGGATAGATTGATTAGATGACTTGCAACTACTAATATTATTCTCTAATTAGTTGACTTACATAGTACATTGTATAATATTTAGACTATTATACTAGAGAGGTTTAGTAAATATACTACATTGCATAGGAGAGTCACCAAAGAATTAACAAGATTTGCATAATGCCTTTTTAGGTATACATATAATTAGGAGTGAATGCATCTTTCTACACTATTTACAATGTATGTCCTTCATACATGTACATGCTAGTGCTAGCCGCTAGGTGTGGTTACTTGGTACAGAAGTAATGCAGCCTTATAGGTGAATTTCACTGTTTATTTTATTTCAATTGCAACATCTAAACATTTGCAAAGTTTAGTAGATGATGGAGGCTGTAAGAACAGTGAATTCCGGAAAACTGCTATAGACTTTAGAATTGTATTGCTTGTATTAGTTATTAGTACTAAATACATGTCTGTAGTATAGCTGTGATAGGTAGCTCTATAATAGGCTACACATAGGCAGCATTCTTCGAAAACTTAAAAATGAACAAATAGTAAAAAATAAACCATAAGCAATATTTTTGCTACTAGCAGCAGTACGTTCAAAAGAATTAACAGGAATACAGAATTTGGTAAGAAAAAGAATAAGCAGAAATAAAAATTATTAGTAAAATAATTTTATTTATATACAAGTAAGCCTAAATGTATATTTTATATATAAATATGAATTTTCACAAAAAATACTAGTCTACTGTGCATAGCTTAGTATCCAATTGCTACTGCCATGTACATCACCTCACTTTCTTGTCTAACCTATATTCATATCAAGATTAGCTCAACAAACAAATGTTTTCCAGGATACCAAACCAATTGGTCAGCGTCAGCCAGTTGGAAGGTGTTGATAAACTACTACTAACAGTTCTACACCAAACTGCGATGCAATGTCTGGCTTTCTCGCATACATAGATGCTACCTCTGTTACACAGCCATGTCAAATCAATTTCCTCATAGAGGTCACTGTCTTTTCAGTGTTTATATTAAATCTGCTAGCATCCAGTAAACATACGCCCAAGCTCACAAGGTGTAGATAATTCTTCGTGATTATTTAGTAGTATTAGTAAAGGTAAATGTATATCTTGTCAACTAGGTCATGGTTATTAAACTAGAACATCTAAGCAGCAATCTCTCCGTCTGCGGAACTTGTTTCTCTGACTTTCATCTCGGTATAATGTTCCTCAGCGTGATTCACCTTATGCTTACTGAGGTAGACGACAACTCCCAGAAGTACGAAGGTGAACACAAGGAAGATGGATATCATAATCCAGTTGGTTGGATTATCCGGAGTTATGCCAAAGAAGAGATCATTGCATGACAAGATCTGTTTGTCACCCAGTTTTGACTCGATGTCTGCAGATGATTTATTAAAAATTTCTAAAACATGAGAATTAGTTAGGTTTAGCAAAAGCTACAACACAATATCAGAATACAAACTTGATTTTACACTTGGGCACAGATGTCATTGATTCTCCAAATTATATTTAATACATTTGGATGTGTGCTTACATCAACATAGGCCTACCTACCAACTAGATAGATGTGCTTACATGGACATAGGCCTACCTACCTACTAGATAGATGTGCTTACATGGAAATAGGCCTACCTACCAACTAGATAGATGTGCTTATATGGACATAGGCCTACCTACCAACTAGAGAGATGTGCTTACATGGAAATAGGCCTACCTACCAACTAGATAGATGTGCTTACATGAACATAGGCCTACCTACAAACTAGATAGATGTGCTTATATGAACATAAGCCTACCTACCAACTAGATAGATGTACTTATATGGACATAGGACTACATACCAACGACATGAGATTCTGGAAGCTTCTCATCATCACCATCATCTTTAACAACTATGGTGATAGTCAGGTTCACATTGGGTTTCGACTCTATTATGTCATCAATCTTTGTCGTAAGGTTTTCCCTGCAATAAATGTAAAATAGTAATGTATACAGTGGTGTACATATCATGTATACAGTGGTGTACATATCATGTATACAGTGGTGTACATATCATGTATACAGTGGTGTACATATCATGTATACAGTGGTGTACATATCATGTATACAGTGGTGTACATATCATGTATACAGTGGTGTACACATCATGTAAGCAGGGGGTCAGAGGGTCATATGCATTATAAACAAACAGCTGTGAAAAATTTTATCTGATTCCTAGAACACAAAAGCAGAACACTATTGTATTATAGTTTATGGTTGAGTCACTCTACTATTTACATGTACATGTACATTATATGTAAGTAATAACCTGTAGGAGTGCAGTGTGTTGACAAAAGGTCAGAGCACCCAGCATCTATTTACTGTGGAGTTAACAACCTATATATAATTAAATAATCCCTTTATTTGTCCCACAAATATTTGAGTGGGTGGTTATGCATTCTACATGTGTCTAGATACCAAGATCTGGCGTTGCCGAAGGACTGGAATAATGGTACAAATAAAGCTCTTATTTGACGATTTTTCTTATACAGTATTTGATCTATTGCAACAGTTTTATCTCGACAAACACAACCATGATCATACTAATCATGCATATGCAATATAAAAGAAGATTAATTCCTACCTCTGAAAGTATTGTGGGCACTTGGTGTCTTTCTTGTTGCAGTAGGCTTCGGCTTCTGCTGAAACAGCATCCGTGAATTTCTTCTGCAGCTCCTCAGTCATCTAGAAGGGATATCAAACATGTACATGTACATGTAGGTGAACACAATACTAGGAGTAGGAGGCTATAATAGTAATTTTTACATGCAATATAATGTCCATTAGACTAGTAATCGGCATAAAAACTGGGTCTAATTCCAAATATGATGTAATAATATTGTCAGTTTGAGCAAAGTGAAGTCGTCCTCTCTCTCTAGTTCTTACTCTTCCCTTTGTACCAAACAACAGACAGCCCCAACTGGCTCACACTAATAAATACATTGTAAATAATAATTATACCATTATGAAACTGTACCTACATAATATACTTGCATCCTATAAGTTAGTCTAAGGCTATAGAATAATGCACATGGTTGGTCTACAGTATTACTAGGCCCACTCCTTGTGTCGGTTTGACACTAGTGGATCTATAGAACTGTCAATGTCTACTACTTCCATATAGGTGTACATATACTATACGTTTAGGATACAAGTGGTAGACCTATATATTTCCTGCTTGGAGTAACAACAGCCAACATTTTCAGTAGTAAAATATGTGTCAATGTTCATCATTCCCATGACAGCCATGATACGTATATTTATACAAACCCAAGTGCTGTATTCAAGGAATTAATAACTACGAATACATTGTATGCCTATCTTTACACCTCCTAGTTAGTAGTCGTACCAACTAGATGCACATACACATACACTACATCAGGGATGCGCAAATGTGTCCCCAAGGGACACAGTGTCCCTTTGCATAGAATTTGGTGTCCCTTCTCACTTTTCAGATTTTACATGCAAAAGTGGCTTTTTGTGGCTAAGTATAGAAAGCAATTTCACTGCTCAAAGTAAAGTCAAAAATATATGACATGGATAAAAAACCCATATTAGGAAATCTTGAAAAATTCATGGCTAACATACTTTAGTCTTCAGCCAATAATTTAAAATCTGCAGAAAAAATTATGGCTGATTCAGAGGAAGGTGGAAAGGTGGAAAGCACAGCTAACAGATTTCATATTTGATGAAAATGACTATGTAGAGCTAGAACTTTGTGAGATTTTAGTTGACAAATTAAGACTTCATAAACTTGACAGAACAGCAACATCATCATTTTGATTCAAGGTTGCAGTGCATGCGAGCTACCCCGACTTATCTAAAATAGCTGGCAAACTGATGATACTCCTTGGTAGCACATACTTATACGAGAGTTTGTTCAGACACCTGAACTCTATCAAAAGCAAACATCGGTCATGGCTGATTGATGAACAAATCTGGCAGCTACTAGTTAGAGCTACCTCTAAAAGATACATAGAGAAAGGACAATCCCATGTCATTCACTAAAAACTGCCTTCACAATATTGTAGATAATGTAGCATGCATAGAATATTCATTACAATTTTCATATAATTTACTGGCACATTTTCTTGTAATCTTATTCGTTTCTCGTGTACTCCAGAAGTGGAGGGCTATTTTATGTTTCACTTTTGTTAAAATAAAATCAAAAATACGTGTGCTATAACCATATAAAACAGCTCATTTTATGCCATAATCAAATTGGCTAATTTGACAATTACAATAAATAGCGCACTAAAATGAAGTGTCCCTCGCTCTGGTACACTTTACAATTTGTCCCTTTTCACTGAAAAGTTTGGGCATCCCTGCACTACATACACATACAAGTAAGTACTGCATATTACAATTTTTGTACTCACCCCATTCCTATCAGTGTTATATATAGTAACATTCACTATGGCATTTGATGGGAGGCAGAGAGCTGCAACATAAAACACATTATTAATAGCTATCAGTATCAGTACCAGTACCAGTATCAGTATCAGTATCAGTATCACCCACAGTGTACAGGATGTTACAAGTCCTATGAAGTGATCTATAGAAACATAGCAATGGTAAAAGGATTTGGTAACTGTAAATTCTAATTATACTGTAATGTAATGTAATGTAATATAGTATGAGAATATTATACCTCATATATAATTTATTGCCATTCAGATACCTGATCTGTAGTGTAACTGATCTGATCTGCAATCAATGTTATATTGTGGTAGTAGTCTATATATGAGTATATAGTATTCATAAGACTTCAGATAAATAGTTTAGTACCAGGGAATAGTACCAGCATGTATCTGCCCACAGGGCCTGTGTGTACTGTAACAGTCAGTCTAACACTAATAATATCGATGTACTACAACATATTATTATTATAACCAGCATAGAGCTGTGGATGGTTAGTCTGCAGGGATATACATGGAGCTTTAGCAATGCAACTGTAATAATCGGTCTGTTTTCTGCTTTTGTTTGGCAAAACAAAAATACTGGATGAGAGGAGTTGTGAGTTGCTATGGTATATGTGTATCCTAGCTATGACTAATGAGTATGCCTTGGTTGTTGTTATAACATGGCAGTGGGAGCTACTACCAGCTGGATTGCTTTGTGCAGCCAGATTTGTGATCACACATATTATTATGGCTATCTCTTTATCTAGCCTCCATAACAAATAAGATTGATAGAACATGGAATAGTGACTCTATAATTCCATTGTGATTGAGAATACTACAGTACCAGGACCAGCCTGCCAGGTAATGTGAGCCCGCCCACTGACCTCCTCTACTGCCCACACACCTACACCCACATGTATAATATTATTAATGAGTCACATCAATCTGATGGTCTTCGGTTAGGTGAAGTAGCGGAGGAATTCAGAGAAGATCACATTCTGATTCAGTTTTAGTTAAAAACCAAGCCTATACCCTAAATCTATCCACCGCTGCACTAACTCCATTCGATTCTCTTATATCGAAATGTTGGGTGTAACATAATTTGGAATTGCCTTCCTCATGTCAATAGTACACCAAGGTGGCCAGGTATAGCTTAGTTTAGTACATATAATATACAGTAGTAGCCAACTACATGTTCTGAACCACAACAGTTAGCAACTGAATCATTAAAAATGGTCGTTTTGCAACTCCGAGCCACAATTCGACCAACACTAAGTCATTTGCAAAATAATACATCTATTTATAGTCTGCTATCCCAAAGACTCAAGGAGGATCAACGGAAGGATTGATACATCCAAGTCAAATACACGCATTTCCACATACCACATCTTTTCTCCCAGTAATCCTACTGATATTATTAACATTACGATATAATGGTGTGGTATTATATTACGAAACAGAAAAAGTGAAAATCCATTAAACCTTCACAAAACATACAATAATATAATAATTCAATATTCAAATGTAGTACCACTACCACCATCAACTGTGTGACTTTGAAGATGAGATTCAGTGTGCAATACTCAACCACATGTACATTATATCAATGTTATATAAGGTAAAGGGTCATAACATACCATTAATCATATCATATCGTACCATATCAAGTCATATCATTATCACATATCAATTATCAAGTATCATATCAAGTCATATTATATCATTATCATATCATTTATCAAGTCATATTATATCAAGTCATATTATATCAAGTCATGTCATATCTTACAAAAATGAGTTCTTACTTCTTCTTCACCTTGCAAATGTATAACCTAACTACATTATATAATATACATGCCCTGTTCTACAACATGTATGTAGTTATAGTCTATATGTATATTACAATTATTTTAATATCCATCTCACCTGCCAGACCACAGAGGTAGAGGTACTGTCTTGGTATCATATTCCCTTCTCTCCAGCTACTAGCAGCTACTCACAAAGTATAAATATCTGAAGCAAAGAAAAGTCACTCACTGATAACAACTTGCTGTTCCTGTAGTGAATGAACGCAAGATATTGATGTAGGTGTTGGTGGGTTGTATTTGCATAGCCTAGTAACCTACTTCCCTTATCTATCACACTGACTAGTTAGTTACTAAATATACTGGTTACTACATGCATGACTGAACTATGTTATGTTATATCGAATGTGTGTATCAGTATGTGTGTGCACTGTCAAGTATTTGTGGATTCAAGTTGTGACTTAGTACTCAGTGGTGTTTGGAGCAATATTATATTAGCCAATAAGTAACCTAATATAACCATATAATATCAAATGCAAACAGAACAGATGGTCCTTGTAATTTGTTAGTGAATGACCATAGATGTATTGCCTCATGCTTTATAATTTATGAACTCCTATAATTGATTTGTATATATTACAAGTGATGATATGATTATTAATTATTATGATAATTACATGTCTAATGCAGTAAAACTTTGTTGTAAACTAATTGATCATAACAACCACAACCTATTGCCTACCAGGTTTTAGTTTTTGTTCTTTTTAGTTTATAAAAATAAATTATCTACAAGCTGGAGTTACCTGAAAATGCACATACATGTACATACATATTTAGGCAGATAACCATAAGTATAGGATAAGGGCACATCCTTTTTTCCCCAAAGGGTCAATATTGGTAAAGTGTGCTTGTAGTCATGTAGATGACCCCAACAAATAGCAGGTGCAGTGCCTGCAGGCCTGGTAACAATAAATTTAGTTAGGTTTGTGAAAGCAGACACAATAGTATGATTGTCCCTAGAGATTTAGTGCTCCTATGACATTACTGATATTTCGAAGTTGCCCTCTCTCTCTCAAAACATGAATAGTCCACGGTCTATATTACAGGCTACACCTGACCTGAACCCATGAATAGTTGTGGGTCCAGCCAGGTCTATACCCTTTATGAGTGTCATTAGGAGGAAGGATTTCACACATGCTATTTTTATGCTATACCCAACATCTGCCATGTACATGTGATACAAACCTAATTTTGATGCTAAGTAGTTCACACTCTTGTACTTTCATGCAGGTTATAGGATAAAAATGTACGGTAAATTTATTTCTGCTTTAGGATAAAAGTTAATTTCTGTGGTTCATATTTATTTCTGCTTTAGGGTAAAAGTTAATTTCTGTGGTTCATATGTCATAGACATAGAGAATCTGACTTGCCCAAGGACTGTTGATCATAATTTGAAGTTGTCCTCTCTCAATCTGTTTACTTATAGATTGAGAGAAGATGACTTCTAATTATGGTCAGTAGCTTATTAGCACCCAGTGTTACAGATTTGCCTTTGCCTAGGAGGGTTTTAGGCCTGTTGAATGTTGATACCTTGACATCATAATTGGGCACATAATTGCATAATTTTTGTTTACGCTAGGTGTTTTTAACATAATATTGCATTACATACCGGAATAGGAAGGAGACCATGTTCAAATGCATACAGGTAGGAAAAATCCACTTTTAATAAAAAACATTGTTGTATCGTTATCTTTTTGCAATTATGTAAATATAAGCATACCAAGGGGAATGTGAACTAGGCGCATTATATAATATATTTATTATCAAAATGACTACAAAAATTCATGTAAACAGGCTAAAAATTGCAGTAATTTTGAAACAGCTCCACAAATCTTTAGCACCTAAAGTGAAAGAACAGAATACCATTGCCTACTATAATAATTATAATCATATAAAAACTTACATTCCTGTACAAGCTTGGTAGCAAGTATAGAAAGCCACCATTTGCTGTATGCTTCTAAATACAGGTTACACATTTTTGAGAAGAATACTGTTTAAATGTTCATAGCAACCAAAGAAGTTTTAATTTAGTTAAATAAAACTTTAAAGCAATTAACTGTAAAACATAGTTGCAAAAGGAATAATATCTGGACTAATAAAATAAATAAACTGGTATACCATCCAACTTCCACAAGTTGTAGTGACAGACTTGCAAGAGGTACCAATATGTATAATTATTACGTTGTGTAATTGGTCTGCAATTATAAAAAATCAATCATACTATTAATATTTCTATTGTACTGAGTACCACTGTATGATTTCACTGACAAATAAGATAGACGCAGCGCCCTTGGATCAGCTGAAGTAAATAAATACGTTTTACTGGCATATTATTTTGGGAAGAAAGATACTACAGCATGTAGTAATCCTGTCCTATCAGCCTCTTCTCTACTACATTACTGAAACTGTCAACTTTAAATATGTGTATACAGTGAATGTTATATAACCAATAAGAGATTTCCTCATCTGCTCTATCATGTTGCAATGATACTTGCTGTCATACTCTGCTGTAGATGTGAGCATTTATTTCCCACCTTTTGCCGCATTTGCCTTCACTGCTAATATTCTACAATAGATAAATGATAATGAAGAAATGTTTTACAATATTGTCACCTAAAACTACACGAGTGGCAGGTGAAAGCGCTTGGTTCTGACTACAAGTATTGTACATTATAAACCATCCTACGTATTAGGAATTATCTTCTCATGAAGTTACATAATTAAGTTATCAATTTGAAATTATCCTCTCTTTTTCCTTCTTGCCTGAGACGGAAGATCAAACTTGTATGACCATTAAACGCCTATTTTGCCTAACCCACATAAGAAGACAACCACTCCCATGTTTCAACACATGATATGACTAAAATAAGGTATTGTATTCCTCCAATCTAGTATACAACTGTTAGTAGTTGTTATCAAACAAAGCATATCAATAATATTATCTCTATAATTATATAAACTATACCAATATACATGTAGAATATTTGGCATGTACAGGGAGGGCATAGCTATAAAGCATTGTAGATATATACTATTTCTAAGCAAGCCTGTGTACCTTAAATTCAAACATTAACTGGTATTGGAGGTCTAGCTTGAGGCCTCAAGTTTTTCTTGCACATGGGACAGGTGTTGTGTTGACGGAGCCAAGGCTGGAGACACTGGACATGGAATGAGTGACCACAGTGGCTCTTGGCTATCTTTTCACCGAGGTGATAGTCCTCTAGACAAATGGGACACAGAGCTTGAGTGGAGAATACTGCAAAGGCTCCATATCTGGTCTACAAGAAAAATAGCATGACAATAAATGGGTGGCAGCACAGGGTAGGGGGTCAACTCCATTGGGAGACCTAGAGATCACAGGCTCAAAGGAAGTTCTCTTACTCAGAGCTCAACTAATCCTATTCAGTTAAAAGGAATGACTAACATAGAATATACAAATAGAATAAAATATTTCCATGTAATTGTCATTAGTAAGGAGTCACAGACCACAAGCAATCACATCATAAACAAACATTCAAATGCTAAGACTAATGAACAAAGAACTATTAGTTTCATGAAGTAGGTAGGCTATAGCAATAGTGTGACAACTCCCAATGTAGGCAGATTTCTTTAGGTACCCATCCCAATGCGTGTTATCATTATTATTTATAATACTAGAACTGGGATTGGTGACGTGTAGATCATTGTGATTTTATCATTGTGTTGATAAGTTGATACCCTTTCAACTGATATAGTGTACGTGTAACTCTCATGTGAGATAATATTGCTGGAATAAAGTCAAATATGACAGCACATACACAAGAAATGATGTCTACACGCTATGTGTAACTCTACACTCTAAACAAATCTAAAGTGATTTCTCTCCCACTGATGAAATACAAAACAACGTCTGGCTTGGAGCAAATGAAATCAAAACCATCAATTATTATGAGTAAGAGTATGCTATCACCTATTCATAGTGATAAGGACCTGTTCAGAGCTATATGCTCTGATATTATCAGCAAATGTAAGGTATAATTATCCACTAGGTTTGACTCCTGTGCCCTGTGATTACTTGCTTTATAGTCATGGTTTGCTGCATTTGCATCACAGTAATTGGATGGCATAACATTATCATTTATTATGTTGGTTGACTGATGGGTGACTGCATTACACATCTGAGTAATTTTATGCTTTGTGACGAACATCAAATGTAGATATATCAGGAAATGAATGTCTTTGTCTGACTTGCAAAATCTGTAGTCAGAAAATTTGAAAGGTTGATCAACACTGTAAACCAGTGGGGAAGAGAGGAGCAGGGGCGCGGCTCGTTTTATAAGGAGGAGACGACTCTGTATAATAAAATACACTGACGACATCGTATAGCTGACGTTCTTTGTAATAGACAGAGTGCATAGTAAGCAGTACATGTATTTAGGTACATCTATCATGTACTATATTACTATTGCGAGTAATAGGTATTGTCACAATCGCCATTTTGCTATTGTATAACAGTAACAACAAATAATTGGTTCATGGGATGGTGAAGACACTTGGGCTGATAGATTCCATTTATCTACACCTACACTGTATATAGATGACACACTACATTGTACAGCTACATGTATGTTGGTTAATCTCGTTTCTTTTTAACAACTTGTGTAATAATCTATTAATAGTCTAGCCTATACTATCTACACACAAAGGATAGAGATGATGTAAGAAGTCTGATCTGTCTCATCAAGTCATATCCTGACTAGAGAACCGTCTGCCAGACACACTTCCACAAGTCAAGAATAAGTAAGTAGATAAAGTTTGACTACGTGCCCAGCCTCATGTACTTCATGCTGTCATACAGCTACCACCATACAATTATGCATACAAAAAGGAGTTGGGGGAAGATAAGTGTGTATTGTTGTGGTTGAGGTTTGTCTTCGCTAGACAAAAGGTGTACTATGTATGTACTAGCCTATATGCAGGCCTAAAAGCAGTGCCCATCTTATAGCATAGTACTGGGTAGCAGGAATATAGAAATGTTTAAATCTAGTTGTAATTTTAACAATTGAATAAGTAAACCCATCGTCACATCCTAACCATAGCTGTAGGCCTACCCAGTAGACTTAGGTCTATGAGGCCAATACACAGTAAAACTATGTGGGTAAATAGACGTAACCGGACCAGCCATAACTGAATTTAAAAGTTATCCACCACTGCGGCAATTTGAGCACTAAATAATTTAATTATAATGAATTATTAATTGATAGCATTTATTTGTATTTCCTGCTTTGTGGCACCATGCCATGTCATTCAGTGATATATCACTAGTTGCATTATTTAGTGCAGTTGAAATCATCACAATTCACCTCAAAAGCAAGATTGTCCAGTTATTTCCTATGTGAATAATTACAGGAATTCTATACTCTGAATAATTAATTACCTTGTGTAGCCTCTAGTCTAGCCTAAAAGAATAAAACATATCTTCTACTTTTACTCCAGTACCTGCATCGCCTCTATCTGTATCTGTATGTATGAAATTAAATGAGTTGGCGGAAGCACTGAATACAGTTTGTACTGAGTACTAACTCTTTCCGATAGTATCAACCGCATCATAATCCATTCTCATTCCATCATTTTCTCATATGTAAATTTAGTCTACTGCACACACTGGAAATGTGATAAAAAAACATTGCCTGTATAACCACTACTTCAACATGTACATGTATGTTGGCTTCCTACAGCTGAGATTTCCTCTATTTGCTTGAATATTCTCCACAATAAATATTTATAATGTGTAACATCCACCTGCTAGGCTCTGCTATATCTAGTGCAACTGTATGTAGATTTGTATTTGCTGACACTGGCAGCCAGTGCTTTAATTTACTAACACAAAACCTAAATAACATAATTCTATCATCAGTACATTTCTCACTAATCATATAAAAACTGTAGTTTCCAGTTCAACTACTATTGTCTTACCTTAGCCTAGATTCCTAGAGTGACTAAATTATTGTAGCTGAATGACTGTGAAATTTGATTTGAGAAGTTTTAGTCCTAGTTTTATCATTATTCCTATATGCACCTAGCAGTTACATGTATATAAATTGAGAGGTTGAACTTGAATCCAGGCTAACCTAGCTTATAAATCAAACTAACGCTACTAATCAGTAAACATTACAGCAAAAAATGTTACTAAACATTTTAATGTTGCCAAGAACTGAAGAAAATAAGATTTATATCTGTCCAAATGTAAATTATATAATGGCCAGTAGGCTTCATGTGAATGGATACCTCATCAATATATAAGTAATCAATTACTAACTACTAAATTAGTCTATCACATGTTTAGCTACTGATTGTGTGGTTCCAATGCTGCCAGTAGCCAATGATTACTAGCAAAAGAAACCAGAATTTTCAGTTGAGTCATTTTAGCAGTCTGAATAAACATTTCGATATGCTTATATGATGTATTTATGTTAATGTTCAGGGTTATGATATAGTCCCATGCGATGTGAAATCTAGAGAACTCTTGAGTTTACGGAGTCTCTCAATTTCAAGAATTGGCAAGTTGGAATGATAAAATCAGATCAAGAATTTGATTGTCTGGATCGTTCTATATTCACGTCCAGGTGTCTAGGTGAGCTTGCCAAAAACACATATCATATGAGCATGAGCATGATAACTGATTTGCAAAGAGTATAACTTTGGGGTTCCCTTAGAAGGTCAATGACTTTCTCTCAATCAAGAGAAATACTAAATATTTTACTGGGCTCAAAGCATTATTCCCATAACTACAGTTGTACTCAGGACAAGATCATGTATATAAAAATGTGTTCTTTCTAATTTTGTAAAAAATATTAATGTAAAATAGGTCTACATGACTGTTTATGACAGCTCAGGGACTTGGTCACATGACTGACAGTTGTAACACTATTATGTAAAGTTATTAAAAACTATCTTTACCAGAGTTACATATTTCAAAGCCAGTCCACGTCTGCTGACATTGATGTGTTCACATTTATGTCATAATACTAATACCATTCCATGCAATATCACAAAATAGTTTAATTCTAGGAATTGCTTGGGTGAAGCAGGAGTAGGGTGCAAAGTTATTAGCTAACAATCCAGTAAGCATATACAGTATAATTATGTATTTATATAGCCTATGATCTCAATCCACCCATCTAGTGACATTATGAATCAGTACATATTAGTAGAAATTTATGACACTCCCCTCCTTCTACGGACTAACAAATATACAATGTTTCTTTGTTCCCCATCTTTTTATAATGCCACATTGACTGGATTTCTTGTTTTATTATGGAGAGGGTTTTATTTACTGTTACAAGTGGAAAAATGGTTAGAATGGAGTTAATGAGGCAGGAAGTACTAGGTAGTCATTGAATCAGCCATTCATGAAAGAGTGGCTTGCTACTTGTAGTAGACCATGTCTGTCTGCTGGTTACCGTAGAAACCACATACTTCAGAATGTTAATCTATGCCGCATGGCTTTTCATCGCTTTTCATCGGCAAACACTTGGCTTAGCTAGAGGCATTAAAGTATTTTTACTGTATACAAATTTTTTGTATTTCTAACAGAAGTACGCCCACAAAGGGATACACATGATAATATGTAAAAAATCATTGGTGTCATTGATAAATATTATTGCCGCCTCACCAAATTATGAATGCCGGAATTACTATGAGCCCGGAGTCACGTTGACAGAAGAGCTAATTTATGTTAAATTATAACCATAAGGCACCAGATTAGTTATACCAAATTTGGTTCAAATATTTCACCTTGAAGAGAAGGTGCTATTTTAGATCGTATAATGAAAGCTGTTACATTACATAGGTTTCAGGTTGAGCTTTCAAGTTGAACTTTTGAATCACCCCCTATATACCAAGTTACTAAATGTTACCTGGCATGTGTATTGTCGTAAACTGTATTTAACATTCAGTAAATTTAATAACTGATTATAATAATGGATGTAAATTGATTCACACTTGTAATGTTGCTACCGTTAAGAGTTTCACAACCAGCATTTTATTTCAAAAGTTGAAGCTATACAGTTGCATCAGTTCCTGCTTTTAAATTACATTATAACACCTGATAAGGAACAAGTTCAGTTCCTTTAAATAATGCACATTTAAGCAGTGCCATACTACACAAACAAAGATGGACGGGTTTTATCCGTAACTAATCCTATCTGGCATGTACATACACCAGGCATCCGATCCGCCTACATTAAGGAGTTAATACTTTAAATCTACCAGTATGACACATACCCAGTGAAATATTCCACATAGTCAAACCATAATATAGGCCTTATCTATTATATATTTACGTGAACAGTATATCTACAGATTATAAGTTATTAAATGAATTCTACTTGATTATTGGTTACAATGCGTCTTATCCAACCAACTTACCATTTTAAAACCAAACTCTCTCTCCGCCATTCTTCTTAGACGATACAAATAGAGACAAAACATAAGGCTCATCATTAGCAACAGTCCACCAACAGCCATGACTGGCCAAACTTCGTACCCATAAAAGGCCATGCTGAGAGCAGGTCTTATGTTGTGTAGGTTAAACTGAAAAACAAGAAAGAAAAGCACCGTCAGGTATTTAGATTACCAATTGCATAAAAATAGCAGTTGGAAAGATTCTATAGAAAAAGTTAAATCAGGAAGTTACTGTTATGAAGCCCAACGTACATGTCCCAAACACAAAATTCATGTTTCAGGTAGAATCTTCAAATCATCTTCATATATATCTCACAAAATTAGCTAATAATAATCGTAATTTGGACAACATAACACACATTTAAACTTGCATTTTAATTTGGATACAAATACTACATGCAAATACAAAATTTACTTGCATTTGTTCAAGCAATAATATACAATGTATTAAAATGTATGATATGCTACATGTACTTACTATTACCGATTTAATGTAGGCTAAGTGTAATAGTTATTCTTTTCAGTTGTAAGCAAAGGTTTTCAGTTGCCCTGTATCTAATTGTAAGATCCCATGCCAAGTTACAGATTGGAGTTGAGCTGTTAGTATTACTGAAGATTCTTCAGTACATCTGCATGTTCGCATTTCCTCTCCAAACACTGAAATAAAAAATATATAATACTTAGTAAAATACATGTAGGCCACTGCTAAAGCTGTGCCACTCCCTTATTTAAAAGCTCTTTAATTATGTTAAAAATTGAGAAACCAATACTTTATCTGTCTAACACAGCACAGTACAGTACCTTAAAAAGAAGTGGCTATCCTATGCCAATGATAGAGTCTCAGTATGTAAGATTGTCACTGCCAAGTTTACAAGCTACGTCTGCAGTTGTGTACGTGTTGAGCTTCCTTCTTTCTTTCCTTTTGTAAGACAAGCACTTCGTTTGTTATAATATGATGTATCACTGATGCAATGGCCTCTTGAAGGTCGGCCAATGGAGTGGATTGACTGTCACTGTGACTGTCACTGTCCTGTGGGTAAAGTAAAGTGCCACGGCAAAAGTCGTTAGACTATCGAAACTTAGTTATAAAGTAAATTGATTTTCAGCCACGTGAAATTACTACTTCATCTCGTCAAAAACTATTTTTCAATAAAGCAATAGCTTGAGAAAAAATAAGATCAGAGCACTTGATCCACGTAAAAAACCTGACTTCACACCAGCATGGAGTTGTTGATAAACATAACAACACGTGATCCGACCATGCCATAGGCGGGTTATAAAAAGGATGTTGTTGTATCTTCACGCGCATAGCAACGTCCATTGTACAAGTACTCCACTGTGATTTTACAACTGTATTTCAAGTTCTTTTAGCGGTTTTCTCTTAATTCTGGTTTCATAGTTGTGATAGTTTACTTTCAATGTTTTCAGTTTGTATATTTCTGTCTCTTTGAATTATTCAAATAATTATTGTAGTTGCGAGCGTTGTTTACGTTTTGTGTAAAAAGCTCGACACAATTTTGAGCCTCTAAAGTTCAAGTTGATTGAGGCAATTTATGTTAGTTATGCTATTCTGTTATTAACAAAACTGTAGCGCATCACAAGCATGAAGTTAAAGTTACATTTAATTGTCACAAATTCTTCCAAAATTTATTTTCATTATAGTGCAATTATTTACATTACTGTAGTGTTACAAGACATTATGTACCACCAATCATTAGATTAATAGAATATCTTTCTTTTTTCTTTCTTTAGGATAGAGTTCCAAGACCTTTCAGTTGAAAGGAAAAAGGGAACCTAATTATTATTGTTATTATTATATAATTGTTAATTAGACTACAATAGAATAGAACAGCATTTGCATTTTTCGTAAAATACATTAACTATAATTTTGATTTTTGCAATTTTTACATATAATAATTACCAGTTATCATTTATCACTGATCGATCAAAATAGAGTTAGACTAAGAAAATGGCATTTCCTTAGTCTAACTCTATTTTAATTGATCAATGATTGTAAAAATTACAAATTAGTATGCCTGTATATATACATTGTAGACTCACATTGTTCGTCTACATTATATGCTCAATGCATGGTCAGCATCTGCACTTAGTGTTGGGTAGCAGGTTGACAGCTGATGTGTTACATGTGCATTGTATTATATTGCGTGCTATATCATATGAATATATTTTTATTTCAGTACAATTGTATGAATTGCTTTGTTATACAAATACTAGTCTAGGGTTTATTGTAGTGGGCAGACAATCACTGAAGTGGGACTGTGGGGATTTAACTCCAACCTCCCTAATTACTGTGCCCGTTGTATAGCAGTTTGCACATCAGCTGCAAGTAAACTGTGGCATTGTAAGGTTTGGAGTTACTGTCCCGATACCCATGACCAATCTCTTCCATTATTCAATAATACTATGATTGCCTAATAGCCAGCCATGTTATGCCAGTGTCTACAAACACCATGTCTTATGATTAACATGGTTATTGGTAGTGAATGGGAGTGAGGGAAATAATCGTGGAGCAGAAAGCTGTATATTGAACAATGCTATTGTTAGAGCATGAATTCTATAATATAATAATATGGTGCAATACAGTATGTTCTGTCACTACAGTTACAGTGCACAGCATGTAGTGAGGTATTCTGTAATTTCAGGTGAATATTCTTTATAAAGTCTGACAATGTTGGAAGCCACATCATATAGATATGAGGTTATGCAGCCTAAAGCTAGGACTTTGGCCAATACTGGTGCACAGGCAGTCAGAATCAAGGTAAAACAGAGGCCAGTGTTTTTTCTTGCAAATGTGGTTATCACCCTGGTCACAAATTTGTTCCACAAGCCCCTTATGCTGATATGGGTTTATAATTTATTTAACCATACACAGTACTACTAGACGCATTTTTATTCTTTATATTTTGATACACATTCCCTTGTATCATCATCAGAGGAAAATACAAATTAAAATAAAATTTTTGTTTCCCTCTGATGTTGGTGACTAGCATCAAATTATAAGGAATAAAATAATTAAAGTCTGTCTAATGTTGCTGTATATCATTATGGTCCTATTTACATTTTGGCATGCTATAGCTCTAGACATTTATATTGACAAACTTCTAAATTAGTGATCTATGAGCTATTGTCATATCTGCTAACATGCATTAGCTGACATGAAGTGGGCAGTAGCAAACGCCTAAAAATTGAATATGTTGGGAGTCTTGTTGTCTTAGCTAGCAAGTTGATATAATGTCACGCAAAAGTATTTTTGTGATGGAAAGACGAATCCTAATTTTTAATATGATGTGTATTTTGTAACCAATATTTTATGAATTCTGTGCAACTAGCAAATGCAAGGAAGGAAGGATCCATGGGATCCAGAGCAAGTGGTAAGAATAAGCATGCACAGCTACATTTCACTTTATTGTGTCACTCTGGTACCATTACCACTCCTTATTTATCATGTGACATCATCATGTACTTACTATGCTTTGTACTGTGATACACACTCCTCCTTCAGTATACAACGACATCACTCACTGTAGACAGGACATTTTCCACACACTTCAATTTCAGGCTTCCCCACAGTTTACACACTATGAAGTCATCTCATTGTTACTATGTTCAACGTATCACTATTAGACGAAAAATACTACCTTATTAGTTGCAGGCACTGCTAGCCATCATTTCCTTTCTGCAGCATTAGATGACAATTATACTTGGCCATACATTATACAGTGTATGCACATTGCGTATATATATATGTGCAACTGTACATATGTATTTCCATTATTCTCTGTGTTTCTTTAGACATGTAATGATAATATATAGACCATATTCGACATAATGGGCTAAAACAAAACAGAAAATTGTGAACATGCAAGCCTATGTAATCAACAATTTTCTTTTAAGTGCTTTCCTTCCTTTTCTATAAAAGATGTTACTGGCGTATTGGAACATTTGCTATGCATCTATAAAACACATGTATCTGTTAATCAGGTCTCTACTTTTCCCATATTGTGTTGTAGCAGTGTATACATGAATATGCTTTGTACATCCAAATCAGACAAGCTCTATGATTGAAGCTGCCACCCCACACCCAGGAGGTGACAACTACAATCAAAGGGTATATCTGACTTGAACCCAATAATCATAGATATTATAAAATGTATTTATATAATTATTTTATGTTTACATGGCTACAACGCATACATGACTCCACCATCCCTTATTCAACTGTGTTATAGACAGTTCAGGCATTTGTTTGACATGATATCCATTTAAAGGATAATTTGAGCACGCAACTTAATACTATTTTATGTACATGTATTTTAGGAAGATGAGTTTATTGAAGCCATGGAAAAACAGCTGAGATGGTGAGATTGATTATATTTAAAGTTTTCAATATAAAGATTTTTAACAAACTTGATCTTTACTAATATGTGTCGCCATAGTATTGTAGGCATACATTGTGCTCAGATCTTACATGTGTTTGCATTCATATTATACTCTAATACGGTCATGTAGGCCTATATGTTGTATATTTAAATCATCTTCGTAGAAACTAAACCTAGTTCTAACCTCATTATTTTCTAGTTGAATACAAATTATATGCAATTGTCGCCATCATACATACTTTTAGCTTATAGTATTGAATGATCTAAAGCAGCACTTCATCACCATATAAATATCTAATCTATTTTCTTTTTCCATAATGTTATAACTGTGAAATTTTAGAGAGTGTAGTGTGAATAGCAATGTAAGTAAGAATTCATTGTACATGATGTATAGCATGTCACAAGTAGATTTCTCCCATCACTTTACCTATGAAATAAGTAGATAATCGAAGTTGTGCCCCCATTATTGTTATAGCTATTGTACATTGTACATGTAACACAACCAGATTAGGCAGACTGTAAAAATAGTGGCTAACAGACACATCACCACCATCTTATTACTTAATTATAATTTATAACACAAGAAAAGGTAACTCCAAGCAAATCTAACTGATAAAATATTCTACACGCTATGGAATGCATTGTATCATCCATTACTATATAATTGCTCTTCACTTTCACAGAAGGGTAACTACTACGTTTAGATAAATTATGTACAGGTGTAATTATTATTTCTAACAACTACACTAAAATGAATAGAGCGTTTTACTCCTTTGTACTATCAAACCCATGATTTGCCTGCAGGGAAACTAAAGTAAACCAGAGAGCTGATTGGGATGAGAAATGTCAGTTGAAGACAGAATATAAAAGAATAAAAGCAGGGGAGTCTATAGTAAGAGGAGAAATGCATGTAGCTGCCAAGTGTCTTGTAGAGGTAAGAGAATGCAAATCCAAGGATAGCCCATGGATCTATAATGTTTAACTTGTGAATAGAGAGATCTGATTCATGAGACATCACTAGACATCACTGTTTATTGTTAGGTAAGAAGAGCAGCTCTAAGGAAACTTCTAGAAGCTGAAATGACACAATATACTGAGGAATTAAATGCTTGTGGGAAGACATTCCATAAACAACGGATTTAGAGTGTTTATTCTACTACGTACCACTATTATAAGTTTCCCATGTGCCTACAACTATGGAGTCCAAACTAACATTACAATGTACCTGTGGACTTTGCCTCTCATATCCACCCCCACAAACATCTATAGAAATATTACAGTATTAATATAGTTTTTATAGTTTATTATCCTGAATAGTAATTTATTATGATTTTGTGATTTGCCAAAATTCACAATACACAATCATACCCACATATTTCTGACTTGTGTTAGCTTACCAAATAATCTGAGAATTAATGTTACTAATTTACCTAGTTCTAAACATCAAAGCTTTACATGAAAGATTAAACATATAAATAACTGTATGGCATCATAGATCCATGTACCAGTGATTATAAATATTAGTAGTTTGATACATTCACACATCCGATCACTATTGCAGAAGACAAGTTGCAAATAATCAACATAGTAATAAATAAAAATTAATACAATATTATGATAATTTGCAATGAAAAGGAAGTCATGTTTGATGGCCTTTTATAGCATCTTGGTTATTTGCAGCTTGTGTGACCTTTACTGTGGAATGCAGTTGGAGAATGGCCATTCCAATCTATTTAGCATTTTTGAGCCTGTTAGATAACCAGTCGAGTCCCTCGTATAGACCCTCTCCATTTGTGGCACAGGTAGCCTGGATGAACCACTCACGGTTCCTCAAACTTTGCAAGCCAAGTTTTTCTGTTATTTCTGACGGAGACATGGCATTGGGGAGATCCTACAGAGGCGGAGAGCATGGTTTGAATATGATGATTTACAAAGCCGCATCATACTATGCCTCTTTTAAGCAAATTGTAAAGAAATTGACACAATTAAAGTTGACTAAGATACGATTGGTGAGAAGTGAACACTCTACCTGTTTGTTTGCAAAGACTAGTAACACAGCATCTCGTAATTCATCCTCGTTTAACATCCTGTTTAGTTCTTCTTTAGCCTCTGTAACACGTTCCCTGTCATTACTGTCCACGACAAATATTAAACCTGTAAAATATACCATAATATGATAGACACATGTGGCTAACATATAGCTCAATAAGTCTGACTAATGGGGCTATGACAAACATGAAAGTATGAGAGTTAACCATATACTATTGACACATTAGAACAAGTAATATGCTGGTACTTGCCATCTACCGACATCACCACTATAGCACAAATACTAAACTGTACACCATGTTGTCGATAAATATAATATAAAATTAATAGAAACTACTTTATATTTGTCCTCCACCTTTTTATTTCTAGCCGGTTTTGAACAGAAGTATGGAAGCTTTACTGACCTTGAGTGTTCTGGAAGTAGTGTCTCCATAGAGGTCGGATTTTATCCTGGCCACCGACATCCCACACGGTAAAACTTATGTTTTTGTACTCAACTGTCTCCACATTGAAACCTGGAAAAAGTAAATTAAACAGATGTTTGTTCACCAGCCACCGACTTTCATTATAAATTTCATCGTAATTAGCAAAAACGAAAGATATCATTCAATAAAAACTACATGACTTACCTATTGTAGGTATAGTGGTGACTATTTCTCCAAGTTTCAATTTATACAAGATTGTCGTTTTACCAGCTGCATCCAATCCAACCATAAGAATTCTCATCTCCTTTTTCCCAAAAAGGGACTTGAATACATCAACAATGTTTCCCATTGTTATAGCACGAGCTTTCTTTGCAAATATATTCTGCAATCAGGAATTGACAGTTAGAAAGTGGGATGAGCAATCTGGACAGTATGTTGCTAATGCAGGCCTGTGGCTATACTAGATGTATAAATTACGAAAAAACAACTTATGAGAATGGAACAGAATTTAAGTTGCCAAAATAAGAACCCCTTTGTATATAATATTTTCAAATTGATCGGCATAAAAAGCTATAGAAAGTGAATATAAACGAGACCTATGGGTTCATTATAAATTGCATACACAGAATCTGCACAATCATCAAAAGATGAAAATCTAAATCCAAATTCTACCCAGATAATTTAATAAAATGTTGCAAAATCAACTCTAGGGAACATTGTAGGCAAATGCACATGTATTTTTACTACCGGCATGTGATGGCGCTTGAGTAGTAGGTGGGTAGTAGTGTGTAGTAGTGTGGCGCTTGAGTAGTAGTGGCGCTTGAGTAGTAGTCATTTAGCTCAGTAGAAACATGGTAACAAAATTCTGCAGGTCTATATATCTGATATTATAATAATTGTGCCAAGAAAAAGGGCTTCACAACGCAAAGCATTATTTGCTTTGCCTTCAGAATACTTTGATAAATAAATGGGGTATAGCTGCGGCATTTGAAAACAAACTAGTGGGCCGACTTAGGGCCGAATGGTCATCTTCAGCAGAAGATCAGATGAGAGAGAGAGAGAGAGAACAGATCAAAGATTCTGATGATGGGATACAATATCGTATCAGAAATCTGCGGATAGAACAAAAGCAGCCATCAGGGGAATGGAAAGTACTGAAACCAGAAAAGAGCACCAATGAAACAGATTTCTAAGAATGCTCTTAGCAAACACAAAATCAGCTAAAAACAAAACAGCAGAATTGCAATCATTAACTATTGACTATGCCGACACTGTGTGGGACCCAATGCTAACAATGGACATTGACTCTCTTGAAATGATACAACACCGTGCGGTCAAGTTCATTGGTAGGCTGAGAGGACGAGAAAATGTTACTGAGGCATGTTCCAAATTTGGTCTCCAACCACTCAAGCAGAGACGCAGTAATCACAGAATAGCCTTGCTGATGAAGATATTACAGAACGAAGAGCGGCACTCAACACTTGCAATGGCCTATTATGAAATCTCCAAAGACTGCCAAAATATGATAATGGCTACTAGATCAGCTGCCCATGGTGAGCTAACATCTGTTTACGCAGCCTCGTGTGTATATTGTGGTGAAACAGCCTCCGTGGTAATGGCACCTAGGCCAGCCACACTGACAATATTATTAGCTGACATTCAATATCCTATCCATGCATTTTTTATCCATATTATCTATGCATTCATTATTATCTTATCTACTGCGTGTCTTATATACATGTCTGTACTAGCAATCAAGCCTTGGAATTACGTTCTATTGCAACTTGGTTTTTCCCACATCTATATACTTATTTAGTAATTGTCTGTTCTTGCTTGATTGTGAATTATTAGTCTTTTTGCCACTTTATGTCGTAACTTCGTGGCCGACCTTATAGATTTAGCTCATAATTATATATGACATGTTTCTCCTTATTGTAAGCACATTTTGTGCAATGGCCGACCTTTTTATGTGGCCGAATCGGGCGGAACCAGACATATTGTTGCGTAAGTTCCGGAGCCGACCCCATGTCGGCCCTTTTGGCCGGAAGTTTGTTATGTATATAAGGCAGTGCATTTCTTGTTGTGAATCAGTTGTTGATTGCGCTTGAATAAAGCAACATCTCCTAACTCAACCTACAGAGGCTTACTCTTTAGGCGGGTAACTCCACCTGAGAATCCTTTGGATTCAGTACGGCTCGAGTCCCGGGTTCTAACCTTGAGAGCCTAAGTCCGATCCCGGGTTCTAATGAACCTAGCGTCGGACTTAGGCTCTCAAGGTTAGATCTTCTTTCTCTACACTCCCTCGGAGTATAAACTCTACAAGACCTACGTCGGTCCTGAGCTCCAATGAGTCTCTGCATCGGCCTACGTCTGATATAATCTACAATCTACACTATAAAGAGCACCCATAACTGTTCACTCTTTTATGTAATGAGCAGAAGGTACACTTGGTCGGCCTCTACCACCTTCCAAGCCCTTCACATACTCGTAGCCCTCGGCTCTCGTATGCAATAGCACTCAAAAACATTACAATATCATAGTAGTTTCTTACCAGAAACTATCAGAGACACCTGAGGAAACACAGACTAGCAAACAGAACATGGCGTATAGCTGTAAACAAAAGTTGGTAGTTCAACATCCTGTAAAGGGGGACACCACAATACCAAAAAAGTACCAACAAACAGCAGATCGCTGTAACCCCGTAGCCAAATAGAATCGCACTTCTTTATACATTTAGTGTTCCAGAGTGTACGATGACTTCAAAGGTATTCAAAAGTATATATTTATATTATTAATTCATTTACTTCTACTTTAACTTTAGTTTAACCACTCATTTATTCAAGGTTGTTTCAACTTCAAAATAAAATGTTTGGAAATTAAATGAACAAAATTAAAATAAAAAGTTAAATATCTTGCAATTGAATTTCATTTGCTCCACTGATTAAACATTGGATTTAGATTAGACTTAGACAAGACTAGTGAATGAATATCATGTGATAAGTAAGCGTAAGATGAAGAAAAAGATAAGGATATATTTGCGAGATCCTATTCAATAGGATCTAATATATCTGTGCATTGCTAAAACTGTTTTATATTCTACTAAATTAGGAAATTTCTCTGGTTCGAAACAACTACACTAGCTTGGAACATCAATATGAATATCGATATTATATCTTATATTTAGAAAGAATGTCAACCGCAACGCGAGCTGGAAAAATTATTAGTAAGCGGAAATGAGTTGACCTCAATGCAATGGCGACCATAGCCTTAAACGGCTTTATGCCGGGTAGCCGATGGCTTTTTATTGTAATATGCGACTGAGTAAAAAGATCACACCGCAGCGTGTCATGTTACCAAGGCTAACTGCAGAGTGTTCAAACGTAGCTTTGAACTTAGCCCAAAGACTAGACAGTTTTCGTGGCCACTGGACTACCCCCAGCCCTACTTGCCGTTAATTATGTAGGTCTACGGCTACAGTTCTCCCGCATATTTGATTTGAAAGACTCGTGACTTTATTATTCATACAAATTGAAAATTTAAAAACTAGTTGGTTCTGAATGTTGAACAGTGAAGATAAAATGTCTGGCCTACAAGGCTCTATGCTGACCAAAGCTAGAGCATGCTGTAGGGGTGTAAGACCCCTTTTTAGTTGAAGGTTTGAAGCTCATCTGGCGATCTGCCAAAATAATATTGAATTGTTACTATTGTAGTGGATTTTAGCAAGGAGTCTCCTTCCTGTGCTCCTCAATAACTCCCTAGAGTATATGAGCACTCGGCAACAGCCGCCTTGTATATTATTGAAGTACAGGTTTCTTTGGTAGCGTAGCAATAATCTATTTCAATGTCCAAACAGCGTAAAAGTATAAAGGTATAAAATCCAGCAGAGCAGTAGAGTATAAGATTAAGAATTAGTAATAACAGGTGTAACTAAAACACCGTCTACGCCGTCTCCAGAAAAACGCCGCCTGCTTCTGGTATAAAAAATAATGATTTTGTGGCGAGAAATCTTAGGAGTTGTCTTTTCTTTAACTCAAATTTTAAAAGAAGACAACTTCAACTTGCTTTCTCTAACGATAAGTCATGCTATAAATTGTGATGGCGATTAAAATGCCAGTTTATGTATATTGCAATGTTGTATAATTGCATAATTATGTATAATGCTGTAGGCTAAGGATTAATTTTAAGGCTTTACACAGGCTATAACTCTTTTTGAACCAATTAATGATCACTGTGGGCAACTTCCAGTCCGGCGTCTGTGTTTCTTCTGCTGGATCTCCCTCAAGGTTGGTACAGGAGGGGCCACTGTATCTAACTGGGAGACTGTCTTATCCGGTCCCATCATGCAAGGTACGGGGGGGGGGGGGGGGGGGGGTCAGCCCATCTGCTTCTGGAAGACATCATGGTTTCTTTCATCTACTTCATAGATAGGGTGTTTCCACACTTATCTGTTCTCCGGTGTTGATGGTTATAAACACTGGCGTGCGAAGCACTGGCAAAACCACAATGAAAGTAGCAGGTGATGAAGTGCTGGGCGATGTGTACCCGAACTCTCCGTTCCGTCCCCGGCAACTGACAGATGTGGCAGGCGCTAGCCAACTTGTCCCCACTCAGACAAGCTGCCATCCTCTCCGTCGTCTCAGAGTCTATCCACTTCACTTTGTCAAGTTCTACTTGCAAGTCCAGCCTCTCCAGGCTTACCCCGACCTCAGCTACCGTCGCTCCGGCCTCATCTCCTACAACAGTACAAGGGACATCTACCGTTTTTGCCTGTAATGCACCATCTCCCTCTGACAGAGTACCTTCCCGCCCCTGTCGCACCGTTGAGGATGTTATCTCCATCCTAACGGCCTCTGCAGGTTCCAACCAACCAGAAGGAAGATCAGGGGGGCTCCAATGATTCCCTAGAATCATCCCCCTTCCCATGTCACCTTCACCAACCACCTTGCCCGGGGGACACATGGTTGGCGAGGTCTCCACCTGTCCAACGGACAGGGCCATGCTGTCACCAGAGTCCTCCACTCCTTGGGAGTCCCTAACACCAGTTGAAAGAACTGGTGCCTGCACTCCCAGAGCATCACTCTGATTAACACTGGGCCCCTGCCTTACTGGAGAGGCCAACAACAACTGCTCTTTCTCAGCGGACATCTCCGTGCCATTCTTGAACCATGCTCAGCAATTCCTTATATATCGTTATATAAGTCTTACGCATTCTTCCACTTCCGTTTCCCTGAATTGCCTCTTTTAATTGCCGAAATGTCCTTGACTGCCCGCGCTTTTGAGATTACGCCACTTGGCAAACGGTTGCACTTCTCACTATGCCTCCGCGCACAGATAGAGTTCCACTGCCCCGTGAACTTGTTGCTCTGCTAAAACAACCAAGTCTTCCCACGGGCTAAGCCTTGAGCACCAGAGTTAGTCGTCTGACACTACGGCCAAGCCAACCAGCCGATCCTCCGTCGGCTATGCTTAGACTCTCCTTCACAGTCCTTGACTGTCGTTGGTGCATTCTAACCATAGCTACAGATCTGGTTAACTGTCCATGGATCCGTATGCTGCCTGGAACAGATGGCACCGTGTCTTGTGAGTTGTTCCAGCTGCTGGGCCACACAACAACTCCTACTACAAGACCGGTTCTCTGGAATGGACGTAGAAATTCAGGTTGGTTGTACATTACACGAGTTTCCTGTAATCCAAGGCGCCGTCGGGCTAGCTTCGGGACTGGGGGGTCAGCTGTATATTACCAGCCGTCTCGCCTACAGTCCGTACTCCCGTCGGGTCAGGAACAGGAATCAAGTGTGTAAGGTGAACCGTTTCACCCACACACCGGGTCTCCAGTGGAGTATGTTCAGGACCGGGGGTCAACTGGTCGTTTTCAGCCACCACACCTACAACCCAGGTTTCCGTTGGAGTATGTTTACGACTGGGGGGTTCGCTGATCTGTGCCAGCCTTCGCGCCTACAGTCTCCTCCGTTGGTGAATATCCTGAGCTAGGGGTAAGCCCTGCGATGTCAGCCACCCTGCCGTTAGTGCGAACTTCCTCATCTGTTTGGATGTGTGTCCCACACACTCCCAGCCGTCTCAATGGGTTGACACCCTGGTGTGCTCCCAGTGTCAACGCGCAGAACCCGGACACTTGTACCATTTCCATTGCATCAGGCTCAGGAGTCACTCTGCCACGGCTCCCAGCCGTCTAATATCCAGCTCCAGGATAGTCAGTCTGCTGCTCTCTAGCCGTTCCAGGCCTTCTACTCCTGTCTCTAGTCTATTGTCTTGCAAATTATGAGCGATAGTTTTTAATCAGACATTTGTATGGACTATCCTCCTACAAAACATTTGTTTGTAAAATATTTCAAACATTCAACAAGAGTAACGGTTGTTTTTAACGATGCTTTGTCTTGTCATGGAAGAGACAATTTTATATATAATCGGTAGACATAAAGATGAGGCCGCACTGTGACATCTATACAGACACTCATCCACAGCTTTCTCTGTCGTCTGTTTACTCCCGTTTCATAGCATAGTATCACCCAGACTAGTGAACTGGTTAACATAGTAGACTTCTTCAATACAAGCATACTGCCAACGTTAGATAACGGGGATATTAATTCCTTCCCCGTACTGAAGTCTGATGCCTTCACATATACAATGACCTTCAAAAATATGGTATGTGTATAGACCACAGAGATATGGTAAGTTAATGTACATGCATATATTACATAAAATAGCACCAGTCTTCTCCAGGGGGTTCTTGAAATGTGAGACAGATCTTCCGCATTTATCTAAATACACCTTCACCAGCATTCAAAGATCTTAAAGCATCCAAATATCAATAGTTAAATCGGTAATAAATAACATTTGCAATTTAACAACGCTCATAGTAAAAATTGCTTTATTGTATTGCAGTCATGGCCGAAAGTTTAAGACCGTTTTCCTCACGTCATAAGAATTTATAATGAGAGAAGCTTAATTTTAACATATTTATATACAATTTGTATTTTATTTATTATTGTATGTTGAACTGAAAATATTTGACGGGGGTTAACTGCACTACTAAATGAAAGTCGAGAGTAAGAAATAATTGCTGATTTGAACAGTGTCAGTATTTGGTGTGACCACCTCGATTGATAATTACGGCGGCTAGTCGCCTTGGCATACTTTCCACTAATGTTTTGCAGTAGTCGGTTCTTATGCTAGTTGCCAAACTTTTTTAATCACTTCCACTAGTTCAGATGAACTCCGGTGGTTGAAATTCAGTAACTTTGTTCTTAAGAACAGTTCACAAGTTTTCAATAGGATTCAAATCTGAGCGGTTGCCTGGCCAAACTAGCACCTGCACCTTTTGTTCCATAAAAACATCTTTGACTCTCTTGGACCAATAGCATGGAGCCCCATCATGCATAAAAATGTCACAGTTATGGATATTCATGTGAATGGCACACTAGGTTTGAGCTCAAAATACCCTTCAACATTCATAGTGACTCCTTGAAGTCCAGCTTTACCATTCAGGAACATGGCACCCCAGATCATTTGGCTAAGCGGACGCTTCATAGTCATGATTGTGTGCCTCAATTCGTACCTTGTTCCTTTTGGTTTACATCCATGTCTTTCTTGAATCAAGGTACAAACAAAAATTGGCTGCTATGAAACTGTACTAAAACAGGACGTTGCAAGACTGATAGTAGGACTGCAGCAAGTGACACACTTCGCTCCATTAGTACCAAATCAGGCAAACTGGACAAAACTTTGTGCAGCTAAGTCTCTTCAGCAGTTTGATTTATTTTCATGAGAGTTGTTATATCTTCATTTAGTTGTTATTCAAGAGTAAAATTAATGCGCCAATTTATTTTCACATTATTGAAACCCTTCCAAATGAGACCTGGCCAAAACCACTTAGCCTACTTTCACACTGAGCCTTCATGAATAAGTAACAAAAAAGGCTAACTGGCATATCAATCTAATAACGAGTATTAGGATTTTATTTTTCAATCACAATTTTTTTGTATTTGACATTAAAACATTGTCTAACAGGCAATAGTGCATTATGTTGTTCATTAGTGTTTTCATATATAGCTTGTCCTCCCCACTCATGTAAGGAAGCAAACTTTTTTATATCTAGAGCCTTTTCTTTTGGAATTGTCCTTTCCCTGTGAACAACTGTTGGCCCTGGTAGCCTTTTGTCGCCCCATTTCTCAACTTTGGATGTTTGAAAACCTGGACTGCTGTTGGTAGCTCTCGAAAGCATTTGTTGACAGCTAGCTTGTGGACGCTAGCAGAGTAATACCCAATCTCCGTCACTCCAAAATAGCCAACACCACCATTGCTACCTCTCATAGCGAGGGGAGTAAATTTCCAACCTACTCAGGCCTCTCTCAATGCATGACTGTAAATTGTCTTGTATACTTAAATGACCAGGCTCGCAATAACAGTGAGCTATAAAAACCATTCGTGTTGAGTCCACTAGGTGCTACAGGGGTTAAGACATCTGGTTACGATTCTGAGCCACATGAATCTGACAAAAGAACTACCTCTGTTGTATTCTGGTTATCTTCCATGATAACCAGAACTAAATGAAACCAGAGCAGAGGCTAACTCATTCCCACCTTGACCTGAAGTAGTAGCCACCTATAATGCATTGTAGACCTTGCCAGACCTCTTCACCTTAGCTCATAAGTTCTATGTATTCAATTTGCGTTTGTAGTATCCAGATGATACAAATGTATGTGGCAACGGAAATATATTTTGTAAGTCGAAACACCCTTCATCTTCTGCAGCCGTGGCTTTATTTCTCTGCTCTCTTGTGGCTAATTTGCTATCAAGATGTCTATTTTGTTGTTCAACCTGTTCATCGGTGGGCGAGGAGAGATTAGCGTATGCAGCACAATTTTCACACATGTCTTTCTTTGGCTGATGAAAACCCAAGTTGAAGGCTGTCGTTAACACATTGTGTTTCCATTGTTTGACGGGTGAAATATTTCTGCTTGTCATTTGCTCTACATATAATCTGTGCATCTTTAGAACAAATAAAGTGGTGTCCAAATACATCCTGGTTGTCTTTGATCAACAGTAATGGGACTCAACTACAGGGAAGCTCCTTATATGCCCTTTTACCCGCTCCACTTGCTTATCAGATATTGTTTTTATGGCCAACTTTACTGGTAACTCCGGAATTCCGTTTTTGTTTAAATTTTTTTGATGAATCTCTAACGTAGAGTGACTTATACGGAGTGTGCAGAAAAAAAACTCTACATACTGGTATTGCTGTGCCTTCTCTTTCAAGGTGATATTTTGGTGCAGCTTGGCATTTTCCTTTATACGTTGTCCCATTTCTATTGTTGCAGCTGCTTTCCTTAATTGACTTACACATGTAATGAGCTTTTTCATTTTTGTTTATGTTCCAATACTGGCCGAACATAATCTGCTGGTGCATTTCATAGAATGAGATTTCAAAATTTTGTTGCAGTTATAGTATTGTGACTATATGGAGATACATATTCTTTGCCGTGCAACCTCCCTTTTTTGCTTATGTTCCCCTCCACAACCCTGGATTACTCGTTCTCTTTCGGGGTCTACACGATTCAGAGAATCTCAATGGCTCATCAGCCAAACTGCTGGTTGATGGACGCGATTGAGAAATTGGTGTTGAACTAGACAGAGGTCGAGTTTGAACAATGCTGGTACTTTGTGCTCTTGATTGTTTCATTGCTGCATTACATTCTGGATGAACTTTTAGTGAAAGATTAGTCTCTTAGAAGTTCATCATGTTCTACTGAGCCATCACTGTACAGTGTTCACTGCGGCTAAAATAATACTTTGGAATTAACATAACTTCATGGTACTGCAGTGATTTTTCCATTGCACTTGTCAACTAGCTGAAATTAGCAGTGGTAGTTTTGTACTTGTACTTTTACTTGTAGATTCAATTGACATATTGATATTAATTTGAAGGTACCAATGGAAGAACGATCATTGTCTCATTTTAGTACTTTTGCAGAAATAAAGTTTTGAAGTTCATGGACTTGTGCAAGCAGCAGAATTAGTTATAGAATGTGAAACTTTTAGGTTGTGTAGCTACATAGGATATTGACAGCTTTACAAAAAATCAATGTTCTGGTATATTCCGTTCCACAATAATCAGCAGCCTGAAAACATGTCCACACGAACTATGATCGTTTTTCCCTAGTATTTATAGAAGAATATTGTGCAAATGTGAGAATATTTATGGATTGCAAACCTTTATTAGTAACAAAATGAATACAGGAAACTAAAAATAATATAACATGGATGATATACTATATTTATAAAATAATATCTACATGATAGGATTCTATGCCTATACTGTCATTCTGATGTTAATTTTTCAGAATGTTCTTTGGATTCAGGACCAACAAATCTGGAAAGAAACATGATGTTAGTGTGCTTTTCAGAGGATATTATTACTATAGGCCCACTGTATAGCTGATGCTTTTTTTTTGGTAATTTTATTGCCCGTTCTTCCGGCTGCTGGTGAAGGACTTGTATGGACCAGCGAAGGCTTCTTTGATGAAACAGCATCGAGGCTGACTAGCATTAAATGAGATAATGCGGATGGGTCTGGTCTGAAAAGGGCTTGAAGCTACATACAAGGCCTTGAGGTAGCAGGACCAGTCAAAAAACATCTCTTGTTGACATTCCACGATGTTGAATGGAAAGGAATTCTTCCCTGCTTTCCTAAAGACTGACCACCAGTCACTCGGTTTTTCGACTGTAGCCTTCTGACTGATGAAAGCGAAATTCTTCTTGCACTCCATGTAAGGGTGGCCTCTGATCGAGAAAGTAACTTTGATTTTGTTGGCTTTATTTTTTGCGTTGACTAAGTAGTGCAAATATCGAAACATTGTGTAGTTCTTGTTTTGGCCTGCGCACGAGTCACAAAATATCTGCAATGTTTCAACTTCATCACTAATGTAGCTGCTTAGAAAGTGGTCCAACATACTCAACAGCAATAAGGTAATCCATTGAATTTTTAGCGAGCGGAGTTGTCCGCTCTCAACACCATAAAATTTCAGAATAACCTTTGTTCTATTCATGGACTAATGACAGTAAGGGTCGACTGAGAAACCCCCAACACAGTAAGCATCTCAATGCTCTAAACAGTCTCCATTTAGGTTTTACCATAATACATATATGATTGACAATTAAAAAATTGGTTTGTATGGGGATGGAGATGAATATGAAACAATAGGCAGGAAATAAAATGCATCCACAAAGTTGGTTATAGTGTTAGGCCACACCCCTAGCCACAATGATATCCAATACCCCACGATAGTTTGTGTCAGAGCTTAATAGTACCGTGCTGAAGGCAGTCGCTAGTGTGGATGTGTTACTACTAGTAGCAGTAGGTGTTGATGTGAATTCAGCTAGGAGTATTGAATTGTATGCTTGTTAAGGTAAGTTGGCATTAGGTGTGTTGGCATTCAATGATCATTATTATGTGCACAATAATTTGTTCTATTGTATTTAAAATTACTTACCTTTCATACACTCACTTCTCACGCAATCACAACAATCACAATGGTCAGTTGTAATGAATCAAAATCAATTTTTTAAATTCTTCACTTGACTTCACTTGACTTTGACTATGCTATCACTATATTTAAGGAGTAAAATTGCTGTATTCGTAGTCGTATTGCTATTGACAATGACTGTAAAAAACTATGTTTTTATAATTATAATAATAATAATAATATAAATTATGAAATTAATAAAAGTTAAACTGTAAATTAATGCTTATAATATGATAATGATTATAATCAATAATAACAATATTAGCCCATATTATATTATCGTGATTGTCTAACTCAAATCAAAGATAGGAATTAATTATTTAATTTAAAATTAGTAATTCAATTATAAGTAAGTAGTGTGATATTCATGTTATAATTATTATGAGTCTTAGTATTTCATTTTAAAAGAAATTTATATTTTTTATCAGCTATGATTATATATTTTTTACATAAATAAATAATCATAATGATAATGTTATATTCATATTGTCGAGTTACCATTATTTTTTCCTAACATTATTTCAACGCTCATCCGAGCGTCATCATAATACAATTGGTAAGCCTACTGTAATTATATTGTGACCTTGTTTTTGTTTTTGCAAGTCTCTAGCTGTCAATGTGACTAACAAGTTTAATTTATAAAGAGGTAAACTATATAAATACTATTACAGCTACACTAGGCCTATCTGCCACACTTTTATTAATCGTGATCATATACAGGCATATGATATGTCTAATTTTATCAATAATTCAGATGATAGTACATTGGAATTACCATTACTGGCACTGGAGTGTACAAGTAGGTGACGTAAGATAAATAAAATATTGGTTTTGATATGGTGAATAAAAGTACACGTAGGCCTACTAATTCTACTGGCCATAGTAATCTTGTAATCTTGTAAACATGAATTTTGTAGGTTAGACAGCCGCTTTGATAAGCTATTTCGTTATGTCCTTGCTTTAAAAAATACATACAATAAATACAAAAAAAATATACATGTACAAAAAATATCATAAATTGTGGAGAGTTTAGTCTTTAATTTTGTACACCGGCACTAAATAGTGTCTGACTATATTTAGATTACCGTCAAGAGTTGAATCGATAGGTGCTGAGGAAGTTATATTGTTGATCTTATAAAAGTTTAGTTCATTTAGCCGTTGTTGTTCATGCAACCCTTTCTCTAATGCTCTCAAATCACCTTCTACTTCGAAATATAACTTTTTATACTGCAGCTTCTGCGCTTTGTTCCCAGTATTGGCACCACAATCTTCCCTTGCTTTTAGGAACTTCTGTATGATATCTAACTTCCTTCCCGATGCTGTCCATATTTCTACTATTGCTAACTCTACAACATGAGAAGCCAGATGGATAAGTTAATGAACAACATTGCAATTTACACTGCAGTACTTTTTTCTTTTTGTTGGTTTCAGTTATTCACTAAACCTGCTAATCTTACAAGCTTTGGAATTGGTAATAAATAATTCAATATGTCGAGAATTGAGTAGCTGCAGGAAATGGCTACTTAAAGACATACAACATACATGTACATGTATGTCTAAGGTTAGTTATGAGCAGCTTAGCAGTCAAACAGTATCATTATGATATTTTGCTATTTTTCATCAACTGTGATTTCGCTACTATATATTTTGTTTTTCACCCTCTACCAGCATACCGTTTTTGTTAATAGGGTTAGAAACATACATGCATTTTTCAAGAAAAAAATTGCTGACTCTAGATATATTATTAAATTTGCTGTTACTCACTTCATAAAACCTAGCTGGTACTCAAGGCAAGTGCACAATGTACATAGCTGGGACTGAATGAGTTAAAAAATTCATGCGCATAGAAATTATACCTTTGCGACCAATTCCCCAAGCTTCCTTCGCGGTTCGTTTTTGTGCACCTACAACACAACATTCAACACATGACTTAGTAATCCAGTACCTTTTCCAACTGCTAGTTTTTTCAGCACTTTTAGGTTTGCTTCCCCCCCCCCCCATGTTCCTAGGTTCTTAACACACTGTGTATTTATTTATTCAAATACTACTAACAAGTACTTATTTACCTGTTTTATTAACTGCTTTCACTGCAGATGTGGAGGCAGTTCTGTCTATAGTGAATGCTGTGTCCATCCTGATATCTTTACATTCATCTCTAGCAGTCTCCTGCCTTTTCTTCTCACCTGCATAATATTTTGTTCACATCATGTTAGTAGGATAGTATACAATTTGTAATTAAGCATGGAGGTCAGCATACATGCATTGTGTGCTTGCCCTAACTTGTTCTATAGTGTTGCATGAGGCGAATAGGATTAACAAATTTAGTAATACATGTGAGTAAATTTTGCCTTTGCGGCCAATTTCCCAAGCTTCCTTAGCTGTTCGTTTTTGTGCACCTACAACACAACATCCAACACATGACTTAGTAATCTAGTACCTTTCCAACTGCTAGTTTTTTGAGCATTTTTAGGTTTGCCCCCCCCCCCATGTTCCTAGGCTCTTAACACGCAGTGTATTTATTTATTCAAATACTACTAACAAGTATTTATTTACCTGTTTTATTAACTGCTTTCACTGCAGATGTGGAGGCAGTTCTGTCTATAGTGAATGCTTTTTCCATCCTGATATCTTTACATTCATCTCTAGCAGTCTCCTGCCTTTTCTTCTCACCTGCATAATATTTTGGCCACGTCATGTTAGTAAGATATAGGCTACAGTCTGTATTTTCATTTTTGACTTGGGTTTGTTTATGGTGTGCTGAATCTATTATAATAATTACCGCTGCCTAGTAAACCTGTCAGATTTAGCTCATTTGCCCGTTCCTGGCACTCTAACCAGTCTTTTTTAAGTTAGTTGTCCTGGTCTGTCAGGGAGCACGACCTACATGTAGAGTGAATAATAGCATCAATTTTCTCCAAGTCTATAGGTACATCAATTTGTTCTGTATTACTGACAAGTAGCTTGCCAACAGAAATTGATTTGTGTGCCAAGCCACCAACTGGTAAATAGGTAAAGGTAGCAAAGAGCTAATATTGTAGACAAGGTCTAGATGCAACGTACATCTAAAACTATATTATTATCATTCAATTGTCTATTCATACCTAAAATTTTGGAGGACCATCGGTGTGTTTAGTGAATCCTCCTCATTGTCTCTGAAAACAATGTCTTCTTCTGCTGTAACAATGTACCACACTCCTGGGCCTTGCTTTATAAAATCGGCAATTTTTTGGAGTGTGGCCATTGTAGCTACCTGTTGTAATATGGTTGAGTCATTATTAATGTTTGAATTTGGACATTGGTCAGAGACAAATAAGCAGTAAGTATGGGAAAAATTATTTAGGGCCTACATATAACAATATGAAGCTTGGATTGAATTGGTTTTCACTGAGTAATAGTAGTATGGAACAACATAAATACATACTTTATTTCTGTCTACAAATTTCTTAGTTAGGATTGTAGCCCTCGTCATGGTCTGGCCAGCCTGTGACACTTTTGACAGGCGGTCAACTTTCTGTTGTATAGCTAATTAGGGGGCAGCCGCCACACTATCCTTAGCCTGCTTTTTGAAATGGGTCCTTGTCAGGATATTCTTTAGCATATTATCCTCCTGATTGTTCGAGCGGCTGCTGATCTTTCTACAATAATATTATAGTTTCTTCCAACAGGAACTTTAACTACATACGTACATAGGCCTATATAGCAACAGCATTGAACAAGGTGTGTGTGTGTGTGTGCTGCAGACATCGTCGAAGCCCTTTTTGGCTAGTCTCATCATACACAAAGGTGAGAATTGCCAGAGCCTAGCTCATTTATATTGAACTACACACATGTTAGTTGGCATTTATAATATAATCATTTGTTGAGATACTGGGTACTGGTAGATTCTTTTGAAAGTCCATGCATATAGTGGCTACTGCACTATTCCCTTGAGCTTCTTGTTTTGCAGATCGTTTAAGTGAGTAGAACTTGTTAATGTTGGCTAAATGTACGGTGTTTGGCTGCTTTGCCGCTTCCATCTGCTGTTTTATTGTTACATCACCAAGATTGTTGGTCATCTGAGCAGACAGCCTGATATTCATGACATATAGAGAACGTGTCAGATTGAGAATATCCGAATGAGATATTATGCTCATTGGTGAATATTTGCCTCCATGCTTCAAGACTGATTGTGACATCTGGATGTTTTTCTTTAAACATTTGGCATACTTTGGTTTGATTGAGATCAGCAGGAAAAGAGAGTCTACGGGATTTGTTTAAAGGGCTACAGAAATGACAATAAAATGCCTGGTAGATCTAAACTTGAAGCCCTGGAGCTGCTATATTCACTTCGTTAAAATTCTGAAAGTAATTTTGGCTGGAATCTGGGAGAATATAAAGTTATCATTAAAAGTGGGTTCTGTAAAAGCGAGTCCCAAGTTACAGGGGTGTTGCCCACATCCTGTGTGATGTGTGAAGGCCAATGGCGGGGCACATAGCTGGAATCTTTACTTAGGAGGTTAGCAAGGAATAGTAAAAGGTAATACAATAAATTTAGGCAAATGATTTGTCATTTTAAAGCACGAAAATGCTTACAGCTACAAATGAGAGAACAACCATCCCAATCAGAGAGTTAAAAAAAAGAATACTATTGCAATCTAGTGAATTTCATGTAACATGTGCAAAAACAAGATATCTCCGGTTACGTGAAAACCTGCAAATTGCGGATACTTGCTAAAATAAAAGAAAACAACTACAAAGAATCCAAGTATGTATATCTTGCCAGCCAATACTTTGCGGTAAGCTCAAACAGAACTGAGTGGACAGTTCTTACTATGTGGTTTGTTCTGAACAGGTCTTTGTAACAGCTCTCACCTAAAAACTATGCTTGTAGCCAGCGTGAGTTGTCCCTCTATCACTAATATTCACGGATATAATGGATTCTGCATGTATGTGATGTAATTATGCGGTTTGGGGTTCAGTGCTATTAACCAAAAGTATTGAAAGTATTGATTATCGGGATTTCTCCGACTAGAAAATTGGCTATTGACAATTCCACGAGGTTGTTGGGAATGTTTTGTTGCTGTTGGTTTATATTGTCACAGAACTAACCATAGCCTACAGTGGCCACAGCGACAAATATCAAATGCTGCATCGTCTTCAGTCTTGTTTGAGCATGAAGTTTTTAATCTGGTATTCAACTGGCACCATCAGGTCACGTCATCATTTCGATAGTCGGAGTGTCAATCATACTGTGCACATCGGTAAGGTTTTGACTAAAATTTTTTGTTGTGACTACAGTTCACACAGCTATTTTAGTAGCATGTTTTATGTTTATTTTATTCAAAGGAATTATAATATTCTGTTATATATAATAGGATATAGTGTTACAGGAATGGTTCCTCATTTGGTAGACTTGATACATGTAGGGTACTTGAACTTGTCTTTGCTGATCACTCATCTTGCTCCGCATGTGTTGCATGTCAGTCCACTGGTGATTCTCCGCAGTAGCAGTTTTGGGTTTTTCACTATTCTTCATTCATTTCCACTTTTGGAAATTCCGATTGTAAGCAGAAAACTTCAATCTGTGTGCTTTGGTATATTGAACATTTTGTAAAAACTTTCTAGCGTAGTAACTTTTTTACAACAACCAATGTAGATATTTCTGCAGTTGCTTGCAGCGCTGTCTCATTCGATCTTTTTGTGGAGTTCAATGCTGTCATTGACCATTGATGGTGACCTTCAGATGATGGGAATGTCAGCATGAGCTCTGTCTAGTCGAACATATAATAATAAATGTACATCGCTGATGCGTCTGAGAAGCTTTGAGATAACTGGTTTGTCAAAGGACCGTTTGGCTGGCTCAGCGACACTTCTGACTGGCTCAGTGACACTTCTGGCTGGTGCTGTGATAATCTTGGCAGTGGCAATACCAATATTTAGTTAGCTGGTGTAATCATGATGACGTGCTACCATATTTCTGCAAAATAATAAAACTGTTTAGTAATTTGGAGGTTGACATGACCAGAACTGTATTATATCCATCCATGTCAATACATTATTTTCTTTTTACTGGCTACAGCATGGTATCATTGGTGTAGCATCATTATGTTACACACATTTTATCCAGCTTCTATTAACGTGGGCAAGTTGCCATTGCACACTGCCGTTTTCACTAGAGAACTGGATGTGTGATCTTTGTATCATATTAGCTTCTATGGTTTAATGACTGTCCAAAAAACCATTGTATACTGTCATCGCCACATAATAATCACCAAAATCACCTGGCATGTATTTCAGGTCATTTATAGTGCACGAGAAGTTGTGCAATACACGTGGTTTTCACTTGTACCTCTACATTTGCTGGGGAGGCAATGATAGCCGCCATCCGTGAGCAAGAATTCCTGTTGCAAAAAATATTAGAACAACCAATAGTAAAATATCTTATTTAAGATCTCATGACTACATTACTTTGATGTAGATTTGTAGCCTCATAACTTATTGGTATAAGGTCATATATTATAAAATATACTCGTTGCACTGGTAGATGATAGTGTATGTACATATACATGTATGGATATGTATTTGTACCACTGTTGAGATAACCTTGAGGTATTATACAAAAGAGTTGGTTGAGCTCAACAAAAAAATAAACCCTTGTATAAAAGTCTTGCAGCACCATGTTGAAAGAAAGTTTGGAGGGTTTGGAAAGAATGGATATACTCCGCTAGTTACCCACAATACAAAAAGAGACGAGCTTTTTTCACCTCTACAACGCAGCAAACCAAATGACCTGCATGTCTTGAACAGAACACAATGCTCAAAGTTGTTGGAGTAGATAGTACATTATATAACGTCAAGTCAAGTGCTAGTGCTGATTATGAATAGGAAAATTTCGGAATGAAACTTGATCCATTGATGCGCAAAGTTTACACCACAAAGTTTACACCGCTCACTTCGTAATATTCCCATGAAAGCAAGGAGTAAAGTGTGTGTTCAGGAAAGCCACTATGACGGTCAATACTATGATACTTGATGGACAGTATCATCTCTTTCAAGATAAGGTGGTCTCCTTTGCAGTTGCCCATCGACTACTGTATGTGATTGGTAATGATAATGTTGTAGCCATAAAAGTAATGGCTTCTGTGTCTGGAAATTATAAAATATAAAGAGGATAAAACTCTTATCCTTATCCATGTATGATAAGGAATTAGAAAAACTGCTGCACAGGACCAAACCCCAATAACTCATCTTATTATATAAAAAAATTGTCCACAACTGTATGAGGAGGTCCAATGTTGGCTTACAGATGATTTTGCTCATTACAGAATTACTAGTTGTTTACATGCTAAACATCTAAGCCATGAGACACTTGTCATTTCTTTCTGCTGAGCCATCCAATTCCTAATCTGGATATTACCATCAATAGTTATGCTACTTAAGTTAAATTCCCAATTGGCTTCCTGCAAACAGTAAAACCTCAATGAAACAGATCTTCTCAGGGCCATTTATAGGCTGGATGTTATACAAAGGTTTTAGACAGGTGTATATTGCTTGACAAATCTCATGCACTATGCTTTTTACTGTAGACTTGCTGAACAGGTAAGGGCAAGCTATTGTAGTAAGACCGGAGCCTTCAACCAAAGGATGTTGCTACCTGCTAGCTTTAAATTTGACTTAATGATAATCTCCTATTTGTGTCATGCTCAGTTGGGCTAAATGACACAGCTCAATAAGTAGTCAGGCATCCTAAAATAGGCAAAAATCTGTAACTGTGTTGCCTTAGCTCATTTGCAAGATTGGCAAAATATGCCTAAACTACTTCTCTCTTTATTAATTGGATGTACCCAATGATTTCATCTAGTCCGCCTTCATAACAGAAGAGCCTTTTTCTGTCGGTTGAACATCGAAGTGGCAGCAACCATGTACACAAACCAAATGAATTCTTTTTTGTGCTACCCACCCAGGTTTCTGTTTGAATTACTAAGCTGCATAAAATCAATATCTATCATAGTATAATTATATCAAATGAAAGCAAATTTTCTGTACATTGAAATGTTGATTTCCTTCAAAATGCTTATTCTGAAAACAAGTGATGGAAATATTAACAATTAATTTTTCGTTTAAACACTAGAAGCTATTGGCCTATGCATAACTGCTGCTTTCCACATCATTTGGCTATATTGGCATGTTCATTTAGTTTTTTTTTGCTATGGTATCTCCACTCAATCATTACTAGTACCTATAGCCTATACCAAACATTTTTTTTCTCCCCAGAAATTCAGTCGGTCTTGGAAGACATTTTTACCATGCACATAGTTTTATCCTGTTGATGTGTCTTGCCCAGTCTACCTCGGCCCGCCCTAGTAACCCCATTGACCGTAGAACTTGTGTTTTAGTGTGAGTAAAGCGGGAGCTATTCAAATGATCACACGAGCATGAAAAACCTTCAATGTTCAGAGGCAGATAATGTGTCAACGCCAGACGCCCACCAGGCCAGCAGCACCAACCCCTGGATTGGGATGGACAAGGTGTCTTTGTGTAGCCGAACATCCACCGGCAGCAGCGTATGCCTTTGCCTCTTCTCGGTTACTTTTTGATTTTTGCTACGTGGGTGTCAATACAGTTCACTGTTTGGTACTATGTTTTATGTTACATGCTCCTAAGGTAAAAGGAGTCACCCCCTCACTAGTTACTTTTTTTTTCTACTCCCAAGCCCAAGCAATTTCCAAGTTGCATTTATTTGCTTGTGCTTATGGGATCTGATTGTTTAACAGCCAAACTACAGTTCTGTATTAATAGTGGAAGCTTCTGTTTCCTTCCATATCAATATCACATTTCTTTTTTTATCTCCATAGTATATAGATTTCATTTTCAGATTTACTTCCAGCTTTCTATGTTCAATTCTAAAATGAGAACACATTTAGGTGTTTGTTTTCGCCTTTTTTCATATATATTATACATTTATTTTGACTGGCCTTGTCTGCAATAATGCAATTCCTAAATTATTTTTGATTTCATCAACTGATTCATGCCGGCTTGTTTGAGCACTATGTAATAGCAACAGCGCTTAGAAATTCTAACGCTTTTTTTGAGTGGGTCAATAATTGTTCCTGTTTTTCTTGGAAAGATAATGTCTCATGCAACTGTGCAATAGATAGGGGTGCCCTTATTAGCTGCCCTATAATTTCTTTGTCTCACGATTAATAGATATTCGTTAAACATTGAACTTGAAGCTTTCATTTTAACTTTCCCCTTGTGGAGAGTACAAGTAGTTAGTGTTAAGGATATAGGCCTACTGGGCATGCAGGCTGCAGTGCTACTAGGCGTGCAACCTGCAAAGGCATTAGGCATGCAGGCTGCAGAGGTGCTTGGTAGGCGGGTTGCAGAGGCACTAGGCACGCAACTTGCAGAAAGAAGTATATTGTGGTAGTAGTCCTAGTTCAGACAGTAGGCACCAGACATGAAAAATAGTCGAAATATTGATACGCCTTTGAGGTTCTCCTTGGCGCACCTGAGCCAAAGACTTGCCTAAATTCGTGGTTATATCGCTAGATAATAAAACACAGATATGCTGACTACTCTTGCTGAAAATATCGACTTCATTTAACTGATACTAGCCCAAGAAGAAAAGGAATTAGTGGGAAAGTTCAATAAACAAATAATTTAAACTTCTTTGAAATGCTTTCGTTGCTATATAAGCATTTCAAATGATATTCGGTGCAGCACTACACAAGAACTATTCATCTGGTAAAATTGCAAGGATGATGTAACTATTCTCACCTTAATTGGTTCATGTTGCACATCCCTACTGTGGTATGGAACAACCAACTGGACTCAGCCATTGTAGTAGAAGGATCAAGTCTAATCTTGTGGGAACATTAAGAGAGCTTTCAGCGTACCAATATGTGTGCCATGATTCAACAATTCTACCTGCCGTAGGAACATGGGAGAATGGATGTACTCCACTAGAACAGCATATGCTGGTCACCCACAATACAAAAAAGAAATGAGCTTTTTTTCACCTTTACAATGCAAGAAACCAAATAACCTGCATGTCTTGAATATAACACAATGCTCAAAGTTGTGAGAGTAAAATATAGTACATTATAAAACATCAGGTCAAGTCAAGTGCTAGCAAAAAGCTGATTATTAATCTGAAGTTTTTGGAATAAAACTTGATGTTGCACCAATACACAAACTTTCTATCACCCACTTTTTTATATTTCTGTGAAGACTGTTGTGTTTCGTGTGTAGGTACAGCTGAAACTTACTTTGACAATTGAATGTCTAAATATCTTCTTCGTGTACAGAACTTCTACATTTAGTTAATATTGTAGATCATAACAAGCTATAGTAATTAGCTGAACTTCGACTATCAATGTATAGTTAATTTAAATACTGATATATAGTAATAAATTGGTATTGGAGCTGGCCTGCTTATATACAAGTTTCTATAGAATATTCTAGAATGTATGATTGAACAAGTATGAGAATGTTCTATGCCATTCCAGTAAATCCTAGATTGTAACACTACTGTAAACAAAAGCATGACTTATTGTCACATCTTACTAGTGCTATTACTAGAACATAAACAATAAATGGTGATAGTACATATCAGAGGCAATGAGTCAAGTGTCTATGTTCTGGAAAACCACTATAACGATCAGCAATGTGCTATTTGATAGACAGTATCATTTCTTTCAAGATATGCTGGTCTCCTTTGCAATTGGCTATCGGCCACCATATGTGATTGGTAATATGTTGTAGCCATAAAAGTAATGGTGTCTGTGTCTGGAAATTATAAAATATACAGAGGATAACAATCTTAGCAATCTTGACACATGATTACTCCAATTTCTTCTAGTCAATCTGGCAATTTTTGATGTCCCATTTGTATTAACTGATATCCTTTTTCCACACTACACTTTGTGAAAATACATGTAGTTCAATTCTTTTACTCATAGCACTGCAAATAAAACTATTCTAAGACTCATCACTTATACACTATACAGCTACACCAAAGCAATGCTACATCATGACCTGAATAAAACACTTGAGGTTTGGCCTTTGAGGTTCTCCTTGGCGCACCTGACCCAAAGAGTTGCTCATATTCGTGTATCACTGGATGATAAAACATGGATGTACTGACTACTCTTGCTGAGAATATCGGCTTCATTTAACTGATACTAGCCCAAGAAGAAAATGAGTTAATGGGAAAGTTCAATTAACAAATTAATTTAAACTTCTTTGAAATGCTTTCGTTGGGTATTGTAGATCTTCTGAAGTATGTCCTAACAACTCTCCTAAAGCAGCAAGTGCTGTTTGTTTGCTTGTTACTAAACACATGTAGCCTGGTATCCTGCAGGGAACTGTTCTAGATTATCAACGACTTTTGCCACTGTTTATAATATTGTAATTCTGCATATATTTGTAGGGTTCGAGTCACTAGCAGTAGCTTTATGAATCGTCTTTACCTTCAGTCCTTTGAAACTTTTTTGAAATCAATTAATCTGCCAAATTGTCAAGTACTTAGTTTGAAATTGGTTTGAAAGGATCAATCTGAAGTGATTCGGTGCAGTAGTATGTAGCTTTAGTTGTATGAATGTAGTTTGATATGTACAAACCATCTGGTCAATTTCTACTGCCACCCAGTGATACATTCTGCATAGGGCCAACTACATCACTATGAATCAACTCTAATGGGCGGGTGGATCTGATTTCACTAGCTTTGAATGGCTTGCAGGTCATTACCTTTTACACAGGGGTCACACAAGCCGACACATACATTTGACAAGTCCGCACCTGTATCGAGCTGCTCACGATCGACACGTTTGATAGTTGCATGATTGATATGAGCCTGTCTCTTGTGCCAGATAGTATTGCATCATGCGACATTTGCTCTATGGTGTGACATTTCAAAATTGAAATAGTAGAGTTTACCAACTAATGTTCCCATAGCCTGAATTTGGTTTTGCTTGTTTTTCACACAACATAGAATGACCGAATTGTACTATCGTACCCTTGCTCGCGGTATTGTCACCCATCATTCTTTCATGTGCTTCGACTCTGGTGGTGTAGTCGGGTGTTTCGCCAATCCTCCAAAAATTAGAATAAATTCAGCGACAAAACTTTTCCATAAAGTGGTATGTGCAAGTTGTCTTCTAAGGAGAGGATATAGTTTTTCACTTTCTTGTACACCTCTTTATCTTCCACATTCCCTTTTATAACATTTCCTTGAAACTTATCCCATGCTTGCTTCAATAATTTGGACTATTGATCCCGCGAGCCATCTAAAAGCAATGAATATAATTATTTGATTATGGTGGTTTATATTATTTAATTATGGTGGTTTTTCCTACCCTGCTCAATGGTAATTTTCACATCTTGAAATAATGTTTGAATTGGAAATACATGGTTGAGCATCTGTGCTGACAAAATCCAAGTTTTCACACTAATAGAAACAGCAGAACTATTAAAGCACCAAACATTTTCTAGTGGAAGGAAAATAATTATTGATATACTTGCGCCAATGCAGTCTTTCCAAGAATGTGAAAACAGTAAAGATAAAAAAGGTCACTCAACAAGATAGCAAACTAGTATAGAGAAATAATTTTATGAGTATGTACTCCAGTCCACAATTATGATTAAAGTGATCGTTAACAGCAACATAAATTAAACAATTCTTAAACCTGGTTCAGAATCTCGTCGATAGCATCTGAGTATGCAAAATTCGCAGCGTCAACCTGGCCAATAAACGTTCAAGCATCCGCAATTGATTTGCTCAATGGCTATGCTGCCAATTTGACTTTCATTTTCTGTTTATGCCATAAGACATGTGAGGTTTGTCTTGTTTGAAAGATGTTAACCCAAGTTATCTTGGCGCTTGAACAACCTGACAATGCAATCCCAAGATATTTTTTGTCATAACTGTTGTTAGGTGTTCCAATATCAGCAAAAGTATTTCTTCCCATGTTTCAACATTTGATGAATGTCCAGAGTTGCAGATACATTGTGTTCCATAAAGGGATGGTGGATATATGGGCGTCGGTTGATACGGTTCAAGTCACCAAGTAGTCGAAGCATTACCTGATTTGCAGTATCATCACATGTAATATCGCTTATTTTCAATCCCTTTCTAGAAGTTCTTTCTAACACAGATTTGTCCAACTCTGTTTGTACCTGTGAGCATATTTTGTCCACAAAAAAGTAACATCTATATGAATTCTTTTGTAATATGAGATGTCTGAAGGTAGCTTTAAAACCTCAAGTCACAATTTGATGTTGTGGTTTTTTGTGTCCCAATCTACAATTTCTATTTCTTTTTAGCTCTGCCTGCAACCATAGTATATACAATGTATAGTAACAGAAGTAACTTTATTAGAAGCCAATAAGCAACTGAAGGATATAAAAAACTGAAGCGATTTTTATGCAAAAATTAGTCTCACATCCAACATGGGTGAGCGGGAGTAGTATGAATGTACGTAAAGGCCTCAGTAGAGCAAAAAATATATCGGTTTGAAATTAGACCGCGCCACATAATATGACAATGTAAAAATGTGCATGGAATAATACAAAATTGCTGTCAAGCCGGCACTAGCAATGACATCAGATTGGTTCTACCAGACCTGTACATTAACAAGGAAATAAAACAAGTCAGTACAGAGTGGTCTGTACAAAAACATTACAACAAGACAATTTTATACATGGATTTAAATGGTACACATGATTAATTTGTTTTTGCAGTTGAGTTGAACTTGTAATTCATGTAGCTATCCATATAGCCTATACATGTATAGGATTTACAGGTACTGTATGTCCAATGGTAGGACTGTTAGCTTTATTTGGAATTTTTCTTATCCTTTTAGTTGCTTCGGTAACCCTAACACAAGAATAAAACCACTTATGCAGAGCTTTCATCTTATGACTATTCACCTGTGTATATATGACTTTTATTCACCTAGCATTGGCCAGTAATGAATATTAATGTCAAATTGTAAACGTTGCATTACCTGGTAATATAGGCCTGTTATACAGGTAGCCAAAAAAAAAAGAAGATGAACAACAGCTGGAATTTGAACTTTAAATGTTGTAAGATGTTGGACCAAGAGTTGTACCCAGAAGCCATAATGTAGTGATAGAAACACTTGGTACAATATCAATCCTACTCTGCGGTAAAATGTTGATACGGGAGGAAACCTTTTGGCCCTTAGTTAAGACGGCTTAGTTACTACCATTGATATACCCATGTGATTATTACACATAGATAGTATCATACCTAGCCCTACTTGGGATAGAATTATTGTTTGAGGTAAGTGCATGGTTGTATACATTACAGGAATATAGGGGCACTAACATTATCATTATCGAATATATTGTATATGTTATACATTGTAGTCTGCTAATATGCAGTGTTGCTATGTTGGTTAGTGTGATGAAGGAGTCTTTGGAGCCGAGTGCACAGTTGTTACTAGGCGGATTGTTCTCAGCCATGACCCAAAAGGGCAGTGAAGAGAATGAATACATAATGAAGTCCATTATGAGGACAATGTCTTTGCTCCAAGAGAAGATGATTCCGTTTGTGCAGATTGTAGTAACGGCTCTAACTGAGAACCTAGGGCTAATAGCTAAATTGAGTTATCCCTTCATCACTAATATTCATGTACAAAGTGTAGGCTGTATGTGTGTAATGTCGTTAGGCAGCTCGAGATTCAGTACTATTGTCCATTATTATTGGATGTTAAAAGCATTGGCCGAGTATTTTGTATTGACTACTGTATATTTGAATTTTTAGTAAATTGGGTGTTGACAGGAATGTTAGTGAATTTATTGTTGCTATTGGTTTATATTGTCATAGACATAACAATGACCTACATCAAACATTAAGACGAATATCTAGTGCTGCAGCGTCTGCTAACTTATTTGAGGCTAAATTTTGTAATCTGATATTCAACTGGTACCATGAGATCTCGCCATGATTTCGAGAGTGACAGTCATATGGTGACAACAATAATTCGCACAGGTGTTTTAGTAGCATTGAACAATGTTTATTTTATGCTATGGAATAATAATAATACTACTACTGCTATTATGTAATAGGATAATATAGTGTTATAGGAGTGGTGCATCATTCACAGGTAGGATACTCGAATCCTAACTATCCTTAGCTCATCATTCAAGCAGCTCTGCACGTGTTGCATATGAGCACGTTAATTATTCTCTTTTTCAGTGATGGCCGTTGGCTTCTCCGCTGTACCTCATTCATCTCCACCTTTGCTAATAAAAATAAAACAAAATAGAACTTCATTCTGTATACTTTGGGATTTTAAACATTTCATCAGAACCTTTGTAGCACGTAGGATGTTTTTATGCAAGGAATATGTCAGAGACATGTTTCTAATCCATGAAAATACCAGTCCCAAGCCTACTCACATAGCACGGTGAATAAAACATATCTTTATAGAATGATTTATTACAAGTCTCTGACTGCTCAAAAAACACAATTCTACCCTGAGATCACAATAAATATAGCATACTTACAACTACCAGTGCAGATGGATGGGCGGTCGTCTCCAGCGCTGTGTCCCTCATTAGTGACCACTGATGGAGATCTCCAGGTGATGGGGATGTCTGCGTGGCCTCTGTCCAGTCGCACATATATCATCACGTCACTGATGCTTCTGGGGATAGGTTTACCAAATGATCGCTTGGCTGGCGCAGTGTCACTTGTGGTTGGCGCATTGACATCTTTCGCTGGCGCAGAGGTATTTTTCACTGGCGCAGGGACATTTCTCGTGGGCGCAGAAACACTTTTCGCTGGCGCAGAGACACTTTTCGCTGGCGCAGGGACACTTCTCGCTGGCGTAGAGACATTTTTCGCTGGCGCAGGGACATTTCTTGCTGGCGCAGGGGCACTTCTCGCTGGCGCAGTGACACTTTTCTCCGGCGCAGTGATGTTCTTAGCTGTGGTAGTACCAATATTCAGTTGACGTACCATCATATTTCTGCAAAAGAATGTTTTTGCTGTTATAGTAGTTTGGAAAGATATTACTAAATAGTAAATGAGTAAATATATATGCATGTAGTTGTACTAATTTGGATTTCAAGACAATAATTTAGAGTCTATTTGAGAATCGATTAGTGATGCAAGGGATGATAATTGTAATGATAATATTTACTTACACTAAGAGGTTGAGGAATACCAGAACACAGAAAGTGATGAAGATAAACATGGCTAGAACTGTGTTATATACATCCATGTCAAAAAATATTGTCAGCAATGATAGGAAGAGTAACGACAATAGCAAACGCATATTCACTTCCTATTGGGTCGCAGCAGAATTGTACTACGTTACAGAATTATCCTGTTGCTAGTCAGATTTCTGGAATGTGGAGCGCTTTAACTCAAGCCATAAAGTATTTGATTGTTGGAAATTATTTCATGTATGTTGCTAGTACAAGATTTGCATTCTTTTTCATTGCCTTAGCGGCTCCTCTCATTGTTATTTAATATTATAATACAACATGTTGTACACTTCGCGCATTGGAGAATCACTCTAGAATTTGAAATTCAACTATTGCATAGTTGTCCCCTCCTACTATATAACAGAGAGAACAGACAACTTCTCAAGCCCCTTTGTTGAGAGGTAATAGCTCCTTTACAAAGTTTGACCTTATCCAATAGAAAATTTTTATAAATATAAAATATTGGACATAAGAGGTGTTGAGTAACCATTTGAGAGGGATGGGGTGTTGGCATTGGTACATTAGTGTCTTGTAGGCTAAAATAAATGTATTTAGTGTCTTCGCGACCTAAATTTCAGGCACAGACCACCTTGCTGCCAAGTTTTCCGGCACACATTTATCATAGTCGTTAACACACCGGCCTGGGCCAAAACCAAGTCCTCATTTTCATGTGAAAGAAATTGGGCATGCCAATGAGGTACAGGTGATTTTCTCCAATCAAGCGAAATCCCAGATCAATGGCCGTTTGGGCCTAAAGTTGAAGGCCATCTTTGGATAAATTAATTGCGACCCAAGTTGGTCCAAGAGGTCGAGAAGACACTAATTGTTTCGAGTTTTAAACTTGAGAGTAACCAATTTACTTGGAAATACAAGGATGTACGAGTATATGCGTACAAGTCCATTACGTTTGCATTGGTAGTATGATTAGCTTAGAAGAAACCATGAATGTTGTCTAATTTATTTGTCTCCACAACTGTTGGTGGCAACAACCCATAGTGATTTCAGATTTGACGGTTTATTGGATGTAGAAACATTTTGCATGTACAGTGTGTTATATTATATCTTTGTAGAATCCAAGTAAACCTCACTTCAACCACTATCTGTTTGAATCAATCTGTATATGCATCAGAAATACCTGCAAGGCCGACAAGTCTCAAGTCTCCGTGTTTGAGGCTAATCTCTTTCCTCCTTTCACAGAGATTCTTCAACAGGATGTTACAGGTATGTTACCTTGGTTACAGTTTGTAGTTGTTACCCTGGCTATCTATATATTATAGTGCCTTTGGGAATTGTTGAACCAACCTAGGTTGAAAATTGTAATTCCAAGATGGCCGTCCAGCTTAGGCTGAAAGGGCTTGCATCTTGGGATGTTCCCCTCAAGAAAATGACGATTCAGAAAGTTGAACCAGGCATGGTGTTCACGAAACCTGTGCTGTAACCTCATGAAGATGACTAAGTGCCTGTAGCTGTTGCCAAGGTTTCATTTTCTAGGTCCCAATACTAACTCTACACATTTTTTTTACAAATATATTCAAAGCTTTTCACATTTACCCATGGCTGTTATTGGCTGAAGGTAAACAAATCAGTAGACAGATTATAGTGATGTATGTTTCACATGTTGTACTTATATTCCCTTTTATGATTGTTCTGTCTGATGCTATCATACAGTTACATGTACGTGTAGGCCGACTCGTATGTAACTGGTTGTATTTGTAGAGTTTATTCCATATGTGTTCCAAATTCTGTCACTTATGCTGGAGATGCATGAAGCGAGTATACCTGAGAGCTATGCTGGTCTCTACTCCTTCCTGCTGGCACCAGTACTGTGGGAAAGAATGGGTAACATCCCACCTCTGGTCAGACTACTCAGAGCCTATGTAGAGAAAGGTGGTGAACAGATATTCTCTAAATTGGTAAGTGACTACTTAATTGGAGTAAGTATGTCTGTACTTCTGCGTCTAGTTAGTATCTGGTGCAAAGTAATACACTGTTGTATGTTGTAATAGGAAGGAAGTTTAAGAGATGCAAATGAGCATCCGTAGACTCAGTCAGTGTATATGTTGATGAATAACTCAATGATTTATATGTACATGTACTCGTTAATATCCACTGATAATCCCCACAGTTTTTGACGAGTAAAGTTTATTGTTGGTGAGCAGATAGCGGAGTGAGGGACTTCCTGTATGCACCTCTACATGCATACACACTTTACTTCATTGTTATTATTGATCATATTGTATAGCTGTGGGCTGTGCCATACATTGTCAATGTCTGATGCTGTTTGTAGGAAGGTCTGTTGGGAGTTTTCCAAAAGTTGATAGCTTCAAAAACGAATGATAACCATGGATTCGATCTTCTCAGCTCCATTATTCAGAAAGTACCACAGTAAGTTTATTGGATATACTGACAGTTACTCAAGGTGTACTAACAGTTACTCAAGGTGTACTGACAGTTACTCAAGGTGTACTGACAGTTACTCAAGGTATACTGACAGTTACTCAAAGTATACTGACAGTTACTCAAGGTGCACTGACAGTTACTCAAGGTGCACTGACAGTTACTCAAGGTGTACTGACAGTTACTCAAGGTATACTGACAGTTACTCAAGGTGTACTGACAGTTACTCAAGGTGTACTGACAATTACTCAAGGTATACTAACAGTTACTCAATGTATACTGACAGTTACTCAATGTGTACTGACAGTTACTCAAGGTGTACTGACAGTTACTCAAGGTGTACTGACAGTTACTCAAGGTATACTGACAGTTACTCAAGGTGTACTGACAGTTACTCAAGGTGTACTGACAGTTACTCAAGGTGTACTGACAGTTACTCAAGGTGTACTGACAGTTACTCAAGGTTTACTGACAGATACTCATGGTGTACTGACAGTTACTCAAGGTGTACTGACAGTTACTCAAGGTGTACTGACAGTTACTCATGGTATACTAAGTTACTCAAGGTGCACTGACAGTTACTCAAGGTGCACTGACGACCCTCATGTACATATCACAGAGATATTAAAATTATGCTAAGTTGTACATGTACATACGTGTTATAGGAATATGGATTTTGGTTAGATAATATATTTACATTTACAGTTACCAAAAGATATCTGGCAGGGAGTCATACCCAAACTAATCGCACTGTTGTCAGCTCAAAGCTACGTCGTGCACAGTTACAGTGCTCACTGCATAGAGAGAATCTTAACATTGCGTGGCAGCAATGGACTCCCCCTGTAAGTGCAGACAACTCTGTATTTGTTTGTGTATTATTTTATAATTATATTTTGGACAGAAATTCAATATCTGCTATTATTGGGGGAGGTGGGAAAATGGTCATCTTTGTGGAGTTATGTCCTTTAATTCTCTATAGCCCCATGGAACATCAATATCATTGTTATCTAATTTACTGTATATTATTATGTTGCTATGTTGGTTAGTGTGACGAAGGAGTCGTTGGAACCGAGTGCACAGTCGTTACTAGGTGGATTGTTCTCAGCCATGACCCACAAGGGCAGTGAAGAGAATGAATATATAATGAAGTCTATCATGAGGACAATGTCTTTGCTCCAAGAGAAGATGATTCCGTTTGTGCAGATTGTAGTAACGGCTCTAACTGAGAAACTGATGCTCATAGCTAAAGTGAGTTATCCCTCCATCACTAATATTCATGTACAAAGTGTAAGCTGTATCTCTGTAATGTAGTTAGGCAGCTCGAAGTTCAGTGCTATTGTCCATTATTATTGGATGTTGAAAGCATAGCATAGGGTATTTGTATATTGACTACTGTATATTGGAATTTTTAGTAAATTGAGTGTTGACAGGAATGTTGGGGGAATCTTTTGTTGCTGTTGATATAATTGTCATAGACATAACAATGGCCTACATCGGACATTAAGACAAATAATAATTATCTAGTGCTACAGCGTCTTGAGTCTTGTTTGAGGCTAAATTTTGTAATCTGATATTCAACTGGTACCATGAGGTCTCGCCATGATTTCGAGGTTGACAGTCATATGGGTGACAACAATTTGCGCAGCTGTTTTAGTAGCATTGAAACAATGTTTATTTTATGCTATGGAATTATAATAATAATACTACTGCTATTATGTAATAGGGTAATATAGTGTTCTAGGAATGGTCCATCATTCACAGGTAGGATGCTCGAATCTTAACTGTCCTTTGCTCATCATTCAATTAGCTCTGCACGTGTTGCATATGAGCACGTTAATTATTCTTTTTTTCAGTGATGGTCGTTGGCTTCTTCGCTGTACCTCATTCATCTCCGCCTTTGCTATTAAATATATATTCTGAGTTTGAACAAACTAGAACTTCAATCTGTATACTTTGGGATTTTAAACATTTCATCAAAACTTTCGTTGCGTGTAGGTTGTTTTTATGCAAGGAATATGTCTTTTGAGCAGTCAGAAACATGTTTTTAATCCATGAAGATGCCAGTCTCTGGCCTACTCTCGTAGCACGGTGAACAAAACATATTTTTATAGAATGGTTTTTAACAAGTCTCTGATTGCTCAAAAAACACATTTCTACCTTGAGGTCATAATCAATATAGCATACTTACAACTACCAGTGCAGATGGATGTGGGGTCCTTTCCAGCACTGTGTCCTTCATTATTCACTATTGATGGAGATCTCCAAGTGATTGGGACGTCTCCGTGGCCTCTGTCCAGTCGCACATATATCATTACGTCACTGATGCTTCTGGCGACAGGTTTGCCAAATGATCGCTTGGCTGGCGCAGTGTCATTTGTGGATGGCGCATTCACATCTTTCGCTGGCGCAGAGACATTTTTCGCTGGCGCAGTGAGATTTCTCACAGGCACAGGGGCACTTCTCGCTGGCGCAGAGACACTTTTAGCTGGCGCAGGGACATTTTTCACAGGCACAGGGGCATTTCTCGCTGGCGCAGTGACACTTCTCGCTGGCGCAGGGGCACTTCTCGCTGGCGCAGGGGCACTTCTCGCTGGCGCAGGGGCACTTCTCGCTGGCGCAGGGGCACTTTTCGCTGGCGCAGAGACACTTCTCGCTGGCGCAGTAATGTTCTCAGCAGTGGTAGTACCAATAATCAGTTGACGTGCCATCATATTTCTGCAAAAGAATATTTTTGCTGTTTTAGTAGTTTGGAAAGATATTGCTAAGTAGTAAATGAGTAAATATATATACATGTAGTTGTGCTAATTTGGATTTCAAGACAATGTATTTGAGTCTATTTGAGAATTTATTAGTGATGCCAGGGATGACAATTATAATAATAATATTTACTTACACTAAGAGGTTGAGGAATATCAGAACACAGAAAGTGATGAAGGTTAACATGGCTAGAACTGTGTTTTGTACATCCATGTCAAAAAGTATCAGAACACAGAAAGTGATGAAGGTTAACATGGCTAGAACTGTGTTTTGTACATCCATGTCAAAAAGTATTGTCAGCAATGATAAGAAGAGTAGCAAACGCATATTCACTTTCTATCGAGTTGCAGCAGAATTGTACTGTGTTACAGAATTATCCTGTTGCTAGTCAGATTTCTGGAATGTGGAGCATTTTAACTCAAGCCATAAAGTATTTGATTGTTGGAAATTATTTCATGTATATTGCTAGTACAAGATTTGCATTCTTTTCCATTACCTTAGCGACTCCTCTCAGATTGTTATTTAATATTATAATACATTATTGTACACTTCGCGCATTGGAGAAAACTCTAGAGTTTGAAATTCAACTATTGTAGAGTTATCTCCTTCCACTATATAACAGAGAGAACAAACAACTTCTCAAACCCTTTTGTTGAGATGTAATAGCTCCTTTACAAAGTTTGACCCTATCCAATAGAACATTTTTATAAATATAAAATATTAGACAAAAGGTATTGAGTAACCATATGAGAGGGATGGGGTATTGGGATTGGTACATTAGTGTCTTGTAGGCTAAAATAAATGTATTTAGTGTCTTCGCGACCTAAATTTCAGGCACGGACCACCTTGCTGCAAAGTTTTCCGGCACACATTTATCACAATCGTGAACAGGCCCGCCTGGGCCAAAACCAAATCCTCATTTTCATGTGAAAGAAATTGGGCATGCCAATGAGGTACGGGTGATTTTCTCCAAGCGAAATCCCAGATCAATGGCCGTTTGGGCCTAAAGTTGAAGGCCATCTTTGGATAAATTAATTGCGACCCAAGTTGGTCCAAGAGGTCGAGAAGACACTAATTGTTTTGAGTTTTAAACTTGAGAGTAACCAATTTACTTGGAAATACAAGAATGTACGAGTATATGCGTACAGGTCCATTACGTTTGCATTGGTAGTATGATGAACTTAGAAGAAACCATAAATGTTGTCTAATTTATTTGTCTGCACAACTGTTGATGGCAACAACTCCTAGTGATTTCAGATTTGACGGTTTATTGGATGTAGAAACATTTTGCATGTACAGTGTGTTATATTATATCTTTGTAGAATCCAAGTAAACCTCACTTCAACCACTATCTGTTTGAATCAATCCGTATATGCATCAGAAATACCTGCAAGGCCGACAAGTCTCAAGTCTCCGTGTTTGAGGCTAATCTCTTTCCTCCTTTCACAGAGATTCTTCAACAGGATGTTACAGGTATGTGACCTTGGTTACAGTTTGTAGTTGTTACCCTGGCTATCTATATATTATAGTGCCTTTGGGAATTGTTGAACCAACCTAGGTTGAAAATTGTAATTCCAAGATGGCCGTCCAGCTTAGGCTGAAAGGGCTTGCATCTTGGGATGTTCCCCTCAAGAAAATGACGATTCAGAAAGTTGAACCAGGCATGGTGTTCACGAAACCTGTGCTGTAACCTCATGAATATGACTAAGTGCCTGTAGCTGTTACCATGGTTTCATTTTCTAGGTCTCAATACTAATTCTACACATTTTTTTTACAAATATATTCAAAGCTTTTCTCATTTACCCATAGCTGTTATTGGCTGAAGGTAAACAAATCAGCAGACAGATTACAGTGATGTATGTTTCACATGTTGTACTTATATTCCCTTTCATGATTGTTCTGTCTGATACTATCATACAGTTACATGTACGTGTAGGCCGACTCGTATGTAACTGGTTGTATTTGTAGAGTTTATTCCATATGTGTTCCAAATTCTGTCACTTATGCTGGAGATGCATGAAGCGAGTATACCTGAGAGCTATGCTGGTCTCTACTCCTTCCTGCTGGCACCAGTACTGTGGGAAAGAATGGGTAACATCCCACCTCTGGTCAGACTACTCAGAGCCTATGTAGAGAAAGGTGGTGAACAGATATTCTCTAAATTGGTAAGTGACTACTTAATTGGAGTAAGTATGTCTGTACTTATGCTTCTAGTTAGTATCTGGTGCAAAGTAATACACTGTTGTATGTTGTAATAGGAAGGAAGTTCAAGAGATGCAAATGAGCATCCGTAGACTCAGTCAGTGTATATGTTGATGAATAACTCAATGATTTATATGTACATGTACTTGTTAATGTCCACTGATAATCCCCACAGTTTTTGGCGAGTAAAGTTTATTGTTGGTGAGCAGATAGCGGAGTGAGGGACTTCCTGTATGCACCTCTACATGCATACACACTTTACTTCATTGTTATTATAGATCATATTGTGATGGTACGCCAAATCGTATCTTACATCTGACACTCATTCTTGTGTGCATATAATTGTATATATCTGCTTGTACCTTGTTCCTATATTGTTGTATATAATTATATGATTATATCTAAGTCTTTTAATGCCTTTTATACCCATGTACAGAGGCCCGACCTCTCAGAATCCATTGATATTCATTTTGTACATGAATTGGACCATTATAAGCAACTTTTGTAGAACCCGACCTATTTTGGGTCGGCCGTCTGGCTTCCGGCGGCCATCTTGTTGCGCAACTTCCGGACGACCACACGTTGTCTTTTCCCGACGTCACGTCGGCCGGAAGTCCTTATACTATATAAAGGGCATTGTCTTAGTGTTCATTGTCTCAGTCTTCACTTGGCTTTCAATAAAGACACATCTATACTTGATACAGAGACTTTCACTTCCTTTTGCCAGGTCATTCGCTTAGCGAACTGCCTACTAGGTCGGATCACTCTCTTTCGTTGTATAGTCTGAAGGTCGGACTTGAGATCAGATGGGTCGTCTTTGGTAGTATTTGGGCTACTGAGACCGCTCGATCTTTCATGTAATGCGAAGTCCTATTACCACTCATAGGCACTTCATTTCTGGGTCGATAGTCGTCCAAGGACGACCGCACCAAAACACAGAAACCATTACAATATTGTATAGCTGTGGGCTGTGCCATACATTGTCAATGTCTGATGCTGTTTGTAGGAAGGTCTGTTGGGAGTTTTCCAAAAGTTGATAGCTTCAAAAACGAATGATAACCATGGATTCGATCTTCTCAGCTCCATTATTCAGAAAGTACCACAGTAAGTTTATTGGATATACTGACATTTACTCAAGGTGTACTGACAGTTACTCAAGGTGTACTGACAGTTACTCAAGGTATACTAACAGTTACTCAAGGTATACTGACAGTTACTCAAGGTGTACTGACAGTTACTCAAGGTGCACTGACAGTTACTCAAGGTGCACTGACAGTTACTCAAGGTGTACTGACAGTTACTCAAGGTATACTGACAGTTACTCAAGGTGTACTGACAGTTACTCAAGGTGTACTGACAGTTACTCAAGGTATACTAACAGTTACTCAATGTATACTGATAGTTACTCAAGGTGTACTGACAGTTACTCAAGGTGTACTGACAGTTACTCAAGGTGTACTGACAGTTACTCAAGGTATACTGACAGTTACTCAAGGTGTACTGACAGTTACTCAAGGTGTACTGACAGTTACTCAAGGTATACTAACAGTTACTCAATGTATACTGATAGTTACTCAAGGTGTACTGACAGTTACTCAAGGTGTACTGACAGTTACTCAAGGTGTACTGACAGTTACTCAAGGTATACTGACAGTTACTCGAGGTGTACTAACAGTTATTCAAGGTGTACTGACAGTTACTCAAGGTGTACTGACAGTTACTCAAGGTGTACTGACAGTTACTCGAGGTTTACTGACAGCTACTCATGGTGTACTGACAGTTACTCAAGGTGTACTGAGAGTTACTCAAGGTGTACTGACAGTTACTCATGGTATACTAACAGTTACTCAAGGTGCACTGACAGTTACTCAAGGTGCACTGACGACCCTCATGTACATATCACAGAGATATTAAAATTATGCTAAGTTGTACATGTACATACGTGTTATAGGAATATGGATTTTGGTTAGATAATATATTTACATTTACAGTTCCCAAAAGATATATGGCAGGGAGTCATACCCAAACTAATCGCACTGTTGTCAGCTCAAAGCTACGTCGTGCACAGTTACAGTGCTCACTGCATAGAGAGAATCTTCACATTGCGTGGCAGCAATGGACTCCCCCTGTAAGTGCAGACAACTCTGTATTTGTTTGTGTATTATTTTATAATTATATTTTGGACAGAAATTCAATATCCACTATTGTTGGGGGAGGTGGGGAAATGGTCATCTTTGTGGAGTTATGTCCCTTAATTCTCTATAGCCCCATGGGACATTAATATCATTGTTATCTAATTTACTGTATATTATTATGTTGCTATGTTGGTTAGTGTGACGAAGGAGTCGTTGGAACCGAGTGCACAGTCGTTACTAGGTGGATTGTTCTCAGCCATGACCCACAAGGGTAGTGAAGAGAGTGAATATATAATGAAGTCTATCATGAGGACAATGTCTTTGCTCCAAGAGAAGATGATTCCGTTTGTGCAGATTGTAGTAACGGCTCTAACTGAGAAACTGATGCTCATAGCTAAAGTGAGTTATCCCTCCATCACTAATATTCATGTACAAAGTGTAGGCTGTATGTCTGTAATGTAGTTAGGCAGCTCGAAGTTCAGTGCTATTGTCCATTATTATTGGATGTTGAAAGCGTAGCATAGGGTATTTGTATATTGACTACTGTATATTGGAATTTTTAGTAAATTGAGTGTTGACAGGAATGTTGGGGGAATCTTTTGTTGCTGTTGATATATTATATTGTCATAGACATAACAATGGCCTACATCGGACATTAAGACAAATAATAATTATCTAGTACTACAGCGTCTTGAGTCTTGTTTGAGGCTAAATTTTGTAATCTGATATTCAACTGGTACCATGAGGTCTCGCCATGATTTCGAGGTTGACAGTCATATGGGTGACAACAATTTGCGCAGCTGTTTTAGTAGCATTGAAACAATGTTTATTTTATGCTATGGAATTATAATAATAATACTACTGCTATTATGTAATAGGGTAATATAGTGTTCTAGGAATGGTCCATCATTCACAGGTAGGATGCTCGAATCTTAACTGTCCTTTGCTCATCATTCAATTAGCTCTGCACGTGTTGCATATGAGCACGTTAATTATTCTTTTTTTCAGTGATGGTCGTTGGCTTCTTCGCTGTACCTCATTCATCTCCGCCTTTGCTATTAAATATATATTCTGAGTTTGAACAAACTAGAACTTCAATCTGTATACTTTGGGATTTTAAACATTTCATCAAAACTTTTGTACCGTGTAGGTTGTTTTTATGCAAGGAATATGTCTTTTGAGCAGTCAGAAACATGTTTTTCATCCAGTCCCTGGCCTACTCTCGTAGCACGGTGAACAAAACATATTTTTATAGAATGATTTTTAACAAGTCTCTGATTGCTCAAAAAACACAATTCTACCTTGAGGTCATAATCAATATAGCATACTTACAACTACCAGTGCAGATGGATGTGGGGTCCTTTCCAGCACTGTGTCCTTCATTATTCACTATTGATGGAGATCTCCAAGTGATTGGGACGTCTCCGTGGCCTCTGTCCAGTCGCACATATATCATTACGTCACTGATGCTTCTGGCGACAGGTTTGCCAAATGATCGCTTGGCTGGCGCAGTGTCATTTGTGGATGGCGCATTCACATCTTTCGCTGGCGCAGAGACATTTTTCGCTGGCGCAGTGAGATTTCTCACAGGCACAGGGGCACTTCTCGCTGGCGCAGAGACACTTTTAGCTGGCGCAGAAACATTTTTCGCTGGCGCAGGGACATTTTTCACAGGCATAGGGGCACTTTTCGCTGGCGCAGGGGCACTTCTCGCTGGCGCAGGGGCACTTCTCGCTGGCGCAGTGACACTTCTCGCTGGCGCAGTGACACTTTTCGCTGGCGCAGTAATGTTCTTAGCAGTGGTAGTACCAATAATCAGTTGACGTGCCATCATATTTCTGCAAAAGAATATTTTTGCTGTTTTAGTAGTTTGGAAAGATATTGCTAAGTAGTAAATGAGTAAATATATATACATGTAGTTGTACTAATTTGGATTTCAAGACAATGCATTCGAGTCTATTTGAGAATCTATTACTGATGCAAGGGGTGATAATTATAATAATAATATAAATATTTACTTACACTAAGAGGTTGAGGAATATCAGAACACAGAAAGTGATGAAGGTAAACATGGCTAGAACTGTGTTATGTGCATCCATGTCAAAAAATATTGTCAGCAATGATAAGAAGAGTAACGACAGTAGCAAACGCATATTCACTTCCTATCGGGTTGCAGCAGAATTGTACTGTGTTACAGAATTATCCTGTTGCTAGTCAGATTTCTGGAATGTGGAGCATTTTAACTCAAGCCATGAAGTATTTGATTGTTGGAAATTATTTCATGTATATTGCTAGTACAAGATTTGCATTCTTTTCCATTACCTTAGCGACTCCTCTCATTGTTGTACACTTCGCACATTGGAGAATCACTCTGGAATTTGAAATTCAGCTATTGTAGAGTTATCTCCTTCCACTATATAACAGAGAGAACAAACAACTTCTCAAACCCCTTTGTTGAGATGTAATAGCTCCTTTACAAAGTTTGACCCTATCCAATAGAAAATTTTTATAAATATAAAATATTAGACAAAAGGTATTGAGTAACCATATGAGAGGGATGGGGTATTGCGATTGGTACATTAGTGTCTTGTAGGCTAAAATAAATGTATTTAGTGTCTTCGCGACCTAAATTTCAGCACGGACCCACCTTGCTGCAAAGTTTTCCGGCACACATTTATCACAGTCGTGAACAGACCCGCCTGGGCCTAAACCAAATCCTCATTTTCATGTGAAAGAAATTGGGCATGCCAATGAGGTACGGGTGATTTTCTCCAACCAAGCGAAATCCCAGATCAATGGCCGTTTGGGCCTAAAGTTGAAGGCCATCTTTGGATAAATTAATTGCGACCCAAGTTGGTCCAAGAGGTCGAGAAGACACTAATTGTTTCGAGTTCTAAACTTGAGAGTAACCAATTTACTTGGAAATACAAGAATGTACGAGTATATGCGTACAAGTCCATTATGTTTGCACTGGTAGTATGATGAACTTAGAAGAAACCATGAATGTTGTCTAATTTATTTGACTGCACAACTGTTGGTGGCAACAACTCCTAGTGATTTCAGATTTGACGGTTTATTGGATGTAGAAACATTTTGCATGTACAGTGTATTATATTATATCTTTGTAGAATCCAGGTAAACCTCACTTCAACCACTATCTGTTTGAATCAATCTGTATATGCATCAGAAATACCTGCAAGGTGGACAAGTCTCAAGTCTTCGTGTTTGAGGCTAATCTCTTTCCTCTTTTCACAGAGATTCTTCAACAGGATTTCACAGGTATATTACCTTGGTTACAGTTTGTAGTTGTTACCCTGGCTATCTATATATTATAGTGCCTTTGGGAATTGTTGAACCAATCTAGGTTGGAAATTGTAATTCCAAGATGCCCATTCAGCCTTTGCTGACACAGTTTGCGTCCTGGCATGTTGTTTGGCCAGACGAAGCCATTTCTAACTCATCAGCTCACGCATGTTTCTCGTACGAAAATGAGCACTTTAAATTTGACCCAGGCCATTTTCACTACACTTGTGATGAAAGTATGTCTGAGTCTAAAAGTAGTCTCGCAAATATGACTAAGTGCCTGTAGCTGTTGCCAAGGTTTCATTTTCTAGGTCTCAATACTAACTCTCCACCTTGTTTTTTTACAAGTATATTCAAAGCTTTTCTCATTTACCGATGGCTGTTTTCGGCTGAAGGTAAACAAATCAGCAGACAGATTACAGTGATGTATGTTTCACATGTTGTACTTATATTCCCTTTTATGATTGTTCTGTCTGATACTATCATACAGTTACATGTACATGTAGGCCGACTCGTATGTAACTGGTTGTATTTGTAGAGTTTATTCCATATGTGTTCCAAGTTCTGTCACTTAGGCTGGAGATGCATGAAGCGAGCTCATGCTGACATCCCCATCACCCATCAATGGTCAATAACGAGGGACACAGCTCTGGAAACAACTGGAAAACCATCTGCACTGGTAGTTGTAAGTATGCTATATATAATATGATATGGAGCGTCAAAGGGGTTTAAGCATCATTTAATATCATAGGATGTTTCTAATGCAAGAATTATGTTTTTAGCAGTCACAGACATTTTACAAATCCATGAAATTATGTTCGGTTCACTGTGTTAGGTGAGTAGGTTAGGGTGTAGTATTTTCATGGATTTGAAACAAATCTTTGACTGCTCAAAAGACCAATTCCATGCATAGAAAACTGCTGCTGCTGAAATACAGCCTGTTTCCTTGCTGATGTATTTACAGAGAGAAGATGTCACATTGTACAAAGCAGGTGTTTGTACCGCTCTTGCAGAGGCTAACCAGCTCTAAAACCACCAAGTATGTGAAAGGAATGTCGCCAACACCTTCCTGTGGAGACCAGTCTAAGGGCCTTTTACAACTAGAACACATACATACATCATGTACATGATATCACAGCAGGTGCTAGTGGTAGCTAAATTCAAGACTTAAAAGATAGCCATGCAAGGGGTAAGGATTTACCTCAGTCTTATGCACCTGCTTGTGAATATCTTCATGTGTCTTGTGTGGTCTTGCATATTGAACTCCTTCATTTTTACTTGCAGGCTAAAAGTACTACAGTGGGACTCATACAGTAGAAGAATCAAGGCATTAGCTTATTGAAACAGATAAAGATGCATGCATAGTTGTATGTCTGTTAGGACAACTCATGCTCTACATTGTACTTTTCTTACTTTGATTCATGCAAATATATCCATTTGGAAGCAGTTCTGTCTGCGTTTCTTTACTTTTAGTTTGTTTCTTTACTTTTAGTTGCAATTTTTCTATTATGATTTGTTCTATTCGTCTATGTACATAATCATAATATCTAGTTTTGTTGTAATCAGAGATGTCTATGTTGTGTTTTTGTATGTCCCAGGCTACAACTTTCTATTTTTTTCATTCTTTTTGAAGTTTTTTTGTAAAATATCGGTTGGTTATTGTCATGTCGGTGTAACTATTTTTAAATACATTGTGTAAGTTCTTATGTCAATATATTTCCAAGTGGTTGTAAATACCTATTCTTGGGCTTAGTTCACATCCTTGCTAACTACTGTCAAGTGTTAGTATGCATTAGTAACAGGTGCAGTAAAAATGACAGACAAAATGATACATCAAGTAGTTGGGAAAAGGGGGTAAAATTCTCTGTCTAACACTGATTTTATTGACCAAGCAAAGTTATTTTGTGAGTTATCTTCTCCCTAAAGAAGATAACTCTGGGCAGATGACCACGATGTAATGGCGACTGTAGCCTTAGAAAGGACAACATTGGATATCTGTGTGCTCCTTCGCTAGTGCGTAAACAGTAACAATATCATAATGTAAAGTGCTGTGTAACCCAGGCTGATTACAGAAACTTCAAACGTAGCCTTGAACTGAACCAAAGACGATACAGTTTATGTAGTTAACGTGCCAGCCCCAGCCCTATTCGCCATCAATTGTGCTGCTCTATGGCTATTCTCCCGCACATTTAATTTGAAAGACTCGAGAGTTTTTTGTTCATTAAAAAACGAGTTTGTTACGAATGTTGAGCATCATTCCTTTATTTATTGACTATTGCTTTAACCCTTGTTTATGAAATTCCAAATTTATTTATGTGTACTCTTACTCGTAGCCTATAGAAAGTGACAATTTGAATTTCACAGTTTCTCACATTCTCTCTGTGAAAGTCGGAGTGAATAATAATAAAATATAATCACAATCCAATGATATGATAAATAAATAAAATTCTAATAGACAGTTTAACAATTGATAATTTTTGTCTTATAAACTGAAGTGAAATAAAAACATGTAGTTTGACTAATTTTACTTGCTTTTAGCCACTTTATTTTGACTATAACCGTAACCACCTCTGGCCTTAAACTTTTTTTAAATATTGGTTAATCAATCATTAATGTAATGGTTTTCTTATTGTCAATTGTGAAAATTCAACTGGAAACAAATCAGATGTCACCCAATAACAACTGATTTTTCTCCAGTCGAATCTTCACAGAAGATGTTAGTGAATATAATATATTTAATATTTTATTAATGTAATTGTATAAAAATAATATAGGTAAATATGGTTAATAAAATATATTAAATATACATATTCATATTCTATTGAATTGTATAGTGATATTGATATTCAATACTATGATTTTGTATAATATTAATATATTTATCTCATATTTATATTATGAATTATAATTATAATAATGATAATAATAATTATTATCGTTTTAAATCTTGTTGTAGAATTGTCTTTGTAAAAATAATATAATAATAATACTAATGAAATAATGTTTTTTTTTATTTCATTTATTAATCATAGGCTTAGGCTATATTACCTGCTCATTTATTTAAATAAAATAGTTTCATTACTATAATAATAAATTATAATTTTAATAATGCTTATTATCATGAAATATTAAATTATTTTTTATAACGTACACATTACTATATGCTATGGCTATACTACATGTACTTTACTAATTAAATTTAAAGTACGGATATGTTGTAGCAACATTTGGGGGCTTGGTAATATCCATTATGACAGTTAAATTAGTGGACTATATTTTTTCCATCTGCACACTGCTGGACTTAGTCCATGGGCCTATAACTTAAAAATTTTCAGGTATAATGGTGACGAAGATAAAGTGAGTTCTTCTTGAACAGTGTTATCACTCTAACATGCACTTACATAACCATCTTTAATCATTAAGTGCAGCCGAGGTAATGCACGCCTCAGGCTACATAAACAGTACATTTTGTGGCTCCCATTGCTCATATATGGTTTTTATCAATGTAACTGTAATTTTATAAAATTTCTATTATTTCCACACATCCTTTTGTAACTGTCGCTTGAATCTAACATTGTGCCATCTCTGTTAGAAGGATTATGTCTCAGAGATATCACCAACACAGTGGGCCTGATCATGATGATGATTTCGCCTAATTGCATAGCCAACCAGATTTTGTTGAACATATTATCCTGTTAGCCTATTGTATTCCTTGATTTGTCACCAACTGCTTTTTTTTCGTGAACAGCAAGTTTTGTTCGCTTCCAACGATACTTGTGTAGGTCTATTTATTAACATAGGTAGAAAGAAATATTTTCATTCATCATGCATATAGCCCATGAGAAATTTTGTCTTGTATACTAACATTTCATTCTTTCCCGCAAATGATGTTATTATTAAGCTTGCAATCTGGAAGCAATGGATACTTGAACTCATAAAATAACTTGCATGAAATAAAAACATCTGTCTTTAGTGATGATGATATTTTTAATAATGATTGTCCCCTTTCTATATCATGGTCAGCATTTCACTAGAATAATCATTCTATAGTCATATGACAACTCTCATCAAATGAGATTTCTTTGTTATCTGTGGGCTTATCAGACCTGAAAAGTTGGTCTATGCTAGTCTGATTTTCAGCAAGTATGAACTACCGCTAACCTATATCCAATCTTGTTTTACATACATGAGGCTAAGTTACTACTCTTAATAATGGTGAAATCGTTTTACACTTGATTAACTTTGCCTTCTCATACATACAGTAGACATCGGCTGGGTCCTACACATGTTTATACTTAGTACGTCATCGAATTTTGCAGAATATGCATTTTCATCAGTTGGTAAATTACCAAGTTTTGACATCATTTTTGGTCATTTAACTCCTAAATATTGCGTAATTGGGTAATTTTGATGGTTTTAGTGCTAGTAGGCTGAGCAGAAATGGAACTGAATGCTGAGAATATTCAAGCCTTGTCAAATTACCTACAACAAACGTTGAGCTCCGATGCAGCAACTCGGCGTACTGCTGAAAAATATCTGGAGTCTGTGGAGGGTAACAAGAACTATGCTCTACTGCTTCTTATGCTCGTGAACAACAGTGATGCCGCTATGCATATTCGTACAAGTTCGGCAATTACTTTCAAGAACTTTGTGAAGAGAAACTGGAGAGTAGTAAGTCATGTTTGACTATTGTTTTTTTCTGTGACTATTTTAGCATTTTGAATGGCATATACAGTGGAATTTGCTTAATTCAACCTTGGATATAATTCAAAAACTTGGTTAGTTCAAACTGTTCCCCCTGGTCCCTGCTGAGCACTATATAAATGACTTCAACCAATTCAAACTTACCATCTGTAATTCAAACTTCATGCAGCTTAGGCTCACACTATAATCAATGGTAATACTATCACAGCCAGCATTAGTCACCTTATAATTGTTGCTAGTTACTACTGCAATATGTTTCTGCTCAAACTAAGGTGTTCCTTAGCTAAATGCGGTTTTATACTGTTGTCCTGTACAATGCAATGCATGTCATTATATGAAATGAAGAGATCACATAATTCAAACTCGGCCTAGTTCAAACCAATTATGGTGGTTCCTTGGAATTTGAAATAAGCAAGTTCCACTGTGTTATGATAATATAGGCCTACATATAGAATGTATTCATTAGATGCTAGACGTCTAAAATTTATTTATATGAATGCTTTGTTCTGCAAGTGGTCGTTTACAAACATTATAAATTATCTAGGATTCTTCTTACTAGGTGTGTTTAGCACTTCTTGGTAACGATCTATATAATAATGGCATGTGTAGATGATGCAATCTTTTATCTGCCTATTCCAGGTTGACGACCAACCAGATAAAGTTGATGCTGAAGATCGGAAATTGATTCGAGATCAAATAGTTGAGCTGATGTTGAATAGTCCTGAATCTCTCCAGAAACAGGTTTGCGTCGTCTTGTTGTTGCCTAAGTAATACCGAACACCGAGTCAAGTTTGTACCATTTATACATCAAATCTACCAAGAACGTTTAATGACTGCTTAGACAAACGCTACGCAGGAATACATTACTCTATTTGTAGTTGAGTGACGCTATTAGTATCATTGGGCGCGAAGATTTCCCCAACAAGTGGCCCAGATTAATTCTTGATATGGTAGATAAGATCCAGACTGGAAACTTCCATATAATAAATGGAGTTCTTCGCACTGCCCACTCCATCTTTAGAAGGTAGGAGGTTTAGTGCTCTCACCATTCCAGCTTACATTATTAGGATCACCCATGTTGTGAGAGGGAAATATGGTTTTACAGTATCATGAGATGCTTCCAAATTTTGTGTCCTTTAGTATTTTACTGACAGTTATATTTTCCTTGAACCATCTGAATTTATTTTTATGCTCATTCAGAATCACAAAAACTTAGGTCAAAGTTAGTGATTCTTAGCATTTTCAGGTATCATTTGGATATTATTTGGTAAAATTGTTAACTTTGACCAGGTGTAGTCAAATAAGTTAACATTAAATTCGTGAAGAGCATAAAACTGATTCAGATTGTGCAGGAATGAAATAAGTGTCCGTACAATCCTGTAAGATTCTAATTTCTAAATGATTCTTCATTTTCTCATTTTTGAGCGCCTACTTAATTTTCATATCATTCATGGAAGTAAGATAGTTCTCCAGTTTCTATAATTATATCTACATCCGGAGTGTTGATTGCCACCATTTTCTTGAATGTAGAGTAGGAGAAAAACTACCAAATAAACTTTCCTGCACACACTCGATTGTATCTCACGACAATTTGCGCGTTTAAAAAGGCTTTTCAGTAGCACTTTGATTATGACATAATCCAAGATATGCTATTTGATAGATATCGGTATGAATTCAAGTGTGATGAGCTTTGGTTGGAGATCAGGTATGTGCTGGACCAGTTTTCACAGCCTCTAACAGATCTTCTCAATGTAAGTCAGCGTTCAGTTTATTTATATTACATACATGTAAGTTACCGTACATGTAAATTCTTATTATATTCTTATTACATAAGTTACTATATTATATTCATATTACATGTTTCCATGTGAGAATCTACTCGCTCTGTTCTCATGGGGAATATCTTGGTAGCGTTAGTAATTAACGGTGGGAATCCATGTTTCTGCAGGAAACTATGAAACTGGTAACAGAGCATTCTGGAAGCCAAGAAGTGCTAAGAGTGCTGTTCAGTTCAATAGTGTTTATATGCAAGATATTCTACAGTCTCAACTCTCAGGTGAGTAAATTTGTTACAAACAGCTGTCCTATTGGACAATTCGTTACAAACAGCTCTCCTATTGGACAATTCATGCTTCCTGTTCCAGAGAATTGTTATGATAATTTCTGTCCATATAAAACAGTTACTCTCTGACGGGATTTTCTGTCTGTTCATTACTGGTGCACAAGCACTGCACTGTTTACTACTGAACTAGTTTTTAGATTATCTTTTATATTACTGTAGGACCTCCCGGAGTTCTTTGAGGATAACATGCAGGAGTGGATGGAGAATTTCCATACATTGCTAAACCTTGACCAGAATATCGTTACCAACCAGGTATGGCCATAATAGGTACACATGGGATATATAGTATTTTGCATATAATATATTTGTATATAAATTACAATGTATGTGTGGTGTACATGAACTGTATACAAGTACTATGTCTATACACGTATATGTATTTACTCATTGTATGTGCATGTGTACTACTTAGACCAGATTTAAACTGATCAAAGTATACTAGACACATACCTTACTCAACTACTCGTTGTGTTTATTATTGTACAGCTCAACTGTTAGTTATTTGTATTACAGAATGGTGATGAAGCTGGTCTCATAGAGCAGTGCAAGTCACAGATATGTGACAATATAGCTCTCTATGCCCAGAAGTACGATGAGGAGTTTGCCCCCCACTTACCTGTGCTAGTCAACGATGTATGGAATCTACTCGTGTCATGTGGGAAACAGCTCAAGTATGATCTGGTGGGTTGTAATCTGTAGCAATATTCTATCATTAGGTGGGGGGGGGGGGGGGGTTGTTACAACGTCCCTCATTTGTGTCATTTAAAATTCAGAATGCAATACCAGGGTAGTAGTAGGTATAACCATCAGGGAAAATCTAATAACTCTTATTACAATTTGATGTGCATGTAATGCATTATGTCTAGGAAGTAAAACTATGCTTGATGTTTCCCCTGTTTAGTTGGTAAGCAATGCTATACAGTTCCTGGCACAAGTGGCGGACAGACCAGCTAACAAGCACTTGTTTGCAGATGGCAACATTATCAACAGTATATGCCAGAGCGTCATCATCCCTAATATGGAGTTTAGAGGTTTGTCACCATCGATTTTAATTAGCAAGAAGAATGGATGTCAAAGCTTGTTTGATTTTATTCATGTTTAATTTATCTAGGATGATTTCTTCACTGCCTAATAAACTGTGATCAGATCAAAAGATTGAAATGAATAAAAGTTACATACACTTGTAATTTGTTATTCAACAAATCTATAATGTAGCGTTAAATTGCCTGGTTAGAAGATTTATCGTGGCGATTTATTGCCACAACAAAATCTCCTCGTGTAAACACAAAATCGTCAGGATTAATTACTGGAGATTTGTGGTCAAGATGCGAAGTATATATAAATCTTCAGCTATAAATCGCCTGAATGGGTCCATGATCCATTCAAGCGATTTATCGCCAGAATAAATCGCCTAGTGTAAATAAAGCTTATCGGAGATTTTGTAGTTGACCACGAAATTGCAAAGATTAACCTTGTGCTTTCATTGGATGATCTTAATTAAAGTGATAAATCGCCTCGTAAACTCCCCATTATAGGAATATTTTATATTTCTATATTTGGGTAAGGTCAAGCGGTAACGAAGTAACAACATTTCACTTTGAACTGTTCTACAGGGAAAGCTAATAGTCCAGGACATCTAGTTTTCCTTCCAATGGAAAGAGCATATTTGATATACTAGTGCTATATCCCAAACTTTTCTATGAACTAAGTATATTAGTTGGGTTGAACTCATAAGTGGTTGGTGACGGAGTAACACAAAATTAGCATGTAATTTCATGTACTTTCTTTAAAGTGCCATAACTATCGGTTGCTCAATGGAATTCCAGTCAAATAAAACTTGATAATATGGAGAAATATGTAGGCTTTTACATAAAATCATTGGCACATTTGTAGTTTAAACCACTGCCTGATCAAAAATTGAAAACTAGCAGCATGTCTGGTAACGGAGTAACAGGTAACGGAGTAACGATAATGTACACACATCTTATCTGCAGTGTACGGCCTGATGAACACCAAGTATTGTGTTAGGATGTATTACAAAACACTTTGTGTCAAGCAAAGAGACCAAATATTAAGAAATAAGGCTAAGAAATATAAAAAAGTGTTCAAAAATGCCGTTTTGAATATGCTGTGTAAACAGGTTGAATTTCTGTAATGTTTTCCAGAATAAATGATAAATGACTGGCACTGGCTGGTAAAATTTGTGGCTTTATGTTCAGGATAAATTTGAAGTGTGCTGGAGCAGTTTCTTGGGTCCATCTTCACTGGGTTTTCCCTGCCCGGCCCATAAATCTATCTAATCATGCAGCTCAAATCCTTTTTCAGTTTTGAAATTTCGTCTATGTTAAAATTGTCCTCATAAGCTACACATACTAAATCTCTAATGCTGTAGGCATGATTTTCTGTGTTTTGTTCTGGTACCGTGGTGCCTGAGTCGGAAACTGTACAGTTATTGAGCAGCTCAATGGTTTGGTAATCCTGAACCTCAGATGTCATGAACACTCCTATCACTCCTCGGTGCACTGCACAAATATGGAGATTGTGTGTTCCTGGACAAGGCTTCGTATCACTGCAGAGGACATCCATGGTGATTGCTTGTGACACCCAGACCATGGTTATAGCTGGGAGCTTCTTCTTAGCAACTTGGTAGCAGTCCTCTGGAGTTCTCACCACACACTCTCGATTTCACAGCCATAGTTGCTTTTCTCTTGATGGTCCCACCAATACCATCGACAGCTCCTTTACCATGGGAAGTAGCAAAAAATTCCCAAGACACATCATCAGACCTGTCTTTCAATGAGGTTAAAACACAAAACTTATACCGCTGCTTGAAATGCCGAGCTGCTCCATCTGACCATTATTGCATCGACTTGAACACCCCCGTATGTTTTTTATCAAGGACTTCCAAGATTTTTTAATCATTGTTGCTGCACTGTACTTGGTATGATCAGTGCAATAGAATAGTACGCCGTATGAGTAAGTCTCTACAGCTATCCAGCAATGTATTTGGAAGTCAGGTTAGCTGTTTCTGACCTCATCACTACCGAGTGGTAACGGAGTAACTAACTTCCCCATGGTCTGTACCAGCAACCTGAGCATACAATGAGGCTGAAACTTTCACAGAATGCCATCTAGCAGCTGAGGAGATATTATTGCTACATGAAAAATTTTTAAATGCTTCCAGTGGCTGATGCAGATTCAAGCACACATTTTGAGAAAACACTATGTATGATCGGGCAAAAAACTAATGGGTAGTTAGAGCCATGCATGATAAGTTTTTCTGGAGCAATAATTTTTATTCAGAACTCATTTTAGCCTTGTAGAACAGTTGTTGAAAATATGTAGTTTTTGGAGTCTACGGGAAACATGAAACTCAAGTTGGTAGGCTAAATTCAACTGGTCACCCTACACACAGTTTTTAACCTAGGCAGACAAATCACACATCATTAGGACCTTGAGAGCGAGCTCTTTCCAATGGTATTCCTCAAATAAGGCATATTACAGTTTGAAAATTTAACCTAGATGCTAACTTTCGCTTGATCTTACCCATTTTATTATTTTTTCATGACTTGTTTTTGTGAACATGCCAACAATATTTGGATGCGTTTCATTCTGCGATGGCAGCCATGTTGATACTAAATATCTCACATTGTCTTCTGCAGATGAAGACGAGGAACAGTTTGAAGATAATCCAGAGGAATACATAAGACGAGATATTGAGGGATCAGGTACTGCTATCCTATAGTATACACATGTGCTATCCTACATTGCTATCCTATAGTATACACATGTGCTATCCTACATTGCTATCCTATAGTATACACATGTGCTATCCTATAGTATACACATAATATGCTGGATGTTGTATGCGTGTGTAGCACCTTATGTTATTTCTTTAAAAACTAGTTGCATCAGTTCGCTTCACGTCATGGAGTTATTCTGCTAAACTGAAGATGCAATGGAAAGTGTTTGCTATAATGGCCAATTTCAATCTACTTGGCAACGTTGTTTTGAATGAGAAAACAATTACAAATCCACACATTCTGTGATGGATATGTGCGAAAATTAAAACCCACTGATACTCTCTACTCTCAGTGTATAACTTATGGGAATAGTTCAGATGCTAGTTATTTGTTACAGGATAGTTCTGCTGCTCAGTGCTGTACTAACCTTATGTAAGTGTATGTATACATGTGCTTTATTATATTACAAGTATATTGGCTGAACATATTACCCTGTAGATGTGGACACTAGGAGGCGCTCTGCCTGTGACCTAGTAAGAGCTTTGATAAAACAGTTTGAAGGTCCAGTGATAGAGAACTTCTCCCAGTATGTTCAGGCTATGCTGGTGGAGTATGCTAAGAACCCTCAGGCTAACTGGAAATGCAAAGACACAGCTATCTACCTAGTCACTACGCTAGCAGCTAGAGCTCAGACGCAGAAGGTAAGTCACGCCTCTTCGTCACCTTCTTATCTCTGTTAAACACTAGTGGAACCGATATTACATTTCTCTTGTCTTTTAAGTGTGCTCTGTCTTGTCATGGGAGAGATAATTTTATAATAGGTAGTCTATAGACATAAATATGAGGCGGCCCCTGTGGCATCAATACAGATACTTATCCACAGCTTGCTCTGACATCTGTTTGCTGTGTTTCATAGCATGGTATCACCCAGACTAGTGAGCTGGTCAACATAGCGGACTTCTTCAATACTAGCATACTGCCAGAGTTGGATAACGGAGATGTTAACTCCTTCCCCGTACTCAAATCTGATGCCATCAAATATACAATGACCTTCAGAAATATGGTAAGTACATGATTGTTAATTGTATCACAGAGTAGGTACATGACTTGTACGTGTCACAGGGATTTGTTCTGTACATGTACATATCACAGAGATATTAAAAGTCTGGTAAGTTGTACATGTAAATACGTGTTATAGGAATATGGACTTTGGTTAGATAATATATTTATTTACATTTACAGTTACCAAAAGATGTCTGGCAGGGAGTCATACCCAAACTAATCGCACTGTTGTCAGCTCAAAGCTACGTCGTGCACAGTTACAGTGCTCACTGCATAGAGAGAATCTTCACATTGCGTGGCAGCAATGGACTCCCCCTGTAAGTGCAGACAACTCTGTATTTGTTTGTGTATTATTTTATAATTATATTTTGGACAGAAATTCAATATCTGCTATTATTGGGGGAGGTGGGAAAATGGTCATCTTTGTGGAGTTATGTCCTTGAATTCTCTATAGCCCCATGGGACATTAATATCATTGTTATCTAATTTACTGTATATTATTATGTTGCTATGTTGGTTAGTGTGACGAAGGAGTCGTTGGAACCGAGTGCACAGTCGTTACTAGGTGGATTGTTCTCAGCCATGACCCACAAGGGCAGTGAAGAGAATGAATATATAATGAAGTCTATCATGAGGACAATGTCTTTGCTCCAAGAGAAGATGATTCCGTTTGTGCAGATTGTAGTAACGGCTCTAACTGAGAAACTGATGCTAATAGCTAAAGTGAGTTATCCCTTCATCACTAATATTCATGTACAAAGTGTAGGCTGTATGTGTGTAATGCAGTTAGGCAGCTCGAGGTTCAGTGCTATTGTCCATTATTATTGGATGTTGAAAGCATAGTATCGGGTATTTGTACATTGACTACTGTATATTGGAATTTTTAGTAAATTGAGTGTTGACAGGAATGTTGGGGGAATCTTTTGTTGCTGTTGATTTATATTTTCATAGACATAACAATGGCCTACATCGGACATTAAGACAAATAATAATTATCTAGTGCTACAGCGTCTTGAGTCTTGTTTGAGGCTAAATTTTGTAATCTGATATTCAACTGGTACCATGAGGTCTCGCCATGATTTCGAGGTTGACAGTCATATGGGTGACAACAATTTGCGCAGCTGTTTAGTAGCATTGAAACAATGTTTATTTTATGCTATGGAATTATAATAATAATACTACTGCTATTATGTAATAGGGTAATATAGTGTTCTAGGAATGGTCCATCATTCACAGGTAGGATGCTCGAATCTTAACTGTCCTTTGCTCATCATTCAATTAGCTCTGCACGTGTTGCATATGAGCACGTTAATTATTCTTTTTTTCAGTGATGGTCGTTGGCTTCTTCGCTGTACCTCATTCATCTCCGCCTTTGCTATTAAATATATATTCTGAGTTTGAACAAACTAGAACTTCAATCTGTATACTTTGGGATTTTAAACATTTCATCAAAACTTTTGTTGCGTGTAGGTTGTTTTTATGCAAGGAATATGTCTTTTGAGCAGTCAGAAACATGTTTCTAATCCATGAAGATGCCAGTCTCTGGCCTACTCGCGTAGCACGGTGAACAAAACATATTTTTATAGAATGATTTTTAACAAGTCTCTGATTGCTCAAAAAACACAATTCTACCTTGAGGTCATAATCAATATATCATACTTACAACTACCAGTGCAGATGGATGTGCGGTCGTTTCCAGCAATGTGTCCTTCATTATTCACTATTGATGGAGATCTCCAAGTGATTGGGACGTCTCCGTGGCCTCTGTCCAGTCGCACATATATCATTACGTCACTGATGCTTCTGGCGACAGGTTTGCCAAATGATCGCTTGGCTGGCGCAGTGTCACTTGTGGTTGGCGCATTCACATCTTTCGCTGGCGCAGGGACATTTTTCGCTCGCGCAGGGACATTTTTCGCTGGCACAGAGGCACTTTTCACTGGCGCAGGGACATTTTTCACAGGCACAGGGGCACTTCTCGCTGGCGCAGTGACACTTCTCGCTGGCGCAGGGGCACTTCTCGCTGGCGCAGGGGCACTTCTCGCTGGCGCAGTGACACTTTTCGCTGGCGCAGTATTGTTCTTAGCAGTGGTAGTACCAATGATCAGTTGACGTGCCATCATATTTCTGTAAAAGAATATTTTTGCTGTTTTAGTAGTTTGGAAAGATATTGCTAAGTAGTAAATGAGTAAATATATATACATGTAGTTGTGCTAATTTGGATTTCAAGACAATGTATTTGAGTCTATTTGAGAATCTATTAGTGATGCCAGGGATGATAATTATAATAATAATATAAATATTTACTTACACTAAGAGGTTGAGGAATATCAGAACACAGAAAGTGATGAAGGTTAACATGGCTAGAACTGTGTTATGTACATCCATGTCAAAAAGTATTGTCAGCAATGATAAGAAGAGTAGCAAACGCATATTCACTTTCTATCGAGTTGCAGCAGAATTGTACTGTGTTACAGAATTATCCTGTTGCTAGTCAGATTTCTGGAATGTGGAGCATTTTAACTCAAGCCATAAAGTATTTGATTGTTGGAAATTATTTCATGTATATTGCTAGTACAAGATTTGCATTCTTTTCCATTACCTTAGCGACTCCTCTCAGATTGTTATTTAATATTATAATACATTATTGTACACTTCGCGCATTGGAGAATGACTCTAGAATTTGAAATTCAACTATTGTAGAGTTATCTCCTTCCACTATATAACAGAGAGAACAAACAACTTCTCAAACCCCTTTGTTGAGATGTAATAGCTCCTTTACAAAGTTTGACCCTATCCAATAGAACATTTTTATAAATATAAAATATTAGACAAAAGGTATTGAGTAACCATATGAGAGGGATGGGGTATTGGGATTGGTACATTAGTGTCTTGTAGGCTAAAATAAATGTATTTAGTGTCTTCGCGACCTAAATTTCAGGCACGGACCACCTTGCTGCAAAGTTTTCCGGCACACATTTATCACAATCGTGAACAGGCCCGCCTGGGCCAAAACCAAATCCTCATTTTCATGTGAAAGAAATTGGGCATGCCAATGAGGTACGGGTGATTTTCTCCAAGCGAAATCCCAGATCAATGGCCGTTTGGGCCTAAAGTTGAAGGCCATCTTTGGATAAATTAATTGCGACCCAAGTTGGTCCAAGAGGTCGAGAAGACACTAATTGTTTTGAGTTTTAAACTTGAGAGTAACCAATTTACTTGGAAATACAAGAATGTACGAGTATATGCGTACAAGTCCATTACGTTTGCATTGGTAGTATGATGAACTTAGAAGAAACCATGAATGTTGTCTAATTTATTTCTCTGCACAACTGTTGGTGGCAACAACTCCTAGTAATTTCAGATTTGACGGTTTATTGGATGTAGAAACATTTTGCATGTACAGTGTGTTATATTATATCTTTGTAGAATCCAAGTAAACCTCACTTCAACCACTATCTGTTTGAATCAATCTGTATATGCATCAGAAATACCTGCAAGGCCGACAAGTCTCAAGTCTCCGTGTTTGAGGCTAATCTCTTTCCTCCTTTCACAGAGATTCTTCAACAGGATGTTACAGGTATGTTACCTTGGTTACAGTTTGTAGTTGTTACCCTGGCTATCTATATATTATAGTGCCTTTGGGAATTGTTGAACCAACCTAGGTTGAAAATTGTAATTCCAAGATGGCCGTCCAGCTTAGGCTGAAAGGGCTTGCATCTTGGGATGTTCCCCTCAAGAAAATGACGATTCAGAAAGTTGAACCAGGCATGGTGTTCACGAAACCTGTGCTGTAACCTCATGAATATGACTAAGTGCCTGTAGCTGTTGCCATGGTTTCATTTTCTAGGTCTCAATACTAACTCTACACATTTTTTTTACAAATATATTCAGAGCTTTTCTCATTTACCCATAGCTGTTATTGGCTGAAGGTAAACAAATCAGCAGACAGATTACAGTGATGTATGTTTCACATGTTGTACTTATATTCCCTTTTATGATTGTTCTGTCTGATACTATCATACAGTTACATGTACGTGTAGGCCGACTCGTATGTAACTGGTTGTATTTGTAGAGTTTATTCCATATGTGTTCCAAATTCTGTCACTTATGCTGGAGATGCATGAAGCGAGTATACCTGAGAGCTATGCTGGTCTCTACTCCTTCCTGCTGGCACCAGTACTGTGGGAAAGAATGGGTAACATCCCACCTCTGGTCAGACTACTCAGAGCCTATGTAGAGAAGGGTGGTGAACAGATATTCTCTAAATTGGTAAGTGACTACTTAATTGGAGTAAGTATGTCTGTACTTCTGCGTCTAGTCAGTATCTGGTGCAAAGTAATACACTATTGTATGTTGTAATAGGAAGGAAGTTCAAGAGATGCAAATGAGCATCCGTAGACTCAGTCAGTGTATATGTTGATGAATAACTCAATGATTTATATGTACATGTACTTGTTAATGTCCACTGATAATCCCCACAGTTTTTGGCGAGTAAAGTTTATTGTTGGTGAGCAGATAGCGGAGTGAGGGACTTCCTGTATGCACCTCTACATGCATACACACTTTACTTCATTGTTATTATTGATCATATTGTATAGCTGTGGGCTGTGCCATACATTGTCAATGTCTGATGCTGTTTGTAGGAAGGTCTGTTGGGAGTTTTCCAAAAGTTGATAGCTTCAAAAACGAATGATAACCATGGATTCGATCTTCTCAGCTCCATTATTCAGAAAGTACCACAGTAAGTTTATTGGATATACTGACAGTTACTCAAGGTGCACTGACAGTTACTCAAGGTGTACTGACAGTTACTCAAGGTGTACTGACAGTTACTCAATGTGTACTGACAGTTGCTCATGGTGCACTGACTGCTATTCAGCTGTGCTGTACTTGTACCTGCCTGCTGGCTGCTATTGAAATACAACCTGTTTACTTGGCGATGTATTTACAGAGAGAAGATGTCACATTATACAAAGCAAGTGTTTGTACTGCTCTTCCAAAGGCTAACCAGCTCTAAAACCACCAAGTATGTGAAAGGTAAGTCCCCAACACTCCGCTGTGGAGACCAGTCTAAGAGTATTTTACAACTAGAACACATACATACATGTACATGATATCGCAGCAGGTGCTAGTGGTACCTAAATTTTATTATTTGGATCATTATATCAAAGTTATCAAGTGCAAAAGTTGCACGTTTCAGACCAAAGATTGTAAATCCATTATTATTTTACGTTCAATAATGCAACTTGTCTGTGTGTCTGTACACGTATTGTCTAGCAGGGTCCATCTACGTCTATTATTCTATCTAGCTACCTATGGATTACAGTTCTGAGTTGTCCTCTCCCAGCTTGTCTATACCTTCGAGTTGGGAGGAGATAACTCCAGCCTTTGTTATAGATGTACATTGTAATATATAATCATTAGCTATACAATATTAGTTATATTATCATAATTATTACAGGGTTGCTGACATTCTTTTCATCTTACTCTATAACCTGTGGTGCTCAGAACTTGGTGGATGTGGTAGAGTCTATACAACCCAAGTGAGTAGATCACAGGCTAGTTTGTTGTGCTACTGTAACATACATTATAGGTACAATGTAAACAGTGGTGTAAGCCTTATGGCTCGGGTGTATGAGAGACCGTGAGATTCAATGGAACGACTTCGCTCTCAGGGCAATGCGTAGTACCAGACCATCAGTGACCTTGCCTAATATATAACCGATAACCAAAGCTAAATATTAATAAACTATGTGATTGAAGCCAGTGGGTGCATTTACAGCGCTCCGCGATGCCGGGACTGAAAAGACCAACATAATTATTGATTTTTGCATAGCCGAACAAAGACGCACCGATTTGCTCTATTACGAGGCTCCGTAAGCAGATAATGAGCAATCTACCTCTCTTGTAGCTGAGCTTTTGTCTACTTGTATTGTATACTGTTAGGTAATGAGAGTTGTCAGCACTTGTAACATGATGCGTAGTAGGAGACAACTCCATTTAGGATGTTTATTCCACCACCTATAACCGTGTGTAATTGTAGTAGGCATACTTGTAATGCATTCTTCTTATTTCCTATGTGTCTATTTTATGTTTACATGAATGGAAACGACTATGATTTATCACTTGGCCATATTTTATGGTCTAATAACTTTTATTGATGCTGTCTTATTGTGTTCTTAGAATTGGAAACTATAAAACAGTAATTTGATCACATAATCTATAGAGTTGTCACATTATTTAGAGTGTGTGTTACTGTTTATAGAATGTTTGGTATGGTAATAGAAAGACTATATATACTGAACGTACAGAAAGTCTCTGGGTGCTCACAGCGTAAGATATGTGCACTCGGACTCACAAAGATACTGACCGAGGTGAAGCAGATGACCCCTGGTGGTGAATTCTCACACCTTTGGTGCGTACAAACCAGTATTCATTCCCCCAAGTGTCACCCTAGGATATTGCATGATTTCAAGTTAATACTACTTAATAGTATGCAATAATATTTGAAGTGCTGGAGCTATTGGTGTGTTCTGTCTTTTGTCTAGTGTCTAGTGGTAAAGATACAACTGTACCATCTATTATATATTTCCTTGTTGTTCAAGAACTGTACTGCATGTCATCTGTAAAATATTGAAGTGGTTTGTTGATGTTTACATAGCCTTACCTGTGTATGGTGCTCAGTACTCACTTATTGAATCTGTTACTAGAAGAGTAGGTCTTATGATTTTGTATGTTCACAAATAACCAAATATAGTGTGACCCTCTACGTTTGTTACTAGGGTACTACTAGTGTCACCCTCTGTGTTTGTTACTAGGGTACTACTAGTGTGACCCTCTGTGTTTGTTACTAGGGTACTACTAATGTCACCCTCTGTGTTTGTTACTAGGGTACCACTAGTGTCACCCTCTGTGTTTGTTACTAGGGTACCACTAGTGTCACCCTCTGTGTTTGTTACTAGGGTACCATTGTTACAAGCACTAATTGGATTGTTTGAGCTACCAGAAGATGATGATCTGCCGGCTGGAGAACATTTTATAGAAGTGGATGATACAGGTAAGTTAAGGGGTAGTTACATGGATATGCTCCTAGTACCAACAAGCAAACAAATATGGTTGAAGAAAGAGTTCTTGTACATGTATTACAGCTCTTCCTGTACTTTCCTTCGTTGATCAGTAAGAGTTGGCTACCCTGTTCAACCTAATACTTTGTGTATATAGCTGTAACGAGTTACTTCATGTGATTAATGCCGAGACTTGAACCCTTCGATATCAGCACGATATCAGCACGAGTCGCCACCATATGGTAGCTAGTAGTTGGTAGCACAGACCCATTTTTTTCACTCCATTATAAGCATGTACTGTCTTGCACCTGTCTGACATGGCTATATTCTATGTACATTGTGTGTTATGGTAATATTATGCTAAATAGGATTTGACATTGTATAGTATTATATACATTCAGAGTCAGTCAGTGTTTTATATTCACTTGTAGGTGTTCTCACATCCCATAGGAAATGTATATTCCCCTAAACTCATGACCTAAGTATGTAGTATAATGTACTTTACTAGTCAGAAAGAGACATTGTATTATTCTAATAAGTGTTGTATTATGTATACTGTAGAATACAGTGGAGCCTATTCACAGCTAGCATTTGCAGGAAGGAAAGAGGACAACATAGTAGAAGGAAATATGCAAACTGCTAAACTAAATCTTGCCAAACAACTAACAGTTATGTCAACTAGTCACCCTGGTCAGGTAAGTTACATGTATATAAATAACTTCACTCTCTTGGATTTGAGAGATTGTCATTAGTATCTCTTCTGGTTTAGTCTCTACTTGCATCAAATCTTCAACCAAGTTCTTATTTCCTTTACGGTGGGAGTTAGCCATTGGTTTACTACTGTCACTGGTATATACATTCTTGGGTGTTGCTGGAATGGAGTCTTGTACAGAAAAATGCATTGAATCTCATAAATATTTATTTTTGAATTGGCAGCTGAAGTAAATTCTTAATGACTTTAGCTGAGATCATGTAACAGCTACTGACAGAGTAATTCTATTCTATATTTGAATGAACTTTCCATATTCCAGTAGTTTCCTTTCACTAAAGCACCTGCCTTGTTGTCAGTTTATTAGTTCCTGTTTGTTATATACTTGTAGCTGACTGCTGCCATTCAATCTGGACTTCAAGCAGATGCTCACAAGTTCCTACTAGGATACTTAGCACAGGCCAACTGTCAGCTGTCTTAGACTAACCACCCTCCAGTCTCTCTCTCTCTATATTTGCCTAAAGATGTGTCATTTCTAAAATTTTGCTGAGGCTACAGGTTTATAAGCAATATTTTGTAAATACTCTATAGCTATCTGCTCTGTGGTTGCATCGGGTAGGAAACATTTTACTGGTCACTGAGAAGGTTGAAGAAGCTGTGTTGTTAGCTACGCTGTTGCTATTGTTTTGCCTGCCTACCTTATCATTTTAGGCCTATACTGTTGCTATGAACATAATATAAGCTATCTTTTGCTATTTACCTACTTCCATTTTGGTACTCCAAACTGTACATTTAAAATGTCAAAATTAAGACATATAATATTATAAAGGTACTTTATAGGTGCCTCTTTGAGCTAGTTACTGTGTTACTGTGTATGTATTTGTGGACTACATTGGTTAGAGTTTATGGGAAGGGTGTTACATATCATCTAATAAATCACACTTGTCCCAACACATAAAATGACACACAATCAATAACTAATTTTGGAATTTTATGCAAATGGCTGTACAATTTGCATGGGAGTTAGAGATGATGCAGAAAACTGCTAGTTACTAGGTACATTGTAAATAATTGGGAGGTATAACATACTGTGCCGTTCATGGCATGCTGAGCACTAACTTGGTTTACATACTATACAATACTCACAATACCTCAGTAAACAATCTACTTGTATAAATAATCACTTTTACCTGTCTGTCTCTTATAATGAGGTTATAACTCATCTACATGTACATGTACCAGTTTGTGGCAATGTGGCAGGGTTAGCACTACCTGTATAATAATTATATATGTATATTGCACTCGAGGTGCCCAGTTGGTTGCAGATGAGGAGAAACTTGAGATAGCCTTGTTTGGCACCCAGACTGAAGCAGGAGAAGTTGTCTTCTCTATGTTTTGTTGGTTGACCACCCTAACCATAAACTAGGACTTAAGTCCATCCAAATTCTTTGCTACTGCACCTAACAGCCAGTTTATAGTCCAACTGCTCTCCCTCTTTGTGGCCTGTGTATAAAAGTGCTGCACTCTTGGCTGCCAAGAGGATATTGTATTGCCTGGCACCCATGTTTGTGTAGTGAATGGTGTGTCTTCATTCTCGTGAATATCAGCATAATATTAGATCTAAGGACAACATTATACTGAGATTCTCGAAAGCTCAACACTAGATGGTTCAGAAGGTTGAACTGGCAGTCCGTTGCTTCAGTGGAGCTTCCACTACTGTAGACACAGGTAGACACAGTTCTACGAAATATGGCTATTTGTCATCATACTATATTATACTAGACATAAGATTTCCTCCATATTATAATATTTGCAATGTCAATCAGCAGACACACAATTTGTGATGTTATTAACAGTTTTACAACAGTGACACAAATATGCTGTATCATCTAATGACACTTAATCAAATGATGAAGCTATTGGAACATCATTTCAAAATACATCCTTCATAAGGATTACTGAGTAATTGATAAATGATAAAATAACATAATAATTAGGCTAAAACACTAGTGAGTAAAAGCTAAAAGTTTTTACAACATTCCATTTATCAGACAAACTCACTGCATGAGTAACATGACTTTAAACTCCTTACCAATTCAACACACGTTTTCCCCACAAGAGCTGGCACACGGCTAGTGTTGACTAGACAAAGAGCAACTGCACACTGTGTCAGTGTGTCAATGTGAGATATAGCAGGTGTTTGACTGACTGCTAACACAACTTGGTGATAGTGAAGTACCTTCACCACAACTATATCTCATTGGTAACCACTACTCTAACCAAAGCACCAAACTCCTTTTATATCTTAACACTGTTTTAATAAAGTTAATCACATATCTCAATGTAAATATATATTCAACGAGTGCATGAGATGTGAGACAGGCTGGCTGCAGGTATGAAGCTTGGCCCAATGATAACGGAATCATAATGGGTTTGGCCCACAAGTCACCTTAGTCATAATTTGTTGTAATACAGTTAATAAATTCGATAGCGAATGTTCAGCAGTAAGATCTTACTGATGGTTGGGATATAAAACATCACATGCACTGATGTACCTGCAACAAAACTCCCACTAGACTACATGTCATACTCATAAAGCCATTGCAATATTTTTCTGTAAAACATGCTAATTTTGAGTCTTTGACAGAGAATCCACATGACAGATAAACAGCAGACAGACAGTAATGTACATGAATATTTGTACAACATGGAAAAATGCACAATTATATAAACATGCTGTGTGTACATGTATAATATAAATAGAGATAATGTAACTCACTGCTTATGCAGACACCCTGATGTGGTGCTAGAGAAGCACTAATGAATGAATGAAATGCATGAATGAAGGACCAACCCTGATCCACAGCCAGCCCACTGGATCATTAAGCTACTGACAATGAGATGGCAACCAGCCTACTATACCAGCAATATTAATGATCACCAAAACACAACTAAGCACACGTACAAATACAAAAGATAGCCATTTACAGCTGAGTGGGTGAGAGCAGACTACAGACTGCATTGTAAATCTGTACTTCCAGTTTCTATGTCCTCTCAGCAAATACAAATGTCTTTCTAACTGCCGGTATCTTCCCATATTTCCAAGTATGAACACATATAAAGTATAATAATGAGGAAACATAGTACACAGCTACATTAAGCTATGTGACTTACTATGAACACTGGCTATGATCTTCTAGACTTGTATTACTAATGTATATAGTTTATCTGATACAATTTCCTGTGTTATATTAGAAAGGGTGAACTTGATACAGGTAATATAAACAGTTGTGGTTCAGTATGTAATTTACATGTTATTACTGCAAGGATGCAGCAATCATCAGATATGCTGCTATATGGCACAATCTACAACATGTAGCATGCAAGCCTCAACTGTAGCATAGTATAGCTTACCTGCTATTCCTGCTTAATTTAGCTTTCGTTTCATTTAGATGATGCCAAATTGGATGATGCCCTACAGGATAGACAGCACTTTAACTTAATGAGGGTGTGAGAAACTGTAACCCTCAGTCTAGCTCTGAGCCTTTGTTCAAAAATAGGTCCACGCATCTTTACATGTATGTTAAGCAAAATTTCAAAAATGTCGCCGCTGCATTTTGCTTCTTTTCACTGCGCTGTGCCTGGGATACAGAATCCTTACACCTATGGCATACTTTCAAGTCAAAGGGGTATATAATTATTATAATACTCCCCTTTGTTTCAAGTAGACCTGTGTGGTTACAAGGGTAGATAATTCAAGATATTAGATTATTTACTTTTGCACCAAAATTTTATTTTATTAGAAGAGTAATGTAGTATTAACAAGATAGTTAATAAAATATTATTTCTAACTTACATGGGAATAGAATAGGAAAATTGGCTATAGACAAAAATGGAAACAAAACATTCATTGAAATTAGACTATTTAACAATGTATTACTGAGAGACTGTAATTAGACTATTTAACAAGGTATTACTGAGAGTCTGTAGTTAATGCCAGCATACAAAAACTTGTCACTAAAGATAGGTATGGATTGAAACAAGTAAATAACACTAAGGAGACAGATGTGCTTAAACAAATCCAAATGCTTTGGTTTTGATGGCCAGTACTAGTTTAGTCTTGAGGATTTGTTTGCTAGAGTAGAGGGGTATATAGAGCCGGGAGATGCATGTGTTAGCAGTAGGTAGGTGTGTGTCGTCTGCAGGTCTGATGGTTATGGTAGGCATTGGCTGGAAACCTTCCTCACTGGCTGGAAGGGCTGGGCTAGATGTCCAGAAATACACCTACAACAACAAAGATGAGTTTATAGTAGCTGCCACACACACTCCCAGATATACATTCACAAACAATAACATTAAAAAGTTCCTCATAAGACTACTAGCATATCTAGTTCACAGAGAACAAGCATCTAGCAGGATTGTTTAGCATGATGAGCATATTGACAGATGCTTGCATTTGATACATACACTGCCTACTGCTACAGTAGGTATATCATGTACACACTACACACTTACTCATAGTGTAAATATGTGACATGATTGACTAACTACTTCCAGTATACTCCTGTACACACCTACAGTGTATTATATTATCCAGTCTACTTCAGTCAACTACTGCTGTACTAATTGTACGTGATTTATGACTTGAAATAATATAATGGAACAGACTAGCTAGCAGACAAGGCAATCTTTCATATACTCCACATATTTACATGTTTGAAGAATGGATTGGTTTTTGATGTCCCCTTGACATGCATGACCCAGAGTGTCACACGGAAGGGGCTATTCATGGAGTTAGGTACAAAGGTGGAGAGATTTGAGATAGCCTTAGTTCTCAGCAAAAACTGAAGCAGGAGAAGTTGTCTTCTCAATATTTTGTAGGTCGATAGCTCTTACCCCAAACCTCAACTATAAACAAAGAGCTAAGGCTATCCAAATTTCCCCCCACTATTCCACCTAACAGGTGTAGCAGTAGCGGATAAGTGTGGCCTGCTAGTACTTCATGTTGATCATTTCATGATTATAGGATATTTATAGTAACAACCTACCAAATCCTGCCTTTCTTGACTGTTCATTTTCTCAGCTATAGCCCAAAACCATCTCTTAAACTTCTGCACTTTGTCATTATTGCTCTCACCTACAGTTAGAACAGAAAGTTACTTAGGCTATACACCCTACGCTAAACTATCGGCAAATCCACATGTAGATTGTTATCCGGGCCGGCAACACTTAGAATATTCAATGGATTTTGTACACCATAATTCCTTACAACTGCCGATCTGTAGTTTGGTAAGTAGAATTGTAACCTACTAATACCCTCACAAGCCAAAGCAGAGTTAATCAACAACCACATAATCGGAATTGACAGTTGGGCAACACAAAATCCCCTCATCCAAATCCTACTACTAAATTAAGAGCAAAATACCGTAAATAAATAACCTTGACATTGCTGATAAACCTACAAGGGATACTACATGTATATATAATGATGAACCTACAAGGGACACTACATGTATATAATGATGAACCTACAAGGGATACTACATGTATATAATGGGTTGGCCTGTTGAAGCAGTCATCTGTCATGGGACTGGAATGAAATGGGTTGCTGGAGAATACAGAGTAAAGCATATATCTTACAAAGTCAGTGGAAGATTACCATATAGATACAAACATATGCTGTAGGAGAGGAAGTGGATATACACGTACCACTCTCATCATTAAAGGAAGTATAGCTAATGAGTGTCTGAATGTCTATCTCATTCTGTCCGTTGAGTAAAAGCCTCAGATCCTCAGCAAACAGACCGTCCAGTGAGTTCCTGGGTATGACATCATGTATACCTGACCTTAATTGCTGCAATACAAACATACTAGTGTGTCACCATGTAAACATACACCTAGTGCATTCACTCCTCGATATGCCAGTTTGCTCATCTCATAATTACTATTAGCTATCATGGAGATTGGATTTAGCTGACTAACAAACCAACAGTTAATATGTACATGTATATATACAATAACATACACAGAGATGTACATGTATATACACAATAACATACACAGAGATGTACATGTATATACACAATAACATATATAGATATGCACAATGTATATATACAATAACATACACAGAGATGTACATGTATATACACAATAACATACACAGAGATGTACATGTATATACACAATAACATATATAGATATGCACAATGTATATATACAATAACATACACAGAGATGTACATGTATATACACAATAACATACACAGAGATGTACATGTATATATACAATAACATACACAGAGATGTACAATGTATATATACAATAACATACACAGAGATGTACAATGTATATATACAATAACATATACAGAGATGTACATGTATATACACAATAACAAACGCAGAGATGTACATGTATATACACAATAGCATACAATCCCACATGTACAGGTCGACTTATATACATGTACATGTAAATATATACCATAGTGACAGGTGACATGCATAGATATTTACACGATCAAGTCACATAATTTCGCGACATCTGCGCTAGAAGAAGGTAGGAAATTTATGGGCAAAACTCTCACTGTAACTTATATTTGGAAGGCATCTGTATGCATATTACATGCAGGCTATATGTATAAATGTGTAATATATACAATGCATGGATATTATTCTGCATCTCCACATTATGAGGAGGGTAAAACCATGACTATTATATGGTGGCGGGATGCTCAGGCCAAACGCTTACTGTGGGGGCCGGATGCCGCCACTTGCTATTGGAGTATTACAATGTGATAACACATTTTAAATATCAACCACTAACTAGGTACTATGTAGGTAGGTGGCCCCCTCCAAGCACACTATTGTATTAGATTGCAAAGTGTGCTTCAGCCCATGTGTACACTCATTTGATCTAACCCTACCCACTTATATTTCATACTCTGTGATATTATACATTTGCCCCACCTTTGCATGCTGCACTTAATACAATATTATATTTGCTGTAGACGTGATAAGACGGTGATATTTTACTAGACTTGCAGTGTTTGTGTACTGTGTTAACATTAGACTGATAGGTGAATTATTAAGAATGTACTATCTATACATCTTTCTAAAAGGTCAATAAAACATTCAACAAGAAACACTTGAGTTTGTTTTACCAGAAATATTAGTTTGGCTGACAAATTGCTTTATAGCTGTATAGGATGTATACACAGGTCTTCTATTAGCTGATAAGGCCTTAGTTTTCACAACCAATACAACACAACCTTAATCAGATAACACGAGGCACAAAGACTGTAAAACAAAGCATTAATTCCTTAATTTGAATCTAGACACTTCTCTTAGTGGAGCTGGTATACAAAACACAGATTTTAAATTAAAATGATATCAAATGTTATAAGACTGCTAAGGTAATTAAAGTGTAGAGTTGGATATATTCACCTACTGTGCTATCTAATCTATATACACCATTGGTAACATAAGACACTCTAGTTTATTTGAATAACAAATTTAAATATAAAGCTGCCGAGAGGAACCCAATGTACAATATGTATTGATATCAACCAACAATGGGCAGGCTGTTGGTAACATTGCTTGCTGTTTAGGTATTTGGTGGTGTATAATATGGTATTGCACAGTGTCATGCAGGCATGCGTCACTAATACCATTACCATTGATTATTGTAAGTATTCTGAATAATTTGCGCTCTGAATAACTCAGGTATTCCAGCAAGGTCAAGGTAATGGTGCCTCGGTAGTTAGACCTGTACCCGGGTAACATGTTATTATTATGCTAATATTACCACATGCTACATACTAAGTGTATGACTACATAGCTCAATACAGCATCACATAATGTAGTTATTGTATATAGGGACATGAAGGCAGGTAGGTGGAGAGAGGATAACTCCACCAGTTACTACAAAACTATTTACATGCATGTGGTATATATAAGTTGTGTAGTAATACAATATGTATTATAGTATTACATATTACAGTATGGCGTATTATAGTATTACATATTATAGTATGGCGTATTATAGTATTACATATTATAGTATGGCGTATTATAGTATTACATATTATAGTATTACATATAATAGTATGGCGTATTATTATGTATTACATATTATAGTATGGCGTACTATAATAGTATTACATATTATAACATTATAACAATATTATAGTCCTAGGTAATAATATAGTACAACGATGTGTATAGATATAATAAAGATACCTCCAGAGCCTTCTCACAGCACTTGACCATCTTATAGTGAGCATACTTCCTAATGTAGCAGTAGATATTCTGGGGAGTTATAGAGATGTCAGAGCCTCCCGGTATAAGCTCATGGGTCATACCATTAGACTGTAATATATACAGTTACAGTTATGTACATACACAGTACAAAATATACACGGTACATGTACATACATAGACAGTACGAACATCTACTATATCTACTATCTACTATATAGTATTTATAGATACAAGTTGACATGTTACAACTAGCACTGTGAATACACACCATACCATACGTATGCGCATAAATGATATTACATTGTATTTAATACTACATTCGTATATTGTACAGAAACGTGTCTACATGACCAAGTCATGTGATCTCGAGTTATCCCATGAACTCAGAGTAGTGTTTAAACATGGAATAGTTTGAGTCGGTGATTGAATGAAACTAGTAAATAATACTAATAACTACAACTACTGCCCATTTATAATGTATAATATATAACCAACCTCATCGTCAATGGTGAACGAGAGGTCAAGGGCAGAGAGTATCTGAGCTGCATCCTTCAGCTCCGTGTCGGCAAGTAAACCACGTAGACTCTCGTACAACGTTGGGTCCTGGAAGGCAAGGTCGTGCCATCTGATTGTTCGACCGAGGATGTATTTGAGTACAGGACGGCAGAGGTAAAGTGGGCAAGTCTCATTTTGTAACAAACATAACCCAATAACCCTAAAAGTAGACATGCAGCTTGATATAAGCATCAGACTAATATTTCAAATATAAAACACATCATACAGACAGCAGAGACTAGTGTAGATATAGAAAAGCCAACAGATTAGGTAAGACAACTCCACATTATCAATACATAGATGGTTGTGAGATAAGATAACTCCCAACACCCACCTTCCTACGTTTCTGAAGGCATTGAGCCGAGTGACAGACCCACTGCCTAGTAATGGAGTATAGTAGCCTTGTTTCCCTGGCTGAGAGAATAGAGGGAGGGTCTCTAGGTCTACCTCCGTACCAGTCTCCATCTTCTGACTAGACGAATCATCTTTTGATCTGAGAAATATATATTATGGATAACATAATAGAAACTAAGATGCTACAAAAGAAATCTAACTGAATATATAATAGTATTATTTCTTCGTCAGCACGGCTAACTCATTGGATGACAGATTCTACATATATACCTGGTTACAGTGGTGAATGCGCTGCCAGATGTTCCACCCACAGAAGGTTGGTCACCACTGGCATTGGATTCATCAGCTTGACTAGAAGCAGTGATTGGTGCAGCCGGCTGACTGCCTGGTACATTCTGACCAGCAGCTGTAAGTATAGCCAGGGCTTCATCTACCTTCTCTTTCAACGCGTCATCAGACGCACAGATCAACAGTAGCTGGCCCGGTGCCAATTCCAACAGCATGCCAGTAATCTTGGATGCCAGGGCCTAGTAGAATAGTTGACAGTTACAGTGATAGTGATACCACAGCATGGTGATACTACAGTATGAGCGAATACAATGATAGAAATACTACTACCAGGTGACACTGTTACAGTTCAAATACATACAGGCTGCAGAGTCTGTACTCTAGGTAGTATCCTCTCTCCAAGATGGCGTCTGGGAGCTGGCAACGAGCTGTTGAGTTCGTGTCTTTCACTGTCTGTTAATGGGAGGTAGTAGGGGGTGGCGGTAGCAGACATTTGTCTCCTCTCACTGGAACTCAGTCTACTGATTGTGGATGTGGGTCTAGCGGCGCCCTCTGCTAGTGAAGATCTGGTACGAGCAGAAGTGCTCTGCTTTCCAGATGCTCTTTTCCCACTGGCCGAGGCGCAGACATCAAGGGTGGGCAACTTCTCAGATGACAGCACCGCCTGGTACAAGAAGAAGACAACTTAGAAACAAGAAAACGTCTTGCCTATCCATGAGACAGATCAATGTAGTGAGAGACATACTAGTATGGGCGTCATGTGACTAATACACAATACTTACCCGTGAGAAATCATTGTAGAAGCTACGCGCCACTCCACTTCCCTCTCCAGGTTCATTCTTGAACTGAGCCTTAATCCTGTGAGCAGCTAGTGCAGGGGAGTAGGTGTTATAGTGGGCTCTCTTACTGTACTGGGCATTCAGTTGCTTGAAAGTATGTATGAGTAGGGGGCCCCTTTCCCTCTCCACCTGTATGTAGTACATACTAGGGTATAGCACACAACTATTACAATATATAGATGGATACATGTATATAAATGCTGATAATACATTATTCTATTGCTAAGTTTGAGAGTGGATGAAACAGTCCTGCAGCTGTTGCAGCCTTACTATTGTCTATACAATACACACTAACACATTATATACATGTATAATTATCATTGGTACATATACATGTACATGTAGGTGGAGTACAACTTATAGTATGGTTGTTTGCGTAATGATAATTGGCAAGTATAAACTGTAAGTACAAGAATCTAAGAAATGCAAGGACATGTAGAATAGAACTATTCACTGATACTATTATTGCCATGATTACAATACACAGAAATCACTGCATGACCTTAGCTCTAAACATGAACAGCAAACACAGAGCATCAATGCAGGTATAGGACAACTCCTACCTCAATAGTCAGATCTCTTTGCTGGGAGTTCCTCAGTTTTTCCATTTCCCTCCTAAACTTGGTCTCTTTAACAGGAAATCCACCGAGTTCATTAATAACTGAACCGGGTTCTACACCGACATCGTCACAGAATACGTGTCCAAACATCTGTACAGTTTGTCTCCATCTTCCAACCAGATACTCATATGTTATTGACTCACCAAAGAATGTAGTCCTAGATTGAAGACAAACAGTACTCAGTGTCTTGTTAATAACAGCACGCCGATTTAGAGTCAGAAAATATAGCTACTTTTTGGTCATAAACTGACCATATACTCCATTCTACCTTTGGTTAGGTGTGGACTAACTAACCTGTTACCAGAAGAGTTGATGGTCTGCTCAGTGAGGGTCTCAGTCATAGATGTAGACTGATGAGCGCCTGCACTGTCTGCCAACACAGTCTGGTTGCTGACAATGACACTGGTAGGCTTACCACCAACTGCCACAAGTCCCAAGACACTAGGATCATGTGCCCCTTGCACCAGAGGGGCTTTACCCAGTACATTACTGAAGGATGTGCTTGCCTTAGCAGACTCAGTCCTGGGGATACTCAGGTCAGCTGTAGTATGAAACACACACTTACTGGTTATCACGCATGCATCTAACAAGTATCAAGCTAATAATACCATGTATATGGAACAATGAACACTACAGCAATTTACAGTCTTATAACAGACTATATTCAATAACAAAGCACACATGCATCAGTACATATACATATACATGCAGCTAGATAATACAATACCAACTCAGCTCTGGTAATATTAGTCTTTATGTAAGATTATGGACAACACCCAATTAAATAGGAAGGATATGAGGAAAGAAGTAGTAGCAGATTATACAATATTACCATACACCGTTATATATGATATAGAGAATATGTATATGGAATATAAAGTGAGGTCGATATAATGTACAGTATATACATGTACATACACATATCCATACACATGTACAATGTACATACCTGGCTCATCTTGTGGAGGGTTGTCAGAGGTATATGTACCCATAGTGTCTAGACTAGGACTAGCTCTCATGTCCCTGCTGGTTACATGTCTACCTAGACCCATATGTATCGGTATTTCAGCAAATTTACTGTTCGAGTCCTACAATACAAGTTAGTATAGCTGTATACCATATCCACCTCAATACAGTGGGCTACAGGGGTTATCCCACCCTCTTGCTATCCAACAACTATTGTAATATAGAAATAGTTCTCCGCATACACACTGTACCATTATGATAAGGCTATTTCTTTGAAAGATGTAACACTAAAACTGTTCAACGTTTTCATACTAGATGTAGATCTGATTTGGTATCATAGTAAGTAAATCTTACCAAACTTTTATTGTAGGGCTGTTTGGAGATGCCAAACATTTCTTCGCGTCGAGCTAGAGGATGGAGTAGCTGTGGTCTCTCGGCGAGGGGCAGGGCCTGTGCCAGGGGTGTATGGATGGGATCTGGTGATACACAACCAAGGAATGTGGTAGACTCAGATCTGTGGAAGAATGGGTGACGATTTGATGAGCTGCTCAACTCTTCTGGAACAAAACTGTCGGCAGACATCTAAAAAAACATCAAACCCAGCGGGAACAGCTGATATCTATATTGTTAGTATAGAATAATCAAAGCGAGTTTTATTTTAAAACGATCTAATTACAATGTATAATCAAACAGCACATTATTTATCCACAATCCTACATTGTATATGCCAAGAGCCACTATTTAGATTCGGCATTATGCAGTGGGGACGCAGAACATACTTTGGAGTCGTCATCCTCCTGCTCAGGCCACGACTGTATTGATATCCTGTCATTAGTGATGAGTATTTCAGGCTCCTCTTCTTCTGTTGACTTCATATAGTAGATTATGGCATCAAACACATAGGCTACGTGTTTCAGAGCCATCACATCCAGACTGGGTATGCAGCCGGCATGCTCATCATTGTATGACCTCATCAGAGAGAGCATGTAGGAGAGGAAGCCTTGACGACCTGGTACAGAGTGTAGATGTGTACATACATGTACATGTATTATTCGTATAGCAGATATCAGCAGTGGAAAGGCAACAGAGGAACTGGTTATGTCTACCATTACTCCATGCTGGACATGATCAAAATAAGATTGAGAACTAAGTGTACGTTACTGTATGTAACTATGTGTAATATAATAACACAGACAGACAGAGCTTACCGACAGCTGGAACACGAGTTCGTTTATTGCTCCAACCCTGGGAATTCCTACCAGCAGTGACTACTCTGCTGGCGACTGATAAGTCAGTCTGTCGCCCATAGCTCGGGTTCATCGGGTGGTTGGGACTGCTGGAGTCAGTGGAACTAACAAGAGCCGTTCCAAACCGTAACTGAGCCTCAGTGGCGTCCATTACACCAATCATCCAGTTCCACGGCACACGCAGCTCATCTTCAACGTGCAGCTAAATATTGTAGATAGATGCAAGTCTTACTGTCAGTACATGTACATACAACACAGTACACCAGTACATGTACGGTACATATGGACACACTAGCACCATATGATAGCAATATAAGTGACAATATGACACTTTAGAACATGTGTTAGGATAGAAAGCAAAGAATATAAACCTGCAGTCGTTGCACATCCTTCTCTGTGTAGTCAAGAACTCTGACTAAGTTGGGAGCTAAGGCTCTGTAGTCTCTGATAGTGTTCATCAAATCTGCAACCTAAAGGAATACAGACATCAACTGACCAAATGGAATATGTGGTTTTTATAAACATCAACTTGCAGACCCGTCTCAACATCCAACCTTCAAGCACCAACTTTAATAAAATATAGAATATGCGAGCCTGATGGAAGTAATGTATGCAAGTATATACATGTATGTACATTATAGAGACAATGATATTTACCTGTCTAATTATAATACCAAACGTTCTACTCAAGTTATTAGCTGTCGAAGTAGTAGTCTGCGAGTTTGCCGAGTCATCTGTTACTTGCTGGGATGCAGCGACAGCGGCAGCAGCTGATTGGACAGCAGTGTTAATAGCACCATTGAGAGCCACAGCGTTGGAGCGCCTCAAGTTCACTGGATCAATGTAGATGAGACCACTAGAGGTAGGAGGGTTCGCAGCGGTACTGCCAGTAGCCGGCCTTGCACTTGAGGATGACGGTGCGGGAGGCTGACGTAACGCCCATCTCATAGACTGTGGTGTTTGGTGGGATCTATGGTTAACAGCACCTGGCTCTACAAAACCAAATTATAATCCTAAAAGGGTTTACAAAAAGTATAATATACAGTAGCTACATACATGTAGGTGACTTTCCTGCACTGAACTGTGTACGAGTCTCAAATGAGTACAAACATAGTCATACCTGTTGTCCTTCTCTCTAGCTGCTCAATGACCATGTTTGATTCATACTCCTGGTCACTATCCTGACCATCATCACTGTCCACCTCCTCATCACTTAGACTAGAGTCTTCTTCAGAAAAGAAAGCTATCTGGTGCATACCTGCATATACAATGACATTCTCTATGATATCCCAGTAGTATATCACTGGTAGAACTTTGGTACTTATTGAAATGTGAACAGTGCACACTTCTGTTTAGTACACAGTCTAAGTGTTACTGAACTCAAGAAGCTATACACAAACATCGTCCATTAGTAAACATGGTTATTGTTTCTAGCTACATAGATATCACTAGAGTAGATACTGACCATCAGATGACCCCATCTGAGTTGTGTTATTCCTACTAGTGACCCCTTGACCTCCTTCTTCATAACCACCTGCTGAGTGGACACTACCTCCGGGTACACTCTCATTCTCAGAGTCAGACTCGGCTAGCAGGTCAAGGTCCATATCACTCTCTCCCTCCGGTGGATCAGCAACTGTCATAAGCACAGCAAATCAGCAGATAAATACATGACGTCATTAGATAACACAATACCTGATGACTTAAACATGAAACAGTCTAGTAGATCTTAACTACAGGCACATGCACACAGTAACTTGGCCACAATTATCCAATACAATTTTGGTAAGATACAAATTCCACAGGAACGTTACAGTATAAATACAGTGACTATGGGGGCTGACCTACCAACGACAACCGATGATAGAACGAGGTAAAAAACACTCAAAGATAGTGACTAGGAGAGAGCGTATGTAAGGAACTCAATGAACAGGTAACAGAAAAGGTGCACCAGTACATAGTATTCACATATCTACATATAAACAAGATAAGACAACTCCTTACCATATTCCTGTTCTGCTTCATGCTCCATCTCCATCTCAGCAGCCTCTGATAGAGGCATTTCACCTTCAGCAGCATTTGCCTGGCTTACAGCCTGTTAATGTAGTAAATACATTGTATACTTGAATCAAGAATAAACAGGATTATTATAAGTGTTAGATGTAATTAAGGCAGTGAATCTATATTTAGTATTAGCAGACAATGTTTGAAATAGGTATGCTATGGATAAATGTTACAATGACTAGCGCTGCAAAGAACCAACTAGCCACCAGGAAATGTTCTAGAATCTATATAGAGAAGAGACTACACTGTACAGGTCAACTGTACTGCAAACAGTAGCACATTGAAATTAGGTAGCAGTTAAAAGCATTGGACCCAAGCGTCATTTAATGAGAGAGTGAGTAGTAGGCATATACACCACAAACTCAAATCTAGAATATCACGTACATCTAGCATTACATCAGAGATGTTGCCAACTTCATCCTACAAATTCAATCAATCATTAACAAACAAGCATACGTCAATCTGTATTTATTCTCATAACTGAAGAGCCTGCACAAAGTAAACTGCTAACTGCTAAATCACTGCTGAGTACCGAAGGAAATGTGGGGTAACAGTGCCAATAAATAAGTTTGAGATAATAGTAGAATAGCTCACTGGTTCGTACTGCTCCCTTGCCATGTTGTCCAGCTCCTCATCGTCATAGAGAGCGCTGCGATCAGCAATCTCACTCTGAATTGTGTTGTCCAGGTGCACATGGTGACCAGTGGTTTGACCGTCTGGTGGTCTCTGTGGTAAAGGGTCGGTTACGAATAGATCTTCGCTATCCTGCACCATCTGTAATCAACGAGGTAGCCATAAGAGAAGTACATGACACAAATACAAACAACACAACCATCTATCGGGGGTATTCATAACACACTTATTAATTACTCACCTCCAGGCTAGAAGAAGCTATCAAGGAGAACGCAGATGTTGGTTTGAGTACGCCCAGAGTGACAGGAAGTACAATAGCGTTAGCAGCTTTACACAGTTCCTGTACAGCAATATGTATTACAGACTGGAAGACTCTCCTGCACTTGGTTAGTGTGGTGTTGTTAGTGCTATAACAGCTACCACTACTGCTACAACATATACAAACATCAACATTGTACAGCAACATGTACAAGTAAAGTGGGATTGCTGATTAAAGTTCATACTTGGGACAGTATCCAGTTGTATAACCTAATCACAATTACTTCACTCCCAGTGATAAGTTCATTACTATTAATAATAGAATCTACAGAGACTATGGCTAGCAGGTAACTATTTACTAGTAAACAGTGAGCTCTGTATGTATATAAACAGAGCAGATGAACTGACCTGCGGGGTACTCTGACTGTTTCAGAGCTAGACTCTGCACTCCTCACCACATATATTCTCACAACAGATCGAACAAACCGACGGGTGACCAGGACAGCTTCCTGTTTACGTTTAGGTATCACAGTATTCTGCATCTCTCTAATCACAGTAGTCAGCAGTGTGTCTAGCATCTGTATGTATGTACAAATCTTTACATAATGTGTGTATACAGGTTATACCTGCTCACAATATACCGCTGTGACTTATTGGTGACATTATTGTATTTATAGACAGAATATATGGTAGTATTATAGACTGTACGTTACTAAGTTAGGCTTGACAACACAAATGGTTCATATACATGTACAAGTATATGACTCCCATCTAAGTACAGTATACTTAGAATAATCAGTAGAATGAGTATGTCACACTCTAGTATACGCAGGTAATGTAATATCCATACATACATCTTGGCTGCACTTGGACAGGAGGCAATGAGTGAACTTGTCTAGCAGATGTGTACCACTCTGAGATTGAAGGTAAGCTTGGTCATCAAACATATGATCACTAAAACAACATTGGAACCTTATATACATGCATATTAAAATATATGTACATACATATATATGTATGTTGTGTATTGTCTTATGGACAGTTTGACCAACAAAACTGCACATTGGACAATCATGCCGAACATGAATTTTCGAATACACAGCTTTGGGATAAATAAAATTATTGCACTATATATAGAACCACAAGACATTGTTAGTACAACGGTTTGATCCACTATGCACGAGTTATTACACTACCTTGAGGTGTCGTCCAGTTCACCACTGTAACCAGTCAGCAGCATGTATTTAACAGCTGTCCAGTCACCTAGAATCCTCTCCAACGCTTTCTTTGCGAACTTTGGAGGTTCAAGGTCGTGTTCTGGCATCGCAGGGTCAGTCTCTGGGATGTTAGCACTAGACTTCCTCACAACAGTAGAGCGTACGCGTCTGGTGAACTGTCTCTGCTCAAGGTGCTGTCGGCCAACCGTCTGCACCAGGAATAGCAGCACGTTCTCACCTCTGTAACAGCCACAGGACGCAATAATCAGTATCATACCGTAATATACACGAGACTTGGCTATGGGATGGTAAAGAACATTGTACATACACAATAAAACGATTCAGGTGCAGAGCGGGGCTATATGGTAACTGTGAACTGATCCACTCACCTGCTATTTGGCTGTTTCACCAAGTCTGTCTCACAGAGTAATTTGCTAAGGAGCTCATGTCTGGCTGTCTGATTGCCACCTATTAGTGCTTTACACTTGCACTTCTCCCAACAGTCACAGTAGGCAGTGGGTGAGGTGACCTTGAGCTTGCAGTTGTGACCTTTATGACAGACACGGGCACACTCTGAGCAGCAACAGAGGGAGCCGGTGAGACCACATGTCTTGCACTCATATATGTCCTGCAGAAATAAAGAGAATCAGTCTGACAAACCAAGCTAGACGCTGCCTGCATTTATGGGAGCACAACTACCTATACAAGTTGGGAACATGTCATTGGGGAGTGGCACCAACACCTCGCTGGACGCCAACATGAGGAAAAGAACATGGTAACAGCATAACAACAAATACAACCTGTGATTGATGTCAATGATTTACATGCAGTATAAGCTAACAGTTACTAGATAGCCGCACAGAACTACTTGTACATGGACATGTGGCATGCTTTCAAACATTCATAGCATTTAATCACCTGATTAATGTGCTGTGTGCCAGTCCATGTGAAGCTACACGTATCGTTACAGCAAAGCATCAGGAAGGGGTTATCATCTACGTTGGAGCCGGCAGGGTAGAGCATGTTCATAAAGGCATCCTGATCCACTGCATTGTTAACGGTTGCACTCTGCTTAGCTATGTTAATGAGAACGGTGGCAGCATTGTACGCTCTTGTGCTCACTGCTTGCATGAATGGAGTCAGGCCGTCTGTATTCCTGCAAACATGTGTAACATGTAACATGCATGACAGTGATTCTAATGTACTTAAATCACTATCTACAAGTGTATATGCAAGTTGATGTAATAGCAACTTGATAGTATGTAGAATTAACTACAAATTGATCATAGAGAATAGTTTGAATGAAGAATGTAGCAGAACAACATGCATTTTCAATATTATATTAAATTAATGAGTAGACTAGTACATTACATACTTGGATGATAGGAGGGCCCCCAAGCAAGGTTCTATTAATGATGATTCGCACAGGATGTTGAGTATAGTAGCGGCATTGTTACGTCGCTCCTTGTCTGCGAGGACAACAGGAGACATACTCCACAAGGTGGGGGCAGGTGCGTTCTGTAGAGTGGTGTTACCAGCAGCTACAGCCCCCATCTCATGTATCAGTGACCAGGCAAAAGTGAAATCCTTATCCTGAGTTGGACCTCTCCGCATTATAGGGTGTAGCCTGTATAACAGACATTGCACAATAATAGTATACATATCATGTAATACCGTATGCAGTGGCTTAGGGCATAACATCCGCTTTTAAACAGTTTCTGTCATCCAGATGACGCTCTTAGTACACAGAGTAACCTTGATTGCATGGCAGCACAATATTCAGGCAAGGATTGGTATTGTCATGGATGTTAGATTGAGTTCCTGACTACTCTATATACAAATCCTTTCATAAAAACTAACAATAAAACATTTTGGTTCTAAAACCTGAGTCAACTAGAGTTGTCCCAGTATTGAGTATAGCAGGCAGAGCAGCCCAACTTTCATACTCACATGAGCTCGTCTCCCCTACTAGTAGCTGCACTGTAGGCATCTAAAGCTGCACCTAGGCTACTGGTGGTCACTTCATCAGTGTCCTTGTTAGTGGTTGGCGTACACATAGACGCACACAGGTGAAGGATATTCCTGCCTCCATCTGCCAGCTGGTCTACAATATCCTGCACTAGGTTACCACGCCGTATGCCATTAGGTTCTTGGGTTATGTTAGATAGGATACTCTGTACGCCAGCCACATCACATCGTAGTATATGACGTATAATATCAGCACTCTAGAAATTAATATGAGAATGACATAGAAGCTCATTAAAACATAATATTGATTAGACAAGTTAATGATAAGTAGATCATAATACATTCTGCCAAACACATCATTATACCCGATCTATTAGACTTTGGTGTATGCATGAAGCACATGTATTTACCAGCCTCAACATTAATGTATTAATTACTTGCAACAGCATAACATAATTAGTTACAGCGTCTTTATGTCCAATGTATACAATATAAAGGATTATAGGACAACATATTCATTGGAAATAATGATTTTATACATTCATTATTCAGTTCAAAATATTACTTTGCTCCAAGGAGTTAACCCAAGGTCCTTCTAATACCCAACAAAATAATATGAAAGTACACACTGTATATCACAGCCCTGTCCATGCTCTGTAACATGTACATGCACATGTATAATAACAATACATTACATTATGGTTCAGTGCCTGACCTTGAAAGCCAAGGCTATGATGGAAACTTTATTTTTAGTGGCCGGTCCATTCACAACTGCTAGAGATTCGCTATGAGCGGCGACACTCTGCACAGGAAGTAGCTCAAACCAGCGAGGATCAGTGAACGTATGAGTAGAGTTACGCAGCAGTGGATAAAGAGTATTGTTGCCATCTTGTAACATGGTAATACCACCGTCACTGAAAACAGAATAATTGCATATAACTACAAAGTTTATCAATATACATCTCAGTAATTATTTCCACAGCTAACAGGTGTCACATAACACACAAGAATACAATTATCACTGTATTAAACTAATGTAACATAGCAAGATTTCCCTACAACTTATATCGCAGATAACCAGCCATAGATTCACACGTAACTGTGACCAAATATTGACAAGTCTATCGCTATTATACCCATCATACTACAATCCCACAATCCATCACACTACTAGGGCATGCAACACATCTAATGGCTCTTACGAAGGTGTGTTGAAGGAATCAATGTTGATCTGATGTTTGAAGAGATTGATCTGTTTCTTGTTGATCATAGCACTGTTGTTAGCTGGTATAATATTGGGCTCACTGAACTGGTTAGACGTCATGTCATATGTGACGTAGGACAGTGCATTACTAGTGTGGCTCTGTACTACCAAGTGCAATTCTGCGAAATATGCAAATAAAAAATGAGATACACAGGCTATACACATATACAATGAGATACACAGGCTATACACAGATTGTACACTGTTCATTTCAATCAATCTGATAGAACCGACTCAATGACCTTGTACCAGGCCCTGACGGCTTTCAATTTATAAACCAATCAAATCAATAGCTGTCCTTCTGATGAGACTATAAGATGCTTCAAAATCACCTGAAGATTGACTACATTGTGATTACACTTGCACTGCACTATAAACACAAGTAGTAGGTGACTATACATACATGTAGAACTTACCACTCTCTAATACAGAGACAGATAAGACCTGACCCTGAGTATAGCAGACTTTCCTGGGAGTATTCTGGAATAGGTCTGGTAGTTTACTAGCAGTGGCTCCTCTTACAACCTGCAAATGTAAGCATACAACAGTCACATGACTGTCATGTATAGAGCTACAATGTAATATCCAACATACACTGTACATGCAGGTAGTACTCCCCAGATACTAAATAGCCCCACATCACATAAGCTATTGGTTTAACGCTTACCTGTAAGTCATCCTTCCTTAGCAGACGGACGTTATGCAAAGGGTCATCTACAGGGTCACTGGTGTTACTGAACTTGACAGCAGCAAATCCTCCATCTATCTTAATAACTCTGCCGACAGGGTTGGAAGCCTTCCCATCCTCTATGATGATGCAGTCTTTAATGTTCCAGTCCTCCTCATCACACAGCCCTTTATCCAACTCTTTTATAGGTGTAGGCTGCCGCTTGCGCTCTACAGAATACAGTCAATTTATAGTCAACCAACCAAGTGATGAAATGGAAACAACCTAAAGGTAAACAAATCGTGGCCGCCGATAGCTTGCACTCAAAAGTTACTGTCATGTACATTTAGACCGTCTGTGAAATCATATACTTACTAGCAGTAGCAGATCCTGGACTCACTAGAATTGGTCCACTCTGCTCACTGCAAGTGGAACTGGCTGGCGATGGTGGTGGAGGCATGTCAAAGTTTATGTCCGACGCTCTGGTAGATTTACTGTCTTTGCCATCCTGTTTAGTATCTCTGTAATATATTGTGGTGTAGAGTTAATATTACGAGAGTAAAAAAAAGCATGATGGACACATTAACAGCGTCTACACAACTAAAACAAGACATTTATGTTATCAGCTAGTAATATAAACAAAATATTTCAACAGGAACAGTCATCAATTCAGCAGCTATAGGATAGCTAGCAGTTAGATAACCTAACAAACAGCTGATACTAGTCACTTACCCAGGAACTGCTGGTTTTTTCTTCAGCTGAAACCTGCAGACATCAGACCAGCTCCAAGCAGAGGCCATCAGTTGACCAACCTTTGGCATACTGCCACTTATATTGAAGGCTACAGCACCATTGTGATAGAGTGGGTTAGATTTCATGCTAACCTACAATGTATTATTACAAACATGTAATCTATAAACTACATCACATCAAATCATGCACTAAGACATTATACTACTATACTTGCTTATCCATATATCACACAGTACATGGTCATTTTGTCCTATTGTACATGTACATAAACTAATGCATCTGAAGCCACCACTTTTCACCACAATGTTATTAGGCCTAATCGCACGGGCTAGTCCACACACAGCATCTGGTTATCAGATCTGACTTGAGTGACCAATGATGATGTAAGACTGACCTGCTGACCAGTGACGATGTCACTGTATGTTGATTTATCCTTATCCTTGGACTTCTTACTCTTCTGAAGAGCCCGTTCTAAAATCTTTTTTCTAAGTGGTGTGGGTAGTACTCCCCTACAAATATGACTCACAATCTACATCGTATCTTAGTAAATAATAACACCTCTCCCAATCAAAGACAACATATTTATAACCAGTAGAACAACTAGCACTAATGCAACATATACTGAAGACAGTGGATCACATTACTTCATCTAGTACAATACTGAAATCTATAATGGATAACAGAGGAAGTCGGTATAATCATTCTACAGAGTAGACCACACAAATGTAGCATGCATAAAACACTGGGTAGGTGACAGAATATCATAATGGGTGGATAAAAGCATAGGAAACAAGTGCCCACTTACCACCAGTAGAGGGAGCCATTCTCTAACCACGCACATGTATACAGTGAGCTGGTGAACACATACTTAATGGAACTGTTCTCAAACTCGGGGAAATTAGTGGCTGGTAGCTCCAGTTTATTAGCAGCCAGAGCAAGCGTCTCGTCAGCCCAGACTGCCACCTACGCAGTAGAGTAAATCCAGATGATGTTGGATATAAGTGTGTATATATAGAGAAAGAAAGAGAGCAAGTTACAGCATTATTATAATATACCAGACTAAACTAGTACAAAACTGGTTTGAGCAGGTACAAAATACATGTTCCATAAATTGTATACAAGACTAGTTATACTACATTATGTTCTGCTTTGATTTAGTACGACACCTCATGTAGAGTAGGACTAATGGTAATCTATGCCGCTGGCCCCTACCTTCGAAGATTCCGTCCAAACTGAAGCTCTGACTAGACTGGAGGATATACCCACCACCTTCTCATTACTGAGTAACAGAGGTAGAGTCTTGGGGTGATGAATCTCCGGGTTCTGAACAACAAACAAAATAAAGGGTGTTCTACCTAAACTACATTGTGACACAACGGTATGAAGCTTTTAGCAGTTAGCAGTAACTGTGGGTATTATTCTGGTTTGGTTACAATAATAATTAATTACTTTAATATGTGTGACATGTGTATATGACATTATTCTATTATTCACTTCAGTGGTATGCAATTAATATCCATGATGCATAGTTGTTATAAAACAAATCACCATACCTTATGAATGTTATACACATGTATTAATAAACATAAACATCTACCCACCTCTGTGGAAATATAAGGCTCTTGTTCAGACCACTTCCACTGATATAGTTTACCATGGCTGTCCAGAACTAATAGCTCTGAATACATTGCAGATATTTGGCAATATGTTGCTCCACTTTCCTGTATACGAGTGTATATATGTATAAAGTAAAGGAATAAATACAAAGCAGGTACATTTAAACACTATATCACGAGAACATCCGTGCAATATGGCGATGGCTATAGAAATACACCAGAAACAAAAGTATGTGTAAACATTTATATGCATGGGTAGTATATCAGCAATCATGAAATATAACTTGCCGGCATAGTCATGAATTGCAAATGTTCTCCAAAACCCAAAGCATTCTGTGTATTATTGCTACTAGGGGGTGCTTTAGGCGGTTTTTCCGCTGTAGTCGCCTGTGTCCCAGTGTTAGTAGTGCGAGCGGATTTTGTGTCAGATTTTCTGGTGGCAACCGGCTCACCAGAGCTATTTCTCATCAAATTGAAACACTGCAAATATCAAATACATCAATATACTGTAGTATTGTAACATCATAGTACATAAATATGGTATCATAGTATCAGACGCTCAAGAAAAATTAATTCTATAAAAACATTTTGAACTAAAATTCGTACTGAAATAGCAAGTTCATCGGCCTGGGAGAGATGATAGCATTAGATTCATGAATGAACACTCGTACCCTTTCAACAGAGGAGCGGATGTCAGCTCCTTCCTCCCGCAGTGCTGAGTCTAGCCACCTTCTTTCTCTTAGTCTAAGGAATGATGACTCTCTATCACCCCGTAGTGTCTCGTCTTCTACCGCTGCAGCTGCGTTGGCTAGAGCAGCTCTACCTGTACATGAATGATAGAGATGATCATGTCTATTGTTGAGAAGGATTACTATCATTGTCTTGCAATGTAAGAGTAAGCGGATAATGTGGTAGTAGAAGACATATACCACACATATACAGCAAATGCTGATGAGCACTGTGTTAAATCTTCTAATTTCTACATAGGCGCTTTCAATCTTTGCTCGGGGATCTATGATAGGTGCTCAAATTTTACTTCATGATCCCGCAACACAGTCTCGTACTACAGACAGTCAAACCATCAACACAAAATTGAACTTGGCTTGATAAAACACAGAGTTTGAGCAGAGCTAGGGGTAGTCTCAGTACAGTCTTGTGAGCTGCCCACATACCAATATCGGTGCGAGCTATTAATAGCCTGTGGGATGGTTTAGGATGCACTGTTAAACACAGATGTTATTAGTGCAGGCTGTATACTAGTTTGAACAATCAAAATACGTGATACACACACATTATAAGTAACTGAAAAGCAATACGATGCAGAAGAATAAGGCTTACTAGCTGCTGCAGAAGACACAGCTTGGGATTGTCTGGCAGTGACACGTGATCTAAGTGGATGATGGTGGTAGGACACGAGATCGCCATCTAATAGAGCCTCGGCTGCGTCCATCAGTACAGAACTGTGGTCTCCAGGAGCTCCTGTGTCAAGCAGGGACATGAGATCATCTACAACACAAACACGCATTCAAATACCATGACTCTACTCTTATTCAATCCAGTATATACACAACTATAATCTATTACATAACACTAAACACATTAATCAATAATGACCTCAATAATGAGAAATCAAAGGGCACTTTAAGCTTTGCTACCACTTGAATGTCCTTAGAGGTAACTGTATGTGCATGCTGTATCTGAAATTGGAGTATGCAAAGATATCAGTAAACCCATTACTACTCACCTCCAGGCATATAGCCATCCTGACTATCATCATCCTCATCACCTTCATCATCCCGACTCAGTAAGTTATTAACTGCTAAATTGACATCCAAGTTCTACAATAACCCAGTGTTCAGTGTATAGCACTATATATACAAGCACATCTAAGTAGGAAAAAAGATTTATGGAAGGAAAGATTTAGCAGTTGAATTAGCAATTGAATTCGCATTTGAAGTCGGAAAATTTGGCTACATACCGTCCTTTGCAGTTCCCGAATGATGAGACTTCTGGACTTGCCTTGGAGAACTGAAAGGCACTGATCCACCAATTCATTAGGAACCAGAGAGCTTGGAATTGGTGGTCTTCCCAGCAAAACCCCAGCAGGCCGCCCACCTAAACCATGCAAATAATACTATATTCATTCTTCGCAGCCAACCACTGAACTGCAGTAAACGACTACATCTGGATAAAAGATGGGTGAATTCTCAAAGTTGGTGACGACCTTATAACTTTCCCCCAAGTTAGAGAGATTCTACTTACCATAGCATGACTAGATTAGATATAAAAGTGTGTTTGTCATTTGAAAAAGGGTCTTGTAGCAGTGTTTCACGCTGGGTTCATAACAGGCAGTTACTACGAGTGGTGGTGAGAACTTGGTAAGCTCACACACCACTATAAAATAAGACACACCTAGTTGTGGTATAAAATACCACCGAGATACTCAGAATTGAAGGTCTGCCATTATATATATATAATTATAATAGTAGAGATTGTTACACCATTTACAGGCTACTAATTCAAGGATTGTATTTGACCTGCACTAGTAACAGCATGAAGTATCCGACTAGCACGCGCTCCTCGGCCAGCTGCACCACCTGCTCCACTAACGGCTATTGTACCAGCCACAGGGCGTGCTCCAATGGCTGAAGCAGCAGATGCTAACGTAGCCAGAGAGGTAGCAGTCTGTTCCTGTCGTGACAGCCTACTGGATGCAGAGACATTACTGGAAGAATACGAGCTTGTAGTAGTAGCTGTGGTTGTAGATGCAGTTGTACTACTGTAATAAACAGCAGCGCTAAGTGGTTACCGCATGTAACTGATCAAGTTTATTGTAATTATTACGGCCTACTGGATCTATATAGATAGCCAGTTGAAATAAAACCATCATCACGTGGGACAAATCACTTCAGCTAATCAGCAGCATGAGTGTCCTACTACAATGCAATGCAATAAGGTTGTGTGGAAACAATAGAGTGCACAAATGATTAGTAGGCAGAGCCTTTGATAAAATACACTGATGTCATCTAAATATTGCCATTTTCAAACCTTTTTGATTCTGATGGTGCTTTCACAAGTATGTCTAGCTTGTCTGCAAGCAAACTATAGGTTGTCCGACATACCCGTCCGTCCTAAAACAATAATTTAACTAGACTATATTTCTCAGAGAAACAAGCTTAGAAATATTACCCAATTCAACACAATTATGTGCCATAATGGAAACTTATTATAGTCATATGCAAATACATGAGCAGATACTCTCATTGCAGCTGGATTCATAACCTAGGATACCTTGATACCATTTTAATTCCTCATGTGAGACACTTTGTTTACCATTACCGTCATTATTGAACAATAAAAACCTAAAAATGTGCTAACAAAATCGATGTATACTCATAGTATTTGCTAACAATAGTCTCTATATGTCAATAGTAAAACTACATGAAACTGAATCGCCCAGAATCTAACTTGTTGTAAATACCGTTAACTAACCAAATGCCTACAGCTAATGTATTAAGCCTAAATATTAGGAATGACCCCTCCAAGTCTGCAAGGCTAATAGTTACAGTTCACCGAAGATAGAGGTTTGATATACTCCTTTGTATTCTACATACCAATAGGCCTACAGTCTAACTCATCACTTTTGCTTAGATCACTACATAGATGCATATACTAGATTACATGGAAGAGTAGCATGCCCTAATTACATGTAGGCCTCCATTATGTAGATGTTTGCATGCTTATAATTTGTCATGTGCTGCAGATCTTAGGGAAAAATTAAGCTGATGAAAAGGGTAGCCAAGTAAGAACCAGAGGCTAGGGCCCAGATTTCTTCACATGGTTAAACAGAATACTACACATCACTCAACTGCCCAGTCCATTCCATATAAATCTCAAATAATAATTAATGTTTTTACCTGTAGTAATAAGGCGACATGGCTATCAGAAAGAACACATTGAGCTATAATGGCTGAGCCAAGGGTCTCAAAGACAGGAGGGCATTTGTAGCCATGCTTGCTTATATTTGTTGATAAGTCACGCAGCCTAAAATAAGACATAATGCACATTGATCTATAGATAAATGTATATAGGCCAAAGTATTGAATCAACAAAGACTAAGATCGCGATGACAGTGACAATCAGAAAGCTTTACACACTCATAAAGGTATTTGAATTAAATGTAATTGAGGCACCTGAACTAAACAATAAATCATTAGCATCAAGGTTACCAGGCATTACCATTGTGAATTTTCACAACCAACTTCTTGGCTTTTATATTTATTATAAAAATATCTATATAATATAGTATTAGTATACAAAAAAGAGTTACAGGAAACACTGGTACGTACTTGTCATGAAAACCGTCGACTGTCTCTGGACTTGAATGGAGCAAGAAGTGTAGGGAACTCATACTGCTGATACTAGGCTAGAGAGCGAAGTCACAAGGTTACAATAGCCAGCAGAGTAATTGCAACAGCCTGAGCCTAAGGTTGTCTCCACCCTGATTAGCAGTTGGTGAAGGATGAAGGTATAACTAAATAAATATAACCTAGATGAATATTGAATACTTTACTTTTACTTTATTTAATTATTAACACGGATTAAGACTAGTCACGTCTTTAGCTTGACTAAGACTAGACAAGACTAGTCAAAGTCAAATTAAATTGCTTTGAAAGTGAAAGCCAACTCGACTGGAAGTTATTCAGTTTTGTTTATCACGGTGATTAAACTCTTAGGCATGAGTTTTACTGTAAGTGCGCATAATTCATTACCCGACCATGACCCTATATACGACCACTAACATTGACACACTCACAGTACAATTTGTGAGCAATTAATACGACATATCGAACACTTCCACTCTTGACACTAGAACCAAAATGAGAGAAAATGGGGAAGGCTACTTGCAATTGAGATTCTCTGCTTTCCTAATTTTAATCTCTAAAACGACAAAGAATATCAGCTTTGGTTACTAAATTCAAGACCTGCATTAAGTGTCAAAAATATTTTTTGACTGATTAAAAATTATACGTTGTTAGTTTGTTATTTTTGGTGTAAGAAAACCTGTCGTGCTTATTTTTGAGATTAAATTGCTGACGGAGAAAACTAAAGGGTAGTAGAGAAATAGCGAGTTGTTACACATAATCGAGTTTGGATCTTTTGTGGATTCTTTATACGTATAATACAAATCTGAACACATCCTGGTCAGTTGAAGACATCTTCATTTCATAAGATTCAAAATTTTCACTATATTTCACATCGTTCGTTTTATGCTTATAATCAGTGCTTAAATTGTAAATTAAGAAGTGGGGGGACTGAGCTGATGAGGGTGCGGGGGTGGGGTGTGGGCACCCCCGCTTAGCCCCGCGCGAGCGGAAAATCTTGCAAAATGGCTTCTAGAGACATGTTCTGGGAAAGTTTGAGATGAGCTTTGATGATGTCTTTCTGCAAGGAATTTGTCTATTGAGCAGTCAGTTTTTGCAGATGAGTTTTTGCTTGTAAATTAGATAATACAAATTTAGCGTTGACTCGTACCTTCTGAAAGAAAACACCCCTGATATTGGAGATGCAGGAATTACAAGATGCTGCACAAAGGAGCAAACTTCAGGCTTACTTCTAGGTGATTAGAAGTTAGATTTAATTTTTATTATGCCATAGAAAGATATTTTGTTTGTATTAATATTGAGTTCTATGTAAACGCTACCAGCTTTAAAGCATATAGTAAATGCTACTTGATGATGCATCTACTACTAGCTCAGTTCCATTATGGATTGAGCACTGGTGTCACTATCATCCAGTTTCCCTAAGAATGGATGTGTGCATAGAGGAATACCAATATGTACGCTACCACTACTACTGGTTTTGTTGTTGAAGTAAGCAGTAGCAATACTAGGTAGAGTGTACTGATACTATTAGCAGTAGTAGTAAAGAGCAACTACTTGTGGTGAGCACTAGCACTATGAGTAAGTCTTTGTACTACTACTATTGCTACTAAAAGATGTTATTATTGCCCCACTATTATTGTGAGTGAGTGATCAGTAGTGGCATATTAGTAGGAACTTGCTAGTTAGCAAGCTGTAAAAAGGTTTTTATTACTACTAGTAGCAAAAAAGTACCAGTACTACTTGTTACTAGTAAAATCTTCTTCACACTCGCATCATTAGCTATCACCAGTGATCGAAAAGAAACAAATTTTAAGTGGGTAAGCTCCCAGTCAATATAGTGCAATGCACCCCAGGTGCAGGGTGGAATCCCGGCCACCAAATTGTTTCAAGTCTCTGAGATTCTTAAAATTTATTTTGCTGGCATTAGCCTACTTGGTACAAAATATTGTATATTTTTTTAATAACATGATATTTTTTGGGCTATAGCTAATGTATTGATACCAGAAAATTTTAATTGTTAAGTTATATGTCCTTACCAGAAGAGATGCCACACTGAAGCCACAGAGTTGATTCAAGGCCAGTGGAGCGTGCCTGATACCCTACTGTTAGCAGTAAACAGTAAGAGACTGTATAGTTCAAATAGTAAGAGCACTTTATTGAGCAACAGCCTACATACAACTGAAGTCAGAATGCAAAATTGTGTACCTTGTATTATGAAATCAGTTTTAAACTAAGGTCAAAAAGTTAACAAGTATATTAGGTCGGTCTTGGACCAAAAGGGGTGCGAGTTACAGAAAATACAAAATGGTCTCGGATTACAAGCACTGCTCCATTTCAGACTAATGAAATTAGACAATATTATAGTGATCAAGGCATGTAGCAACAGCCAATAGCATGTAGGTTAACAAAAGGTATACAATAAAAAAGAAACCGGAAGGGGAAACATATATTCACGCTGCAATGTATACGAGTTAAGACAAGATAACGCAATAAGGAGACTGTTTATTTAGTTAGTTAGAGCTATAGTCAATCGGGAGTGTCGGCTCAGGACACAACAATATACAGTAGCTATCAAACGCTGAGGAATTCAATTGCGATGGCTATGTACAAGAACTCTCAACTCAGTTTTCTTTGAGAAGCTGTAAAGTGCAACGAATAGAGATAACCACAATCAAAATTAGTAAAACCAGAACATAGGACCTATTTCACACAAAAACAGTGACATTTTGCTTTCAAAGTCTGAACTTCTGACACCATTTAGTTACACAAAATTTAAATAGTAGCTCAAATAACTCTACAAAAATCTTGAGCTAAATAACGAAAGAATTTAACTTGACTTGCAGTTGGTCTAGATAATTTGATAAAAACTTGAGTTTCTCTTCTGGGGCCATGCAAAGATTTTACTTCTAGCTTAGAAGATTTGATTAGTCATTAAAAATGAATTGACTTGTGACTAAGAATTGGCCATGGCGACTTGAGTGTCCAAAAAAAAACACTTGCAGACATCGCTGCCTTTAGCTGTCTTAATTAATGTTGTGTTATCACATATAAGCTCTCTGGTTTAATACTGATTATACGTATGATTACATTTTCTAGCTTAGCAGCCAGTGAGTACCAGTATCCTATTATGTGCACAGAAAAACTACTATGTTTGTTTCTGTTTTACATTCAAAAGAACTGAACACTTTAGTCGCGCCTGTAATAAAATATATAATTAATAATAAAATAAATAGCATTATTATAATCATTTATTAGTCCTATAAATTTAACAAAGTACTAAGACTAGTATCAAATTATTTAATTCACTTAGCAAACTATATAACTCAATGATTAACCAAAATGATTGTGCAATGACAAACATGATATAATTTATATTAAGCATCCTAGCAACAATCCAGTAATATCTAGCTATCAGCCTGTCTGCACTAACTAAGCCCAGGACAAAGAATAGCCAGTAGAGTAGGCTACCAGCACCAATTGTACTGGAAGACTTGTCTAATCATAATCACAAATGTATCGAATTATTTGGATTACTTAGCAAATTATATTATTTAATTTAATAATTAGTAATAAATAATTGTACAATGAAAATTGTGATGCAATTTATATTTTCCACACTATCCTGGAGCATGAATCTTTCTTTTCAAATCTTATATCTACACTTGATTTAATAAGAGTCACACTTGATATTAACACCAAACATGCTAATACTTTCAATTCTGTTGCCTGTAATACTAACAAGTTTCTGCACAGTTTTCTAATCAGAACTGTTCAGGAGCTCCGCTGAGACTATAGAACTAGCAAAAAAGACTTGGAACTGTGATAATTCCTCTTTACTTCTAACCTGGGACCAAGGAACTGAGCCAAGACAAGATATCCTAGCTACAATCCAGTAACATCTATCTAACTATGATAGTTAGATAGTTACTATCAGCCTGTCTGCTCTAAGTGAAGGATGAAGAATAGCCAGCAGAGCAGGCTACCAGCTGGTGTAATCATGATCACAATATTGTAAATACTAAAAATAACGTCAAATTGAAAGCATTGCAGTGCACTGCTTGTTTATGTTTCCATTTGTATTTACCTCTGACTCTTTGAGTCTTTGTGCCAGAAAAACATTCAAATCCAACTGCGTAGCCAACAATGATAATTATTAAATCTACATGATTTGTGTTATAGAACCATTAAAGTTTTTTACTGTAATAACAGAAGACACGTGAACGCATTTCAATAACATTAATTTAATATTGTTAAGATTTTAACATGACCTTCTTCAGAAACAGTTGACCAATTCCTCAGGAAACTACAAATTAATTAAGAAGCTTGAACCGAGAAAGTCATATATGAAACAAACGTGAAACGTCCGTTGCTTGTTAGCTACTTTTGTATCAATAGAACGATACTATGGAGGCGCATATTTAATGCCGAAGAGAGAAGACAACTTTCTTATTATGAAGTGGGGGGACGTTATTGCAGAGCGTCCCCCTGGCAAATTTTTATTAGGGACGCCGTCCCCCGGCGTCCCCCCACAATTTAAGCACTGCTTATAATGATGTTGTATTCGGTATGTGCAACAGTGACTGTGAGTTGAAGCTGAAATTAAACGAAAAACAGTTCAATTGGAATATGATTATTATATTATTAAGTATTACCGTTATGTCAGTATTCATATTGTATTTGGTCTCCCAATTTTATGATCCTACAGCACATTTTGTAAATGTACTATACACATATTCGTTGTGCAAATGAATTTGTAGTCCAGTGTAGGCTAGTATAGTTGCCGTGTGTAAGGCCTTCTGAAATTTTATTTGGTTGGGATTTAGATTTAAATTTATTATATTTATTTCGTACTTCACTGTGACTGTACCAGAGAGTGTCAGTATATCATTTGCCTGTGTCTGTAACAACTAACTCACCATGACCATCTTTTAAGTCTCAACTCTAACCATAGAACTGTTCCATAAGGCCTTTCAAATTGAAAATTCATAAATTCAAATTCAAATTGGGTACCATTATCTTTTCTTTCAGTGTGGTCGTGGTTGAGACTGGTTTGACAACGATGAAATTCCATAATAAATACTTTAATAAAGCGTTCAACTCCTAACTAAGTCAGATATATCGTGCTGTGAACGGGGTTTGTGTGCAAAAACAACTGTCATTAACATAGGACAACTTCTGTGGGGTACTTGAAGACGCTACCCCTATCTGATGTCGTAGCGTTAGTTTTTGAAATGATTGTTCGCCAACCAATTTCTCAAATTTCCATGATGACATTGGTGCCGATGTTGGCTCAGATTTTGGTAATGGTTGGTGTATCTATATTGCAAGAATCTGTTGTGTACCAATTGGGAAACATGGCAAATAAACCACTGTGCTAATAGAATGTGTATAAAATTGAGCTCTGCATGAAAGCTTCAAGTTTTTATTGTGCTCATGTAGTTTGTATATATGAACAGTGTTACTGCACACAAATTGATTCTAAAAACAGTTTTATTCTTAGGCTTTGTTGTTGCCTCAGTTTTTCTGCAAAAATCTTTAATTGTCATTGGAAAACATTAAAATGTTTAGAAACTTTCTGGCAGCACCAAAGCCTCATTGTGGTAAACATACCTTGTTTTAAAAAAGCTATTTATTTCGCTTTCGTTAATCAGGCCTATATTGCCCATACTCCGAATACTATGTGTACAATGTTTATAATTCGTCTCTACGATTTTGGTGCATCAATTTGTTATATTCCATTTGCAGAGTTCCTGAGTCAACATACTTCACATCACTGTATTTTGAGACCTAACTGAGGGAAATTCATAATTTCCCAAGCTGTATTACCAGGAGAAATTGTTGGAAAGCTATTTTACAGTCTTCCATGCAAACAAGATAGTGACTTGTACCTACATGGGATATACTTGAACCGCAGCCAACTGATAGCATATATTATATATAGACATTCCTGACCATTACCATGGCAGCTGCAACACATGCCAAGCACATGGGGGAGCCTAACATGGGAAATAATCATACCAACAGTAAAGCAGAACATGGGGCTTCATGGAAAGAAAAATTAGACTTGCCACAAAAAGACAACAGAGTTAAAACTGCTGTACGTATGCATATTGTTAGCCAATAAGACATGGTGGGCCTATCGTAATATTTTCCTCAGTGATGAATTGCGGTATTTTTCATGATGCTACCATTCTGTCTTTTTTCTTTCAACGGCAGATGAACTCTCGCTTGTGCCTTCTGTAATAATTCCTTAATCATCTGGTTTGATTTTTATTGCTTATGATTTTTTGTTACTTCACATTTTGAAGGATGTGACCAACACTAAAGGGAACGAATTTGAAGATTTCTGTCTTCGTCGCGAGCTGTTAATGGGCATCTTTGAACAAGGATGGGAGATGCCTTCACCAATTCAGGAGGCTAGCATACCAATAGCATTATCTGGTCGAGATATTTTAGCTCGGGCAAAAAATGGCACTGGTAAAACCGGGGCATATGCAATACCTGTACTTGAAGGAATCGACACAGACAAAGATTACCTACAAGGTGCTTGTGGGCTGAGTATATATTCAAGAACTGATCCTAGCTAAGCGACGTTGGAGTTAATTAATGCAAAATACAGTCCCTTTTTTATTCATGTAATGAGTCAAGTATTTTCAAAATCTCACTATGACTATTTGGTTCACTTACACCCGAGTAACTCGACTGTTTTACCAAAGACAAAGTTTGTAGGCTAATTGATTGTTCCTTATCATATATTTTTTGTCTTCTGCTATTTTTCAGCATTAATAATGGTTCCTACTCGTGAGCTTGCTCTGCAAACTAGCCAGATTTGTAAGCAGATAAGTAAGCACATGGGCATTCAGGTGATGGTCACAACTGGTGGCACTAACCTCCGAGATGATATTGTAAGGCTCTATGAACCTGGTATGTATTGCATAACCACCCATCCAGCATTGAATTCAGCAAGCCATCATCATCTATCACAATTATATTATATTCAAGTTGATGATATTTGTGCTGTGGAGAACTTTCCTGCTAATCGATGTTCATGCATTTGCAGTTCATTTGATAATTGCCACACCTGGGAGAATACTAGACTTGATGAATAAGCACCTAGTAAAACCTGAACAATGTAGCAAACTGGTGCTTGATGAGGTGCGTATTTTGGGTTATCACTTATTCTAATGTCTACATTTGATTTTATGTCGACGTGCATGCCATTTTCTACTGCAACTAGTTTGTAGAGCAATTCTATATTTACTGGTATCACAAGGTAGATTTGATGAATTTTATATTAATATTACTTGAATAGGCAGACAAGTTACTGTCTCAAGACTTCAAAGGAATGTTGGACAGCATCATTGCCCACTTGCCAAGAAGTAGGCAGATCATGCTGTACTCGGCCACTTTCCCGCTAACTGTTGAATCATTCATGGTAAGTATCAATTTGGCGGGGACGGGTGCAAATTACAGGTAAGGGGAAACCCAAATCTCTTAAATCTCTCAGTGCAAGCCAAGTATGTTGAACAGACTCATGTAGAGTATGGACAATTGTATTAGTATTTGCATATTACGCTTCATTTAAAATTCACTTCCATTTAACCTGCTGCAATTATGTAGCATACTTACTTTCCTGTATACTTTCCCTGTTGCCATTTTCAGGGGAAACATTTGAATGACCCCTATGAAATTAATCTGATGGACGAATTAACACTGAAAGGTGTTACTCAGTATTATGCCTTCGTGCAAGAGAGACAGAAGGTGCATTGTCTTAACACGCTTTTCTCAAAGGTGAGTGTGGTGCCGTTTATTATGCTATTTGCTTTGCATTATATCTATTACTTATTGTGGGGTAGGAGACTCATTCCCTAGCTTTATATTCTGTGCTGGACAACTTTGTCATGCAGACCAATCATTTACATTTCAGCTCCAAATCAACCAGTCCATTATATTTTGCAACTCGACTTCTCGAGTAGAACTCTTGGCCAAAAAGATTACTGAGCTGGGTTACTCTTGTTTCTATATACATGCCCGGATGAATCAGCAACATCGAAACAGGGTATTCCATGATTTCCGTCAGGGCTTATGTCGCAACCTTGTCTGTTCAGGTGAGTTTCGTTTCTGGTGAATAATGCTTATATCCATGTATATCACAACTTGGCCTTGTCTTGTTGCAGACATTTTGCGCATTGTTCATTTGTAAGATGTTTTTTTTTCTCTTTGACATGTACATGTACATAAATATTCCTTTAACCAAGTGCTCTACAATCTGTCTCTCATTTTGCATAATCGATAATGGAAAGCGCTAGCTAGTAAAACATCTAACCACAAACACTTCTGATACATCTGTGTCTTATATCACATGGTGTCAATATAAAATGTGTCAAACGAAGTAGCTATGTATTCACATGCAGTATAATAATCCGCATGCAAACTCTGAATTGTATCTCAATCTGAGTTGATGGTTTTGGACAATAAAGTGAATAACCAATTGTAATCAAGTTTATGCTTTCTTGCAACTGGAATCTTATTTTCTTCAGATTTGTTCACTAGAGGAATTGATATTCAAGCAGTGAATGTGGTAATCAACTTTGACTTCCCCAAGCATGCTGAAACCTACCTTCACAGAATTGGCAGGTCTGGTCGTTATGGACATTTGGGAATTGCCATAAATCTCATCACTTTTGATGACAGGTAAAATATTGTATGAGATCTTCTTCTACCTATTAGGCCTGTGGAGGGTACCAAGCTCCATGACTATGTCAAATGCATTAATATAATAGTAACTGCATCGCTGTAATTTTGTCAGTGTTCTCATAATCGAATACTTTCATTATAAAAGTATGTATCCATCAAAGCTGGACTCCTTACTTCACACTAGCTGTCATCATCTCCTGCTGTTTTTAGATTTGCACTTCACCAAATTGAGCAGCAGTTGGGCACAGAGATCAAACCCATTCCCAAAGTAATTGATAAGGCTCTATATGTTGCTGAATATCACTCCGGGGCCCCTGATGAGGAAGGCCAGTCTGAAGACTCTCAGGGCGGTAACTCTTCCACTCGCTAGATGAATTCCCCTATTCTGCAGTACGAACTGCCGGTGCCTTTGTAAATATTAAAACTTTCCTTTGTGACATTAAACAGTAAATACCGTTTTGTACCAGATACGAGTTGCTCGTTTTCTATTCTAATAGCTATAGGGAATCTGAGAAGTTTCTGCAAACTGGCCCACGTAGCTGCATACTTTCTATAACATGTAGGCGAGCAATAGATTTTCAAGAATGATCTCATTCACTTTTCAAGTTCGCATACAAAGTAATTGGTTAACTTTTATTTAGCGTTTACTGTTTGTATTAATAGTATTTTTAATTGTAAAACAGTTTGCCAATTTTGATGGAACGCCAAAGTCAACATTATTTTTTTACTCAAAACTAATGTGGAGATTTTGGCTTGTTCTCTACATTCATCGAACCAGAAGAAAACTTTCATCTGTATTTATATTATATCAAAATGATGCCACTCTCTTCATTAATTTGAAATTCACTAATTTTGTTTAATTATTACGTTCCCAATTTTATTTGGCATCACATCCAGGACACCACAGATGACTAAACCTGGTATAAATCATGCTTTTTAGAAATGACCACTTAAAACTGTTACAACAGATGTTCATCTGTGTTGTGACCTGGTCACTGTCTTGGATCCTTTTAGCATGGCAGTGCTTCTCAGTGCCATAAGTTGAGCATGCCGATTGGCCACCCAGTTGAAGAGCTTTGTAGACAGGGTTATGACAACCAATCGACAGTAAAATTATTTTCACATGCATTGTGAACTTCATAGTCTTGTTAAATTTTTTGCAGTCTTGGTAACAACTGAATGGTTTTATTTTGAGGAAGGTAGGATTTTGTATGTTTTTTTTTCGCTTTCAAACTGTTCTGAATTGGAGGGTGTCTGTAAGTAAAATGACTATCTGGATAACTTGATAAAAGACCTATGATTGCTTGTGAACAGTTTGATGTTTTCGTACTAGAAAAAAAATTAAAATATTTGTTTATTGCATCCATGACTAGTTGGCATGGTATTTATTGAGAGTATGTACTGGTTAAGGATTTTTTTTATGGCTGCAATAAACACTAAAAATTGTAAAAAGGAGAAAATAGCAACTTGAGTATGTAAGGTTTTGAGAGTTAATGTTAGTTTATGCTATGACCATATTGGAGAAATAAACTGTTTGGAAGTTGCTAAAATACTTTCTTGTTGTCAGTCAGTGCAATTGTAAATAATGCCAGTGTGCCTGCAACAGTACAGCTAGTATTCCATTTCGCAATAGTTCTGAAGACATGGCTATGGCTTTATGCATGCCGAGTTAGAAATGGTACAATGTACATTACTTCATAGTTTATAATGGCCTAGAAATATCCTAAAGGGAAGTTTTAATATACAAATACATGTACATCACTGAGAATCAAGATGATGCCTAATCCACATGCTAAGCAAGCAGTTGGTCGATAATAATATAAAATATTTTTTCTAAGTTTCTGTGGTTTGCCAGGACTGTAATTTATTATTGTTCTATAGAACGTTGGGAGAAGTATTTTACTGCCTAGCATTGCAGGCACTGGTATCATTTTATACCTGTCGGTAAACAAATGAGAACCAGCAAGTTCTGATAAGTAATTCTCCAGGTAAGCTGTCCCAAAGTGGCGAGGTATTGGCTGAAAAGTTTTCCAGTGAAACCTGGAGACTTGACAGGTACGTATCGTACGTATTATTTACAAGCAGCACTAACTGTGATGTGCTCATTACTAATCGTTCTGGGACATAACGCATTTGCGTTGAGCATAGTAATAGAATGTGCTGCGAGTTTTAGTCACAGACAGTAAAAGATCTTTGTATCGGTAGTCAGTTAACCACGTGGTATATCCGACCTATATAGCTACTCGCCAATAAGAGCTTGCAGACGCATGTGATTCGCTGTAGGCGTGGCGTCCCTGTTTTGAATGACGTCTCTTGGGCAACACGAAAAAGGAGCCATTCTATTTCCGCCATATTGTTTTTTGATTAGGCAAGTAATTCGAATTGGGAGTTATCGATTTCTTGTATTTTTGCAATTGCGTTATCAAAGCATTAACATTAAAACTCAATGAGCAGTCTTTAAACTTGCTTTAACTTAAAATCTAGTAATAAATACTTACGCTAAGCAAAAGGTATGTATAATATATTTATATTAACTTAATATTCTTATTCTTCTATCGCGTTCGTTACCTGTCACTGTGAGTCAGTGTGACTGTCTGTGACATGAATTGACTGAGACTGACTCACTTCTGATTTACTCGCTAAGCTAAAACTAACTGCGTCTCGCCGTCTACTGTCTGGTGATTACATTAATATTATATTATATTTATATTAGACATAAGGATAATAAGTATTCTAATTGAGTAATTCGATCGCATTCGTTCTCCTGTCACTGTAACTGTGAGTCTGAGTCAGTGTGAGTTTGATTGACTGACTCACTTCTGACTTGCTTGCTAAACTAAAACTAATTGCGTCTCGGCGTCTACTGTCTTGCAATTACAATCCTTAGTGAATGCTGTATCTTATGGAATCCCTACCACTACTAGTACTCTTACTGCGTGTAATTCAATAGGCTTAGCCTTACCTTACTCAATCTTGTTACTCAGACTATGCTTATACTACACAGCCTTGTTATACACACTACTGTGTCATGAGCCTTGTTCTAATTTGAAAAAAATAATCCTAATACTATCGCCATTTTGATTAGTATCTGTAACTGTTACTTAAACTTCAACAATACAATTTCTGTTTCATCCAATCACTGCTTAAAAATAAATAGAACCTATATTTGTTATATTGCTTAATTGATTCTTGATTGAATATATATTTAGTCTTCAAATTATGTTGTCATTGTCGATTATGGTCACAATATATAGTTCTTTACCGATAGGTCATAGTATAGTGTAAGTTTTGAGTCAACCCGAATGTTATTAATTGTATAATAATCGTAGCACGTGTTCTAGCTAAATTATATTTCAAGGTGCAACCACACCAGAGCATTTTGGGGCGAATTTGACGCTCGCGAATCGCCAGAGTGTCAACACTCTCAAAACGCTCCAGCTCAGCCAGCCGAGGTATTGAGACTATTCACTCGACGCTGATTGGCTGCTAAACAGTTAGTAAACATAAACACGTGGATTATAGCGGAGTGAATACGTACTGGCATGTCATTTGCTAGTGGTTAAATCGCCGCGCTCTTCGATCGCCCCGTGTGTTTATCAAGGGCTTAGTGTTCGAAGCTTGCTCAGAAAACGCTACCGTGTGTTTGCACCTTGAATTAATGTTTAACAATTCATTCATTAGATGAATTTGTTCTACTGGAATACTACATCTCGGTCTAGTTGCTAAATATAGAATATGGAGATGTGTTGTAGATATGACGACTGTGGTTCAATCCATTATATATCTAATATCGTCGCATCTAGTGGCCTACAAAATACCTTATAGCCTAAAACGTTATCAATTTAATACTGAGGATATTGCTTTTCAAGGCGTTTTGAAACTTTCATTACCCGCAAGCTTACAATATTTTATGCAAAGTTGGGACTGAAATTTTGTCTTTGTCTCTATTGAGGATATTCCGACAAGCAGATCTCGTTTTTACTGATGATTATTTCGTAGTTTGTAATAAATAGTATTAATTAATACCGCAATGCTAATATAAACCCCAGTACCATTTGGATCTGGAATTTGTCATGCTAGATTCAATTACCTACTTGGTATTTGAATTACGGTAACCAATAGCAAAAACATATTTTTAAAATTCATCTTGCGGCCAGTTAAAATTCGGGGTTCTCCAAAGCTGCATGTGCATGTAGTAGAGCAATGTTAGCATAGAGCCTCTACATAAGCCCGCTCATACAGTAGTAAGCAATTGCTAATGCCAAGTGATAATTGTTCTGTTGCAAGCTAGCGCAATCTAGAGTTACAGTTGTGGCTTAAACTTTGAATTTATTGGTATATATAATAGTGTATCAACATAATATTTCATTCACTTTTGGAAAATCACATTTGGTAAAATTTTGTTTTTAGCTACTAACGTAAGAGGTCAAATATATCGAGTAGATTCTGAAGGTGCACCATGGCAGCGCCCCCAATGGGTCAGGGGTATAGAGACCCTGCCCAGGCTCCTCTAAGGAAGCTCAGTGTGGATCTGATTAAAACCTACAAACACATTAATGAGGTAAGAACCATTAGGCTGCGTGTTGTTATTAAAAAATAGTATTAAAATACATGTATTGCGTGCTTGCATGTGGATAGATGAAGTTACAGCGGTCATAGGTACTTGATAGTTCTCTCGTTTGGTTAGTAAGAACGGTTAAAGTAAGTTTGTTTAGTGTGATACATTAGCAATAGCTAGTAGTCGACTAGTAAGCTATATGGTAGAACATTATTAGGTCATAGCTTCTTGATAGAAAAGTAATATAGCCAGAATCATTCATGCGTGCAATATTATGACTATCAATGCATGGTTTACATTCCTTACTTGATGAATGTAAATAATCATAGATTCATTGAGTGCCTGATATCAGCTGATTCATTCAGAATAAAAGCACTAGATCAGCATTAGTATATGATGCTATTTACAATAATAGGCCTATGCATGCTCATGGCTAGTTAATTCATTAGTGTTGTTTTAATTTCCATGTCTTCAGTATACATATATGAAGTCAAATGCCCATCTTCATCTTCGGTACAAGTGCCTGTTAGTAGTAGTAGTAGTAACCAAGTATTGTTTTTATTTCATAATCTTTTATTAAATACACTTTTCTTTCTTAGGTTTATTATGCTAAGAAGAAGCGAAGGGCAATTCAGCAACAGCAATTGAGTGAAGGGGTACATAAGAAGGAGGCTCGATATAATCACAATGATGGGTATGATGATGAAAATCATGACTACATCATCAAGCCTGGAGAAGTGTGGATGGATCGGTACCAGATTGACTCTTTAATAGGCAAAGGGTCATTTGGACAGGTAGAAATATTTTGAAAATACATTCTGCTTGTTCATACCACTTCTATATCACAACCAAAGGTCAAAAATGCAGTGTAGATGGGTACCAGAGAAGAGAATAGTTCCTCCTATTATATGGAGAATGATGTTCAAATCTTTTGCATAACCTGATTTTTTAGGTTTTAGTTTTTCGTATTTTCTGAATGAATGGGGGGAAAATAATGATTGCATTAGGTACAAAAATTGTTCAGTAACAGATTTCCATTGTTTGTAACACTAGAATGAGTGGATTGAGTGCTTGCAATTCAGAGTCATTGAGAAGGTGGATAGAAAGTCGGAAAGAAGTAAATTACTCTTGCATTTTACTTTTTTCCTGTTTTCTATGTTGTGTTGATAGGCGTTATGTGCAGGTGAACTTACTGTCCAAGTCACAACAAATATTACAAAATGACTTTCAAAACACTGTTGCTCATGATCCAATCGGTTTAATTTCTTAGCTGAATTAAATTTAGAATAATTTTGAATGTGACTATTTTAAATAAAATTCATACACATATACCTCAATTGTCGTAATTTGACGCTCGGTTTGAAGTCAAAGTACCATCTACAGTGTACATGTTTATGTATATACCTTTCAAAAATATTCACTAATAATGCAAAGCCTACCTGTTTTTGTAATTCCCTTCAGTGTTGAATTACTGTTGTCACCATATTTACTTTTGACGGTATGACTCTCTTCCACTTTTTCTTCGTGTAGGTAGTGAAAGCCTTTGACACTTACGAGCAGGAGAATGTGGCCATCAAAATAATCAAGAATAAGAAAGCGTTTGTCAACCAAGCTCATATAGAAATAAAACTTCTCCAGTTAATGAACAACAATGATCAGGATAACAAATACTACATAGGTAAGTAAGGCCGAGTGATTGAGACGCCTAGTAGCCTAATATTCTCAGGGACAATAGAAGACGACTCTCTGTGTATGTTCCCACTTTCACGGTAGGCAGAGCCACACAGAGAAGATGTTATTATCAAGATAATACTATGTCCTTCCAGATATTTCTTCAGTGAAATTTCTTCTCCACTATCTTTCAGTGTTGATGTAGTCTAGGTACGTGGTAGATCCACATGTTGATGTCAAATGCACAACTGAAAAATAGCTGCCATTTGTATTTTTGTAAGAACTTGCAACTTCACGACTCTGTTATATGATGCTCTCTGTTACATACATGTAGAATTCTTGTACTTTGGGCTAATAGTGCTTGTAACCTAGACCTTTACCTTCTTTGTTATTGTCATTAGCAAGTTTGCTTGTGTAACATTATATTCCATCTGTTTGTTTACTCTTTGCAGTGAGTCTGAAGAGGCATTTCATGTTCAGGAATCATCTCTGTCTAGTCTTTGAGCTGCTCTCCTATAATCTGTACGACTTGCTGCGTAATACAAACTTCAGGGGCGTCTCTCTAAATCTCACCAGGAAGTTTGCTCAGCAGCTCTGCACTGCCCTCCTATTTCTTGCCACCCCAGAACTCAACATTATTCACTGCGACCTCAAACCTGAAAATATTCTCCTCTGTAATCCTAAAAGAAGTGCAATAAAAATAGTCGATTTTGGAAGTTCTTGCCAAATTGGTAACAGGGTAAGTGAATAATTGCACTAGGCTATTTACTCGTAGAATGTTGTGTTGATGTACGATATGTATATTATATCCACAGTACTCATGTTAATTTGTTATCAACAACCTATATAGTAGATATCGATGGTTCCCATGTATTTTTGTTTTGTGCATTTCACTGTATCACTGCCGTCCTATTTACAGATATATCAGTATATCCAGAGTAGATTCTATCGCTCACCCGAAGTCTTACTTGGTATTCCTTATGACCTTGGCATTGACATGTGGTCTCTTGGCTGTATCCTGTTAGAGATGCATACCGGTGAACCTTTGTTTGCCGGATCCAATGAGGTAAGTAATTAGAGATGAGTACTGAGAACTATATAACTTTGAAGTAGACGTACTATTTTATCAAAGCTTTGTGCTTGTCGATAGAGAGTTGGCTCACCCGAGTCCACAATCCTTCTTAACTATTTGTTATACAACATGGTCTCTAGCTATTGGTATGAATGTTATCATGGGAGGATTACTCCTAACAAATAACATTTCTAAGGTATTGGTTGCTACAGAAATTGCATATCAATGTTTTGGTTGTAATTTGACAGTTGCAACTCGCATAACTAATTATTGTAGTTTGACCAAATGATGAAGATAGTCGAGGTGTTGGGAATTCCCCCGGCTAACCTCTTGGACAGGGCTCCAAAGACAAGAAAGTTCTTTGACCAGCTGTCTGACAAATCATACATCTGCAAGAAACCCAAAGACAGCAAAAGAGTAAGACTGCTACTGTTCCTACTGCTTGTTTCATATAAAAATCTGAAAGTTCCTACTGCATTAGGGTGGCAATTTTATACCCCAAAACCATTCTTTAGGACAGAGGAATGGGTGGGTGTGCTCAGCAGGAACTGGCTATAACAATATAAGCCTCAATTATAGGTTCAATGATCTTACAGTATTGGATACCCATTACATCAGCAATAGTAGCACCAGGGGCGGATTTTCATTTTTTCTAAAGGGGGGTCTCCAACCAATTTTAGATGGCAAAGGTGACTTATTGAGGGCGCGTAGCGCCCGAACTCAACAGCTGGGGGTTTGGGGGTCGCTGTAAGCCCCCCAACGGGGTTCGGGGCGGAGCCCCGGCCACTGAAGCTCTATGGTGAAATCTGGGGCAATTTAAGGCTATTTGGGGCATGTTGAGGTGGAATAACAACAGTTCAAATTCACTCAAGTGGATCACAAAAAGTGGTTGCAAATTGACTTAAAAGTCTATTGTTGTGGAATTCATACTTTTTTATTTTTTGCTACTTGCATAGCATAGCATAGCATAGCATAGCATAGCATAGCATAGCATAGCAAATTTCATATTTATTCATGTACAAAATTGAATAAAGATTTATCCATTTGGCACCTCACAGTAGCGAAAAATAAATATGCCTAAAACATTTCAATTCCAGTGAAGCTTACTTCATTCTGCTTGCAATATTTTACATAACACTGTTTCATAATCACAAATCATACCATTTTTCCAAAGAAGGATTAGTATTGAGTGAAAACTTGTCTGAAAAACTACAAAACTAAAACTCAATGGATAACACAGAACAAAAAATACTAAAAGAAATGTATATGATAAGCATCTTAGTTTGGCTTTAAAAGCACACTGACAGTTACTTTTTCTTGCACTATCTAAATCGATTTTATATTGTTACTACACTAAGTTTAAGCTAGTAATTTAATTTTACCAAATAATACCCAGAAAATGCTCAAAATTGCTTACTTTGACCTAATGTAGTCAAATGAGTCGAGGTTAAATTCATTCAGCTTATGTTAATCTCAATGAGTAAGAAAGACTGATTAAGGTAGTGCAAGAAAAATAACTGTCAGTACAAAAACAGCCTCGTTTGCTTCACTCTGATAACAGAAGAAACGAGTTGTTAGTAATATTTAACTTGACCACAATCTTTGTGTTTTTAGCCAAGTACAATTGTATTCAAGGCCTGTTGACCCAAAGTAAATCGCAATCTGGTTTTGATTAATTTAAATTCGCTTTCTCAATGCTAGCGCTGGTGGCAGGGATGGTTAACAATACCTTAGCAAATAGGAAATATTAGGAAAATTGCATTATTGTTAATTGCTTCCTTGTATGCATTGAGTAAAGTATCTGGCTTGGAAGTTGTGTCCTGGAACTTGGCAAACCAGATTGCCAGCTCCTGATGCAGCATGTAAGCAGATGGTAGATCACCCAAATGTCTGTCTACAAACTGGTTTGAGTCTATGAAGGAAAGCCGTTCTTGTCATAGCTTCTGATACACTCGGTATAAGACTGAATTCTGAAAAGATCATAGTTATGGAACTCTGTTAAATATTATCTCATAGTAGGACACATGGTAGCACATGTGTAGTTCCATAGGTTTGTCTATGATATTACAGTGCTCTTTTTCAGGCATTTACCACCAAAGAAGTCGCCTAGACATCAACAACACAAGGTGCTATGCATTGGTTCCAAATATTATACACTGTTGACTCATCCACCAGTTAGTTGTAACATACTACACTTGAATCTGAATATCTGTAATACCTGTATAAATATATAAACTTGATACCAACCTTTCACGAGCTCAGGGGATGCTTCAAATCTCCTTACTAAATCAATTACGAAATAGTCCACATTTGGTTAGAAGCATAGTATGCCATTCGATAATACTCTTAAACGTGTCATCTTCTCTGGATGTTTTCAATGCCACAACAACTACTCCAACATCTGTGCTGTGCTCACATCTTTAGTTGAACCTACAGGATGAAATGATTGTAATTCCATAAAGATAAACTAAGTATTTACGCAACAGTTAGTCTGTTCAACAGCTTATAAGTTAGGCTCTACAAAATCTATGTAACATTAAATTAATAAATAGAGTACAAACCTTGACCTGGCATTAGAGGCTACTTGTGCAGAGAAAAGCTGCTGGCTATTTATTTTAAATTTTATTTTTTATAATTTGTTTAACCAAAAAAATAAATTTAAATTAAATTGGAAAAGTAGATGTATGGAAAATAATGATTATTGTAAATATGAGCATAGTTGCTACCTGTTGAAGGCACAGGCCTGTCCCATCCTTATTATCCACACATCCACTTTTCAAATCTATTTTAAATTTTTATTTTAAAATTTATTCTTTTGGTTAATATGATTAAAATTCAAAATAAATAGCCAGCAGCTTTCTGCACAAGTAGCCTCTAATGCTATTATTATAATAGAATTAGTAAAATTTATTTAATAAAGAATCACACTTACTGAATAAACACAGCTTGCTTAGCTTTCTTCGATCTGGGCTCAATTTCCATCCGTTCAACTAAGCCCAAAAGCCACTGCTGGGTAATAGTGCTGCAAATTAGCCTACTGAACTTAAGCTGTTATAGAAGAACAGCTGAATGCCCAGCGCTATAATTGATAGTCAGTGTTAGGGTCTGTCGGCTATATTATATTAACTGCAGACTTGCTTTGTGTATCGGTGACTAGGTAAAATTTTGTGTTGGGCTTTTACCAGGGAACCACAGCTGATTAAAAAATTTTTACTGAGACTGGGAAAGGGGGGTCGCGAGACCCTGGCGCCAGTAGGAAAATCCGCCCATGAGCACATCAGCAATAGTAGCACATCAGCAATAGTAGCACATCAGCAATAGTAGCCCATCGGCTCATGCTGGGCTTGTACAGTATTGTTATGTAAGGCAATATAGTTTCTTGTATATCTACATGTATGTTGTTAGCTTCATATGTCAGTGCTCCATAGCACAGCTACTTTTCATGCTATGGAATGAATGGAATGATCCATACATAGTACGTGGTTGTGTTGTGTCTATTGGAGTTGGTAATCTGTCAGACTACATTGTTATATTGTGTTGCTTGTGTTATTGTGTAGTATAAACCTCCTGGTAGTCGCCGACTACACGATGTTCTTGGAGCTGATCGAGGGGGTCCTGGTGGTAGACGACATGGCGAGGCTGGTCACGCTCTTCAAGATTATTTAAAGTTCAAGAACCTCATTATTAGAATGCTAGATTATGATCCAAAGACGCGAGTAACGCCCTACTATGCATTACAGGTCAGTCTACTTTCTGTGCTTTAGACAACTTCAAATCAACACCTACGTGTATGGTGTTTTGGCATATATAACGATTACTATTTTATTACAGATAGGCTAAAATACCTTGTTTTTTCTACAGCACAACTTTTTCAAACGGACATTAGACGAATCTACTAGTACGGCTAAAAGTGGTAATGCCAGTCCAGCCAACATGGACCCGCAGACGCATAGTTCTGCCCCAACATCTATGAGTTCTTCAACTTCGTTCTCAACAAAAGGTAACCCTTTATCTCAGCTACGTATTGATACATTTCTCATCTGTTAGCAACTCAGTTAGCTCATAGGCAGACAGCATTTCTATTCTATAGGCATCGATTTTGTTCCGCAACTGGAAACTCAGTTGGTACTAGTTATATGACTTTGTGTAGTCTTAATTCTGCTATCATTTTTGTAACTTTGTTGTATTGTGACTGATCGAACCACTTTTTTTAAATTAGCAGAGTGAATGAATTAGGTGCTGGGATGTTGCCCAGTCTGACACACTCCAACGCAGAGCTGTAGTGATTTCACCTTTGCATAGCATGCTGATTGTAATGAATGTCTTCATGCCATGCCATTTTATTTGTAGCGTTTTCTGCTCATCGCAAGCACCCGCCTGTTGAGCATTCATCAGTGCAGTATAAAGACAGTAATGGAGTTGTGTCTGGGAGTGCAGCTATGGACTATGACCCTTCTATTCTTATAGTATCACAACAGGCAATATGGCCCAAGACTGACACCATAGCTTTAGGCAACTTCACAACACCTCCTAGTGGACAATATCATTCTATCGGCAAAGACCATACTACTGATACTCATGACTCAACCAACTCTAGTTTACTACCTAATCAATATTACAAAAATCATAGGACGTTACCTAGTAAGGATTCACCTTCTTCATCATCCACACACATACATTGCTCAATACAGAGCTCACAGCAGCCAACTAAAAGTAGTTATAATAGTATAGCACAAACATCAGACAACACCAGGACTAGTTCTAGAGATGAATCACCTATGGTGGTTGTACAAGTAACAGAGGGTTAGTCTACCTGACTTGTACGCCATGCTATTAGTTTCTTCTATCAGATGGAAATAGATTTTTAGTTTAATGTATATTCGTCTTTATATCTATAATTCCTTACGTAATTTTATATATGAATTTATTTGCATATTCCCAATTTATTGGTAATATTGTTGATTTTTATGAGTGTATGTGTATACGGTTTGTTTATACAGTTAGTTTTATACATGTGTTTTGTTAAACAATTGCCTTGCAACAAGTTATAATTATTAGTAGTACGTTGTTGATGGATTGTCTTCCAGAGTATGGTCACATGATTGTATAAATATTATATTATATATATTGTATATCTAATTTATGAAGATTTTATCCAATACATGCTTTTTTGGTGAAGCATGATCTGTGAAAACTTTTGACTGCTAAATGTGATCCACTTCTCCGATACTGGAGTGATTCCTAGTCAGGACCAGTAATGCTTCAGTTTTGGAGATACAGCTATTAGGACTGTTGCTGTTCTCTGGATAACCTGCTGGGAAATATGGGGACCATATAACAGTTATCTCACCAACCATTTGGTGTGGGCCACCGTACTTCAATTTATTCTCGAGTTGCGTTCCCATGATAGATTTGCGACTCTGTTTGGTCGAATTCTGATATCTAGCCTAAATAGGCACAGCGTAGGTTGCCTGTTTTACCGCTGTATGTAGTTTATAATGTAGTAGCAGTGTTGCCCGTAATACGCAATAAGAACTTCCCGAGTAAAACATTTTTTCCAACTGCTGCAAGCATGACTGCAAAACTTTGTTCAACTTTTAATACATCTTTGAGGTTGTTCGGCTACAGATATTCGGCATACTCATTACGGACAAAAACGTTAGTACTAAATATTAATGGTGTCTTGATATTACGATAGTGTGAAATCCCGATGGATAATAACATTCATAGTGATAGTCATTATGATTATTTATCATTATTATGGCTAATTGGGTGGACAGATCAGATGGGTTTCTTGTCATTTAGGTGCAAGATTGAAGATATAGAATATTGATTATATTGTATTCATTACATGTATTTTTATAGCCTTAGATATTTGTTTGTGGTTGGGGCGACTTGCGCCAAACAAGACAAATATAAATATTCAAGTCAAGTAACTTGTAAGAGTAGGTAGGCCTGAGTAATTGGACTATTGGTTAATCTAATCTCTCTGCATTGATAGGGACAAAACTAGCATTCACTTTGTACTAAGTATTTACATTTTATATTGCAAAAGTTCTGACTTCAAAACAATCTTTTCAGCTGGAGCATTATAGGCCTACCTGTTTCAAAAGAGCTACTAATCGGACTTCATTTTATATTTGTAATTTTTGTATTTAAGATTTATTATTTTATTAAATTATAGTTATTGATATAGTTATAGCATGCCTCGGAATGGCAGTTTGAAGTGATTTTAGTGATGAACTATTTTTTGTCACTTATTTCATTGACTTGATATCTTGTAGGAATTGCCATAGGGCACCCAACATTTTCCTCCATCAACAACGATTTACTTCAAAATTTGGTGTGAGTTACTATTCAACAGCTGAGCCGGGAGACTCGCCTAAAAGTGAAGCTGAAAGCCTTGAATCTGATACCTCACAGACTAATGATACTACTACAGCGGCGCAAGAAACTGCTGAGCTGAATGAATTAAAAACCGAAAATGAAAAACTTTTGGAACGCATGAAGGAAGCAGAAGTTAGTATTAAAGCATTTATTGTATTGGAGATACTGTAGGATGATTCATCTTGGCATTATTAATAAATGCGGGCAAAAGTATGTCTACCATGAGTCCATGACCAGATATTTCATCTTTGTAATAGTAATAGGCTATCTGTCATCTATCAACTTTCACAGAATTTTTACTAATGGTCTGTCATATTTCTTTCAGGATAAATACATAAGAGCTATTGCTGAAACAGAAAATGTCAGGCAAAGAATGAGAAAGCAGGTCAGTGGAAACAATGTTGTTCCCATTTAATACATTTGAAGGTAGATCATGTTTATAGTAAGCATAATGAATGGTTTTATTGTCTAAAATACATCTTGCCAGTGTGTTATTGACTCGCACCACTATATTTAGGTAGAGGATGCAAAGCAATTCGGGATTCAAGGATTCTGCAAAGATCTTCTTAGTGTAGCTGATACTCTTCGACTTGCAACAGAAAACCTGCCAGCAGAACAACTAGAAAACAATTTCATCAAAAATATGCATGACGGACTAAAATTAACTGAATCACAGCTTCTTCAAGTATTTAATAAGCATGGAGTTGCAATACTGCAACCAGAGGGTGAAAAGTTCGATCCAAATTTCCATGAAGCAGTCTTTCAACAACCCATTCCTGATAAAGAAGCAGGGACAATATTTATTGTTACAAAACCCGGGTATACACTAAATGAGAGAGTGCTGAGGCCAGCATTAGTAGGTGTAGTGAAAGGCCCATGAGTTATTTTGCCAGTAATCGGAGTGAGGACATTTACATGTACATTCATTCTTATATCAAAACGAAGTTGCCTTGTAAAGATATGTGTAAATTTATTTATTATAATGACTTGGTAACATGAAATATTTACAACAATAAAAATTGGAATAGCCTAAAGTAAAACAATATATTGAGAATGTGTTATGTCTAATGTATATTTTAGAACACTGGAAATTGGGAGAAGTATCTGTACTGTTGGTTGCTGTTCTTTTGCTCACAACTTTGATCATTTAGACATGTTGATTCCTTCCCTGGCATCGTCATTTTCAATAGTTTCTCAGCCTTTGGCAGGAGTTCAATATTCCGAACACTTCCAAAAAAATCTGTCATCAACACTTTGTTAGGGTCCCGTTTAAAAAGATCGGTTCGAGTAGTAACAGTTGATTTGCAAACTCGTGGTGGGCACACCTTGAAAAACTGGCCCAAAGTTTTCTTACTCTGAGAGTTGACCTTTTCCAGAAATTCCAGGGCATAGTAGGTGTATCTATCTATAACATAAACTCCTATAGCAGGGTCTATATGGTGGCTTAGCGAATCCTCACCCACTTTGCTGGAGGCAATTGAAATAATATTCGGAGAGTAAAACTTTTGGTACATCGAAGCTGCCTGGCATGTATCTATGATGAATAGTAATTCATGATATCTTAACTTCTCATGCATCTGACCAAAGGCGTCAGCTAACTCATCGCTAGATATTTCTTCGGCATCTTGGAACTTGAGAAAGCCATCTCCACCGTGCCCAGTCATGTAGACCAAAACATTACTTCTTTCATCCGTAAGCAGCCGTTTAGACCTAGGTGTATTTTCAGGCAGACGTCCAGTCAAAACCCTAATAAAATTTTCAACAGTTACCTCATAGCCACGGTAATCCACTTCAACATCATCACCATAAACATTGATAGCTTCATTTTTGTTGTTGAAAACGGTGGCCGCGTGTGGATTTCTGGTATTGCAAGCCATATCATCAGCTAACATTAGGATTATTTGAGAGTCTGGAATTCCCAAACGTTTGACACTTCGATAAAAAGATAGTGCATTCGCCACATGTCGATAATTGAACCAGAAACGGGAAGTGTCAACTATAACAGCCCAATTATTGGTGTGATTGCTGGCAAAGAAAGTGGAATCCCCTTGCTCCTGTCCTTGTTCTTCGGCACTCGTGTTTTCAATACGTGCAATGGCCAGCAACAATACAACGTTGAAAACCCGAAATATATTCATTTTAGTTCTACAGATTCTAGCTTTTGGAAAACTTCCTATTAAAGTATTTAAAATATTTGCTTTCTCTTTCTGTTGGTTGTAGTCAACAACAAAATCTCTGGTAAGGAACCTACAATTCAACGTCCTAGTTCGTCAAGTCTACTCTTCGGTTAAAATTATTGACATTCGTGTCGCGTGTATGCGGATAATAGTTGCTATCGTTACTACCGCCCACTTTGTATACAAAGTCAGTATCGCATTCCTCAGAGTTATAATTTATTATTATCTATCTTAGATTAAGATTTATTTTAGAAAGGTACAGAACCACAGATTTATCGATGGCTGTGTACCTCTGCCAAAAATATCTTTGATAATACTATCAGATGGTTGTTGACCTTGCTGATTCCTATTTTTAGCATAATATATTGTCTTATTGGTGTTGGCCTCCTCATCCCCTAGGCTAGTCCCAGCTATTTTTATAGTGTATATTATTATTAAATTATATTTATTTGTATTTCTATACATTTTATTTTATTTGTATATCACTATATTTATTTATGGTTCCATTAGAAATTTAGAATGAACAAAACTAGCATCGCACTTATTGATTTACGTGCGCAATGTATAGTAATTAAACAGGATTTGCATTTTTTTAAATTGGTTTTAAAATAAAATAAACATTAAAAATGATAAGAATCAGAATGACAATAAATCAATAATAGTTTTATTTCATTTTGACTAATTAAAAATGAAAATGTAACTTGAATTTATTTTTGAAAAAATGAGAAATCCAAACTGTTGCATAGAATGACATGTTAAATAAAAAAATGGTTAACTTAATAGCACAATCAATAGAGAACTAGGTATTAGAGAGCAGTACTCCACACTGGTTGATATAGAAAAACAGAAAAAATAAACAAACGCCATCCATCAATTAGAGGGATCAAACGGTTTATTTTGCCAAAAGTTATCCAAGCCTCTGCTATATGGCAACTTCAAGCCCTTGTACAAATCGTTATGAAAATGTAAGAGTAGCAACTCAGACATGCATGTAACCTATTTGTACAATGACTTGGTGGCCATGCTTGTTGAAAAGACAGCAAACTGTATTGAAAAGTTTAGGCTTTTTTTCGCAAACCAACTATGTTAGCATTACTTGATACCGCTATAAGCTTCGCTAGATTGTTTCAAGAGTAGTTAATAGATGCTAAACTGCAAGAAAAACAGCCACAAAATTTCCGAAATGCCCACAAAGATGTTATCAGTAGGAGTTACCCACCCCTATTCTGATGTCAATTCAGACTTTTCTTTTATTATCTCAACTCTGTCATACAATAAGAGCAATATCAAGTAGTCACGACTGCTTTCTTAGCAACTACAGCGTTCATTTAATTATACAGATATTGGCATATAAATAATACGACATGCCACAGGTCTAACACATTAGGCCCGGTAGTAGGCATGCTATACGTTAGGCAAACAAGTAGCCTGTATTACCCAATCAAATTGCAAACTCACAAAGTTGTTGGGGGAGATGTCTCTGGAAATTCTAAGAGAATTAATGGTATATATGGCCCATGCTTTTATTATAAATGCGCAACTTCAGATTTTAATTTTAAAAGGTGGTAGGCGTACTCAGTGACCATATCGTGTCGTATTTTTCAGGGGATTGCTGTTAAAACGAAGCAGTCTCATTAAGTGAGTATAATGCTGAAACTAAAGATATTGGTTGTTGGACCTTGTCAGGTGAGTGGGATTTTATTATACGTGTATTATGTTATTATATTATATTAAATGCAAGGAATAAATTTATCTTGAGAACGGTCAGAGACTTGCCTCACACCCATAATAAATTGAATTATGTAGTGTACCTGTTTGGTGTATACATATAATAGTTACTATAGTAATATCATAATATAACAAGTAAACATGTATGTTGGTATTGTGAATATTGTGCTTTAGTGTAGATCTTCTCACTTTGCTATAATAAAGCTCTTTACATGTATGCGTTCTCTTTTTCATATTTAGGCAGGTAAAACATATTTCTCCAATTTTGTTTCTGACCAAAGCGAGAATGCCGGAGGAGACTATAGACCTACACAGGGAGTCCGGTAAGATACATGTAAAAACGTTACCCTTTTTGCATTACTATTATAATATTTTCCGATGTGTAGTGTCTACATAGCCATGGGTTATTACAAGCACGGTTGCTATAATAGCTGTGGTTAACAGTACAGGCTAAGCTATCTCATGGGCCTTTCCATTTCCTATATTTTTGCCTTGAATATATTTTACTCCTACCAAATTGATCACTTGACCACTTCAGTAAAATATATGAGCAGATGAGCAGGTAGCCTCAAGTTTATTTGACCTCACGTGACACCTACTAACATATTATAGTACAATCAGTGGTACAATGCATACATGTAACCATTGTGTAAGTATGCCAATCATAGCAATTTGATTTTGTAGCATATTAGAATTTGAAACTCCAGTGACCAAATCTAAAGGTCGGTCATCAAGTATTGATGTGGAATTATGGGACTGCAGTGGTGACCACAAGTAAGCTATTATGTCAGTGAAAGCATCAATGCACTATATTATCAATATATGATATATGCACCAAATGTATGGTGAGTTTGTTTCACATGAATATCCTTGCCATGTACTCTGTATATAAAGAAACTTTATTATATCGAATAACTATATTTACTGCTTTCTGAGTCATACTTTTTACACCGTTTATTATGTTTGGAAGGTATGAGAGCTGTTGGGCTGCAATGGCCAAGGACGCATGTGGCATCATATTCTTATATAACCCTGATCAGCCAGACCAAGATTCAGATCTGGAGTCCTGGTAAGTCACACTATGTACAGAACATTGTAAATTTCACATAGTGTTTACACATAGCATACATTAGCATCTATACATAGCATACATTAGCATCTATACATAGCATACATTAGTATCTATACATAGCATATATTAGTATCTATACATAGCATATATATGTATTAGTATCTATACATAGCATATATTAGCATCTATACATAGCATACATTAGTATCTATACATAGCATACATTAGTGTCTATACATAGCATATATTAGCATCTATACATAGCATACATTAGTATCTATTCATAGCATACATTAGTGTCTATACATAACATATATTTGCACTGGTCTAGCTGATACATCTACGTTGTAATATGGTGTTTCTTTAGGTTGAATTACCTGATTCCAACAACAGGGGTGAAGCCCGCTCATACTCGAGCTGTGGCACACATTAAACCTGGTTTAACTTCTCTTATGAAAATCAAACTCCGTAAGCATGAGAGAAGTTATTTCTCCACAGCTTGCATGCATTTGGACCTCACTGGATGTTATATATTAGTTTTACACTCTTATAATTGCTGTGGATAGCTCGGTTATGTTCATTCAGTTGTTTTCGACTTCATAGTTTGCCATTTTACACAAAATTTTACACATCAGCTTCAAGCTATGAAATTATTATTTCACACACTCTGAGTGTTCTCATCACATTAGTAAAATTCCTACTGATTCTGTTTGTTTTTGCTATCGGGCAAGTCAGCGGCAGCATGTTTTATAATGTCTTTGTATCACATAGCTTCCACAGATCACATCGTCAGCTATGAGTAGAACATTCCAGGTTTATGATGTAATAAAATCAGCTAACGTCTAATTGTATAGTTTTGTCACCATACATGTACTATGTTTGTATGCAGTTAGAGTGCAAGTTCATTCTGGACACATATCACACAGTTAGAATGTAGGTACATTCTGTACACATATCACACAGTTAGAATGTAGGTACAGTCTGTACACATATCACACAGTTAGAATGTAGGTACAGTCTGTACACATATCACACAGTTAGAATGTAGGTACAGTCTGTACACATATCACACAGTTAGAATGTAGGTACACTCTGTACACATATCACAGCTACTTTTATGTTCGACAGGCACTCTTATTTTACCAGCACAACCAAAGTGAAATCAAATCAGTGTGCATTAGTAGTCAGATCAGAGAGGGAAATGTACCAGCTGCAAGATTCACTACGTATGTTTTAATGTTTGTATAGAACACAGGCTTTATTTTACATGCATGTCACCACCAAAGAGGGTAAAATGAAAGATGGATCACTCAATGATATTGCCCTGTCTCACCAAATACGCCCAATTTCCCGCCATTAGCCTACTGATATTATGGATAGCTGTTCATCTGTAATCGCAGCGTAGCAATTGTTATATTTAAGATCCTGTATTGATATCTCGTTAATGTAATTAAGGGGTTTATACGCCAATCATCATAGCGGATTTGTAGACAAGGCAGCGCAACTCCTTACTTGATCCGTACCACGTTTGGAGGCAGGGGTGAGACAGTTTTTGGCCCTCTTTTCTTTTGCTCTCTTTGTTGCCACTATGGATATCAGAGGCTATGTGTAAAGCATCATTATCATCATTTCTCTTGACTGTGAACTCGGAGTAAATGAAATATATAAGTGTATCTTTGCAAATTATAAGCTGCATCTCAATGGCTCATATGTAAATTGAGTTGATACACATTTCCATTGTAAATTCGATTAGCAAACATAACATGGAAGTGGTACTGTGTTTATACTCCATACAACCTGTATCTTCGGAACTGATCAGCTATGAAATGGTGCTATTATTGTGCTTTGCAGCTGCAATATTTTCTAAGATGCCACAAATAAAATCAAACATAGAAGAAGATGGAGACTCTGTGAAGAATGAGTTTAATAAGTTTGTGGAGAGTGTAGCCAACGCCCTGTCTGAGAAGAACGAGCAGGATGAGCTGAATATAGTTAAAGAGTCATAACTACATAACTCCATATTATGTATTATTACTATAGTTTGGCACCGATGTGCTACCTGGTAATGTAATTTATCATCAGCCATAAATATTTTCAAACCAGTCTCATAAGGCTACTATGACTATGTTATCATAAAACCCGTCCCAAACAAAAGATCTCGAAGTACGACCATAACTATCTGTTTACAGTCAAATGTTATTTATAATTATTGTGATATTTATTTTGTTTTTATATTATGCTGCCGTGTCAAGTTGATGTCATACAAAATAGATGTATTCAGAATACACACAAACTAGGTGACTGTGTAACAATGGTTATATTATTTGTTCCTCTGTACTTCTTTCCTCAATAAATTATATGATTTTCTTTAAACAATATTTATGTGCTTACGTTGTACGTGGAGTATGGGTATTTGGGCTGAATAGTCTGTTCATAGTCATAGACCAATCAATACAACTGTATGTAGATTAAAATATTTCAACAGACAATTTTTGGACATGTATGCTATATACAATGTAAATGCAATGTGGTTATGTACATGGAAATGTTGAATTTGGATATTGCACCTCATTCTTCAGTGTGTCGAAGCCTTTCCCCCCCCCCCCCAAATTTATATTTAATATTGGGAAATAGGAAAAGGTATGTGACCAGAACAAAGTTCCTATGTGGACAAGGTGGCTTTTCCTCTGAGTTTATAACAAGAAGTTGTCCTCTTCTTATAAGTTAGGAGAGGACAACTTCTCGTATAATTATTAGCTAAAGTAAAAGAGAGGGCAACTTCACAGATGTTTTCTACATTGTTACAGCCGAGTCTAGCTAGCTCAGGTATTCCATTGTGCAACATATTATAACTACATGTACATGTACTGTATATACATTATACATACAAAAGCAAAATGAGGATTGCAATATATAGTTATAATTTGATCAATATCATTTATGATCCTTGCAAAAATAAACTGATCAGAAAGTTTTGCATTTAGTTTGCTGGAGTCACCAGAAATTGAATAACAATCTTACAAAAGTTTATTTTACCATAGCAATTGTATCAATGTCTGCATAGATGGCTAGGTTCACTTTTCCAGCAACCCATGAAATTCAATTGGCACATCTGAACCAAAGTGGTACAATAACCACTTTGGTCTGAACCAGATATGAATGTTGCTCAACCATGTGGCTTATCTATATACAGTAGACCGGAATAATGAACTGTCTGGTATGAATAGTAAGGGTGATGCATATCCCATTGTTTCCTTAACCATGTAAACAATCTATGACAGACAGCTAATAGATATAAGATTGAACTCTGCAAAAATTATGTGTCCAGAAGCCATTGAAATTAGTAGTAAGGGGTCAACTACTTTCTACGCCACTATAGAATTTTCACACCTCCAGCACACTCAACCATGTTGACAAAGCGGCCAGTACCATCTATGTGCAATTATTGGATGTAATCAACTGCAACACGTTAAAATTATGTGCATATATGCAAACTAATGTAGGTGACCAATGTAGGTGACCGATGTAGGTGACCGATGTACATGTAGGTGACCGATGGTGTAAGACTGAAGCAGCTTACATTCTTATTAATATATCCTTATTTTCTTAAACATGCACTACATGTAGCATATAGTGTTTAAGACATTGCTGCACTGCCCTAGTAAGTTTATAGATACTCAAAACAACTAGGGTAAAGCAAGCATTTCTTATTCATATGGCGTATTGTCTCTGTACTGAACAGAAAACTTAGTCTGAGTGTACAGTAATGGCACAAAAACAATGTTGGTGTCAAGTGGCAACAGGTAGGCATTTTAGTTTGAATTAGCAGTTACTTAGTTATTTAATTAGGAAAAGTGTAATGTACCACTACCTGCTGTGTGTAGTAGTCGAGTATGTACAGTGTACAGATGCAGCCAAAAGTCTTAGCACTCCCCATTGTCACCCTGTAGCCACCGAAAATAAATGGGATGTATTTTCAACAGACTTTACACGTCACAAAATTCGCGCATGCAAGCTATAAATCGTTATAAAGGTGAAAACCTACTCTGTCTAACGACATCAAGGGATTTTGAATTGAAGACAAATTTACCCAGTACAAAAACTAAAAAGCTTTTAAAATGGATCTAAAATCAAAACTTAAATTTGATGTTTGGTCAATGGTTTACGTCCCTACAAAGACGTACAATGACAAAAATGAGCAAGGTCTGTTGAAAATACATCCCATTTATATTCGACGGCTAGGGTGACAATGGGAGGGGGGTGTTAAAATTTTTGACCATAACAGTACATGTATTGGCAACAACATCAGCTATAAGTCATAATTTGAAGTTGTCCTCTCTCAATTCATTTTCTAAAACAACACTGCACAAGTAACCCTACAACTACAATCAGGTACAGGCAGCTCTACAGTATATAAGTGCTCCATTTTCCAATAGCATGGTTTCAAATCTAGTCACCAAGTTACATTTCATGTTGCATGACAAAAGCTCTTATTCCTTGTGACAAAATATTCAAAGTAGAATACTAGAATACAGGTAACTTTATAACCCACAAGATACAAACAAACAAACAAACAATTTCCAACAGCGAGTAAGGAGCAGACAACTCTAAATTTAAAAATTTTGAAAAAATTAAATTTTCACTCCTTTGTCATGTGATTTCGAGGGGTTAGTAAGTGGATTTGAACTTCCTATATTTTAATCTATCTGTATACAAAAAATTGCGTAGATTGGAGAGGTCAGGAGCGAAAAGTCACAATTTTGCTACTCAGCTGATGGACTAATACAAACAACACTTCCTTTTGGTTAAAGATAAACTAGATGACTAGATGATTGACTGTATTGGAAGCTCTAGGCTACGTGACTGACTTCCATGTAGTATGTACTCAATATATTATATTATGTTGTGACTGTGTAACCATGGAGATAAGGCAAGTATTATATGTATGAGCGCCGACACATGCGTATCTATCTGTATAATACTACTTGTAAGTTTGCAATCTATTACACTCTGCTCACTGATTGAAACAGAAGTACATCATTATCCCTGCAGCTGAAACAGGTGAGGTAGAATTACAGTACAGTTATAGCATAGAATACAATCATGTGCTAGTTTAGATATAAATACAGCTACAAAATATACTTGATGTATAATGCTAACTGTAGTCGGTTTCATTTATGAAAGGCAGATTTTCTCCCATGTAACTTTTATTTTTATATGAATTTGTGTATTTGATCATTTTTTCTCCTGTTCACTTTTACTCATTGTGCTTATTATACATGTACATGTGTCAGCGTGTAAAAGGTCTGTATTACATTTTTGACTATATGAGCAACACCAATGTATTGGTGTATGTAGTATACGTCTAAAGAGTCTAAGTAACATGGCTGTGATAAAAATGCAACAATTTGATAAACTATTCTGTTGGAATAGAACAGGATTTTAGCTGTCAATGTCATGGGCTTAATCTTTGTTGCAATCGCTGTGGTTAACCTTTAGTATGTCCTGTAACAAACATTCCTTCTGGTGGTTCAGTATACTGATTCTATGGAGCAGAGCTGGGGTGAGGAAACTCTTGAAGAACCAGTTGAGTGTAGGAACTGCACTCTTATTAAGAGCCATGCCATGCACATTACTATAACTATAATCATGTTGCACGCATGTTTGTCTCCCAATTATTGTTTGTCATGAATCTAATATTGAACAAAATAGCCAGAGAGCTGAGCCTGTTATCTGTTGGAATAATTCCATAATAATTCAACTGAGATTTTGCTTGAAAGAGGCTTATTTTAAAAAGTCTCACGCAGTTCTGAAGTCCACTTTGTTCATCCCTAGTAAAATAACAAGTGTGAACAGACAAATGGGTGTGCAGTATTGTCAGCATGTTGGGTTCAAATAAAAAGTGTAAAGTGTCCAACCAAATTAGTTTTACATTTGAAAGGTTACAAGAAAATTGTTCAATGTTAGAACAATTGCTTTGATTGGTAAAAAAAGGCTGGTCACACCACAAGTTTATAAGCTGGTGGTTCAGCCGGCTCAATTCTCTAATGTAAAGTCGTGCTCAACTTGAAATGATGAAACTGCGATGATGGAACGCATGATTTTTTTCATTTTAGATTTCAAGCAATTATGGTTAGAATTGTATTTCTGCTAGCGGTTATTGTTGGTGTGATTGAGGCAAGATCATCAGGTGCAGATTCTGCAGCTTGTTCAAAAGCTAACATGATGCCTTTACACGGTTCGACTCCTCAGAACTCTATATCCCCCTACGGCATCGAACTTAGTGCTGACCGATACACTGCCCGTGGCTCTGTCACTGGTAGGTTACTCATATGCACACTTAGATGTACATATTCTATACATATACATGTTCAATGTTCTATACGTATATTATGTACAGATTCTGTTTCTATACATATACATTATACATGTACATATTCTATGCATATCATACATATACATGCCACAAAATTTCCAACCACATTAAGATGTCCAGCAGTCTCCAGCTATACCAACTACCAATGCAATATTTCTGCCTTATGATTCATAGACCAGCGCTGTCTGTTCCGGCCTTGTCGCAAAAAACTTTACGCTGGGTTCATAACAGGCATTGACTGAAGAGTGGTGGTGAGACCTTGGAAAGCTCACACGCCATTATAAAATAAGACCTGCCTAAGCACGTAGTATACAAAGTGCTGCAGACATACTCGATTACGTCAGTCTACCATTATTATAATTCACAGTAAGATTTAGTTAGTTTGGAACTTGTTAGGAGACCTCTAGCCATACATGTATATGACATAATTTATGTACATGTGTGGTATAATTCTGGTATTGTTGTATGCCCTAAAAGCAGATTTGGTTTGTTAGTTTTCTCCTAACCAGGCGATTTATCGCTCTGGCGAATGCAAAATATATGTCCCGCCAGCCTTGGATATAGTGGTATACTGTTAGAATTATTATAATACAAATAATCAATACAGCACTGTAAAAAGAGTGTTGTTGCTGTTATGTAGCCATTAAATTATTATTCTGTATACTTACATTGTATTATACATGTATATACAGAGCATATAATTTATAGCCTAGTAGTAATATAGTAAAAAAACTATTTCAGCTGAGTAATTTTATGAGTAATTAGATAGACATGGTAGAACCATAATTATGTGGAAGACCATTTTCAGTATTTTGTTTTATAATTGCTGATTAATTAACCTCCTCCATTACAGGAATATATGTGCATGTCTTTCCTACTTCCAGTGACCACTACCTGGTCACATGTATGACTAATATCAACGGCAATTGTGTGGTCACATTTACAATAGACGTAATTATGATGCTACGACACCATCATGTGCTGCACAATGCAAACAACAAAAGGAAATTGGCAAACAAAATTAACATAAAATGCGGAGATTAAATTTTTGTTAGACTAAAATTAATTTTGCCATAGTAATTATAATTAGGAAAATTTCTGAAGATTGAAGTATTACATATTTATGTAAATTCACACACCGAGTTTTTGTTAAATTCCGTACGTAGCAGGAATTTATACATTATCTTTAAACCTTTGTAGTTACTCTAAAAGGTGCCGACAGCTTTAAAGGTTTCCTCATTATGGCCCTTCCTGAGAATGATGACAGGGCGGCTGCTGTCGGTACATTTGAGGCCAGGTCTGAGCTTGTCCAGGAGCTCTGTAGAGGGGTATGTACTAACATAATATAATTTCATGTTCCGTCCAAATAGATACGGTGTAGCTCTACCATGTTACTAAATCCTATGAACTCTAATCCATCCCATGAAACTGGTAATTAGCCAACATAACAGCAACACACTTGCTGGTCAGTTCTAACACATTTTTCTGTTAAATATTGTGTTTACACTGTTTCAATGTATATATAGCTTAAAATCTACATGTACATTAAATTATTTTAGGGTGCCACACACACCAGCCGCTTTAGTGGCTCTCAGCCAGCCAAAGATCGTGTAGTATTGACATGGAGAGCTCCAAACTCCTTAGCTGGCAACCTTAAGTTCTAGTAAGTCACGTCTTTACAATAATAAATAATTTATACCAGCGTGTATGAGGAAATGCGATGGACCTACAAACTATACAAAGATGCCGTTACCATAGTACTTATGAATTGATAATAAAATAGAGATGTTCTACTCTGTAGTGTAACCTTTGTGAAGACACAGGATGTCTATTGGGTAAAGCAGGCCTCCATGACATTGTGGGATGGAGTGAGTGTTAAACCAGCAACAAGCAGTACGACTCGGCGACCATATAATTCGGCAATGAGACATGCAGGCATAATGTTTGTCTTAAGAGGTACTGTATAAGAAAGTAAAACTACTCTTGATGAAGTATTACATGTGGGCTATTGCCTTTATACTGTGCATATGGTGTATAAACTACAGTGTATAATTATTAGATTGAATTATAGTATAGTGTACTATAAAAATGGTGATCCTATTTATTCCATTAGTTTTATAGTTTGATGGTTAATGCTAACATTTCCACTGTCAAATAGTTCTATAAGATAAACACTCTTGACCGAAAACCTCTCAAAGTTTAAAAATGTATAAAGTAATATAGACTTATAGTAAATAGGTTCAGCTTGCAGTCACATACACACTCTCGTTTTAGGTTGATGCATGCATAGGCAGCATGAAAAACAACTGATAGAATAATATACACGTGTACTCAGGCTCAGAGCTTTGTACACTGTATAATGTAGTAGTATATAACATGTATATAAATATATAACCATATTTTGTAGACATTGTAAACTGGCTGATGTGTGTTATTTGGCACTAAATACTACAGACGCAGATTACAAGTGATTTGGAATGCAACTTCACCTGCTACTTCACATCCTTCCCAGGCAATATCACTTGATCATCTGCCTGACAAGATGCTCCTATATAATAACTATTTAATAACCTGAACAACCAACTTAATGTATATTATATGTGAACAATTGCTATTTATCCCAAATGTACTGTATAACAAATTATATAACAATTGTGGTAGTAAATGACTTCTGTGCCACACAGTGACAGAGAACATGAATTTGAGCGAAAATTTATTATTACCTCTCAGAGCTTTGTGTATACATTGTATATCATGTCTTTATTGGCACATTGATCATATAAATATAGTTTGTTAGCACTACTCATTTCAATTCCATTAAATAATATAATAAACATTGTTATCAACATTATAGCCACTAGTGCAGGTTTCATAAATATTCATGAATGATAAAGCGTGCATTTCTAATTAATCTTATAGCCACAAAAACAAAAACAAATTATTGATGTCACCAGAACTTACACTGATGTCACCATTATTATACATAAGCTTGTAGGCTACTACATAGACAGGTACTGTACTGTGTACATATGGGTTATATTTATATAGAACACAATAATATGATAATATTGTTGTAACATGAGCAATAACATCAGCGTATCACTCGAAAGTTGTTCTCTCCTTCCTATAAAAAGAAAGGAAGACAATTCCACTATCGTAAAATGCATTGTACTGTATGCTGCACATGGGCACATCACAAACTATTATAGACTTCCTCTGTAGTCTGTAGCAATATTGAACTACATGTAATATGGCATTATGTAGTCTACAGGGAACAATTCATATGTTAGTACTCCAGCCCTCCAAAGTTGTTCTCCATTTAAAATGTGAAAACTCCCTTAATTCTAACAGTGATGAAACTTGGCCTATATCATACATTTATATAGTGTATAATTATACAGTATATACGAATATGAATATTTTGCAATAAAAAATATCTTAACTACTAGCAACTGTAGTATAATAATGCTATTGTTCAACATTCACCAAGGCACTAGCTTCAACAAATAAGTCAAAACTGAAGGACTGCGAATGTTTCAAATTAAAAGTCTTGTCACTGTGTATAGACAATAAGTGTGCTAATAGCACTCAAGAACCAAGTTCTAAAACAATTAAATATAATTAGTGTCTGTGCGACCTAAATTTCAGGCACAGGCCAACTTACTCATGTATTTTCCAGCTCATTTCCGTCACAGAGTTGTGAACACACCAGCCTGGGCCAAATGCGAAATTCTTATTTTTTTTGCGAGAAACCTAAGTGTGCCGACGTGCTAGGAATGGTTTCCTCCGACCAAGCAAATTCTCCGGTCAATAACCGGATGATCATTTTTTATTTTTATTTGCGACCCAAGCTAGTCCAAGAGGTCACGAAGAGACTGAATATACACAAGCTAATACCAGACATATTTGCTGTGCATCTGGTAAGGGTACATTACTGTAAAAAGTCTTAGTAACATCTGATATACAAATGATACTTAAGCTACAATTCCAAAATGTACACACAGCTGCATTTTCCTCCTTCCAAGAGAGACAAATCTCAACCTGTCTCTACCCTTGTGCCTACTAAACAGATTATTTTAAAATAGAATTTAAGCCATAATCATTTGTTACAATGTTAATGTGGTAGCCTACATTATGTCATACAGGGTAGCATAGACGTACATGTATGTGGCAGAGTTAGGATAGACCATTGAACTATAATAAGTATACATGTACAGTCTTAGCACCCCCCATTGTTATCCTAGTTGTCAAATATAAATTGGATGTGTTTTCAGCAGACCTTACACATTGCTTAATTTATTTAAACTGCATGTGCGAGTTATGCATCACTGTAAAGCTGAAAGCCTACTTTTTCTAATGACATCAAAAGGTTTTGCATTAGAGAAATATTTATAGTTACTCAGTCCTGGACTTTTGAATCAGACCCAAAATCGAGAACCAAGCTTTGTGTTTCCATCCCTACCAAGTCCTATAACAACACCAAACAATATAACTAAGCAAATAATGCTCTAGACACAACCTAGCATCTGATAAAATATTTTGCAGGATTTAAAAGGTTTTGAATAGTAAAGATACTGTCTGTATTTGGGGTTGCGGCAGCTGCATAATGCACACTGTCTATAATAAATATGTACATTGCAATTTATAGTGTTGTAAACTGTATTAATTTGGAGTTGTGCTTTCTCGCAGTTATATAACGACGTTATGGAATCATCTCCTCCATGAATCACATCAACATTATCGACCTTCACCTTGGATGATCCCTGTTTCTTGTATATAAATATATTGTAAGAGGATGTTAGAGTGATTATTTTATTGTAATTTTATGTCAAACTGGTGATTTCTACAAGATGTGACCGGAATTATTTTGTTAAGTTGATAAATAATTTTGTGTAAAAGCAAGACGAGTATGAACCGGCATCAAGTATTAACTGGGGCCACAAACTATGGAGATTCTTGTTATAGTGTTGGGAGTGTTGAGGGTGTTCATTTCACGGTAGGCTTACGACTACTAACTTATTTAAAAATTAAATTGCATTGGATTAGTTATTGTTAATTTTGACTTCCTACAACGTGTAATATTAAATGGTACTCTTAAATTAATACAAATATCGATTGGTATATACTATGTTAATTGTCTGTGATAATAATAATTACTCCACTGTTTCTATTTATTGTTTATTTTATAATAATTTAAATTTAATAAATAGTACTTGTAATTATTGGACTAGTGAGTTGCTGTAAGTCAAGTGTTTACTGTGCTAGGCGATTAGGTGCCGTAGAGACACTGGGTTCAAACCCCAGTCAGGGATTTTTTTTCTTTTTAAAATCGTTTTCTCACACAGACCATACTTGTGTGTGAAGTCGTGAGAACTCAGTTATTTTTTTGTAAGTTTATGTTATAGGTGCTATTTTTGTGCTATATTTTTGCTTGTTTTGTGTTATATGTATTTCAACTAGCCTCAGTTATAAATCCAGAGCGTAGCTCTCTAAGGGATTGGTATTTTCATAGATGTGCAACAAATCACTGACTACTCAAAAGACAAATTCCTTGCATAAAAACACGAGAGCCAGGGTTTACTTCATTTTTATTCAATTTTTTTATTTAACTATGGATTATTATTATTATTATTTTATACTGAGTGAGAATTTTACAGCTGATGCAGTAGCAAGCAAAAGAACTTCTAATTTCTAATTCTAATAATATAAATTGTAATTATAATAAAAACAATTATAATTTAATACTAAAATATGTTGATATCAATGTTTCTTTATTTGTTACTTTGGACCCTATACATACATGTAGGCTGGCAAACTAATCAGGGTCTATTTATTGCTGAATGGTTATGGTCAGTGTGTAGGTTTAAGATTGTAAAGAAGCTTAGCCTAGCCTAATATTTCAGTGTTAGTATTTAGGCTGATATGATTTTAAACAAATATATTAATTTTATTACAAATGTGGCCTCGTGTTAATATGATAGTTTGTTGGAAGCCAATTGTTATGGCACATGGGTCACTATGATCATAATTGTTATTGGTAATGATGGTCTGGTCAAAATTATTGTTGGTGTTTTGTATGAAACTTTGCTCTGGTATAGATTCCTCAATGGACAATATAGTCTGGTGGAAATTTCTAGTTGTACAATATATGTGCGCATACGTGCATGTGTGTATGGATTGCAATTGGTATCTTCATTAGCTATTTGGTTAAGGTGAATGCTGCTTTTGAAAAAAATTACTGTGAGGTTTATCGGGATCTGTGCGTAACATTGTAGGCCTGCGTAGTGGCAGATCAGATAACTTCTGCATTCACTTGCATATCAGCTGTATTACACTAATGTTGGGTCATTTTTTGTTGTATAATTTGAATTATTTATAGATGCTTGGAATCCTGAGCAAAATGCCATTCGTAGTGCTCTATGGAGTATTTAACAAAGTGTCCACGCTATTCAAAATGTCTATTGGTTAGTTTGCTGATATTATAATGTTTGTATACACAGGCATATGCTGCTGGCTGTGACCTCGTCATCCTTGCCAATGATTTCCAGAGAGTGCAGATCATCCCAGGAGCTACTCATGGCAATATTCAGGTGAAATGTGTTGACTGCAGCTCTGATACAGGCAAAGTAAGTTATTCTCTACCAGATATGATGCTACTCTTACTATTCCCTGTGGTTTGTTTGTTTGTTTGTTTATTTGTTTGCATCAAAGAAGAACTAGTGAACAATAACAAGTTGTAGAGGAAAGGTTAGAGTGAATTAAATGATTTGTAAAAACTGTACAAGCTAGTTGGTCAGAGGTGCCATTGACACTCTAACTCCGACACTGAATCGTATCTCCTAAACAATATTTTTACTTTTTGACGATAATATCCATTTAATAGTCAAATACAAATCTTTTTTATACCTAGATAGTCGATATGTCGGGAAATAAGGCATACCATGCTACTATACTGTGATGTATTAGATGGCGTGCTCTTTATTGAGTTTTATCAAATAATATGATGTTACAGATAGCAGCAAGTTATGATAATCAAGTTTTGATATTTGAGCCTACACCATTACTCCACCACACTAGTACACATGTAAGTATAGCCTCTGCTCCACCACACTAGTACACATGTAAGTATAGCCTCTGCTCCACCACACTAGTACACATGTAAGTATAACCTCTGCTCCACCACACTAGTACACATGTAAGTATAGCCTCTGCTCCACCACACTAGTACACATGTAAGTATAACCTCTGCTCCACCACACTAGTACACATGTAAGTATAGCCTCTGCTCCACCACACTAGTGCACATACAGGTGTAGCATACTAGTACACACGTAAATATAGCCTCTGTATCACACCAGTGCACAGGTAGGTATAACCTCTGTTCCGTCACGGCAGTGCACAGGTCAGTATCGCCTCTGTTCCGTCACGGCCGCGCACAGATAAGTATAGCCTCTGTTCCATCAGACTAGTACACATGTAAGTATAGCCTCTGTTCCATCACACCAGTATAGAAAATAATGATTGCATTGTTTGCCAGGCGAGTCCATTACACTGAACTAATGGTAGTTTGGATCACAGGATTCACTGTAATGTACATTCTTTCTTCTACAAACTCCTCTTGATTTTATATTGTTGAGTTTCAGTGTAGTAATGTACCATGCCTTCTAAGAGATGCTTGGGTCTTAGATACAAGTAATGGGTGCCTGTACCGTATTGTTGTACTCTTTAGAAATTAGACTACCAGTGGTACCAGACAGCTACCTTGAGCAGTGAAGATCACGTGAACGCATTGTCTTGGAACCTAGAGGGGACTCGGCTCCTAGTTGGCGGTTCTAGCATACAGCTATGGCAGTCGCCAGAGGAAGGGGATATGGGTCACCCATATGAACGTAACAGGCTGGATGTCTCCTTTACCCTGGAGAATGGGTGTATGGATGAGCCAGACTGGAACCGTATTTGGTCATGCAAGACTGCGTCACCAGTCTACCATTTACGCTTCTCTCCAGATGGATTATTGTTCGCATCCGCAAGCAAGGTAACTCATAGTTGTACAATGTAAATAAGAACCATGTTTGATTTTATGATGCTAATGGGGTTGGACACAACACAAGTACTAAGATGTAGTACACTACAACAAAGAAGAATTTTAACTTGAGCAGTTGCATACAAAATATTAGCAATATTGCTGTTTGTCAACATGCATTGCGATGGCATTGTAGCTTAATAAATATTATTGTCCGTGAGATTGATAGTTTACGCTTCTATTTGGCTAGCATCCTAAGAGCCCGAAGTCTTGCATGAGAAATTGGGAACAATAAATCATGATTATTTTGAAATTATGCAAATCAATGTAAATAGCTGACCCCTGGCGAATCAGTGACATTGTACTTGCAGGCTATAACACTACGCCCTCACTGGGCAATAGAGCTGGATTTGATTATGCGAGTAGGCGTGGTTAGCAAAGCACGTGTTTAATTACTGATATTATAACTATTAAGAACGTGTTCTCTCACCGGCCGAAATAGCTCAGTTGGGAGAGCGTTAGACTGAAGATCTAAAGGTCCCTGGTTCGATCCCGGGTTTCGGCAACACCGATCCTGGTGGCTGGTACATTTTTTGTTCCCTTTTGGATCAGCTATTGGTCATAATGATATTATTTTGGTGTTTCGTCATATTTTCGCTGTAATTTGTACAATATTTTGTTTTGGGTATTTTTCAGTTTGACCGACTGGTAAAAGTTTGGTATGAGAATAAGAAAAGTAAGTGTCCTTTGTTATACCATAATAGTCAACTCTTCTCATCCATTCTTATCAGGTGATCATTTGAGTGTTACTACACATTTGTTGTAACTGTCTCCGTTCAAATTATTGTGTCAACTATGTATTGGGTACTCAGTAGATAACACATATAATATAACACTGGTAGCCTACTATGTAGGCCGTTTTCCTTGATATGTTATGCTATCCTTAATATTTGTACTACTCTGGTCTGATTGCTAGGTGAAATGTTGCGAGGTAACATGACAGAAGACACGTTCGAGGAAGAGAAACTGGATTACAGTTTCTGTTACATTTCTCACCCTGAGCCTGTTATAGATTTCTCATGGAGGCGTATTAGCAAATATATGCCAAGGTAGATATCTGATCAGCTTATGACACATATTACTTGGTCTGACTTCTACACTGGAGTGGAATGCATGTACATACATGTTGTAGCTACATGTGGTACATGTACATAATTATCGCGCATGTGGTGCTGGTCCATATACATATGCATATATTACAGAGGTACAGTAACCAATGTGCTCATGACCTGGTCCAAGGACAACGTATGCAGACTGTGGAGTGAGACTGTATTACCGGATGACGGACTAGTAGATGTACAGCAGTTTGACCTCAAGGTCTTACATGACCCTAAGCTACACACTGACAGGCACAAGAAGAGATTTGTACACAAACTCAGTCATATCAGGTACTACTAGACTGACTGCTATATCAGGTACAACTAGACTGACTGCTATAGTGGATGGCCTATATACTTACACACTACCCTAATGTTAGCCAACATAATATGTTTACCAGTGAAGTTGGTGTAGCTGTAGGCCTATGATAGTCACAGACAATAAGTTATAGCTCTAGGTGGACTGTTTACTACTGTGTGACCAGATCTATACTTGCTTCCTTGCAGTATCTTACTCCTACCTGATCACCTGGTCAGCTGGTCACAGTTGGTCCCTAATCTATAGTTATACTACAGATCTGGGTATATTTAACTGTGACTCGCCATACTATTAAGGCTCGGCTCCACGAGAGGCTGTGAGCTTCAACAGGACGACTCTGTTGTTCGTTAGCATGGCTCTGTAGGAACGGCTACTACCAGCCTACTGGTGGCCTTGATTAATATCCAACCAATAACCAAAGCTTATTTCTAATAAGTTATGTAACTAAGGTCGTTATATCTGATATTGCAACACAAGTACAACAGCGCTCCGTGATGCCATGGACTGAAGAGACCAACATGTTGGTCTTTGCATAGGCGCGTTGATTTGCCGTAGAATGAGGATCCATTGGCCGAAAAGGAACAATCAGCCTCCCGTGTAGCCAAGACTTTAGAGTGGAGATCGCCGATTACCAGAATACGTACCTGTATTATAAAGAATACCAGCATGATATAACAATTATAGTGTATTATGTATCTTGTGTATGTTACATGTATATAATGGGAGTACCATGCTATGTGTTACTTTGTTTGTAGTAATTATCTTATTATTTTTTGGTCTACAGTTTATTTAGTGCGGGTAGCTTCTTAGTCCATGATGATATAATACTGTAAGTGTTGAAGTTATCTCATGTAATGTTATGTCACAGACACGCTATGCATAAGAGGCGCAAACACAAGAAGGAAGGCAGATCACAGGGTCTGAGAGTGACGGCTCTCTCAACATCCGAGAGCACCCATGACTTTCACAAGTACTGGATGCAGCAGAATGGTCTGACACCAGTTCTCCATTTCCACCTGGCTGCTTGCATCAACCCAGCAACAGGTAGTCTATATGTACATTGTACAATGTATGTGTAACCTGGTAAAGGTAGATGTTGGCAGATATGGTTCATGTTGGTAGATCTGTTAAGGTAGGTAGGTATTGGCGGACATTGCTTTTAGGTACATAGTGTTTTCACGACCTCTTGGACGGACCCTGGTCGCGAATAAAAATCACAAGATGGCCGTCTGACCTAGGCCAGAAGGGCTATTGACCTTGGATTTTGCTTGGCTGGACGAAACCATCCCTAGCTCATCGGCACACCTGACTTCTTCATGTGAAAATGAGGGTTTTGCTTTTGGCCCAGGCTGGTGTGTTCGCGACTCTGTGACGGATGCGTGCCGGAAAGTATTTTTGCAAATTGACCTGGGTCTGAAATTTTGGTCGTGAAGACCCCCCAACACTCATGAAGAAATTTGGATAGCCTGAGTTCCTCATTGGTGGTTGGTTAGGGTAAGGACAGTCAACCAATAAAACCTAGAGAAAACACTTTCTTCTGCTTCAGTTTTGATGAAGTGCTTAGGCTATCTCAAATTTCTCCACTTCTGCATCTAACCGAGACATTGGGCTATCTGTTACTTCGACACATTTCTCTAATTTCTTTTATTACTGTATCTTTTTATATTGGGATAAATAATCATCTTTGTAGATGTAATGTAGGTCATATTTGTCAGTATTCTCTATTTCGGCAGTGTGTGTGTGTGTATATGTTTTAGCAGAGAACTACACTACTACAGGTAGTTGACATGGTTGAGAATGTGTGGTAGTAGTATATGAAAGTTTAGTATAGTTTGGGTTCCGTCTCCTCAACCTACCAAACACTTTACCTAGTCTGAGGGCATGGAACCTGAATTATGCTTTGCTATTGGCATGACAAAATATAATGTATATTTTGCTATTTTGTCATCCTATTGTCATTCTATACATAATATACATGTAATACTATTATGTGCATAGGCATTACATCTATTATGTACATGTACTACATTGTACATATACATAATAATACAGACCTGTATATAATATTTATGTATTGTAATACTAATACTGGACATGTGCTAGAACAAGGACCCTATCCAGTTGTGTTTATGATTTTCAGCATTATGGGCTTTATAAATGTGTTAATGTTTGTTGCATTGAGTGCATGAAACTGTATTTGGTTACAGATACTATGTCTATGTCTATATGACTGAATTACTTGACTAACTGATGTCATAGACTGGTGTCTTCGCCATTGTTTATACCTCCTGTATACTGGCCATGATTGCATAAACATAATATGGGACATGTTTTGAAAATGTGATACTTTTGCTTACAATAGCTTAGATCTAGTGAAGGGCTGATATATTATTACTATACCGTGATAGCTTAGGAAATGATTGTAGCAGAATATAACCAGTGCATAGAATATTCAATCAATAATCAAGTATTTGACATACTGATAAAGGGAAAGATTAGATACCAACTCATCACAACTTATGCCATGATCAGGAGATGAAGTGATAATTATATGTTTACTTATGGGGGCTGATGCACTGCAATTATAGACACACTGTCTTACCTGGACCTAGTTGCAGTTAGCATTCTAAATCTATATCCAACTTGTGTGTGTCTACAGTGTCAACCCTTGTAATTTATTGGTTAATATCCTTTGCTTTGCCGCCAATCTTAATATTATGTTATTGGTAGTGATGTAGAGTGAAAATTGAATTAAATGTAAAAGCAATAAGTCAATGTTCTTTGGCCTGGTTCGATCTTCAATGTTTGTTCAAGTTTCCTCTAACTTTTAGTAACAGTTTCATTCAGAACTCTTGCATACATACAATGTAGGCCTGCTAGCAACACAGTTGTGTTTAGGTAGGGTAAAAACAGAGGAAGTTTTTACTTACACACCATCATAGTAAAATCCCCAATCACAGCTTAGTTTTCCAAAGACATTATTCTTGGATATTGTCTGCAGAACTTGTATTTGTATTTTCTGTAGATATTCCTATGAATCCGACTTCCTCCTCCCCATTTGACAATGGTTTTGTTGTGCACTGGCTGAACAATAAGGAACTGCAGTTTACTATTGAGTCAGAGAAGCTAATGAATGATATCAACAACAGAAATACATCCAACGATGACCATTTCCCCGAAGAGTGTGAATCTGTAGCAACAGATACCTCACACCAATGTAAGTGCATACAATGTACATTGTAATATATATACATGTATATACATACTTACCTTAGTAAGTGTAAGTACAAACAATATATTTACCTTAGCAAGTGTAAGTATACTCATTACATTTACTCTGTAGGTCTATTTTTTATCAAGGGTCAGCTGTCCTCCATAATATCGGTTGACAAAGAGATGACAACTCCAAATTGGTGTCATATTTCCTACTTTTTGGAATTTTTTGGTATAGCCTAAGTGAAAGGAAACCTGTGTTCCTTTTGGCACACATTCTACATTCTACATACATAATATATACAGTATATCTAAACACATCTACACCACTCTGAAGTAGTGAAGTATATGATTGTTAGTCTTTGTACTAGTAAAGAGTAGGACCTCTGTATCACATTATACATGTATAATAATGTCACACATGTGGGAACCTAACAGCTATGTAGATGTGCAGTACCTGTTCACTATTTAAACAAAATAAATATTATACTAAATACAGTATAATAACTAGTATACTAGTATTACATAAGTTTATTATATCACCTAGTGACACTAGTGATGGTGCGACTCCATGGAATACAACTAACTCATGTAATCATTGTTAGCACACCACCTGGTGTGTAGTGTGTACCGCCAACTGAAAAGCAAGACTACCACGTTATTTGTGATTCATGGAATACTACCCGGACATTCTATGCTTGTGTGTGTGTGTGTGTGTGTGCCATGTCTATATAATTATCACTAGATGTAAATGTTTTATACTATGCCTATATACTACTATAAGTACATGCTTTTGTTTACTATATGTATATACCATGATGTGATATTACCGGTAGGCTTGACCTGGTCATGGGCTAAAGATCCAATTCATGATGTTTATATTGTCAGTCACATATTTTTATTCTAATCGTCCCAGCAGATAAACATCATTGGTAGGTTGTTTATCACAATGCCACTCATCTTTCCTGTTCAATGGATAAATTTGTAAAAATCATACAATATTACCTATTGCAAGATTTTTACCAGAGATGTGTGCAAGTTTTATTTTGGAAACTCAAGTTTCCATGGCCAACTCTTAGTTGTGACTCTTCAAGTTACAAGTCAATTCTTTCAGTGACAGATCAAAACTTTCAAGTTACGAGTTAAATATTTACATGTCCACAGAAACTCAAGTTTTTGTCAAGTTATCCAAGTTAACTACAAGCAAGTTTCAATTCAATTCTTTTCTTGTTTAACTCGAGTCTTTTTATAGAGTTATTGGGTTATTGTTTAGCTTATGGTGAAATTTTGTTAGGAAATGGTGTTAGAAGTTCAAATTTCAAAGCAAAATGTCACAGTTTTAGTGTAAAATGTGTTATAGTTGTGGTTGGTGGTTATAACTGCGGTTATTTCTATTCATTACAATTCACAGCTGCCCAATGAAAACTCGAGTTATTGAATATTTCAACATAATGATGTGTGAGTTAAGAGTCTTTGATCATAGCCATAATTGAATTACAATTCAAGTTACAAGTTTTTGACAGCTGTATATTCAAGTTACGAGTCTTTCTAATAAGCCATAAAATGTTGCTTGAATTAACTCGAGTGAGAGTCTTTAACTCGAGTCTGGCATCTCTGATTTTTACAGAGCTACTGTGTATTCATTTATGAATAAAATAGAATTATTCTGGGCGCAGGCTTACTACCTACATGTGCAATGGTGCTCTCAGGCAACTGTAGGAAAAGATAAGCCCTTCCACCCCATGTCCACTTACAATGCAAGAACTTCCTGCAATATTTTCTCAGCTTATAATCTTTACACAAAAGATGCCCTTCACTGACTTAGAAATCTGCTATAATATACCCACAATGTACTATTAACTACACTGTAACATAGTTAGAAATCTGCTATAATATGCCTACAATGTACTATTAACTACACTATAACATAGTAACTCACCATCTGATTTCCTATTAGCTGAAAAGAAGAAGGAGAAGAAAAATTTCTGGAACAGGATATCTTCACATGCTAAGTTGCCCAGTTTAGACAGTGAATCTGATATACACGGAGATCATGGAGTTATGGGGCAGCATAGCCATAGCGCTGGATCCCTAGATACATGGTCTCAAAAAACTCAGTCTAGTGTCGCTTCTGCTGTACATCTGGAAGAAAGTCCATCTTCTGCAAATATGGCAAAGGTAGAGTTCACTTGCCATGTACCTGTCAGTGAAGTAGACTTGTGATGTTTTGTAATGCTTGAAAATCTGATTTATTCCTCATTGAACACTTGCTTGTTACCACTAGATGGCCATAGATGATACATTTGACAGAAGTATAGAGAGAATGCTAAAAGACTGGCATAATTCACCAGATATGTTATTTAGTATTCACCCAACAGACGGTAGCCTCCTTATATGGTGAGTAACCAGTATTAACAACTATTTAAGACTCCCAGATATGTAGTAATATTTGACAGCCAATCAAATCTCCTATCTCCCAGACACTAGTTCCTAATACAACATTCTCTAAAAATACTTTCACCAAGCATCCAGGTCATACCCTAACATTTGTAAAGCTGTCCCCTACTGAGTGACTGCTATGACCACACAATGGAGGTTGGCTCGTATTTATTGCTGATAGTTATTTATATGCGCGTACATGTAGATGTAGTGGAATCAATATAATACACTTACGCATGTCAAACCAAACTAAGGAAGATGTTTTAATATTCTGTTTATGGTAATCCTAAATATATAGATTTTGGTAGAAATTAATATACTATAGTGTAATAGTATATACTATATACTATCATCTACAGCAGACTGTTGGGAAAAGAGAGAGGACAACTTCAATATTTCAATCTCACATACCATAGACAGGTTATAAACACTACACTGTAGCTGAGCTGATTATATACCTCAGCTCAGCTTGAACTAGTAGACTACTAGACACTTAGGAGAGAGTTTATATATTAACTAGTGTACTTGTAGGTGGTTGTGGTTAAGCCATAATTTATAGAATGCACTCTAATTATATTTACTAATTACTATAATAAATCAATAATATAATCTAATAATGTAGCAGTCATTTCATGTAATGTTCAATGTGACAATCGGCTACTTGTACTTTATATATATGATAGGTCAGTGGACTATTTAGATGAGATAGAGCCTGGATGTTTCCGTCAGGCACAAGTGACGTTCAGCTCTCGTCTGCCACATATATTCCCAGTTGGAGATGCGATGAGCATGTCAGCTAATGTCTTGACCTACAGTGATAATAGTCCACTGGAGATACTACAAAGTATGTCTGTATGCAAAGACTGCATATTTAATAACGTGTAACTGTTTGCTGACCTAACAGGGATATACATTTGTATTGGCTGCCTACAGTGTATGTGTAGAATACACTTTGTGTTATGCCTCCTCCTATCTGTTATACACCCAAGCATTGACCACCAATCAGTTGGGGTTATTATATGAAGGGTTTGGGACCCAGGCTAGCCGGAAGACCAACAGCTCTATTCTAATAATGTACTATTTATATAGTACTGGTACAGGAATATTTACAGTGTACTTGACCAGTGAGCTATATTGGAGTTGTCATGTCATACACTGTATATTACAGATAGCAATACATTATCATCAACTGATAGTACATCTACAACTAGTTCTACTAGTAAGCCTGGACATGGACAGTTTAATCTCCTCCCCCATGTCTACATGCTGAGTAAACATCTTAATGGCAGCCTCAATCTCTGGAAGGTAAGGTTCTCATGCTATCAGTATAGGGTAGGTCCTCATGCTATAGATAGCCAACACAATTGTACCATGTCATTCTAGTACATTACTATATAATATATTCTACATGTATGGTACATGTATTGTAATGTAATGTGGTTATTTTGTGTAAACAAGTTTGCTTTGGGAAAGAAAATATATTTTTGTAATATGCAGGCTTGGAGTAACACCATTGATGCTTATTTCAGGCAAACTTTGGTGAGAACTCCAAGTTCCGTACATGTGTTAGTGTGTCACACAGTTCTAGAGCCTGTGGCCATAGATTCCGTACCAACTCGGCGGCATCACACCCGGTACTACCTCTGCTCATCACTACGTCACACCACAACCTGCCAAACAAATCAGTAAGTGTCAGTCACCATGTGTATATATGCATGGTATAATTTATACATGTGTATGTGCATAGACATGTACATATACATGGTTGTTGTATATATACATGGTGTGTGCATAGACATGGATATATACATGGTAGTATATATACATGTGTGTGTGCATAGACATGGATATATACATGGTAGTATATATACATGCATGTGCATAGACATGACTTGTATATATACATGGTTGTTGTATATATACATGGTGTGTGCATAGACATGGATATATACATGGTTGTATACATGCATGTGCATAGACATGACTTGTATATATACATGGTTGCATATATACATGTGTGTGTGCATAGACATGTATATATACTATGCATACTTTCACTGTCTGTGTTTCCCAATTAACTTATTATAATACCAGTTCATTGCCCACCTGAAAGGTATCCGAACCATCTGTCACCAGAAATTTAATTTAAAAACCTTTTTTCTTTGAATGTTACCATATTACCGGTTTCTGTGTGGTGTTTTTCTCTAGAAAAATGATGCACGAGTCTGTTAGGGGGTGAAACAGAATGGTGTTTTTGAAATGATAGTATCTCCACTTTGTTAGAATATATGTTAGTTTCATTGACATCGGCAAACAAATAGACTGACTAGAGGTGGGCCAGTTAGAGAGTATAAATTGAGACTAATCTCAATATACTTCGACTTCACATTTATTTGTTGCCGTTTACTGTCAAAGAAGTTGGAATAGACAAGTGTACACTACTTTGTAGGGCTGGCCCTGAATATAACTGTTTACTGTTAGATTTGCTAGTTTCATACACATTATGCTTGTCATGTTTTGTTTCTAGTATGTCGATGACATTGCGGAAGAGGTAGTAGTTATCTGCATGCTCTTTATTGGTTACTCGTAGCTATCAATGATAATAAATTAAAGTTACAGTTATTTTTGCGATGCTAATACACATTATTACTATTTGTATATTCACCTCTATTTCTCCTACATGTTTATATATTGAGATGTGTGTAAACATTGACATGTAGTGGGTCTACACTGTACACAGGGCTATTCTTTTAGTGGATGTGTGTGTGTTACATATACACTAAAAATACCTCAAACACACACATTGCACCATCATTTTTATGTGCCACCCTCCCATACCTTCCACTGTATGTACCACACCACACATGGACACTCATCAAGAGGCTATTTGTTATGATTTGAAGTTGTCAACTCTCAACAACTGGGAGGTGACAACTTCTCATTATAATAGATAGCAGATAGCTTATGAATGTCCATGATGTGAGAGCATGACAGGATATGGCACCGAGCACCCCACTGCATGACTAATTGCACACCTGTCAAGTTTTACATGTCGGGTTTCTGTCATATTTTTCTATGAATTGCGCTGTTGGTTCCGATTTTCTAACTGGGTGTCACAGATTTCATCATTTGTTATTGTACTGTAGGGTGAGGGAGTAACGCCATCTTTGAACAAGCCAAAGGAGTTTGACCCTGCCACAGATCTATCAAGTGAACTGATCTTATGGAGGGTTGACTCTATTGGCCCCCTATCTCTAGCTGGCGGAGTCACTGAGCTGGCTAAAGTTAACTCTCCTAATATTGCTGCCTTTGATAATGTAGCCTGGCTACCTACATTGTTACCCAGGTACTTTATGTAATGTCTATGTTGTATAGAAAATATTATTAATCAACTAGGAGTTATCTACTTTTGTCAAGGTTTATGGCTCTTTCCCTACAGTATTTGGTATATACAAGTATATAATAGACAGACGTACATGTAGATAAGGACATATTGCTGTATATACTTATAGCTCTGCTCTGGGATCCTCGTGTAACTCTTCAAGCTCCTTGTTTGTGGCCTCAGATGGCTCTAATATGAGGCTTTATCAGGCAGTCATAGATGCTAGAGGTTTGCTCTCGGCTGATGGTGTACAGAAACATCATGATTTGGTAAGATACTATGTTAAATGCCATTTCTGGCAAGTCAATTGTTCCGCTCTTTTTAGTTGAGTTCAGATAGAAAGTTCCTATCCTGTACACGGTCTTCAGCTAGTAATCTGCTATAGGTGTTATATTATCTCATCCTACAGGATTTGCTGAGCCCAGCGACTAGCTCCTGCAGCTCATTTAAACTACACGAACCAGCCAATCAGTTCCAGGGCTACAATATAGTGAGTGAGCAGTCTACATCCAGACCTGGCTGCATAATAGAGCTGGACGCTCTCAAAGCAGCCCAACATGTGAGTGATGTTTATTTATATGCCGATGAGGTGTAAAGTGTAGCAGCATCTACACACATATTTACACATACATCTTATTTGAAGATGTTGATATGGGTGAAGAGTTTTATAATATAAAGTAGTGCTAGAGGCATTTTGATTTTTATTCCTTATATTATGTTGTATTCCTTATATAGTATCAACATCGGAGGAAATCAAATGAAATCATTTAATTTCCTCTGATGCTGATACTAGGACTATTATCGAAATATAAGGGATAAACATCAGAATACACCTAGTACTACTTTATATATATATTATGAATTTAGATTGTATCACCTATGTACATGGATATAACTTATACGTACAACATAAATGTACACACGAATAATACATAACTTGATATGATAGGTAGTTACCTGTATTGGTATCACTTACTCAATATAAATGTTACATTGACTATAACGACATACTGTTACATGTAGGACTGGACAAGCACACAGCTGCTACATGTCTACCAAGGTCAACTGGTCAGTGGAAATGAATCCCAGTCACTGACTGATGGAGCATTTATAGACTTGAGGAACCAGGAGTCTTTTGAAGAGAAGTTTTACCTTGTTATATTAGAGAGAGCGTTTGACCACCATTCCTACCTTCACATGTGGGAGATCATCATATCTTCTCTGCAAGATGGTACGCACCAGTATCTTTTATGTTAATCTGCAGGCAAAATTTAAATTTAGGTAGTTGTCTAGGTTGTTATACCAGTGGGAGTGCTTTCGTATATGCATCAATGAAAAAGAGATTCAAGCCAGTAGTTTTAGTAGGCATTCATGCCGTCGTTTTTAAGGATCGCTATAAACATGTAAGGATGCTTTTCATGTTGTAGACCCTGTTGAAAAAAGCCATACCCCTACCCCCGTTGGAGATGATGGTTCAGACAGTGATGCATCTTCAGAGCCTCGGTTTGATCATGCTTCCTCTGGACCACAGATTAAAGTCGATACAAACAAGGTATGTAACCATCAACACCAGCTTTCATATGCATTTTACATTACCTTCTCAACCACCATGTCTGGGTGAATGGATGCCACCTTTGAGCCTCTACATAATATGCTGTTATATCTGTATATCTCACTGAAGGTGTACAGCCGTAGACTGAATCTGCCAGAGGGGGTGGAGGTGCTGCACGCTACAGCTGCTGCTGGCCATCTCAGCTCATCTACAATCTACCCAGCCTGCCTGGCACCTTACCTGTTTGCCACTGCCTGCACTGACGGCTTCACTAGGTTCTGGGCATGTAGGGCTCAGGGAGACGGGTTCAGCTGGACAGAGTGGAGAATGCCTGGCTTGAATAGCAGCTCACTCAAGGTCCCTGGTACGTTTATATGCATATGCTTTAATCTTAACACCTTGTCATAAACAGTAGTTCTATGGGAGATGATAGTGAGTGATATTTTAAGGTAGGTGATAGTGAGTGATATTTTAAGGTGGGTGATAGTGAGTGATATTTTAAGGTAGGTGATAGTGACATTCTATGGTAGGTGATAGTGACATTCTATGGTAGGTGATAGTGACATTCTATGGTAGGTGATAGTGAGTGACACTCTTTGGTAGGTGATAGTGAGTGATACTCTATGGTGGGTGATAGTGACATTCTATGGTTGGTGATAGCCAATATGGAGAACAGCTGCACGATTGTAGTAACTGCTGATTTATACAGTACAATGTCTTCTCTAGCTATACAAGTTATATAATAGATTAGATGGTGCCGGCAAGAATTAGCAATTGTAGGATTTTCCGCACTCATTCGCTAACCCATTGTTACGTCCATGTGTACCTTATCCTTCGTGCCCTAACTTTCTAATGTGTATCTTTAGGACGCCCCATCTCTGTAAGTTGTGCATTCACTGGACGCATGGCTATCGCTTACAGACGTGGAGAGGTAATGGCTGCAAAAGACAACCCCAGCAATAAATATGTCAACTTATATGTTGGCATATATGAGTGTGAATCCTCAGGTCTGTCTAGTATAATATATGGTAATGTAAGCAAGTGCAATGTAGTTGATATGATTATGATTGTACAGTTATAACAATGTATATGACATGATGTGACAGTATAATATTGCTGTTGTTATTGGGTAAAAACTTTAAACATATAATATTGGGAAATCTAACCTCTTTGCAACGCCATGATATCTGATATGGTGTGCAGTTGTAGTGTTGCATTTACCAACTGCTCATGTTTCTTTTGGATTTTCTTATTCGTTCTTGTTCGTCAGGCTCTATGACCCATAAATATATTCATGCTTGTATAATACTAATATGTATTCTTGTATACATATATTCCTACGCATATACATGTACACGTTTACGACATGCAATGGAGTGTGTTTTATCTTGTTGGTTATTACTATCACTATATACAGGTGGATCCGAATGGGTGCAGGAAGATATAATCGAACTGAAGAACATATTCATTCCTGACCCTAAGGCTGAGATAGACTTGTCTTGCATTCTGGGAAATGAGAGGAAGATCAGCCATGTGCTGTCTTCTGAGAACTTCTTCAAGGTAATACTAACTATACCATGTTTCCATGCGTACTAGATCATTTGTTTCATGCGTACTATATCGTATGTTTCCATGCGTACTATATCATTTTGTTTCCATGCGTACTGTACCTCATGTTTCCATGAACTCTGTACTCATTAGCTCTATCTTCTCTATTATAGTCTTGTATTACTGTTGTTGCCGTGGAACGTATATCTAAAGCCAGAATAGCTTGTTAGACAGTACTGTTGTACTTTAATATGTGTGTAGTATAATAATGAACATTTATAACTTCCTCCACCGTGTAGATGAGCCAAGTCTTTTGAGGTCCAAGTCCAAAATTATTCATATAGTTTAAATCGGTTGGGATTGAGATAAAATTGTAATATCGCAGCTAGATGATGTAGCATGATTGTTTGGCAACTTTTAACAAAATCTATAAAGGGCATGCTACATGGACGCACAACTTCTACGAATATCACAAGTTTAACTGCTAGCACCTTAAAGCATCTTATGTTAGCTGTAGCCAATCAACACTCGATTCGCATTTTGTAACGTTAAACATTTATAGCATGCAATAAACATGCGATTTCGCAAAAGTTCAATTGATGCGATTCGCATCAATTTTGCGTCCGTGTAGCATACCCTTAGGATTGCAGCAAGGGAACATAGTGATTATTGTTATGTAGGCAACAATTGGGTACTTTGCGGCAGCAGTGTACATTTGGAGTCTAATAAAATTTCATATTATTTGCATTTAGTATTAAATTCATCATTTACCAATCAAAGTATGCTTATTATGCTATCATGCCGTATTTATTGGTGCTCAAGGACCAACACAAAGTATCAACTGTTGTGAATCTGTTGCATGCATGTTGTTAATTATGGTTTATGCGTTGTCCAATAGCAGGGTAACCCTCAGGTATGTGCTCTTCCTGCCATGTAATCGCACTTCCTGTCATCATTCCTATGCCAGCCCTCCATCACTGCCTCCCGAGATAGCATTGGTGTTCGATGCAGCCAGTATACATTGTACACGGGTGTCACGTGGCCATTGTCACTTAGATTACATTATACATGTGCTAATATGGTAGTGGTAGCTATGACCTCAGATATTCGTGAGGAGGGGGAGGGGGTAAGGTTTCGTCAGTGAGGCCCCATTATCCTCACTCTTGATTACAAAGAACACTAGTCTATCTCGGGAAGGTGGCATTATATCAGCTCATGTGGAAATGTTTTTTTGCTTTATGTACACGTTAGAATTTCAAATGCAATACTTTACATGTATGTGCTTTACATATTATTCATGTGTATAACTGTTGTATGACTGTTGTCTTTCAATGTACCAAACTTTGTACAGTTAATAGTACCCATAGTTAGTGATACCTACTATCAGGTATTACAGCAGGTGTGGCTGGTTGATGACACTGGCTGTAGAATCTGCTGCTGTTGATGTCATTTCCTGTTTAGTATGATATATTTCCATGTGAGCTGGTTTCTCCTGTAATATAGCCTGAGTTCTCCAGGCTTAGATAACGGGCTATTATCACTCCTCCCTAGCACTATGTAACCTTGTAAGGCTAATTATTCAGGTTACCAGGATACAACATTCATTTAGTGTGTAGCTCGATTACCGTAATTCTATTATAATTTTGCCAATCTAAATTCTTCTATCAGCTGTTTATACATTGTATTACTATAATAAAGCTCCTCTCTAGTGATATGAAGTGAACATACAGTGTACATACACATAGGGTGTCTTGGTATGTGCCGAGCCACTGTGGTACTTTAATGTATCTTACTGGTCCAGTTTAAACCATTATAATGATACTGAACATTGCCCATCTAAGTCCATATATTTTACTCTCATATGAATTTCAGTGAAAATATTTGTGGTGTTTTGAACATACCAGGAGTTTATGTTATCCAAAGAAAAATATCAAACATGTTTTGTCAATTGTATTATTGTAATACATGTACTCGTATGATAATACTATCATGTGTACTTGATGATATACTGCCATACAATGTACTCATATGATAGTGCTATCATACAGCATTTTTGCCCTTTCTATCTAATTATACAAGTTGGTCCATTTATAAATGACACAATAGCATTAAAGACATGAGAGATAAATCATATAGTTGAAGTGAGGTGAGAGAGATACAGTGTATATATACTTACATAGTTGTTTGTACTTTCCTCAGATGCAGCTGGGATCTCATCACCAAACAGGATATGGACACCCACACCCTTCCCATCTGCCCTCACCACATGCTATCAGCCCGTCTTCTAGTTACGCTAAACTACCACATGTTCCTAGTATACCTAGCCTCAGCACTATACAGAGGTACATCTCTATGTTTATTTATGTCACCACACATGTATACTGTGCTACTTAGCTGTGGCTTGGATGCTTCACCTTTGGAAAAGAAATTGATAGGAGTTGAAAACATGTCATACTATGCCTACTGTGCCTACTCTACTTTAATCTACTATGTTACTATCTCTATGCATCATTATGTAATGCACATGTGGTATACAGTGATATATAAATGTATCTTTACGTTGTACATGTATGTCATTATGCTGACTGTAAACACTGATTTACATGTAAATACAGTAGATTGTATGTCCATATAATGATGATATGGTCCGATGACTAGTCAGTTGTTACTGTGTGGCTTATTGCAGTGTGAAGAAGTGTATAGCTAGAACTGGTAACAAGAGTGGAGTGTTACAGCAGAAGCACCTGGTACAGTTAGACTGGGCACCTACAGAGGATGGCGGACACATACTCACCGTAGCTGTCGGCTCTAAGATACTTTTCTTCTCTCCTGTTAGCAATGAGATAGCTCACAATGCTGAGCTGACTATCCCTGGTTAGTTTCACATGTAATATTTACTGTGGAGAATTCAATGCAGCTCCTTGACAACTCCTCTACTCTTACTACTATTTATTTGTCTACTCAATTGTTTTATTGTTGATATTACAGCAGCAGATGGCCTGAATACAGGTCACCCTACTAAGCATGTCCTACAGAAGTCGGGCTCCCTAGTACAGTCCCATTCTCAAGCACCTACTGTTAGGTGGTTGAGGCTACGCAGTCTGGAGTTGTCTACTGCCGACAGTCTGCCTCCACTACCTATGCATGTGTCCTGGGCTAAAGATGGAGTACTTGTTGTTGGTGAGCCTCTTACCAGTGCCATTCCACTAGTACATGTGCTACTACAGTACCATCCCATTAGTACATGTGCTACTACAGTACCATTCCACTAGTACATGTGCTACTACAGCACCATCCCATTAGTACATGTGCTACTACAGTACCATTCCACTAGTACATGTGCTACTACAGTACCATTCCACTAGTACATGTGCTACTACAGTACCATCCCATTAGTACATGTGCTACTACAGTACCATTCCACTAGTACATGTGCTACTACAGTACCATTCCACTAGTACATGTGCTACTACAGTACCATCCCATTAGTACATGTGCTACTACAGCACCATCCCATTAGTACATGTGCTACTACAGTACCATTCCACTAGTACAAGTGCTACTACAGTACCATTCCACTAGTACATGTGCTACTACAGTACCATCCCATTAGCACATGTGCTACTACAGCACCATTCCTGCCGTACTACTACTGGCACTATTACTACTCATCCCACTGATTTTTTACAATTTGGTGTGCATAGCAACAGTGTTAGCAGCTGCTACTTGCATGTAAATCATTTTATCATAATTGCATACATTTAGTTTCATATACTGACAGTGTTCAATGTATATGGTTAGGTATGGACAATGAGATGCATGTATACTCTCAATGGCATGGACCACAGAACTACAACGACATATCTGGTCTCACCTCTCTGCATGTCCCCAGCAGTGCCAATCTTAAGACAGTTGGCACAGTCGCTGCTGACCTTGGTCAAGCTGACTCTTCAGGGAAGATGAGCACACTCCGTATCAGTCAGTCGGTGAGCACTACTTTTACTTGTCAGAGTCTGTCCAACTCCCCCAGGGCTGTTCAGTCAATGATAACAATGAATCATTAGCCTGTGTAGTTGGAGTTGTCTAACTTTGAGTTTAGTTCAAATCTAAGTACATGTAGGTTAGATTTGGGAGCAGCCGTGACCTAGTGGTTAGGGACTTTCATTTGTGGCGTTAGAAAGGGTATCCAACCTTATATTGCTCTAGTGCTACTTTGTTCTCCTTCTCCACCCCAAATTAGAAAACGTGCTGATCTTTTCAGATTCTAGCTTTTTTACCTAGGATTAACTATGGGAAGTAAAACTGATAGTTAAAGTGGGTTAGATATACATAATTATACGGATATTTCCTTACTTGCTATGTGTAGACCGATGTCTGGTCACACCTTAGCAAAGCTAAATATTTTCAGCATTTATAAGATATGGAGTCAAGGATAAACCTACAGTATACTGCTACTATTTTAGAGTGTAATACGTACTTACATGTGATGCATGGAAATACATTGTAAGTGTATGTGCAGGTACCACACTTACATCGTCTCATGTCCTCTAAGATAAGTGAGAAAAGAGGGAGGAAAGATCAACTGAAGAGACAGGCTACAATGAATAAGGTCGAACCTGTGCCACCATTTGTGGCTATGTTAGAGGTATTATACCTATCCAACTCACTGTATGCATGTGCTGTAACACTGTGTACTATCTTGCTTGCATGTTTCTGTATAGTAATATACATGTATACACATGTACATGTACATTGTATATGTGTGTTATACTACTTTCCCAAGGTCTTATCATTCTGTTCTATTGTCTACTTGTACTTTTAGCGTTCTGTAATAAAGGTAAAGTGGCCTTATGTTGACCTTCCGCGTAGCTCTATTTGTTACTGTTGCCATGATACAATTTAATATAATTATGTTATACAGTAGGGCTAGCTTGGGTTCCAAGTCCTGCAAGATGGTGAGGATTTTATGTTATATGATTGACTGTTATTTAAAACTAGGTTTTACAATCAATTACTAACAGACCCATGCCTTATTTTGCATATCTTGGAATCCAGGCTACGTCGGGGTAGATTTGGGTATCATACACTGCATGTACCTTGTGAAATAATATGCCCATTGGATTAAAATGAAAGACACATATCATAGGGAATCTATGTGTTTAATCCACCAATAGTTGACCCCTCTTGATTCTGTCACACCTAATCTAACACAATACCCTGTAATCCAATAGCAATAGGAAGTACATAAGTTGTGTATTATTTGGGATAGTTAGTGCATAATGTGTTGTGGTATGAGATGTGAGTAGTGTATTGTGGGATAGGAATGAGAGCACTGCATTGTGGGAGAGGAAGCTAAAAATATAAATAGTGGGATAGGAATGAGAGCAATGTATTGTGGGATAGGTAGCATCTTCGCAACCTAAATTTTCCGGTGCACATGCGTCACAGTTGTGAACACACCGGCCTGGGCCGAAGGCAAAACCCACATTTTCGTGCGGAGATGAACTAGGGATGGTTTCTTCCGGCCAAGCAAAATCCCAGGCCAATAGCCCTTTTGGCCATCTTGTGATTTTTATTTGCGACCTGGGTCCGTCCAAGAGATTGAGAAGACACTAATGGAGTTAGCAATATGTAGTGGGATGGGAATGAAAGTAGTGTATCGTGGGATAGGAAGTAAGTAGTGTATTGTGGGATAGGAAGTGAGTAGTGTATTGTGAGATGGGAAGTGAGTAGTGGATTGTGGGATAGGAAGTGAGTAGTGGATTGTGAAATTTCTTGTATCATGGCACCTGTTAGTATTATAATATTATTATTTGAATATGGTAGGTAGTAGACCCACTGCTTCTCTACCTACTATCTAGCTTTCAACACTGACTGTAGATACTAGACCAAGGATATAATATACATGTATAATAGTAATATATATTATATCTATTGTGTGTTAAATTCAACTGTTATAATTTTTGGCAATATTTTCGTTCAACCTATTTGTTACTGTTATTGAAGAATCGCTAAGTTGATACTGAGGTTGTTATTATTTCAACCGACCTAACTTTCCTGTCTGTCTGTGTGTCCAGATGTTACCGTATTTGTAACTTGTTCATTTCATTGCTTGTTGCTATCGGATCCTTCACCCTCACCTCTATGCTACTTGCCACAGACAGGTATGTGGGAATGCCAATCTAGATCATGTTGTGATAATGAAACTTTCACATTGAACTGTTGTAGGAGTGTGGGCTGTTTGAAGCTGTTCAAATAACGAATCCAGTATTACCTCAATATCACCCCAAACAGCTCCTTGAGTTACTCAACTTTGGCAAGGTATTATATTATGAGATACATCGAGCGGAATACAATACTCTACTATATTGAATCATTTCACTGTCTTAGTAAGGGTTTACCTTCCTAATAAGTAATATAATCTTACATTTGTATATGTACTGATTCCACACATATCCCTGTCCATCTGCAGGTAAAGAGAGTCAAGGCCATACTAGCTCATCTAATGCACTGTATTACCAATAGCATGGGTACAGATACCAGTGCTGAGGATCAGGTGGCCTTTAGACCTAGAGCCATGTCTGTACATCAAGTAGCACAGTCTAAGGGCAAGGTTCAGATATCTGATGAAGTGAGTTGACTTTCTTTTCTATAAATCTACATTCAGTTGCAGATTGTGTTTCCGGAGTTATCTCCTCTACCTTTTGCGTCATATACAATGTACATAACATGTACATTTTTTTGTACATTACACCATGTACAAGTACTGTTTCTTTTGTAGTTAACTAGCTTTGTGGAGATTAGTTCCATACCACCTCTACCTCTATACTGTCTACTGGCTGCAGATAACGATCAGCCTATCTCCATGGTTACTGACTCCACTAACACTAAAGGTGAGACATATTACATATATTATATGTATACGTGTGGTGTGGTGTGGTGGTTTACTTTACCTGTGGTATATATTATGGACAGTAACTCTTACACAGTGTATAGTAAAATATGCATGCACATGTATTACATACATGTAGTATAATATCATAAATGTATGGTGATGTTAGCAGACTACACGTCTTGTAGCGTTTATAATTATTAAATATTCGCTGACATTGCACCTTAACTGAATATTGTCTTCTCTCCCCGCACTTCATATTGGAGTTATGTCCACATTGAACTGGGTGTAATCAGTTGTACACTATTATCATTAGGTGAGAAGGAGGGTTACAATGAGTTGTTTACTGACGGTTACAATCCTAGTCATGACGACCTTGACCTCAATCTCTCTGATGATGATGAGGAGGATAATGTAGATGGTGCTGACCGTAAGAGGAGAAACTCCAATACAGGCGGAGCTAAATCAAGGTTTTTTTACCATATTATCTCTCTCAATATCGTAGCAACTCTCTTATATTATGTGTTATATTATATTATATTATGAGTTACTCAGTTTTTTCCCAATGTCCTATACATACATGTATATGCATACATGTATGTATAATACTTTTTACAAGATTGTTAGTTGTACATAGTAAAACCTTGCGTTATATACAGTGATATAAAACGGGAAATGTCGTGTTAATTAGTCCTTTTCCTATGCTCTATGCTCTATGTATATCATATTGCAGGTTTACGTTTGGTCCCAAGGAGTCGGAAACCTTCTCTAACGCTCTCACACATGTTAGCCTGCCGGGCCTGAATAACCTTGACCAGATGTACCTGATGGCTCTAGCTAATACTGTAGCCAACACACAGACCGACTTCTCTGATAGATTCACTGACATGAAACAGAGCACTGCAGGTAATATATGTGTACATGTTGTATACATGCAATGATTGCTTATAGCCTACGCGTACATAGATAGTTGGTGAATGTTTTTAGACCATCTCTTTTACAACCATTTCAGATGACTGCTTGCTGTAGATAGTCTTAGTTCTCAATGCTATATAGTATATAAATGTGACAATAGAATATATATGTTATAGACGGGTGCCAACACAATCTGCTTTATTGCCGTGTTTCAGATATAGCCTTAGCTTCTTTTCTCTTGATCATAAAGCAGATATCAGCAATGCTTTTGTTTATATTGAGATATTTTGTATTTATCTTGTACTTTACTTCTAGTTCTTAGTAATGGTAACATTTGACACAACTATGATATACAACAATGTCGTATATCATAGTTACATGTATTTCAAGTACATTTCATGTCATTCTGGGAGTTGTCCACTCTTTTTAAACGAATAGATGATAATGATGTGCTGTAGTATGAGAATACCAAAGTTAAATAGATTGCCATATTTGATTTTTTAAGCGCTGTATGTGCTAAAAGCAAGCACTTGCACTCGCTATCATGATATTATGTAGTTGTTAGCACTTTCACAGCAGCCTCTCTCACCATTTAAGTTCCTGTTTACTTACTGCTTGACTTTTGTTCACCTTCAGCACGCTCTAGTAGTAGGAATGGAAACATCTCTGATGATGGTAATGAGCTTCCAGCTTCCTGTCTTAATTTATAGTTTTTGTATAACATATTGCTTCCACACTCTTAGTATGTTACGTATTATGTAATTCCATTGCTGTTGTTTATATTATCTTTTATTTAGCTTTGCATCGAATGCTTGTCAAATTTTACACCTTCCATATGTAGCAGGGGTACACAACTTTTCGGATTTGTCTGATCACTAGGGAAATCTAAGTGCTAGTTTACAGTCTTATAATGTACATGTACAATTATTATATTATTTGTTCCAAGTGATATTGTACTACATACGTATGTATATGTAATTCGCATGTAATTCTCTCATTTTGTGTACATTGTACATGTATGTCAATGATTTTCCAATAGACAATGATTAGGTTGTTTTTACCATTTTACCTGTTAGAAGTATATATATCCCTCTGTGTAGTAAATATCCTAATGCTACTTCTGCTGTTAGCGTTGCTTAGTGTTAACACAACATTTTAAGTATTTGGCAGCAATTGTCCGCTAATTTAATCACGAGGGCCATTCATGTGCCAATGATTATTCGGAGCACATTTACTCAAGTCTTTTGCTATAACACTGCTTCTAGGCTAAATTATTATTTTTGCCATACCAAGCAGCCATCTTTAATTTCGAGAGTTCCCCAACCCTAAGTCAACTAGTACTAATACTCTCAAGGAAATGCTTCCAGTTCTACCACAATTTTAATTTACACGTATATGTACTGTGTACTATGTACATGTAGTACATGTATTAAAGCAGAGCAAGTATGTGGGGGGTGGTGTGATCTTAATTGTACATAGGATTCACTTAATTATTACAATATTTAGCTATGGATGACTGTGGATTGAGATATGTCCTTGCTGTCGGCCATGACACTTACCTGATGAAGACTCTATCACCAACTCAACGTCTGCAGTTTCAGAGAACTGGTTTTTCGTCTTCTGATATCATCTGGGGATTTCATTCCGAGTCAGAAGAGGTGAGACTTTCATACAATATATTTCATGTGCTCACACATCATACAATATAGTACATGCATATTACATGAGTTCGCACTTAGAATATATATGACTACCTTTGCTCACACATTATTAATAGGCCTACAATTGTATTGGTTATATTTGTATACATGCATGTATATATGTAATGTACATGTGGGCTATATATGATTGTAATCTGAATGAAAATACATGAAAATACAATGTTAATAAAACTCATGTTCTGTATTTCCTTGATTTAGCAGAAATAATGACTTCTGTTTTATATGTCCTGTTATAATATTTCACTAAATAGTTTGTCGACTGCTGTATTGTTTAGGAGATAGTGAACTCACTGCCAAGTTTCAGCAAGGGAGAGCCAACATGGGAAGAGGCTAAGATGTTTGGTGTTGGTTGGATTGTCACCAATATCAATGTGCTCAAGAGGACCGTGGAGAAGATCGCAAAGTGGTCGTTCCAGAAGACTAAGGATCCCCTTGACTCTGCTATATTCTATTTGGCTATGAAGAAGAAGATGGTGTTATGGGGTCTTTACCGGTATGTCCCTGTCTTTAATATACGTCTGCATGTTTGGTGTATACGTCTGCATGTTTGGTGTATACGTCTGCATATCTGGTATAGGTATGTATTTGTCTCCATGTTTGGTACATGCATCTGCATTTTTCGCACTTGTTTGTGTTTGTCTGTCCGTACAGTGTTGCCAACTGTGTACCAACTCTACTGTAGTCTGGTGCCCTAGCAGTCTCTACCATCTTGCTAGGAATATACATGTACTATCTAGTTTTCCATCACGTTTCATTCCTGCAGATAGAAGCTCATAAACTCTCTTATAATTGACACAATAGTATAGTATATAATAGCATAGTATACAATAGTATAGTATACAATAGTATAGTATACAATAGTATAGTATACAATAGTATAGTATACAAGAGTATAATATACAATAGTATAGTATACAGCAGTATAGTATACAGTAGTATAGTATACAATAGTATAGTATACAATAGTATAGTATACAAGTAGAGTATAATATACAATAGTATGGTATACAGCAGTATAGTATACAGTAGTATAGTATACAATAGTATAGTATACAATGGTATCATATTAATGTCTTTCTGACAGGTCTATAAGTGATGAGAGGATGCAGAAGTTTTTCAAGAATGACTTCAGCCAAGACCGGTGGCGCAAGGCAGCTCTGAAGAATGCGTATGCCCTGTTGGGTCTGCAGAGGTTCCTACATGCTGCTGCTTTCTTCCTCCTGGCTGGTTCTCTCAAGGATGCTGTAGATGTGAGTTTATTAGTTGTACACATACATGTAGGTACATAGTGTATAGTATAGGTCATATTACTGATGGATTGTACACATACATGTAGGTACATAGTGTATAGTATAGGTCATATTACTGATGGATTGTACACATACATGTAGGTACATAGTGTATAGTATAGGTCATATTACTGATGGATTGTACACATACATGTAGGTACATAGTGTATAGTATAGGTCATATTACTGATGGATTGTACCAATACATGTAGGTACATAGTGTATAGCAGGGATGCCCAAACTTTTTGGTGGAAAGGGACAAATTCTAAAAGCGTACCATAGCAAGGGACACTTAGATTTTGTTGCTGCATTTATTGAGGTTATTAAATGGGCAGTTTGATTATGATACAAAACAAGTTATTTTACAGTTTTAACACGCAAATTTATTGGTTGTGTTTTAACCAAAGTATAACAGCAATTAATCATCTGCGTTTGAAGTACACGAAAACAGAATCAAGGTAGAAACAGATTAGTGAATTGTGCACTGTTATTAGCTGCCAAATGATGGTGGAGCGACAGGGCATCACAAAATTGAACGCAAAATGCCCTGTTTGCTAAATATCAAGGGTGTTTAATCTTTTACGTTTAGCTATTAACCACACTGACTTCTGATTGGCAGGCAAAACCTTTATCGGCTCCATTCCTCACTTTTGTCTGTATACGAAAATTTCAAATTGGGTTGCTGTTATAATGTCATTTGCATGTAGGAGACAGATATAACAACAATTGCCTGCCTTAGCACACATGGAGGAAATAAAGTGGTCATGCTGGCAAAATGTGGTAGAACGTGGCGAAAATATTCGATATTCATATTTGGCCTTGAGCAAATTAAATGAAAATTGTAATGAATTGCTGTCAAACTGATGACACTCTTTGGTAGCACATTATTGTGTGAGAGTTTGTTCAGTCAAGAACAAAAGTCAGACTAAACTGACTGACAAGCATACTAGGCAGCTACTAAAAGAGACAGTGTGAATGTTGCAAGAGAAAGGACAATTCCATGTTACTCACTAATAATTATTGTATTCACAAGTGTAACATATATGTATAGCCTGCATAGAATGTCTCTTTTAGTAGCTGCTTGGTATGTTTGTCAGTCAGTTTTGTCTGACTTTTGTTCTTGACTGAACAAGCTCTCACACAATAATGTGCTACCAAAGAGTGTTATCAGTTTGACAGCAATTTTAGATAAATTGGGGTAGCTGCTCTTTTCACTTTACTCTTCAGCTCTTGACAATGTGATAAGGTCAACCAGCCCATCAATTTTTTGTAGCTTTTAACTCGTTGACAGAAATCTACTTCTGTGTCAGCTAAAAATACTTTGGGATTTCCGAATTTGGGGATTTTTTAACATTATGATGTACATTATTTTTGAGTTTAACTTGAGCGGTGCAATTGCTTTCACTGCTCAGCCACAAAAACACATGTTTGCATGTAAAATTTGAGAAGTGATGAAGGGACACCAAAATTCATGCAAAGGGACACTGTGTCCCTTAGGGACACATTTGGGCATCCCTGGTGTATAGTATAGGTCATATTACTGATGGATTGTACCAATACATGTAGGTTCATAGTGTATAGTATAGGTCATATTACTGATGGATTGTACCAATACATGTAGGTACATAGTGTATAGTATAGGTCATATTACTGATGGATTGTACAAATACATGTAGGTACATAGTGTATAGTATAGGTCATATTACTGATGGATTGTACCAATACATGTAGGTACATAGTGTATAGTATAGGTCATATTACTGATGGATTGTACCAATACATGTAGGTACATAGTGTATAGTATAGGTCATATTGCTGATGGATTGTACACATACATGTAGGTACATAGTGTATAGTATAGGTCATATTACTGATGGATTGTACACATACATGTAGGTACATAGTGTATAGTATAGGTCATATTACTGATGGATTGTACCAATACATGTAGGTACATAGTGTATAGTATAGGTCATATTACTGATGGATTGTACACATACATGTAGGTACATAGTGTATAGTATAGGTCATATTACTGATGGATTGTACCACCATTATCTCAGATCATATACACTGTCAGTAGTGGTAGTAGTGTATATATGTAATTACGAGGTATATGCTATGCTTTGTTGTGATTTTTAGTTAATATTCCATAGCTTTTGCACTAGAATTATTCCTCTGTATATAATTATTATTGTGTATACATTTTGGAGAAATCTTCTGTCTTACACACTAACTTGAGGTTTCAAGTAGACATGTACGTATGTTTGTATGTACGTTTGATGCGAATGATTTGACTTTGTTTTACTTGTAGATATGCATTAGTAAGCTAGATGACATACAACTTGCTATAGTCATATCTAAGCTGCATGGAAGTGAGTTGATGGAAAGTGGGCTGTCCCCTGCAGTTAAACGTATACTAGATGAGGAGGTTGGTCTATTTATCTAATATAATGTGCTGCCATATCAGTTATACTGTCACATATAAGATATAGCGTACAGTATTTACTGTTAGTTCTAGGGTATGTGTGGCCTCTCCATTTAGGAATATATGTTTAACCTATCGCTACATCATGTAGCAACACTGTGTATATGTAACTACCATGTGAGCAAGCAGTGTAAAGGTTGGCTCACTGGTTCGCTATTGCCTGGTTTCTTAGATACTTGATGGGGAAAAGAATGAGGAAGACTCGTGTCACCCTGACCCATTCCTCAGAAGTATGGCTTTGTGGATGTGTAAAGAGTACAAGAAGAGTCTCTCCACCTTACTTACTAGGGACATAGGGATCGCCCACCCCTCTTACAATGCGTATAAAGGTTAGCTCAGTCTAGAAAGTCAAGTTAGTGTCTACCACTTTTCATTTTTCCACAATGGCAAATTGGAACTTCAAGGCAGCAAGTATTTTAACATAAAAAGCAGCTTCTTCTTGATCACAAGTGTATTTTGAATTACAAACAATGGTATTACATGTACTTTTGTGTTTCATGCTAAAGAAGTGCATGAACTAGCTCGACACTGATAAATGACAGAAATATACTTAGTATGGTTTGATTTGACAATTGTTCACCTGGCTCCATGCCTATTCCTATCTAGTGGTGGTGTTACAAGGTGGTACTATTGTTTCAGACCGAGCTCAGGTTTCTGTGTTCAACTTCTACAACTACCTGAGGACCCACCCTCTACTACTTAGACAGAAACTTGCCTCTCAGGCTGATAGTAAAGGGATGAAAGCAGCGGCTTTGCTGTCTGGCTTTAGCCATAACCGTGCTGACTCAGACAAGGTATGGTATATATTATACCACTGTACAGTGACTAGACATGGCTAGGTTAGTAGGCTGACAGCACTCTCTGTTACTGTTGACATGTAGTTACATGGACCCTGGATAAAATTGTGTTCTGGTCTACTTGCAGGTTGTTACTGTGAATGAGAGCATAACTCCAGCAGAGAGGAGTCTGTATTTCCACACAGCACATGACCACTTTAAGGCTGGCTGTCCAGCCCTAGCTCTAGAAGTACTAACTAAACTTCCAATGGTAAGGATTTCATGTGTATGTGTACATTGTAAATATACAGTTGTCAGTGTTGTGCAACCAGTATTTTTGTCATAATGTAATTAATAATTTCTAGAGACGATCATTAATTTTTTTCAACAATTATTTCTTTGTTGTTACAGATTGTCCCTATATGCTGTGTAATACTATGATCTTCATTACAAAGCAGTATTAAATATAATATACCGTTTGATGTATTTTTCAACAAGGAATTTTTTATTTTTGAGCGGTCAGAGACTTGTTTCAAATCCATGAAAATACCTGTCTCTGACTGGCGTTTGAACCCGGGGCCTCTACGGCACCTAATTACTTAGCACAGTGAACAGAACATGCTACCACTACACCAGCTCAGCAACCTTAAAAAAGGAAGCTTCACCAGTGAGCAATAGACATGCTCTGAGTGAACTGCACACGAGGCATCTCTCTTATTATGGCCACCTTGCGCGTTATATGGTGTTAGGGTCTTTGGACATGTTTTTATATACCATTTATGTTTTATTGTTTTCCACAAGAAGATAAAACTATATAAAACATAAACTGAGCAGTCCCATGCCATGTCTGTGATTGCATTGTGCTATTTCTATCACATATGTTAATTATTTGTAGATGGCAGACATGAGAAATGAAGAGGAAGAACAAACACCTGCAGATCCTCCTCTTACCAACGGTATTTCAGAGAATATGAACTCGGGGGCACCTGTTGGTAACCAGTCAGCCAACTCTATGGACTGGGGGGCACCTGTTAGTAACCACTCAGCCAACTCTATGGACTGGGGAGCACCTGTCAGCAACCACTCTGCCAACTCTATGGACTGGGGAGCACCTGTGAGCAACCAGGCAGCTACTTCCAACAGTAAGTAATAGAACAACTTCCATTATTCTGTTAATTAATGGTTGTTTTTCTGTTGCACACGAGGGTGTCACTTGTGTAGAAACATAGAAGAGTTGGATAGCCTACTATTTGTTGTTTTAACAGGCATGGATTGGGGCAGTGCTTTGACAGACCCATTCAGTAGACTAGGCTCCAAGTTAGAGGAAGAGGAACCCCCGTCCTTTGCTCTCTCCTCTGACTCAGATTCAGACTCTGACAGCAGTGACGAAGGGGGTTTAGTCATGAAGAAGGTAACATTATAATTTTAGATTTGACTCCACTTGTACATAGAAACATTTATTGTTTTACCAGTATTGCGAATCAACCCCTTTGATAAGAAGATAACTCCAAACAAAAATCACAAGATTTTGAGGTTTTCTTCTCACTAATGCTCTTCATTGTGGGCAAATAATTTATGGTTCTAAGTGCAGATTATTGATGTATCTGTAGCTTTGACAATATAGTAACTCTTGATATGGTAAGTTCAATGCTCTGGGCTGCAGTGAGCTTATGATAGGTGATGGATGGTATTTTCACCTAAATGCACATTACAATGATTGATAATATAGAGTGTTAGGCAATTTGTAATGAGTGTATTATACTCTGATTATATTTTTATTAAAGATTGCTGATACAAATGACTCTGATACGGAAGATAAGCTGAGCTCATCTCCTATAAAGAAAGCAGTGAGACCAATGGACCTGTTAGCTCCGCCTCCTTCGGACCCAGCAGTGAGTGCTCACCATGTTGTAGACAAACCCAGATATGTTGTTATAGCTAATATATTCATGTATAATATAAAGTGTACTTAAGTTGTTAGTGTGAAATTTCAGGCTGCATTAACTCACTTTATTTATTATCTTGTATCTCTTGTCTGTGGTTGTTAGTTATCAAGTTACTCTTACATATATGAATAGCAGTCCAACTAGCAGGTAACCTATTCTACCTGCTCACTTGTAGAAACATGCAGCAGAAGAGAAAGATGAGCAGCCACGCATGGTCTTTGATATCATTGCCCAGCAGCTCAAGTTCATAGCTTGTCTGAAGGTGGCCATGGAGGAGCTTGCTACCCTGGCCACAGGCTTTGAGGTGGAGGGAGGGCAACTCCGCTACCAGCTCTACATCTGGCTAGAAAAACAGACACAGGTGTTAGAGGTGGGTGGAGACAAAGTCTAGCCAATGTAATGATCATGTTATATCCATTAGTTGTACTTCCGCCAGGCTGTTATAGCAAATAGACAGTATATTCCATCTCAAAGATACCAGACATCATCTAATTTACTGTTTTCATTATAGTTTGCTTAAATCTATTACCTAGCTGTTATCTATTACACTACAGGTGCTATGTAACTACTGTGATACTATAGACGACGTGGGGAGCGACGCAACGATAACACGACTCTCTACTGCACCATCATTTGCAGATCAGGACAAACTCACCGATAAGATAAATATTGGAGAATCAGACCTTCATTCTTCCCAGAATACACCACAACTGGTATATTTCATTAACTCACTGTATTTGACGAATAGTGTATAAGTATGCAGTGTAATGAGTTACTCATTGTACAACAGATGTGCATTTCGGTTTCATCCTATCTATTGTACAATAAAATATTAAATAGTTGTGTTACACAACTATTTAATATGCTATGGGTTGTATATATTCTCTTCTCACAAACTTCTGAAGCCTTCATTGGAGTCGTCTTAACTTTTTTCATGCAATTAACATATTCTAAATGACATTGACATCTCCATGGTGGTTTAGTAGCTTACTCAAACACTGATCTCCGTACCATGATATAACACTGTAGGGTAACAGAGCCAACCTTCATGAGGTGATCATAGCTGACAGACTAGACTTTGAGGCTAAACAGCAGAGGATGGCGAGACGTAAGCAATGGCTGAGGAGGAACCAACAGCTACTGCGTACTCTACTCACCTACTGCAGTCTATACGGTGCTAGTGGAGGTGGTCTAGCGTGTATTAAGATGGAGCTTATACTTCTACTGCAGGTTACACCTTTTTGCCTACCGCCTAGTCTTACTTTTACTGCAGGTTATATCTAGTTTAGCTGCTGTATGGTAACACATGAGTCAGAATTTTACCACCATTTGCAACTCAATATTCTTTTTATAAGGTTACATAATACTGTCAGTGGTTACGAAGGTGATATCGTTGCTAGTGGTATAAAACTTATTAATATGTAACCATGTAGACTTTATATTTCATAAAGCTTAAAGGTGTACATCCTGCCGCCAGTAGATAATTAAGCTATTGCCATTAGAAATTGCTATTATAACTGGTACACAGTCTAATATAGACATGATGTATCTCACTATAGGAACTACAGCAGGACCGGACACAGAAACAGTTATTATCCCCCCTACCATTCCCTACAACCCTACCACTGTTATCTGCCAGTGTGGCCTCTAGTAAGACTGTGATAGTGGACCCCATATCATACCTACAGAGCTTCATTAAGGAGATGCTCAGTACAATACTCTCAGTACAGAAAGTTCCGGACTACACAGGCAATCTTCATCTAGTCGTAACTCTCAGGTGAACATAACACTCGGCTATTTGTGAGCCAGATGTTCTCATTGTATCGGTGTCTGCGTACCTGTGTGTGTACACAGTTAAACTGTGCTGGTCTAGTTACAGCACTTGGTGCTGTTTTCTCAATCTTTCACATGCACCATACACACTGTGATAATAGTGGCTATACTTGTGTAACCGGATACATGTTTGTGTACATGTACATACATTGTATATAACTCGGTATGTGTATATAACTTGGTATGTGTAGCAGTGTATATACAGTGTATATAACTCAGTATAAATGTTGTATTACAGGAATCTAAGTACAGCACTCTCATCATGTATATATGAATGTCTATGTGATAGTGATAGTATAGTTGTCAGCAAGATGGACAATGATGTCGGTTTGGAAGGTTTTACCAAGTAAGTCAATACTCAAACAAGACGCAACTTATATTACCCTATAATATTCAAATACCGTCCAGCTGTGTTTTCTATGCAGTAGTTATCATAGTTGCGTCCAATTACCACCAATATATGTACTACATGAGTGGATGTCTACATCTTGACGCAGTAAACATCTACCTAAATTTTGTATACAGATAGCATAGATGTGTCTGACTAGGATAGAACTTACACTTGTAATAGACAAGATGTACATCGTACATGTATCTGTATAGATATCACATGTGGATATTTATATGTGTGTTTTGTTCGACATTGCACAGCATAAGTACGTCAGTGGTATATAAGGACAGCTGTCTGATGGCTGGAGCTAGGAGCAAGCACCCTGCTCACCATACCAGAGATGGGAAGGAGGAGTTCCCAGACACGCCCCCAACTAAGTGGCCAGGTACAGTTCAATCTGTTATTCCATTGGCTAATATAATGTTACAAGTGCATGTTGACTTAGTGGACGCTGCATTATAATAGAGTCAGCGTGTTTCTGTAGAATAGAAATGCAATCCCATTTACTGGTGCTTAGAGGGTTGTCCAGCCTTACGTAAGTTGACAGTCGGTACTATATCACATCTAAGTATGATATACATTGCAAGGTATATGTATATATATTGTCAGGTACCACCCAGCTTACGGCCATGTTGAGACGGGAGAGGGACAGTGATGCTCCAAAGTTATCTCTCTTACTTTGTGAGTCTCTCTTCACTGTCTACCTCTCGGTTCTTATACATGCTCTCACTTTCTACGAGACTAATGTTCTATACCGCCTTGCCGCTCTTGAGTTCAAGGATAGAATGTGGTCGACCCTCTTTGGTGGTGGCTATAAAACTTTGGTGAAACAACGAACTACGACCATGACCGAAAGTAAGTTGATGGCCATCTCTTTGCTGACTTGGAAAACTGACTCATTCGTTCACTAATTTTTTGACTAGGTGATTTGTTCATAAACTCACACCTGTCTTTCTATGACACAGGTCCATCAAGTAGTGCTGTAGACAAGCACAGGGCTAATCTGGTAAGGAAGGTTGTACAGAACTCCACGTCGAGCCCTGTCCCAGCTCGTCCTGCCACCAAGCCCACCTACCAGGAGAAGTTCCTGCCTCCCAAGATGAGCATGGTGGGTGTCCGCTAGATTATCTGTGTAAACTCATGCTAATGGCTATCTTGTATGATATCTATATAAAATTACTAGGCATTCACGGTAGTACAGTAAGTACATTAGTAGGGTAGTAGACTTGAGGCTGTACCAGGTTCTTGTGTTGTATTGTAGATGAACTACTTATTCAGTAAACCACGAAAGGACTTGGCTTCCTGTGGAGTAGATTATGACTCCGATGACCCAGAGGAGGAAGAAGATCATTATGATGATGAGATGGAAGAAAGGTGAGTTGGCTAGTTAGTCAACTATATAGTACTTATACATGATGTACATATACATAACAGTAGTGTAGTGTAGCGTATGTATGTGGCACCAGTCATACATGTATATGATGTAGTGTGTGGCTGTTATAATAATATTTTGATGTGTTCCTGAATAGCAAATGTTGCAACGGGTGTTGATACAGATATATAACACAGTTTATACATTGTATATTGTAGTGAAAATGAAGAGCATATAGACCCACACTCTTACTCATGGTGCTTGATGAGACTGGCTATAGTTAAACATGTCCTTCACTCTCTAAACAACTTCCTGACTCGTATCGGCTTCGAACCTTCAGGTATCGTACATGTATATGATACCACTGTTGTTATTGGTCAGGTATCGTACATGTATATGATACCACTGTTGTTATTAGTCAGAGACTTAAGTAGGCTTATTGAAACATTTACTATTTTGTATGATGTCGTTCATGAGTTAGGAGCTGACCAATGTGACCTTAGTATTATGATTGTTGTTTGGTTCAGAAATTAATAAGTGATGTAGCTTGTACATACATAAGGTTTGAGTTGTGTAATAAAATCAGTAAGACAGGAGAATAGATCCCACTGTCTGTGCATACTTGTAGACCTGCCTAGCTGTTCCCCTCTGCTGCACTCGCTACTCAGAAATCTGGAATGTTGGGAGAACCAGTTGACGTCTGCAATGGACAAGTTTGATTCCCCTCCAGCTGACTACATACCAGGATTGTACAAAGACCCCAGGGCTTCTGGTCCTTCTATGCACAAGTACAGGTCTATGCTAAGCGCAGACAATACTCCATTTAGGTATGTCTTAGAGATCTCTGAGTGTATACCAGAGTGTCATGTGTTCGCCTTATTTGATACACGTGTGCATATTAAATATCTACATGCACATGTGTAGTAAATATTATGCCATACATGTAAGGCTAGGCTATTGTAATTGTGTCACATAGTATTGGTATATGTTTGTATGCGTCTCACTGTGCTCTTTAGGTCTAGTCAACATTCTGCCTTGCCGTGTAAACGTCTCTGGTCGTACCTCATCAACCAGGAACATCTGCAAGTTCTGTTTAAGAACTACTTGTTTGGAAAGAAAAGGAAATCGCATTCATCCAACTCCTATGAGTTGGTATGTATTAATATCAGTATTATATTTACATCTCTGTGTCTATGTTCTGTAATACACATATAATTCAACTTTTACACAAATCTATTTAGTTAGTGAGTGTTTGAATCCATCTAAAGAGGGTGATATAAGTGGTGTGTATTCAATCTGTAATATTTTATGGTTGTTTATCCCAACTTGGGAGTAGTATAAAGGATAATAATATAAAGTAGTAAGTCTTATTAACTGGGGAATGTAACATCATATTTGGTCGTTACTGTTGAGTACCCATTACCTGTAGTAACTCTGCAAATAGAATGCTTGTGCAACAAGTGGGTTATATGCTCTCACTTTCTGCTTGTACCATCAGAACTGAGGACAATGCCTAGAGCTGAGGTTTCGGTAATTTCTAGTATTTAAGGTTTTGAAGATAAATGATTTTTGTATGCGAACAGGGTGATAAGCAAAGACAAATTTGGAACCATTGCTAACCAAATATTCTTGTTTAGCACTGCTCTCACTCCTTTTGTCTTTTCTTTAGTTCGACTCACAGAAGTTTGAGGTCAAGGTCATCCACAAGGACACAGATGTAGTTAATGCCTTCTGTTTGAATTCTAATTGCGAGACCACGATAGCAGCCGCCACTCATAAGGAGATTCTAGAGCTGGATGTGTCTACCCTGTTGAAACCGCCAGTCTGGGTGGATGAAGATGAGGATGAGGAGGAGTCTGACAATGGGTACGTTGTGTCACATGATATGCTGTCTGCAGTACCTTATGTCACATGATATGCCGTCTGCAATGTGTTGTGTCACATGATGTCATATGCAGTATGTTGCCTCATATGATATTGGTATCAGCGGCATGTTGCATCACATGATAAGTATGTCGTCTGCAGTATATCGTGTCACACAATACATTTACAGTATTTGTTAATTTTGAAGCAGAAATGGCGAATTTGTGTATGTGCCAGACAGGAAGTCATCTGAGGTGAACTGGAGCAGCACTTCATCTTCTGCCAACCTTGGAATGCAAACAGGCCGTGGCACAGCAGTGGTAAGTCTTCCTTTTGTTTCACCATCCATTCACACACATGTACATATACATACAAGTCTACCTATATATTTAATTAAAAGCTTTACTACAATTAGGACAGTTTTCACGCCTACCTTCTTGTGTTTGTGCCAAGAAACGCTAGCTGGTCTAATCTACTCCTCTTAATTGTTGATCTGTAATTTACAGAAGAGGAAGAGAAATCGCTGTTTGGTAAATAAAAGCTGTTTTCGAAATGAATGTTGTCAATAATATTATTGTAGCTTCGCCGTAGTTCGTTTGCATTTAAATGGTGTTTAATATCATTTCCTGTGTCCTTCTGTTAACAGCGTTTACTTTCCGCTTGACATTCACTGGGCTCAGTCTATACTCGTAGTAAACCTGCATACTTTGATAACTTTAGGCTTACCTTCGTTCTATCATAACCTTATTCCAGAGTGGTGCCTAATTACATGTAGTCACTGTGAAAATAGCATACTGTACGACTGTTATTATATAGTCACACCTACTTTTGTTGCATTTATCTCGTAGGTTACCATTTTCTTCTTCACTTTGGACATAGTATATTGAGCAATGGTAATTTTGCTGTATCATGGGTACCAGAGAAGCAAGCAAGGTCATTTTAAATCAAAAACAAACATTTCCGAAGTCATTTCAGTTAAATGATCTGTGTATGGTGCAGATAAATGTACTGGTAGGCCTAGTTGTATACAGGCACGCAATCACTAAATAGGACACTTTTTATTTTGCTAAACGAAGGGTCTACTCTAACACTGCTTCCATCTAGTATATTAATTACTCAATCTGCATACAGTGTACTGTTTTGGTGTTTAACACCTCATCAGTGCAGTATCAGTATATTAATTACATTAATTAAACAAATTATACTGAATCTAAGTAATTTTTATCAAGTTTGATTCAGCAGTAACATTATCCTTAGTTCCAAAACTTTCAAAGATGCAGGTTTTACTCAGTAACTCATTGTAGAACCTTTACTTTTATCACTGAGAGTAGCATGTCCACTGCTATTTTAAAATCATTGGAACTTGGGCTATGCTCAATACCAACTTGTAACGTAATTATTACCATGTATTGTATATTATGGTGCAATTAGCTGGCTCTAAGGAATGTAGAGACCAAGCAGCGAGTAGAATTCTGTCATAGCTTGTTGGTGAACTTGTTAGAGCAAGATAAAGGTGCACACTATCTATTATCAAATATTATAAATTATATTACCTGTCAGTCAGGGGTTTTGATCATAGGTATACATTACTATACCTAATTATACCTATGGTCAGTGTTTGATTATATATACATGGAACTGTCAACTAAATGCTAATAGGTAAACCATGCAGTATAATATTATTTGTAATTATTTACTTTGAAAGTCCTGGAAGTAGAAATAGTCATTGTACAATTAGACAAATTTCTTTCTTCTTCTTTCTTCGACCTCAAGTCATAATCAGTCACCACACTTTTGCTAGCTACAGTCACTAGCTACACTGCTACAAGTTTTATGATTTTAATAGAGAAACAACTTATTTGAAAAGTGTTTCACCATAAATTTTATATACAGTTTATAGTTTTATTGGCTGAATACCATGTGTGGTGTCTACTCAACTTTTCATTTACAATTCACATTCTCTCTAAACTACAGAGCCGTCAATCGTTCACCGATATTCAATGGTACAGCTACATGACTTGTGTCAGGGTGCAGTGTATTAGCATATTATTTCTTGTGTCTAAGTTGAAGCATGCCGATGATTTTTACATTGTGACCGTGGTGATCTAAAATATGTGTATAATTATTATATGTCAAGTTGTATTGTGTAAAATTTATAGACTGCCAGGCAGCCTTTCCCTGATGTGAAGAAGATGGGATCCCATCCTATATTCCCCTATTGTAAGTACTTTATGATGACATGTGGATAGTAACTGACTACTAAATGTAATTCTATCTATTGCTGGATTGAAGTGTTGCTCAGTTTACTATATTTATCCCCCTTAAACTGCTTGTTGTTAACTTACAGATTTAGCTGGTAATAATGATGGTGCCATCAGGATATACGAGTTTGGTCATCGTCAACCAATTCAAGAGCCAGTTGCTGCCGGTACTGCTCCTCGTCCTACACGTCTCCAGTTTAATACTCAAGGAAACAAGGCAAGTGCATCGCCTGGTTACCAGTAGATCATGTGACCTGTGGTTGCTAATTATAGGTCATGTGACTTATGGTTAATAGCAGGTCATGGGACCTGTGTTATTAATAGGTCATGTGACCTGTGGTTACTAGCAGGTCATGTGACCTGTAGTTACTAGCAGGTCATGTGACCTGTGGTTACTAGCAGGTCATGTTACCTGTGGTTACTAGTAGGTCTTGTGACCTGTGGTTGCTAGCAGGTCATGTGATCTGTAGTCACTAGGTAGATCGTGAGATCCATAATTATCAATCGTCCAAGTACATTGTAGGCCTATATACGTATATATAGTGATGTGTGCATATTGTTGTAGTTTGGTGTAACAGACATTGAAGGAAACCTGAGTCTGTTTCAGGTGGGATTTGGAACAAACAACACACGTTGCTATCAGGTATGTACCGTCTACTATTCTATGTACGATGTAGAATATTTTATTTAGTACACTGATTAGTGCACCAATACTACTTATATATATATACTTGTATTAGTGTTGGTCTTCTTGTCCCATCACTACATGTAGACTAGAGTACACATCCATTTGGACATGAAAGTAGAGTCAGGGTAGCTAACATAGACTATTATGTATATCTACATGCAATTACGAAGGATTCATAATTATATAATTGACTATAATCAGATTGACATGTATGTATTATTGTAAACTATAATAAAATTATTCTTGTCCTTTTAGAAAATGTCATGTCATAACAAGTCGGCTAATGATTTCGTGTTCATTGGCTCTAGCAGTTTTCTTGCTACATCTGGCCACTCATCAGATGGAAACAATGTAGTCATGTGGGACACACTGCTGCCCTCCCGGTGCTCTCTCATACAACGTAAGTGCACTTTGGCTAATTTATTGAGTCACTGCCAATTCATAGGTATTAATAATCTATTTAAGATTAAGGTACTCTAGCATATGTAAATCTAGTCTAGCTAATTAGTGTAGATACTGTTAATAATAGGACTTGTATAATTACTTTATTACATAATAAACTATATGTTGAACACACTACACCATATATGACTTGTTATGGATACACACTTGTCATGTAAAACCTCTAGCAGTCAGCTCAAGTCTTGGCATTAGTCAAGTGTCTGAGAGAATGAAGATATTACTGCTCTATTGCATCCTTGGCGTCGTCTGTGGAGTGGTACCAATTGCATTTAGCACTGCTGTTTCCTGCTCGACGGGATGGATGCAGCTGAACAATAAGGAGTATTGTATAGGAAATGAGAACTTAACGTTTGGCGAGAGCAGACGGTATTGTCAGCGATACGGCGCAGACTTAGTCGTACTGGACTCAGCTCAGCAATATGCTGACCTCCTGACCGTTCTTAGCAATATATCGGATGGACTGGGTGGTCAGCTGGTGGATGTGTTTATTGGAGTCTACCAGAGGCAGTGTGATAGGAAGACTGATCAAGAATGTAGCTGGCTGCTTCCTTTCTCTGGAAGGTGGTATTGGATTAACAACAACTCGTCACATATAACAAAGTTCGATACAGAGTTTTGGCAAGTCTTAGAAATGAAATGGCCGTACATAACCAAGTTTAGTAGTATGACACTACTGGATAAGAACAAACAGCATTATGTAGTTGGGAGTGACAATAAGACATTTGCTGTTGATGGATTTAATGCTGACAGACAATTTCTCATGGCTCTTCAGCCACTTTGCACTAGGATGGTAACCAAGGTACCAGCCCCCGTAGTGGAAGAGGGTAGCCAGAGTGGTGCTACAGCTCTCAGCTTAGCTTCCTTTGTGCTTTATATAATTACCTGCTTTACTGTCACTGCTTTCATGTAGATATTTCTAATAGATAACGAAGGTTCGGCATACCTACAATTGTTTAATCAATATTTGCTACTGTAATAATATAATGGTTCTTTGGAAGAGGTCTTAAAATTATATTTTTGTACCATCATGAAATCTTTCTACAAGAATGTTTTAATATTTGGTAATGATTTTCCATTTATGTTGTTATAGTGTTATGTTTCGAGTACAGAGAACCTGATTGACAATTATATTTTCACCTATTCAATAAACTTACTATAATTCAAATCTTGACTGCATCTGTTTTTGGTAGGAAGCTGATATTGCTCACCAAATTGATTGGTGGTATGATTTGAGAGTTAGTAGATTACTCAAATGCAGTAACTATGACCATGTATGACTGATTCTGTGTTATAATCAACATCATGTTTGAACCTAGTGCTCAGATTCAGAGTACGTATCATATCATTCAATATACGCATCACCTTAAATTTACTGCTTTGTGTTAAATCTCTCCTACCTTACTTTTTTGTGTGTATGTAATTACTATGTATTATGTATCTGTACCATATCCAAACATGTACATATATAATATTATGTACATGTATATGGATGTTAGTAATTACACCAAAGCCTCGTCAATATTGTATTGGATAAGATCTTTTTCATATGGTGGTGGAACAATTTTATTCCTCCATTTTAGCATTTCACTGTCATGAATACGGCAGCACTGCATTACTATATGCCCCTCAACACCAGCTCTTGGTGGCTGGAGGGAAGAAGGGAGATGTCTGTATTTTTGATGTTCGACAAAGAAAACAGCTGCATTCATTTCCTGCTCATGAGTCGAGTGTAAGATGCATGGCAATGGATCCATGTGAAGAGTTCTTTGTCACTGGATCTGCTGATGGTGATATCAAGGTAAAGGAACAAATTTTATATGATGTTTGATTTAAATATCTTTTACATGCAGTAATTAAATGTTCACTTTGTCTAAAAGACTAAAACAGTGTATTACAATTATATAATATAATATATATAATTGTAATGCACTGTATGTACATCATAATGATTTAGACATTACACGTTATGTGTATATCATATGATGTGCAGTACAGTATTATCTGTTGACTCTTTATGTCTATAAAACTAAATAAAGAACTTACATATTATACATGTACGTATCTAGTACTACAGAATTCTAAGCCTTCCTGTTGTATTCTGATGACAACACTATAATGATATGATTCAGGTATGGGGTTTATCCCAACATCAGTTGATAAAGACATACCAAGGAGAACATTACAAGGGATCTATGTTTAGCAGGACACCTACTGCAGGAGTTCTTCAGCTTCATGTTACCAATGATGGTAAGATAAACAGTCTACTACTTATTCTACTGGCTGTACATGTATGTCAGTGTAGTTATGCATACAAAGTGTTAAAAAATGTACTCTGAATTGGGCTTATTAGCCGTAGAAGTCTAAACTGTTGTGGGATGTTTCAGGGCAATTATACTCAGCAGGAGCAGATGGTACACTCAAAGTACGGCTGATCACAGATGAGAATCATGCGTCTCCAGGGGCATCATATTATGATTTTGCAAATGCTCAGAATAATAAAACTGTCACTTTCTCACTGTCTTAGTTTAGGTACATGTTTAGCTTATTTAGGGAAATTAGTTTATCTATTATTATGTATTATTTGGGGAAGTAGATTCCAGTACCCCATGCACTGCAAATGCTCTAAACCAGTCAAAGGCTTGTTAAAATAAATTTATGTATTAGTACATATTGTTTTATAGTTTCCATTTTTCATGTGCCAAATACTGGGATTTTTACTTTGTTAGTAATTATTGTAATTATGAAACAACTGTTATACAACATTGATATTTAAATTTTATTTCCTTCAGAATATTATTCTTATAAAAATATAAATTAGTATAATAATTATATGTATTTGTACATAGCATAATTATATAGGGCAGATTGATGGAAATCAGCAAGCATCAATAACTATGTCTTCTCCACATTCCTTATTCATTGATTCCTCTGCAACGACATCAGATATATTTAGAGGTCAATAGTTCACAAAATCAATGTACGATAGACAGTTAGGAGGGAGAATATGTAGTTACCCTTGTGGTTCTAAGGAATGGATGAGGCATGATGGACCACAATTACTAGTTGGTAATTGAAAAGAGAGGGCAACTCCCAGTTGCTATTAATAGCTGCTGATGATCTATCAAGGTTATTGGTACACTGCTATATACAATAACACAAAAACAATAGTAAATACAATGTCTTACCTTCCAACTCTTCTTGCAACTCCTGTATGGCAGTTAGAAGTACTGCAAACTGCTTCTTCCTCTGCTCCAGCTGCAGACACCAGAACAAGAAGTTATGGAACTGAGAAACAGATACTGTACGTAGAACAAGTCACTCAGCACAGAAACATCACCAACTAACACACGAATAATGTAGTAAACCAAACATACCTTCAATTCTAGCTCAACTTGTGTTTGTTCCATGTCCTTCAATTTTTCATTTTCCCTGTCGAGTTCTCTAAAACATAAAACCACCACAATTGGCGTACTTCACATTACATACTCACTAATGCTGAGACTGTTGAGGGCTAGCAAGTCTCCTGAAAGGGGGAGAGAGGTTATAAGTAATAATAATTTTAGAGTAGTAGTATTAGTAGTAGTAAATTATGCTTACTCAGTTGTCTGCTCTCTATCTGGGTGTTCCATCACCTTTTTAGCCCACACATCATATTCTAAAACAATTTAGATGCCTCAACTAATAAATCGCAGAGCTACAATAATAGAAATGCTTTGCAGTACACACTACATCCGTACCAATCTACATGATATTAGCCTATTAAAAGTTATACAATGTATACAGATAATGTAAATTATTACAATATTGAACACCACTGATAACACCACAGAGGGTTTTGTTGCTTCCATTTGTTTGGCTATTGTTCTACATAACCTGGAAATCTATATCACACCATGCATTAATGTAAACTTTTATCATACATCTGCAAAAGTGATTGAAACATAATATACAGTGACTTTTATTCAAACCACTACATTTGACAGCTGCCAGATAATTCCAAGCACTTGATGTACATGAAATTACATAGAATATAAACATACAGACCAAGTCACTGTGCTGGTAATTTATTGGACAGCAAAATTGTCAACTATTGTGTGTCTATAGTGCAAACTGTATATTGTGTAGTACACAACCAACAATGATGCATTGGTAGTCTGTCACTGCTCCCCAAATATGGACATCATCTCTATCAGCCAATAGTTGAGTAAAAGGTTGTTCAGCTGAAAACCTATTGCTCTTCTATAAGCCTCACCTTGTTTGTTTTTCCTTATTTGCTTTGCTTTGACTAAATCTAGTTTACATTCCTCAATCTGGGTTTTAGCAGCTTCAACTTGTTCACCTAAAAGAAGATAACATGTTGGTTATACGTTACTCTGTCTTCTAATACATGACTACTCCACTCCACTCACTTACAGCACGTGAGTATCTACTCTTCAGGAATGTAGTAAGTAAGAGATGCATGCCAGAGACAATAATTTGTTATGAAGAGTAGGCTGAGGATATCTCACCACTACTTCATCAGGAGAATATAAACTGTTTGCGGAGTAGTGTGTCATTACCTATTTCATCATAGAGCTTGTCATATCTACTCTGTTCTCTAATTGCCATTTCTCTGACCAGCCAAGTCTTCTCTGCTTGGTACTCAATATTGCATAACGAAGAGATCAGTTTCTGGAATTTCATGTCACTGCAACGGTAGGCATAGAGTTGTGAATACAGATGGAAAACAAAACATTTTCTCTGAGTGCTACATTGTAGCACAGTGGATGAATTTTGAACCGGAAGAAGTGAAACTACACACGTATAGGCCTATCCATAATGAAGATTGAATGATACCGTGTATTCACTGTACCTTTCAGTGTCACTGTCAGAGGAATCGTTGCACCAATCGATTACATATTTCTGAAGTAGCACCAATCTTTTATCATCGCCACCACCATCTCCATCAACTAACAACTTCCTTTTCACGATTTCATCTACAGAATAACAGTAGACCTATATAAACGGTCTAGTAACAGTATAAACCGTAGTCAAGGTACAAGCTTTTTGCAAACATCCCTTTAGCATAATATTAATAGGTGTTACCTCACATTACTAACTTATCTAATGCAATGTGATTATTTTTAGATTCAGGTTTAGCTAATTCGACTCAACTTGTGGAGGGTAGCACACGCAAGAACATCTTATAGCATAACGGAGAGTGCCTACTTTCTATATCTACAGTATATTGCACATCAGTGAGCGAGTCGCAGGATGCTAGCTACTGCCTATCATTGAATATCTGTTGACCCAAGTCTTAACTCTCTAATAATTTGAGGCAGGAAGCTATTGTAAGCATACACATAGTCAAGTTTGTGAGGTGTTTGTGATCATAGTGATCTGGTTTCTGTTGTTTACCAGTTTTGGTATACAACTCTCGAGAGTATTCTCATCAGCAAAGACAATCTGTGAAACTTTCTTTGGTCTTTGAATGGTTTCAGATGGAGTTGAGTACGAGCTGCATTTGATATTTTCCATGAATCTCAGTCCTCAGTTTTGCACAAGGTCAGTTGTGTTAGAGGTCTGGTTCCAACATGTATCTCTTGGAAACATTCCATTTGGTTGCTACCATTTAATGTGCCATGCTCCAAAACAGACCAGACTACTGGAACATCTGATGGGGCAGGTAGGTGCGTAGACAGAGCCTCTTTTACTGCAACTTTTTGACATTCATCTGTTAAAAAGCTTTGAATCCAGTTTATAATACTTGGGTTTATTCAATCAATACCTCGAATCTTTTGTATTATTAGCTTATGTGACACCATATCCTAGGCTTTTTTTTTAAAGTCTAAGACTGTGCCATGCACCACTGAAAATTTCTTTATAGCGTTGGCGAGAACATGATACACTGCACATAATTGAGTTTCACACTGAAGTTCGTTCCTAAATCCATGTTGTCGGTTGTTGAGAACAGGGTCTAGACTCTAGAATATCGTTGAGGTAGTTCAGTAATTTACATCGGATACTAGGGCGTGGGACTGGCCTATAAATTGACGATTTTTCTTTTTGACCTATTGATATAACACTTGCAGTATTTCATTGATGTGGTAGGGTACCGCTGGCAAGCAATGCTTGGACAATTACATAAGCACTAGATATTTGACTGTCATGATGGGTTAACCAGTAGTTCATATTTTTTTATTTCATATCTGGTCAGGTTCAGAATAAAATTATTTCTTTTAACCTCCCCTTGCTGATTATTTTAAAAATCAATGTGATCTGAGTATTGCCACTTAGATATTTACCTCTGATTTACCTCTGATGAGGTAGGGCACTCTTGACCACCGGCGGCGTAAGTAGAGTGCCTCATTAATGTCACAGTGTGCATTTGGTTTTGGCCAGGTGTTTCAGCATTACTGCTGTTAGACATTATTTTTATTTTTTAGTTTTTTTTTAGTCATCAGCCATGATACCTCTCATCTCGCGTATAGTCCTTGGTAAGAAGCTTTGATGGTAACATCTGGAATTTGTTGAGGTAGATGTGGGTTCACCACGGGCTGCAGCTCTTGTTATCACTGTCATGTCAGTGCGATTATTAATAATTTCGTTATAGGCGGATAACAATGCACTGTGGTCGCCCTCAGCCTTTATGATACGGGTTAAGAGGTTTAATCTGTGGTTTCTGCGTCTTTCTTGTAGCGTTTGTAAGCCTAGTTCTGCTCGGGCTTCACTGACGCTTTCACGACCCTTGAGCCCCGCTATAAATCTGACAGCACGATTCTGTATCATTTCAATGTCGTGTATAGTACTTTTTAGGTGAGGATCCCAGACAGTGTCTGCGTATTCCAATATCGGGCGACAGAGACTGGTATATGCTAAGAGACGCCCACGTTTCGGAACATCATGGGGCGCATATTTTATTACACCCAGGATTCTACTTGCTTTTTGTGTCTTCTGTGTAATGTGCTTTTGAAGTTGAAGGTTGGTTTGTACTACGACTCCTAAGTATTTAGTTTCTTCTGTCCAATCAAGAAATGTGTCTCTTAGTTTATAGGGCGGCAGATCTGTCTTTTTGCCAAATGCGATAGCATGGCATTTGATGTCATTAAATGGCATTTTCCACTGGCAGGACCACTTATGGACAGCATCGATGTTCAGTTGAAAGTTTGCAGCATCAGCGGCGGAGTTGACTTTCTGGTGCAATAGGGTGTCATCAGGATAGAGACTAATAGAGCAGTTGACGGAGCTTGGCAAGTCATTAATGTAAATGAGAAATAGTGTTGGTCCGAGAACGGAACCTTGGGGCACTCCTGATGTCACTGGCAGTTCAGTTGAGCACTGGCTTTTGATTACAACCTTTTGTTTCCTGTTTGTAATGAAATCTTGAATCCAGCCAATAATCTGCAGGTTCACTTCTAGAATCTGGCGTAGTTTTTGGAGCAGAAGGGAGTGAGGAACTTTGTCAAAGGCTTTCTTGAAGTCAAGTACAATTGCGTGTGTATTTAGTGACTCGTCATGTGCCTTGGCAAGATCATGGTAGGTTGAGCATAGCTGGGTATTGCATGACATTCCTTTGCGGAAACCATGCTGCCTGTTGTGGAGCACGGTATCAAGCGTTCTGTTGAGATAATGTAGTACTATATGTTCAAGCATCTTACATGGGATGCTTGTGAGCGAAATTGGTCTGTAGTTGTTTGAAAATGCTTTGTTACCTCCTTGTGTATCGGAGTTACATGGGCGAGCTTCCATTCAGCTGGCAGTTTCCCAGTTTTAAGCGAAGCATGGTAGACATGTCGCAGGCATGCGGCAGCTATCTCAACACCAACTAGTAAGCCCGGCTTTCTTAATCTGTCTGGGCCAGGTGACTTTCCATTTGGCAACGCTTTAATGAGTGAAACAAGTCTCTCGGTGGATATTTGGAAGTCTTCAGCAGATCGACTGGTCTCTGGATCTTGCGTGAGTTGATGTTCTTGGCAGAATTGACTATTGAAATAGCTATTCAGGATCTCAGCACACTTCATTGGGTCATCAGTTAGTTTGTCAGTTTTAGGATCGATAACGTTCATGACAAAATTTTCCTGACCAGCCTTTTGTCGCAGGTGCCTGCGACAAAAGGCAAAAGGTAAATATTATAAATATATTATTATTATTATATGATTAGGCCTATTATGAATGGCAACAAATGAAACATTATATAATATATTACATGAGGGAATATAATATTTAACATTGACAAACTCCTGCCATTGCAATGCTATTGTAGTGGCACTGGCAGGAGTAAGTTTATGAATGAATGATGTTAATGTAAACGTTGCCATTGCAAAAAACGATGGCTACATTAACATTATGACTAACATGTCATGTGGAATTATTTTTACTACCATAATTTAACACACAATAATAACATAAGCATAGCCATATTGACCATATTATAACAGTTGTTATCCCATTATAATAATTATTATAAAAATAAAATAAAAAAACAAATGAAAAATAACTTACAAGAGAATTTTCATTTAGGGTTTTCTTGGGTAAGGTCAATTTCTAACCCACTACCACTTCAACTCACCTTCAGTTACACTCATTATTCAAAAATAACAAGTAAAGAGGTAAAAATAACGAAATGCCCTTACTAATGATGTGAAATTGTTCTGTTACACACCAAAAGAATTGATTGTGCTGAATGAAATGTGAAGGGATTTTCAAGTTCCCGGTTTACTGCGTGAAAGAGCGAGTCCACAAGCGATATTATTTTCGGGCTATATGTCAACCCGATCTGTAGTTGTACTAAACGGAGAGATTATCCGCTCCGTAAACGTACAATTTTGTTGAAAGAAAATTAGTCGTGCTAGAAATTGAAAACTAACACTAGGCTATGACCAATCTTTGTGGCCATGGATAATTTTGCAGAAAATGTTTCTAAACATTTTGGCTTGCCATGGACTGGTCTTATAGAGCACTGTAGAAAAACAAAGAAAGATAAGCCACCAGGTGATAAATTTACCTTAAAGGCCCGATTTGGGACACTGTTCTTGCTGTATCATGCTTTTCACGTGCTATTTAAAAACCCAATTTTTTGTTGGGCTAAACTCCAGGTTTGATTACTCACTCACAGTCAGTGTCATTGGTTCAGCTAGTGTCATTGGACAGGTCTTTAAAGCTGATGGCGGTTTTGGTTGTGTATATATTGATACTGTGGTTATATTCATATTGCCAATTTTTCCATAGCATTGATGTTCATTTCATGTAGATGCTTAGTTACTGTCAACTTACTGTCAACTTACTGTCAACTTCTTCATCACACTGGACCGCCCTAGAGGGAAGAAGGGGTGTGCCGCATATGGTACATGGGTTGGTCAGTGAGTGGACAGTATTAAACTTATTATAATGCAATAAATTGGCAGTGATAACGGAACAGGACTGTTTAGCCTGACTGGGTAGGGGTTGCGGTTGAAAACCGTCCAGCAGTTTCTTCTGGGCTGTATCCAATCCTCATATCTCTAATAGTTCTTGGTAAGAAGCTATTGAGGTATTTGTTGCTATTTGCTCCCACTGAACGGGGGAGTCCGATGGTCTGAGAACGAGTCTGCATTGTTCCCACAGTTTGATGCTCTAGCAGATCTTCATAGGCTGCACTTAGAGCGGGATGCTGTTCTTCCTTCCCGAGTATTCGCACGAGAAGCCCTACTCGGTGGTTCCTTCTTCTCTGGTCTAGTAGCCGTAGGCCAAGCTTTTCCATGGCCCTCTCAATGTCATCTCGTCCTCTGAGCTGGCTTATGAATCGAACAGCATGAGTCTGAACATTTTCAAGGTCAGTGATCTCCTTCTTACTCGTTGGATCCCATGCAGCGCTTGCATATTCCAGGTGCGGAAGACACAAGGCCTTATAGGCAATTAGACGCGCACGTTCGGGGGCCCAGTAGAGAGCTCGTTTAATCATTCCTAACTGCCTTTTGGCAACTAGTACCTTCTTGGATATGTGATTATCGAATCTGCAATCTGACTGTAGCGTTACACCGAGGTATCGAGTTGAGTCAACATGTTCTAGCTTTGATCCATTCAGCGTGTAGTCAGGGGTACTGGTAGTAGAGTTGAAGCTCATTATTTTACTTTTGGACGTGTTAAATGACATACCCCACTTTTCTGACCAGGCGCCTAGTGAGTCTAGGTTCCTCTGGAAGCTGTGGCAGTCATCGGCTGAGATTATCTCCTGGTAAACAAGTGTGTCATCTGCAAACAGGGCGCAAGAACAGTCTAGGCAGTCAGGGAGATCATTAATGAAGATGAGGAAAAGAACCGGTCCCAAGACCGATCCCTGTGGGACACCTGATGTGACAGCCAGTGAGCCAGAGGCGTTGCCCTGTAGTACTACTCGCTGTGTACGATTTGTTAGGAAGTCATGGATCCAGCTTAGCAGGTAGCCGTCTATGTCCGCAATTTCCGAGAGTTTTTCCATAAGTAGTGCGTGAGGGACTCGATCAAAGGCCTTTGTGAAGTCAAGGACAGCAGCATGTACAGTTTTGTGGTTGTCTATGGAGTGTAGAATGTCATGCATGGTTGCACATATTTGAGTTTCACAGGATAGCCCCCTTCTGAAGCCATGTTGTCTATTGTTTAGTTTTGTGTCAACTATCCCTAGTAGTTCTCTGAGGACAAGGTGTTCCAGAATCTTGCATGGAATGCTTGTCAGAGAAATCGGTCTGTAGTTACTGACACTGTCAGTTGTACCACTTTTGTGAAGCGGTGACACATTTGCAGTCTTCCACTCAGAGGGGACTTTTCCAGTTTTAAAAGACACTTGAAAGATGCTTCTCAGGCACGCAGCAGTCTGTTCAATGTCTATACTTAGATCAGCTTTCCGTAACCCATCGGGCCCTGGGGCTTTACCAGGTTTTAATCCTTTAATCAACTTCATCACACCAGAGGTAGACACATCAGGAACGTCTGTGAATGATTGACTGTCTTGTGGTGTGAGCTGGTGGCTTGGGTTGAACTGCTTGTGGAAGTGGTTATTGAGCATATCTGCACACTCTTTAGGGTGAGAGGTGAGCTGTCCAGTAGGCATGACAAGTCTGATTTGTTTTCGTGAGCGAGTCGTGCCCTTCAGGTGTCTGTAGAATGGTTTGCTGTTGCCCTCCTGTAGTGGTTTGCAGACACGTGTTTCGATATATTCCCTCTTCATCTGCCTGAAAACTTTTTTTGTAGATCTGCGGTGGGCTGCTGCCATATGTTTGTCAAACTGGTCTTTGCTCTTCTTGTATTTGTTGTAAAGTTTTCTTTGTTTGTGGGCAAGTTTCTTGGCTTCCTTGTTGAACCACATGGGCTCGTTGTCCCTCATGTTGGCCCTTCTTTCCACAGTCGGGACGAAATCACTCACTGCCTGTCGGATGCCTTTCGAGAAAAACACCCACATTGTCTCAACGTCAACCATGGTTGCTAACTCGTGCTTCATCTTATCCATGACTTCTTGGAAGCGTTCCATATCTACTTTGTGGTATTGTCTGACTGTCTTGGAGGTCTTTGCAATCTGGGTGTCGGAGTCAGCAATGATGTCAACAGAGATGAATGCATGATCACTCAGACCAGGGAACACAACACTGTGACTAATTGCTTCCGGCGTTGTGGTACATATGAGATCTAGTGTATTCCCCTGAATGTGAGTTGGCTCAAACACCAGTTGGTGCATATTAGTTTCTGCAAGAATATCCAAGAAGCTCAGCTTGAGACCATGGTCTTGAGTGTGTGGCTTAGAGAGTCTCTGGTTCCAGTCTATACCCGGCATGTTCATATCTCCTACGAGAATAAGTCTGTCACTTGGGTATGTCTCTGCTAGTAGATTTAGTGATGATCTTAAAGTTGCCAAGTTTTTATCCATTGGCGGACGGTAGTAACACCCAACAATGCATCTTTTCACTCGAACAAATACTATTTCTGTGTTGTCTTCATTGGGTATGTCTAATATTGAGCTATCTAGTTTTTCATTTACTGCGATCAATACTCCACCGCCGTACAGCGTCCTGTCCTTTCTGTAGATTGCTTTGTTGTTGTAGTCAAATATCTGGTGGTTGTAGATGGTGGAGTCTATATGTGTTTCAGTCAGACATACTATGTCATAATCAAATGTTTCAGTAGACAATTCTTCGGTTTTCCCCTTTAGGGACCTTGTGTTCGCTAAAAATAGCTTTAGAACGTGGTTTGTTTGCGCAGGGACACAGGATTCACTGTCTTCCATTCCCCCTCGCCTGATTGGCGCTGGATCTTCTCATTCCTTATTCGGTACTGACCTTCTGCGTCGTTGCCTTTCATCTCCTTGATAGTCTGTCGCAGTTGGTACTGTTGGTCTCTGATTGCCTTGCTTTCATCAAGTTTACAGAAAATTCTCTCATTTCTCAGTGAGGCGTTAGCCCTCTTTAGGAATTCCCACTTTGTTGCTTCATCTGCAAACTCCAACTTGATTGGCCTAGGCCTGTCAGTATTCTTAGTGGTTAGTCGTATGGCCCTAACCGGGCCAGTAGTTCGTAGGAAACACTCCTTGCGCATAATCTCTTTTATTTGCTCATGGGCTGTTTTCTCTTTTTCCTCTGTAACGCCATACAATATAGCATTATTCTTTCTTAACTCTGCTTGAGAAATTTCCATTTGCTTATTGAAGAATTTGTTGGCACTCTCATTCATCTCCATTGCCGTTTTGGCACTTTCGGCATTCTGCTTTGCTGCTTCTGCATAACTTCTTTCCAGGTTGTCAAGCCTCTTCTCAGTTTCAACGTTACTAGTAGATATAGTAGTAGTAATAGTACTCATGAGGTCTTCAATATTCTGCAGCTTTTGATTCAATGTGGCACATTGGGAAAGGGCATTTAATTCAGTGGTGGAGTTGTCTCCCTTCCCACCCTTAACTGCACTCTTCACTAGTTTAATGCAGGAATCACAGAACCACTGTACTCCTTTATCATCCATCTTGGTGATAGCTGTGACCTCTGCATTCTGTAGATTCTGGCATAAACCGTGAAACCATCCCTCACACATATCACATGCAATCCACTTAGAGTTGGTCTTTATCTGCTGGCCTCTATGATTTCCGGTGAAGCACTCTGCTTTTTTACAGCTTTTGCAATTAGCTTGTTCTGGTGGTCGCTTTTCAGCATCATCCTCTTGGGACTGTTGAATATGATCTTTGGAGCTGGGCATTTTTAGTGAGAGAAACCAAAAGTTGGGCTGTCCAGGGATTTTATTAAATTCCCTGAGGCAATATGACAGGATTAGATTCTATTCAAGCGGCACACCCTACCCTACTAGGGGGATAATTTTGAATGTAAGTAAATTTTTTTTTTTTCACAAGTTCAAATTTTGGCGTCCACCATCACCGGATTCAAGGATTCAAGGATTGCAGATTGAAACCAAGCTAGGCCTAGAGGTAGACCTACTTCTGCTAACATAAAATAACTCAAAACCAGGAAGGATACGAGAGATTATTAGAGAAAATCCAGTCGTACTTCAAGTCAAATTTCCTAAATTATAGCTAACTCCTGACTCTTTTCTTAATTTAGTCTGGTTAATTGTTATATTATTCAGTTGAATTAAAGTTAACAGGAATAAGCTATCTCCTTTAAGGTCAAGTGTTGATATATTAAACTAACACTCTTGGGCCTATTGCGGTATTTGGGCCTTTTGCGGTAAGGGTCTAGGTAAGGGTATAGGGTCTATTGAGTAACCTACATGAAGTTCTAATTTATGCACAATGAACTAGGCCTACGTCGTATAGCCCTACATCTGTACAGCACTAAATTTTAGTTAGTTAACAAGGGTCCTATTCATTTTATGGTTAGTAGTTATTTATAGTAACAGAATATATGACATAAACGTCACTAACGCAACACTGGATTTGATCACCGTTATTTGTAGCCTATAACGACAGAGCGATACAAAATCTGTAATTGTGTTGACCGTCTTTTATGCATGTAAAAGTGAAATGTAATAAATTCCAGCATGTATTAAAGAGTTTACTGTTTATATAATCGCACTAATTTTAAAAGCAAGTTTCAATGGATGTTTTCTAATATCTATAGATGATTCAGTTGTGATTGGAAAAGCTCAATGTATATCACCTACCACAACAAGGTTGCAAAAAGAAGGTAAGCTGTTTTATATGTAATCCTAAAGGTGCGACTACGTAAAAGGCACCCTGTTTCATTTATACCGATAAAACCTCGTTGTAAGGCTGAACAGCACACCATCCGTTTGCCTAGGCAAAGACTAACATGTTGGTATTTTCAATCGCCTGGTGCCATGGAATTCTTTTGTAATCAGCTGATAGCAAATAGGGTGACCGATGGGCTGGCATTACTCCTAGCCTTGCCGACAAACAACAGAACTGGCATATCGGAGCTCATGACCTCTCGTATAGCCGCATCTTTATTATGATAACTTCTTTCCTTGTGAATCTATGGATGATTTCGCTAAATTAATACTTGACAAAATTCATCCTTGGGTCTGGGGACCAGGGTTGTCCGTTTTGTAACACACAGTTACTAACAATATTATTCTTAATTTATGGATTACGACTTGTTTCCTTTGCAGGGTTCAGCTTGAACTGTTTAATACTTGTATTAATGTGTGTGTGTTACAAATTGTAGATGCTGCGACATTTGGACTGCGTCCTGCATTAGATGAGTGTCTACTATCAGTATGTAATATATGTGGAGCTGTGATCAAACCGCAAGCTCTCTTATCCCATATAGGTACGTTTGCTCAGTGAACTGAGCAAGTCACCTTTACTCACACACACCTATACATTAGCCTATGCTCAAGTGTTAGCAAGTTTTTGACATTTCTTATTCCAGAAAAACAAAACAATTTTCCTAAGCGTTGGTCATTAGAATTCATTGTATGTCAATTGAATGTTTCACAGAGCGGCGCCACAAAGATACAAGTGATGGGAACTCCGTTCAGCATCTACAGACAGAAAAACCCATAGTTAAAGGTCTAACAGTAAAATCCAAGGTGAAAAACTCACCAAGAAACTCGCCAAAACTAACTAGCACATGTGATACTAATTTACTAGACAAATATAAATTACCAAATAGACCAGTAAACAGGACTGCTACGGGTAAATTTGCTCCTGGTCTTATAGAGAAGAATAATAAAGCATTAGCTAAGCATCTGAGCAGTGCTCGTGCACAGCCTGTAGTAGCACTAGATGATGTTAGTCCTAAACTAGTAAATCTATCTAATAGTCGGCGGAACACTGAATCTCCTCGTGATAGTTTAGCTTCTACTCCAAAAACTCCACAGCCTTCCACTGATGCATCAACAGTACACAGTAGACAGTATGCCTCTAAACGTTCATTGGACTCGAGCCTTAGCAAACTTTCCAAATCCGAGCCACCGAAGAAAGTACGACTAGAAGCCGTTTCCACTCTTAGCCAATCCAATATCAAAACAGAAGACAATAGTTGGGAAAAATTGACTTCATCCTTGTCACCTGGTGGGGCTGTGACTAGTATACCCTCACCACAAGAGGTTTATAGTCAAATAGAAGGTGATGTTACAGTTCACAGTCAGACTGAACCTGATAATACCTTCATCTGTGCAGAGAAGACTAAACCTCCTAGTATTAAAGTACACCAATTAACTACATTTGATAAAAGCATTCCATGTAAAGGTAAAAGTTGTTTCTATTCTGATAATGTGTGTACCACAGGCTAGTGTAATGGTTAGGTCATTCAACTTAAAGTATCTAGTAGAAGAAAAGGAATATGGGAAAGTAACAATTCTTGTAACCTCTACAAACTAGATCTATACTGTAGTAGATTGGTTTTAAATTTGAACACAGAAATAATTTCTCTGGAAAACTCTGACCCCTTTAATCGTACATCACATATTCCACTTCCCACAAGCAGTTCCAGTTATCTATTACACAATGGTAGTTGTATCTACATGTATGTGTACTAATACTTAACATGGTTACAGATCGTGAGTACGATCCTGACCGACACTGTGGATGTTGGCTGGATGACTGGGGTAAACACTGTACCCGCTCACTAACTTGTAAGGTATGGACAGTAGTTTTAAATGGTTAATCACAGCAACCATGGATCACACCAAAAACGTTGCCATGGTCGGCTAAATACATGTAGCATGTGATAGCTTCTTCAATCATGTCTTTCCTATGAATTTTCCCTGAGAGTCAAACTCATTTCATGCACAGAAACTTCTTCTAAGTGAAATAGAAATTGTTTAGTCTAGAAATGCTCAAACATATTTATATAAATCAGTGTTGGGGTTCTGTATGAACTACTCATCACCTGAGTCTGTTACTTATGCAGGAGTCGTCATCTCTTAGCTTAGTGTGAATGTCCACTAGTAGCTTAGTACTAGTAGTAGTACTAGTAATGTAGTAGTAGCATTACTAGTAGTAGCATTACTACTAACAGTAGTAGGCCTACTACTATTGCTACTAGTAATGCTACTACTAGTAATGCTACTACTAGTAATGCTACTACTAGTACTGCTACTGCTACACTATACTACACTGCTACTGCTACTACTACACAGTATACTAGTAGTAGTAGTATGCTACTAGTAGCAGTAATAGTACTAGTAGTAGTTGTTGTGCTCTCAACTAACTCTGTATATTATAGTCTCATGCCTTGTCCCTGAGAAGGAAAGTAGCTGGTAGATCCAAGCCATTTGATGTGCTTCTACAAGATCATCGAGACGCCAAGGAAGCTTTACAGCTCAGTAAACCCCTTAAGGGTAAAGGGAAAGCCTCCAGTAGTTCTTCTAGCAAAGCAAAAAGGTGAGTGGACAATGGGTATTGTATTGGTTCCTATTGCCATTCTAGAGTATCTTACTCATCATGTGTGGTCCCAATCCTCAGATTTTCAAAATGTAAATAATTAAATGCTAAATTATTACCATTAAGGGAACAGGAGAGTAATTACCCACAACTACTGCTCTACTGCTCTGAAGAGGTGGCAATTTGGAAAGAATTTCCGCATGTTTGGAAGACTATTATATTTATTTGTTGTATTGTAGGCAAAGTACAGACCAAAACCTACAGTCTTCAGTATTTGGTGACCCTGAGGCAGAGAGAAGTGATATAACTCGAGCTCAAACAGATTACCTAGGATATTCTTCATTCCATCCACGACCACTAGCTGTAAGCTATCTAACCTCTCTTACCTTATAATACTCTATTCTATACTGAGCCAGTTACCTACTGCATACTCTCATAGATGCGCTGCATACGTACGCATATGAAGCTGTTTATGCAGTTACATGTGTATGACCCTCTATTATATGTGACATGATGTTTATATTATAAATGCAAAATGTATTTCTGTAGCCTATATATTAACACCTACTTATCCCCTGTTTTACAGGCTCCGTCCTATAATGCCAGACTCTGTGGGAATGCATATGTTCAGAATAGACAGATGGACATCCTCCGGATGGCATTCAAATGTGCCATAGAACAACCCAAACAACCAAAGTAAGTCGGTCGCTTCCTGCAGCCACCTGGGCTTTTAACTGGCTAACTAAAATATGCTACAAGTATTTATACTGCACTTGATGTTGAGGTTTTTGGTTGTGATAAAAGCAACAATTTCCTTTGGGCAGGCTATAACTTCTAATACCAGTAAAATTCCTATCACCAGTCACATACTGAGTGCCCTCATAATTTCATCTGTCTGACAAGTAACATTTTGTTACACTAGTGAAAGGTTGGAGGGAATATTTTTACACGGAAAAGTAGAGAATTTAATTCAATAAAAGCTTTTGGTAAAATGTTACATGGGGAAAGCATATTAAAATTTTTGTACAGCTTGCATTTTTCGCCAATGTTTTAAATGATTATTCTAATTGGTATGATAATAATACAGACGTTTGTTTGTTATTCCGCTAGAAAATCTATAGCTACTAAAGGGATAAAGTCCATCAATGGAGGGGTCAATAAGACCCATAAGATTGGGAAAGATACCTCATCAGCTACAACCGCTAGCCAAGCTTTAATCCACAAAGCACACTCGGCTAAGTTGAAAAACTTGGTCGATAAGAGAAAAGGTGCTAAAAGGACATCAACTGATGGTGATCAGCCTACTAAAATATCTCCGCCATACTCTCATAGGGTAAGCAGGCTAAACTCCAAAATTCTAGCCTCCGCTCCTACCCTGTGCTCTAGGCTCTGCAAGCAATCTAGGGATCTGAAATAATTCTCTGAGCTGCCATATTGGTTTCTGAGACGCGATGTCGTTAGTATAGCATTATCATCATCAATTTATTGTAATCAAGTCTCTCTTTTACTGTCAGACCGAGTAATATTAAAAATAATTATGGAAAGTGCTGTAACACCATCATCAATAATGAGGTCCATTGACACATTGCCGTGTGATTTCTATAGGAACGTCTGATCAATGTTTCATCACTATAATGGTACTTTAGTCAGTTCAGCGAACTCCATCTGCTTGATATAATCTTTCAAACCTGAAGGATATTAATCCATATATGGTGTAATGAACATGTATAATATTTGTCAACTTTACATATGGAGATTCAGTAATTTGTCGGTCTTGGGACATGTATACCGTGTCTTTGTTAAATTTGCCCTAAGCAGGTGTCTGCACTTGACAGCTTTCGCAAAATATTTCCATGTTCATTACAGCCCTTATAGAGTTGTCATCTCTTCCTCATTTAAATTTTCTTAATTCATTGAGAAAAAACAACTCCAACTTCACTGTATGTTTAATTCAATTGCATTGGTTCGTGAGCATAAAGTACTCTAATAGCTTTTGCTTTTAGGGTGCATGGATCTGTCTAGCTACTGAATGGTAGTTGATCCGTACAGATACACGTACACATATAATAATAATTACATGTACCTTAAATATGGATGGTATTTTTGTAGATGACATCACCTGTTGGTATAGTCCCTCCCACTTCTCGAACAATGATCATATCAACAGAGTCCTCTGGGTCATTGCCTACATCTAGTCTACCAATCAAATCTGTCTCATCTGGTATCAACTCTTCAACATTAAATCTTATCACAAATGGTGCAACTCCACTCTATCGTGCTAACGTATGTACACATTGTATATCGTGTTAACCTATATACACATTGTATATTGTGCTAACATATGTACACATTGTATATCGTGTTAACCTATGTACACATTGTATATCATGCTAACCTATGTACACGTTGTATATCGTGTTAACGTATGTACACATTGTATATCATGTTAACCTATGTACTCGTTGTATATCGTGTTGACGTATGTACACATTGTATATCGTGTTAACGTATGTACACATTGTATATCATGTTAACGTATGTACACATTGTATATCGTGTTAACGTATGTACACATTGTATTATTTCCATAATGTCTATGCTCTATATTGTTGTATATGCTGTGATTGTAGATGCTCAAAGACTTAGGACTACATACCTCTAGACAAAAAGGAATTCAATCAGACATTAGCAAAGTGAAACTTGTAAGTTGAATACCATAGAGACTCGTTGGATATAGCCAGTAGCACACCTATGTTGTCTCTGATAATAATATTCCTAGAACGTACATAATGTCACTTCTTATTGATAGTGTAGTTTACTTACGTTTGGACTTTCAGTTATACAAACTATTTTCTTATTTATTTTGTGGTAGTGTAGATAGAATATGTGTCACTCATGAACAGTATACAGCATTAAGGGAAATCTACAAGTATTAGGGCTGTATCCACTGCCCTTATTAGGGCTGTACAAAGATAGTGGAAGGGAAGATCAGACACTCAGGCCAAGAACTGTCTGTTCCCCGCCTCTAAACGCGGTCCGATTAAGCAAAGAGTTGTGCTACCCTGTACACAAATCCGCTCTTGCTATTGGTGTTCCACCGGCCAATCAGATAATGTTACTAACAGCGGCATTGAATAGACAGTCTACTCATACAAACGATATGTTATTGGAGAGAGCGCAACAGTTAAGTCGTGGTTTTATGATACCAGTCTATCAGCCATCTGAAAAGTTCAACACATTTAAGGCGGGAAAGTGGATCGTGGAACATTGGGACCGCCAAATTGGGCGTATTTGGTGGGACAGGGTTTTATCATTGAATGTCCGATTTTCCCTTCCACTATCTTTGGGCTGTATCCACTGCCCTAACTGTGGTACTGACAACTCCAACTAGTCAGACGATTAGAAGTTACTGCTACCAACGCCATAATCTCAGTTACCTTAAATGGCCTGTACCTGTTCTAATCTACCACTCAGATATTCCTATGTACTTGTGTGGAGGAGTTTGGGTGACTATCCAATACATTATAACGTCTGTCATGTTATATAGTATTTCATTGGATACTGTTGTAGACAAATAGGAACTCTATACACCTGACTACCAATGCGTCTGGTATTGCTACACTAGCTAGTAAACATCTCACCATACTAGATCCACAGTCTATACCCTACATATATTCTGCTTCTGGTGCTAACAATTCTACTGATCAGACAGGTCCTTCTCATGCGGGTGCAGCTCTACCAGCCCCCACCATCAACACCTCGGTTGGTATTCTAGAGTCAATATTAAATGCTTCTAGTAGGAGATTTCTTGTTTCTAGCCGCCTACTAATGTGAAATAATACCTACAACAGTAATGCTAGTTATTTCACTCTAATGGTGTTCTTGAATTCTAGCTGGTCGTGTCATCAGCCTCAGCCGATACTATTTTTTTAAACCACAATATTCATATTGTCAATTCACACAATAGACAGACGTGGCTATTAAGGAGACATTATATTTCCACATAGTGATGGTTGTGTATTATTATCAACTGTAGGATATTATCTCAAGAGCTGCTAGTGTAAACGGTTTAGTACTGCAGAGTCCAAACTCGAATACCAGGCTTGACAATCAGCCCTCTTTGGTGGACTTGCTGCCTCAAGCCGGTTCAACCGAATTGTCAGCACAACCTGCTTCTAGCAGCATCCACTGTAAGTAAGGCTGCTGCCAACTCCATTCATTGGTTCATTTGCAACAGGAAGATTAACAGGTATCTGGGTGACCTAAGTGATATTAACAGTATGATTAGACAAACACTATTTTAGGTAAAAGTAAGGTTGGTAAGTTTTGACCAAGCTTGAATGTGTTAGTAACACCCTAATTAGTAGTTAGAATTGCAGTGTGGTACATTCTCCTATATGTTTATGACCCAATATGTTTGTGGTTGTACTTGGAAATTACCACTTGACATACAATAGCACTCTTCATCCTGCTCAATCATTCAAGTCTGTATTGCTCCCACAGTACTCAAGTAGGTGTCTTCAAATGAGCACTACCTTTTGTACAACATACAGTATACCCAGCTGCTCTTATATTTACATGTACACAATTATGGTATCATTTGTTATAGATATAAAATCTGTAGACAGCAGCAATGTTGGATCTACAGACCCAAATTACTTACATTCAGCAAACCAAGCAGAATTCCAACAGTTAGCAGTTTCTAACAGGAACACAATGGTCAGCTTTAATTCGCAAGTTATGCAAGCTATGCAAAAACAACATAACAAGCCCAATGTATCAATGATGGCGTCACAGTCTTCCATACCCCAGCAGCAACCTTTGCATCACAACACTACATCCCCAGCTACTGCTCACCATGGTTACAGCTAATGGCCCCTAATCACCATGGTAACAGCGTGTACAGTCTCCAAGGCAACTGCTCACAATAGTTACAGCTAATCTCCCTAGTAAAGGAATAATGCTGTCTCTGCTGTGTTTACAAATAATGCTACAATAATAGTCTCATAGGAACAATCAGAATAGTTTGTTGAACTAGCTGACTAAAATTGTATTTATTATCATCACTTCTCTCTGGTGCATAAAATATTTCATTTATCATTTTTATGCTGTAAAAAGTTGTATCAATTAAGTTATGTACAGATGTTATTGAATGTTGCATCCACATTGTAGATTATGGTGTTTTTCTCTGATATACATGTACACTCTACTTAGGACTAATTACAAAGCTTACATACACACTTTAGTTTTTTCTTGATAGGTGGCCCAAATAATTAATATTTTGAATTTAGTTTTTTGGTTCGTCCAGTAATTTGAGGTATTGTGCTTTTCTCTTTACATTCACTGCTATTTTCTGTAGCAATATCACTCAGCAAACATAGTTTCTATTTCAAATAAGGCCAATGTTTTAATCCCTAACTATGGTTGCTACTGTTCTGAAGAGGACAGTTCACTAAATAGTGTATAACACTGTTTTTAATCAAAACATAATTTCATATATAATATATGTATTTTGTTAATAAAAAAATGAGTTGAAGACATGCAATTACCTATTGGTCCTTGATGCAGTCACTGATGAGAAATTATCTCTATTGAATACACCTCCAGTAGTATAAATTGTACTAATAATACTAAAACTCCTACTATAAACCTGTGGGCATTCAATACATGGGTACTGGGAAAAATAGAGAATTGGTAGGTAGAAAAAGAATCACATTGTTACAGAAAGATTTACAACATACATTATTTAGTTATAAATGCAATGTATTGAATAACTAAACCACTTCAGTAGATACTATACTACTCCCTCCATCCTCACTGGTGTTGTCCCTGTCATCCCCCTCTATATCAACGTCTAAACTATAGTCTCCTGGTCTCACAATGGTTGTAGTAATCTCCATCTCCTCCAGGTCTTCATTGGCAGACGTTACTTTTACTATAGGCCCATCACCTGCCTCTCCACCACTACCAGCATCATCATTAGTAGGTGATTGAGAGGCGCTCGGCACTGGAGTAGACACCACAGAGATTATCTCCTCATCCACTACCACCGTCGTAGGTGTCTGTCGGTAATCTCCGGCTGCCATAATTAGCTCAGACGGTTTGTGTCGGCAAATACTGCAGACAAAGTCATCGTCGGCTGAGACATCCTCTTTGGTTAATCCCAGACAAGTAAGATGGAACCATAGTTCACACTGGTCACACTGCACCCAGTCTACTTCATCTCCTATAATATATCACATCAGTAGTTAACAACGCATCTACATGCAACACTGTACTAGGGCAACACACTCACAGACAGAAAGTATAGCTAAATAAAAAACCATCAACATTCATAAGGTATTAAATTAAACCACTACTGTCTCACCATTCAATATTTGCATAGAATACTGGTCATCTTATTTCATCAAGATTGATGTGCTATTTGTCTCTGTAAACCTAGTGGCAGCCAAGATAAACTCATTTGAATATTGGCTATTATGACCTCCATTCAGCATTGAGACCTGTTAAGTTCCTATGGCTATGCCTGTCCTAAGTCTATACTTGTAACTTATGTACATAGGTAAGCTACTAACATCAAATAGCCCAGTAATCTTATTGAGTCAACACTAACTGTCATTCTATAAATAACTCTTGTGCACAGTGATGAATAAGTAAGTTAGAGTCATGCCCACAAAAAACAATGCAATGCATTGCAAGTCCTATGGCTATCTCTGTAGCACTGCTTTATATTGACTGCTTGAGTGCTTCCAAAATTCCCAACATAGGCTGATTGAAGGTGAAATTAGCCAATATTAAAAGAGCAGTTTCTTGGCAGCAGCTAGGATACCAAACACAAACAACACATCAATCTTAATGAAAAAGGATGAACAAGATTATTTGAAAATATTGAATGGTGCGACAGTAGTGGTTTAAACACTGAAGAGATAGAATCAAGTAACTAAGGTGGACTAGCCTACAGCTAAACAAACCAAGATATCTCTCATCAGATCCAATATAACAAACACACTTGGAATAGAAATGACAGGCCGAGACATACCTGCAGGCTTGAGACAATTTCTAGCAGAGCAGTCTTCATCCTCTTCCACCGTACCAGTGAGTTTATCCACAGAAAGTGTTTTCTGCATTTTTGCTCTGACTTTCTTCCGTTTCATCTTCTTCACTTTAGGAGGAGGACCTTTCTTTTCTATGACAGGTGGAGGCAGAATCTTCATTTCCTTCGCTTCTTTTAGAACAATACATGTATACAGTATAATTTATGTTCATAGCTTTAATCACAGTCTCAACCAGGTGAAATTCATTATTTATTACATTCATCTGATTGATAGCAACAAGAGTATATTCCTACTTTTCATTTTGAAAGAATCCTTCTTTTGACGTTTCAATGTCACGACCTCTTTCAGTACAGTCGGTGTGGAAGGTTCGTGTTTGACTTTCTTCTTCTTTTCCTTCCTCATGATTATATTTGATTGGGGTTTAGTAAATTCCACATCTTTGTCCTGTGAAATGGACAGGTTGGATGATTCTTACATGTACGAGTATATTTGGTTGATTAAATACAATTAGTAGAATCAAAACATTGTACATATTGTACGAGTGTCACAGCAAAAGCTATAGACATGAAATATAGAAGAGCAAGGTAATACGCCAGTAGATGTTTCGACATTTTCACATAGTACAAATTTTACAATGTATTCAATATATTGATAGATGACCATTGAAAAGTCGATGGTCTTCGATGCTAGACAAACATCATAAGTAGTATTATAAATTCCATAAGATAATAATATATTAGTAATTCTTATAAAGTTCAAGAACTATTATTTACCTCAAACTCTAGAATTCTGTCATCATGAGTTCTTGCATTACAAGCTTGTAATATCTTCCATATCTGCTGAGTCTCATCTAGGGAGACCTCTAACAGGTCCCCTTCCATCATCAGCTCTTCAAGCTGAGCCCGGGCTAGGTCAGACAAGTTCACCATTACTACAGGGCCAGAGTTTACTGTGCGAGGTATGAGCGGAGATTTCCTGGAGTGTTTGCGTGGAGATTCATTGGTTGATGTTGTCGTGGTATGAGATATAACACTGACGGTTTCTATAAAATATACAGTTACAGGTTACTATGTAGTGGATGTATGATTACAGGATACAATGTAATGAATGCGGAGAACTAAGGCTATTACGCATGCAGTGAATGCACACAGGTTACTCCAGATTGCACTCTAGACTTACTAGGATGGGCAGGTTTAGAGACTGTTGAGTATGCGTGTTCAGATATGTCTGCTGAGGTCTTCACCTCTATCAATGAAGATTTCCTCTCCGCTGTAGAAGGCGGGCCTATAGCAGTGGGCGGAGCATCAGCTGGTTCATTCTTTATTGGTGTGAGATGAGTATTATGTACGACTGTAGGAATGGTAGCGTTGCCATTGTTGATACCAGATGTGAAACTACCCTGTAACTCAGCATTACCAGCAGCCTATAGAATGAGAGAAGATGGTACATGATTGGTGCTACAAGTAACCATAATAACTTGTATCACGCTATCAATACCAGTCAATAATAATAATTGACTTATAACAGTGATGATAATGGGTGCTGTGTGGGTATAATTTGATGACACAGGACTCTACTATTTATAAGTAGTCAGCAGTGATTATGTAAGCAGATTGATGTTAACATTACTGTGATACTAAGCCCATATGAATGGACTACATAAGCAAGATTATTAGGTAAAATAATTATTCTTATCACGCAAGGACAGTTAACACAAAGTCACTACATATTACCTTTTGCAGCTCTGCATTTATAATCTTCTCCGTTTTCTCCCTGGCCACCTGCTCTGAGGCTAGCTGATTCTGAGCTGAGAGCCTGGAGAGGGCTGAGGAGAGCTCATCTGTGGTTAACACTTGCCTAGCCTTGTCCTGCCAGGCCATAGCACGCTCAGTTAAACACTGCAGAGCTTCACCTTCTGCCATCCTATATACAACGAGTACAGATATATCATCCATATATACAATCTACCATCTCAAGACTCCATTAATTACACAGTGTATATGTGCTAGCATACAACTATGCTATCGTGATTATGCTATGGTCTTACCTGATAGGTAGTTTCTGAAGAGACACAAGTAGACCTAGGATAGTTTCTAGTCTGGGTCGACGTGACCGTAGACAGAAAGGACACAGAAATTTGTTTTCTTTAGCAGACTGAAGCCAGCTACCAGAGCCAGGCTTGTTCTTGGCAGAGTTTGATTTGCAGATTGGTACACAGTGACCTAAGCAATATATACATTGTATCAAATAACATGAAGTATATATGTATATCATAATACTATAAAAAACATCATCGCTAAAATATGCAAGGTTAGTTACAAATACCTCATATTATGTAAATGTAAATAAAATAAAAATGCACAGCAAATAATATGTTACTATAAAATTTCTATGTAGCACTAATGCTTACCATGGAACCAATCTCTGCACAGTTCACACTGGAACATGAAGCCTGAGGGACCTTTCCTACACAAGCAGTACCTCACATCTGAGACGTCGTCTTGTCTGTGCTTCTCCATATTCTTTGCTCTAAGGCTACGCATTGCCTCCAGCTCAGCCACCTCACTTGTTTTAAATGACTCTACCATCTGTGAGGGGTCTGGGAATTGCTACAAGTATATACATGATATCTATGTGTATGTATATACTTGTTACAATACCTATGCTTCAGAATACAGTCAGTGTATCAACCTGTATTACATCAGGATAGTGAAATGAACAGTCAGATCATGATAAAAAAAGTGATAATGTACTAATGTACAAATCTGTGAATGAAGTATAATGTGCTCGGACCCTACCTTGTCACTTTTATCTAGAGTAGTGGGTAGCATTTCATTCTCCCTTTTCTTCCGTTTCTTAGCCAGTGTGTAGACCCCAACATCAGAGCGAGGGGAGAGTATTTCTAACAGATTGTATGTTGAATTCTTCTTTAGGAAGGTACGTGCAGTCCTCTCCCTCCATGATTTAGCTGCAGTAACTTGGGACTCAAGCTACAAGGATAGTATACAACATAAACCATATGTACATTGTGATATTTGATATAACCAACACCCCACCCTAAAAGGTGATCAGCACCATGATACAAACTAAAAAATCACTGCAAAAGAATTCGGACCCATGGTAGAGAACCAATTACTGTACTGAGCACTGCTGAAAATATTATACTGCTGTGAACATATGTAGATGTAGCTGTCTCAGCAGTGTGCCGGCAGCACATAGTATCTAACTAACCTGTGGTAGCAGCTCTAGTCTGATAGGTATAAGTCTACCCTTGTTCATCAGCTCCTCCAACACATCAAGGTATGGGTAGTGTTCAGCTCCATTCAGTCTGTCTACATTACATATCCACTCCTTAGCCTTACCCAGTGCATCCTTCAGGGTGTGTACATTGGGTAGGTAGGCAGGTATATTCTTTGCCTCATTTACTATCACCTCTATTGTGTTGATGACGTGTCTTGGCCTGTTAGTTGAACAAGTGTAACATGATTAGATTGTTATATATCAACAATCTAGCATAGCATTGGTATAACATTGAAGTCGATTGACATCAAAGTCTTGGTGTATTCTAAAGCTCTGACAGAGCTCAGTGCAACCAACTGTTTCATTGTATGAATCATTCTACATAGAAGTAAAGAGTATATTATATTGGTTAGACGAGAACTAGTTGGTAATGTCTCAAGGTCGCTCGAGTTCTATCAATAAACATCTGAGAATATCTGAAATATTATTATTTTTGTCAAGTGAAATAGGATTTGAGGAATTGTGTCCCCCTGTATATGGTGGCTTGTTCACTGTTCAAGCTTCTTTCCTTTTTTTCATTGAGTGAGTACTAACAATGCTCTCCAATCAATGATAATATACACCATGATATGACACTCCGAGTAAACCGGAAGTGTCAGCGACTCCAATTAATCTATTCTGCAGTAAACAATTTACTGCAGCACGGTTGATGATTGAGTGAATTAGTCATGACTGAGAAGAAAGAGCAAAGAAGCAAAGGAAAAGGTGCACACTGCACTGCTAATAACTGTGAAAATTGCCGAGCTACTTCATCTCATCTGTCTTTTTCTTTTCCTAGCCAAGAACAAAGGTGAGAATGGTCTGTTGATCATCATTGATGATAGATTGATCATGAAAGATCATGACTGAATTGATTACTCTAACTCTTACTCCTTGCTCTAACTCTTCTCTACTGATAACTCTAACTAAACATGATAATTAATAAGCTATTATAATATGATAATTATTATTTTGATTTTATAACGAATATTATAATGTTAAATATACATGTAATTATAAAGTGAAAATGACATGAACATATTAAATTATTTTTATTTATATATAAAATAATTATAATAAATAATAATAACAGTTACACTTACTAAGCTTTGTTTATTTATTTATTCTCTCCTATAAGATGTATAATTATAATATATACATGTATTTATATGTGTGGTCAACAAGTTACTTTTAACCAATGTTATCTGTAAACTTTCAGAAAACCCCAATAAATATAAATGTAAATATAATAATTTATTAATGGTAGTGGTATTAAAACAGTTTAGTAATCTAAATCTATCTATCTATTGTTGACGACAACAGACGTGTACGAGTAAATAAAATGGTAAATTATATAAACGATTAATTGATTATTGATAATGTTTATATGATGATGCTAGTGCTAGACTACCGACTACTAACTTAGTACGTTCGAAGATAGTTATGTAGGACAGCAGAGCAGTGCTACTAGCACAGGAGCCGAATGAATTTTGGATGGGTGGCTGCGAAATACATGTAGAATGAATGATAGATATCAGTAAACTCAATGTCATTTGTTCTTCCATTATTTAATCTATCCCAGAAAATATCAGCCACCAATGATAAGTATTTTATAATTCTTTATTTAAATAATTAATAATCATTATATTACATGCAATAATAGGCCCTACTTGTTATGATGTGATATTTTAGTACACCCAACTCCTAATTTCGTTGTTTTTGTAGATTGTATGTATCTATTGGGAATTTTCTTTTTGTTTTAGACGTCTACAATGGGCAGTCAATGGCTAATTGGGGCACTTTGCGACTGTATGAAAAAGACCGTTGGAAACAGGACGTTTTGAAACCGGACCTTTGAAAAACTCCCATTTCGAAACTCCAAACCCCAACCCCCAAATTTCAATTAATTTTAATAATATATTTTTGTTTCTACTATTACTAATTCGTTGAACACTAAAAAAAATTAACTATCTGTAAGTTGTGTTCTTCTAAATGTAATCTACACGGTTTCGAAATGGTTGTTCTCCAAACGTCCGGTTTCAAACTGTCTTTTTCGAAATGTTCCTTTATCGATTGGGTATTTGCTCACACTATCAGAGAAACTGCGCATATGTAAGTTGATGATCGACTGTCTGCCATTATTATTATTATTATTATTATTATTATTATACAGGGCCGTAGCGCCGTAAGAAATGTTGGTGGGGCCAAAATTTAGGCCGGGGGTCCAGGGGGCCGCCTAGGCCCCCTGGCGGGGTCCGGGGCAGCGCCCCGGCCGCTGATGCCCTGAGAGTGTTTTTCAGAAAAATAGAGCAAATTTGAAGCAGTTCAGGTTTATGAAATATACCTGTGTAATAATATTAAATATAATCCAGCCTCATCCATATATATGCATGTACATGTATACATTGTATCTGTTCACAATTATGACTGAACATAAATCATTCAACTCTAACGACATTTACAAATACTTTACTCCTTTACAATGATGAAAAACATGCAATGAAATGAAGTAGAGCTAACGAATCTACAAAAAGCAGCTGAAAGCATGTGTTTCTTTTCTACCATACAGTGGTCAAAGTTGGGGGGGTCGTGGGGGGACGCAGTCTCCCACCATAAATTTCAAGGAGTCCCTCAGACTGATAGACCCCCTACAGATTGCTGTTATAAAAAATCAAATGTTGTCACATTTATTTTCCTTGTTTCATAGCAACGAAATTTCCTCTTAAAATCTTAAGATCTTAGAAAATATTTTAACCTGAGGTTCTTGGATTTTGCACCATTTCGATGTCTAATTTTGATAAAGTTTCCAATTTATGGGAGGGTGCTCAGGCGCCCCTACCGGACCCTCCCCCACCAGCGCACCGTTCGGGAGCTTCGAGGTCTGCTATCCTAGAGAGTAGAGACCCCCCCACCACTTTTCTTAGACTTTGACCACTGCTACCATAGAGATATTTCTTATTTCTCCCTATAAGATTGAATGCCTAAGTAAATATATTGACAACAATGTAGGGCAGACAGATAGCCGAATCCAAAAAAGTTTGTTCAATTGAAAACTAATATAATTGTTTAGATTTTCAAGATTTATATTTTTAACACACCCAGTACATAGACTGTGTATACTTCTTATACTGTATACTGAAATAGTCTTGAGATTTAGATTTATCTCCCCCGACAGTTATTCAATATCTAAAATGTTACATAATTGTAGTTAAGTACAGTAGTATTTAGAGTTTTCTGATATAAAAATGTTTAACACACGTATTATCACCATATCCTTACATATTTTGTAAACCTCGCAAATAGGAAAGTGGAAGAAACTTTAAACACCGATCTGACCATGATATTAAATTGACTAGATTTCGACTTTGCAATGCCAAAAGTTGAGACGGCCGGGCCGCACGGCCGTATAGGGCGTTACGGCCCTGTTATTATAATTGCTTACTTATTATAAACGCTTACTTCTATGACCCTTACTAGTAGTGCTGGGCGGTGTTTCGGTGTCATTCAGTTTTTTCGGTTTTTTTTCATTCGGTTCAAAAACCGCCAAAATTTAAAATGTGAACCGACACCGAATGCGGCGGTGCGGTTTTATTCGGTTTTAAAAGTCAAACCGCGCCTGGCCTCTTAGCGCACCCACTTTCAATAATGGCTGGCGTTGAAAACACGTGAATTCATGTTATGCTTCTTTCAATCCTTATAATTCGATGCCATCCTTGGAATTTAGACTTAGCTGCAGCCATAATATTATCACCCAGTGGTTATTTATTGTAGTTTCACTCCTTTATAGCAGTTACGATTGCATATTATTATAAATAATAAATATTTAATAATTGTAAAGTATTAAACTAAATGAAAATGGCTGCCATTTTAGTGCTTCTTTTAATCCTTATAATTCGATGCCATCCTTGGAATACAGATTTAGCTGCAGCCATCAATGTCACCCAGTAAGGGTTCACTGTAGTTTTCATTTGATTCTAGTAGTCAAACTTGCATATTGTTATAGATAATTAATATTTAATTATTGCAAATTATTGAACAAAATAAAAATGGCGGCCATTTCCGGTAATGGCTGAAACGTCGAACACGTGAATTTATGTTATGCACTTTTCAATCTTTATAATTCGATGTCATCCTTTGAATAAATACTTAGCTACTGCCATCATTGTCACCCAGAGATGTTTTACTTTAGTTTCACTGAATTCCAGTTGTTATACTTCCATATTATTATAGATGATTGGCATTTAATAATTGCAATTTATTAGAGTAAATTAAAAATGGCCGCCATTACAGCTTAAAAGCAGGGTGTGACAACTCCAATATTGAGTATTTAATTTCCGGTTCGGTTCGGTGTTTTTTCATGAATAAAAAAAACTGAATTAAACCGAGGGTGAGAAGACAACTTCGGTTTCATTCAGTTTTTTAGAAAAATCAGCAAAAAAACTGAATGCACATGCAAATCAAAACCGCCCAGCACTACTTACTAGTGTGCAGCCTACTAATAATATTTTTAGACTTATACTGTGTACATACACTTCAAAAGTACATGTATATGGTATAATTCATTGCTATTTCAAGTTGACTATTTGCAGCTAGTTCATCGGACTGGCATTGATATGATTTTGCTTGAGCAGTTCAGCTTCATGGCATAATTACTACTTACTTTTATGACCATTAGTAGCGTGTACTATTAATATTTTTAGACTTATAGGGCCTACTGTGTACATATACTTGAAAAGCACAATGTATATGATATAATTCATTGCTATGCATGTTGTTTCAGTATTTGTATTTATGTATACATGTATAAGCTTTTTTGGTTTGCTTCTATATTATTGTAATTTTAACAGATATGTTTTTGATTGTGTAATCAGGTAAAATAAAACATGTAAACAAGCACTAGCCACATGCTTTCAATCCCTATACATACATATACACATAATAACTTGCAATTGAACATTCAAGTTAATTGTTCAATTTAGGCAGCATGGCAGCTATAAGCTAAGTGAGCTGTAGTCAAAACCTTAGCCCACATATTTTGTGTTAAGATGATATATAGTGCATTCACCCTATACAACTGGACAGGTTTTGTTTATCAATAGAATGACAGTAATGTTTTCAAGGAATAAAAGCCCCTGTTGATGCTCTCTTGCTACCCTAAAGCTGTAAACATAGTTGCATGGTGTACTGCATTATATGCAAGTATGTTGTACAGTAATGCAAGTAAGGTTTACTGCAAAAGTTTACTGTGAAAGTGGGCGGAGACTTTGATATAGTTGAGATCGATGAAGTGGAACGGGCACATTGCAAAACCCGTCAATCGGCACTGTATTGGCGCTAAGGTAATTGAGGACATAGAATTATCGTTGAGTGTCATATCATGGTGTATATTATCATTGCTCCAATGGTATAAAATACCCAGTGTAAACTAGGTTGGTGTAACATTTGAACTTTCATATCTGAAACAATGGGATATATCACTAGAATAATATGCAATTTACGTGTTACATATGAACATACAACATACCTGGCATTGAGGCAGATCGTAGCTTTCTCCTCCCATTTCTCACCGTTAGAAACAAGATCTTGCAACTCAGCCAAAGATTTCTCCACTGCAGGGTGGGGAGGCAGACATCTTGCCTCCTCCATCAGCTCGCGAATCGTATCTAATGAAAGGGTGTCTGATTTCTCTAGCGTCTGTTTAACCCTGTCTAGCCAGCGCGACTGGGACAGTACAAGCTTCAGTTTGCTTGTCTCTGCCAGATCTATGTCTAGAGTACAGCCAAACTGGTATAGCCTCTCCAGTCTCTCTGTGGATGGTAGATCATCCGTCAAACAGTTCTGTGCCTCTTCCTGGAACTCCTGTACCTTCTCTATCAGACTCTACCAACGAACACATGTACATGTACAGTGACCACACAGACATTGCTACAAGTGAGTAGGTGTAGAGTTCTTCATCAACCATATATTAGCTGTGTGGACCTCACTAGAGAGTCTCACAACTAACATGGATGTACACATACGTCACTTTTCAACAGTTCAGCTTACAATTACTTAACTTACAATTATCAGAGCGCTCTCCTTGATTAAGCAGGGCAGAGTGTTCATCTGGTTTAGGAATAACTCCAGTTCAGCTATAGTAAGCTTGGACTTCTTGTCCCCTATATAGTTTGTGGGACGTAGAGGATGCCTTAGACTGTGACTCACAAGCTGGGTGGCTAGCTTAGCACACTGTTCAGCCTCATTCACAGCCTTTTGTAGTCTCTTCAGTAGTGATGTGTCTGGGTACTTGTTCTCCTTGGCCTCCTGGATTAGCCTCTTCATATCAGCTAGTGCTATAAAATAGTATTAACTAGTGCTACAAACTGTCTCAGTTCATGCTATAAATTATAGTAATACTTCGGTCAGTTTACGCTAATGCTATAAACAGTATAAACTAATGCTATAAATACTACCAGAAAGCGCCATTAATACATGTAGTGAGGAGTAGTAGTTACCCAGCCGATCCTGTGCAGTAAGAGCTAAGGCTGCATTAGCCTCCTTTGACCACGTATCATAGACTTGGGCCCTTTTTTGTAGTTGTGTGATCATATGGGGCATTTCCTCTAGCGTGTACCTATACTTGAGTATCTTTCTGGTCCCAGGGCAGCTACACAGCTCTGCCATGTGCTCTAGACATGCTACATGTCCTACAGTATTCATGAAGCAATGTAAATACAGTACATGTAGCATAATACTCAAGCACATAATTGTGCTGTGCAGTATCAATGTGGAGATACATCTATCAGCAGAAAGAGGGTCCAGTTTGTTTCAAGAAGTGGAGAATCAAAACGAGGGGACGAGAGGAAGTGGTTGTTGGTTTGGATTACCATATACATGTGTGTAGTGACCTAATACACGTGTGTAGTGACCTCACAGTGTCCACCCACCTGGTCTACATGGACAGCACACCGCTGACATGAAGCATGTAGTCTTACACAGTAAGCACTGTCGTTCGTCATCAGGTACGAGCTCAAAGGGCTCTTGCTCTGCCTGGTGCACACCCTGTAGTATAATATAAAATGACTACATCCTGGACAGTACCGGTAACATATAACATACTGTTACAAAGTTATTCAACCATCAAGCAACACCAAATTCTCTTCAATTAGGCGGTAAAATGAGTAACAATCTGTTGGAGGTCCAAGACCAGACATACCATAGACATTACTAAACTAAATATTTAGTATGTCTAGGACGAAGGAAAGTACAGTTGGCGTATTTGTATAACAAGTAGTAATATACGAACCCTCTCTAAGAGTTGAAGACGATGTTTCCTCTCATATTCTACAATAGCCAGTAACTCTTGATGGGTTTGGGCTGCCAACTGTAGGTCCATGCTGTCAGGGTCAGCAGCCATCTTACACACCAGTTCTTCGTGTGAGAACACAGGCAGCCTTTTAACTAACTTATACTGACCGATACACTCCCGTCCAAAAGGAAGCTACAAAATATGCAAGTAACAATTTACTTTTATCATCCACCTAAGATAAGTCTGGTATAGGCTACACAACATGTTGTACATAATATCAAGTAGGATGCACTAAGTCAGTAGGCAGGCCTTTCCCGTCCAGCTTTAGCTGATTGCAACCAAAAACAACTTGGTCGACTGGGTACACGCATGTAGCACTCAAATTGAGATCAAGCAGTATGCAGTAAAATTACTTACCCAATCAGATGGGCAGAAATTGACAGCCTCTGCAAAGTTGTACCCCTGATTGAAGCCAGCATGATATGATCTAGGAAATGTAATGATGAACTCCCCTGCAGATTGGTCTGTTCGTACAATCTACAAAATATAACCACAGATATGCCTGCTTATAGATATCATAATATCGTCTTCAAAGATTTTTACAAAAGGGCAGTACTACAAATTCATACTGCTACTAGCTTAATGAGGTGTGAAAAACACCTCTTGGTCTTTCGCGTAAAAATCAGGATTTGTAATAATTGTGATACTTTGATTAGATCAACTAAGAGATGTGTTTAAACATTAAACCTGGCAAGAGGGGAAGGTGTGCATCACTTAATTATGAATTGGATAGTGGAAGTATATTCTAGATTCACAAGCCAGAACTGTAATTGAGAGTAATTGCTACTGTAATCTTCTGACCAATGACTACAGGCTACACCTCTTGCAAGATCATTACAAGGAGAACGACTAACAAATAGTGAGGTTCTAGGCTAACAAGGAATTGGAAGAGGGCTTACAGGAATGCCCTGTGACATGAGTAGATTTGGGTTCATTATAGTAGTAATATGATGAAGGAGATCAGGTGACTGCTCAAACAACTCCGGAGCTCTGCTCTTCATTACATCCTCCAGTTGTTGACCATGAGAGCTTGGTACTCCATACCAGGTCTTGGGTTCACCCCTACAGTAATATAGTAGCAGGTCAAACACAATACACAGTACCAGTGTAACTGCTGACTATACAACCATGCTGAACATGTAAACATGAGTAATTGGCCAGTAGTAACTCATACATAAATGCACTCCCCAATAATATCCACATGTACAATTAAATATACTAACAGAAATCAGACAAAAGGTACATGATATATTGTATGCTGACAGTTTACCAGTGCATATAGTTGACGGAGTAGCTCCAGTGGTCCTCTATATGCCAACAGAAGCTACTGAAGCACATGCCCACATAGCACCATGGCACCTTCATACCTGACACATCTCCTGTCACATACTTGAGTACAGATTTCTCATGCACTGGCAGGTTGTTCAGGTTCCACCCACTTGTTATATACTTCTAATAATTAATAAGAATTACCAGGTTTATATGCAAATTGATATTCCATGTTCACACAACTGCATGTAATCACTTAGAATAATATTTACATCAACCAAGATACCTTGAATACATGCAGGTATGGCTAATGGAGTAAGTGCACATGGTTTATTACTAGCAGTTAATATATTTACACATTACTAAATGAGCTGTAAAACTTGAAATTTAAATTTTTAACACAAAATCCAAATATCACTCTGCATACTGAGTTGGAACTGTTAAAGTGGAGGAATCTCCATGAGTATGTCCCTTTGAAGATGTTCATATTACTCCATTTCCAAATGAAGTGAATACCACTGGACTGCTTTGATTGGCAATGTATAATTTACACTTGTACCTCATCTCCTGGTAGAAGGTCTTTAGTTGTCCTTGTGGGGAATCCACTACCCATAGTAAGAGCATGAATATCAGCACCATATTGAACTGTCAGGTCTTCCTCTAGACAAGTTGTGAGTCTCCAAAACTCCCGTTCCACCGCATCAAGCGGTACAGACTACAGTGTATACAGTACACAAAATAGAGCACAGTGTAGACAGTACAAGGTACAGACTACAGTGTAGACAGTACAAGGTACAGACTACAGTGTAGACAGTACAAGGTACAGACTACAGTGTAGACAGTACAAGGTACAGACTACAGTGTAGACAGTACAAGGTACAGACTACAGTGTATACAGTACATGGTACAGACTACAGTGTATACAGTACACAGTACAGATTACAGTGTGTACATTATGTAGATGAAGAGTAATGTAGACCAACTCACGTGGACAGGCATCTGAAAGTAGTCGGCTTTGAACTGATCTGCCATCTCACCAAATTCCTGAAGAGTGAACTTTCGTTTTGCCTGCTCAAATCCGTATGCTGCTTTGGGTTTGTTGCACTCCTTTAAGTATAACTGCATTATAACAACAAGGATATCAATTGAGAACCTGTTTTGAACAACCCTCAAAATGAACATATTTAATAATTGACAAGTGGAGACAGCTTTAACTGGCCAATAAATAGTTGTAGATGGGGGTAACTAAGACACGTAAATAAACCAACAGTATGATACCAACAATATCAAATTTGCACCAGCGAATTCTCAGTTGAATTGCTGGATATCTGTTCAAGCTATGTGAACGTTACCTTGGCAACACACTTGGGGCACCTCCAGTCACCTTTAGGCATGTCAACGAGTGGTGGCACCAGGCAGTACATATGGTAGGCATCATCACAGGCGTCACAGATGAGCACCTGCTGATCATTGTTAGTCCTCTCACACTGCACACATATGGAGTCCTCCAGCTGTGATAGTAATATATGCATAATATATGTGTAAAATGTTAAACTAAACACATTGTACCGTACTTCTACAGTTTGTAAAAAAAACAGGAGTCTGCAGCCAAAACTCTGCTACTTGCAAATGAGATCTTACATAGTTAGCTCGCCAGTTGCCAGATCGATCCCTCATTTTCCACTTCTTCTCCTTGCGTTCCTTAGCTGGGTCTGGAATAATTTCTGGTTCTGGTTCATACACGGGTTCCGGCTCCTCTTTTACCTCTGGAGAGGAGTCTTGTGAGGCGTCACCTGCTTTGTCTGGTAAGATACGTGTATATTGTATTGTCAACACACAAATAGTACCAACACCAGTCCTACTCACTGAATACACGAGTCACCACAATGGGATAAGCATAATGAAGTGAGGAGATGATAACTAAATCTATGCATATTCACCTTTTGAGATCTGTAGAGGTAAAGCGGCTTTCGGTCCAGCTCCAAAGAACTGTAACTTCTTCAGTTCAGAATTAGCAGTATAGTCAATATCAGGTACCTGAGGCAATTAATCACATACTAAATTTATGGCAACAGGAACATCTAATGATATATTAAGACAGAGTGGATACAACGTAGTGCTTTGAGAGGTCACATAAAATACCTTAGAATCCTTTTTCGGAGATTTAGAGTAAGTCTTCATAAATTTATCGTCCTTCCGCTTGCGTCCCCGGGGTCCACCTTGGGGACTAGCTGACCCAGAAATGGATGTATCGCTACATGATGGGGTGGGTGTGGCACCACCAGATGTTAGTCTGTCTAATCTTTCCTGCTCTTCCTCCCTCCGCATCTCCTCCTTCAATGCCTATTAGGGGGTAGAAAACTAGACATATTGAAAAATGTTGGTGTGGGATAATATTTTAATGATGAATAGTAGTACAAGACGCATTTTTTATACATATAGAGATTTATTTCCTAATATTTCGTCACTTGTCCAAGTAACATCATCAGAGGATAAATCTATCCTCTGATGATGTTACTTGGACTAGTGACGAAATGTTAGGAAATAAATCTCTATATATAAAAAATGCGTCTTGTACTACTATTCATCATTAGAAAACTAGGTGTTAACATCACCGTGGCCTGTCCACATAGGTGGCGGTCTACACCTCAAACCACAGTTTACAGCAAATATATTTCAACTGGTTTATCAAAAATCAACAAGAATAAGCACTTCATCACTTACATTCTGGTCAACTGTTATACCAGCTTCAAATAGATCAAATGGGTAGAGGCATTTCTCATAGTGCATGCGCAGCACAGCTCCATTGCACTTGCCAGTTGAAGGATCATTCAGATTCATCTTGGCAGAGACCTTAGACCATTTTCTTTCACGCACCACAGTATCATAGCCCCCTTCTGCTTGCACAGTCTGAAGTACAAAATACATTGTATATGCCCACTGATGAATCATCATGAAACTCATATTGTGACCCACAAACATTGTTATCAGCCAGACATCAACAATGTGCAGAGCTTTGCCGATATTGACAAATGCATGTATACCTATATCTATTATAAACTACAACTGCTGGTACACTGTAATAGTGGCTACTATCATATACCCCACGACTCAAATAAAGACCACCATGAGGAATGAGCAGTGACTTGTGGTGTAAAATGTTAGTAACTTTGATACATACATGTACATGTCGACTTATTACTAAACATGAATTTCGAACACAAATTCCCTGAGATGGACATATAAGTAATGCTTTAGAAAAATAACAGAACATCACTAACCTTGTGTAGTTTATGAAAGTCTAGAAGTTTACGGTCAACTGTTGGAATCTTGATAGCTCTACCCTGAAATAAACAAGATATTTTAGAAACCAATATGGTTAATTACAGTAGAAGAGTTACACAAATCGGTAGTGTCTCCGCTGTATAGAGGAATAAAGCTACACCAACCTGGAGTTCCCAAAATTTTAGCAGCTTATCCAGAAAATTGAGCTTCACACGCGTAGTAGCCTACAAATAAAGCAGCGTTATCATCCTTTGACAAACTCGGAAATTCTTGTATTAGGTCAAACTCAACAAACAACCACTAAATCATGCAGAATAAAGTTTTGTATCAAATCTAAAATGAGACCGAAATACATCAGTGAGGTAGAAAAATCTATATCAGCTAAAACATCACATTTCATACAATCGTTAAATGAGTTGATATTTTCACTCAGATTAGATTTTGACAACAGCTAGACATATGCATGAGATTGGTGTATGTAATACACACTATACAGTTATGTACACATTGATAGACTGACCTCCAGCTCATTGATCTTCTGCATACGCGGTACAAACTGGAAATTCTCCACATCAACAACAAAGGGTGGTTGCCAATCCTGAAAATCAAATTACGGCATAAATTTGATAATGCAAACAAACCTCCAATTCCAAAAGCACATTGCCCAGAAAACACAAAAACCAAATAGAATCCAGGGTGTCATAAAATACAAGCTAAATGAGGCCCCTAAAAGTGGGCGTGCCTTAGCCTGTACCAGTCTCTGCCGCCCGATTTTAAAATACGCACACTGTCTGGGATCCTTCTCTAAAAAGTACCATACACAACATCACAATGGTATAGGATTGTGCTGTGACGTTTATTGCTTAAGGGCCACGAAGGTGTCGGTGAAGCTCAAGTGAACTAGGTCTACAAACACAGACGTAAATAATTATAACTACAAATAGATTATAGTAGCCTATAGAAATAACTGAAAATTGCCAAAACTCGACTATATCAACTAGAGCTGCTGCCGGGGGTGATCTAGCCTCTGTGTACGCAACATCACAAGTCGTTGTAGCTTTCTGCCGAGAACCAGCAGAGACCTCAGAGGATCAAAAACGTAAAGATACAATTACAAACATAGTTAGTACTCATAACTCATTTGTAAACAGAGTTTGGTAGTACAACTCTCTTTAAAGGAAGACTACTGACAAGCCCACTGACTGGAAATTAAACAGAATGTTGCTGTAACCACTATCGCCAAACACCCTATACACACTGCGAACTGAACGAAGCACTCCTTTTCTCTTTAAGTACCTGTCATTCCTGTGTGTTCAATGTTGTCAAAGGTGTCCAAAGGTATAATTATTATAATTATTTATAATAGTATAATACAACTATAGCAATATTTATATTAATATAATAATTTTGCAACAGTATTGTTTCACAAGGGATAACATTAACTTACCGCCGGGGGACGAATTTTACAAATGCCCACTTTTTCAACTTCAGGTCTAATTTTTGTTATAAAAGCAATTGGATCCTCAAACTCCTCAGCTGTTGGTTCATACACTGGTGCTTCTGGAGGCGGTTGAAAGATCTCCGGGTGGTCCTGCATCTTGTGGGTTTTGAAAGTGAACCGCAGAACCCACCAGAATACTTTCTACATACAATAAGAACCAGATATTTAACTTCAATTTCCGATCACGTAGGCTAGAAATTGTGTTTTATAACACTATTTGTTGGAAAGTGCGACTGACTTTTCACTGCTTTAAATGCTCCTGCCGCGCTAGCATTTTTTAAGTATTTTGGAAGATTAGTTATAAAGAAAAGAATTAAGTTTAAGATTATTTGCTATGATAAAATTTAATTGTTTTTATATACTTTTTGCTATTATTAAAAACGATTGATATAATAAGCTTTTTCAACATACAAATGAATTAATCTATGTAACAGTAAAATCAATTGGTCAAGAAATGTAATCACTGCGAGACTGCTCGGACTCCTTTCATTGATATGTTCAGTGGTCAATGACCTGATATAATAGTGTATTTCACCTAGACAGATCAAGGATTCTTACTGGGAGGGCGACATCTGGACACCCTACAAACTGGACACCCGTAAAGTGGACACCCCACAAACTGGACACCCTACAAACTGGACACCCTGAAAAAACTGGACACCCTGCAAATATTCATTCACTATTGAAGTAAGTAAGTGTTTTATAGTGAAATATAGTTTAAAAGGTCTCATTCTACATCATTACATAATAAATTTCAGAAAATAATTTTTTAAATGAAATTGGAGACACTTCAAAATATTATGGTACGAGATACCTTATAAAAACTGGACACCCTCTCCAAAAATCCATGTATCTACACTTTGTGAAATTATTTATGGCTAGACCTATTCAACACTTATTAATCTACATTTCCAAAGCAAAGTTTTATTTTTGAAATTTAAATTTTGAATTTTATAATTAAAATTCTATTTTCACTCACTAACAACTTGCCTCAAAGATTTTCGACCTTCCAAAGTACCCGACATATCTTTGAAAAACTGGACACCCTCTCCAAAAATCCATGTATCTACACTTTTGGAAAATATTTATAGCTAGACCTATTCAACACTTATCAATCTACATTTCCAAAGCAAATATTTATTTCTAAAATTTAAACTTCGAATTTTATAATCAAAATTCTATTTTTACCCATTAATAACTTGCCTGACAGATTGTCGACCGTCCAAAGGATACAAGATGTCTTCAAAAACTCGAAACCCTGAATTTTTATACGCTCCTGTCGATGTAGTCTTGCCTCACATTGATAGTTGTCCTCTCCCAATACCATTGGAGCAGACAACTTCCAATTGTTAACTACTATCTAGCAATTATATTTATGATCAGTTTTACATCATGTACATGTACATGTACAATGTACATTAAGAATTATTTTTGTGCAATGATATAGATATGTAGTGTAGGCATAGCATAGCATATGATGTGCAGCAATATAGCATAACAATAGCATCATTCTGCCTCTAACCTTTGTACTAATTAATAATATCAATTTATAGTCTTGTTGTTCCAATCTTTGTGGCAAACATTACTTGCTGTCCTTACTGTTATTATTGGCTATTCCTGTTGCATGCTTGATATTTTGGCTTCTACATTGTATGAACTTTTTATCAAATAATTAACATTGATTTTTATCACACTGATCATCATGCGGGTGATCAACAATATTGTTATTTGGACACTATACTTTCTTCTGTTGATCAATACAATAATATGGCTGTTCCCATAAAAAACGCACCAGTATTCCATATTATTATATATAGACATACTGCATCAGTGTAGCCGCATGCTCAGGAGTTATCCTCTCTTTTCTAATACTAGTAACATGATACATAATCAGCCTGTACTTTACAACTTACACCAAACAGTATTAGCTTGCTCCTTTTGTCTGTGATGCAGCAATGCTGCCCAGAATTTCATCTTATATTGTAATGCACAGTATGTACTCGTATGTTTGCTGTCCACTAGATAAAATATTGTAGTGATTTCAGACAATCAATTTACTGCATGTTCCATATGTTTCCACTTAATGTACAATTGTTTGTATAGTTAGTAGTATTCTAGTACATAGACCTTTTTTATCTTATATTGAATTTAAACAAGATAAAGTTCTGAAAATACAGAACAGAACTGAAAGCCAGAGCAAATAGGGTGGCCAACAAGGTCCTACCTATCCGCACATAAAGCACAAGAGTAACGAATCAGACCTGTTGGTCATTGTAATCACAACATGATGTCATTGTAGTCAGTCACATCTCTTCCTAACGGATGTTGAGTAAGGATACATGCACGATAGACCACTGTTGTACCTCCTGTGTCATTTCAATTATACATAAGAAACTTGACAATAGACAGTGTATAGAATTTTTTCATCTTACGTTGAATTTAAACTAGGTAGAAGATACATCATATAAACTAGATAAAGTTTTGAAAAGGCGCATGCATAATACATGTATTTATCATTGTTAGGATATGACTTCAGACTAATATAGACTATATAATTATAATGGGCTACTAGCAGTGTTATAACTTTTTAGCTGACTGTGACATGTCATATGTGCATATGTACATGTATATCTAACAAAAAGTAAGTGTTTCTTGCTATATCGTTTGCAACGAAATTTATTCTTGTATTTACTGTATACGTATAAGAATGGAGCTAACAACTAGATGTGCAGACAGTCTGAGACTAAGAAATACTGCTACGCTGTAACTTGTGCACAAAAAGACATTGACTTGTATTCAACTGTCTGTTGTAAAGTTATCCTCCCCCACCCCGCATTATTAATGGAATGCGATAACATACATGTGATTATGGCAATGCAGCTTGGCTTCTAATCAAACACAACCTGATTTGCAATCCATTGCTAAAATCATGAACCTCATAAGTTATTGATCAGAATAAGAAGTTGTCGTCTTACAATTTTAAAATTGAGAGAGGACAACTTCTTATTAGTTATGTTTTTCTCATGTGTTCAACTTACATGCAGCAGCTAACATTGCTGCAAGTTCAAATTACCATGTACATGTACATGTACATGTACAAATGCGAGCTGTGGTTTCATTCAACTGAAGAGAAAGACTACAAAGTCATGTTGTATTGTTATTTGGTAGCTGTACATATAGTGTACACCAGCAAGATCATTTGAGAAGCAGTTAAACCTGCGTTTTCTAGGCTAATAAGCTTGTGAAGCAGTCTACACCTTGACCACTCAACTCCCCCCCCCCCCCCCCCCCCAATGCAACTAGTATGGTATGTAAATGTATGGTCACAGCTACATTGTACATGTACACATTTTATCATTTTATAGTCTTTGATCAAACAATTTTGTAGAAGCATTGCACAATAAAATAGACGATGAGATGGTGAGGTGATGCTGAGGAGTCACCCGAGGACAATGGCTGACATTCATTATCGTTATCTTTGTGTATAATCGTGTGTAATGTCTGTCTTTGGATATGTTATCTCTAGAGTGCATTGTGTGTCGAGGCCGAGGGTCGGGTATATACAGTATATATATACATGTATTACATTAAGATGTGTTTATATATATTAGTCTACACCCGATTTATTTACATGTAGGGTCTATGTTTCAATATCGGACTTTTGGGTATGTTATCATGAATGGGTCATATCCCTCCCAATGCCCCTCGGACCCGAGTATTGTGCAGGGCCGATGGGCAGCTACATGTAGTTGTGTTAAATATACATGTACATGTACATGTAGTTAAGACCATTTAATTATATTTTTCCCATGATGTACATACACGATCTATCACAATTTTTAATAGCAATTATTTATGGCTTTGGGATGATGCATAATTTTTTAATTTGTGTGGGACTGACCTTTGGTTAACCCCTCACAAGATGTAACTGGATTTTGTCTATAAGTGAAAACATTTTGCTACATGTATATAATACTCGTACATTGTATGTTCATGACGTTGCTACTTAGACTCCAATGAGGACGTTTTATTTTGCTCTATATAAACTTCATGGTGTTTACTAGTCTAGGAATATCTTAGCCTTGGTTCCTCATGGAGCCGAAGGCCAAAGCTACTAGGGTAGGGTCATACATATGAAGTCATAAATGTCAAGAGCAACTCGGACCTACAGGTCATCATAATGTAATGTTTCAGTATGTTTCAGGGTGTGGGAAGGGTCCAAGAGTGGTCTATTCGACCTGCTTCCTTGTTACATAAACTGAGCAGTGATAGCATTGTTGATTATGATGTATGTGCAACCCGTAGGTCAGAATTATTGCTTATTAACTAGAGTCCTCATGAGTATAATTATACACATGTATTTTCCATTTTTATTCTGGCGAAGATTAAGTCCAGAAAACAAGAAGTATGATCTATGCTAGTTTAGGCACTTTGGGCTACCCAGTCCAAAGGGACCAAAAGCTGGAAGTACACTATTCTAGAAAAGACAACTCCAATGCTTCTTCTTAGTAGATGTGTCTCCAAGCAACAATTGATTTGAAAGCAGAAAAGCGATCACCTTATACAGTTTTTACATTATTAGCATGCGGTTAATATTGAAGCCTATAGATGGAACCTGTTAAATGAAGCTAGCCTACATTTATTAGTAGGAATTATTTAGCCTGCACCAACCCTACTAATAAGCATTAATCACTCATCGAACACTAAAGACTTACCTTGTTCCATGCAGATAATTGTATAATATAATATTTTTATATTCTTATGCATGTTGTAAATGTTAACCTATCATGTTCTAACATGTGAACTATAATTTAATTTCTGGTAGAACCTAACAGCATCTTGAGTCGTGTTCTATATTCTTGTATCTTCTGATACTGTATATTGCTAAATAGTTCAATACTGCAAATTCTTGTACTATTCATATATTATACATTTTGCTCTACTAGAAGTTTGCGGATATATTATTATAATACTAGTTTACCCATGTTCCAGTCTGGCCACACTCAATCTCAGTATTAAGACGGAGCAGATTCACTGTAGGAGGTGCTTTATTTAGCTATCTACTACAGTTTGAATAACCAGGTACTATAAAGTGACATATCTTTGTATATATTATGCGATCTTATTCTACATATTTAATGCTAGCATTGGACGTGGGTTCCAAGTCCAATTTTAGAGTTAAGTAAGACTACTACTAGAACTCAATGTTTTTAATGCAATGTCGGTGCCTATGCTAGAAGATGCTGGCATATTATTCCCTACGTTAGGCAGCCCTTGCATCTCATGGTCTAGCAAAGTTTTCGTTCAGCAAGCAGGCTAGCTGGGGCACTCCTCCCACTGGTGTCGCTGCTTACACTTTGGTGGTTAGCCTACATTAGTTAGGTGACCAGTTCAAGGTAGATTTCTTCTCATAGTACCTTGACAGGTTTAGAACAATTGTGCTTGATATGTTGCAATTTATAAAGATTTAGTAAATGTACAAATTCCATTCATACAGAACAGCAGTATTTACTACAACACTTATTGACATACATGTACGTACAAGTAATAATATCATTCATCATTGTGGGGAGAGAATTACTAAAGCATAATATCATAAACTATGTAGTCCTTCTCTTAATTGCCATGAAATAACAGCACAAATTTCTGTATGATAATTTGAACTTGCAGCAATGTTAGCTGCTACATGTAAGTTTAACACGGCCAGTAAGGAGTTGTGTTTTCTCAATTTTAAAATTGTGAGAAGATAACTTCTTATTCTGATTAATAACTCCTGAGGTTCATAATTTTAGCAATGGATTGCAAAAAAGGTTGTATTTGAGTAGAAGCCAAGCAGCATTGCCATAATTATGTTATTGTACTGGGGGGGGGGGATAACTTTGCCACAGGCACTGGAATATGAAGTCAAGGCCTTTGTGTGTACAAGCTATAGTGTATCAGTATGTTTTAGTCTCAAGCTGTCTGCACACCTAGTTGTTCGCCCCATTTCTCATGTATTTTAATGCTGCAAGGCATAACAGTAAATACAAGAGTAAGTTTCCTTGCAAAGAATATGGCAAAAAGCAATTATTTTTTGTTAGATATACATGAACATGTCATAGTCAGTTAAATAGTTATATAACACTACTAGTCTAATATAGACAGGCAGTGAAGTCACATTCTAATAATTATAGATATTGTGCATGTGTATTTTCAGAACTTTATCTTGTTTAAATTCAATATAAGATGAAAAAAGTCTATGTACTAGAATACTACTAATAATACAAACAATTGTACATTAAGTGGAAACATATGGAACATGCAGTAAATTGATTGTCTGAAATCACTACAATATTTTATCTAGTGGACAGCAAACATACGAGTACATACTATGCATTACAATATAAGATGAAATTCTGGGCAGCGTTGCAGCATCACAGACAAAAGGAGCAAGCTAATACTGTTTGGTGTAAGTTGTAAAGTACAGGCTGATTATGTATCATGTTACTAGTATTAGAAAAGAGAGGATAACTCCTGAGCATGCGGCTACACTGATGCAGTATGTCTATATACTGTTTGGTGTAAGTAGTAAAGTACAGGCTGATTATGTATCATGTTACTAGTATTAGAAAAGAGAGGATAACTCCTGAGCATGCGACTACACCGATGCAGTATGTCTATATATAATAATATAGAATACAGGTACGTTTTTGATGGGAACAGCCATATTATAATTGTATTGATCAACAGAAGAAAGTATAGTGTCCAAATAACAATATTGTTGATCACCCACATGATGATCAGTGTGATAAAAATCAGTGTTAATTATTTGATAAAAGGTTCATACAATGTAGAAGCCAAAATATCAAGTATGCAACAGGAATAGCCAATAATTACAGTAAGGACAGCAAGTAATGTTTGCCACAAAGATTGGAACAACAAGACTATAAATTGATATTATTAATTAGTACAAAGGTTAGAGGCAGAATGATGCTATTGTTATGCTATATTGCTGCACATCATATGCTATGCTATGCCTACACTACATATCTATGTTATTGCGCAAAAATAATTCTTAATGTACATTGTACATGTACAGGATGTAAAACTGATCATAAATATAATTGCTAGATAGTAGTTAACAATTGGAAGTTGTCTGCTCCAATGGTATTGGGAGAGGACAACTATCAATGTGAGGCAAGACTACATCGACAGGAGCGTATAAAAATTCAGGGTTTCGAGTTTTTGAAAACATCTCGTACTCTTTGGAAGGTCGAAAATCTTTGAGGCAAGTTGTTCATGAGTAAAAATAGAATTTTGGTTATAAAATTCAAAGTTTAAATTTCAAAAATAAAAATTTGTTTTGGAAATGTAGATTGATAAGTGTTGAATAGGTCTAGCCATAAATATTTCCATAAAGTGTAGATACATGGATTTTTGAAGAGGGTGTCCAGTTTTTCACAGATATGTCGGACATTTTGGAAGGTCGAAAATCTTTGAGGCAAGTTGTTAATGAGTAAAAATAAAATTTTGATTATAAAATTCAAAATTTAAATTTCAGAAATAAATATTTGCTTTGGAAATGTAGATTGATAAGTGTTGAATAGGTCTAGCTATAAATATTTTCCAAAAGTGTAGATACATGGATTTTTGGAGAGGGTGTCCAGTTTTTCAAAGATATGTCGGACACTTTAGAAGGTCGAAAATCTTTGAGGCAAGTTGTTAATGAGTGAAAATAAAATTTTGATTATAAAATTCAAAGTTTGAATTTCAAAAATAAAAATTTGCTTTGGAAATGTAGATTGATAAGTGTTGAATAGGTATAGTTATAAATATTTTCCAAAAATGTAGATACATGGATTTTTGGAGAGGGTGTACAGTTTTTATAAGATATCTTGTACCACAATATTTTGAAGTGTATTCAATTTAATTTGAAAAAATATCTTTTGAAATTTATTGTGTAATGATGTAGAATGAGACCTCTTAAACTATATTTTACTATAAAAAACTTACTTACTTCAATATTGAATGAGTATTTGCAGGGTGTCCAGTTTTTTCAGGGTGTCCAGTTTGCAGGGTGTCCAGTTTGTAGGGTGTCCAGTTTGTAGGGTGTCCAGTTTGTGGGGTGTCCACTTTACGGGTGTCCAGATGTCGGTGAACCTTCTTACTTGCGGTCATCTACGGGTACTTAGTATCGGTCTCGAACTAAAACAACTATTTTAGAGACTAGGGCTAGTATCAGCTTCTATGAAAATTTGTTTTCTCTGGTTTTAGTTTATTTGCCAATGCATTTGATTTACATATATAATTATATATTATAATAATCAAAATCATTATGAGCGTCGATCGTGAGGAAGAGCGGAAAATTGCTCAAATATTCAAAGAAAAGACATCTGCTAACAACCAGTAAATAATGCGGTTATAATAATTATTTATCCAATATTTATATTACTTACTAAACCATACCATAACCGTTTAGATTTAGATTTACTACATACATATGTCATATGGTTTTTTTTCTATTAATATATGTAATAAAATAATTATGATATATATTATATGTAATTATATAAAGTAATGTATATAATTATGTATAAATATTAATTGCATGTATAATAGTTTTAGCAATAGGTAACAGTTACAGTAGAGGCTAATAAATAAGTATTTCTATATGATTCTTGTTCTACATTGTAGCTACATTTATATTATTCATTTAATTTATGGTAGTATTAAGTATAGTAATACTTATAACGGTATTAAATACAAATAATGATTATGGTTCAATTGCAATGACTTTAAATTTGAATTTCAGAAAATGTTGTTGTTTCTGGCCAGGTAGCTGGACATCGCTTACGCGACAGGTACCAGATAGAGCATAACAATTATGTAAGCCGTTGCTAGTTCTAGGATTAGCCTACAATGCTAAGAAAAAAACAACTCTTTACTTGTGACCCGGCAGATGTAGGCTACGGCCCAACTACTGAAAATTAATAGTTAGCATTAGTAAGTGAAGGGCAGCGTCTCAGCTAGCTTATTTATAGAGCACAATACTAGGTTTGACCCAAAAGATGTATGCGTTAGCAGTGCTGCCATAATGCCCGGCATTACTAGGCTCACTAGGGTACAGTACCTGCTATGCATTTTAATAGTGAGAAATAAAGTCAGTAAGGTTTTTTGTTAGAGTTCACAGTCAATTTTTGTATGTTTCCAGATCTGGCAAAGTAGATTTTCTTTACAAAGACAAAGTTGATTCAGAAGAATACCTTCTTGGAAAAAGAATTGATTCCAACTTTGAGAGACAGAATATTCCTCAAAAGGGTCAGTCTTTATCTTTCTTATCCTGCTTATTTTTTATGAAATATGACTGGATAATGCTATAATATGCTAAGAATTTTTCAGTTGAAAACAGTCAAATTTCAAAGTGGTCAGTTCACTTGATATTATTGCATCTTACTTTTGAATTCAGTGCCAAGTTTCAGATCATGGGTGCCATACCGTTACCTAGACAACCTTTTTCTCTTTAGAGCACACATTACCCTAGAAAATACGCATACCCATTGGACAGAGTTTGATGAGATACCTTTTTAATTTTGATGTCAAATGATGTCATAGTGATGTAATGCTATCCTTGCTGTTTAATAACTCAATTATTCTGGTTAATATTAGCTGAGTCAAGCGTTGGTGCAAAATTTGAAGAGGATCCAATAAAACATAATGAGAGGATTAACATGCAGATTAAACAGAGAGATGACCCTCTTTCAGCCATCAGGTTAGTGCTATTCAGTAGATTTATTGCTTTATATCTGCTATTTGGTCTATGTATAGCTAATCATTTACTCAGTGCAATAACAAACTATTTCATATTCTTAATCTTGTTGCAATCAACAGAAAAAAGGAAGAAGATGCGAGGAAAGCATTGCTTAATAACCCACTCAAAATGAAACAACTAGAAAAAACGGTAAGTATTACTGCTGCTCAGGGATATCAATATTATTAATCTCTCTCTATGTTGATGTTATGTATTCGTTGAAACCGTACATGACTTAACCAAAGATATCTATTAGTTCGGAGGTGTTTGTTAACATTCATTTTGGAATTGCATTACTAATTACTGATTACTAGTTAACATAAACTAATTACAATAAAAGTTGTTGGTTCAAATCAAAACTTAATACATAGACGTTTTGATTACAGTTGAAAGAGAAACGAAGTAAGAGGCACAGCAAGGATGGTGATGAACTTCTGGCCAGGTACATGGCTATTAAAGGGGCTAAGATGGGGAAGCCAAGTAAAAAGGAAAAGAGAAAACTACCTGATGATGATAAATCTTTGCTTTATCGGTTAGTTGCGCATCCTGGTTATTGTTATGCTCACATAATTATATGTGTATCATCTTATACTATGGTTTCATGAGAATAAGCAATATTATTGAACGTTTTTTCTACATTACAGTTATTTAGAGTTAATTGGAAAAGCCAAACGAAGGAGGTTTTATTCTGTTTCATCTGATGATGAAGATGGCAAGAAAGATAAAAGAACAGACCACGGCAGAGAGAGAAATGGAAAAGACTCGCGCAGGAGGGACCAGAGCAGGCGTGATTCATCTCATGTGGAGAATGCCAAGTCCTCTGGTGACCGTACGAGTAGGAGTGAGCATCATCGCCGAGATGAAGGTAGGAAAACAGTTGGTGAGCGGTTTAAAGACTTGGCCAATGAGAAGGCAATGAAGAATGATAAGCGGGACGAAGGAAGTGAATCTAGCCGTAGAAGCCATAGGAATGTTAATGACTCAGGATCACATGATAGACATTCCAGGCGTGACTCCTCTAGAAGAGATGAGCCTAAGAGAGAGGATAGACATTCGAAACCTCACCAGGATACTGGTAGGCGTAGGAAATCAAGAAGTCTTTCAATGGAACGGCGTAGAGAACGCAGTCGATCACGATCACCTAATAATCGTAAAAATAGCAAATACTCTTCAAATTCTAAACAGGACGCTAAAAGCACTGGAACTCGGTCTAAAGATACATTTGATAGTAAAAAGAGGAGCCAACGGCGTTCTCATTCTCCAAGTCCTAAAGTTGCAACAGAATTAAACTCTAAATCTAAAGAGCAATCTAAAGAACGGGTGTCAACTAAGAACCAGTCTAGATCCAGAAGTGATGGGAAATCAAAGCACAGATCTAGCAGTTCAAGTGCAGAAAGAGAAAAGAAATTAGATTCAAAGAAGAAGAAACTTCCTAAAACACAGAAAACCCCAAGGTAGTAGCCAATAGGCATATACAGAATACACTTTTACGATCTACTACCAACTCAAGTTCTTGTATGTTGCCTGACCCTCATTGTATATCATTTTTTATGTACATGTACATGTTATAGTGCTGACCAGTTCTAGCATACAATGTGCAGTGCAATATAATATTGTTATGTACATGTAGAATAGTTGTACATGTAGAATAGTCTGCTCTACAAGTTTGTATATAAGAGTGTTGTGTCTCTAGGGCACCTTCATCGAGTAGCTCCTCATCATCTGGTAGCGGTAGCGGTAGCGGCAGTGGCAGTAGCTCCAGTTCAAGCAGCAGCTCTGGTAGTGACAGTGATTCAAGTTCTAAGGGAGGTCGAAAGAAAAGTTCCAGTGAACAGAAAAAAGTATTAGGACCACAAAGACCACCTAAACCCTCATGGTACGTGCTATTTTACTAGCTTTTCCATTTTATTTAAATTGATTCTGATAAATTCAACTACTGTGAATTCCATAATGGAGGAATATTGGCTAAATGAAAATTTAAATTATACAGTTGCAAATTGTTTCATTATCTAACATTCCAATGTTGTTATGGAGTTCACACAACTTTTATAGCAATGAAAAGCCACAAGCAGGTCGCTCTAAAAGCTCTTCACCAGAGGTAGATACATCCTTGGAGCAGTTGGAAAAGGAGAGAGATGCACTGAGGAACAAGCTATCTAAGCTGCCTTCATATGGTCTAGTACACCCTGTATGTTTATATACAGTGTATAACAATGTATAACATATGTTTACATTATAAAACTGCGCCATAATTGCTCTACTGTCTTGTGTATAAACCTGGAATTTATGAAACATTTATTTAAAACCTTTTGTATAGTAATACCAGCTAGACCGGGAATACATTGGGACATCTGTCTATTATGTTCTGTAGAATTATTGTACTGGATCAGTGAAAATATAAATATTACTTTTAATACGCATGTCATATCTTAATACTATGACCAACCAATTGCGAACTGCTACTTACAAATACTCGAGCAGACTTTACCAACACGGTTTACTCTGTTATTTTATAGAAAGGCGAGTCTGTTCTCGAAGCCAAAGCCTCTTCTGATGCCAAGAGAAGAACTAAATCTGAAAAGCTTAAAAAGAAGTCAAAATCTCCAAGTCCTGATCGATCCATGGCATCCTCCCATAGACGTAAAGGGTATGAAAACAGTAACAATACACACATGTGCATTGTGATTGTGTATTACATGTGCTGCATAATACACAATACATATACTATTACCCTAATATATAGGTCCATACTGTATATATACTAATATATCACTAGGAATCCTACATATGCTACATCTACACCTCACTTTGTAAACAGAACTACTAAGTTAATGCTTGAATGAAAAGTATAACCTAAAAGATAATATGTTTTGATAGAGTTATATACATATGTAATATGGAATGAATTGAACAGATTAACCAAAGAAGAGAAGGAGGCAAAGTTGAATGAAATGATGGATAATGCTAAATGGAGAGATGAACAAAGAACAAAGAATGTAGCGAGATATGAAGAGGAACAGCGCAAGGAAGATGAACAGTATGCCGAGAATGCTGGAAAGAATGACGACTTCATAGCGTAAGTTCTGTAGAATGTTGGTATAATATAATTATATGCATATATAGACATCATGATGTATCTCAGTTTCGCACCAGACAGATTCGCCAGTCCTGTGATCACACAAAGTTCTGTTTCTAATTTGAATACCTTTGTTAAAAATGGCTTTTCCAAAACGCAAAACAAAAACAAGTCATCATCAGTGTTTACTTGTTTGGAGTTTCCTCCCCTTCATTTTGGTATAAAAAATACAACAATCAGGAATATAAACGTTGCTTTTGTCATGCAGCCAGAACAAAGTGGGCTGCAGGGATGTAGTCATTGATGTAAAAGTGTGCAATGGTCAATGACCTTTTAAAATTTATATGATCTTTGCAGCTGTTTACATTGTATAAAAGACTGAATTGCTTAAAACTGGTGAGATATTTTAGAGGCAATGAATATTTTCGATACTGATTACTGTGCCTGTGATATTATCTCACTTTCAAGTATATATAATGTTGATTTGGTACTTGTCAGGCCCATGATGACGAAACACGCCGGAGAAAGCTCTATAGAGGATCAACTTAAAAGGAATCGGCACAAAATTCAAAGAAATGCTGCCGCTACTGAAAAGAATTTTGCCCGTAAATAGTTAACAGTGATACTAGCCCTACAATTGTAGCTTATACTCTAGTACTGTACATATTTTACTACATAATTTGTGTATGACACTGTTTCTATATTTACAGATATTATTGTGTATTTTTACCTTTTAGGTCAGCTGTAAATAAACATAATCATCTTCTATATAAAATACATTGCTTAGTATGTTATTACTTGTATAAGTGTGTAGTACATGTAATACTGCCACTGATCGCTACCATCTCACCACTGCTATCTATTGGAGGATGGTGTGTGTGTCTACAATGATGTCAGGCCAACACAGTCATATCTGGGATTAGACAAGGTGATGGAAAACGTGTACATTGTACATTACACTTCCACTATTACTTATACCTCCTACTAATTACTGTAATATTTTCAAATAACATCCCATGGCCCTCATATGTGCATATGTAGGTATGCCCCATTGTAGTAGGCCTACCTGAATTCAAGGTAGACTAAACTCATTTACTGGGCACAGAAACCTATGGCTGTTCCGCAAAGAAATTTGGTATATTGTGCTAACCCGCCCCAATACAGCAAGAGACAAGATTATTCTTGTTCAATGTTTGCATATTGCAATAATATATTTAGTACATATATATGGTGCTTTACAATACCCATGTAGCATTCCACATCATTCAATGATTTGACACTATTAAACAAAAACATGGTTCCACAGTTATATTTGTTTAGTTGAAATGTTAATCTGGGAGTTATCTGTAACTGAATACTGTCTACCAAGTATTTATACATAGACTATTACATATTATGTAAATTTGCTTAAGCTCTTAACTGTGCAATAATAGGTCAGCATACATAATATAATAGAGCATAACACAACCTTGTGGGTAGATGTATTACATATTCACTACATTCAGCTTATAGGAGACTACCTTCACACTTCATCCTAATACACAGTAACTGGTTTGCTTTGTTTTATCGTTGTGTTAGCTGTACTACCAGTAACAAAAATATGTAAAGTTATTACAGACATTGGTAAGAGCTTAAGTTATATATATTCATTTACATTTTCGCTTATCATACTGAAGTGTTTAAATCATGTTGAATGCCAATGTTTTGTTTTTGTCAATTATAGTTTCAGCGTTTCATACCCAACCTTATTACAGTATGTTTAACACACAGGCTACTTCTTCAACATCCAAGAGATGCCTGAGAAATATAGACTTGTGATGCTTGGTAGACTTGGTGTGGGAAAATCAGGTATAAACATTACAATACAACACTTATTATACTTTGTGTACAAGATTGCATAGAATCATAATGTCCTATGAAATCTTAAATATATTTACATTTGCTAATACCTGGACATCGTGTTGCATTTTAGCTCTTACAGTGAAGTATCTAACCCAAAAGTTCATAACAGACTATGATCCGTATATAGGTTTGTATTATCCACAATATTCTACATAATAGTAGTCACTGAATGTGCTGTCTTACCAGAGTGCACAAGGATGCACATGGTCTACATGTAAATGCTTTCACCTATCTATCTCACATTATAAGAACTGTGCAATAGCATTTTTTTCTAGATGGTAAATATAATAAGATGGATATTGTGGGACATGAACCAGTAATCATTCGAGTTTGGGATACTTATACACACTCAGGGGTATGTACTGTCTACATATTCTACTACTACATGCTTTTATACTTCATGAATTTCTTGGATTTGTAGGTGAACATATTTGTAACGGGATATAATACATACTGCAACACATAGCATATTGCATAGATTGTACTGGGTATACGTATTATGTATATCATGTACAACAATTAGGTCTTCACGACCTAAATTTCAGGCACTGGCCAACTTGGTTAAAAACTTTCTGGCCCACTTCCGTCAGGGTTGCGAACACACCGGCCTGGTGTAAATAAGTCATGAGTGACAATGAACGAGGGATGGTTTTCTCCAACCAAGCAAATTTCCAGGTCAATAGCCCTTTGGGACTAGGCCTGATGACCATCTTTGGATTTTCGATTGCGACGCAGGTCGATCCAAAAGGTCGCGAAGACACTATTATATTACAAATACTTAGTTTTAAAACACAGATGGAATAATTTACCTCTTCATTTTAAGCCCCACAACTGGTGGATAGTTTTGCACAATGCCGAGAATAAATGGAATGCAGTAGAGTCAATATTAACCCTATTTATTTTATAGTTAGCACAAACTTCGTTATGTAAATTGATTTCTGCTCTTAATTGAATCATTTTTGGCATTTTCGGCCCTGACATTTGCATAATTACATTGTATTATTTATAGAGCTGTATTGAATTGGAGAAATACATAAAATGGGCCGATGCATTTATAGTCGTATACAGTGTAGCCAGCAAATCAAGCTTCCTCGAGGCACAGGCGTATTTGAAGCACATAAAAATACAATGTCAGCAAAAGGGAGTGGAAATGCAGCCCACCATACTAGTTGGTAACAAAAGGGACCTCGATAGACACAGGTTGGTTGAGCTAAAACGGTAGTGAAAAATAGTATCATAACATAAACACAAAATGGGAGATGTTAGGGGGTCTGACCATTTTTTATATATACATGTATGATGTATTTTCCTATTCCTTGCTAAAAATACATCATAAAAATGGGAGGTGCAAGTATAGCAACTTCAATTTACTGCTAATGACTTATGGGTTCCACACCGCCTGTTGGTAGGTATGTTGAGGAAACCTTTTTACCAAACTTTCAAACGCTGCCTCCTGTCTTCTAGGTCTAACTCACAATGCACATGTATAAACAGATGCCAACAGGTAACAAGACCCCAAACATTAGCTACGCTTACATACACAGTACATGTACTTAAGCTCATTTCTTTATAAGCATTACACTACATTGTCTGGTTCTACAGTGTCTGGACAGTACTACCTGATGTGGGCAGTTTTGGTTCATAAATAATAATTTTGTCACAGATATACAATATTCTGCTTGTGTGATATTTACATGGAATTTGGTTGGGCTATATACATGCAGACTGCAGTCAAATCCCCCAAGTCATACTGATACTCTACATCAATTGTATGCAATGCATATAATAAAATAAATATTTTAGACAAGTCGACTTGTATGAAGGACAGGTATTGGCAGAAAGGTTTCACAGCCTATTTCAAGAAAGCAGTGCAAGAGGGAAGATGAATGCCGTAGACTCTATATTTCACAGTATTGTGAGGGAGGTCCAGCAAGAGAGGGAGTTATCCTATCTCCAGTCAACTGTGGCTAACATAACAGAACCAATGTCACAATCAAGCAGCCTACCGAAGTCACTGAGCAGAAGGTCCAAGATCTCAACTAAACAATCATCCACCAGCCCAAGGCCACTCAAAAAGTCAACAAGCACTTTTAAAATATTCAACAAAAGTTTTAGATTGTTCACATAAATACGTATTAACCACCCACAAAAAGGCCTCTCTTGTAGCATAGCTCATGATTGAACAAACTCAACGCCCAATGTTGGTGCATTTCATGTCCACTACCAAACTAGTGATCATGCAACAAGAAACAAACTGGGAGAAGATAACTCTTATTAATAATGATCAATTTAGCCCATGGGTGCATATGCCTTTTCCCACTTCACTAAACTACTTGTACAGAGCTAGATAAAGTAATGTTTGTAGGCAGAGCTGTATAACTTTGTTCATATAACACAAGGAAAGCTCATCACCAATATTTTTAGTTTGTATTATAACACAATATTAATCTACAAGTATAGTATCTAGTTACATTGTATACAAGTATGGCTAATATTGTATGGCTAATATTACAACAAATTATTTTTTTATAAACCAGAAGATGCACATATATTTTAAGCAATAATAATAAAAATGAGAATTACCTTTATACTTCTTTTATATAAAACAGTTCTTTTAAGATTGCATTTATGACTCATGTTATACCATAATCTTTGTTCTTACTTTTAACTCAACCAACTTTCTTTTTCTTCTTAATAACAGGACCTCCAAGTATCTTGAATGGAATTCTATATAATAAAGATAAACAGTAAACAGACACCTTCACAACAGTGTACGGATTAAATTATATTATGAGCAAGAAGAATCATGAGGTTGTAACATTTTTCCGACAAACTTCACAAATTTAGAAGCACATCATATGCAGATAATCGGGAGTTGTCTTATCTCTACAGAAAAACCACTTACCTACAGGTTGAACAGATTGCTTGGAAATCACAAAATACTACAAAATAAAGAAAGAAACACTACATTAAATAATAAGTAAAACATGTACACTGAACTTTCACAAAGGCCCTAGTACCTGCTGTACAAAAGTTGCTTGTAGATACATAAAGAACCAAGTACAGCGTATTGTTCCAGTACAGTGATGGAGACGCAAGTACCATGATATGATACGCTCTCATTTCCTTTTAACATCAGGCAAAATATACCAATGTATTACCTACACACATACCTTCAAATAGAATATACCAATATACCATCTACAAGCACACGTTCAAATAGAATGTATCTATGCATTATTTACAGTACATACATACATGTACGTTCAAATACATGTAGAATGTACCAAGGTATAATAAATGACACTTACTAGAGAGGCATACAGAACACACATATCCTCTGTCTATAAGTCTTCTGTGACAGAAACAGGCAGCTCTGTAGTCGACTTGACTTCTAGGAGGCATGCTCATCTTACTCCTGGTACTTTGGTCAGGTAAATATGTCCACTATGGGAATATAAATCTGCATACAAGGTATGTCCACTATGGGAATATAAGTCTGTATACAAGGTATGTCCACTATGGGAATATAAGTCTGTATACAAGGTATGTCCACTATGGGAATATAAGTCTGTATACAAGGTATGTCCACTATGGGAATATAAGTCTGTATACAAGGTATGTCCACTATGGGAATATAAGTCTGTATACAAGGTATGTCCACTATGGGAATATAAGTCTGTATACAAGGTATGTCCACTATGGGAATATAAATCTGTATACAAGGTATGTCCACTATGGGAATATAAGTCTGTATACAAGGTATGTCCACTATGGGAACACAAATTGTAAAAACTACAAAAATGTGGCTACGGTTACCACTCATATTTTTCAGCGCATAAGTTATATCATAGGCCCCACCCCCCTCCCCATACTACTGCTTTCTCATTCTATCCACTCACTAAGTCAGTGTGTATTCAGTATCATGTGGACTAAGAATAACGTATCCACTGTCAGCATGCCCATTTGAAATCATCAAATGAGAATAAAATAGAATAGGTTATGAAGTGAAATTTCTCTTACCAATAAATATTGCAGCAACCCCTTTGTATGTGGTATTTTGAGATATATTCCATTAGTAATGTCACAAGCTTGTTGGAGCAATCCAGAATCATGGTTGAACAGACAAGCATCTATGATGACGCTCTACATCAATAACAACAGTAGCACTATGATCAGGTGTATCCATGTACAATGCACAGTCAATTTGACAACTATGAGTTACTTGTCTTGTTTTAGTACATTGGAGTTATGTTGCTTTCAATGTGGTCGAGGCCAAGTGAATGATGCAGAATAGAATAGTCATCGTATTACACAAGTGGAGTTGTCTGATCTTCAAAAAGGTATGCTCTATGTTCAGTGAATCAGTGACCATATTATAGTTCAAAGGTCACCAGATATTTATATGATTTTTCCCATGACAGGCACTCGTTTGAAGGTTAGACAACTCCTAATAGATGACACCATTTGAAGGTTAGACAACTCCTAATAGATGACACCATTTGAAGGTTAGACAACTCCTATTTGATGAAGCCATTATTTGACATGAGCAGAAAGTCTTCGGAGTCTCCTGTCTCTATGTCAAGCAACTGCATCCATAGAATAATTGAATTTAAACCGAACCTTTTTCTGTGCTGTAAAGACTGCATTCATAAAGTTCATATACTGTTCAGAGTGATCATCTGTACCTTTGATAACCTAGTGCATTACATAGTGTATTAGATAGTTGGTAACTATAATAAACATGAGTGAATTACTCATGGGGCTATTATAAAAAAATCATGCAGATACAGATTCCACAGAAGTTATTCAATGACAATATCAAACAAGGATGATTTATAAGTTAGAACGCTATGTCTGCGTGTATTACATCTGCTTGTAAGGTTTTGATGACTTTATTATGCATTTTTATACATGCACAATATGTGTAATATATACACATCAAGGGGAACGGTAGAAACAGTACAATTCCAAGGCATACGACACATAAACCTATAGAGTACATGCATGTAATACGTACCAGTATCTTTGAGTTTAGCTTTTCTCCTACTAAAAGTTGTTGAGATTTTTTGTGTATATCTAGTGACTAGCTTAGGAAAGTAAGATTCATCACAAAAAATATAGTTATATGTGTGATACCAATAGGTGGCATTCTCACACATTCATGTAAATACAGCAGGGGTGGTTTAATTCTATATAAACAACATGACTGCTGATAATATGATCAAGGATACAACATAGTGCCATGCCAAGGGCTCCTGCAGTAATAGACTCTGCAAACAACTCCCTGTCGTCAACTAAAATATTACAACACTTGAACACATGTATACTGTAGACAACACGCCTACATACAAGCAAACAGGTTAATGGCATACCGGACCATCTTTTTCTGTAGTCAATAGGAAACACTCTATACATGATGTGACACTAATTCCGGGATTGTTCACATAAAAGATGCATACCTTCTGATAAGAGATGTGATAACTCTCCTTTCACTGAGTTTTTAAGCAATTGTAAAGTATCGGCTGTAGCACCAGTTGATGAGTCTTGACTAGTAACAACTTGTCTCGGAGGGTAAATGTATTGACTTTTGCTAGCATGATTTGCTATTATTGCGAGAGTATTTCTGTGGTTCGTTAACAAATGTGCATTGCTGAATGTTATAACACTGTCAACAAATTCGGTCAGCAAAATCTGCAATTAGAATATATTATCACCTTCATAAAATGATAATTGGCAGTACATGAAACTATAAAATACGAGGCATCCAGTACAACTAATAAAAATTTGATATTCAAACTATTCACTTATCCCAACTAGTCTACTGACACTATATGCCTGGCTTCACACTAAAGCAGGCAGAAGTAGTTATACTACGAAGAGTGGTAATAATTAGAATTAGTGAACAAACCTGGCTGTTACGTGAATCTCTATGAGAGCTGTTAGAATGTCCATTCTGCTGATGATTCAAGCTAGCAGACGCTTCAGCTCGTTCCCCCCACCAAACGCAGTTAGTGTCAATAACTATCACAAGTAAACTCGGGTTCTCTTCTAAAAAAACATTGAGATGTGTCAGAGAGGAAATGACAAATTTCTCAAGAGAATATATGAAGGTAATTTCCAATAGAATATTAACTGCATCACTATGCTTTTGATGAATAGCAAACTACAGCTACAAGCTGTCTACATTAGCTGCATCACACGTTTCAACCTTTTCAGAAATAAATTAGTAACTGGGGGAGTAAAATTTGACAGAATAAAGGCGACCTGCATTTAAATTCTTAGTTAGGTTTCATTCTTGATTATGTGTGAACAATATTGATGATGGATTGAGCCATTGAACCAGATATCAGAATAGCTAAGGGTTGGTGTCAGCCCATTTATAATTTATCTTAATTTGCTTTCTTCCATGCTCTAACATCAAATGAAACTTGCTTGTTGAAACTTGGTAAATAAGCCTATAATACATGTAGATAGGTTTAACATAGATCCTAAATGTATTAACCCATAGATAGGCAGGTTGGTGCAATGGACTAGGATTAGACCTGGGCGGCATGGTCAGGTGCTATAAGTAGGCTGGAATCATACTTGCCAAGTGTTCCAATGTAGACGGTATATTCCAGGTTTTGAAACCCTGCTCTCACCTTGTTACAACCACCCTATGTGGTGCAGTAATAGCTTAGCAAGTATGGTTGGCGTGTTTCTTGTCGAGATTTAAAAGAGGTTTGGTCATGTCATATTTATGCAAGATTAAAATAACCTTCGAGGGGGTTTTAGTGATAGTGATTCATCATAGAATACTTTGCAGCTAATTTAACACCTCAGACACTGGGCTATAAAGTCACAAATTCACTGAAAAGGATGGGGATAACGGAAGGTGAGCTCTTATAATTTACACAGAGCGCAGCTCCCACTGCTTTACCATTGCTGGCACAAAGAGTACATATGGCCTAGTGTGGAAATAATTAGGCCTATAATAACAAATGAGTAAATGCACATCAGCTGTTCATCGACATCGCATTGGTATTAACTATTACTATACGTAACGTTAGGCCTACCTAGTCCTAGGCCTATAGCTAAGCTTACATTATATTATTGAGAGTTATTTGATGTTATAAAGTAAAACACTTTTTAACGCCCTGTTAATTTTAACAATGTTATTGTATTACATTACAACCATTAATGATTTTCATCAAATGGAGGCTTACGATATTCACATCAACTCGGCACTGATCACACCATAGATATAATATAAACACTAGATAGGACACCCTGTGTTAATGCTCCAATGCCCAAATGTCTTATTAAATTGTTGGAAAAACCCACAACATAACGTAATCTCACCATGGAGTTGCAGGCATTCAAAGATGGCTCACACTATATATTATAATGGAATACTGTAGCCTAAACTAGGTCCACTTTAGTTTAAATCAAACACTGCTGCCATAATATTGGTGTCCTGGCAAATTAATGTCTACGTAGCACATCACCACATGAAGGCCTATCAGCTGGTACTAAACACCACCTATTTACACTGTCTAAAAGTGCTAAAATTTGCTAATATGAACATGATATAAATACTTCAATAAGTTTCCAAAGTCCTTGGCCTTGAGAATAGTACATTACCTGCTGTCAGCAGGTAATGCACTATTAGCATACATTATCAGGCTGCTAATGACTGTCTTTATAGGAGAGGTGCTATGACTAGCACATCACAGTCGCTGGGATATGTTATTTGTGGCAGCATAGGAGAGTGTTCATATTAACAGCTTTCTGGTGTATGAGCTTACACATTCTTTCAACTTGGAGGATCTGTCTAATAGATCTTTAGCGATCTGGCGGGGTTCAGAGACAATAGGGTTAGGTTGTGTTAGACCTCCACAGGTTCTTAATAGATGTTAAGATTAAGTAGATCATAGACTAATGCAAAGTGAAGCATCACTGGAGTATGGAGTGTAAGTGCATAAGGCTACCTGCTGTGCACATGGACTATTACATGTACTTTATATCAATTGGTGTAACATGACAAGCTGTAGGCTACCCATGTGTGATGTAATTTATTATAAACAGCATGAAGTGCCAATAAACAAGGTTATAACTGTTTTACTCTCACTTTACAGGTTTGCTACTGTCTGTGGCACTGTGGTCAACACATGCCTAACAATAGTTAATGTGTGAGACCAAAACAGCATGCTGCTCCAATCGTTACACTCAGTACTAACTACTAACATGATTTCAAACATTTAGAACCAATTAATTGCTTTTAGGGAGTGTGGCAATAAACATAGCCTCACTTGACATGTTTCTTCATGGTAATAAATTTGCAAAAGAATGATATGTCAAAACACAAGGACTTTGGAAACTTTGGAAACTTATTGAAGTGTACATCATGTTTACTTCATGTACATTAGTAATTTTGAGTACTTTTAGACAGTGTAAATAGGTAGTGTTTAGTACTAGCTGATAGGCCTTCATGTGGTGATGTGCTATGTAGTCATCATTTTACCATGCTAATAGTATATTACCTGCTGACAGCAGGCAATGTACTATTCTCAAGGTCAAGGACTTTGGAAACTTATTGAAGTATTTATATCCTGTTTATATTAGCAACTTTTAGCACTTTTAGATAGTGTAAATAGGTGATGTTTAGTACCAGCTGATAGGCCTTCATGTGGTGATGTGCTATGCAGACATTAATTTGCCAGGACACCAATATTATGGCAGCAGTGTTTGATTTAAACCAAAGTGGAGCTAGTTTAGGCTACAGTATTTCATTATAATATATAGTGTGAGCCATCATTGAATGCCTGCAACTCCATGGTGAGATTACGTTACGTTGTGGGTTTTTCCAACAATTTAATAAGACATTTGGGCATTGGAGCGTTAACACAGGGTGTCCTATCTAGTCTTTATATTATATCTATGGATCACACTCACTGATTGAGTTAGGCATTCACTAAATGATTAAGTATTTCCTTCTGTATTGGGCCTGGGGTGAGCCGGGGTCTACTATTTAAGTGATTGGGGTAGATAACAAAAACAATGTGTCAAAGTTTATAAGCCTCCAGTGGAACCAGAGAATAAATATGGCAGTAAGTCATATGTACAAACCAGAGCTCATATTTGTTCCACTATGACCATCTTCTGAAAAACCAGGTCCGGATAGAAAGTGAAAATGTTATAGGAAAGAATGTTGCGATCACTCATAGCATCAGCTTTGATTTCTTCACCTACTTATCAAAGGCCGTTGCATGTAGAATTGTGGTTCCCCTGCTTCCGACTGTTTTCCATCGGTGACCCTTAGCTTTTGCCACCTAAACCACTGCTATGTTGTTAGCATAGGTCATTAGCATGCCTTTGTTAAAGTTTTAACGGCTGTCAATAGTGCCGCCTTTCGTCTGGGAAGCTTTTATATGCTAATTTCAACTATTTGTCAAGGTCAACTCATTTCATCAACTTGGACAAAAAAGTTTACTGTCTTTGAACTTGGACTCCACGATCAACTCACAAGATTATCATTGTAATTGTACGTTGCATAAGAATCATCCAATGCAGGAAACTGTTTTAAAATTGAAATTTAAGCTGTTTAGGTGCTTAATATGGCATACCACGTAAAGTAATGAACTATTTAATTTTACACTATTTCAGTATTTGAGATGAACAATAATCATAATGATAATCATAATGATAATAAAAATAATCATAATCATAATGTCGAAGTGAAAATGTTTAATATTAATTAATTTAAATTTAATATATAAATTGTTATATATTAAAGGTTCATTCTATTGTCCGTTAGTGGTCTAGAACAAATCCAGTCAACTGAGCTTTTATAATAATAATGGTGAATGGTATTAAAGTTTTAAATAAACGTCCCTTAGGGTAAGTTGTGGTTGGTTGCAAAGTCTTGGCAATTGCTTCTAGATCACAGATGGAACCGAATTTAGACCTTTCTTTTTGTGTACCCTCTCTGCAGTGTACAAAATAATAATGGCAGACCCTTGTTTTCAAGTATGTCGGTGGTACAAATGCATATAGTAGGCGCTACAAACACCCTCGATAACGCAACGTCAAACTGCGGGGAATTTTCTATAAGAATGGCGGTCGCTTTTTCGATCAGTTTCAAAATTGGATTTATGGTGTGAAGGACTGCAATTAGGCTAACAATGTTTACATCTCCTGAAACTAGAGATTCTGCGAACGATGCCGCCAGTGCTCTCCACTCTGTTAGTAAAATATCTAAATATTTATAAGCATTTAAACTTGTACTATGTTCAGAGGCCATAAAATAATATAATTCTTCTTAGTTGATCAAGTCTGACCTTACCTGGCCCTGCAGACAAGTCTCCTTTACCATTTCCTAAATTATTGTTGTGATTTGTGGCAAATTCACAGATATAATGTTATTTTTGTAATGAAAAAATTTTTTTTCGTCGACCATTTTACTTAATGTAACCAGCCAATCAGGGTTCAGAATACTTAGGTTTCCATAATAAAGAAGACAACTCCTCTATTGTTGATGCTATTTATACTACAATACGTGCTTGGATTACACATGTACCCCCAAGCTCCATGCAAATCTTGTATAGTGAGTCATACAAGCAATATTTGCAGTTGCATACTGCTTCCATGTAGATGTAGATGTACATGACTGTAGGCTACAAGCACAGCTTGTTACTGCTCATGTCATATGACATATGGATATGGTTGTAGAATATTAATAATTATGATATAAGCATATTGTTATTATTAGTACATAGCCATGCATCCAACATATCACAGTCACTGTGCTGCTATATATCCTACATCTTCCATGCTACATTTTTGTCATACTATACATAGCAGATCTATTCTACCCCTGTTACATGTTCTAAATAATTATCTTGGAATACCTTACGGTTTTGCATTTGTAGAATATTTACATTGTACAATCTATTAAATTATGTAGTGCTATAATAAGTATAGTCACCTAAGATTATTACACATTACACAATGTAGAATGTATATTACAGTATTATGATGATAGCATATATAATAATATACATGTATGTAATATATGTGTGTAATTATGTAATGATATAATATGTAGCATAAAACTTGAGTGAAAAGATGTAATCATGTTAGCATTAAAATAGTTTTGTGCTATAGCAGTGGTGTCTAGTCTACTATATGCTACATAGTTCTTGTACAATTCTCTCAATCCACAGTTTTCGCTGTTTATACATTTTCACCAATCTGTGCTATATAAGATTGAAAGATCCATCTCCAGTGTACATCTGTTATTCAGTGGAATATTCTGGATGTCATCTACTGTGTACATCCACTATTCAGCTGGCAGTCACTGCATGCCTCATTGCCTGCAACAGTTACATAGTGAATCATTCATTATAGTAACGTTATGCTGCTGGCACAGTGCCAATAGCCTTCCAGTAAAAAACTTGGGACAGATTACAATGGGATTTTTTGGTTGATTTTTCAAAATTCAATTTAGCATAGCATGCACAGTTTTTGGTCTAGGGTTATAATATGCACATATTTGGAATTCTCATGAAATGGGCTTTATCATGGTGTTAAAATTTATGACATGTGTTCATTTTGAAAAAACAGTTTGTAGTGCCTACATATAGGCCTACCACGGCTAGGTGTGTCTTATTTATGGTGACATACGACTCATGCCAAGGTCTCGCTACCACTCTTCACTCACTGAAACAGACAATTCTGGTGCTGCTTTTTTTTACCTGCCCCACCGTGATATGGCTGCTCTTGTTTCGAAGAAGGCAGAGGTGGATATTTATTTTGCATGCAGATGGTGTACACACATGGGACGTCCGTTATTTCAAGTCTTGATCTGATAGTGTGCTACTACTGTACTAACTACTTTCTGTAATGTAATAGTTAAGCAGATGTTACTTTTCTGTGCCATCTTGTTAATCATATTTACTAACTGAGACCCATTAGAAATAAAGATGGACGTACTTCAATCTATAACTAAGGCTTCATGCAAAACAGACTACTATGTAGGGAGAGCAGGGCATTTGCTACTCACTCGTCGCCGATAGAACTTTCTATAATCATACATTGTGCAAGTTGAATGCCTCATTAATAGCAGTGTGCTATAGTGGCCAAGCCATTATCACAGCATATTGCTAATTTGTTTTTATTCAGGAGCATTAATTCTTATATCTCGAATTATTCGAGGGAGGAAGCTGTTGTGGTAGGCATTGGTTGTGGCAGAAATTGGCGTGGGTTCTCCTCTGTTTGCAGCTCTAGTTACCGTTGTTGTATGAGAGCAGTTTTCTACGATTTTCTCGTTGGATGACGATAAAGGATAGTGTGTTGTGGTGGTCTTCATCTTGGAGAATTTTTTGAAGCATTGTTGCTTATTGGTTCAAGGTTTACTAGTCCTTATTGAGACTGGGCATATCAGGACAGCCAGAAACCACTACACCTTGTGAACAATGCTACACTCAATAGTCATCAAAATTGATGTTTTTCAACACAGGAAGAGGAAATGGTTGAACCTGTCATGATTTTGCAGAGTAGGGAAAGGTGGAATTGTTCCAAGCTATTTGATGTTGTATTGTCAGCAACCTTCCAGCATGAACTAATATCAAAGTTTAAGAGCAAAACTGCAATGTTGCAGAATTCAGTTTTCTGCTCTTTAATTAGGAGGAGGGGGTTTAATATATGGGCTGTTTGGTTTTTTGGGTTGCAATGAATTTAGATTTTTTTTTTAGTTCACCATCCAGTAAAAAGTCAATACAAGAACTGTCGAATTGTGGAATATGGATAATTTTAGAGGTATCGTATAGTATTTTGAATATATGAATCATCTCAAATCAGTTTTATTCAGCACTGATACTTTACTTTCATGAATTGAGCTCATGTATAATATATCTGCATGTAAGCTGCAAATTGTGCCTTTATACCTTTAAATTAAATGACATTTCATCGAAAATTCTTTAGCAAATGTAAAGCACCTTTTGGAGGAGAACAGTGGTCCAAGTGTTTCACCAGGCATTGCAGCTATCAGAACATTATTGGAGCTAATCAAAAGTGGGGATGGTGAGTCAATTACATGCATATGAAATAATCATTTATTCATCAAGTGTGTTACTAAAACTGTCAACGCTGAATGACTTCCGTTTAACATTGTGTTCAATGCCTATGACTAGGTCCTAGAGACTGGCAGTATAAAAATTGTATCCATTACTCTGTGCAGCTACAGACACTTGTTTTAAATTTATTCAAATTAGCACAATTCAGATCGAATTCAACTAAGTTACTATTAAATAAAAAACAAATAGTTTTCATGAGCATATCCATGTGTATGGAAAAACGGTATGGACCGAAGAAATGATCTGGATTTCAACTCATGCGTATAGTCTTATCATTACTGTTCCAATTTCTGTTGATTATAGTGTGTTCCTATTTCATACCTACTATTAATCATTTTTATGCTTGTTTTTATTAGTTAGTTGTTTTGTGTTACATGGAAGGTTCTTTATTCAGCCTCTACTTTTGCGGAGTTGGATAAACAGCTAAAGGATGCTGTTAAAGTGATGAGGGAATGTACAAATGATAATATGTCAATAAACAGTGGATCTGAATTGTTTATGAGATTCATCAGTAATATCAGAGATGAGAGAAGAGATGAGGTAGGTTGACCAGATATTACTATAACAATATTCCTTTTGTTCAATGCCATAAAGTCATCAAATGATTTACAATACTCAATTTTTATACCTCAAGGCTCACCGAGGCCATGTAGCGAAAATGTATATTCAGTTTTAGCCGTAGTAGAAATTATGATGATAATATTAAATGAAATCATAATGATGTAAACCACGGAACGTATATTATACTCGTACATTTGCGCTATAATAATTATGCATGTATTAGTGTTGGTAAACATTGGCTTATTGGGCATGGTAATTAGTAAGATGAAGTATCAGGTGACTAAATTTTTGTAATGGGGAATTGATTTTCTTGACGATGCAGAACATCTTGGGCATTGCAAAGGCTCATTCTAAAGACCTTCAATAGTCTGACTTCATTTTCCATTGACCTGGCTATACTTACTAGAAATAGCCTCAGCTTGCTAGAGCTATTAATTCCTATTCAGCCAATAATGGAAGCTTATTTTTTCATTTGAGTCATTGTATCTGGTACTAACCAATTACTGCAGGGCTCTGTGACACCTGGCCTTGAAAAGACCAACATGTTGGTCTTTGCCTAGATGAAACCTCCATGTATACTACCAGCTTGTGAGTAACTCGGCTACATGTACATATACAGCTTCTGATCACCTGCCATTAGTTCTTTACCCATAAGTGAATTGGCCATTGGGCCATACAGCTAGGTGGAAATCTTTATATTATAATCCAATCTATTCTATGCAGATGTCTGGAAAGGCGACATGTCTTTGTAGGAAGAATTAGGAATTTATTTACGAGCAGCCATGCATTTAGTTTCCACCGTAGCAGGATAGACTCGTTTATCTGCAGTAGTGTGCTAAGGTGGTCCAGTTGGTAGAGTGCACAGCTGTCATTCTCAAGGTAGTAGGTTCATTTCCCATCTGGTTTTTCTACCATAAATCGGTGAAGTTTTGCCTTCCATTCTGTGGCTGGTTCAGATCCTTTTGGAATTCTGTTGCCAAATAAAATAGGGATTTTATTGAAGTCGATGAAACTCTTCTTGTGAATTGGATTCTAACCATCATCTCAATGGCAGAGGTTATTTGTGGGGAGACAAAGTCCATGGCTGCTCATAATAGATTTCTTGCAATAAAAAACTATAATCGTCAGATCATAATATATTCTTTTCATGCCAACAACATGTCGATCATGAGCGCTCATAAACTGTTGGTCATAATAAGAAGTTGTTCTCTCTCAATTTGTGTTCCTCTCACTTTTCTCCCAGGGTGGCACACTTTAGACAACTTTTGGCAGCTGAGTATTTTTGTTCTAAAACTGTTGTTAAAGTCAACACAATCATTTTGAAATCAAGTCTCAAAAAATGGCACAGAAATTGAGAGAGGACAACTCCTATTGTTATCAACAGGTTACGGGTGCCCATGATGCAAATGTATTTGTTGGAATAAATGAATAACACCAGGTAGGCTCCCAGCAGAGTGATTTTAAAAAATTCAAGATGACGTACATGTATAATAACATTGTTCTATCTGTCTATTATTCCGGGCAACATGGCTTGTGAATAATTTTAACCAAACTGATAAAACAGCTTGGACATAATAATGTTCTGTAGCTCATTCCGTGTGCCAGTGGGTAAATATTAATAGACGAATAATATAGTTGAATACAGTTGGCTCATGAAAAAAACAAACTGATACACATCTGACTGTATATGTCTCACTGGTCCATATATTCAATCTTAGATCTTGAGTTGTCTGTTATATCTAATGTGATGTCCGATATATTTAATATCCTATCTGATATAACCTGTAGACTATACTTTGCTCCTAAAAGCTTCTCAAAGTGTGATAAAATGTTATCGGATCAGAATAGACTGGCCACTGGTTGTAGGTTTTTGTTAAAAATTTGTCAAAATTCTTGTTAGCATTTTCTATCAAATTCTCAGCTCAACTGTGTTCATATATTGCTTAGCCATAACCTAAATAATTATAATTTACATTTGAAGAATTTTCACCCATGTTTCTTGTTTTTTCGTCATGGCGTCCTAATGTACATTGTACATTGTTTTATGATGTACCTTTCTATAAAATTAATAATACTTTATGTACTTACAGGCGTCATGGTGTACATCTTGCCTAACAGCTAACCCAATAACAATACATACATACATACCTAAAGTAAGAGAGGCTGCATTGAACATAGACGTAAACCAGACGTCATAACCCCTTTAATACGTACATGTTAGGGCTGTCTAGTGTCTCAAGCATTTACTTTCAAGAATGATCATTTTAAAACTAAACGTTTTATAACTAGTCATTTATTAAAAAACACTGAAAGGTACACTGTATACAGATTGAGCATATATTCTGGCAAGTTGCTGTGTTTAGAGGAAAATTGCGCTTTGTATTTAACCAACCAAATCGCTCCTGTCACTTCACATGTACACTAGTACAGTTTAAATCTTTTTTGTCAGGCTATTATTAGCTGGAATCCAATCCTTGAAAACCCACCAGTGGCCAGTATATAATTTTACTGTGTGGTTTACCAGTTTTTATCAGTGATTCCACAAGTGTGCAATGGATAAATAGCGTCCTCATTTTGACATGTTCACAGAGCTTCGAGCAATGCAAAGATTTGATGCTTGCAAGAGGAGACAAGTTTGTTACGAAGGTAGATTTATCAAGACAGAAGATAGCCAACCTGGGTAGTCCCCATATAAAGGAAAATGCCGTGAGTAAACAACCATCATGGCTGTAGATTAACACGACCACTATTTCCATGGGTTATAATTTTCCATAATCGCACCTAACATTGATCTCTCTCTCTGTTTACTGTCTTATGGACGCATCATGCTAATTATTATAACATGTGTAACTGAGAAAGGGAGGTGCTCACGTAAACTTACAAGTTTGTTGTTGCAGCAGGCTCTCATTGGTCAGTTTACATATCCCCGGACTCTAATTTCATATACATGTGTACTTAGTATTGTGTCATAAAATATTTTATTGTTGTAGAAAATATTGGTACACTCAAGGTCAAGAGTCGTTCTAGAATTACTCAAGACTGCATCTAAAAATAAACAATTTAAAGTTTATGTCACAGAATCTCGACCAGATGAGTCTGGGTGTGTATCTTCTTTATTATTACTACTATACCTACTGTACCTTGTTTCATGTTCTTATTTATCGTCAGCAGCATCTATGCAGAAATGTAGGCTATGCTAGCCAGTTGCAGTGTAGCTCATATACAGCTAAGCAAAATAGGATGATTGATGGATAGAAGCATTTCATGGCCTAAACCTACCCACAGATATGGACAACGGCTACTGCTGTCTGACTTACCGGCTACTGCTGTCTGACTTACCGGCTACTGCTGTCTGACTTACCGGCTACTGCTGTCTGACTTACCGGCTACTGCTGTCTGACTTACCGGCTACTGCTGTCTGACTTACCGGCTACTGCTGTCTGACTTACCGGCTACTGCTGTCTGACTTACCGGCTACTGCTGTCTGACTTACCGGCTACTGCTGTCTGACTTACCGGCTACTGCTGTTTGACTTACCGGCTACTGCTGTCTGACTTACCGGCTACTGCTGTCTGACTTACCGGCTACTGCTGTCTGACTTACCTTTTTCTATTCACTTTGCAGAGTTGAGATGGTGAGAGACTTGAGGGAATGTAAGATAGAGGCAGAATGCATCTTAGATGCTGCTATTGGTTACACTATGGCAACAATAGACTGTGTTCTGGTTGGGGCTGAAGGAGTGTTAGCTAGTGGAGGTATAGCTAATAAGGTAGGAGCCTGTTGTATAAACCCATAAGGGTGTGTTATATTGCTTTGTCAGGCCCAACAGCAGCTCTGTTGGAACTGTTACCAAGTCAGAGTAATCTTGTCTGAATTCAGTGTAAACTATATAAGATTATCATTACAATTAAATTGTTACTAATATTATACTATCATTTTATTATTTCACAACTAATAGTTTCATGCTATGCAATCTTCAGATGAATGGTGATAAAATGACTAGCAATTTGAATTATAGAACTTCATGTCGTACCTTTTGTAACTAGTGATGTCAGCTATGGATATAATTCGAGTAACATTAAAACACTAAAATAAACTGAACACAACGTACAACTCAACTTTATAACAATGACAACATACACTAACTGATTATATGCACAATATAGCATATTATAAATTTTAAACGACAGTTTAATAATATGCATATGCAATATGAAATATGCAATATGAAATATGCAATATACATCTCCTGCTTTTTGACCTTACTAGGACCTAACACTGCCTTACTAGCATAACATTACAACTGTCAGTGATAGTATACAACAGCCTGTATAACAAGCACATACTCAGTATTTTATCTCAACTATTATTAAAACATATCCAACCTCATTATAGTAGTTAGTACCATTGTTAGCATAGCAACTATCAGAGCTGTTGTACTGATATGCTCAAATATGCTCAGTGTGCTTACAAGTATATTCTAAAAGTACTTGATACTTACTTGTACTTACTTTTTCAAAAAGTATGCTTTTACTTGTACCTACTTGCCAAAACTGGTGGTTGCTTGTACTTCGATTTTACTACAATTATTTTTAACAGTCATGAATATTTTTTTCTGGTTTTATTGGCCAGACACCAGTTTAGAACTTTTACCTAAGCTGTAATTTGGCCCACAGAGCTAAGCTGAGTGCTGTGGTGAATTAGCTGCAACTGATATTATTGTAAACAGCATACATTTTTGTAATCCTGATGCTATATTGGTTGTCCCCTCTGCCATTTGAAGAACGTTATAGCAAGAGATTACAAGGTAAATAAAACAACTCCCAACTTCCCAGCTGGAAAATATTGGTGAGGAAACGACTAACCAAAACCTGAGATTTTAAACTCGCAGACATTTTCCTATAATGTACCATTGCTTGTGTGACCTACTTTCTAATAAACATCTTTGCAGATTGGAACATTCTCTATAGCAATGGCAGCCAAGGCATTCAACAAACCAGTGTATGTGGCTGCTGAAAGTTTCAAGTTTTCCAACCTATTTCCTCTAAACCAGAAAGATCTACCTAATAAACACAAAGTAAGTGTCTTGTGATACATACATACATACATGTATATACATAAATAAATATTTGATTTTGTATCGTTGGGTAAAGTGCTCTATAGGACGTGGTATTGTTCTAGAGCTAGTATAAACTATTATGACCCCAAGATTGATAATTTTTTAACCTGATTAAATGTAACCTTTAAGGATCTAGCAGTTAATCCCAACCTCCTACAGTGTGCTAGCTTATTAAAGGATCCCTCTCACCGTTTTTGTTTACACTTTGAGACACCCACGTGCTCGCTAGAGCAAACGTCATGATTGGTTACTTGAACTTTATTATAATTGGCTAACTAAATCGAATGCGCATGTACACGTGTGGGGAAACCCATCGGGTGATCGATGGGAATCAGTTGACTGTGGACAGAATAGAATATAAAATTATAGTATTTTGCTTTTGCCAAAATGAAATTATTGTTGCAAGATGAACATGCTATCGAGAGATGATATGATACAAGGTATATGGCAAGCATAGCGAAAATTGCAATCAAATCATTGAAAGTAATTTTGTTTTCTTTTTGATTTTAATTTAATTTTTAATTTCAATGTACTATCTATGTCACAGTGTAGTTAATATTAAAAAAAATATCTATACATGTGAATATAGCAATGATAATTATTGTTATTTACCCCTTGCTCACATTGATACATAAGTGATTTGTTAAAATAATATGCTAGTTACTTATGGCTAATTATATTATACATCATTCATATATCATATTACAGTCATGTACTTTACTATTTTAAACTCTACTAAAATGGATAAAATGCAAATTGGAAATAAAATATTGGGATTATAATATTAACATTATTAACTAGGATTGTTGCTGTCTACATATATGTAGGCCTATATGCAGTACCTGATAAAAAATTTAATTTATTGAATTTCAAAATAATTGCATCATTCATCTGATTGCAGCCGTAAGTAAAATAAACTTTTGATGACACTATATTCAACTCGTTTTCTTTTTCTATTGTAATAATAATACTATGATGACTAAAATGTGTGTAATGAATGCTTCTTTTTAGTAGTTTGCCAATACTATGACCCAGGAATGTGAAGTCCCATCAATCGCAACCTCTTAAAGCCATACTTGAGTGACGAGTATTGTACCTTGGACACTAAGTTGACTCGTTTTACATAGGTTTACATAAGGTAAGTGCATCATACACTTTCAAGATTCAGCAAAATTTTCACTGTAAACACTGCTGCATGTACATATTACTTTTCTGTACTGTGGTTTTTGGAATGTAGCCTAGCAAAATCAGCGTCGGTTTGATTTGTATTCATCATTTTCAATCTATTACATTGTACCTAGCAGTTATATTCTGTTGCTTAGCGTGGGCTGATTTTAGGTACCATCTGTTGACGTTAATATACTTTTAAGTGATCCAATAGTATGATCACATGTTCACATAATGTTGTAGAAACATCTACCAAGCAACATGCTTGAACTGAAGTACTTACCAACAATTTGAGCAGCTAAATCAATCGTGAGGTTTGTAAAGTATTGACTGGTACCTTCAAATATTAATATTCTGACACAATTGGAATTTCTTTCATTTATATATGTATTAGTAGTTGGCCTGATACTTCATGTATGATCTTTCAGTAAATAGAATTTCAATGAGTACAGTACATGTTGTATTTGATGTCTGTGATAGCCAATTCTAGTTTGATTTTGTCTATATTGTGCAGTTACCTTAGTGATCTTTTCTATTCATTAATTTGATTGTTACTGCCACGTTTCAAGTGATCGTAATCCACAAGCTTTAATGTTAACAAGAACTAATATTATGCACTCATGGTTATTTGCAATTAGCCGGGTAGAGTTAGCTTGTTCCAAGATGTCATTATTTTGAATTCCAAGATTACTCATTTTTTGTATGTTAAACATTTTTATGTGTTTGCAGTCATTGTCAATTGAAAATACACGCAGCTCAAAATTTATACTTTACCGACTATTGTATTCGATTTGACGTGTATTCTGTGCTATTTTTCTTATCTTTCCCAGTCTTTAGGGAGGGTTTATTTTACTAGATGAAACCGCCATTTTCCATTTGTAAATACATGTAAGTGCTGTTGTTATGAACATTAATTTACTGATTATCTACCAATACAAACTCTAGAAAAATTTTATTGCCCTCTACATTTTATGACACTGAGCTATGATTGCAAGATTAATTTAGGCCTGCTAGTATACTTTTGGCAAAGTGCTGGAGACTAAAATCAATAGCCGTGGAATCACGTGTACATGTATAGTGTACATGTATAAATCCGCCCGACTATGATGCATGCACATTTCAACAAAAATGTTTGAAATGATTCTTGCTATTTGGTCTGTCGTACTCTCTAAAAATGTAATCGTCATTCTTAGTTATTAAATATGAGAACATCAAATGACTATTCAACTCCAATATCTTGAAACATTTATTGTTGATTTACGTTATCTGTTTATAACAAAATACAACAATGAAAACAGCGGAAACCAGGGTAAAATACATGTGTAAAGTATTGAACATGAACAGTGTATGTATAATATACATTGTGGGCAGAAGTCATAATGAGGTACACAGTCCATGTAGGGTGCCAGCAGAAGTTTGTTTTCAATCGTAATCGTTCACCTTGAATGCTGAGGCACTATAACGCTTCACCTTTTATATAGTTACTTGATGAGGAAACCTCTTGGAGTACGGGTGAAATGTACATTTGGAACACTTCTTTTGCAATCCAATATGTAGTATCTGCAATTCAAAATGTAGAGCATTTTGTTAAGAAAAATGGTTGTGACCCTCACAAAAATTATATTGCTATTCCGAAGAAAACACATCAATGGTTGGGTTCAACTCCCACAACAGAATTTCCCACCCTGTTGAATAGTTGATGCTGGAGTACTAGTACTGATAATCAAGTTGATGTACATAACATATTACTGCTACAACACTTACCTATGCTTTTTCCAACACCGGAGATAAAGATGATATGGTGCAAGCTGTAGAATAGTTTGAATTTCCACACCAGTGTCTGGTCGCATAGAATTGGTCTAGCTAGGTTCCCCTTTTTTCATACAGCTTTGGAATCTCACTGTGCTAAAAATAATGATAGCAATATAATATTCATGGCGTCAAACACAATTCTTTAACGGGGCTGCCCAATAGCAGAGCTAGTCGAGGGGCCTCCACGGCTCCTAGAGCTGGATATTATTATAGTTCGATATGGTACAGAAGGAAGACCTTCTTCGGAATGAAAACCTCCTAAATCGCATAGGTTGTCAGTTTTGTTAGCTACAGCATGTGTATTTCACATTTTGCAAGAATAGACTGATGAAATCTACCTCAATGAGTTTATAAGTTTGTGCATGAATTGAATTCAAGAAGAAGGTTTTGCTGCTACCTTGTAATGAGCCTTATCGCTACATAACAAATTATAAACACCTACCAGTAGAAAGAACTGGATGTAGAAATGAGATTGGCATTCGATTTACAAATTCTTCATCAAAGGTGAGTGTGCGTCTTTACCCTGCTCACCAGGTCATTCCTTCTTTTCAGCAAACAATCAAATGCAACTATGTCTTTATCGATGTCAGGAAAGTTACTTGCTGACAGCATTGGAACTAGTCTGTAATCAACACAGTGAGTACATCATAAGATCATAAGCGTGGCTGTTTTAATCGAAAAGAAATTTTGACCATGTGGACATAAATAAAAGTACACTAGGTTAGCTTAGCTGCATTAGATAGAGGTGAGTTTGTGTCTAATGAAGTTAGTATCAGTCCCACCAACTTTTTAGATTTAGCCTGGGGGGATTAAAAGAGTGAATAAACTAAATACAGTAATTCAAATATCTTGAATAGACCAGATCAGTCAATTGATTATTTTAGAAATAAATTTATGATGGAATTATTGTTTGCATTTACATTCAAATTTTCCTTGGCTAAATGAATCAACTAACTATATTTTAGCAGGATTTGTGTATTGTAAATTGTATTTGAATATGCATATTGTAGATGTAAAGACTTATTTTAAATTTAATGATTTAATACAACAATTACAATACAATAACTTCACATTTTTGTAAAGTTCATTGTCAAAACTCAGTTGAATACTATATTCAATTTTAAAATTTAGTTTCACAGTATTGTAATATAAATACGTTAAAATCATAATCACTTAGATTATTATAATTATATTACATCATATAGCCTAACTAATATTATAATAATATGAAATATAATAATCATATGACTTACTTTTTGTGTTAAAAGTTATCCAATTTTATTAATCATTTATTTAATATTTAATTTCAAACTTAGTCATTTGTTTTTTTAAACAAAATAAATAAAAAAGAGTACATAATATATTAAATGCTTACCATGCTGAGTATTGTGGTGGCTGACAATCTGGCCATAAACTAAGCTCATGTCCTTTAGAAAATGAAATTTATGAAATGAAAATCCAACTTTCGAATACCATTCTTAGCGTTTCTGTGTACTATGAATTTTCAACTCAATCCATAGACATGGACGGAGATAGATAGTATAGTATATTGGTACTTGCAATAACTCTGTGATCAATTGTATTGTAAACAAAATACCACAAAATACCGCTAGCAAGGTCATGTGATTTTGTTTTGTTTATAAAATTTGATATTAGTATGATGATTCATAGTTTCGAATAAACAATGGCAGCTATAAAAATAAAACTTCTTTCGAGGGTGCAATATAAATTGAATGATGCATGGTTGCAAGTAGTATATGCCCATGGATTATTTTTGCATATTTCAAGCTACTTTTGAAAATATTTGCAAAAAACCAAACATCTCTCTATACAACTTATATAAAAAAAGTGCCGTTTAGGGTGTCTTCATCAAAAATTCGTCCTAGGGCAGCACTTCAGCGCATCGCGCGATGCATTATGGGACGTAAAAATATGTTGAGAGCACAACTCTGCAACACATGACTTTGCTGCTGCCTTCATTTTGACACAAAACTACATTTGCTGAGCAGGGTAATTAGTGAGAGGGATCCTTTAAATATGACAACTCCCAATAAGCAACTCACCCAGCTTGTCTTTGCAAACATGAAGACCTTCTAATAGTTTACATGTATATACATATATGTATATACATATATGTATATAGGCATCCAGGCTGCTTTCAAGTTGTATAAGAATATACATGATACGCACTCAAGCTAATAATCATAATAAGAAGTTGTCCTCTCCATCTCTATGACTGCCTGGTCATACTCTTGCCCTATTACTTACTGTCCTCAAATAGAATACTGAGGCAGTATTATGTATGAATCATTTTCATCTACGTGTATATGGTCAGATTCAAGGAAGACAATAGTGTTTGAAGTCATACAATATTTTTATTGGGTTAGTTTGATTGAATAAAATTCATACTCAGAAAACCCTCGTTTGTTTCTCTAATAGATAATTCTATGGTTTTCTCCACAATGAGGTTTTTCCAACTGGGTTTTTCCATAGGAAATTGTCTTGTGGAGAAATCAATTTGGTTTGGTCTAACCAGTAACCAGTAACCAGTAACCATCCGGGCATAGTAAACAATAAACCGATTATTATATTCATGGCTCATGGCTTTTATAGAAGATATGTGTGCACATTACATAAGATACAGAAGGTCTCTTTCTAACTAAAACAGGTAACAGCTTTCAGCAGCCTTCATATTAGAGGACAGAGAGATTCATTAAATCCGTCTCTAAAACAATAGGTGAATTTTTTTTACTCACTAAAATTATGACAGTTACAGCTTATAGCCCTTTTGTGTTGTAGTACGAGTGCTTTACCAAGGACGTTGAGAGCAAAGGGAAGCACCCACTGATAGACTACACTCCACCCCAGTACCTCACTCTATTGTTTACAGACATCGGTATATTAACTCCAACTGCAGTCAGTGATGAGTTGATTAAACTTGCCTAGTCATATTATCATTTTAGTATAATTATTTTTATTTAAACAAATTACATTATATTCAAAATACACAGTTTGAACTACTTCCCAAATGTGATCAAAGTGTTGTTGTCCAGGATTCATGTTGTTGGGAAAGGGGTCGCCATGTTTCTATTTATAACTAACATGCTGCGCCCATTAAAACATAACACCATGACCCTATAGGGAATATGTTGAATATGTAGCTCTTGGCCCGTGTTGGTGACGAGAGAACAGACAATATATGATCTTAGGCAGAGTTCACATCAAACCCTGCCCTTCTCTCTCATTATCGTGTATTACTTCTGAGCATGAAAATCAGTTGGTAGGAATTTGATTTAATTGTCGAATATAGAAAATAACTCGTTCACTTTCTGCTCCGCCTTATCCTGGATTTTAGACAGCCCCTCGCCCACCAAGTCTTCTACAAATCACCATAATCTGTGTTACATTCATGAATTTGGCATGAGCAGTAATAAGAATTCCCAACTTTTCGTAAACAATTGTGTCGTTACCTCAAACCCACTATCCTAAACGCTTGCGAGGTTGCTGACTGCCATTACGTTTGGAGCTACTCTTTACCCAATAGCCATTAGCCAGTTTTATGGTTACTGGTTTGAGAAGAACTTGAGTAAAGACCTGTTTGACAAGCTCTGCTCCCATGGATGGTTCCGAGGCTGCTACCCCAAGATTGATAATTTTTAACCTGATTAAATGTAACCTTTAAGGATCTAGAAGTTAATCCCAACCTCCTACAGTGTGCTAGCTTATTAAATATGACAACTCCCAATAAGCAACTCACCCAGCTTGTCTTTGCAAACATGAAGACCTTCTATGGCAATCTCCTTAGCTTCTATGCCAATCTCCTTTACGCCTGTGGCAATCTCCTTTGCGGGAAACTGATCTACATGTATAAATACACGCTTTTTGGGTAAAAATCAGCCACATAATTTATAATTTATTAATGATAAATCACTACCAGTCCCATCGTATGCTCACCATTTGAAGCTTTTTTCATTTACCTTAGACGGATCTAAACTAGTGTGAGTTTAGCATGAAATTCCCCTCGATTGAACATTAATTTATATCATGGGTGCATTAGTTTCAAAACAATTTTTTTGTTACCGAATTGTGCTAGATGTAGTGTTTTCATCTAAAGCTTCACTTCGTACACCAAAAGCCTCTACGAGTCTTATCATATGCTTGCCACACTTTTATATTAGATTGCTTATACGATTTACTACTCTTCTTTAGTTTTGGGCTGATCTGAAATAGGATGAACTTGCCTTAAAATTCCACAATGATTTGCCACATCAACCAGTCAAATAATATTGGTAATGCACTTAATTTTTTAAGATGGTGAGTTATATTGGCACTAATATGTCTTCACACCACGGTATTTATTTAGATTAATGATGTTTGGATGTCGTTGTGTTGTTAATTTCTGGTAGAGCGATGTGCGAAAGTGGAGAAATTTGAGATAGGCTTTTCTTCTACGCCAGAACTGACTGAAACAGAAGTTTTCTCCTCTATATAGTATTGGTTTATCCCAACCACAAACAGCGATCTCAAATTTTTCCACTATTGCACCCAACAGCAAGAAATGCAGTGTCTGCTAGCCTAAATTCCAATACAGCACTTACCAAATACCTCTATTAATTCTTCAATGTGTTCCTCAGTCCGGTTTTTCACCACTACAAACACAATTTACACAACGAATAATGTGCCAGTTTGCTTTGGCCTGCATCAATTTAATAATAAATATATCAATTCTATATTATGAGTATTGTTTTTAAAATACCATATATTATTTAGTACCAATAGTTAAAAGAATGATCAATATTTATCAGTGTTCGAAGTGGAACAAAAATAAGGTGGGTACACGGCGCATGCAGAAAATGTTTGAGAAGTTTAGATTTGTCTCCACTGGTTTTCTGTCAATATCTAAAATGTTATATTTGTGGGTAAATGGCAGTCAGTAAAGGTGCTATCATATAACAAAAGACGAAGCGGTCTACGGTTTACGGTCTGTGGTCTGCGGTTAACGGTCTGCCATCCACCAATCAGATTTGGGGTCGAAAACTGGGACGACTCATATATGTTGCAATGCTGCCAGTCAGGATCTCGGCTCCGGGTGGTGCTAGGACCTTGGGACCGGGTCCCCCTGCATCGCTGCCGGGCATGTCCCTAGCCTTAGGCCCTCAGACCCTACCTAGGTTGGGTGGGTGCCCGACCCACCCCACCCGTCGGATGATTGTTGGAACTCGGGCTATGACAGCAGCGAAGATCTCCTGAACCCGTGATTCATACATGTTACAATGCTTCCGGTCAGGATCTCGGCTCCGGGTGGTGCTAGACCTTGGGACTGGGTCCACCGACATCGCTGCTGGGGTGGGTCCGTAGCCTTAGGCCCTCAACCCTTACCCAGGGCGGGGTGGGTACCCGGCCCACCCCACCCGACACATTGGTATTGGAACTCGGGCTATTTACTTAGAGTTGTCTTCTTAATGCAGGGGTGCACAACTCCTCATGGGGTCATTGTAACATGCCTGTGCCATCAGAGGTCCTGTACATGTGTGACCACAACATGAACACAAGCCATCATTACGTGCGAGTGAAGCGAGCAACTAATGCAGTGAGACTTGCGTCGCAGACCAAGCACGAAGTGCTTGTACCTTTACTAAAACAACCAGCAATTAGCTAATGTACTAATAGGCTGTGTATGAAAGCAGATTAGCTCAACTGCTATTAAAAATTGAAAGAAGCCTTAACATTTCCACCGCTAGTCCTAGCCCTGGGAAAACACGAGGGTACACGCCTGCTGGCTGTGTGCTCACTAAAATTGAGGTGGGTGCATGCTGTATACCCCCGTATAACCACACTTCGAACACTGATATTTTATGTTACAACAAGTAGCAGTCATTAAATAACCCACACTTCAAGATAAAACTAACCAAGTAACTTATTGTTGGCTTAGATGACCATGTGTTTTCGTATGGCCATGCACGCCTATAATTACGTATGTCATTATCAAAAGTAGAAAAAATTACTTACACTTCCCCACTCGCTTCAAGGGGTGCTTCAGTTGTGCGATGGCTTTATCGATCTCAATCTCCTCATTTTCCATATCACCCATGCTCTCTTCTTTTGATTCACCCTCACTCTCCTGTGTTAGTAGGCCTATCATATCTCTTCTCTTTTGTTCTGGGGCCCCTGGGATGGCAGGCAACACCAAATGATATCTTAGTAGGTGAGAAAAGAAGGGTACTTGAGCACTATGTTCAGATGAGTCATGACAGGACATCTTGGCTGATATTTCTGTCACAAAGGTTTTCAAGTCTGTCTCGCCATCCAGTTCTAGGAAGGTATCAGCAAATAGGCGCATGAAATAGTGTCGTTGTGCACTGTAGTTTGACCTTGTTGCCATTATTAGCGCTGTGTGTGGTCTCTGGAGTTTGATGCTGCGCTCTTCGTTCACAGGTCTGATTGCATCGCTTTCTGGGGTTGTAAGAGCATCATGCCCTCCTACTGCAATGTTATGGGTGTCTCTGCCATGGCGGACATGTGGTTGTATACCAAGCATCATTAAACCCTGCTGTTGTCGTTCCTCCACACGATCGAATCTGTAATACTGATTAGGGCCCTGACAGGCCTGGATCACCACCACCTAGAACGAGTAACGCATTATTTGATATGTTATAGAGGTGACTTGGAATATCACACATGTGTAACTATGCTCTCACACATGTGTTCATTGGTACTACTAATTAATCTTAAAATAAATTTAGGATATTTCCAAAGTTTAAACAGTTCATATGAAGTAGAGACTAGTCTATTGTAATAAATATACTTACACAAGGTGTGCGTGCCAGTGGCTTATATTGGTTCGCTGGGTCATTTGGGGAGACTACTTCCAAATCCAACAGGATGCTATCAATTGGTTCTGTTTCTCCATCATTGTCATGTATTACACCATCGTCACCGTGACTCATTAGGAAAAGGTAGAAGACTGAGCAGTGCTCACGAATGTTTTGAATGTTCAATCGCATCCACCTCCTTAATTGTCGTCTTGACCAGTCTTTGAGCACCAATACCTCGAAACCAGCCTTCTTCAAGCGCTCTATGAGATAATTAGCTTCCTCGTCTGCACGTTCCCGAGGTCGTAGTGGGCTATCTACCGTTAGAGGGTGATCATCAAATGAGTTGTAGCAGACAAATGCATACATCTTTTTACTAGAGTCTGCATGTATCGGATACCTGTTTGAAGTAAGGTTTTTCAAACATTCGATTGTTTGTGAAGACCAATGTAATACAGTACTTTTGGCAGCAGTGACTTCCTCTTTAATATAACTTCTAAGAGATCTCAAAGTGGTACATTTGGTACAGCGCACACAGTCGTTGCATTCCATTGCTTGGAAATCCACATGGTCATGTAGCGTCACAATAATATCTGCCAGAACTTCACATCCGCTTTGAAAAGCAAAAGCCAGTAAATTATACTGAAGGCAGCATTGCAGTTGCTGATTTTTATTTAGTATTTTCAAAAGAAAAACGACAAGTTTCTCATCTTTCAAGAAGACCGCGATTTCCATTAGGTTTGCTCCACCTTCCTTTTGTATGATCATATCTTGTTGGATTTCACTGGTTCTCCCAGAAAGCAGATCCTGTACCAGTTCATATCTCTTTTCAGGCTTTAGTTTAGCAAGGTAATGGTCTTCAAACTCCATGTCCTAAAAGATAGACAACATTCGATAACGTGCGATATCTGGCCAAGAGAGTCTAAATTACTCTTTGTCAAACTCTCCTAGAGATTTTTGTAGTGGTAAACCTTCAAAAATTGAAATAAGGGTTGGTGACACAATAATATTTCACCACTGATTTAGAGAGTATGCTATGATATTCCATACTCCTTGCTATTGCACTTTTGCCAAGCATATAGAAACATTTATATTACATGTACATACAAGTAAATACCAGCACTGTCCAGAATGTCATAGGGAATTATACAAAATACGAAAATGATGCACCTGTGAATTGGTTACATCACTTACATGTAGATACTAAATATATGCGTATACAACTTACTATAATTATTGTACATTGTGTGTCATAAGCCTAATGTTATTATTTTATTTATGCATGGCCTTATAATAATATGGAAACACTCAATATTCTATACAATGTTATATTTACAGTAGATCTCAAGGAAGTGACCTACCTGCGCTCACCACTCTCACTCTACCAGTATTAGTGGTTTATCTTGAATAGTTTACTAACTTGAATACTAAGCACTATGATACAGTTTTGTTATCTCAATAATGACAACTGATAACCCATCACCTTTGACCTTGTTACTCTCAAGTTCCTGTAATGATTGCTACAGTAGTTTATTGCTGAAAATGTGTTGAAGGAAGATAACTCCCAATTCATCATAAGTGTAGAGAATATAATAATTACAAATATTTCCTTGTCCTTGTGTTCATAGTAAGCAGTTGCTTTCTCTTGTTTTGATTTGGGAGCAAACAACTTCTTATTGTAATCAGTAGTTTATGAGTTCCCATTATGTCAAGTACATGTAACATAATGCCTACACTAGTGTTTGCCAATACAAGACTACTTACTGAGAGATTAAGACTTAGACCTCACCCTGGTTCAGTATAATCAAGTTATTCCAGAATACAATCTTGTAAGACTTCTGTAGCTTTTACCCATAGCACCTTCATAACACAAATCTGTCAGTTGTGTCCTCCTGTAAAATATTATGAACTGGGAATGTGATTGTGGAACTGACAGATTGGGAGCTAGTTAGAAAGGGATAATATGCTACGGTGATTTGTAAATAGTTAGGATTCTGTGTAACCATGCAATCCAATATAACCGCTCGTAATAATGTTCATTGTATGTTCTGTACACACGAACAAGCAATGTTTTTTTGTTTTACAAAATAAGATTAGCAGCACTGAACACTGGTTAAAAACTTGCAATAGGTAAACTGAGTGCAATCTTCAGTAGTCATGCCATATTGTAATGTTTTCCCACCGCACACTGCAAATGTACGTGGGTTTGATAAGCACTGAGTACTTGTTCTTTATCAGGTGACTCGTAGGTCCGAGTATGACTGTACTGTCTGCTATATCTGTATCTGTATGAGTACGACCTAACTTAAGTGCTCTGGCATCAGTTCCCGAGGGATCACCATGCAAACTGTATAGAGTAAATAGATGCTTCTTCATTTCAGTCCACAGAACAAGTGACAATCAATGGCAAAATGCCTTTTCTGTTATACTAAATTTGTTTCTGGTAAAAAGATTGTGCAATACATAAAAAGTCTGATAAACTATCGACCTATTCCATACAAGTTTTCAGAATTACAAACAAATGCTATTAGGGGTTTTTATAATAAATTGACTACAATGTGGGAAAAATGTTTTTTATTTGCATGTACTAATATTTAGTACAAGATAATCACTACTGCTGGACCCTCAGGGTCTGAGTCAAATATAAAAGGCGGACTTCTCGCTAGGGCATACACAAACTATGATGGCATGATATAATAAAATAACATATACTATTTGTGTGGTAAATCCACTAGACACTGTCTGTCACTGCAAGTTATGCACAATAATACAAGTAATGTCTAATGAATGCACATATCATTATTATCCAATATTCACATGAATACAATGTTGATGAAATTGTCCTGATCACCACTATCCACAATATTCTGTTCCTACATGTGAGTATGACATAGACATACCAATATCAAGTCTCAGAAACTCCTGATTGTCCACCAAGACTTTACTCAACTGTGATTGCACATCTCATTCCCAACCCCTATTCAAATGATGTATCTTCCTGATTTTTTTTTATAAATGCAAATTGTCATCAAAGGATAAGACAACATTCTAGGTAGACCCGTGCATAGTTTAGGATGTGGTGAGAGTTGTGTGCTCTTAAAATGGTTTAGCGTGGGTAAGCAACTTCTACTATTTGTAGCAGCCGAAAGAAATAAACTGTATCAAGCCATTTCATTGGCTCATATCTAAACGTATGACGAATAATGTTTGAGTCCTACTTGAGAACCCTCGTGGTCTGTCGAGGTAATGCACTTTTTCTACCATGACTTTATTTTCTTTTTTCAATAAAGGACACCAACCCTTTGAGCGTTGGTTTTGCCCTGCTGTGCATAAAATTACTTCTAGTCTTTAATTTTTGGTGCTCGTAATTTTCTTTTGTTCTATTAATTCGGTTGATTCTAAAGTGAAACTGTAAGGAAGTCAAACCAATACCAACCATACCATGGTCAACCGAAACGTACTTATCATTATGTTTCTTGTTTGTTATCACTAACTGAATCACTTCAGTCAACAACTCAACAAACATAGACTTGCACTGACTGACTGACTGACTGACTGACTGACTGACTGACTGACTGACTGACTGACTGACTGACTGACTGACTTCGACACTCAATATTACATACATGTCTGATGTCACTGTCACATCAATACATACAGCAGCCATCGATGGTATAACGACATGAGTGCAGTATGAGATAATTCAATCACTGGATTGAGTGTTGGGCTGACGTCTGACAATCGAGTTTGATTTTGGTTCGACTTCCATCAGTCAACGGCCTGCCGCCGCTTCATTTTTATTTAGACATTTAAATAAAAGGTGCATTTCAAGTCATTTGATTTCTTTTTTAATGAAATTCAAATTTTAGTTTATAGAATTGATCTTGGTTGGGTCTTCATTGACTGAATTATTGAGTCAATAAGGATTACCAGATGGTAGAACTTCATTTGGATTTAAAGTTTATTTTTTATTTAGCTTATTTCAATTCATCTGATTTCATATTTTAATTTTGATGAAATTCAAAATTGACCTCTTTTGCAGATTTTTAATTGTAATTTTGCTATATTACTTGAGGTAATAGGCTATGTTATGATTATTCTCATTGTATTGAATATAAATATTGTTTTTCTTTGTAAAACAATTAAAAATAAAAATTTTCAATTTAAAGTCTATGGCAATTTCAATCTCTGCTTTGTTCATTTCCAGTTTTATTTAATTAAGCATTCATTAGATCATTTTTGATTTGATTAACGTTGTTAACTCTTTCACTCCAGAATTTGTCTCCCTATCTAAGCGTAATTAAATACAGCAAATTATCTGTTCTGACACAGCTCTATGAATTTGAATTTTTTGTGAGAAATAACAGGTCTATAGGCTTGAAACGGCCAACATTAGAATTGGTATAAAGTTTTCTGCTATAGGCCTAATAGTGTACAATAATATATATATACATTTGTATTCTGGAACCCTTATAGGCCTACAAAGAAGGATTTCGATAAAAATCCCCAATGATGTTCTGCTATGTTGTGTTACATAATATGTAAACTGTTTATTCTGAAAACCAATAAAGTAAGAGCAATAATAGTTTTTCATGAAGTTTTATCCTAGAAACTTGATTGCAACTAGCTAAAATGTCTGGTCGCAATGACTACATACATTGAGTCTATGAAATGGACCTCTAATGTCTGCAGCTTTATCGACTATGGGACTAGTTGTTGCTCTGAGAAAGGTACAAAAGTAAACCGTATGTATCTTCAGTTGGGATGATAAATTAGTTATTTCAGTGTACTCCATACAAGCCTATAGTGTTGGTAGGTTTGAGGCAAAATGACAAACCCCCGAAGAAGTGCCAGATAGCCTAGGCCAAATTGAATAACTAATCGTTACTGCTTAAATAGTTTGTAGGAAAATTGTGAATATATAGGTCCTAGACGCATTGTCATTCTAGCTTAGATCACTATAAATTGGCTAATGGGCAAATGATCTAATGATACTTTTGAGCAAGTTTGACATTTTATTTAAATTAACATTGGGTCTTTATATTTTTGAACTAATTAGAATGGAATGTTATACAAATATATTGTGGTGTTTGATCGTTTCCTGTAAAAGTAATATTGAATAGTTCAGAATTTGGAGATAATTATATTTAAAATTCAATTAATAGTATTAGTACCACCTTACTGATATATGTGTGCATAAGCAACTTCAATGGAGGAAATATCATACCATATTTACATATCTCACTATCGCAGCTGCGACATTTTCCTTTTGAACTGTTGCCATTGGCTTCAACAATACAGGCAAGGTGTCATATCCCGGTTTTTCATCTTCCTCAAATCTTGCAATATTAGAATAAGACGCGAGTATAATCCAACCATGTTCTAAAATGTATTAGATTGTATAGTTGATAATCTATATTTTTTGTGGGTGTTTTAGAAAGCTAATATAGCTTATTAGCGTACAGAATATACCCTGAACAGATTTGTAGGCCTATGGGATTATTCAAATTGTAATTGTATGCACTATTAGCACTATCTAGGTCAACATTGCACATGTACATGTATATTGGTATACAGTAGATAATTAGTGATTTAATAATGAGGCATTCAAACCTATAACATTCAATGCTGACAGTATTACTTGCTGCTTATAGAAAATGCTAATTAGCATATCACTGTGTACATACCTTTAGTCCTTATTTTAAACTCATTAACATGGAACCTGTATATAGGATGAGTAAGCCTTGTAGGCTATGTTAAGGTGCTTGTCTGTTAGTTTGGCTTGTTGAAATTTTGCCACTGATAACACTAACAAGCAGCTAGGTTTTGTGGGAGTTTTTACGACTCTGTTAATGCTTTGATTTGTTTTGTAGTTGTTCACCCATACAAGTACCCAGTTACTTCATGGAATAAATATTGGCTATGGATCCAGAAAAGTAAGTAGGCATATTGCTTATCTCAAATAGTTTAACGCTGGGAACTGCCTTTCTGAAGGTTCTAGAGAATGATTTAGAGTTTCCTTCCCATGCACAAATAGATGCCAAGAGAGTAATCCATTTTAACTACAACTGAATCAAGATTATGCTTTACATGTATTTACTAGGTACAGCCTCGGGCTAAATATGCAACCCAAAGGTAGAGAAAATTGTTATTTAGAAATGAGTTAGTGTTTAGTATTGATTACATAATGTTGGTAAAAATATCAAGCTGAAGTAGCTCTTCAGTAGTTCACAAATGTTTTGCAATTGGAAATTATCTTCACCATCTTTACCAGGTGAATGAGAAGGTAACTCTAAATTATGTGGTCTTGTTGTAAATATTATTGTTCCTTTGCACTGTACATTTACTTTGAGAAGTCAATGAATGTGAACGTTATAAATTATAATTATATTATTTGAGTGAGATTTTGTATCCTTGGAAGTGAGATTTGACATGGTTAGCCTACTTTATAGAGAAACAATCGTTCAAGTGGCTTTATGTAATATGATATAATATACATGTATACAATCATGTATACATATACATGTAATTGAATCATACTTGAAAGTACATGATTGTAGTGGTTTTTCATTTGTTTAATTAGTGGTGTAGATTGACAGTGGAGTTGCTTTTATTTTGCAAAATTTATAAAATTAGGCTATTATGATTTTGTGTTGTTATGTAGCCTGTGTTATATATACATAAGATTTTAGAGCTCGTTCATGGACCTTCTGATCTAGCAATCAAATCTTTACTTTTGGAAAAATTGATTCTAATCAATCAAGTACCTTTCTGTTTTATATGAGAAAAATCTCATCCTGAAAATTGACCGCAATTTTTATTTAATTGCGAACAGACCCATATTTAACTATTTTTTGTGTTTATGCTAGTCTCGCCAATATTTCAATTGACTTGTATTTTGCAATATTGTTAAAACTATTTTCTGCCCTCTCTTTGCTTGTAATGTATAAATTTGCATCATATTTTGTTTTCTCATATAACCAAATACATGGATTAATAATTTATGAAGAGGACTGTGTTGATTAAAAAACACATTACGTGATTAGAACTGGGGTAAACAACCTCACTGTGCCAATACTACATATTGTTCCACTTTCAGGTTAGCTTATATTTCTGATTGATTTCTTGACATTGTTGCAGTTTGCTAGTATTATCATTATAATTGATCTCTCAGCATTGCAGTAAATGATTGTGTTTTATACTGTGTTGTTTTAGCAGAATAGCATTAATATCATTGATTGCACTAACAATAAGCAGAGCGGTTGGTATTACGCTTGAGCTCATAGTAGAATCTGATTGGATATTCATGTAACTATTAGATGTATATTAATGCAGAGCATGCTTATCATAACATCAATTTACAATAAATTGTTAGCCTAAACACACGTGTTTCGAGTAGCCAACTATACACTGTTGCAAGAAGACTGTTAAATAATAGCTACAGAACTAAGTGGTGGAATAATTGAAAGGCAATGAGCACCGGGGCAGTTCTACCTCTTCCTCACCGGTCTCCAGAGAAAACTGGAGGTGGAGGACTGTGGAGTCGTCTTAAAAAGAACCTCAACTTGAAAGAACCTAGTAATGGTATAGTGGTGCAGAGAAGGAATCCTTTAAACCCTCGGCAAATTAATGGAGAGAACTATGGAAGAAATCTGAGTCATGGAGGTATTGTAAATGAGAATTACCTTCTAGCTCAGGGCACCCTCAGTAGGGTACCGATTGGTAAACTGCAACACCGAGACTCTCTTAAAAATGTGCAGCTAGAGTTGGCTAAACATGATCATGAAAACAACGTGTTGAACAGCAAACCTCTGCCTAAGAAAATAGTATCACCATCTGAAACTAATCACCAGATGAAAAAGAATTCACTTACATTAGACAGTAGCATGAGCAGACGTGAACTACGTAGGGCAGCCACAGTTGCAGCAATTACCCAAGATAGAATTAGGAGAAAAGGTTCAGATGGAAGTTTTTCAACTCACAGTTCAGATCGCATGACCCTGCCAAGGTCTGCAGCATCACCTCGTTCCGTACAATCCAGGTCCCCACCCGACAATCAACCCAACGATAGAGTTGGTAAATCGCTATGGGGTAAAGTGCGCCAACAATATGCACCAACCGCAGTGGAGCTCACCAATGCTCGGCCTGTTCCCAAGCTGGCTACTTTCACCAATTTGTGGGAAACTATATTTGATATAGTTAAGGAAAATGGTATGCTCGAACTTGAAGAGCCAGATCCAAGGCTATGGTGGCGCAAGGTTTTTGTAAACTTGCGGAAAAGACATGGCAGAGGTAAGCGTATTATAGCAAGCACATGCATGTATATCTTGTCATTCTTTTTAGGCCAACTAATGATGACGTAGATGTCGAGGCGGTTGCAGCAGCAGCTGATGGCGGAGGAGATGCTCACTCGGATGGTAACATTTGTATATCTAAGTGTAGTTGCAGACATGGTTTACAGTATCATGTATATTTATATATAGACACACAAAATATAGATTTTCAGTCTTGAGGAGTAAAAGTAAAAATATTTTCATCTATTAGAATGTGAGCTAACTGACACATGTGTAAGCAAGAACCCAGGTTTTATACTGGAAATGAGAATTGATTTATTGTTTATACTTTGATATTGCAACCAATTAGGCGAGACAGCAAGCACCTGTAAGACAATATACAATATGTAGGCCTAATCACACCCTAAATAAAGGCCGAATAGAAGTCCTATAATATGCCTAATAGTAAATATTCTGGACGGTGACGTCTTCTGCTCAAAAAATCAATGATTATATATTATTATGCGTCACATGGCATTGTCTCAGTTGTGTAATAAACAATGAGTATATATTTGGAATATCGGCAGGATAATAATGATATTGTAATATTATTGTAAGTGACTGTATAAACCATACTCTTGATAATTTACTAGAATTGTATCACTTTTACTTGATAATGTATGACACTATATTATGGTCATGTAATAATTGACTAACACGACATGTTTTGTAAAGGGGAGCTGATGAAATTGAGATAAGATGGATGAGTAAAACTTGTCAATATTACCATTCTAATCGTTTATGAATTTTCTTACAGCAAAAGCAAGCAACATCGCCGACCAGTTAATGCAGAATCCAGACGTTTTGTCGGCTATTGAAAGCAAGTTAGCTGGAATGGCTGAGGCAGAATCACCCTCTGCGCTTATGAGAAGGTAGGAGAATGTGATTTCATTATTTTATGTACTTCTCATTTTCGGGCCAGACTCGGGTCTAGCAGGTCTACATGTTCCAGGAGGTCACATGTTATACTTTCACTCTCTCTCTACACCTGGCGTTTGTAGCTCTTCCAGTTGGATGAACTTTTTATATTTATATAAGTTTATTATTTGAAGTTGTATAAACTGTACTTGTGTATAGCTATTTACAGGTGGATGGTTACTTGTGCTGCCTTGAAGGCTGTTAACCATTGCCTTCTTTCCTTATCCCAACATTATAACTTGTCTTGTATTGTTTTAACGTCTACAGTACATTAGGTTTGGGTATTGACTTTATCCTCTGCTCTATAGCACTTTAATAAATGCAGTTATTATGTCTAGTCATTGGCTACACCAGTCCATGACCCAAGCTTATTGATGCCTAGTGTAAATAATATAATTGAAATTAAATTAAAGTTAACTCATAACCCTTCTAATAATCTGCAATTATAGCAATTAAGAAACAATCATTAATGTTGATTTTTGAAACTAGCAATAGTTGGTTGCTCTCACCAGGCTATCATAATATGTTACTTGTACTGTGTACTGCTGTACTTGGCAATACTCTAGCAAACATTTAACCGGTAACCACAGTTACGATTAATTACCCTGCCTGTCACCCTGCCTACCAGATGATAGGAGATAGTTGTTGTGAGTACATGTAATGTACAAGTCGGAAGGTTTCCACATAGCTCACATGTGGAGGACATGGTTCGATGACTATATAATCTATCAGCGATTAGATGATTCAGTGCATGATTCGTCATCCATTACAATCAACATTTTAATTACTATGCAATATAATAAAATACTAGAAATGCCTAAAATAAAACAATAGTGCAACCACTATTAATAAAACTATGATTGTAGAACATGATTTATTACATCTATGATGGTGTTTACACCTAAATAGCTATGGCCTTATATTGTGGTGTTGATGTCATATGTTAGTACTATTATATTGGCAGATTACCAAAGCCGGTGAGGAGGCGAGTGAAGGCCTTGAAGAAGCTACAGTATGACATGATGAAACTGGAGAGTAAATTCTATGAAGAGGTTCACCAGTTGGAGTGTAAATATGCCGAGTTATATGCTCCAATTAATGATCAGGTGTGTACGTCAGCACTCCGTCACTGCTGCCGCTGTCATTGACTGGCGAGGGTGCATGTAACCAAATACTCTTATAGGGTGAATAGGGGATATTATGTGATCAGGGTAACATATAATACTCTCTCTTATTCAATTAGTCTAGTATGAAAAATTACTTTGTATTGACACTTTGAAATTTTTAAATAAGGATCTTTTAGAATTGCAATTTCAAGTTGTTTTTGGCAGCTATTTGAAGTAATTTAAGATAAACTAAAGGACAAGGTTTCAAACATGAGCAAATACACTATCGTTATACAGTGCTGTAATGATATAGGATATATCTAATTATGTTCATACTATGTCATTAGTAATTCTTATTTTTCTTAGCTCAGATTTCGACTTTATGAAAGCTGTTAAATCTATCAATTGCAACCTTAGATTCGACCCTGTGTTATTCATTCGAAATGGCATATCTTCCTTACATGATCAGGTCTAGCCTTAATAACTTTTAATGCTATGCTACTTTTTGTTTGTAAGTATTTATTTCTACAAAGGTTTTTTAAGGATAATAGTCTTCCAGTTAATAATGATCAATGGTTAATATTTAGATGAATATAAATAATTATGGCGTCAGACTCATCACCTCCTAGACTAAGGTCTATCTAGCCTACTTAGAATTAACTTCATCTAGCCTCAGGCCCTGTCCTATTGTGATATAGTTTAAAGTGCAGCAAATCTTCTTGAAGAGGACATTTGCTGTCACTCGAAACTTACTCTGCTGCCCTTGACATGAATAGCTGTAGCGGTAATGTAGGCCCTCTAATAACATGACCTCTTCTATTTATATGCCTGGGCAAGGTCGCCGAGAGGTCAATACTGGCTCTGTAACCTAAAGATCATGAGAAATACTCGTCTAGGATATTCTGCCTTAGGGCACCTTAGAGAATGGGTACTTGCAGTGCATTGCTGTAAATCTTTACATACTGTCAGACCATCACGTATAGAGATGTGCAATGACTGTATAATATATATATACTGTATAGCACTGCAGTGTGGTATACTGTATAGTATGTTGTTCTGTAGAGAAAGGAGATTGTATGTGGTGAAATGGAGCCCACAGACGAGCAATGTGATTGGCCATCAGATGAGGAAGATGATGAGCTGGCAGAGGAGGCTGAAGCTAAACTAAAGATAGAAGATGTTACCGATGAAGGTAAGCTAGCTCTAGTTATAATGTATTGTATATGATATGTGTGTGTGCTGGTCTCCCCTAGATGTATCCTGCATCTGGAACAGTGTTATAGACAGTGTAGACTGTAGTCTATACACAGTACAGCTAACTTTATTGTTGTAGTGAGAGGGAGGTCGTACCCTGAGGGACCTAATTCATTACATTAGTTAAATATTTATACACCATGATGTGTGTCCTTCTACCACTGCTGTACACCCATTGTCTATTTAAATGCACCCTACTGTACATGAATAATATAATATCTACTTTATGTAAAGAATAATACAGTTTAGACATTTTTACCATACATGACTATATTCAAAGGGTATTCAATACCGATCTAAATAATATTGAATGTATTCTTTCAATATTACATCAAATGAAACAGTTTGTATTGGAAAACTGTCTAAACTGATTTACATGATGTATTTATTTACATTGAGTATTATTAGGATATGGCTGTATCAGTGATGTTGTCCTGTTGGAGTCCCAAAGTTTGCAATTTGTTAATTGCATTTCTGATATTCATTTCTTGATTATACACAAAGTGGTTTATACAGTGGAGGGGTTGTAGGTTGTCCAGTGGAGGGGTTGTAGGTTGTCCAGTGCTTGGGTATCATGTAATATTGCTTTAAAACAGAACTGAAAAGCTCTCTGCCTGAACGTGAAAATTGGAAAGTGTGTAGACAGACACTAGCATAAATTTTATGCTCTACGTTTTATGTTCAATGAGGTCTATGCACTGCACTACCTCTAGTCCCTATCCTCTTTGTATTCACTCATTGAGCTCTAATCCAGAAATGAAATCTAGAAATTGGAGAAAACATGGTTCAACTTTGCAAAATTGTTCATTTCTATTCCAAAAAAATGTTGCATATTGACTGAGCGCTATACATTTTCTATTACCTCACATTGACTATTTACACAATACAATATACGATGAGGATGCAGCACTCTGTCTAGCATAACCATTTGAATTCTGACCGATTACCACCAGTCCCAGTGCGAATCTGTAGAAATGTATCAATGCGATTATAAATAATTCATATAAGGAATTGAGTTAGTCTAATAATACCATCCGTTTATTGTCTGTTTGTTATATACATGTACAAGTAATAAACATTATAGTTGAAGAGGTAAATAATACATGTGCATGACTGTATAAGCTAAAGATGCTATGTCCTATTTTCTATTTAATATTGAATTATGGGGGCTTGGATATGTTTATAGTAGGTTATGCTGCGGTTAGTCTGGTATTATGAAGTACTTCAACTGTTTACATGATTATAATACAGCTTATCTACATGGTTTGCTGCTCTACGTAAAGGGAGTCTTTCTGCTGACAGGTACGCACCAGCGTACACTGCACTGTCTCTATTATGTACCTGGTGACTTGGACGGCACTAGCGTACACTGCACTGTCTCTACTCCGTACCTGATGACTTTGACGTGTTCTCTCTATTTACAGACATATCGGGTGTCAAAGGATTCTGGTTGGGTGCATTTAAAAATGTTGAGCTATTAGGTAGTATGATACAAGAGCATGACGAGCCAATCCTCCAGCATCTTACCAATGTCAAGGTCGACTTCTCGGCTGAGCCTATGGTAAGTACAGAAGACTGCCTACTTGTTAGCTGTATACGCTCACTGTTGGTTGATGGTGAGGAAGCCATACCCTACCCATGTGTGAATGATTGAAAGCAGGTGGTTATATATAAAGAGTGTGGAAGTAGGAAACCTGTGGGATACTAGGGCTCTCTCTTTCTCTCTAGTGACATCCTACTAGTATACCTGGTGGTGTCATGTTCACTTCTTCACTGTCTTCAAGTGAGCAAACCCCATTTATATTTAGTACCATCTTTATACTATTCTTAGAGATAATAATAATCATATGTCAACACCCAGCATCACACGCTGCTCCTGTATTAAATATATACTAATATGTGTGACATATTACAATGATAGATCTATGTGTTGCTGATCTCTGGATCAATATAAGTTGTGCAGTGTAGTCAGCTACCTTACCTGGTGTAGACTGTGTTATGGTAACATTATACCCATCACATGACCAACTACTCTATATCTACCAGGGTACATATATTGACCATCTGACTATATATTCCTCTTTGTTGTAACGATTTCCATATTTTTGTTCACTTAAATTTATACAAAGCAAACCACTTGATTGGAAATGATGCTACTTGTCATACAGTTTACTGTTCTGTATATTGAGTGTGTGTTATATAGGCTATAATATAACATGACGCAGTATATTACTATTTTCTATATATGACAGGGTTTCACATTGGAGTTCCACTTCTCCCCTAATGCCTATTTCACTGACACAGTGCTGACTAAGAGTTATGAGATGAGGTCAGAGCCAGATGATGATGACCCGTTCTCATTTGAGGGGCCGGAGATCGTCGCCTGTCAGGGGTATGTCAGTATAATACACAATATACATAGGCCTACATGTCACATACAATATAATCAGCTGAAATATAAATGTGAAATACGTGGTTAATATGTGTGGAGTCATGGGCATGTACAATGTACAACATGCATACCAGTAGTAGTATTCTCATTCTGCATTTAGCTTTGCAGATATGTACATAGTCATATTGTAGATATGTACACAGATATGTCCAACATTTTATTGCCCCAAGTCATACATTCATTCTGGTTAGTCACCCACATGTGAATTTTGAAACCCAGTTGCTGCAGTATGGATTAAACTGAGCACGTGTTTGCCGAGTGTAGCTTACACACTTTTATACAAACAAAATTAATAGATCAAGATATAGATCATACAAAGTACACTGAAATTATGTCAGTAGTGTCAATATGAGATATTGTTCAGCTTCTAAATATACATGGGCATTGTAACTGTGGAGACAGCTGATCATATACATTCCTGGAAACATATTCACCAGTGAATTCATTATATAATACTTCTACTGTAGAACATATAGTTGTGTGAAATACTTCGCCAACTGTTTGCATGCATTAACCTAGAATTTCAGCTGACGAATTGTTAATTGTTGTGTTTGACTTGAGCCATATTGTGATAGATTTCAGCAGTTGAATCTCTCTAGAGACTCCCACTTGGCAGTTATTAGACAAATATACCAAATTATTATACCCAGGCATGCTTGAATCTCAACATTCCAATAATGTTAGCTTTACCAACATTGATTTCCCAGCTTGCAAGATGGTGTATGACTACATATGCAACGACTTGGTGTTGTGTGTGCATGTATCGTATGCAACGATTTGGTGTTGTGTGTGCACATGTATAATTGTACAAGTATATTCTCCCCAAGGTTGTATGCAAATATGGATATTAGACATGTGGGTGTAATTAACAATACCTGTTATTATGTAACATGAAGTAATTATAATAATTTGTTGTATGTTTGAGCAGATGTGTAATAAATTGGAATAAGGGAAAAAACGTGACGGTTCGAATCATTAAGAAGAAGCAGAAGCACCAGAAATCTGGTACAACCCGCACCATCACCAAACAGGAGCAGCAAGACTCCTTCTTCAACTTCTTTAGCCCACCAGATCGTAAGTTGGCCGTATTATGTAATATTATATACACCGTGTACACCTAAATATAGCAAAGTATCTATAATATACATTATCAAATAGTTGACTGTTATAATATCATTTAAAATATCATGTTATATACAATATTGTAGTGCGTAATGTAATAATAATGTACATGTATATATTAGTATATTTTACAGTTGATTTGTACAATCTAGAGCTAGGTACCATGTGCAATATTAAAAGCTGTAGAATTGTAATGTATATGCCAAATATCCTCCATAATGCAGAGGAATTCTACTGAAGATACAGCATAATAAATATAATAATATATACTTCTTATGTTTTACATATTGTACAAACTGCTAAATATGTATATAATTAGTTTATCTGATGTGGGAGTGTGTTAATGCATGTTGTAACAATTTACTGCCACAGAAGTAACATGAGCATCCTATTGATACACAATGGGTGTGTTAACGTGTAACATATGATTACATCTTACAGCTGAGGTTGATGGTGATGAAGATGAAGAGATGGACGATGAAACCGAGGCTCTCTTACAAGCAGATTACGAGATCGGCCATTTTATTAAGGAGAGAATTGTACCTAGAGCTGTGCTGTACTTCACAGGAGAGGCATGCGAGGATGATGATGTATGTACATACAATATTACCATGTTTGCGTTAGCAAGTGTTACAGACCATCTATATTTGGTATTCCTGTATTGTAGTCCCCCCCCTTCCCCCGGCAGAAAATTCTTTAGAATTTAGAGAGATCCTTAATTCAAGCTCTTTCTCACTGATAGAAAGTCAGGCGTGTTAAGGCATGACGATGGGATTTCACAGCATGCCGTTAGATAATACTAATGATTTCCTGCACTGTAGCCATAGTATAGGCCTACTGTGTGTAATACAGTCATGTGTCAAGTTGTGTGCATCTAGTGCAATTACGACCTCTCTAACACGTGTTGCTCCAGAACTAGTTTTATATTGGAGATTTTTTGACATGAAGTATGAAACAAAAGGCGATTTGAATGATGCTTACTGTATATCTTATTAATTGGGTAATGACAGTGCGAACCTTTTGACCTGGAAATTATAAGTTATTGATCCCATGTTGCACTTGGTGAATTGTGTGCGGATATGAGATATTATTATGTGTAGGTATTATACTTATACATTCAATACTCATATTAGTCTATATACAAATTGTGCAGGCTAATGATGTATTGGTTAATTTACTTCAAGTTTCTTATAACGTTGTTTTAATATCATTCTGTGCTATAACCCTTCCGTTATTACTATCATGATTGTAATATTCTACTACCAACGAAGTTGTAGTATGCAACGAGTTGCATACTGCGTATAGCAGTGTGTGTAACAGTAATACAATGTATGTGTAATCACAAATCTAAATTTGTCTGAACTAATTTTGAATGAAGTTAGTTGATGACTTAATGTAGGTTATTAATTGGTGCTGAGTATTTTAATATATAATTACACATAAGTAGAGGCAGGAGAGCTCTTGAGTGCTACACTTATAGTGGACAATAAACCCTGGAGATGGCAGCAGGTCAATGGATGTTGCTGTTGCATAGTTATTATAATATGTTATATGTAATATATACATTGTATCTGTAGGATGACTACATAGATGAAGATGATGATGAATACCATGATGATAGTGACGGACATGAAGCTCAGTATCCCAATCCAAATGTAAGGAGATAACCATATTGTCCTGTTTACATACCATGTAGCTTACCAGTTACAATTAGTTATACCCTCACCATTGCAACTAATTTTTAATAGATTTCCATATTCACTAAATATTAATCTTGGGCCTACAATGTTTCGTTTTAGTAAGATAATATTAAATGGTATGTACATGTACATGTACACTTATATGTGATGGTTATGTGAATATACATGTAAGTGTATAGTGTTTGTCAGAGTACTGTGGGTGCTGGTGTCTGCTTCTGCGGCTACTCATATCCACGTATTTCCTGCTGACCACCATTTGTATTCTGCATAAGTATCTTATTGGAATGCAGCACGTCTTGCTCTCTGTTTTTTCACCCCTTTGATACTAATTTAGCTGAATTTTGAAATGTTTGTGTATGCATGGCTGCATTAAACAGTGATTGACCTGGTCCACACAGGCAGTTTTGGATTGAGATGTGCTGAGATGAGTGTTTGAATTATTATTTATCCAGTCTATGTGTCAACACTTGCTCTGTACTATTGTAGGCTGGAGGTAAAGATTGCAAACAACAATGAGGGAGTGGTAACGACTGGTTGCCATTGTTATTAACAAATGATATCATCTTACAAACATTCGCCCTAGGAATGCCATGATACTCCTGTAAATAATATAAATTTTACCCAAAGTGCTAGTAGTAGTGCTCTGCTGTAATGTTTTGCCATACAAGTTTGTGAACAACCTAGTCTCTTGAAATGTTACAGAGCTGTAATTATTGTTGAACGATTTGCTTTAACCCCATTTTTATACAACTTTTACTATACATTGTATTTATGGCAAGCTCACTGCAGGGTAATTTGATATTAGTGTTGTTCAGATCTGAAATGAAATATTTGAATAAATTTAATGATATAATTTAGATAAATTCTGCAGGTTTTATTTTTATTTTAATAAAAATTAGACCTTCCCATAACTCTTTGGAGTCGGTTTCTCTCCTGGTGGAGAAAACTCTCAATGGCACAATACTGCCTACATAAACTTGATTCACCATAACTTGGTATATAATAAAATAATATGGTCAAAATAACGAAAAAAACTATACTAGTTGCCTAAGAATTAAGAAACTAGGACTAAGATCACAAGCTGACTAAACAGTAGGAGCTTCAATCAAACTATAAACTCATATTAGAGAACATGGCAATATCTCAGATATGACTAAAAATTTATTCTCTTGATATGATTATAATGACACTAAAAGCTACAGCAAGTCTTGTTCATATTGTTTGAGAGAATCTTTGGAGCCATGGTACACAACGGGATAGCTATATCTAGTGCCGGCAGAGTTGCTGTAAAAATCGACAGTGAATTATTAACAGAAACTACAGCATTAAAGTAACCCTGCAAACTGATAACTAAACTTGGTTTTCCTTGCTCCCCTCTCTAACAGTGAAGGGAGTAGTCCCAGGAGAAAGCAATTGCTAACAAAACATGAAATGACAACTCCACTGCAAATATTGACAATTTTTCAACAGCATATTTTGGTGTATTTGATTATTGAAAGAGCCCTGCTTTTATGAGAGTTGTAAGTCAACCCATTCTGAAAATTATATCTATGACCTATGTTAAGCCTGCCAAAAAAAACCATGTCTTGTGCAGCTACAAAATTATTATTAGCAGGATTAAATTTCATCAGGCTGTTACTTGTAAATTGAATTCCACCAACCTAGATTTGATATATAGGGTCTTCAAGTCATTTCCTAGACGCAGGATCAAGTCAGGAGCTTCAGTCCATGACTTACTACCATTGGGCTGGTACCAAACTCTCTGCCCGTTAAACTCTGTATTAAACTTTAATGTAACGCCACTGTCATCCTTGTTTCTAAGAAAAGATATACATGTAGCAAGGTAATCTTTACACAAAACACCACAGAAATACACAAACATCATGGACACTAGTACATCAAAATTGGTTCCGAAGCTATTAATAGTAATCAGTCCACAGTTGGTAGTAATATTGATTACAATACAGAGTTATCCTCTCTCTCTGTTTCACTTTTTCTTTCTCTAAGAATGAGCCCAGAGGCAAGTGCAGAGTTGAAGAGTAAATGGAGTAGCATTTGGCCCTTCACCAAAGCTGTGTCAAGAGAGGCTAGCTTACTCTATCTATTTTAATATTCGAGAGCACAAAACAGAGCACCTCAAAGATCCCTCACACTAGCCTAGCATGATGTAACATAACATACACTTACTCTACGGCACCTGGCGGTGATAAATGATATTTTACTCCCAACTTTTCAAGAATAGGAATTTCATATTTTTCAATGGAATGACGGAACCTGTAACAGTAATCATGCATTATATTGTACATCAGATACAATTTGAATTATGCAATGGAGTGTACTAGTAACTCAAGGAGCCAATGTAATGACAATTTAAGTACATGCAGACTGTTAGATAATCTACTGTACTACATGTACTTGTATTTGTTCTTGCTACAGGTACGTGCATGTACATATAAATACATGCATCTTCTCGAATCAAATAGTTCACACCAATTACTGTTCAGTGGTTGGAAAGACAGATACAAGACAAATTCCAGAACCTTTGGGTGTAAATAATGAGACATGAGTGTAACGTATCAGAGCTGTAGATCGATGTGATTAATAGTACATGTAATAACTGAATCCATCACACTATGTATTCACAGAGTTTTATCGACTCACAAATCAAAGTCCCGCTGCATTCCTTCAGGATTTTCTCCATCAAGATATTGCCAGTTGGCAACAGTCCAAGCGTTGTCTGCGACAGCTAGTAACCTTGGATATAGGTTGTTATCAATGTGGTCCTCAGTTAAGACAGTCTCCCCAAACAGTACAGCCTCCACGCCCACTACGTTCTCTTTCTTGATCAGAGAAGGGCATCGGTTGGTGTTACAAAACTTCGCTCTTTTTAAAACCTTCCCGGTACCTCTGCATATTAAATTAAAGGTGAAGCCTGCTCTACCCTATTAAAAGCAGACTCCAAAGTGCTTTCTCTACTTATACGAACTTGAACAAAAATCTTTACAAAATAAAAATAATGACAATAAGTTTGAGGAATTCAAATATTTAAAAAAAATCGAAAATCTGAACACCTCTTACATTTGCTATTTACACGTAGTTAAAGCAAATATCTGCTATTTGTAAATATGTAACAAAATAAGGAAAAGAGACTCACGTCTTCCCATGTATATTGTTGTAATAGCTATCTGGCTTAAATGAGAAGGCTTTCCTTAAGCTTACATAGCGTGTGGCCCAGTAAAACCCACGATCTTTAGGATGGGGCTCATGGGAGTGGTCCATATAATACCTAGTTGCAGGAGCCAACACAACCTGCAAAGTGGAACATAAATTACTATGTAACACATGACAAAGCCATTTGATTATAAAATTTATTATTATTATACGATGCAAATTTCCTTTACACGGCAAATGAAAACATTATAAATTAGTCCATAAATATCCAGATAAAAGCACCCAAGAATAGTAAACCCAAGCCCTTGTAAAGTACAGCACAACTCAGTTAGTTGAACAGGTTTGTGTGTCTTATGCTAAGTAACAATAAGCATGCCTGCATAATGTACATGTACATGTAGTGTGTAGGAGTAGACAACTCTGTCCGAAGCACATATAATGTTAGATATATACTTGGGTCACATAGTCCCATGTTTGTTTCTCTAATTAAAAAGGGGGATAGAATATGCGTATATAAATGTAAGTAAGTGTATGTAAGCTAAGCACAGGTGTGTATGTGTGTGCAGGTATTGGGGGTAAGATCATCTACACCATTCCATTGCAGTTCTTTTTAATTTTTTAAAAAAGCAAAGCTTGTCAGAAAAAACTTGCGACTGAACCACAGTTAGAGATTAGAGGTGTCTGTCTATCATAGATACATGTACATGTACATGTACACATATATCTACAACACACATACAGCTTACAATAAGACACAGTACAGCAATATACTTACATAGACAACTTATACAACTAAATAAAACAGAGAATGCATTACCTTGTAACCAAAAACATAATTTTGAAACAACAAAACAAAAAATATCAAAATTATTGAAATACAAAAGCTATGACTGTGAGATACCTTGTAACCATCATTAGCCATGGTGTACGGTCTGGCAGCTCCAGACCACTCCCAGACGGTTAGCCATACGAAGGCATACACTTCAACAGCAGGCGGGAATATGTCATCCTTAATCAGAGGTTTATCAGTTAGCTTATCAATCAGACCATCTTCCCAGAAGGCTAGTGAAATGTTGAATGATTTAGCCATCGATCCAAACCGTCTCAACATTGACAGCTTTATTGAGTTGACTTTTGCTGTATCGGTTTCTGCATGTAACACAATAAATAATATTATTTTGGACAAAATAACTTTATATAGAATCAAGGAAGAATCAACCAATCAAGATCACCATTATGCTTCCTATCTGTATATCAATGACCATGCAAATACAGCATATAATATCCTCATCAAAGTCCACAAAAACAGCTAAAATGGTTCATCATTTAATCAGAGGTCATGCTAGCAGCTAATAGACTCACTGAACCATCCCAGGTCAAAGAGCAACTTCTGGCACGCTGGAGATCCAATCCATACATTGTCAGAAACCTCGTCGCCTCCCATATGCAGGATAGTTAATGGCTGCCCTGCCTCCCTGTGGTATGATTTAATGGCTTTAGCTACAGTTTCTATAAAGGCATAGGTAGACTCTAGGCAGGGGTTGACAACTCCACGACTGAATGATTGGATACTCAAATATTCCGAGGTGTCCTCTGGGTCATGAAGTCTATAGTCAGCTGTAAACAGATTGAACATGTCTCTACCATTTCTACAGGATAGATAATTAACCCTCTGAAAAGTTAAAATACCCAAGAGCCTCGTGATGGGAAAATTTCGCCAGCATCTCTTCGGACAGCTTTCATGAATGGAGTGAATGGGTACGTATGTGAGCGGGAATGAAACGGTAGAGCTCAATTCGTTCTAATACTATCTTATGTTTTCACTTTTAATCTTTAAGCTATCATGATAATACGACCTTGAGCAACTACAAATTGAAATTAGAGATGTCTTATTGGTAATCTCTGAAAACTTACTGAGGGTAGGAGAGCGTTCATATCTGATTTTCATTGCCTGAACTGCAGCTGTAGAATGAGCAGGTAAATCAATCTCCGGTATTACCTGCAACAGTATGTAACCAATGTGTTACCTGCAACAGTATGTAACCAATGTATTAATAAATTGTCAGTGATTCTGGCATTATGATGATAAAGCAGCCGGCATACACCAAACTCACAGTACCTACTGTGGCCTGCTAATGGTTGCTCATTGTACCATTTCTCAATAGTCATAAGTGGGCCTAGTGAATATACTCAGTGGTATATTTGGCTTGTGATGTTATCTGCACAAACTACACGAGTAGATGCAGGGGTTACCCTCTCTCTATATATTATATACTCACTTGGATTCCATGAGACTCTGCAAACTGGACAATCTCTATATACTCAGACTTGGTGAGGAATTGTCTGCCACTGTCAATCCGTCTGCCTAACTGAGGGTATGTAGCACACACTGAGAGGTCAAAACATTGCCGTGAGCCATACTAAAATATTTATAACAATATTATACAGCAATGTTAGCAATCAAATTACATTCATATACCAGGGCTCTCAAGTTCTCGGATTTTCCCCGAGCAGTTCGGATTTTGAGTGCTTGCTCGGAGTGCTCGGGAGGTTTTTCATTATTGATGATCTGCTCGGATTTTGGGAGATTTTCTCACATTAGCTATATTTTGTATTGAAATGCTTTAAAATCTCCAAATTAATCTTCAGTTTATCTCATAGCTTGGGAGTTGCTTCGAAAAAAGCTACTAATTCTATTACTTTTCAAGGGCAAGGACTGAATTACATGTATGTACTGGGATTATTAGGCTGTGAGAAATTACTTAGGCTAACTCTGTAGAACAATAGACATGTGCATGTAAGTGACCAACAGCTTTATTTATATATCTGACCAATTGTTGGTCGAGTAATACTGCTACACTGCTCACTCTGCAGTACATTGTACATTTGCTCGGATTTTTTGACTGAGCAACTTGAGAGCCCTGATATACAATCTTTATTAAAGTGCTCTCAAGATCTCAAACACTCAAATAATTGATTGAGTTAGAACCCGATATATGTCAACTATCTTATATGTGGCACATTATATTACACATTCTACATACTTACATTGTATTCTGAAAAATATCACTAATTTGGAGTTGTCATTCCCTGAATTCTAAGAAATGCTCTCGCACCATAGTGTTGTCAATTTTAAAAGCATAAATTTAGGATAAAGGTGTGAAAATTCAAAGTTAATTACTTGCATTGAAATTTAGAGAGTCATAACTTAGGTTCTCACACAGATAGTTTTTTATGAAGTTTTTAGTTTAACTGAAAACTGTCTACCATCCTCATGTAGCTTAGTACACTTTTTACAAAGAATATACGCAGTACCTGTGGCTATTAGATGATATGGATAGCCTTATATCCCTCTTTGTGGTTGAAGTCAACCAATAATATAATATAGAGAAGTCACTTTCTTCTGCTTCACTTTTGGTGAAGAACAAAGGCTATCTCAAATTATCCACTTATACACCTAACTTACCTGTGCGAGTTCGGGAATACCCTCTATATCTAATGCCCATGACTCATCATCCGTTAGGTGAAGGTGAAGGACATTCAGGTTATATTGACGCATCAGTTTAATCTGTTTCTTGATAACGTCCTTGCCATGAAAATGTCTGGCTATATCCAGCATGAATCCTCTATAACCGAACCTACACAATATAACTAAAGTGCGTACAGTTCGGCCACATATGCAGTGATCACATACACATATGCAGTAGAGTAACTACATACACATGTGCTAGAGTAACCACATACACCGTGTGGTAGGTGCATAAACTTCATCTCATAAGTATGAAATAAATATCGATTGTGATTGTAGCCATGCCAACACACCAACCTAATGTATGTATTATAGTATGTGAATAGGTGGGGAGAGTAAATAGATCAGCTAATGACCCTACAAAGTATTAAAAATTACTTCCCCTACTATAGAAGCCAGGGCTTATGAATAGAGTAGTAGCTCATCCAAGATATACGGAGCATAAGGTAGTGTGACAGTGTGCATGTCCTATACTGTGTACACACAATGTTTATTCCGTACATTCCGTACATCTATTCGCCACAATAATAGTTTTAATAATACATCCAAATTCAGACATGGCTTGTTTCACTTGTGTATAATATAGTTGTGTGAGGTTAGTGAGCAGACAACTCCCATATTTATTACAACGTATTAACAGTAAGTTGTATACATTTCTACTAGCTAGTCTAACACTACCCATCATCTAGTACTGGATACTAACCTGGGTACTCTTGACCTGAGAGTCCCCACAGGTAACCTGTTACTAAACCTGTGTAGTAACTGTTTAACTGTGTTAGTGACCAACTTCCTAGTATGTCCTATGTGAGTAGGTAGACTAACTAGTATATTACCATTTCTCTCCACCTGCAACAGATGAAGTAGATAGTATGCTGTGTATATCACAACATATATGCACATGTACATTTTAGACACAAGATACATATAGGTAGTGGTGGATTAGCAATATCACTACAGTTGATGAAACTTTTATGTAGAGGTTGGTTGTTGCAAAAGTACCTCAGTTTAGGAAATATGCCTATTCAGTTACCTCAATTATCATGTACATGTATGCTAAACAGGTATCATATACATCTTGATGCATATACTGTAAGTCCACATGTCACAGTCATAATCTTTCATCCAAATCTAGACACTGTCATTGCATCATAACAATCTTATACCTGAACTACAATGTACACTGTATTATTGCATATCTCATTTGTCAGTACAATCAGATATCCATCTGTACATATAGTCATTAGAAAAGCACAACTTATACCCATCTTTCTCATCAGCAAATTGAAGGAAGCAGTTATTTTAAGAGCTGTGCAGTTATTAGAGCCATTCTATTCCACACTGTGAATCACAACATAAAGCAAGTGGTGAGAGGCTAGCAGTAGGATAACTAAGCTGGTGGCAGCCATTAGCCTAAAAGTCATTCACGCTTCAACTCACCCTTAGTATAAACTGACCATCTAACAGTGTGGAGTTAGTTGAGTATGTAACTAAAACACCGAGTTGAACTCATTGTAAAATGTAAATGGATATACATGTACAGGTTGTAAGTTAGACACTACAGGTTAGACATAGTGGAGGTTTAAATCTATAACATCAGTTCAAAGTTGTCTTCTCCTGAACTCCAGTGAACATGCAGTATCAAACTGTTAATAACATTGATTGGTCACATAGCGTTTGTATATTTATTAGGAGTTATGTTCTCAGAGACAATTTTAAACAATACTAGACATTAGACAATTAAACATTAGACAATATTAGAGTTGAAAATCATCCAGCACGAGGTAATTGATATTCAGCAATAAAAGTAATGAATTTTAACATTTAAACTTTAACCTGATGGTTTCCAATCATTGAGTGGAGAATTCAGACATTCCGTCATTAAACCCTAGATGTAGGCCTACTTTTAAGTGAAAATTCAATGTACTTATAAAACTTTTAAACCTATTTTGTTACTAAGCATTAATAAGTTAGAAACGTTATTATTGTTTGTGAATGCTTCAGAACTCTTTCAGAGCTCAGAAAAATCACTGAGAATGACCAGCCTATATAGAGAACGATTTTAATATTATTCTACAGTAATTACTCTAATTTTCGCAATTGACAAGCGTTCTCATAAAGATCTGAAATTACCTAACATACTAATCACAGACTACTGTATAAACTACAGTACTGAGGATGAAACACGTACATGTATTGTAGGCCTGAACTCTAGTTTACACAGTTGTTTCTATAAAGCTACATGCATGTAAAACTCAACTGCCTCAGAATTTACCATTCACCTTATCCACATCTTTGTTCACAACTAAATGTTTTGTACATGATTTACAGTTTGCAGCTGTGGGGATGTGAGTAATGAAACCATCATTTTCTTAAATATAATTTACGAAGCCACGAACTTGTAGCATATGCTGCATATTATTATGATGTGTGAATATAGCAGGTAAAGGGACAGCAGGTAAAAGAACATTTACACAATTCATACAGCACATCAGAAGGTAGAATTACCTGCGGGGTCGTCTGCTGTGAAGGTCTCCGGGTATATCTCTGTATATTCAGTACTCTTGTCTACTGTGAATGACTCCAGTATGTTGGGAATGAGTCGAGTTTTAACTTCAAATTCATCAAATTCACTAGACTTTGCATGATCAGCGTATCTCTCCTCAAGTGTCAACGGATGTGTGGGATCGTTACTGTTCACCTGTGTAATGTAGGAACACTGATTGATATACTGTATTATATTCACCATGCTACTTATATAGCGGCCCTACATGTATGGCACTAGCTACTATATAGTGTTGGTGCATGTGAACTTAAAGATAAGAATATCTACTATGAGGTTGACAATGTGACAGCAGTAATAGGAGCTGGTGCCACTAATAGGAGTTGTGTGAATAGTAAAATACTCTCAGGGTAGCACATTAACTAAGGATATAACCAAAGAAAACTCCTTCCTTTAGTCCACCAACACTAATAGTATGACAGGAAGTAAACCACAGACCTTTAATTTATTTGGAGAATCAAACGGCAAAACGAAATCCAATGGATCGTGAGCTGTGTTATCAACAAGTAGATGAGGTCCATCACCAAGTTGTATGTACCTAAAATAGTTCATCACTTCATGTTGTATAAATGCCAACTAGTACATGTCAACTATAAGGATAGACATACGTAGCATTCAGGCAGACATGGTCACATATATCATTTGTGATTGTATGTGTACAACAAATCTGAGACATAACATAACATAACATAACGTTGTGCAAGTTTGCATAAAAAATTTCAAGTTTTATAATGATTTGAATTCTGTCTTATTGCATCCAAAATGCAATAAAACATAGAAAGCCATAGGGATGTTTCTATTTTCACAGCCAAGATAAAAAGCCATCATCTAATAATACTGATATGTAGGCATAGTTGTGGTAGTTGTCTGCCCCATAGTCTGCTCTAGCAACCAGTAAACTGACTCACCAGTTAAGATTGTAGTCTGTATATGAAATAGAGCAGCATTGGTGAGTCATGTTAATAGATAAGCTCTTTCCGGCAGCCAATCGGAATGGAGGGTTATATACAACTTTGGAAGCACATCCATCCAGGTGATAAACTGTTACATCGTGAGGTGAGATGATCCGTGCACCCGAGGGCTCATGAGACTCTTTTACCAACCTACAATTAACATCTGGATCACAGCTTTATACAAGACAGCCAATAGAGAAATGGGTTTAACAGGCACAAATGAATAAGGCAAACACAAACAAAGGAAGAAGTTTCACAATCAACACAAGACTTAAAAAGAATAAAAATTGTGGGCAATCTTGCCAGGCAATATGAAGAAAGTCTACCTACAGTAATATAATGTCTATCTACAGAGTTAATACAGGTTTATAATTATTTGTATATAATTATGTATAATGTATATGTGTATAAAACTGGACTTGCACCTATGACACTCCACAATCCATAAATGCCTATAAAGTAGCCCCAAGAGTAAGTATAAAATCCTCTGTTATGTTACGCCTACATGTATGTTCTCACTTCATTTGGTCCATAATTTTACCTGGTAAAGCATATATAGAGAGAGATAGCCTGTGACCTAGAATATATTGCAGACATCCCGGTATTTATTAGGATCAAGTTAATGTAACTACTGTGATGTGGTCCATAACTTATGGTACCGATTCTAGCTTCAATGTTCTTGAGATTCGTAGAATAAACTCCATAGTACCATGCTATATATACCACCATCAGTACGGTTGCCATAGTAACTGTAAAATAAAACACATATTATGCAAACACTTCCCACCAAGTACAGAGTAAACAAGGTTACCTTCACATTGACTGACTGTATGTGGAAACTCAGCATCTCCACACATGAGAGGCCAAAAGACATGAAATCTTATCAAACTCATTAGTTATTTAGTGTACTCTAAGCTATATTCTATGTATAAAATACACATTTTGCTGTGCGAGGCAGTCAATAACACTTAGAGATTTCCACTCTCAAGTTCAAGGTTGAATCATGCTGCACATACCACATACTAGTTCTGAGCTATCTGATAAGTCTCTTTGTATTTTACATGTAGTTACAGTTTAAACTTATTTATTTGCTTTGAGAATACAATAAAAAGCAATAAAAAACCGAATGCCTGATAGACAAGATGCAATCATATAGAGGACAATATAACTTTAGGTTTACCATATAAGCGGAAATTAAGAAATTTCAAGTGAAATACTTTCACATATACATTGTAATAACAAGACATGCACAGATGTGTATACCATGTACATTATAAGTTCACTGTGCCTTACCTAATACCATACAATTCTTTTTTACTGTTCTTGGTATTCTGTAACCAAACTTTCGTACTGTCAACATTATTCTCATCTAAATATCAATATGTAAGTTGTATGTAAATATAAACAGAAAACCTTAATACACAGATGCTAGACCATTACTATTTGCTTTTTTTTTAACAACAATGTAATGGGGATTTGTATGCGAATTAATAAAATGCTATTACATCATAAAATGAGTAAATAAATATAGTAGCTAAAGTGCGGAAATAGCATCATTAAATATCCAAGTCCTGAAAAGCTCGAGCACACACAAAACAGTACTGTAGAATGGATAAGTATTAGTGAAAACTAAAATTCCAGTGCCTTGGCTACTATATGGGATATATACAATACACAAACGTAATATCGTGTTCACATTATTAATGTGTATTCAATTTTGCCAACGAGTACTGTTGCCCCCAGCTAGGCGCTACGATGGAGACAACCCCGCACTCGTGACCTAGCTGTGTATGGGTTGGTACTGAGATCACAGAAGGAGTGAAGCGCGCTGTCTTAGCATAGTACCTAGCAAGCCTACTTGTAGGGCATGGTACCTAGCTAGCTTACTTGTAGGGCATGGTACCTAGCAAGCCTACTTGTAGGGCATAATACCTAGCAAGCCTACTTGTAGGGCATGATACCTAGCTAGACCGAGATAGGCATGGTCAGTCTCCCAAAAGTATCCAGACATGAAACAGGCCGCGTTACAACATCAAGTGTAAAATGCTTGAGTAGGGCAAAAATGCACAATGTTGGAAAAATACAAGAATGCATAGTATCAAAACAATCCATGTATCGACAAGGTACAAGAATACAATAACCAGTGGTCAAAGTCTAAGAAAAGAGGTGGGGGGTCTCTAGGGTAGCAGACATAATCACTTGAGGGCACGAAGCACCCGAACGGCGCGTGCTGGCGGGGAGGGTCCGGGAGGGGCCCCTGAGCGCCATCCCGGAAATTGGAAACTTTATCAAAATTAGACACCGAAATAGTGCAAAATGCAAGAACAAGATTAATATGGTCCAAGATCTTAAGATAAAATATGGTCCAATTTGTATTATTATTATAATAGCAATCTTCAGGGGGTCTATCAGTCTGAGAGACCCCCTGAAACTTATGGTGGGGGGACTGAGACCCCCAAAGACCCCCCCAACTTTGACCACTGACAATAACACATGTCAAGATGGTATGCTCCAAACATCAGTTAGGTCCTACAGAACATGCAATTTTAATGCACATAGAATACTTAGATTACAAGTACATGTAAGTCAACATCTACAACATATGTGAAAACAAGTATAGGAACGATATACATGTATACAGTTATATGCATAGAACAAGTTACATGCAAGTACTTGATGTTCGATCAACGCCTATTTGTGATTAATGTTTATTAGCTGGGTCGGGGGTCCGAGTCGATAATTCCAATGAGTGAATGCAAGTTAGTCATCTTTGTGCCAGGACACACCAGTAGGCCTTAATTTAATTTCGCTTACTTAAACAGTTATGATTATCATAATAATAATTTAATAAAATTTAAATGAAAAATTAAATATAATAGAAAACAAAAGTCAAGGGATATTTATTCATTTCATATAACCAAGGACCTCTTACTCCTTGATATAACATATATAGCATATTTCAACATGATCATGAGATGATGATCTCACAGATCTGATGATTATGATATGATTGCAAGAATATCACTGAATATGAATATCACAATCATTATTATCCTATGCGATATTTATATTGATATTGAACATGTCATGTTGAAACATGCTATATATGTTATATGAAATGAATAAATATTATCCCTTGACTTTTGTTTTCTTTTAAAAGTTTATTTAATTTTTCATCTAAACTTTTATTTTATTTTTAGTTTATATCTTTCTTCACGATCACATAACAAAACACAAACAGAAAATAAAATATATAATTTCTTGCCTTTAGTCTCGATTTAAAGCATATGCATATTCGGTAAATAAGAACTATTTTTCTGACTGTATTTTACCGTGATCTTTTCGTTACTGCTAGTGGCTAGAGTCTTGCAAAGATATCTTTGAGTCTTGTGCAAAATAAAATTGAAAAGCCCTCCATTGCATTCGCCATAACTACGCGTAAATTTCCCACAGCAATCCTGCGGATTATGCTTCGGGAAACGCGAATTGGTTCTCTCTTATTCCCCAAGGGCGTTTATTGGCCGACTCATTCATGCGCGGCGAGTCAAAATAGCCTGCTAGTAATTTGAAGTTGTCCTTTCCCAATTTGGGAGAGGACAACTGCGTACTAATAATGTGACCGTTTAGTTGCTGCAAGGGTTGGTTTTGCAATAATTCATTGGCCTGTGACTGTGAGACTGGAGTATTCCAATGTCGGATTCGAATAATATGCATTTAGCTGAACCTCAGGTGTACTATGAAGGTTTATCTGTGTGGCCAGAGCCAGTCTGCCAGATACTCGCTAGCAAACATTGGAAAAGAATATCTCTGAAGATTATTGAAGTATGTATTTGGAGTATGTATTACGTTCATGTATGATCATGCAGTGGGGTGGATATACTGCACCTACAATTTTAGGGTAGTGCCTCTGACAGTGTAAATGCTCAACTTTGTATGAACCCTTAAGTGAGGGGTGAGGGCTCCAGAGGTACTCACTTCTAACACTGGACTCATGTGTGGGTAACAGAAGCATCTAACAAAGAATATAATAATATTATCATTATGATACATGTAATGCATTCAGAAACAGACAGCTAGCCATTTTAGAAATTGTGCACATTTGGATTATTACATAATAATGATTTGACCAGTTTATGTTTATTTTAATCTTCCGTTTATTTTTTATAGATTATTGACAGGAGTAGTATTATTGTGGTAGATTCTAGAAGTGTTTTGCAAGCTGGTATTGTAATTGTAAGGCTAGGGAAGCTGTTGCTTTTTTACCTATATAATAGGAGTTAGCTACATGTAGCTCTAGCTGCATGTAGCTATTTTGGATACTTATATAAGTAGTATAGTCAGTGCACTTCTAGACAGACACGCACTCATTGACCCCTGTTTTCAACCAATCACAAGCCGGTATTTCCGATTTCAACCAATCACAGAAGAGCACAAAAATTTTGCACACGACCTTGCCAAGGTCACCCCAAAATCCCCCCTTCTGATTGGTCGAAAAAACATTTGCACACTTGACCCCGAACCCGGCCACGACCCCTTCCCTTCCTCCTTCCCACCCTCCTCCCCTCCCCCTCCCCCACCTCCCACTCCTCCCTCCTCCCCGCCACCGCCCTCGTCCCGTCCGCGCCACCGCCGTCGCCGCCGCCGCCACCGCCGCCCTCACCACCGCCGCCGCCGCCGCCACCACCACCGCCCTCACCACCGTCGCCGCCACCGCCGCCGCCGCCACCACCGCCACCACCACCACCGCCGCCACCACCACCACCGCCACCGCCGCCGCCGCCGCCACCACCACCACCGCCGCCGCCGCCGCCGCCGCCATCACCGTCATCACCGCCACCCCTCCTCCACCGCCGCCCACCCTCCCCACCCCGCAACCCCCACTCACCCGAACGACCAATCGTTTGAGGCGGTCAAGCCGCGTCCGCCCACGTTGCGTGCGGCGCCGACCGTACACGTGGAGGCGACGCCGGTGCCCCGTATCCACCGGGCCAAGCGACTAGGCAGCGGCCCGCCGCTTCTCCCGAGCCCTCCACTCGAAAAGCTTGTGATCTAAACGAGCGAATTCGGCTGCGCTTCTTCGCCTATAACTCTCATTAGCGATAAGAAGAAGTACTACGGAAGGGATGGTTTATGATGTGCATCGCATTGTTAATAAAGAAATGTGTAAAGTCTTGGCTATAAATACACTGATGGGAAGAAGGGTTGGTTCTATGATATACATTGTATTGACAATAAAGAAACGTGTGCATGTGTTAAGTCAGCATATATAATACATTAAATAAACTTTCCGCAATGGTGACAATAGAATGAATAAAAGATTGTGTACACGTGTTAAAACACAATTGAAAGAATAAAAGACACATATTTAAAAGAGTATGTCATATCTGTTATTAGCAAGAAAGTCTGTGTACATGTGTTAAGACAGTGTATATTATACATTAGATAAACTTTTCACAATGGTAGCAATAGAATAAATAAAAGGTTGTGTGCATGTGTTAAGTCAGCATTATGTAATATATTAAATAAACTTCACAATAGTAGCAATAGAATAAATAAAAGAGGGGTTTAGGTACTTATTACTCATCTTCATCAGAAGTCGTAGGAGCTATAATGTTTACGACTTCGGTCTCAGCATACTCTAATTGATATGCTCCAGCTCCAAACTCTTGACACAGTCTTACCTACAAGATGATTTTAGTTTTTTACTCAGACGAATATCACTCAAGGTGGACAAAGCAAGAAATCTATACTTCTTTATGTTGTTGGTCCCTTACCATATCTGCTGATTTGTAGAGGTGAGCTAGTTGTTGAGGAGTTTCACTTTTGTAGTTACGAACTTCAGAATCAGCTCCCAATCTTAGACATGTATGTAGACATTCGTAGTCTTCATTCTCTATGGCAATGTGAGATGGGGCATATCCATCTCCCATTCGCTATAATATCAAACAAGAGAATAGAATTAAACTCCCCATCTAACTTATCAATTCGATCTACTCTACTTTTATTCCACTGTAATGTATTCACTTACCCTCATATCTAAGTCAGCCCGAGTATTTTTTTTTAGTACTTTTAGTGCCTCTCTATGCTTGCTGCTATGCGCTGTTTCAACAATGAGGTGGACTACACTCCTTCCATCATGATTGTAGCTCTGTACATTGTCTTGGGGAAGTGATTTGTAAGGAACTCTGAAGTATGGATGCTTTACTTCTGCTCTGGTCAAACTTGTGGTTAGAGCATGAATAACCTTAGCTCTACCCAGACGTGCAGCAATGTGAAGGGGGGTGTCACCTTCCAAATAAACATTAGCAATATAGATAAGTATCGAATTGTTACAAGTTTTGCAATACTATATTTTTTAACAAGCAATGCATGCAAACATTGGTGCTATAAAACACTAACCCCAAGCATCGGCTATTGCTCCATCCGCTCCCCTTGTGATGATGAGACGAATTAGTGAATCCGAACAATAAGACTGTACAGTTAGGTGAAGTAATGTCTGCCGATTCGCATTCTTTGTATTCAGTTGTTTGTGACTCCTCGCAACAAATACCGCGAGTGCAATGGCTCTCTCATCTCTATCTCGGGCTGCTTCTAGTACCTCACTACATCATTTAGCATGATATTTGTTTTTCACATAGTTGAGAGGTAGTTATATGGGAAATTTGTCTATCATATTTTATTTTGATCATAAAAGACAATACGAAACAAAAAAAAAAAAAAAATAGTTGGAAGTATGTATAACTTACAACTCTTCATCCTTTCCATCTTGCTCCCAAAAGATAGAACGAATTTCTTCTAGTAACTGTGTGCTAAGCTTATTACGAATATCGGTTAAAGGATCCCATTTCTGCCAATCTAGAGGTAAGCTTTTTTGGAGAAAGAGCTCAGACACCCCCTCAAATAAGTCTTTATTCTCATACTTGCTTTGTTCTGTACATCTTTCCACTGTTACCTTCATCAGCTCTTGGTTTATAGGAGTCATTAGCTTGTTGCTATACTCGCTTGATCCATATCCACTTTCCATGCTATTTGTGTGCTAACCTTCTTTAATTTCTATTAAGAACAGACTGGAGCTAGAAAGAGTTAACTAAACTACTGTTTCCACCTCTCTTTATATAGTGAATAAAAAGATACAAATAAAGCTGATTGGCTAACAGCATATACATTGGAGTGCATTGGAAACACATCAGAGTGCATCGAATCACATCGGGAAAGATCGAAAACACATAGGGAAACATCGAAACACATCGGGAAAGGTCGAAAACACATCGGGAGAGGTCGAAAACACATCGGGACACATCGAATCACATCGGGGGAGGTCGAAAACACATCGGGACACATCGAATCACATCGGGGGAGGTCGAAAACACATCGGGACACATCGAATCACATCGGGGGAGGTCGAAAACACATCGAATCACATCGGGGGAGGTCGAAAACACATCGGAGGAGGTCGAAAACACATCGAATCACATCGGGGGAGGCCGAAAACACATCGAATCACATCGGGGGAGGTCGAAAACACATCGAATCACATCGGGGGAGGTCGAAAACACATCGAATCACATCGGGGGAGGTCGAAAACACATCGAATCACATCGGGGGAGGTCGAAAACACATCGGGGGAGGTCGAAAACACATCGGGACACATCGAATCACATCGGGGGAGGTCGAAAACACATTGAATCACATCGGGGGAGGTCGAAAACACATCGAATCACATCGGGGGAGGTCGAAAACACATCGAATCACATCGGGGGAGGTCGAAAACACATCGGGACACATCGAATCACATCGGGGGAGGTCAAAAACACATCGGGTTACATCGGGGAAGGTCAAAAACACATCGAGACACATCGAATCACATCGGGGGAGGTCGAAAACACATCGGGGGAGGTAAAAAACACATCGGGTTACATCGGGTTACATCGGGTTACATCGGGTCACATCGGGGAAGGTCGAAAACACATCGGGACACATCGAATCACATCGGGGGAGGTCGAAAACACATCGAGACACATCGAATCACATCGGGGGAGGTCGAAAACACATCGGGGGAGGTCGAAAACACATCGGGTTACATCGGGTTACATCGGGTTACATCGGGTTACATCGGGTTACATCGGGTTACATCGGGTTACATCGGGTTACATCGGGTTACATCGAATCACATCGGGATGCAATAAATCAGACTAAAAAAAGGCAAATCACTTCTGATTGGACAGAGATTTCCATAAAAGCAAGCGTGAGAGAGGATTTTTATCATTACCACTCAACCACCTAGTAAAGACTTGCAACTCTGTGGATATTTACTAATTCCTCTGAATAAACATCACTCAACAATTAATATGGTGAGTAAACTTATTTTAATATGTATTTTAGTATGAATTTACTCATTTGAGTTAACATTGGGACTAATTCTATTTTAGTAGTGATATAATACTCCCTTGGTATGACTAGAGCTTAGAAACTTTGTAAGCTTATGTATTAAACTGTTTTGATTCTCAACATGAGAGCAAGTATGTAGAGATCTGATCTGTCTATACTACAATTTGTGTGACCGGAGCTTAGAAGCTTTATATGTGGTGAGATTTTTTTCAATATGAGTAGTTATACCACTAGTAGTGTAATAAGTATCAAAACAGTTTATTACCACTTGTACTGGCTATACTAGTACATCCTAGCTATTTTAATATGTATTTTAATATGAACTTACTCATTTGAGTTAACATTGGGGCTAATTATATTTTAGTAGTGGTATAATTCTCCTTTGGTATGTCCAGGGCTTAGAAACTTTGTAAGCTTATATATTAAACTGTTTTGATTCTCAACATGAAAGCATGTGTGTAGAGATCTGCTCTGTCTATACTACAATTAGTGTGACCATAGCTTAGAAACTTTATAAGTGGTGAGATTTATTTTCAATATGAGTAGTTATACCACTAGTAGGGTAATAAGTATCAAAACAGTTTATTACCACTTGTACTGACTATACTTGTACATCCTAGCAAAGAAGTATATTATCAAGTGTAGCCTATACTCTACATCCAAGACTATACTGTACTAAAGTGGCCTATCACAATACTTGGGGTGGACTTGCTGCTAAAAAGATTAACTGGATAATTCTAATGAATAGGTCTGCACTAAAGTGATTTATTACACTACTTGGGATGAACTTGTTGCTAAAAAGATTAACTGAATAATTCTAATAAATAGGTCTACACCAAAGTGATTTATTACACTACTTAGGATGAACTTGAAGCTAAAAAGACTAACTGATTAATTCTAATAAATAGATCTGCACTAACACAAGAGTAATTTATCTCTCTGTTTGGGAGGAGCTTACCATCAGAAAGACTCAATTGGTTGAAAAACACATAAAAAGTAAGGGGTGGTATTTTTGGTTTTTTTTCTGTCTTATACTGATTATTCACTTCAAAATTAATTCTTGCTAACACATGTTCTGTTTATCTGTTCTTGTTTCTATTCCCCAGTGACTATGGTGAGTTGGTGGTTTTATCCACACAGTTAAGGCTTTAGTATATATTATTACTTGTTATTTAACTTGCCTATGCTATTCATTCTAAAAGTAGTTGTTATCAGTATTCTTATTCTCTTGCTCAATAACTATAGGGATTAGTATTTTTGTATACTTGACTTGTACACTACCACTATGCTCATGTTTCCTATATATTTTTATTCATTCTTATTTTCTTTGTTTAGTAACTATGTTGCATTAGTAGTTCCGTTTACTTGACTTATGCTTTGGTATATGTTTATTACTCTACATATACTTACAGGCTTCTACATCTAAATATCAAAGAAAGAAATATATAAGAAAAATTAAAACATCAAAAAAAGGTACGAAGTATATGATTACGTACGACTCGGAAGACAGAAGACGAATCTCGAGGAAAAGAATCCCATCTCCAGAAATGGTTAGTCTATTATCTTATTTGTTCACACATGCATTACACCTTCAATCCACTATGGTGTTGGGTTTCTAAGATGTCAAAGGAGATTACTGACATTTCTGCAGAAGTACATGTTAGTTACACATAATGATGATGTACTTTTTTATACTATAAGCCTCTTACCATGTCTAGAATGTCAAAAGAGACTACTTCCTTTTTAAAACCAGATGTTAATTAGTCATAGTATGATTTTCTCTAATTCTATAAGTCTCTTACCATGTCTAAGATGTTAAAGATTAGTGATATTTTTATTATAAGTATTGCACTTTCTTTCTTATGTATTATTTTTATCAATAAGACACTTTTTTTTTTTCTTTTCTTATGTGAAAAAATATAACATAAATTACAACTGGTTTTCTTATGTTGATGATGTATTTCTCTTTATGTGAGTAAATAGACAGGCTTTAGTAGACTTGCTTAGTACTTAGAGTGCCAGTTTTTTCATCAAATTCTTCAAAAACCATATATTACAAATAGCTATGTTAATGTAGTTTGTTAATTAGTCACTGCACATTTTATTTACATTATAGAATGAAAAAGAAACAGAACTAGGGGAAGAAGAGATTGCTTTATTTGAACAATGTGGGGGAGTAGATGGCTTCGAGATAGGTAAGAATGATTTAGTATCTATTTGTAGATTTAGAATCTTTTTTTTTTCTGATTTACAAGTAAGTCATATGTTCTCTCTCACTTATTCTTGTTATTTTCTTTCTTTTTTAGGACTCAGAGCAAAGTCGATATGTAAGGGGGGTCTAAGATTCTATGTCTTTGTTAGTGATGAGACAAAAAGAAGACTGGAGATGTCACTAACAAAGCCATTTGAATCGGATGACCCCTGTTTTTTATGCAATAAGAATGTTGGGCACCGACGAGGTGTCCACATTCAACAGCATTTTTTGCTCCGAATCTGTTTTTGCTATCACATAACAGTAGATGATGAGGGGATGAATAGACACTACAACTTTCCATCTAATCATCATATTGATGGAAAGCCCTGTCACCGACACATCTCATTCAACACACGCTTTCTAACAGATATCTATTCACTAAAAAAGACCATATCCTTTTTGCAAAGGGTCACTGGTCACTCTCCACCTTCCAAAATACTCATCCCCGCATACACTCCAACAACTGTTGGTGGGGTAGTATACCCTCCCTTCTTTAAGGGGATGTCTACTACTCCATTCTCTTTAAAGTCTGGGGTGTGCTCTTCACAATTTCCTCTCCCTTCTCACCGTCATTTTGATTCAGATGCTTCTTCCATCAGTAACTCTCTTACTAATGGAGACATTTCCATCTCTACTTCTTCTCTTACAACTACTACTATTACTACTACTCCTTCTACTACTTCTTTTCCTCCACTCTTTTCTTCACATTCACCCTCTCATTCTCCTGAAAGATCTGTAAAGTCTGGGGTGTGCTCTTCACAATTTCCTCTCCCTTCTCACCATCATTTTGATTCAGATGCTTCTTCCATCAGTAACTCTCTTACTAATGGAGACATTACCACCTCTACTTCTTCTCTTACAACTACTACTATTACTACTACCATTACTACCACTCCTTCTACTGCTTCTTTTCCCCCACTCTTTTCTTCACATTCACCCTCTCATTCTCCTGAAAGATTTGATGATACAGTTACCACTGTTTCGATACCTACTTCTACTCCCACCTCTTCACCTGCTCCACTCTTTTTCTTAGATTCACCCTCTTTTTCTCTTGGAAGGTCTAATAATACAATTACTAGTCTTTCAATACCTACTTTTATTACTACTTCTACTACTACCACTTCTTCCTTTTCTTTAGCTTCACCCTCTCTTTCTTTTGGAAGAGAGCTACTTAGCTCGCAATCTCCTTCTTGTTCGTCTGAACTCAATCTTAATACCCCCACCACTATTACCCCCATAGAAGAGGAGACTGTCAGTGAACTAGTTGATCGAAGCAGACTCCCCCCATCTTTTTTCTCTGGAGCAGTTGAGTATTACCGCTCTGCCATTTTTCATCTCAAGAAGAATGGGTATCACAGAGAGGTAATAGCACAAGCTGAAGCTTACCTTCGAGTCAGTGAAGAAAAGCTCTAATCATCTTTTCTTTTTTCTCCCACTCTCTTTCTCCCACTCTCTCTCTCTGTAGTGTCTCATTCCCTCTGCATTTACTTTTATGTGATATCAAATCAGTGAGGATTTTTTTAAATTATTTTTTAAATTATTATATAATGGTATTCTAACACTTATACACATCCTTTTATACATTCTATTGCTACTTTTGTAAAAAGTTTGTTTAATGTATTATATGTGCTGACTTAACACATGCACACAGCTGTCTCTTGCTATAATAGCTATGACATACTCCTTTACATATGTGTCTTTTATTCTTTCAATTGTGTTTAAATCATATTATAATGATATTTCAACATGTGTACACAATCTCTATTTATTCTATTGCTACTATTGTGAAAAGTTTATTTAATGTATTATATATGCTGCCCTTAACACATGTACACAGACTTTTCTTGCTAACAATAGCTATGACATACTCCTTTACATATGTAGCTTTTTTTATTCATTCTATTGCTAGTGTTGTAAAAAGTGTATTTAATGTATTACATAATGCTGACTTAACACATACACTCAATCTTTTATTTATTCTATTGCTACTATTGTAAAAAGTTTATTTAATATATTACATAATGCTGACTTAACACATGCACACAACCTTTTATTTATTCTATTGCTACTATTGTGAAAATTTTATCTAATGTATAATATACACTGTCTTAACACATGCACACAGACTTCCTTGCTAATAACAGATATGACATACTCTTTTAAATATGTGTCTTTTATTCTTTCAATTGTGTTTTAACACGTGTACACAATCTTTTATTCATTCTATTGTCACCATTGTGAAAAGTTTATTTAATGCATTATATATATATATGCTGACTTAACACATGCACACGGTTCTTTGTTGTCAATACAATGTATATTATAGAAACAACCCTTCTTCCCATCAGTATATTTATAGCCGAGACTTTACACATTTCTTTATTAACAATGCAATGCACATCATAAACCAAGCCTTCCGTAGTACTTCTTCTTATCGCTGAAACCAAGCCTTCCGTAGTACTTCTTCTTATCGCTAATGAGAGTTATAGGCGAAGAAGCGCAGCCGAATTCGCTCGTTTAGATCACAAGCTTTTCGAGTGGAGGGCTCGGGAGAAGCGGCGGGCCGCTGCCTAGTCGCTTGGCCCGGTGGATACGGGGCACCGGCGTCGCCTCCACGTGTACGGTCGGCGCCGCACGCAACGTGGGCGGACGCGGCTTGACCGCCTCAAACGATTGGTCGTTCGGGTGAGTGGGGGTTGCGGGGTGGGGAGGGTGGGCGGCGGCGGAGGAGGGGTGGCGGTGATGACGGTGATGGCGGCGGCGGCGGCGGCGGCGGTGGTGGTGGTGGTGGCGGCGGCGACGGCGGTGGCGGTGGTGGTGGTGGCGGCGGTGGTGGTGGTGGCGGTGGTGGCGGCGGCGGCGGTGGCGGCGACGGTGGTGAGGGCGGTGGTGGTGGCGGCGGCGGCGGCGGTGGTGAGGGCGGCGGTGGCGGCGGCGGCGACGGCGGTGGCGCGGACGGGACGAGGGCGGTGGCGGGGAGGAGGGAGGAGTGGGAGGTGGGGGAGGGGGAGGGGAGGAGGGTGGGAAGGAGGAAGGGAAGGGGTCGTGGCCGGGTTCGGGGTCAAGTGTGCAAATGTTTTTTCGACCAATCAGAAGGGGGGATTTTGGGGTGACCTTGGCAAGGTCGTGTGCAAAATTTTTGTGCTCTTCTGTGATTGGTTGAAATCGGAAATACCGGCTTGTGATTGGTTGAAAACAGGGGTCAATGAGTGCGTGTCTGTCTAGAAGTGCACTGACTATACTACTTATATATAAGGGATTTTTATATACAGTAGAAGGAGGAGTAGAGTAAGTAGAGAGAAAGTGGAAGAGAAGTTGAAGTGTTAATAAAGTAAAAGTTAGATCTGCAAGTGTCTAGACAAACCCCGGAAAAGGTTATGGAATGACAGTTGAATGAACAGTAAAATCCATAACATTGGTGGCAGCAGTGGGATTCCGGTCTAAACACTCTAACTGCTCAACACTTACAACTCTATTACACCGACTGACTAGGACAGTCATGCTTAGATGGATAGGGTAGACTATCTTGTAAGAGTCCAGCGTGAGCATGGTGTTTATGCCATAGCCTATCAAGCTGTGTATAGCTCATCAGGATCTACACCTAGGAGTAGTGAGCCAGGAAGCTGGAAGATACTTTCTCTCTAACACTTACAACTCTATGGAAAGTCATGCTTAGATGGATAGGGTAGACTATCTTGTAAGAGTCCAGCGTGAGCGTGGTGTTTATGCCATAGCCTATCAAGCTGTGTATAGCTCATCAGGATCTACACCTAGGAGCATTGAGCCAGGAAGCTGGAGGATACTTTCTCTCTAATGACAATTGGATAGAAATTATTGTGTTATGTATTTATTTTAGTTTTGTAATTATTTTAATTTCATGAGTACTGTTTGTTGGTGTCTGTTATATCTCGTCGTTCAGATGGTGCATCCAGAATCTACGGTAGAATGGTATAATGCAACCTATAGGAGCCTCTAACCTTCTATTTGTGGAATCGATGCTACTAACATTGAAGGAAGGACAGGTGTGATGTTCAGATGGTGTATCCAGTGTCTACTGTAGAATGGTATAATGCAACCTATAGGAGCCTCTAACCTTCTATTTGTGGGACGTATACTACTAACATCGAAGTGAGCACAGGTGTGATGTTCAAACATATGGAGGAGACACGAGAATCACTTGTATCTACTAATGGTGCTAAAGACAAAACAGGACAATGGTATAAAAACGGAGATTTCTAACTAAGGAGTACTTGTCTGTTGCCTACTATATATTGATGTTCAGCTGGCATATCCAAAGTCTACTGTAGCTTAACACGGTTTAATGCAACCTATAGGAGCCTCTAAACCTCTGCTTGGTTGGACTGATACTGCTTGCATTGAAGAGAGCACTGGTGTGATGTTCAGATGGTGTATCCAGTGTCTACTGGAATGGTATAATGCAACCTATAGGAGCCTCTAACCTTCTATTTGTGGGACGTATACTACTAACATCGGAGTGAGCACAAGTGTGATGTCCATAATATTGAGGAGGCAAAGGAATATCTTTGTATCTGCTACCGCTGATGCTAAAGACCAGACAAGACAATTGTATAGAAACTAAGTTTTAAAACTAATGGACATATACTAAAACTTTCTTCTACTTTTTATGATCAGGTTATCCATTGTGTTTATAGATGTAGGTGTAGGTAATACCCACACCTCATCTAGAAGGGGAGAATGTGGTAGATTCTAGAAGTGTTTTGCAAGCTGGTATTGTAATTGTAAGGCTAGGGAAGCTGTTGCTTTTTTACCTATATAATAGGAGTTAGCTACATGTAGCTCTAGCTGCATGTAGCTATTTTGGATACTTATATATAAGGGATTTTTATATACAAGAGTAAAGAGGAGTAGAGTAAGTAGAGAGAAAGTGGAAGAGAAATTGAAGTGTTAATAAAGTAAAAGTTAGATCTGCAAGTGTCTAGACAACCCAGAAAAGGTTTATGGAATGACAGTTGAATGAATAGAATCCATAACATTATTATTCTATTTTCAGAGGATTGGTAAAAATAACTTTACAAATCTAAGCAGGATAGACACATTACTTATAATATATAGCTTGCAGTAGATTCATATAAGCAAGAACATGTAACTACACAAGTCATAATCTAACTAGCATATCATATTATTGTAAAGATATCTACACTTGGATTTTATAATTCAAGTACATAGCCTACAAAACAAGTACATGGCCCAAATTCCTATGACTGAGTACATGACCTAAATATAATAATTCAAACATATAACTGATAGTAAACTAAATAAATAAAGTAGACTAGGTAATGTGAGCTAAACTATCCAAGCTTGGTATAAGAGATAACCTAACCACCATCTACAACATTCAGAATCAACATAAACGTATATTGTAACCACATTCAATTGCAAAGTTGACAGAAATATAACAAAACCATGTTGGTGTGTGTCATTATGGCAATAAATATTATGGCAAAAAATCTTTCAAATCTGTGACAGCTTATAGCCTTAGGTCTCTATACTTCAGCAGCCTAGCCTTAGCCCCTAGAGCTCATAGAACAGCATCACTTGTCTAATATTCTCATCCGCCAACTTCAGTTCATTCATTTTCTTATCAAATCTCTCACTCTGTTCAGGACTGAAATGGTTTTTCCAATCACCTTGTTTTCCTAAAAAATACAATATCAATATATCACAGCATATTGCTGACTTACAATATCTAGCAAACGCACGAACATGTGTTGCAGTGCAGCTGTTTATTTAGAGAATATCAGAAATAAAAGCTGTCCTCTCTCAATCTGCTTTCTACTTTTTTTCACCTAGTAAAAGCTGATCCTAGGAGGGAAAATGGAAAAGAGATTGAGAGAGGACAACTTCTAATTACAATCAATTGCTAAGCAGGTTTTTGAATAGACTTATGAAATACAAATACAATCCTGGTGTCAATTTTTATGTCACTTAGCATTTCTTCAATTTTTCACTATGACCACCATAAATGCAGTAAAATATACAGCAGACCTATGCTCTTTGCTAGATACAGTATTATGTACATGTATGTATAGTACAATATGGTAAATGGTCATGCAATATATAGCCTACAGTACATAATATAGTATCCGCCAGACATGGTCACATCTGCAGCATATACACAGCACACATGTGTTATACATATTGTGTACACCATTATTTGCACTTAGTATGGGTTACCAAACCTAATATTCTCTACTTTAGTCTAATAATATAAACGCTTTTGTAAGCAATACCTTTTCTATACATAGAATAGCCTTCAGCAAATGTAGACTCCAAACATTTCTCAGATGCTGCCTTCTTTGACTTCATATTGTCAAATCTTGTCTCTTGAGCAATGTGTTCTATTCTTTCTTGTGTCAGGTCAGTAATACCAAGAAATGATCCCAGATCTCTGATAATCTCTGTAGGGTTCTAAAATGAACAGAAGTTATATAAACAGGACTCCTGATTAGCTCTTCTTCAACATGTTGAACGGTAGTATTGAGCCAACTCAATACAGGTATTTTGAAGGCAAAAGTAGGCAATTCCAAAATTGCAAAAAAAACCACCATAATTATGGGAATATTGGGAATATTTTTCTTCCACTGACCTCTTCTAAAAGATGCAACAGAGAAACACTTTAGCCTGATAACCAATAGCCTATGAATGCTTATGTAAGTGCACAGAACGCTTGAGATTACATCTAGTAATTTAGCTCAAATTGTATCATAAAATAAAAATATACCTCTACATGCACATATTATATAACAATGATATAATAATATACTTTCATTAGCTATTAGATATACTGTTTGGAGTCGTCCTCTCCTAACTGGAAGAGGATAACTTCAAACCATAAATAATAGCTATTTAATGCCCATAATATGCTACATGTACCTCCAGCAGCTGCTCATATACAACTGGATGGTAGTTGTCTTTCTCCCGACATCTGTTCCATACTTCTGATGTAAATTCAGTCCACGGAGCATAAAAACCTGTGGAGACAGGTATCAAATATAAGTCATACAGGTACGTATGAATTCAAGCTATGATAATGAAAACAGTATGAAATGCCTGAAGTAAAACCCATTGAAAATAAGTTTTATTGATTTTTGAAGGAGAAACTTATTGATCTTGCATTCGTATAATGTATATGAATATGTAGCTCCAACTGCGAACATAAATCTACGAATTTCTACAAAGAAACATACAATAGTACTTGAAGTTGCTTGGGAAGGCTCCACTAATGAATGTATGTTTTAATCAATTAGTCAAATCTAATAATCTATGTACCTTCTTAGGTCTCACTGCAGCCATGAGAGATATTTTCACCCCTGGATGAACTTGAGTCAAACCACAACTTACATGTAAAAAGTGGTTATATACTCTACATGGAATTAATAATAATCTAACTAGTGGCATTACTTGCAATAATATAACACATTTTGTATATTGTACATGTACATGTACATGTACATGTACATGTACATGTACATGTGTGTATAATATTAGTTGATAACTGTACATACATAATTCCTGATCGAACCAGACTTTTTCTATCAAAGTATCCCAGCCACATCTTAGATTCGTTCCTCCAGTCTCGGATTTCAGGTGATGGTAGAGAGACACTGCCGTGTCCTTTGGATTACGAATGGGAACTATAACTTTAGAATTATCAAGTATAGATGGTGGAAGGCCAGATGGCATAATATGAGTGCTAAGGATTCTGGGTGACGGTAACTTTTCAAGTCCTTCATTGGTTTGTGTCTCCAGAAATGAATTCATTTTGCTTACATCATTTGCGACTCTTTCTGATTGGTTATCGAGCAACATGCGAACTATCTCCCACAGCCAGTGAGTTCCTAAATAAGTATATAGACACAAAAATAACAGTAGCCTAAATATGGTGAAGTGTTGTCTTTAGAAGTACATGCTCATAGCCAAGGGCTATAAGTCAATTAGTGTCTTAACAACCTCTTAGAAGGTTGGACTGGTCTGGGTAGCAAACAAAAAACCGCATTCCTAGTTCATCAGCACACCCAGGTTTCTTGCACAAAAATGAGTCTGTGCCTAAAAATTAGGTCGCAAAGACACTAAATTCATCACGAATGCTGATCTAAAACAGAGTATAATCTATGTGCATTTATGTCAGCAAATATATTATTGTATTACATATATGTAATACTATAGACTTTACCTGATTTCATGTAGCCATAAATAACTATGTCACTCTCTCTTGACTTAAAATTCTCTTTGATATCTTTTATACGCGAGACAAATCCATTTTCAAACGTAGGAAGGTTTCTACCATCGTAGACTATGGCGCTAGCTACTTCAGTACCATCTGGTAGACACACTTGTTGGTATCCAGGCTGTTTGCTCCAGTCAACAGAACCCATCTTATCTGTAGAATAGTAGCAACTGTTCAGCAGTAGCAAACCAGAGCATTAGACGGACAGGCACTCTATGCTAATTTGATTGCAGTCATGTGGAAACTTGAATTGTGTGCATCATTTTTAAGTTTAGATAGAAAGCTCTAGGGAGCTATCATATAATCTCTATCCCAAGCCCCTTGTTTTATAAAGTGGAAATGTATTAGAATATTATATACGTTATAAATCCCTGGCTTGTCATAACTACAACTACATGTACATGAACAATGACCATTAGTCAGCAACCAAACCATGCATGAACTACATGCAAGTAGGCCTACATGTACGTAATATAAAGTTGTATTAGCAAATTCCTACTGGTGACATGTATTTCTATTATAAATATTATAAACACATGTCACTCTACTGTTCACATGAACTTTGTGTATGTTGCCCTAAAAGTAATTACTAGTGTTATAATATAATGTTAAAGGTAGTGTAAGTGATCTGTGATCTTTCATAGTTTTGAATTTGATATAGAATAGTATATAGAAGTATCAGTCTGGACAGCCCCCCCCCTCCCCCCTACTCTGATCTGTGCTTTTTTGCCCCCATTGACAAGAAATAGTTGTTACAGCCCTGCTTACAAAGCTTTCAATGGAAAACACTCATGTGAGTGCCCTGTTATGCTTCTCCATACTCTAATCTGAAGCAAGGCTGAAGATGTGGAGCTACTTATCAAGGTGTGCCGGTTCCCCAGACACAATCTACTTGTACATGTATAAGGAGGTTGTCCTTGCTATAATTCAGAGTCAATCTAATTATAATTGGTTCCGCAATTAGTATTAGAGATTATCTAGAGACTATAAATAATAAGAATAGTTGACAGACCCATCTGGTCTTCTGGTCTCCTTACCGTACACCCATTTCATAGACAACAACTTTAGGTCATTGATAACATAAAACATTCTAAATTAATATAGCACATCAACAGAAATATTGAATCTTGGTCATTTAAACTATTATAACGTCACAGCATATGATCCCAAAGAAACTCAAATTGTTCTCTACGCTACCTTTCCTGCTTTCAATCTGTTCCTCAGAATAGGAGTGTGTAGATCAGTGATGTCCTCACTATTCTACTATAGGCCTACTAGTATTAAAGAGCCTGTATTGGAATACCTTATTGTTATTTTGATGCTTAGTTAACGAAATCTATTTTGCAGTTTTCACCTAGCTTCAACTATAAAATGCTACATCAATATACCCTTCAGTAGACCAGCCAGAAGTTGAACAACACTAGCACAGTCTTACAAACTACCTTACAGCTACATGTACAGTCAATAAAATAAATTTTGTAAAATGGAAACAAAAAAGTTAACAAAAGTGTTTGAAAAACGGAGAAAGTCACCTTAACCCAACAGAGCTGTCAAAACGTTAAGCTATTCCTGAGGCCTGTTATGATAAATTACTATATATATGTGTGTATTCTAATTAAACCCAGGAAACGCTCTAAGTTGTCTGTGTGTATGGCTATCTACGAGTAGACTGCACAAGTATTGATCAAAACACAGCAGAAGTATATATAAGATATTAATACATGTAAGTAGTTATACATACTATGTTGACTACTTGGAAAGTTCAAGTGCTTATCATATGATTATAAGTAGTACATATCTACATGTATACAGTATTGCAGTGCCCATACGTTATGCCCAAATGGACATACACAAGATTATTATCTAAACCCCTGATAGTTGTCAAGTCATGTAAATGTTCAAATGTGTATAATGCAGAGGTCTATTTTTTATCAATGCTATTGAGAGATCTTGCAAGGAGATATATGTATATATTGTATTGTATTGTATTGTATTGTAATTAATTTTGATAATTGTGGATTTATAGCTGAACAATTATAATATTACTGGTGTTGATAAAATGTGTAAACTTGACCCATTGCCTTCTATTCTCTAAATGCTAGTCACTAATAATCTACTGTCTGGTGATAGACTATAACGCAACAAATGCAATTAGTGTTAATGCTACACTGTTCCATGATGATGGTCATAATGATGATGCTAAGTAGTGTTGAATCTAAAAAGAGAAGACAACTTCATATTTTTACCAAAAAGTTTATAAAATAGAAAATCCCATACGCTGTGCATTACATATGTGTGCATTTACATGTACAATGTGCACACTAGGGGGCTCCAGCTTCCAAATTTTGTCTACAGGTACATGTACAAGTAAAAGCAGACAAATATGGTACTACATTTGTGTTATATAAAAGTACCTCATATTTACATGTATATGGCATGAATACCTCCATTGTACTCATACATAATGCACAACTCTGCATTCTAATTAATAGCTTATGAATGCCCATACTATGAACCCAGATTCATACTCATATCAGACATAGTCAACTGGATATGCCAGCTAAACCAACAATACAGTACAAGTTGGTACAGAAGTATGTGTGAAAGTTGCTAGTTCCCTTGGAACACCATCATAAGAAAGAGGTACAGAATATCAAAGTAGAGATCCAGTGTTTCCAGAACATACTCATCAGAGTTTATTAGGTTTATTCGTCTTTTACCTCCCACAATCCTTTGGGCATCAAACACTAGAAACTGCAATGATTAGTATATTGCCAATATTAGGAGTTGTATTTCTTTACATAACACTATGAAAGGGCAGAAAACTTCTTGTATAACTCATTACTATTGTCTGACACTATTACTAAACATCCACTGTGCTAACTGTGGTCAAAGTGCTACTCCTAGAAAATTGAAATAATTGGAAAATTGGAAGCTTATCAATAAAAAATACCCAGTGAGGTAAGCCCACTCCAATGCTTGAATACATGCATACACTACTTTGTGTGACATGGCTTTAAGTATAACATATACTGTTGTGGATGTGTCCCAGATGGCCCAAGGTCTGTACACAAGCTACCGGCAATTTATACAAGTAGGTGCAATGCAGAGAACGGCTACCTAGCAAAGTTCAAATTGTTAATGCACTAGCATAACTCAGAAGTGTAAGTATGCATATGAGTGTGTTGTATGAACAGCTTGAAAACATGCAAGAGACTGCACTAGTCTTAATAACTATAATTCGCTTCTTTTTATAGGTAGAGAGAACAAAGGAAGTCGTCTAACTACATCCGGCAGGCCTCGGACGTCTATAAACAGCCCATTAGAAAAGAGGACGTTCCAAGATAGAGTCGTCCTTCAAGACATAATAATATACATTGTATATGAATGACATTACTTGTATGGCTTACACATGTAAGTACACAACAAAGACGATACAGCTAGAAATCAGTCATATAATATGACAAAGGGTGCAATGACCTTAATGGTCGTCGGCGGGCAAACGGGCTGGGGGTCGTCCATTATAATACGCTGTAGGTGTCCCATGTGTTCTGGTGTAGGCCAATGTACAATAAACTACAAATTGTATTACAAGATACATACCAACCACAATAGGAGAGCAGCGCCACCACCATATACACACTGTAGATACTACAAATATAACGACTGCCGCATTATATTACATGTATATCTGAGTAGTGCTTCTAGTTATTGGTCAACATTTTGTATAATAATCACACTGAAGAGTTTGCATGAACAGACTCAGCGGTTTTAAAGTTACATTTCATCTGACCTCATGCTGGAAGTGAGCCATGGAGGCAATCTAAGGATATTTGCATTAGTGCATCTCCTCTCTATAGATTAGCAGTCTAATGCTAACAAATACTAAGTTGAGAAAAATAATCCAATCAAAGAGTTACCCCCCCTCCCCTCTTCAATTCTAATAATATTGAGTGTACCGAGGACTCAACCAGTCCTAGCGTAAGCGTAACAATAATACAAATACTGATCATCAAAACAGGAAAACCTGGTGTCACCCTCATCATATCTATTCAACTCAACTTTGAAAAGTTATCAACAGTGCAAAGTCATAATGTAGTCACGAACAATAAAATCATATCTCTGACAAACTCAAATAGGTTTAGCTCTAATAATGTGCAGGGCTCTCAAGTTGCTCAGTCAAAAAATCCGAGCAAATGTACAATGTACTGCAGTGTGAGCAGTGTACCAGTATTACTCTACTAACAATTGGTCAGGGATATAAATAAAGCTGTTGGTCACTTACATGCATATATCTATTGCTCTATGTAGTTAGCCTAACTAATTTCTCACAGCCTAATAATCCCAGTACATACATGTAATTCAGTCCTTGCCCTTGGAAAGTAATGGAATTAGTAGCTTTTTCCTAAGCAACTAACAGGCTATGAGATCAACTGAAGATTAATTTTGAGATTTGGAACATTTCAATTCAAAATATAGCCAGGGCTCTCAACTACTCGGATTAAATCCAAAATGTTCGGATTTGTCCTTCCCTTTTGGGCATTCGGATGGATTTCCATATTTTCCACTCACTGTTCGGATTTTGCTATTGTGTTAGGATTTGTTACTAGTAGCAAAGAGAGTACTCCCTTTGCTAGTAGGCTAACTAGCACCAAAGCCATACACAAACAAAGTCTGTCCAATGGAATCAATTGGGAGTTGAGAGGTTGCTAACCTACTCAATTTAATATTTGAATCAAATGGATGTCTAAATTATTTTCCAATCTGATATTAATAGGTTTTACAAAATAACACATAAGAGATATGTAATTGTATATGTTGCAAATATTTTTGTGTTAGAAAGTCCCAAGTACTACTGTTTACCCACAAATATATAACATTTTAGATATTGACAAGAAAACAAGGGGGACAAGTCAAAACATTTCAAACATTTTGCATGCACTGTGTACCCACCTCATCTGTTCCACTTCCACTTGGAGCCATACAGATATAGGCTATATCTGTATTTTGTTTAAATCTGTGTTATGGTGTCATATTGTTATCTGCAGTTATTGTATAATATATACACAATATTTTCCACTATCTCCACCACCTACATCTACACTGTACATGTATATACTGTATGCCCTATTTGCATCTTTGTTTGTTCTACCAAATAAATACACACAAGTTGCATGTTCCAACCTCTACCAAGCACAGCACATTTTAAGTAAAATATGACTAGAATTGCATGAACTGGTGCCATTTTAGACGGCACGGTTAAAAAATTTTCAAACGCAGGAGGGCGGTCCGCCGCCCCTCCCGCGTCCTCCCAGGCAGCCCGCTTCACAGGCTGGCGGGGCCTCTGGCCTCGCAGTGGCATCTTTTTCCTCAATTCAGCATTTTATTAGGATTTTTCACTTTATCAAGTTGAGAGCCCTGATATAGCTAATGTGAGAAAATCTCCCAAAATCCGAGCAAATCATCAATAATGGAAAACCTCCCGAGCTCTTCGAGCAAGCACTCAAAATCCGGACTGCTCGGGGAAAATCCGAGAACTTGAGAGCCCTGAATGTGCAATGGTAAACAGTACCAAGATCACATTCGATCTCATGCAGCTGGACAATCTTCCTTTAAATGTATATGAAAATAGAACTTATATGTACTATGTTGAGTGTTGTATTCTTCCTGATTATACTTTGTATGTGCATGTAGATGGCAGATGGAATCTACGTATGAAAGGGAAGGATAGATATTTAGTAGTAGCACTTGGAACCTACCGATCATGATAAAAAGTTGTCCTCTCCCAACTTGATTAAATGAGGGGATTAGGCTCATGAAGTTCCACTGATGACCATCATGGAGATTCAGCATTTGGGTGAGGTACCCAATTATGAGTTGAAAATAGGGGAGGGTGGTGATTTGGAGCTCTGGCCAAGAGTAGAGAAGTCGTCTTCTC